>OY365776.1:13612288-14965413 GCA_959347405.1 Napeogenes sylphis
GAAACTATTTTAAATAGTAGAGAATTCTAAATAGTTTGAGTAGAGGTACTAGTGATGAAGGGATTTTTTTGAAAATCCAGACCAAATGTTTTTAGTAAATATATAAAAAAAACGTATTGCTACACATACATAAATTATACAAGTTTATTTATAAAATAGATATAATTATATTATTAATTAATATTATATTTCGGAAAGTTATGGGACACCAAACACAACTACAAAATTATTATCATCATAGCGATGAAAACGTAAAGAAAGATACGTAACGTATTTATTTTTTCAGAATTATTTATTTATTATACATTTTAGAAAGTTCATTTTAAAAAGTAATTACAGTTTATCCCTATAATATTTTCCTCAATAAAAATTTAACTTATTTCTAATTTGACTAATCTAGTAACTCGGTAAACTAATTACTGCTATTTTCATCACGATTTTGTTAAATTTAATGACGAATAACAACAACCAACCTTCAAACAACCTTGTAATTTTGTTACGTCTATAGTGTTGTGGAACTAAATTTATTTATGTATACAATCGTGATTGCTGTATTTTTTTTAAATGAAAATGGAGTAAAAATTGCATCAATGCGATCAGAATGAAACTTGCGACCTCGTAAGTTATAACTTATTCATAAAATAACTTTGTTTAAAAACAAACAGAAGGTGAAATAATGTCTGGTTTGTAACTAAATGGATAAAAAAAAACAACCCTCTTTTGTCATGAACTCAATCTTGCTCTTATACCAGCGTTCGTTTTATTAATCAATGTTTTATCACAAAAGTTTCTAAGGAATGCATAAGTAAACTAATCTTTTCTAAAATTATATAAATATAGAATGAAAAATAAACCGATACGGGCAGGGATTCGAACCCGCGACTACTGGGAAACCGTCCCGTCGCTCTACCAACTGAGCTACCGTATCGCTGTCCGTCTCGGTGAATTAAGCATTCTATATATGATCGTCTTTATCGGGACGGTGGTGACATCTATTAGGTTTCTTTCGAAATTTCTTAACCAATGCTAAATGAACAGTGATAAAAACAAAAAGTTAAATGAACAGTGATAGAAAACCACTAAGAAATGTGACTAAATATTTATATTTTTGCCAAAAATTCTGGTTCAAATAGAAGTGTTTTCTGTTACTACCTGCCCTTTCAACATTTCTTAATTTTATGATCGCATTACAAAACAGAAGGTAAATAGAATAAATGGCAAAATTATGGCCAGAGAACATCTTATTCTCTACGTAACTCAGTGGCAATTTAATATTGAGCTTTTGTGCCCTAAGGAAAGAATCCAATAACTTATTAACTTAAACATTTTTATTTGACTGCTAGTAAGGACGCTATGTCTTCCAAAAAATAAACTTAATTAATTATGTTTTATTTTTATGCAATTACAATGGAATTTGTTTGGTTTTTAATATTCATTTAACCTTAAAAAGTAAAAATATTTTTTAAGAAAGTGTCTTAATTTAACTATTAGTTCTATCACCACCATACTGTTGGTAATTTATAGTTGTTCTCCAAGAGAATGAATATAGCATTATATATTATAATAATAAACTATACACATGCATTTTCATCAAATAAAAAAAATATAAATAGGACAATATCTGGACAAAAAAAAATAACTTAAACTTTAAGATTTAGATCAAAGGTTTCCTATGATTATCATTATTACTTACATATAAAGTAATTAAAAAATAAATTAATTTTAAAGAAAATATTAAGTTAATCTTGTATATTATATTAATCTTGTATAGTCACTTTGTAATGACATCACTTAAGCTATTTGTAATTTTAACGCTGAAACTAAAGTTCATGAAGCTACTTGCTACAAGCTACTTCAATAAAGTGGTTCTGAACAAAAAGGCAAAGTTAGCGGGTAATTTTACTTACCCTTACCTTAAAAGCTGGCTCCAATCGTAAAGATAAGTGCTAAAATTGTGTTGTTAAATTGTAACAAAGTGAACGTACGGAATAAAAAAATAATCTATTAAACAAAAATATTCTTAACCTGTCTTAAGTTTAAGTAAATGGTAAAGGTAACTTTAACCGTTTTAGAGTTTACATATATAACTGTATTTGAAATACCAGATTATTCTTCAAAGTTGGTAATTTTTTCTGGATCATCATCTGGCCTGGATAAATCGACTGGGTGTGAAATATAAGTTAATAAAGTTAAAATATAAAACCTATCCACAAAGCTGAGAGGTAAACATTATTTAAAGGCATAATTCCCGAGGCTGATAGATAATTAACTATGGCTATGTACACAACTCTCATTATACATCCATTAGCCTCCACGTGTATTGGCTCGATGAAGCTTAATTGTTTAATAAACCTTATTTCTGACCTCATGATCTGACCTCATGATCTGACTTCATGATCTGACCTGATCAATAATGTAATTGGTATTAATCTTCTAATGAACTGTACACTTCAGGAAATAATCAATTTTAAGAAATATTTAAACAAAATAAAGTAATAAAAGAGAATTATTTAATATCGGACGATAATGTTTTAAAATTATGGAATTTCAATTATTTGATTCAGTTTCATTTATATCAATACAATATATAAACTCGGTGGGATAAATATATTTCTAGAATATTTATTTATCGATAATTATTTAGGAAATCTAGAATTATCTTTAGTTATGCAAGAAGATTAAAATGTAAACTTTTCTCTGCCATATTTTTCGTATAACATTTTGGATCTCCTTTTTGGTTTTCAATACATGAAACTACAACACGATGATTCCCAGCCAATATGTAATAAAAAATTATATTATGTCAATAAAGAAAAAGGAAGTCATGAAAGTGTTACAGGATTGATGTAGAGTATTTTTATCTGGTTTGATTAAACATTATTTTATTACCGAACATGATTCCCACGAACGATAAACCCTGAGAAGTTCTGACGTCAGACTGGCGGCCGTTCTAAAAAAATAACTTTTAAACCCATGCTAGACATGTCTATATATAGACATATTTTATATAAGTTTTTATATAAGAGAAGGTTGGACCAGACACCACTTGAAGAATCGAAAGCTGAATCATACATACTAAAACATAACTATAAAAATAACAGATGAACTACAAACGAATTTTGCATATTGATTTTAAAGCAATTTAATAACAGGCCTAACGAGGTTTAACCGTAAATCTTCACAACTGTCATGATGACAATCCTGAAGTCAGATGTTATAACTTTTTAAGAAATATAGATTGTTTCCTCTCGAGATTCGAGTATGAGATTGCCAGTAAAGATTACATTTAACTAGTTAACTTAATTCCGCAGCTTGTGACCTAAAAATATTAAATTTGACTTTTATAAAATTAAACGATTTAAAAAATATCTAGGTTCTTAATTATATAACATATTATTTATTTAAACTCTAAATAAGCTTAACATGGCTACACATGTTTAAAGATATTTTAAACATATAAAACCACATTTTTTAATATTTAAGGACCCTTAATTTAAAGCAATAGTCACACTTTAGAATTTACTACACTATGAACAGACTCAAAGTTTTTCTTTTAAGTTTAACAAAAGTCTAGACCACTTTATCTAGCGCTCGCTGGCACTTCTGAGAAAATATTGTAAGCAGATCCATGGTTAAAAAGTAATACATATCAGCATATCAGTTTTCTAATATAACTTTTTTTTATGTTAAATACAAAGATTTAATAATTTATACGAAACCTGTTAATTTTAAATACGGTTTTCAGGTTTGTGATGTACATTTACTTTTAAAGTTTTTTCTTTCTGCGCAAAAGTTCTTGGTATGACAATAATATTCGCAATATTTATTTAAGCCCAACTAAGCAACTTGATATTTTTTTGTAATACAATTTTGTAGTATAGTATAGTAATTACTTTAATGTTCTCGTAATTGCTATATAACATGTTTCCCTGCTCCATTATATGTAATGTTAAGACTTGTTTCAGTAATACACAGTACTTGCACTTCAATGTTTAATATCCAACCATTTGTAATAGAATGGGCGAGAGCAGCCCTTACAACTCGTTTTATAATATTTTAACACTATAATATTTTAACACTATAATATTTAGGCGAGGGTAATTTACAATTTCATAACCAACTTACAGATGATATTATTTATACCTTATAATAAGTTCTAATAATTAATAATAGATTAAACATTATGTTAAAATATTCTATGCTTCTAATTCTTAAAACATTTAACAGTAAATACTAAATAATATTCCATAATTTCAATTGTGTAGGTGGCGCTACTGTTGAAACTTATAAACTAAAACATGTAAATGCCAATGTATTTACCATTTAAATTATTATAAATAAATATGACTAACACTCGGCCTTTCCTGATTTGTAATCTTACGACCTCGTAATTGTATCATTAATTTCTTTAATTACCAACCATCATATATTAAATGACTAATTTCTAATTTAATAAACATTCTGGAAACCAGTAGACCAAATGGTCATCTGAATTCAGGATCTTACAATGTTATAGAGAAAAACAAATTTTTAAAAATACAATGCATCAAGAAAAAAAACATCCAATTATACTTTTAATGTGCGAAATTACATCACATTTAACATATATTAACATATAACTTTACTATCGGCCGTTTTGACATCTTATTACGTCCTCGTAATATAATTATAATTTTTATCATAAATACTCGTTAATATAATAATAATATATAATAATAATCGTTTTTATCATAAATACTTGTTCTCTTTGCACCGGACAAACCAGGCTGCTTACAAAAAGCCAGATCAACGGACATGCCGTTATGATCTGGTGTCCATGGACACACATCATCAACATGGGATATATCTCAATTTTACTATTACCACCGGAACACACACAGATGGTATTTCTTATACTTTTACTACTACCAACGGAACACACACAGATGGTATTTCTTATACTTTTACTACCACCAACGGAACACACACAGATGGTATTTCTTATACTTTTACTACTACCAACGGAACACACACAGATCGTAGTTTATTCTTATTATTTTTTTTATATACCAACGGAACACACACAGATGGTATTTCTTATACTTTTACTACTACCAACGGAACACACAAACATGTTATTACGTTATCATTTTTACACCAACATGGTACTTTACATTTATTTTTACCACGTAACACACCAACTTGGTACTCAACACATTATTCAATAATTTACTTATTAATATCATTGTTATGAACATATATTTAATTTTAACTTTTTAAAACTCATTCTAAGCAAATAAATCTTTAACTAATAAAAGCAAACCAAGCTCATTTTGTTCGGCTATATTAATGATCAGACTACAGAGATATATGACTTTGAAATTCATACTATGCATGGGTTTTGTTGGAAGTAGCAGGTTGTTTTTACTTTGTATTACGTTTGTATTGTTATATTTGTTTAGTTTCTTTATATTTTTTTTTAAATAAATATGAATTTTAAATGATGTGGTATCTTATCGAAACAGTTTTAAATTTTACATCTTAAGAAAATGTCCATTCACACGAATTTAGAAAATTTAAATACTTTAACGGTAGTTAATAAAGAAGCTACATTATTAACCATAACACGATTCAAAATTCACGACAATTGTAATATTTATATATATTTCTCTATATTACTCTGGAATGACCTACCGTTGAAAATTCAAACTTCTAAATTTTCAAAAATCGTTTGAAGCAATATTATTTATCTACGCAATATATATTTTTATCATAAGTATGTATACCATATATTATATAGGTTATGTATTTTATTCCATTTATTTATATATACGGATATATGTATGTATATGTATGTGCGTATGTGTATATTTATATATAATCATTATTATTTAATAACTAATATAATTAAAAACGATAGTTTTTATTTTTATTGTGTCCTTGTGTATAAATTCTTATTCTCGTTGTAGTATGCTTGCACTGTCCTATGACCTTGTAAATATTCATTACTCATCAAGGGTTGTCTGTAAGAGATCGCTTTTAAGCCATAAGACCGCCTTTGCACAAAAATTTCTTACTGTATCAACATCCTACTACTGTAATTTCTTGTAATAATTGTATGTGCAATAAGTTTTTAAAATAAAATAAATAATTTAAATATTTCTTTTTATTTAAGAAATTCTAATATATTGTTAGGGGTCGAGGGTACTTCTAGATAATTAGTAGGCATCAAGTGCTATAGAATTAAGTCCGCCAATTGTATAAATTTCTTTGTATAATAAAGATTTTATAAATTAATAAATATAAATAAAATTTTTACATTCTTTATTTATTCTGTCCGTATCAATATTGAAAATATTCTTAACTAAAAAAAAATAATCATTAGTGGGAATAGAATATTTTTATAGTCCTCATTTTTATTTTGAAGATGTAACGATACTTTTCATACAATTGGACAACATTATGAAACCAAGCATATTTCTTTAGAAGTTTACTATTTATATTATTATTTGTTCTAATTTGCACTAAATCTAATGATTAACTAATTTATTTATAAAGCATTAAAACGTAAATCAATGAAATTTTCAATCACTTGTTATAAAAGTGTTATTAATTTTATTCCGAGTTTGAAATCGTAATTTTGTACATTGTATACCTACATCTAGTTTACTATATAATCGAAACAATGAATGATACAATTATTCAAAACGTATTTTATTTTTTTCTTTTATTATTATCTACAGTATAAATTATTTAATAGAATTAAACTGCATTCAATTTTACAAACGTTATACTGAAAATAATACGATTCTTGGAAATTTAGAGGGTTGGGGCTTGGGGTTTAGAAGGCCGTGCCATATATAATATTACTTCTTATACCCTAAGATACGACAATATATATTCGTTGCTAATTTTCTTATGTTTCTCTTGTCTAGAGTTCAAGTTACCAGAATCTTTAAGTCTAACGTGTTTATGTTTCATATTGCTAATAAGAATATTTAGGAGGCATGTTTTATAATAATTCTATTTTTAAGTAATAATCTAGAAAATTATATATTTTTTAAAGTTCATCAATTTGAAATACCTAATTTGAACTGTCTGAACTGTCAATTATGGTATATTGTTTAGGCATGCAATTATTTCTTGTTTAGTAAAACTTTTACTGTGGATTTATATAATTCCTCGATTTGACAGTTTAAAAACGCATGTAAGATAATTCATCGTAGTTATTTCTTTTCTTCTTTAACATACTATCGAAAATTAAATAATCGAGTGCCACGCATATCGTTTAAAGTTTCTTTTAATAGGGATTTAGAAGACCTAATTGCTTGCTTTTTTTTTTACAATTTAATACGAAATGTACGCGTTTACTGGTTTAGTTTAAAATCGATCTAAATGTTAAACCTATATTATCATCATTATGAAATAATTTATCGATTCTAACGAATTTATTTCGGAATACCTATTGCGTTTTACCTTTTCAATAATCGATTGAAATTTAAGATCATAAATTCGTACAGATACCTACTACTGAGAACTTAACACTCAGTAAATAATTTAAACGGTCGAATAAAAGATAATAGAAATATGTTTTAGTAATAAATACCAGTATCATTGCTTCATATTCATACGCGCGATATATTGTTTTATTGAATTAGTCTGTTTAGTTCGGGATTATATTTAGACAGTACCGGTTCAGATTTTAAACGTTTTTAAACTTTATTTTTACCCACCTAAAAATGGTATTTTCAAAGCAAATTTGATTTATGAAAGTAACCAATGAAAATTCTCAAAATAGATATTATTGGGTTCCATAAAATTTAATTTCTCCACATGATATGGCATAACCCTATCCTCGTGGATAACCAAGTATCCAACTTGGTTTTAAAAACGAACGTCTATCGCAACCCGATGCTAAACTTACAAATTTAAAATTAAATATAAATATTTTAAGATCTATGGAGTAGTTTTAGCAAAACAAAATATAGTTGCAGAAGTAATAAAATAATATCATGAATTCAAATCTTTACCTATTTAATAAATGTAAACATATCTAAATCTACCCCCTATAGCGTCAAAGCATTGGCTTATTATTTCCATACGGTCCTCAAGGCCATTTAGATCTGATCCTACCAAATTTATAGAGTTTAATATTTACCGAGTCATATTCATTTAAGTCTATCTACAAGAAATTCTAGAATTGTAATTTCTCTGAAAGGAGACAAGTCTACATTTTAATCTGTATAAATTAAAATTATACTTCATCTATTCATATTGTGTATACTATAAGCAACTACTTACTATCTTAAACAAAAGGATCATTACGATTTGAAAATGGTTTTATGATGTTAAGTGCTTTTACTTAAAATATATATATATATAAAATATCTAACGTTATTCCTTTTCTTTCTGTTTAATATTGGGTTTTATATTTTAATCATTTACGACTGATATATACTCTTTTTTTAAGAAATCGTTCTTTAAACAACCTACATACATTTTGTAAACCGAATATTACCCCTTCATTGAGAGTGTTCACTTCTATGTCATATATAAAGATATTAAAGCCTAAATCGTAATCTAAAATACTAACATTACTTTTATATTGCAAGTCCCAACTACCGCGTCAGTTAAATAACTTAATAAAAGCAAAGAAAATAAAAATCGCGTCTCTAACCTACAACTGGGTCTTAAAAGCTTTGAAAGTTGGTATACGTAGTAACAATAATATTATAAATCACATGGTCACTAAATTATTCAAAACTTTTCTAGGGCTAGTTTCTTATAATAAAGTTTTGTCTGTCACCTTGTTGTATTCAGGTCCATTGTTGTATAGTGCTGCTTGCTTGCACTGCCATCCCGCGATCAGGAAGAAAGTACTTGGTTGACCGCTTCTTCCAGTAGCTGTAGGTGATGTTGATATGTTGTTGATTTTCATAATACAGAAACGAATTCCCTTCCATATTAGCAGTCAAGTAGTAGTTTAGAGTTTTCCATCTCCGACGTACGTCTTCACCAAAGGCTCCAAGCGATGTAAACATGTATGGAGAGATATTGTATTAGAACCACTGTAAAGTTTTGGTAAATATTCAGGCTCTTATTGTATTTCGTATATGATTGAACTTTAACGGGATATGGTTAATAGTTAATATGATATATATGATGAATAGAATTCAATAGTAGTGCTATTAACTTCAAGCTACAAAGTTATTAATATTCTATATTGAGCATGCTGCCAAATAACCAGCTAGATAATTAGCCTGCTAAGCAGATGGCAAAACGTGGGTATTAAGAAAAAAAAAAAAAAACTTACGTACTTGCAATATTTTAAATCTACGACTCCTTGTCGCTTGAGGTTACTACAGCAGCACTCGGAGAAGGCCTAAATAGTAACTTTAACGTCGTCTCTTATTTTCGTGGCTTTTCAACGGCAGTGGCAGCACTCCATCTTCATCAGCATTCTTAGACTTAACTTTAACGTCGTCTCTTATTTTCGTGGCTTTTCAACGGCAGTGGCAGCACTCCATCTTCATCAGCATTCTTGGACAGGATATCTTGCGAACGGTGTATATCGACACGTGGCGCGTAATACTACAGCGGTCGAACACTTCTGACTTGTTAAGACTTGTTTCAGTAATACACAGTACTTGCACTTCAATGTTTAATATCCAACCATTGTAATAGAATGGGCGAGAGCAGCCCTTACAACTCGTTTTATAATATTTTAACACTATAATATTTAGGCGAGGGTAATTTACAATTTCATAACCAACTTACAGATGATATTATTTATACCTTATAATAAGTTGTAATAATTAATAATAGATTAAACATTATGTTAAAATATTCTATGCTTCTAATTCTTAAAACATTTAACAGTAAATACTAAATAATATTCCATAATTTCAATTGTGTAGGTGGCGCTACTGTTGAAACTTATGAACTAAAACATGTAAATTCCAATGTATTTACCATTTAAATTATTATAAATAAATATGACTAACAGTAAATTATATATAAAAAGGATATTCACATTACTCTTTAATACAATAATACATTATTGCAAAGGCAGCGAAATAGGCAATTGCAGGTCGAGTATGCAGAGTATGAGTCGCAGAGGTTATTTAAATACGTTGTTTATTCGGCAAAAAGTTTTTTTTCAATTTCTGTTTTATAATCTCCGTTTCAAATCTGTTTTTATTATTTGATGATTACTCCGAATGCTACAAACGACTGAATTTCATGCCGTGGCTATGGCTGGCAAAATTCCGCCTTTTGTAACGAATGATTGTTTGTTATTTCAGGTACATTGAAACCAGTTAGAGGACAGCTTTATATTTTTATTATTACTAGTAGATTTACGATTAATGGTTACGATAACTTATAAATACTTTTGAATGTAATCAATGGTGATGATACAGGATCGTAATCGGGCGCTATAATTATAATAAAATGTTATATACCAAATTTTATTTTTAGAAAAAATATTTTAATTAAAAAATCACGTTAATAGATTACTGCATTTTAATTTTGCTTTAATTATGATAATATTGTAAACATAAACCGTTGGTGTGATAAATTATTCATAATTAAAAATGGTCTATTTTTTTTACTGTATAAATAATGCTTTAACAGTTTGTTTTAAGTATTATATTGAAATGTCTGTAATAAGTCTTCATTTGATGAATGAAAACTTGTAACATTATTATTATTATTATATACCCTACTGGGTATATATTTGTAATTATTATTGTTGTTCGTTTCAGTACTAAACTTGTTAATAAATAAGTTATCAAGTTATGTGAGATAAGTTTTCGTTCCTTTTTTGAATGCTTTGAAACAAGAGCCAATTTAAAGCCAATTTAAATCCTTGTTTAACAGAAATCCTGCCTGTAGTCGTATTCCATTTCTAGCTATTGTGGATGTAAACTGAGTACTTCACGTAACAAGCTTCTAGACTTTATTGACCAAAGACATGTTTACAAGTGGTGAAGCGCTCTCTATGAGTATCGATAAAATTTACCGAAAAAAACAAACGATAAAACCAAAATAAATATAAAAATAATAAGATTTCGTTTACGAAATCAAAAGATAACAAAACAATAATGATGAAATTAAAATTTAAAACATATAGATAAACCATTTTATCATTTTCTGGCAGCGTTAATTCAGGTTATGCTTTTAAACTGTAAAATAAGTTTAAAATCTTACCGGAGAAGCAAATTGCGATAAGACGGCAGCAGTCGAAATTTAAGTTTTAAGTAACTAGGCGAAAGTGGATCTTTTAAAGTAGAAAATAGCTACCATTTCTTCTTCTGAAAATTCTAGGTTTTCTTCTTTCGCGGAAAGCTAGCCATTTAAGCTTAGAACAGGCAGCCACAGGCTTGGTATAGGTAATTTATGTTTAGAACTGAAAATGATATCAAATTTACAGAGACGAAAAATGAGCAAAAGTAATTACCAAGAAGATGATGAAATTTAAATAAACTTTGAGTAATGTTAAGACCCAATACGGTTGAAAAAGTCACAAATCCAAATGGTGGGGATTATGCTGTAGTCGGTGGCGTGCAGCGTCTTATTAAAAATCGGTTACAGGATTCAGATCAAATAAAACAGCTCTTAGGTACAAAGGCATTTAGAAGGGTATTTAAAAGTTATTCTGATGAAATAAACTAACCTTTAATTTACCAAAATATAAAAATAAGAAAATGTATCAGATAATTTAAAAGTTTTTTATAAAGTAATAAAAAAAAATTAAGTACTTTTAATTACTTTATTCTGCAGCGAATACAAATGAGAGAAAAGTTAAGATGCAATAAAATTTTTACAACTTTTGCCTCCTTGAAACCCTTTTATATCTTGTTCTTAGTTTAATTGTTCTACTCTTCAATTCAATTAATTGCTTCTAAGACATTCTTTTAACAAGATTTTAAACAGCTTAAACATCTAAAGACATTAAAAACAACCTATTAAGTTCTTCCAAAGTGATGCTAAATACAAGTTCGTGAGTTTTAAAAAATCACTATATTAAAATAACTTTAAATTGGTTACTTTAGTAAAATAATCTAAATATCTTTCTAACTTCGTTCGTATTGTTCTATATTAAAAGAAAATGTAACAAGCCTAGAGATCACCACACACGTGATCACACACACACACACAAGAATAGGAAGGAGAAGGATGACTTGCAAAAAATTCTGGTAAAACTCCGTACATTCTTTGGCAATATTAGAATATGCAAAAGAGCGTTGCCGGTCTTTGAGGGAGTAGGCTCGCTTACTGGAAGTGTTTGCGATACAAAAAACGTTTATTTCACATTTCCGTAGTTCATCTTAGAAAGTTTCTTGACAGAGTTATTGTTGAGGAATCATTCCTAGCGTTAAGGGATTAGGACCTTCCTACTGTTTTACTGGTACAAGAAAATAATTTGTACAAATTCATAACTCATTAAATATAACTTTCAAAGCAAATTGTAAATTCGAACGCTCTTATTTTATCTGTTAACTCCTTACCTTACATAGCTATAAAAGTAATTTTAGTATTTATAATAATTTATTTATTTAAAATTAACCTCCATGTGTAGGTAATAATTTAAAACTTACAAACTAATGTTAGTACGATAATTGTATCGTATTTTAGTATTTCACCGAATTGTTATATTGATATCACTGTCATCATTTAAAGTGTCGGTGACCCAGTGGCTCAAATACTTAATTTTATTTACCCAGCAAAGAGGTTTACCACAGATCGAGACCACCGGTATCTCTAAATAGGTTTTAGAACCATCAGAGGACCATCTCTAACCTTTTCTTTATATATCCTTGTGTTTTGTTTATCTTTCTGTATATTTATTTTGATCGTGAATTGATTGATAATGTGCAACTGTGTTATTAGAAAATAACAGTGAGATATAAGATATATTAAAAAGCCATCAAAAAACTACGTAACAGAAGTAAGTAATTAGGTCAAGATTTAATTTATAACCTAACCAAAAAGTAGACTAAAATCAAAAATAGAATAACTTAGAATAAAGAACTTTTTAAATATGTAGTTATTATTACAATTAATTCTGTATAATATTTTAGTAGAAAAAAAAATAAACTAGCAACAAGCCAATTCTACAATCTTTACAACTCAAAAACGTTAGGAATACAATATTTGACCACAAATTATATATAAGTGACCAACACTAAAATATTAAGAATAATATGAATATTAACAAAAACAAACACACACTTAAATAGGTCAGATTTAACAAAGCATTTGTTTTGTTAAGACTTATTAAGAATGCTGAGAAATAGCTTTCAGCATAAGCCAATAGTACTCTGGATTAATTTTACATTCAAAACATTGTATACCTACTTTATTATTAATTACCCAGAGTTACTTTGGAAATCTGTTTGAAGTTTTAGTCCCAACACAAACAAAGGGCTGTGACTTAAGATTTCCTAAATGATTTATACTAATTACATGAATAACAACAACTAATCGAGTTATAGTTTACTAAAATATATTTACTTTTAAGAATTATCACTATAAATGATAGTCGGTATAACATTTTTTTTTCCGACTGAACCGAACCGAACCTAAAATGTAATTAAATCATAGCTAGAATCTTATTGTCGTTAGTTCCTTTTAGAATAATGAAATATATAGAGATAATGATTAATTGAAATAATGAATTGTGCGTTTACATAATGGATTTAACAAATCTATTCTCTTACCTTAACCTGTATATTTAGTAATACCATGGTTTTAGCACTACTTAGGATTTTTATCCAAAATCGATTTTTAACATTTGCTTGCGGCATTAATTTTGCTACTACAACTATAATATTTAAATATGGTAACAAACGTTTTATTTTATAAACACAAAATTTTAGATGAAACATAAATAGACAACTCGCGTTGTGTTCAAGCTTAGAGTGGTGATAAGTATTTTTTTTTCGTTTGTTAAGTGAATTAATTGTTGTTGCAAAAACTTAAAGTTGAAGCTGAAATGGAAATATGTTATGCATATTTAAAATATATGTAAGTATAAAAAACAAACAAATACCTAAGTTTTAATACTAATCATGGCCAACTTCTAGTTCTTTTTAATATTTTTTTTCTTTTTTGAATCTAAGCACTACTTATTTAGTTATTTAATTTTTTATATATTATCTTTAGAAGTGTTTGATTAAACCAAGAGCAAATTTAAATACAGTGTAAAATTTATATATATATTTTTTAATTTATAAGTTTGTGAATTGTATTTATAGTAATATCATAGCCTCAATTCTCAAGGATAGAAGCCATTTGCTTACTAGTTCATCATTGATAAGATTTTCGGCTGGTCTATCAATTACTTCTAACGCTACAAATTGATCTTTGGTTGAACCAGAGATGAGAACGATTTATATTACGCGGTACTACGAGGGGTTTTCTAATTACTTGTAGAAATAGAGAAAATAGTTGAAATGACTCCGTTTGTCAGAAAAGAAGTAAATAAACAATTTAAAAACTTTATTCGCATTGCATTTAATTAAAGGAATTCGCATCGTATTAATTTTACATCAGGTTGCAGTGGTAAAGAGAGTGAGGGGCGGCAGGAATTCGATTAAAAAACCGTTCCATGCCAGTGATGACTACTTTTTTATTACCTCAAGGGCATTCCTATTGTCAAATACGCAGTAACTCAGTTCGTTACTAATAAGTAAATGCAGTACATTAGGTATTTACATAGAAATTTTTCGTAATACAAATGTTAGGTTCTTACATAAGAAATTGGCGTTTTGCATAGGAGGAACAAGAAGTCAAATATATTTAATTAATCAAAGTATGGAGCATTGTTTCCTATGTATTTTTGCCATCTTATAGGTAGTTTATTGATCCTTATGATAAGAAAACCAGTCGACCGGGAATCAATAAAATCTTTGAAGGCGATTTGGCCTGCCCCATCGGAGATGTTTTTTTTTCCTTGCAAGAAGTTATCCAAATTTCGAAAAAAAAATAGTAATCTGTTGCAGCAAAGTCCGGGAATTATGGTGGATGTCTTAAACATTCTAATTGAAGCTCTTCTAATTTGGTCGCCGTCTGTTGTGCAGTGTGTGATCTAGCGTTGTCGTGAAGCAGCAGTAGTGTGGAGCGTATGACCAGCCTATGTTGTTTAGCAGATAGCTTTTGCATCATGGTTTGCAATTGCTTACAATAGACATCTGCCGGCTTAGTCTGGCTAAATTTGGAGACTGTAATGAAAAATACCGGCACTAGTCTACCAAAAAAAAAATACTTGTAAGCGAATTTTTTTTTGTATATTTTCGCTTGGGGCAGGATTTGGCAGGCTGACCAGGACACAACTCATGAGGTTGCCACCTTTTAAGCTTTTTAATCTTTCCAATCTGCTCCAAGTGAATTAAAACAGTTTTATCACTAATACCGAAACCTAGTTACAGGTTTCGGACGTAGTTTGCGATGGATCCGCTTTCACAATAGCCTCCAAATCTTCATTATCAATTGGGTCTCCGGCCGTCCACGGGGTTTGTTCTGCAGGTCAAAATTTCCAGAACAAAAACGGTGGAACCAAATACGAATTGTGTTTTCTTTTGCAACACGTCGCCATACACGTCATAAACCCTTCGAGTCCTTTCCGCAGCACTGGTGCCACAGTGGAACTCGTACTCGTAAATAATGCGATATTTTAAGTTTTCCATTTTGTATACTGAGTAACGCAAACAGAAAAAAAAACAAATGAATGAGGGTCTAGGAAACAAAAATACATGTGTAAATGTAGCTGTAAAAATTTGAATTTGGAATTCTTTATCAAAGAAGAGAAATTTGTGATTAAAGTGGCCAGTACGAAAAAAATTGCATATGTAAGAACCTATTATGTTATAATCATGAACTAAATTTAATTCAATGGAAACACATCATGGCATAATGTCATAGAACATATCTACATGATTGATCCTTAAATTTCAATGCAACATGATGTTGACGCAGCAGTTATAGTAAAAACCCATTTTATCTTACGATGATGACGATAATTACTGCTATAACTGATGCGATAACGTGGTTACGATGTATAGTTTCCTTTATGGGCACTTACACACCTCGTTTTACCCATATTCCAGATAATACGACTATTAAAAATTGGATCAGCACAGTGCTTATACAAATGGTAGGTACCTACGGGTACTACAAAACGTAATTACTGTGGTCGAATTGAATGGTTTGTGTGAGCTCGTAGAGTAAGTTATTTACTTATCGCTTGTAGTAGCCATCGTATCACCACATCACTTATAGTAGGCTATTATTAATAAAATATTTTTTTTTATTTTTACTGCTGGCTTAATGGCGTTAAATTATAGTACGATAATAAATCTACTTTAAAAATAATGATAGGACAAATAAATGGTGACATTTCCATTCTGGTTTTACATATTGCTTAAAACCTCTCAACCGTATATAAATATCTTAGTACATTTAACTAAATGTCCCTCTTATGTTTAATGAGTCACTTAATTTTAGGCAAGATCTAAGTCTTTGTTCTAAATTAAATAATCATAACTGAAATTACTGTACAATTATTATTTTTATTCAATGTTATCTCAATTTCATCTCTTTTATCCAGAACTTATAAGTAAACATAAAAAAGCGTTTAATAAATTTAATAAAAATGACAAAGGCTTTACTGAGACAAAAGGTCAAACAGGCTTTAAATGAGTTCACACGGCTCTCATAGATTTGTAAAATGAATGAACCGATCTAAAATGTACTTCAACATTGTTTGTAATAACGAATACATTAAATGATGAATAATATTATAAAAATAGGCTATAATTATTTATTTTTAGCTTTGTTTTAATTGAGTTAAGCTAAATCGTTTCATATTTTAAGGATCTAATACCAGTTCTTATTACTGCTTTTTATTTTCTTTAAACACATATCCTAAGAACTTTTTTGTAGTTTTGAATTTATTAAATATTGTTTTTACCATTCCACAAGACAATTGATTTTAAAACTACGCCAAGCTAACCCACATAAATGTGCAATAAAAATTAACAAGTAACAAATCGTTAAAGGAAATATTAATTTGATATATTATGATCTTTTTATAAGTATCCATGGTAAGAATCCATGGTAAAATACTTTGAACGTCACCGTCGAAATTTTGTTTGTCTGGTGGTTGAATAATAGCGTTAGTATAATGACTATCTAGAATATTGTTCTCTCATTAAGTAAAATATATTGCTGGATCTCAGTCCAAAAAAGAAAAATGGACATTTAAATGAGATATAACAAATATATTGCGCACGAACACGCAAAGCTATAAATTTCACTTTATCTTAGTTCTTTACGAGTCAAAAAGTGGTGACAGGTATTGTTATCGTATATACTTGATCTTGAAATAAGTAATATATAATGCATACATATATGTAATTATCCATTTTATCATCATTACACATTATAATGTGTAATGATGATAAAATGGATCAGGTTCTATTCCGACGCATCATCACTAGCCACTTCTTCTTCTTCACAGACATCCAGTTCTTTTGTATTACTAAGGTTTCAATTCGGCGGATTAGTCGCTTTCCAAAAACTTACCAAGTTTGGATATTTAATATTAGATTATATTTTATAAGAATTAAAATTAAAGTAAATTTCTAGCAACCCTTAAAATCATCCTTCGTAACGATGAATGAATGAAGAGAATGGAAGAGGAGAGTAAAGTGTACCGAACTCATTACTTTCCTCTTCCATTCTCTTCTATATACCATTACTCTTTCTTTACTCCTATAATTTTTATGTCATCATTCAGAGGGCATCCATTTCTTTCTCGATGAATTTTGAGACCTAACCTCGCAAGCAACTGGTCGAAAATAACTTAATAGTTACTATTCAAATGATACCTTATATAAGGTTATTTAAATGAAATAGATTTTTCTTGAAATTTATCTATAAGGTTACAAACTTTTGTTAAAATAATTTTTCGGTATAAAAGTTATCCAAATTTAGGTTGATTAGAGTACCTAAAATACGTATCATAAATATTATACATAACTAGAGACCAAGCGGTTTAAAAAGATTATTTTTAAAGAATAAAAAGTGTAAGATGCATTATTTTAACCAAACGTAAAATGTTTATATTATTGTAATTTCCTTTAACATTTTAGACGAGTTACACTCTTGTATATCAATATGTATTTATCTATTCATAAAAATGTTTAACGTTCCCTTCTATATTATGATAAAAACAACATCAAAAAGAATCACTTCCGTGTTTATACATTTTGCGGCGCAAAATGGTTTAAAATCTCCCGAAGGGGAATAAAGGTGGGATTTTGTTCTCTTAAATCCCTCTGGAAAATAAATAACAACTGTGATCTAAGCTACTGAAATGCTATGCATTAAAGAGATATACTACTAAGAAATATTTTACTTACAATTTGAAATTGTGTTGCTTTACCCAAACCTTACAGTTTAAAAATGTAGTTTTTTATCCTTAATTCTATTAACACCATTACCAAGTTGCAGTAGCCAAACTTGTATTTTTCTTTGTGCTTTAAATTGCTTTCATTTATCTCTCTAGAAATTAAATCGAATATTATTAGAGTGGCAATAACTAGTAATATAACAATTATAGACATTATATTCGCGAAGCGACGAAATAATTCTGATTTAGTTAAAACTCACAACAAAAACTTAAAACTAAATGGGTTATAAATAACCCATAGTTGACAATAAGTTTCCAATTAGAATAAGCTAATATGTTGTATTAAATAAATCGATATGCGAATAGAATTTATTATAGGTAAAGGGCATATGACCGACAATCCAGTTTTGGACATACCCTGTGTCTACGCATGGGACATCGAATAATTCGGTGTGCCGCATACGGTGGCTAGGTCATAGAATGATTATACATAGAATAGGTGAGCCATAGACATTCCAATGAGCGTCAGTTTCAGACAAATAAAAAAGATGAAAGATGACACACTGCTTGTCTTTGTCTAATCAGACATGCGCATTGAAATATTTATAACGCGTTTTTAATTTAAATACTGTAACATTTTTTTAGAACATTTTCTAAATGTTATTTTTTTTAATACTTTATTTGGAATGAGTCTGGTTGTTAAATTTTTTTTTTAATACTATATTGAGTCAACAAAAAAAAAATATTAGTTATTGCAGCTTAACACGAAAGTTATTAATAAATAATACTGTATTTTGGATAACCATTTAAATTTTTTTATGTATTGTTTATATTATGCTAGTTAGGGTAAAAAAAAACTATAATAATAATCATGTAAACTCAGATTTATACATAACACTTAATGAGTCTCCCTAATATATGACTAGCTGAAATATGACTAGCTTATTGTAATACATTCTTATTCTTTATTTGGCGCCATTTAATTTATCACTTTCGAGCTTCATATCGACTGCTTTATATCGACATAGTTTTTAATGATAAGAAGAACCTATTAGTTGCTGTCGGTGATCATACAGAGGTTCCTGTTCTAAATTATGATCAATATTTTAGGTGGCAATATTTTAAAAAAATCCTGTTATGATAGTAAAGTAAATATTTTTTTGTAATAGTGAAGATTAATGGAGTCTTAATATTTTTTCTGTGCAATGAACTATCAAAATAACATCATCCCATGGAATGGATGGTTACTCCATTTTTATAATCCAGTAAGTAATTCTAGAAATGTTTGAAAATGTTTTTTTAGTTTTTCTGTGTATATAATCTGCTGTGGTGAACAAATGCTCCAAGCATATTCTAAAATGCTTCGCACGTAAGCATAATGATGACTTTAATGCAATTTACGCCATGAAAAGTCTGGCAAGTACCTTATACAAAACTGTATGCTCACTCATTATAAATTTGCAATCTAACTGGGTTCCGAGTGTTCCAAGTGGCCGTGTGGTAAAATCGCATCCAAAGCAACAAAACAAGCCCAAATCTAACATTGTTTAAACCATCGCTCAGTTAGTCTCAGTAGGGCGGAGGCTGTATGGGATAATAATTTCAAAAAGAACAATGGAATATTTATTTGATTCACATATGAAACAAAATTTATATATAAGATGTAGTGTAAAAGGATTGAACTGGAAAAACTAAATTTAATACAGATTTTTGGCTATTAATTTTGAGAAGCGATCTAGTTTATTGAAGATTAACTTATATGAATGGTATGATATCAAAAAGTCATGTGGAAATGAATATATATGTCGGATATTAGATTTTGATGAACTCTTTATCAATATATAATAAAATATTCACTTTACTGATACCTAAGCGAGTTGTACACTTTATAAATAGTTTATTTTTTGTTTTAAAATAAAGTTCACTCAAACATCGCTGTAAAATTTGAAATTGTCAAAAAGTAATTACAATTGAACATTCAATATGATTTGAATAAAATGGGTACACAAACCGTTTAACATAAATGAAACCAAGCGTCGTTCAACGACAACAAAAGGTTCAATATTACCATCATTAAAAATCTGAATGAAATACATTTTTATTTAAATTGTAATTGTGGTATTTTTAAAAAACCACTGAAAAGAAAATAATACAGATTTGTCAATGAAATGTTGTAGGTAAGTAATATAAGGATCACATCTAATTTTAGCCTCTATTATAATTAGCACTCTGGAAACCATTATTTTGATTTGTATTTTGCCTTTGCGCCCTGTCGGTGTCGGATTGCGACGTATCCGGCCGTAACGTCGTTTTTAACTGGCGCACTTTAAAGCGGACACTTATGTCGATAACATTTTTATGTTTATGTTTATGTTTATAAAAACACGGGTTACAATTCCTGAGAGTCAATAATATAAGCTGTCTGAAGAATAAGAAATCGTAAAATTTGATTGTTCAAATATTTTTTATAAGCATTTGTTTCGAAGGGAAATGTAAATAAGTGGATAAATTTACAAAAACCCTTTTTACGATTAAAGAAATTCACTATTTTGTCAAAAAGTTTTATTTTCTACCTTCTTTATAATATGGTTTTACTAAAACAAAAAGATAATATGTATGTATTCCTTATAAAAAAATAGTTTTTACATTCCTAAACTAAAACCGACCGATAAACTGATTTCGAGCGCCGTGTAAGTATATTTTCAATATATTTTTGTGAATGTATTATACCGTATTATTCTTGTTTTTTAATACATATATCTAAGAAAAACATTCAAAAGTTGTATAAAGTTGTTATAAATAGCTATAAAATTAATAGATTTTTCATTAATAGGTTAAATATCTCAAATGGTAGAAAAGCTTATATAAATCATTAGGGTTTGGTTTTGATCAAGTTTGTGTACTATTACTTATTTTTTGGATAATTATTACTTCTTGAATTAGACGATGAAATAATAGAATCTTTAATGTATAATAATAATACACTTATCATATAAAAACTTGTCCAAAACGTGTAAAAAGTTACCGTTTTTATCGTTTGTCAAGTCAGACGGCGCCATTACGGCAACATTGGTGTAGGTCATGGTTTTGTGTAAATTCACAAAATATGTGTTTCATAAGTCGTATACTGCATGTTCTGTTTTGTGTTGAAGATATTTGATTTTAGTGTTAAGTAAAAATATTTTATTGTTAGTTCGGTTTGTCAAGGTTTTGGAATATCGTATATATAATACATAGATTTTGTACACATATATTATTTATTATGTATATCTTATTCTTATTAATATATAAATGCGAATTTTTCGATGTTTGGATAGATGTATGTTTGTTTCTCAATCACGCAAAAATTAATTAAGGGATTTTGATGAATCTTGGCCTATCTCATGCCTTGTAGCCTATGTATCAGAATAACACATAGGCTATAGAAATACTAACTTGGTGGTTTTGTCTGTAATGTGTAATTTGTTACTCAATTACACCAAAATCACTAAAGACATTTTGATGATACTTGGCAATATTGAAGCTTATGTACCGTAATAAAACTTAGATTACAGAAATACTAACTTTTGCACGTGGTTTTGTCTGTGACATAACATAGCTTGTAACGCGATTACGTAATTGTCACGGGAGTTCCTGTTTTGGGTCATTTGGTTCACTGAGTTTTAAGTAACTATTTGTGAAAAACCTTCTTAGTTTAGGAGTGCTATGTAATTCAAGTATATGAATGTAAATTAAAATGTACGCAATTATGCTGTTTGTATGTTCCTTGCTATAGCCTAAACGGCTTTAAGGATTTTGACAAGGTATCGATAGATACGTCTTGGTGGCGTAAATGACACTGTAGATTTAAGTAAAAGGAAAATGGTGAATTTTGGAAGCCACATTGTGAAGTCTATAAGTTATGTTTTACAAGCAAACTCATAGCTATTTCAGAAATTAAAATTTAAATCATGACTAGCTGTTACCCGTGACTATGTCCACATACGACTGTGTAAGTAATACTTTTATGGCTAGGAACATAAGCTATATAAATATTATTTTTAAAGGTCTACGTGGACCAGGAGCACTCGTACGTATTTTTTATTTTTTAATATTTAAATAATGTATGTACTTAAAATGTCAAAAAAAAGTATGTATGTACGATTGTCAGTGTGTTTCTACAGCTCTGTTTATACTTCATCGCCTGAACCCATATTGAGAGTATGTGTATGTATGATTGTGTCACTGTATGTGCTTAGACAGCTCCGTTTATACTTCATCGCCTGAACCGATATTGAGAGTATGTGTATGTATGATTGTGTCACTGTATGTGCTTAGACAGCTCCGTTTATACTTCATCGCCTGAACCGATATTGAGAGTATGTGTATGTATGATTGTGTCACTCTATGTGCTTAGACAGCTCCGTTTATACTTCATCGCCTGAACCGATATTGAGAGTATGTGTATGTATGATTGTGTCACTCTATGTGCTTAGACAGCTCCGTTTATACTTCATCGCCTGAACCGATATTGAGAGTATGTGTATGTATGATTGTGTCACTCTATGTGCTTAGACAGCTCCGTTTATACTTCATCGCCTGAACCCATATTGAGAGTATGTGTATGTATGATTGTGTCACTGTATGTGCTTAGACAGCTCCGTTTATACTTCATCGCCTGAACCGATATTGAGAGTATGTGTATGTATGATTGTGTCACTGTATGTGCTTAGACAGCTCCGTTTATACTTCATCGCCTGAACCGATATTGAGAGTATGTGTATGTATGATTGTGTCACTCTATATGCTTAGACAGCTCCGTTTATACTTCATCGCCTGAACCGATATTGAGAGTATGTGTATGTATGATTGTGTCACTGTATGTGCTTAGACAGCTCCGTTTATACTTCATCGCCTGAACCGATATTGAGAGTATGTGTATGTATGATTGTGTCACTCTATGTGCTTAGACAGCTCCGTTTATACTTCATCGCCTGAACCGATATTGAGAGTATGTGTATGTATGATTGTGTCACTCTATGTGCTTAGACAGCTCCGTTTATACTTCATCGCCTGAACCCATATTGAGAGTATGTGTATGTATGATTGTGTCACTGTATGTGCTTAGACAGCTCCGTTTATACTTCATCGCCTGAACCGATATTGAGAGTATGTGTATGTATGATTGTGTCACTGTATGTGCTTAGACAGCTCCGTTTATACTTCATCGCCTGAACCGATATTGAGAGTATGTGTATGTATGATTGTGTCACTCTATGTGCTTAGACAGCTCCGTTTATACTTCATCGCCTGAACCGATATTGAGAGTATGTGTATGTATGATTGTGTCACTCTATGTGCTTAGACAGCTCCGTTTATACTTCATCGCCTGAACCGATATTGAGAGTATGTGTATGTATGATTGTGTCACTGTATGTGCTTAGACAGCTCCGTTTATACTTCATCGCCTGAACCGATATTGAGAGTATGTGTATGTATGATTGTGTCACTCTATGTGCTTAGACAGCTCCGTTTATACTTCATCGCCTGAACCGATATTGAGAGTATGTGTATGTATGATTGTGTCACTCTATGTGCTTAGACAGCTCCGTTTATACTTCATCGCCTGAACCGATATTGAGAGTATGTGTATGTATGATTGTGTCACTCTATGTGCTTAGACAGCTCCGTTTATACTTCATCGCCTGAACCCATATTGAGAATATGTGTATGTATGATTGTGTCACTCTATGTGCTTAGACAGCTCCGTTTATACTTCATCGCCTGAACCCATATTGAGAGTATGTGTATGTATGATTGTGTCACTGTATGTGCTTAGACAGCTCCGTTTATACTTCATCGCCTGAACCCATATTGAGAGTATGTGTATGTATGATTGTGTCACTGTATGTGCTTAGACAGCTCCGTTTATACTTCATCGCCTGAACCCATATTGAGAGTATGTGTATGTATGATTGTGTCACTCTATGTGCTTAGACAGCTCCGTTTATACTTCATCGCCTGAACCCATATTG
This sequence comes from Napeogenes sylphis, assembly GCA_959347405.1. NCBI lineage: Eukaryota > Metazoa > Arthropoda > Insecta > Lepidoptera > Nymphalidae > Napeogenes > Napeogenes sylphis. The sequence continues at coordinate 13,636,700 of OY365776.1, forward strand.
AGAGTATGTGTATGTATGATTGTGTCACTGTATGTGCTTAGACAGCTCCGTTTATACTTCATCGCCTGAACCGATATTGAGAGTATGTGTATGTATGATTGTGTCACTGTATGTGCTTAGACAGCTCCGTTTATACTTCATCGCCTGAACCGATATTGAGAGTATGTGTATGTATGATTGTGTCACTCTATGTGCTTAGACAGCTCCGTTTATACTTCATCGCCTGAACCGATATTGAGAGTATGTGTATGTATGATTGTGTCACTGTATGTGCTTAGACAGCTCCGTTTATACTTCATCGCCTGAACCGATATTGAGAGTATGTGTATGTATGATTGTGTCACTCTATGTGCTTAGACAGCTCCGTTTATACTTCATCGGCTGAACCGATATTGAGAGTATGTGTATGTATGATTGTGTCACTCTATGTGCTTAGACAGCTCCGTTTATACTTCATCGCCTGAACCGATATTGAGAGTATGTGTATGTATGATTGTGTCACTCTATGTGCTTAGACAGCTCCGTTTATACTTCATCGCCTGAACCGATATTGAGAGTATGTGTATGTATGATTGTGTCACTCTATGTGCTTAGACAGCTCCATTTATACTTCATCGGCTGAACCGATATTGAGAGTATGTGTATGTATGATTGTGTCACTCTATGTGCTTAGACAGCTCCGTTTATACTTCATCGCCTGAACCGATATTGAGAGTATGTGTATGTATGATTGTGTCACTCTATGTGCTTAGACAGCTCCGTTTATACTTCATCGCCTGAACCGATATTGAGAGTATGTGTATGTATGATTGTGTCACTCTATGTGCTTAGACAGCTCCGTTTATACTTCATCGCCTGAACCGATATTGAGAGTATGTGTATGTATGATTGTGTCACTCTATGTGATTAGACAGCTCCGTTTATACTTCATCGGCTGAACCGATATTGAGAGTATGTGTATGTATGATTGTGTCAGTGTATGTGCTTATACAGCTCCGTTTATACTTCAAAAATATTAATACATGGACGCCGCTTATTATGATCACGGTTAATGTTATCAGCCGGCTATTGTTATCGAAAATGGTCGGTCCCAATTTTCTCCTTAGCAATACATTTGAAACCGCTTATTGTGATCAAAAGTCGCTTATTGTTATCGTACTTTTATCGTAATTGTTAGGGCACAATTTTAAATTCTCAAGTTTAAGGATTAGAAAATACTATTTTTGTTCGACGACGACGACGATACGACGTGGTTTTCAACACCGAGCAACAAACTTCGAAAAATTATACGATTTTGAGAATTATATTCAAATGATTATGATTGAAAACAAGTGTCAAAAAACAATAGATCGATATTTCAAATGAATCTTATGTTAGAATATTTTTAATAGTGTAAATAAATAGAAAATTTGAGCAAACAACAGAATTTCTTATTATGAAACTTAAGATGTACTTATCTCAATTCTAACTTATTACAATTCATATTTTATCATTATGATCATTTATTATGTGCACTAAAATCCCCCAACAAGCATGAAAAAGTGCCATCCGCATAATGTTATCATTTGGTTATTGTTATCAAAATGGGCTGGCTGAAAGTGATAACAATAAGCGGCGTCTACCTGTAGTTTGGTGGGACAAAATAAAAAAAAATACTTGAAGGTATATTATAAAACTATATTCACAATAAGAATAAAAAAACATTATTAAAATGTTACACAACAATAAAGACAAGTTAATAAAAAAAGTTGTTTTATAAACTATTAATTGTGCACTGTGATATCCAGTAAAAAATTATAAAAAAAAAAGTTACATAACAATAGTTGTATTGTTGTGTAACTTTATATATTTTTTTAAATTATTAATTGTATTCTATAATATCCAGTATTCATAAAACAAGAATAATAAAAAGGAGACTGATTAAACAAGAATGATAAAAAAAAAACTAAAATTATAAAAGAAACAATAATAAAATGTTACAACAATTCTAAACGATAAACAACAATACAAGTTTTATGGTCATACATAAAAAAGGATGGAGGAAGCCCTTTCACTCACTCATTTCTTTCGTTTATCAACTTTCACTATTTGTTTTACAAATCATCAAGACAAAACACAAGAATGATAAAGACTGATAGAAAAAGACACAAGAATGATAGAAAAGGAATGATTAAAAATTGGGAGTTCATGGGATTCATGGACACGCTCGCAAAAGAGACTAATTTGTATGCGTGGGGAGTTATAGCACAGTTCTCTTATCCTGACATTAGTTCTGGAATTCCGGCCTATCTAGAGTCAGCTGTCGGCTGATTACAACCGACATATGGCCTTCCGATCTATACCACCCATATATCGGTTGTATTCAACCACCGCTACTGGCTTCTGGGTCGCCTGTCCCGCTCGTCTCCCCGGAACCATCATATGTTGGTGGAAGGTAGACAAAACAGTGACCAACTTCACGTCTTTCCAGGCCACCGCCGTTATGTCACCGCAATGTCGACTTAAAACTGTACCACGCCTAACATTTACGGGATTTAAATTTTTTAACTCTGCTGGCAATCCTATTCGTCGCCGGTTTATTGTGCCTAATACGTCCGTACGCCGGGTTTTTAAGTACCTCGTTAAGGGCAGCTGGTTGTACCAATTGTCCATAACTATGACGTGACCGATATACAAATACCCCTCAAGGAGATCCAAGACCACCTTAACGGTGTGATCTTGGACCCCATGCAAGCTACCCGGATGTACTTCAGCTCGTTTGCCAGTATAAAGACGGCACTGGAGCAAGTAACCGGTTTTAGATTCACACAGCTCAAAAGTTTTAATTCCAAAACGAGCCGCTTTGGACCGTATACATTGTTTCCAGCTTAGACGACCCTTCCATAAAAGCAAGGATTCGTCTAAGCTGAGATGTTGAGATGGTGTATACAGAGCTGCAAATTTTCTGTTCCAGTGGTCCACTACCGGCGCTACTTTAGCAATTTTACGGTCGTGTCCCCCCCTCGACGACAAGTCATCATTGGAAATGAAATGTAGAAATTTTGAAATTATTAGGAACCGATTTCGGGACATAACCTCTCGAAAATCTCTCATAGCCATGCGTGTAGTAGTCCAATACTCCTGAAGGGAGGAACGATAACAAAAGCTAATGAAAATTAAAATGGAAAAATATTTATACAATTCCTCAACCGTGACCTCAGTCCAGGACTCTGAATAAGCCGGAATTCCAGAACTAATGTCAGGATCTGAGAACTGCGCTATAACTCCCCACGCATACAAATTAGTTTCTTTTGACCGTTTCCATAAATTCATGATCCCAAATCTCCCAAAAAATGCTAGTGGGATCGTTATTACCTATGTTCGGGCCGGGCGCCCGTGAATACACCTCCTTCTGGCCCCTGAAAGACTGCATGTCTTCCGACCAGTCAAAGGTGTGATTCACAGGCGCATCTGCTCTCTCACTCACACCGACCTCAATCACACTATCACTGCATTCATCCCCCATTTGCATTGCTTCCTCCTCCTCCTCAACTAAACCTTGACGCAACTCTCTAAACAAATCACATTCTTGAACCTCTTCCTCATCGTCGTCAGTGTTGCCGTCGCTCCCCGAATTTAGTAATAATTCCTCAATCCGAGTATCACTCAGTTTGAGGGATACTCGGATTACTACTTACTTAAAGGTCTGCTGCTTGCCGACGAGGCAGGCCTTTTCTTCCTCCGAGAAGGCGAAGAAGAAGAGGCTAATTCCGGCGTTATTGCAGGTATCCAAGGCAAAAAAAGAAAAGATACCAATAAATATACGATAAAGATAATAATATAAATAGACAAATAATATAAACACTTACACGTATACCTCCGCCAGGGGTCACCTCCATTAATTGGGCATCACCAACCACTTGCGCTGTACCTCCCGGTGTTCTGACAACAGGAAGGCACGGCAACACGTCTTTTTTCGATGTGCTCATCCTATCCTAGCCTGTAACAAATAAATGAAATAAAAATAAATTAAATTAAATTTAAGATAAAATAAAAGCGTCGAAACTGGCCCTTCGGGAAGTTGTTTGTTTCAATTTTCAAATAAATATTATTACCGTGGGAGTTTAACGTCAACTAACGGATTTGTTGGATTTTTTTTAACTATAAATGAACCATTGTTTCCAAATGGTTTATTGTACCGCCATTTTAAATACAATCATCACACCGACTCAATGCCGCTTGACCTTGCACTTGTGTTTAAAAAATGGCTGTTGAGAAACTACACCTAGTATAAAATAATGACGAATTATATTTATTTCAATAGAAACACAGAAATAACCGTTCACGTAACTTAGTTTATATATATATATATATATATATATATATATATATATATATATATATATATATATATATATATATAGACTAACAATACTATCTAGTTACTTGAAATAAAATTTGGAAAGAAATACATTCTAATCGCCGACACGGGCAGGGACTCGAACCGCCGCCCCTTTGCGTAGTTATTCCAATTGAAACATAAAAACAAATGTTCATAGAACTTATATCGACAGCAATACTAAAAAGTGAAGAAACCTAGAAAAACTTATACTTTTTATACAAAACCACACCAACACAAAAGAATGTTTACTGTTTCAATGTTCAACCTCAACTGGCGAGAGCGCCGCACATTATTGTATAAAACAAAATATATTGTCCTTCGTATTCTACTCAACCGCCATTTTAGTACCAGTATATAAGAATCAGTATTTGTCAGTATCAGTACATTTATTAAAATTATGATAAATATCGAATGACAAATAAACCGACATGGGCAACTTGATCCTGCGACCTTTGGAAATTCAATTAAATACAAAAATAACTGTTTATTTAAATTATATCGACTAACAATACTATCTACCATCCAATAAATAAAATTAGCAAAACTTACCCCATTTTAACGAAAGAAAATTACACAAACACAAAAATATATGTTAAGTGTTAACGCTTTGAGAGTTAAACCTCGACTGATGAGCGCGCTATAAAATTGAATTATAATATATTTTGAACTATAAAACAACAATTTGTCTAAATGTTTTACTCAGCCGCCATTTTAAAATACACTCACACATGCAAAATGAATGCAGTTGTTGAGTGTAATTTTCATCGTTGCTTGGTTTTCGAGGAAAATAAAAAAAAGTGTTGCTTCTAATGAAAAACTATTAATTAAAATAGGTTTAAAACAATTTTTTATATAAGAATCCACATTTGAAATCGTAATTCATACACGAAATACACTCTAATTTAATTTTAGAGTACAGAATTGTACGATCACCTACTAACAGTAATAACGTATATTTATTTCTTTTATTTTTAAATTAAAACACAAAAACAATTGCTCATATAACTTATACCGACTAACAATACTATATAGTAAAGAAAGTTAGCAAAACTTACCCCTTTTTACAAAATACAATCCCACAATCACAAAAATTCACTTTATCACCTTGCGAGCACAATCTCAACTGACGATCGCGTTTATTAGTTATTAGATTATCTGTTATATTTTTTTTCTAGAACAAGTGAGAAAATGGTTTAAAACGTTCAGCCAGTTCCTTGTCTATGTATTAAAATTATTACCATTATAAAAAAACAAAAATTTTAAAGTAAAATTCAATGTTGTAATCTGTAGTAGCCCGATGGCACATATACGTGGCCTAGGCTAAATTGATTAGGTGCGCATGGCACACAGGCCTTAGGCGCTGCAAAGACTTGCCCTTGGCCGTCCACGACACCTACAGATACCAAGCGTGAACTTATTCTTACCTGAAATCTCACATATAAAAAAAAGATATACAATATTAGTATGTTATACATACGGACTACGAAATATGTTTTATATATTTTAATATAATTCGTAATAGCTGTTTAATTTCACGTCAAATTTTTGATTATCATTAGTTCAAGCTGTTTAAGTTTTATAGAGTTAAATTACTACTTGATATATATGCCTTAATTGATCAAGTCAATATCCATTTATGGATATTTACTTGATCCCTTAAGGCATATTTTTCGTTTCGGCATTCTACTTTATTTAGAAAAAAACATCTCAATACCGACTCTGTCAACCCTGACTTTGTAACACTAGAAGGCTAAATTGACGCTAAAAAGGGCTTGGGTGTATAAACAGAGTTTTTTTTCCACAAAGTAATACCTAAATGGTAACACTATACTTAACATGAATATTTCGTTTACCATATTAAATACATTATTTAAATACTTTTCTGAATATGACTTCTGACCTACATAGTTAATGTGAGGTACCACTTACCACTGGTTTAATCACTGTAAATTTTTAGTAGTTACGGAAACTCTAGATATGTACATGTTTATCAGCAATGATCTTAGTTCAAGTTCTAATTAGACCCCGCTTTTTGTAATGTCATATAAAATAAAACCAAAATTTACTAGTTGCAAAATTTAAAATTTGTTTTTTTTTTCTGTGCGAAATAAAAAGTAGAAGAAATATTGTTACTAAAAAAATTTATAACTCAAAATTTCGACAACAGTATCGCCTATCATGTTTTATTAGATCTATAATATATACTAGCTATCCAATGAGCACACAAAAAAATAATAGTGTAGGTCTAAAATCTAGGTTACAAAGAGAAGAAGTAAAATAAAATAAAATCGTATATTGCATTTAAAAAAATACTGACCAGCTCTTCAATACTCTAATCACAGTAAATACACCCAAGCGATTACTTAATTCAATGAGGGATTAATTTGATTAGATCCAATAAGAGCTGAAGACGAAGGATATTTTCAATTAATGATTTCTCTTTCTCTTGTTCTATTATATTTAAAGCTACGTATAATGCCACTTAGAAGTAATACGCGTCTAGGCGTCTTTAAGCTTAATTTAAACATCGGACTTGTTTCTTAAGGAAGCGTTTACAAAATTGATAGTTAGCAAATCGCATCACTATATAGACAAATCTCGACGACTACACGTACGAATAATGTGTGAATGAAACAACTTTTTTTTTTTTTTTTTTTTTTTTTTTTTTTTTTTTTTTTTTTTTTTTTTTTTTTTTTTTTTTGTGAACTGCCATCAGTCGGTAACGACTATAATCAGTTTTGGTGAGTGAGACTGATTTTTAGATTTTGGAGACCATTGCCTCTCTTAATCCTTAGTTAAAGCTACACAATGTACTTTCTTTGAAGGCGATGAACAATTTGTGTCTTATCTAGTAGTCTTATGGCCAGTGGATTTTGATGACTCGATAAACGCTCGACATAACGTTTCGTATGCCTTTTGATTTCCTCTTTTATTGTGGGTATGTTGAGGTACTCATGTATTTCATCGTTTCGAGCAAACCAGGGCGCATTTGCAATGGTACGAAGGATGCCGTTCTGTGCTCTTTGCAGACACATTATGTTGCTGTCACTAGCGATTCCCCACAGCTGTATGCCGTAGATCCAAATGGGCTTAATAATTGCATTGTATAAGAGCAATTTATTGTCCACAGAGAGAGTTGAATTTCTTCCCAACAACCAGTGAAGGCTCTTGTATTTCAAATTGATTTCGTTGCGTTTATGCTTTATGTGTGTTACCCATGTAAGGCGACGATCCAAGTGAAAGCCTAGGTACTTAATGGTTTCGCAATGTGGCAAGATATCATTTCCAAGACTTACTGGAGGGCAGTTACCCCTTCTGAGGGTGAAGGTGATGTGGTTTGATTTAGGGGCACTAGCTTTTATCCGCCATTTTTTAAGCCATATGTTGGTGTTATCTAGGACCGATTGTAGTTGCTCACTAGCCTTTTCCGGTGATGTATGGCACGAGAGGTAGGCAATATCATCAGCGTAAGTAGCCGCAGTAATGTGCTCAGAGGTAGGCAAGTCATGAGTGAAAATGTTGTATAACATGGGTCCAATAACTGAGCCCTGCGGGACACCAGCTTCTATATTATAAAAACCAGATCTGGCATCACCTTGTTTAACTTTAAATATTCGCTCAGACAGGTATGAAGATAAGATGCTAAACAGCGAGTGAGGTAACTTTTGCTTAATCTTGCATAGAAGACCCTTGTGCCAGACACGGTCAAAAGCTTGTTGTATGTCCAAAAACGCCGCTGAGCAGTATAATTTGCGTTCGAAACACTGTCGTATTGAATCATGAACTCGATGTACTTGTTCTGTTGTGGAGTGTGACTTTCTGAAACCAAATTGATGCGAGGGTATCACTTCACATTCATCAAGGCAAGATTTCAATCGAGTCAGGAATATTCTTTCCCATAGCTTCGAGAGCACAGGAGTGAGACTGATGGGGCGGTAAGATCCGGTTTCGTGTGCGGGTTTGCCAGGTTTATGGATCATAATTATCTGCGAGACTTTCCAAGCTCCTGGGAAATATCCTGTTCTGAAAATCGCGTTAAACAGGCAAGTGAGGAAAGTTATAGCTTTTCTAGGCAATTCTTTAAGGAGTCTTGGCGTAATCAGATCATAGCCGGGTGCTTTTTTGGCGTCTAAAGTTCGAATCATCCTAGCTATCTCTCTTGGTGACGTTGGTATGATGGGTAGGCATAGCTGTAGGTCTTGCTGTAATATTTCGTCTAATTCACCATCATCAGTTAAACTTTCAACGCGGTTAGGCTGGAAGACTTTTGATAGATGTGTCGCAAATACTTCAGCTTGTTCTGTATCTGTTCTTGCCCAAGAGCCACAAGTTTTAATAGGAGGACAGTGTGTTTGCGACTTACTAGCACATCTGGAGGCCTTCCATAGCGAGCGTTCATTTCGGCCGCTTGGTGACATCAACTCCAGGGTCTGCCTTATTTTATTGTTTGAGTACTCTTTTAACAGTTTTTTAAGTTGCCTTGATGCACGATTGTATCTCCCTCTATCAGTCGGGTGGTGTGATTGATGCCAATACCTCCTTAAACGACGTTTTTCTTCAATTTTGGTTTTTATTTCTATAGGGGTGGGAATCGTCTTGTGCGAATCAGGTAGATGTGGTGTGTTATTCCAGGCTGCCATTTGGAATAGATTAGTAATATTCAAACAAGCCTCTTCCACGTCATCATTTGATTTTAGTGGGACCTTGAGGTTGATATGATCATCTAAGTAGGTACGGAATCCCTCCCAGTCAGTTTTATAATTGTGTAGCGACTCTGGCTTTTCGCAGTTAACTACATGTACATCCAGGTTTAGAATGACAGGGGTGTGATCAGATGATCCGTCCAAGCATGATTCAATGTGTGCATCAAAGTGGCTAAGTCCTTTGGCGATGTAAAAGTCGAGCAGATCTGGCATCCTATTAGGATCAGAGGGCCAGTATGTAGGATTCCCCGAAGACCACGTTTGTAACTTCAATTTATCCACACAATGCTTGAGTGTTCGGCCTCTTGTTACTGTGCACCGTGAGCCCCAGTATATGTGCTTCGCATTCCAATCGCCGCCAGCAATGAACCGTTGACCGAGTGTTTGGAAAAAATCAAGGTACATTTGCTCAGTGAATCGGTGTTTCGGTGGGCAGTATACCGCAGACAGTACGATAGGTCCAGCACGATCCTCTAACCTTATTGTGGTGGCTTGTAAATGCTCGGTAGAGTAAGTATCCAGTCGAGAGTGTTTTAGGTGTGACTTTATGACAATGGCTGTCCCTGCGTGTGCTTTGCCGTCCGGATGTGGAGTAATATAGGTGTGGTATCCTCTGATGTTGAAGGAGCTGCGAGTGGTAACATGGGATTCCGATAATAGTGCCACGTCAACTTTATTATTTGTGAGTATAGTCTCGAGTTCTAGGACGTTTGGAGATAATCCGTTAATGTTCCATGTGACTATTCGCAAGGCAGTCATTTTGGAACTAATTTAGATATTACTGTTGTCAATAGTCCCATTAGGGAACTTATTTGTTGTAGGAGTATATAAATTTTTTCACTTTGTTTTATCAAAAGTAGTTCAATTTTGCTGGCTTGGTCTTTGTTTGTAATAGTCTGATTTGGAATATTTTCTGTTGACGTTCTTGGATCAGGCCTTCGTTCGCGTACTACATCTGAGAAAGATCTGGGTGTGTTATTAAGATCAGGCGGAGCTGGGGTTGCCCTGGCGAAGTTCACGTCACTGTGTCTATTCACGAGATGTTTTGTATCATCGGCAGTTCCACGAGCTGGCTTACTAGGACGGGACTTGTTCTTCTTCCTTTGTAGAATTTCTCTGTACACTTGACAGCCTTTGTGGTTTGCAGGATGGTCTCGAAAGCATAGTGCACATTTTGCTGGTGTTTTCCTGTCTTTGTCTTGGAATGAAACAACTATGATAATTTCGATAGATATTTTTTTTCTCATAAATTTAATGTTTAATTATTGTATTCAATATTAAATTTACGAGCGCATGAGCGACCTCAGGCTTCGCCCAAAGTGAGTCTCAATATGGATTTCTGCCAGGATCGAGTACTATACACGGCATTTTTACCCTTAGAACTCTGATGGAAGCATAGAAGAAAAAAAGAAGAGCTCTTCACGTAACCTTTTAAGATTTGCAGAAGGCCTTTGACTTTGTGCCTCTGCCTGAATTGGTACAACTATTAGCAAAATATGATCCAGTGTGGAAAGTGCATTGACTTAAACTTCAAGATACAGCGTGAGTCTACATTATAAAAGTTGGTATGACCATGTATGTTTCCTCGAAGAAAACGAATATGCTATGTCCATTGATGTAACTCGCCACCAGGCGGCGCTGTCAAATATCGACTTCCGCCCCGTTCAACCGATTGTCATAAAAGTTGGTATGACCATGTATGTTTCCTCGAAGAAAACGAATATGCTATGTCCATTGATGTAACTCGCCACCAGGCGGCGCTGTCAAATATCGACTTCCGCCCCGTTCAACCGATTGTCATAAAAATTGGCATGAACATATATTTTTCCTCGAAGAAAACGAATATGCTATGCCCATTAATGTAACTCGCCACCAGGTAAAGTAAGGGTTAGCCCAGCGAAGCGGGCTGGATTCGCTAGTTAAAATATATATGTATTACAATACAATACGCACAAAAAATATGTATAAAAACAAAATAAATCTGTTTCGTACATTTTGAGAAAATCGATCACACACAGACAGACAGCTCTTAGGGACTTTGTTTTATAATAAGTATAGATGTAATACAAATTAATAATTTACAATTATTATTTTCTGAAATGAAATGCTGACCATCATCATGTCAAGGTCATTCTAAGAATGCTTGGGAGACTATATTATATATTACTCGTGCCGAGGTAAATTCCTAGTTTCTGAAGCGATCCCATCCTCAGTATGTGAATTCCATAACAAACATCTGAAATGAAGAAGGTATAATTAGGCATAATTACTTCCTCTGTGTTATCTTTACTTTTACTGTTATTTTATATTTTTTGTAATAATAAATTATTCTTAACTTAAACTAGGGATAGGAAAGTGTGGGAAAAAGTGAATTTTTGGATATCGGTACCTCACTCACTCTACGGAACGTAGTTATAATAGTCAGTTTAGGCTGATCATCAAATCTGGGTTCATACCACCCATGGAATAATCATTTTGAAACATTGTTAATCCGAATAGGTAAGCAAAATTATTTGTTATTAAATAACGCCGGGAGCCTTTGTTCACTTCCCTCGAGATTTCCTACTCAGCAGTCTTCAAAGCGAAGTAATTGAGGCCGCAGTTGTTAATAAAAGAATGCTTACGTCGATATAAATAAACTTGCTTTTATATTTTAAGTAATATTTTATTTTTTATCAAACATTTAGATTATCTTTTACTATGTTTGTAATTAATATTAGATTGTCGTCTTAATATATTTATTAACATAGATTCTTTTAATAAAATAATCCAAGCATTAAGCGCAAACGAAAAAAACATATTAGCCTCACCTGTAATAGGATTAAGACAAGCTGAGCTTGCAGATGGACCATACGATGTAATGTTACAATAGACCTCAAATTTCTTTCAAAATGTATTCCGTAGCATCCTTAAGGTATATATTTTTTTAAATGCAGTTTTTTTGTAAAAACAATATCTTTTGTTGAAATAAAACTATTTTTACGGATTTAACTTGCGTATATTGAATTAAATTAAAATTTTAAATCTAACCCGACGGTTCGAATGCTTTGCAGCAATCGTGTTCACGATAAGACGAGATGGAGGTGTCTGTCAGTAAGTCATTGAAATAGTAATCTACCTCCAACGGTTTCTAAGCTTAAGGGCGTACAGTTCAGGATCAGATCAAAACTGGGATTTTATATTTTTCAAAAGTGGGTCCCAGGTGTTAAATAATCCCCAACCATCTTCCTCTATTAAAATTAGGATGTTTTTTTAATTTCAATAGCCTCACGAACCGAAAATATAAAAGTGAACTAGGTAGCGGACAAATAAAATGATCACTTGGGGTAATGTTATTCGAAAATTTAAGAAGTCTTCGCTTTTTATATCAAAACTCTTCCATGTAAAATTTAAATATATATTTATTACTTTTTTAATCAATTTATTAGCGCAAGAATCCATGATAGCAATAATTAAAATATATTAATATTATTCTTTTTGTTTTACGAATAAATAATACTTTATGGAATACTTAAGCGGTATGAGATAATAATAACACAACCTTTCTAACATATTTATGGATGTTAGATCACATTAGTAGTGAGATATTCTATTAAGAAGAGAATTGTTAGTTTAATATTTGTTTTATTGTAGAACAGTGAGGCTTATGAAGTACCGTTATTTACATTAAATACATCGATGGACTGCCCTACTTACTAAGTGCTACAAGACCTCCGATATTATTACTAATATATCGAGCCTTATGGCACGCACATTTTGACAAATTAATCAGGGGATTGCTTTCCATTCATGCTTTCCATTTCCATTCATAAGTATTCATATACCATTCATATTCCATTCATAAGTATAATGTATAAACAGTAATCAACACAAATATTATAGATGAAAGATGACTAGTACCACTCGTATACTGATATATTGTTTAATTTTGTTAGATATTTATTTAAGCATCAAAGCTTTTAAAGAAGTATTTTTTTATCAAAAACTAGCCCCAATACTCTTATAATGTTATGCGTTACGTTACGTTATAATGTCTACATTTTAAATTAAACCAACATGATATGATGATGATGTTTATGAGATGAGACGATGCAAACTAGTAATTATACATCCAAAAACAGATTTTAATCTACTGCCATTGCCAAATTAAGTTGACTCTAGAATGAAGAAAATTCGAACCTTCATTCAGGTCATAATGAAAACCATTAACATTTATTTATTTTATAATTAAGTTACATAGTCTTATATTTTTAGTATTTCTAAAGAGTAAAGACTATAAATAATTTAGTTGTAGATACTTATTGATCTAGATAGTAAAGGAAACTGGTACGTACAATAAAAAATAAAAAAAACAGCTGTTATTAGATATTATATAAAACCGTATTGTTTCATTTCTTATAAGTCTTGTGTAACATTTACGGAATGATATCATTTCTCAGAACAATAACTAAAGCAATTATTATTCTTTATTTATTATTCTTTATTTTGTCGTATTGACAAAAAATAAAATACGGATATGGAATATAGTAAATCGATTAAAAAAAATAGTACATACAATTAATACAAAGTAAAATAATAAGAAAGATTATCTATCAGTTTTAAAATGATAAAAACAATTATTATCATTGTTACTAAAAATAGTATAGAAAAAAGACATAAAATTGTGGTAACAAATTTTTGAAAATATATTTTATATTCATTATTTCTTCAATTACTTGTTATTGTTGTACTAGTTAGTAAACTATAAAGCAAGCAAAATCAACATTAAAAACTTTTAGTAATTTGTTGTTTAAATTTAACTGTTTTTACAGTTAGTAACAAAGCGTACAAACTCCTGTAAAAAATATGTTTGTTGATAAAGTTGATAACTTTAACAATTGAGACTAATACACCGTTAAAAAAGTAGCAAGCTTATAAGATTTATAATCTATCCAAGAATAAATGGATTCAGTTCGAAAGTTTATCGACCATATATTAGAGTGAAGACGAAACTAAATCACTTCAGACGCGGGGGATTACAGTTAAACAAGATATATGTGGAATATGTGGATATTCCAATAGCAATTAGGGGAATATTAAACGTATTACCTATTTTCTTATTCATATATTAGAAAAGCTGAATAAATTGTGATATAACATAATTTAAGACATACATTAGTCGAGATACTTGCGTAATGTCGAAATAGATGGTAAATATCAATTGTATTTTAAATATAGTGTCTATTTAACATCTTATTAAACCAAATATACCTATATCATATACGTATTATGAGTAACGAGTGAATAACAAGTCAATTATTACTAATGAAATGTGTATGGCAAGTAAATTTGATGTTTCCTGATTTCAGCCAATTCTCATTTTGGTTGATAAGTAAACAGATTGGGAATAAGAAAACAAATTTACCAATGTCATATATTTCCCACAACTACGGCTGTCACATTTTAAAAATACTAGCAAAAAGACAGTAACATAGGCACCACACCTAATTAATGGATTTTCGAATATTCGATGTTACTCCGAACAAACTCGTATTCAATTTACGAGTGATACGAGTGAGTGGTCAATAATAGCTAACGTTAAATTATGTTTATTTGAAAACAGTTCATTCTGCATGGTTGGATGAAGGTATAAATCTATATTCCTCAGAATAATATTACAAACATTTTATTACCTGTAATTTTTTTATAAGTCTCTGAATGTCTGTTGAATGTAATGAATATATTAGATGTGAAGACACTTATTTATAGCTTTGTGGATATTAAGGATTGGATCCTGAGTTCCTGGGTTACACACTGGAAGTTTCTAACATAGCTTAAGATGATCGGTACAATTAATTAAAATTTATTCGAAAGCTGTTTCCATTTCTTTTAAGAAGAAAATTCAGTTAAGAAAATTAACCAGTATTGATTATGCGTATCAAACTTATTATTCGCATTCGCAAATTTAATAGGAGGATGGAAAAGTTAAGTGATGTTATCGCCAATAAATATTAAGAGGATATTTAGAATATTCTCGACACTTAGTGAATGAAGTTTGTCTTGCTATTGTCAAAGATGGCCGCACCGGTATTGTGAAATGTGCTTCGGACTTGCTTATAAGTCGCTCGCTCATTAGACTAGGGGGAACGCCGGTGACGCTGTAATAGCCACTTGGCTAACAGCATAGTCATTACAAAAAAAAATAGACTAGGGACATTCTATCGTTGGCAGTGTTTGCGTCAAGAAGTGATTATATATAATTTAGTTCAAGTGATCTTTGTATAAACATGTTTTAGTGATTAAAGTGATAGTGATAGTTTATAATAAGTGTAATACATATAGATAGTATGGTAATAGTAAGCAAACCATTTGCATACCATTTGCATAGGGGTTAGATCATATGTGTGTAATTTTTCCAGTGATATTATTATTATTATTAGCCTTCCATTAAGAAATTATTTTTGATTAAGACAAGAAGACAATTTCAATATAATATAATAAATTACAAAGAATCTCATACTTTACTGATTTTATTTAAATAAATACACTAACAAACGAATAAATTGAGAACTATAAATAATGTTCTATATAAACCACGTTTCTATGCAGTTATTCCGTTCTGTTTAACTACCAAATGTCAACACACTACTACGAAATGTCAACACACTACTACAAAATGTCAACACACTACTACCAAATGTCTACACACTACTACCAAATGTCAACACACTACTACCAAATGTCAACACACTACTACCAAATGTCAACACACTACTACCAAATGTCCACACACTACTACCAAATGTCCACACACTACTACCAAATGTCAACACACTACTACCAAATGTCAACACACTACTACCAAATTTCCACACACTACTACCAAATGTCAACACACTACTACCAAATGTCCACACTACTACCAAATGTCAACACACTACTACCAAATGTCCACACACTACTACCAAATGTCAACACACTACTACCAAATGTCAACACACTACTACCAAATATCCACACACTACTACCAAATGTCATCTTCCGTCTACGCAAAATAGCGTGACGCAAGATTTCGGTTTTACACTCAAGCCAAAATTTTCTAACGGGCCGATAAAAGTTATCACTTCAATAATCACACGGTACTATACGGCAGCGATACGGTAGCTCTATTTGTAGAGGAGCAGATTTTCCAAAGGTTACGGTTTTGATTTCCTGTTTTTTTTTAAATCATTAATTGCTTAAGTGATCCCCATTACCCGTTCCTACTCTAATCAGTATCGGTTGGTATATATTAACTCGATCATAAGATTATTTGTTCTTCCAAGCTTAAATCCATTTACTTGCTATATGTCCCAGATGGTTTCTTCCCCCATGACCTGATATTTGTCTCATATATGCTACGTCTTCCTGAGGTTGCTTCTGCAGCGTAACTTTGAGGGAACAAATCTTTTTTCCACCTTCTCGACGATGCATGCAATATATGCTGTACTATTTTTTTTTTTCAGTTGTAAACATGGACTCTTTATTGTATTTAAATAGATAAAACGTATTTTACATATAAGCCAGCTTTACATTGTATCTAACTGTGTATACAACACTTTTGCATTTATTTTAATTAAATTTCTAAAACAACGTACAGAATATGCTCTGAGGATATATTTACAATCCCAAGTATAATAGAGGGGATAATAATGTAGTAACAGTCAACATAGTATTTTAAACTATATAATAATATATTTTAAATTTTAAATTTTCTTTTTATTAAACGGAAAACGATAATTGCAAAATAGATTAAATTAGTCTAAGGTTTATGAAATAATGAACTCCTCCTGATCCTTGAAGCATTATTTAACAAAAATAAATAACCGGCCAAAACACGTATAAAAATTTAGTATATTATTTTATAAAAAGTTATTATAAAAAATGGCATTAAAAACACGTTCCGTTTGGTGGGACCCCTTCTTAAATATTTATTTTAAATTAATTTAATAATTTAGTTTTATAGTGAATATAAAATTATTTTTTCTGTGAATATTATAAGAGCTTACCTGTTGCCGTTAATATAAAAATATCAAAAAATATTTTACTAAATGTAAAAATAGATACCACACCATATAATCCACAATAAGTTTAGTTTAGAACTAGTAACATGGAAACTAGACGAGATGTCGTGAAGAATAATTAAGTTTAAATTACAAACTACAACTCTCTGTTCAAGCAAAAACAAAAACTCTGACGAGACTGCTATGGATATTATATTTAAATTTGAAGTGTATATTTTATTTAATATACATTAACTTTGAGTATTTTACTTAACCAATGTTATAAACTATTTAAAAGGGTTTGAATTAGTTTTTGATATAAGGTTATTAATGTTAACAATTATCAACTAAATTATTGTATTGTTTGTTACAGGTATTGCAGATATGTAGATATAAACTTCTCCCCATTATTATATAATATTCAATTCTCTTCATACGGTTCCCCATAACATTTCGGACGTATCTGTTACTGATGTAAGTAAATATAGAATGTTAGATTTAATGTCTTATTTGTTCAGGGTCGATAAACCTATTGTAAATGATATCTGTCTGAATGTTTTCTACTAGTACGGTTTGAAACGATTTTAACGCATTTTCTTATTAATTTATTTTTAAAAAGTTAACTTACTAGTAACTTTCTATTAAAGTCTTATTTAAGTAATTTCTAAAACTTATTATATTAAATGATCTTTTATATCAGATTAAAAATGTTTTTTATTTAGATTATTTTAGTCAACATAATATGATGTATTTATTTCAGTTCATATAATCCAATTATAATAATGTCTGAAAATTATAAACGAGTTGCTAGTGTTATAATAATTATTTGAATATGCATACGTATACATTGAGCTTGTTTATATCTAAAATAAATATAGTAAAAAAAGTGCACCGATAAGGACAGCATTCGAGTTCGCTACCTCTGGAAAACCGTCTTGTCGCTCTACTAATTGAGCTCTACTAATTGTACGATTATATCTTAGTTTGTTCATGTACTTCTTGAATTAAATGTTCCACACTTATTCTTTTTCTTATACATAATATTTTATCCATAACTAATTTTAGTCTAAATTTTGTTTTAAAGCGATTATCTACATAACTAAAACTTTTAAATATTAGATCTGTTACCTTAATTGACCGAGAGATAATTAAATTAACCAATAAATCGCCAATAGTTAACTCCTAGTGTCAAGTTATAAAATATATATTATTTACGAAAATAACTCGTCAAAATGATAGATGGACATAATTTATACATTACTTCATTTTATAAACTACAATATAACTAAATGCTAGTATAAAATATAGGTTGAAAGGTTTTTGCGTAATATATTTTAAAATATAAAACAAATAAACGACCTCAAGCCACGACGTAACTAAATGTTTAGAATATATTTTATTACCTATTATATACTAATACATGGAATTGACTTCCCGCTCCCCGGTGACGCTATAATAATTGACAGGGCATAGACATGAATAAAAAAAATAGAAAATAAAAAAAAATCACGTTGACGGTGATACATACGTAACTTGCCTAATCTCATGATGATTTTTGAATTCATTTAAAATTATTAGTAGCAAAATACTATTTAAAAAAGGATCCATAAAACTTCGTTGTCTTTCCTATTATAGAAAGTATTGATTAAAGGTAGGTACTATATAAAGTCGAAGAAGAGAAATAATCGATATAAAAACCTCTCAAAACATTATATTTTTGCATGATGCAAATGCATTCTTATATTTTTTGTTTGATTATTTAAAAAAAATACTGAATATGGAATAAACTTGGTTGATTCGCTGATATATTTTCATAAAATTTTACCAAGAGTATTTTACGTATTAATTTATTTTATTATTAAATAAATATTGAAGAGAAAACGAGCGGCCAATTTAATAAAGCGTGGATTAAATTCTCCGGCTTCCGATTAAATCTGATCTTTACAAGAGACGATTTATATTTTAATCCGACGTTATAAGATTCAATGCGAATAATAAGTTTGAAATGCATAATAAACACTGGTTAATTTCTTCAAGTAAAAAAATGGAAGCAGCTTTTGTTCAAATTCTACTAAATTATACTGATCATCTTAAGTTATGTTAGAACCATCTAGTGAATCTAGAGAATGTGTAACCAAGGAACCCGGGATGAAATCCTTTATACCCACAAAGTCATAAATAAGGTCTTCACATCCAATGTATTCATAACATTCAACTTTTTAAAATGAAAAACGATATCAGTACGAGAGACGAATATAAAATGTGCAGGAAATAAAATGATTTTTATTATTTACGGTTTTCGGAATTTACTACTAAAACCAACAATGCAAAATGAATTGTATTAAAATAAACAAAAACAAACATAAAACATAACGTCAATAGTAGCCATTTTTAACCTATAACATAAGATATTACGTTATGTTAGTTACTTTTCTGAGAACATAAATATTTGAATTGTTCAGGATCTTTTATTTATTTGTTAAAATTCCTAATATGTTTTAATAAAGATATATCGAATAAAAAATGTGTGAATGATTTATGCAATGGCTTGCAGCTATCTAGGTAACGAGTTATCACAGATCGCTCGTAAATTGAATACGAATGTGTTTTGGATTATTATCGAATATCCGATAATCCATTTATCAGGTGTGGTGTCTATATTGTAATTATGTGTTTGGTATTTTATTTAATTAGACAGCCACAATGGTGAATATTTGCTATATATGGTCTTATTATTAGCTAACTTTTTTTATTATCTCCAATCTATTTACGCTTGTGATTTATAACAGGTTTATGGTATATGTTTGTTTTATAAAATTTTAAATTGACACTACATATCTACATTAAACTACAATTGATATTTACCCTCTATCTAGATATTTTGCAGGCATCTTAATTAATTTATGTTTAAAATTAAGTTGTTACACAATTTATTCAGCTTTTCTAATATATGAATAAGAAAATAGGTTTAATATTCCCGTAATTGCTGTTGGAATATCCACATATTCCACATATATCTTCTTTAACGGTAATTCCTCGCAGCTGAAGTGATTTAGTTTCGTCTTCAAAATAAACCTTCGAGTTGAAATTCATTTATTCTTCGAAAGATTATAAATCTTGTAAGCTTGCCAATTTTTTTTTAATAGAATATTGTTCCCAATTGACGAAATTTATTGTTATTATTTTTTTTTTTTGACGAAATTATCAAACTAATCAACAAACGTATTTTTAATGATGTTTCAAATGTTTGTACGATTTGATACTAATTGTAAAAATAATAAGGTTAAAAGAATAAATTACAAATAATATTTCAAATAAGTAATTTCTGATTTTATTACCTTTTAAAAGAGATTTATCAAAATATTTTATACGTACCTAAGCCTATATCTACCCTGTTTGAAGTTATATCTGAAAATGTTCAGCGAATATTATAATAAAATTAAATTGAAGTGTTTGGTGATCATAACTTAAATTCACTTGAGACATTCAAGTGATTCAGGAAAGTACTTTGAAACTATTGGCTAGTTTTAGCCTTTTTCGAAGGTGATATTTATTGCAAATGCGCAGACGCACGCTGCATATTTGGCCAACAAGAGGCCAGAAAAGCATTCATATTGAAACATCATCTATATCACTAGAATCCAGTGGTATAGATGGCAATGCTTCAGCAACAACACAAACGTCACAAACGAGGCATGTGGCGGCTATGCGTTGTCTGAAGGTGCCCTTCAAAATAGTTAAAACTAGTTTGCATTTCCGAAATAATAAGCTTAACACAGATATGTTAATCTTATTATTTTTTTATGTAAATCATCATTCACCTGCCCTTTTCTGAATTACTTGGGGAAGGCGTCGTATATGAATTTCATCCAAATTTTTCTATTATACATCCTAGTGGAGCCTTGTTTATTGGCCTCATAATTTTTCACGCATTTCATCCTTAAAATTTTCTATAATATATCCAAGAGGAGTCTTGCTTATTGGCCTCATATTTTTTTTACGCACTTCATCTATGTCTTCCTTATAATTTTCACTTTACAATACGAAGACAGACCATTACTTCATTTTTTTTTCTACATATGAAATAACTTTTACATATGCATTTTTTACTCTATTCAAAGTCGTCATGTCACACATCCATTTCAACATTCATATTTCAGCTGCATGTACTTTTCTTTCATTTATTATATTCATAGCCAAGTATTCTAATACATAGATATAATACATAGTCTAATGAAAAACGACAGTAGCACATTGTTTACGTTTCATACTTTTTCATCCACGCTGCGTTGATCTTCTGTTTTAAAGTTTGATCTATTATGCCATCATCTTGAACACGTTAACAAGATTATCGTATAATTTCTGTAAAATCTCTAGATGGTTGACGGCAACACATAAAATTATATAAACGTAGGCTGCTCGTTTATCATCCAATTCCATGTAAAAATCATTCCATTGTAATTCTTGTGTAGCTGGATAATATGAACCGTCTTATTATATTAAAAGTATTTAATTAGTTAAATATGAAATTTTTAGTACAAAATTTAAGCTTTGTCGTGCTTGACGCAAACTCGAATAACAATGAAATAACCCACTTTCGTCTAAAGTCAAAAACTTTGTAGAACTTGCATAATCTAATCTCACGAAGTTATTAAGAACTTATTCTCTATTTCAATATTACTTTTACAAAATTAAAAATTGTTATTCAAGTTATAAATAATAACGAGAAGTTATACATAAATTATATGATATTAACATATATGTAATAACCAAATGATCAGTTATTGCCCTCGAATCCTCAAGGACATAAGTATCCCTTATTTTTATTAGGGGTGCTAACAGAAAATAGAATGTGATTTAAATTATTAGTTAAAAGTGTGTAATAAGTTATTAATTTAAAACTAACTCTCACTATATTATTTATATAGTAGCAACTTACCAAAGATGGTAATAGTAAATGCTGTTAACAAAATAATAATAAGTATGTTTATTATGCTATAATAATCTGTGTATCACATTTCTAATCTGATTTTTGTACTTTTTTTTTTATATCTTTATTTTAAATTTGGAGTTTTTTCCTTGTTAGGATATGGCAACCCCATTGTGACCATTATACACATACAACTCTTAAGCTATTTAACAATCACTGTGGAGACAAGACGCCAATCTGCAAAATAATCTAGCAGCTTCTGATTTTGGTTTAATTAAAATTGTTTGCGCGGTACCAACGTCGTATTGATTAAATTGCAGTTGCCTCGACAGTGACTCTCTTTTAATTTGATTTTAGGTACATTCCATCAACACATGATTTATATTCTCATTTTTATATTTAATAACATCCACATTTCCAACATTTCTGCTAGATTTGCAAAATATTATACATTTCCTCTATGCAGACCTTGTACTATAATTAAAAAAATAAAAAAACAGCAAAATCATACAAACAAACATATTGTTTCTCAAATGACAAGACATAATAAATATAACATACGAAAATAAAATTATAGCTTAAAAGTAAAATAATAAAAAGCCTTATAAAAGGAACATTAAATCAAACCTCAACAATTCCGCTAAATCCTTTAACAAGAATTATCTCTTAATCTTAAGAGGTGGATTTAGTAAGATTCCGTAAACCTTGATTTCATAGAGGCTCAACGATTAAGCCTTCTATGAAATTAAAGAGCCAGCAACAAAAAATACGTTTTTAAATATATATTTACTAATATTTTATTCAATTTATAAATTTAAGAACAAAGCTCAAGCGTCTGTATCCGGCTACACGAGACCTGCACCGATTTAGCAATTGACGTCACTTTTTTAAATATTAAAATAAGTAAAAGAGCCGAGTCCTTCGTTAGATGATTCAAATTTAAAATGCATCGAACATGGTGTTTAACGGACTTACCGCAGCGTTCAAGAGACCACCAAAATGAGGCGTGTAAGGAGGAATAGTTTAAAATTGAATATGTACCTCTGTTTTGGACATCAGATTGAATGTCGTCTATATGGTTATGAAAAAATGTAGCTATGTCATTACTTACACCAAGAAATCTGGTGGCTTTATCTGATGTCAATGAAGTCGACCTTCGTCGTCATGAAATGAATCTCAGAAAAGCCCAAAAAAGTGTTTCTTTTGTTAAATCCGTGACGAGTTCCAGAAGCAATGCTTTAACTGCAAAATAAACAAAAATACAGATATATGACTTTGTCAGTTGTGCATTATGTGATACTGTGATTTAGAGCGCATATATATTTTGCAAGCTTCAACATATGAGCCTAATTTGTCATACTTATGTAAAATAGTTTTGGAGTTATGATAGTCAAAAGTACCTATCAATGGTTCTTGTAATATTTCATAGAGGGCAGCTCGCCATTTATATTACCTAGAACTTTTTTGGACAAGGTACCGCGTATACAGAAACAACAATAAAAATAATCAAAACTTTACCCCGTACATATTGAAAACACAAACAATAGATAAAGAAAAAAATTATAAATTAAGTTGTAATCTTTGTTTTGTTTGACTGTACCTGTGTTTGGTTTGTTTATTGGATATATAAAATAGAATACAGCTATTTGATTACTATACTATTACCTAGAAAGCTTTGTTTCACTGCAAGTAATAATGACCTTTCCGTTCGTAAAACGTTAGGTTGGGATGATGATATTATTTTGTGTTACTTATTGTATGGATAACATTTCTATACAATATATATTTTGTTATAAAATCCACCTTCGATTTTTTTGCATAATAATGCTATTTACATTTAATACAATATTGTAATGATGTAATCACCTTCCTGGCCGCGGGGATGATGCGTAACGCATTTTTCCAAAGCTAAAAAAAAAAGGTTGAAACACTCAAGCCACTTCAATAGAGTGATTCAGGGACCTATGGAAAAGTTAGCGGATAATGTTACTTAAGCCATAAATCTTATGACCGGTTTCAACGGCAAAGAGAACAGTTAAAATTGCATTGTTACTTTCTCAAACTGACTATGGAAGTATAGCAAAAGCGATGTACTTAATAATAAAGCGGTCTAATAAATAAAAACATCTTAATCCGTACTTGAAAACTTAACTTCAACCGTTTCAGATTTTAACGATAACAACTGGTCTGATATACCAGATGCATACCAAAACGTTTAAATTGACGTCGTCTTTGAAGAATTATTTTATCATCAAGTGTGTAGTGAATGCGAATAGTAAGTTATTACTTAGTAAAAAAAATATCCATAAACTCGTTGAGTAGGGTCATTTCGCCTGTTTGCGTCCATCGCCAGTTTGCGTCCATTCGACGGCTATCCTTTCATAAAATACTCGAAAATAAGTTCATGAACTTTCTAACAAAACCAAATGTAATTTCTGCCAATACCTCAATATATAGGAGATACACAGTCATAAACAAAATTTCCTTAAGCACAATCCTTCCCTTTAAAAAAAAATTTTTTTTGAGCCACGGGACAAAAGACTGCGAATGTCTTAAATGTTAGTAAAAAAATAGTGAGCAGCAACACCACTTACGGTTAATTTTACATTGTTTTATGTGAAGTTAAGGATACATAGATGTTTCTAGGCCTTAATGATAAGAAAAGTAAAAACATAATTATGAATTTACTTAAGTTTTTTAATTGTTGACAGTTAAAATAAGGTGGACGCGAACTAGTACATACAAATTATAAAAATTCCACTTTGCGTCCGCAGTGGACGCGAATTTTATGAGCTATTATTTAGGACGGACGCAATCTGGTCTAGATTGCGTCCACCTTTGTTTTCTTGTTATCTATTTATAAAAGTAATTAAAAATGTATAGTTTATTTAAATTTAATAAAATTGTATATACCTACGATCAATAATATCTTAATGTAATTATAATAAAAAAAAATAACGTAATTTATTAACGGCTCCTGATTGAACAAATTAGAAATTGTGCAATCACAGTGTATCAAGGTGCAACTCTGAAACTCATGACATGAATAAAAATGATTTTGCCTATACACCTTTTTGGCAGTTACCTGTACCTTAGTTCAATAGTGTCTTCAGATGAAGTTCTTATTTTACCACTAGAAGATATGACAACTCATACTACACCAAGTCTTGAGAAAACTAAGCAACAAATATCAAAACCCCCTCCGACTGCTTTTATTCATTTAGCATCAACTGTATCACCATCTATTTCACCTATAGAAAAGCCTCCTAGTTTACAATCATCTTCATTATTTATTCAAAGCATTTCACATTCAGAAACCTTTGATCCATTTAAAACCCACCTGATGTTGGCTGAAATGTTTAGCATAGCAAGAAAATTTAATCAAAGAACTCCAGCGGACATATCTTCGTTTGCATCGAGAAAGTATTATGAACATAAGGAGCAGATGGAGAAAAAAAACAAAGCAGTAAAAAAGAAATTAAGAACGAATAGAGAAAAAAAACACTTCCTGTTAAAGTCACAGTAGATACTGATACTCTGAAAAGAAAATTTACCAGCCGTGGATAGTACAAAGTGTGCTGAATGTAATGACATACTTATATCAGATGTAGATGAAGACGGCGAAGAAAACATTGGCTGTGACAAATATATAAGATGATATATTTGTTATCAAAAATATTTAAAAATTTAATTAGTTAAATATTTAGACATAAAACAATAAATTGTTAAAATCTAATCTTTCTGATTAATAATTAATAAAAATCTCCCCTAAATTCTATATATAAGTTGGTTGACGCAAACTGGACATGAGTGGACGCAATTTAGATTTTATGGACGCAAACTGGCTAAATCGCCCAAATCTGATATTTATCACTTTTATATTTAAATCGTTATATCTTTCCACCAAAACTTTAAATGAATATAAAAAAGACTATATTATTAACACTGTACATAAGTTTTTATTCAAAAGTAGTGCTAAATTATTTTTATTTTCTCTTTCAAAGTCAGCAACTCCACTAAATGGACGCAAACAGGCGAAATGACCCTATTTATCCAACGCATAATCTTCGAGGCCGGTACATTATTGGGGCCGATATACATATAGCTATAGACTCTGTCTTAGCCTACACGTGTGCCGTCTACGCTTCAAGTTTTAACTGTTTATTAAACCTTATTTCTATATGTAAGAGATGAATAACAGAATTCCTATTTCTTGCTCAAGGTTGGAGACAAGACTGAATTAAATAAATAAAATTGTAATTAAAAGATTAACATAAAAACAAGATAAACAAACAAAGACGTACGATACAGGATATCATATAATTCTAGAATGTAATTAGCGATTGACGACGCATGGGAATATAAAAACTATACTATTTAGCGATTCCACTACACATGGTAATATTATAAATATTGATATTGTTACTGTAAGAAAATATGAATAGCATATAATAATTATATTACCAGGATATTATGCAGTTACTTAACATATTACTGAGCTAAACATCATTAGACTAAAAATAATATGAGCAATTCCATACCTTGTTAAGTAATGAAAATACGTTCTCTTAGGCAACATTTTTGGATGTAAAAAACAGGGTTAAATAATTTATTCAAAGGCTTATGTGATTTTATAAACGACTATTCAAATGTGCCGTCATAATGTACTTTGACATTCTTCTCTGCGTTGGATATTGTTAATGAAACTTAACGAATATATTTAAAAGCAGATATATTTTCCATATTTTTTTTATCATACGTTTTTGAAATATGGTCAATAATTTAAAATTTTATTTCTTTTCAAAACTATAAAGCTATTGATCTCCCTAGATTATTAGATAATATAACCTTAAAAAATGTAAGCAACGATAAACGGTATCACATTACGTAAATTGTATATTGTTATAACAATTCTTCATCAGAATTAAAATAAAGAAAACGATATCATTATTCAAAGTTATTAGTAAGTTTTATATAAACCATTTTTAATTGTCAAATCACCATCAGTTCGGTAATTTTTTTTGCCACAGAACTGAGAGCGATCTATTCATACCCACAATCATTTTTTTGATTATTATAAATGTTATATTATATCATTCTTTAAATAAATCGTTAGTTAAAATATTTAGTATTAAAAAATGTTATGTGATCTTCTTATATATATAAAATAAATCACATAATGTTATCTTTAAATTTGTTTTAGCCCAAAACGTTTAAATTGTTTGATGATGTTTCATGTTTTAGTGTAACAAAACGCAAAACTGACAGCAGACGTAATAATTTCTATAGTTTATTTTGAAAAATTTTAAATTGAGGTAGATCGATATTATTACTACTACCGCCCGCCGTTGGGCGATTGGTTAACGCAGACGCGTAACGTGTCACGACGCAATGAGGCTCGGGTTCGATTCCCGGCAGAGACAGGCATGTATGTGATGAGCATAGATGTCTCTGTTTCTGGGTTTGGTCGTTTATTAAATATATTCTCAGTATTTATATGTGTATTTCTATGTATTTATAGCGTTGTCTAACACCCTTAACACAAGCAAATAATTTGCTTACGTAGGGGTTAGATCAATGTGTGTAATTTGACTTGATATTATTATTATTATTATATTATTACTAACAATAGTGCAACCAAGGAGATCTTATCATTCCCGACGAAGCCTTAATGCAATTAGCCTTTAAACTACGGAAGAATAACAAATAATCGCACATAAAGAGCTTTAAGTTTGGCCTGACTCTGTGCTTCTAAATCACAAGATTAAAGTAAAGCAGCCCGTGAAATGGCTCGGTTAGCAATGTGAAATTATATAAAAATATATAAATTATTATTTATTAATCTGCATACATATGGATTGAAAATTCAGAAGTACGTAAATAGAAAACTTAATCAATAAGTCATGTAATAAATGACCTACCTTGCTGATAATACTTTTCTATTTTTTTTTTCATTTTTAGACAACAATCAGAAATTGATGATACTAAAAATGTACTATCTGATGTTGTACATTAGTTTAACGCTAATAATTTATTGTTTTTATCAAGAAAAAGATAGAATTTATTTAATTTCCTCTACCAAACGCAGAAACCAATTTACAATCCTGTTACTGACTTCTTTTGGAGCATGTTATCTTAAATTTATAATCTTATAAATTAAGAATCTGAAAAATACTCACTGAATGTGACAATTGCACTTAAAATTATTAATTATATTAGTTAAAATAAAGAAATAGAAAAAAACAATTTACAATGAAAAAATTACAGATCTGATTTTGTTAGTTACTAATTCTACAGTTCTATTCGGCACATCTTTGGATGTAAATTTGCACTGGGATGAACCCTATGTGATTTGTCGACCAGACTTAGTTCAGCCGCATTTACGGTCCAAAGAACATTCGCCTTGACGAACATTGAAATTGCTAGAATAGTTTACTTAAGTTATTTCCACAGTAACTCTCATGTCATACGGAATACTATTTATGTTCCTCATTTTATTCATAAGTCATTATTGCTATATTTGTGTTGCAAAAAAGGGCTGTTGGAGCCATAACGAGGGCAAGAAAATCGTTAAGAAATAAATAAAAAATCTACTAATAATAAAATAGGTCATTCCTTCTGGCTCTTCAGAAATTGCTTCAAAGAAATTCAGAACGTTGACTTACGTCGTTCTTTTAATATAAGCTGATAAAAATATAGAATGGTGCCATGGGACGGTTTCCCAGAGGTCGCGGGTTCGAATCAATGCTCATATCGGTTTATTTTTTATAATAAAACATCTTTTAGATGAAAGTCCTCAAAGGTTAGTGGTTAGTTAGTTAGTAACATAGATGTTTGTCAGTAAGTTTATTACGCACACAGAAAATGAACTAACAGTCAAGATACTGCTAGGAATAAGGAACTGCTAGAGCTACCTCCAACTTTCTTTCGTTCATTCTTACTGATTAGATTACTTTATTAAAAGATTTTGTGTTAATAAACATATATGAAAAAAAAACTAAGAGGTGTCAAAGGACACCCGGATGAAACGAAGTTCCTTTCGATTAATTATTGAAGGAATAGGGAATATGCATAAAATTTAAAATGGTCTCAAATACTTTTTTTTCGGATACTTCTCCCAGATCAAAGTAATTTAGTAAGATGGGGCAAAGCCACCGAAAAGTCTTGCAACATCTGTGGGGAGGCAATAGGAACCGCGAAACACCTATTAGTAGGGTGTAGGGTACTTCTAGATAAAGGTCAATACTCGCGTCGCCACGACAAGGTATTAGAAATTATACGGGAAGCGGTTAGTCTTTCAGTAGCAAGAGCGCGGAAGGGTATAACAACCACCGAACGATCTATAGAATTCGTAAAAGAAGGCTCCTCCAAAAAATCAAAAGCGAAGCCTTATTCAATATTAGGCGCGGCTCCTGATTGGATTCTCATGATGGACACGTATGAAAAGCATTACAAAATCCCTGGGGATGTTGGTGTTTCGTCATCCAGACCGGACTTATTCCTGTATTCGAAACATCTGAGGCGCGTGATACTTGTGGAGCTTACTGTTCCTTGGGAAACAAACATCCCAAGGGATCACACATTCAAGCTCAATAAGTATTACGAACTAACCAACGAACTGATCAGGAATAAATTTATAGTTAGTTTGTACGCGCTAGAAGTGGGAGCGAGAGGTATAACAGCAAAATCTCTCTATAGCCTACTTAAAGATCTTGGCCTTTCTAGAACAAGCATCGGTTCATTTCTAGAACGTACTTCAAAGGCGGCATTAGTAGGTTCTTTCCAAATTTGGTTAGGTAGGGAGAGGAATGTGGAGGGTGAAGGTGAGCGTTTTTGCGCATAATAAAGGGGCCCCTTAAACCTACTCCTGGGTCGCAAGTCCCAGGCACTGCTTGCACTCCTCTTCTTGCAACGCGATGGGCCCGGCACCCGCACGGTGAATCCATGGATTGCTAAGAAGCTTCGTCTTATCTTATATAATATTTTTTTTTTTTATTTACTAATCATTTAAGGCCATAAAATAATTTGTGAAAAGTGTAAATTAAGGGGGCGAAATTCAAACTTCCAAAACGCGCCACCATTGTTCGAAAGGAAATGTGACGTCATTTGACACGCCATTCAAATTATCGGCGTCGAAGTTCATACTGTGGTATTAGTGTTACTGAGAAAAATTAATAATTTAAACCTATATTTTCGGGCTTAAAGGTTTTATTAAATGATTCGAATGTTAAGGTAATCATTTTCCACTTCACTCGACTCAGATAAATAACTTTGTTGATAATCAGCAGATATAGAAGATATAAGATGCTATAGAAGTATTATCAGCTGTGTTTTCAGTAAACAATTTTCTTTTTAAAACATAGTTTTACTGGTAAAGAAAACTATGTAAAATAGTTAGTTTTACTGTTAAACTAAAAGTATTGTGTGTTGAATGAGGAAATGGTAACAATTATGATTATTATTTCTGTCGGGGACGTCCACTGCCGGACGGACGATCCACCCGCGTTAAGTGCTGGTCACTTCATCCATTTCCCCATAGAAATGGTAACAATGCTACATTTTGTTTTTCAGCAGGTATATTTACATTGACACCTTACTTCTGTACTTCGGTTTAATATTAACTTGCACAGCTTAGTCACTTGGTAATTTATCTTTGATATGCGAAAAGCAAGGCTCTGCCTTGTCATCACATTTAATATTATCTTGGCTGATTAATATCACAGACATTTGTATGGGCAGTACTACAACTTACTATAACACTTCTTTGTAAAGGTCACCAATTTTTTTGAAAACTACTTTTGATAGGCTCTAAAACTCTGAAAAGGCTTCATTAACTGATGTCAATCTTTGCCTTTTGACTACGCACATTCTCATTCTATCATCTGGTGTTTTTGCCACAAAAATATTTGAGGAACAACTCCTTTCTTCAAACTTAGATTACATTTTTCTCCTTGTTGTTTCGTTATACATAGTATATTCAATATTATTAGCTGTATCTTCCTTAACCTGAAATAGATCGACAACCATAAAAATTTCGTAAAACCAAAAAAAGAATACGGTTTTTATAGAAAGTTATACTGAACTTTTGTAAACTAGGTTAGGTTAATTTTAAACTCAAATTTTCTAATGTTCAATAGCTAATGCCACTTACTATAAATTTAAACTATTAAATTAAACTTATTATAAATAAAGTATACCTACGTTAAATAAATCTTCACAACAATATAAACACAATTTAAGACATATATTATACCTTTTAATTACCATAGACCATTGTTTTTGTATTTTCGCATCTCTTGGAATATAAAAAAAACTTTGTCGGGAGTTTTTCTAATACTATCTTGCACTCCGGTACTATACAATACTTGTAAGATGGTTTTTATCTTCTTCCATGACTTTTAAAGCACTTTAAACTTCAAATATGTAGGAAGTAAATAAAAAGTTCATAGTAAACATTAACTGGACGTGTCATTTGACGTCACGCAGGGCGCGCGCAAAATGATGGCGTTTGAACGGCTCAAATTTACTCAATGTTTTAATTTTCACTTTGAAAAAAAACTAGAATCTTTTCAAGCCTATTTATATTTTTTTTTATGATATAGACCTCTCTATAAATTATTAATTTACGTCAAAAAAAAAACATGAATATTACCTATTGTAATAAAAAAATATTAATATAAGCTAATATGCTAATGTATTCATTAATTATTCATTAAATATTATTATATTTGTATACTATTTTTGTACGATATTTTGCCGCTCATTTATAAAAAATGTAAATAAAATGAATAACTAAATTAAAAAGTGTTAATCAATAAACCCATGAGTTATTGTCGGTTTCACTTTGTACAGATATGTTTATACAACAGATGTAGTTATATTTCCCTAAGGTATAAATAGATGGCGGTGTTACAAAACATTACGAGTATATTTGATCACAAATTTGTATTTTTATTTTCATTTAAAATGTCTTATTTGCAAATTGATTCTAAAAGAACAAACTCAAATATCAAATAAATAATAAGAACTACTAAGAAATTTAATATAATACAAAAAATAATAATGATAGTAATGAAAATATCTCGCTTGCTTTCTATAAGAGAGAGAGAGAGACAGCAAAACATGTCGTGCCAAGTTTTGGTAAGAATTTTTACCATCTAGCATTTGGTAAGAATCTTTATCATCTGAAAGGGGTTTCACAATGCGGGATAAGGAACTACGTTCCAAAAACAAACTGAATGTTGGATAAAAATTAAATACCTAAGCAAGAAAACGGATTTATTAAGACGACGTAAGCAATTATACAGAAATCTTATTAACAATTGCGGCATCAATTATTTCGCGTTCAAGACTGCTGAGTAGGAAATCTCGAGCAAAGTGAGCAATTTAATGAAAATGAATTCTACTTACCTAAACATTTAACAATGTCTATGAATTATTATTCCTATTTGCAAAAAGTGACATTTAAATTGGCAATTATTTGAAGACTACAATTAATCACTTCTATATTATTGTGACAATCGATTTACCTCACTGTGTTAAAAGCAAATAAGAAAGAAATATGTGGTGTGATCTGTGTATGCTTAAAATTTGATAATGAGGCATTATTGTTTTCACAGAGATGGAGGCATAACTTCTATGAGTATATAATACGATAGATAGCAACTTGATGTTGATGTAATAATAATTATCGTAAGACATTTATTTCATCTTATATAAATATTGTATTCATTTATCCTAATATAACTCTCATCTTAAGTTCGGGGGAGTGATCCACTTAAGTTTAGTCTGGACTCTGGAATTAAGTGACTGTTCTTACATCAAACAATTGTCACATAGACATTCTTTTAAGAAAATTATTTACATAGTTTATCTCTTGTATTCAAAGCTTATGAATAAATATGGAACCGTTTATTTGTAATCTTAAAAATAATCATAACTGCTGTACTATGGCAAAAGGTCGAATAGGCTTTAATCAAGTTTAAAAGTTAAGTATTATTTTTTAGTAAATAATAATTGTTCCATATTATGGCCAGTTTCAGTAAAGTTTTTTAAATATTCCTGTAGAAGCGCAAGTCAATCTTCTTGATTTCAATTTCGAATGTTCTGTTTTTGTTTATGCCCTTCCAATGTGCTGCAAAATTTCGCTACTGCGTAGGCATACTACACTAAAGGTGAGAAACAAATTTTTAAATGACAATTTTTATGATAATCTTGTAGATAAGTGTCTTTTGCTGGTATTCATATATGATATTATGACTTTGGCAAAATATTTTTTATTTGTATAATAATTATTTAAAATAGGAACAGAAATATTTTTTCTAATATTTAAGCAGTTATTATTAACACATTTCAGTCCATTAAATATTTATAAGAGACTGGACAGTTTATTATATTAACGACTTATTAAAAATATATGTTATTTACATATACGTTATAACGCCTAGCGGTGCTCGTCATCCAGATAACTTATTTATAAAAATAAAACAAAGCCACATTATTGTTCTAAAATTAAAACATGAAAGGTATGTATTTTGTTCAGTAACAATGACATTTGAAGTATAAGACAAGACACGTGAACGACTAGTGAAGTATTATTATAAATAATCAAAAATCTATAAAAGTGTAATAAGAAGAGAGATGAACTGTCTTTTATTGTAACAGTAAATGAGAACGAATGTACATATTGCTCTCTCGTTGTTCAATTGATTACTTTCCGTTTGCACAATGCTTGGCACAATGTTAGTGTGCGAGAAGTAAGTACCTATCTATAGTGTTTATTGTGCTTATGTGTGAGTTCTGTTGAACAGGATTGTACATAAATATTACATTAGTACAAGTTTATTTTGCTCTATGACTTTTCATAGTAATATCTTGTAAATGAAATATAAGTATATCCTCATAAATTAGTAAAATACAGAGTGGTTTAAACAATTCTACGCAGAGAGAAAGAACTTTAACAAATGTATATTTATGACATTAAATTAACTATTACAGTATTTTTTTTCGTTTTTTGGACTTTTTATTTATTCACATGGTAGTTGTTATATTATTTCGGTATGTTAATTTAATTTGTTACCTACATAACAACAAATACACTTACCTTTTCATAAAGTTCCAAAATTCTGTACATCACAATAACAAAATAATAAGTTATCGATGAAGTTCAGTAGCTACTTAATATTAAGCTTCTTCGCTTACAGAGCTTTAGACATTATTGATAATTATTTTATAAAATAATCCTTATAATAATTATAACGGTTTAGATATCATCATTATATTATACATAATTAATTACAGTAAGTAAAAATAATATGCAGTCATATAAAGTCAATAACATAGAATTAATATACAAATAATATATAAATGTTATATAAATGTTATTAATATATAAATATTATATTCATTTTGTTAAAATTAATAAGGATAGTATTCTCTAACGTAATAGTTATTATTTTTTTTTTATATTATCTAGGGCAATGCTTGACTACATTCCACCTGATGGTAAGTGGAATGTAGTCTTAGGTGGTAAGGCGCATTACCCTAGCAGCCTATTCACTCTTCTCTTGAATGTATCCACATTGTATTCTTTCAGAAATACCGACGCAGGCAAGCTGTTCCAATCCTTTGCTGTACGCAGTAAAAAAGACGAAGCAAAGCGCTTCGTTCGGACAGGTGAAATGTCCACAACAAAAGGATGGATTCCTGCCGTGCGTCGGAAAGTCCGATGATGGAAGGGGGCCGGGGGAATTAGATCGTGTAATTCCTGCGCACACTCACCAAAATGTTTCCTATAGAATACTGAGAGGCTAGCAATTCTACGCCTGTGTTCAAGGCTTTGGAGGTCGGCTTCGACCAATTCGGGATCGCCTATGAGCCTCTTTGCTCGCCTCTCAATTGAGTCCAGAACCGCAAGATGAGACTTTGCGGCACCAGCAAATATGTGGCCACAGTACTCTACACACGACCGGATCTGTGCTTTGTATAAAACAAGAAGCTGTCCCGGTGTAAAGTACTGCCGAACCTTCGCAAGAACGGCAAGCTTTGCTGCTGCTGCTCTTGCTCTGGACTCAATGAACCGACCAAAGTTGAGGTTCGACGAAATCTCTAAGCCTAACAACTGAAGCCGGTCACTGTATTCCAAGGATACATTCTGGAAAGTAGGAGCCAAGGTGAAAGGGCTCCTTTTGGAGGTGAATAGACACGTCTGCGTTTTGGTGGCGTTGAACTCGACAAGATTGGCATTGCTCCATGCGGAGACTGCCTGAAGTTTGTCATTCAAACGTTGCACCATGGCTTCTCTTTCAGACTGTACTTGATCTCGACTAGCCCGAGTACTCGGCAGATATCTTTCTACAACTGTGCTGTCGTCTGCGTACCCATAGATACCGGGCTTCAACAGATCGTTAATGTGCAGCAGAAAAAGAGTTGCAAAAAGAACGGACCCCTGAGGCACTCCGTCATTTATTGTCAAGGATTCCGAGGAACACCCATCGACAACTACTCGGAGAGATCTCTGGCTCAGAAAGTCCGTTACCCAGCCGATCAGACCAGGAGATATACCGTACGCTGAAAGCTTGCTTATAAGGCTCGCATGCCAGACCCTGTCAAATGCCCTCGAGACGTCCAGAGAGACGGCGACCGCTTCTCCGTTCTTCTCGATGGCCTCGCCTAGAATGTGTGTAGCATACACTAGGACGTCCCCAGTAGACCTATTACGGCGAAACCCGTACTGTCGGTAACTGAGGAGATCGTTACCTTCTAGGTATGCTAGAAGGCGCGAGTTCAATACACGCTCCATAATCTTGCAGAGTATGGAGGTGATTGAAATCGGTCTGTAGTTGACAGGATCAGCACGGCTGCCTTTTTTGGGCACGGGTTGCACGTTGGCAAGCTTCCAGGATTTCGGTACTATTCCAGTCTTGAAAGAGAGGCGATACAGACGTGTCAGTTCAGGAGACAACTCAGCTGCACATGTCTTGAGCAGAATGGCTGGTATACCATCAGGACCACTGGCTTTATTCACATCTAAACGACACAATGTTCTCCATACCTCTTTGTTAGTGATGCGGATTTCAGGCATCGAAATACCGCAGTGAGGAAGATGTGCTGGAGAAGCATTGCCAGTATCTAGATGTGAATTATCAGCAAACAGAGAAGCAAATACATTCGCTTTCTCTGTTGTTGTGTGGGCCAGGGATCCATCCGGCTTCAGCAGAGCAGGCAGTGAGGGTTAGCAGAAATTCGACTCGATCGCTTTCGCAAGAGACCAGAAAGCTCGACTGCCAGTTGGTTTGACAGAGAGCTTTTCGCCATTCTTAGCGATTCGATCGAGACGAGCCTTCCGCAATGCCTTTTTGTAGGACTTGGCAGCTAGGTTAAAGGCTCTCTTCTTTGTACTTACATCCGGAGTTTTGCGGCTTCGAGCATCAGCCCAAATGAGGTATGCCGAATGTTTTCGGTCTTGAGCATGACCACATTCGGCATTAAACCATGGGCGAGCTTTGCCACCGACGGGAACTTCAGCAAAAGGAATAAAATACTCCATTGCCTGATGCACCACATCGGTTATAGCATCCGCGCAACTCGACGGATCCAAAGAAGAGAAGCAGACCTGCCGCCAAGGATAAGATGCAAAGAAGTGCCGCATCTCATCCCAATCTGCTGACTTGTATTTCCATACTCGCCTAACACCATGTGGTTCGAGAGCTGGTGGGGAATATGTAAACACAGATTTCACCAGACAGTGATCGGAGGTTCCCAAGGGGGAGGTGACCTCAACACGATACCTGTCCGGATCAGTTGTCAGCAGAAGGTCCAGGCAATTGGCTGTATGGCCTACCACATCTGGTACCCTTGTCGCTTGCCTCACCAGCTGAAAGAGGTCCAAGGACAACGCAAAGTTCCGCGCTTCTCTTCCAGCATGGTCGGTTTTCTGGTACGGGAACAGCCAGTCTTGATGACAAGCATTGAAGTCCCCCAGAAAAACAAGCTGCGCTGAAGAGTACTGATGCAAAGCCATATCAGCAGCCTCACCGAGATACTCAAATAATCTAGTTGTCTCCTGGTCACCGCTGTGCGAACGGTAGACACAGGAATACAGGATTTTTTCGTTTCCTGTGTCTACTAAAACCCATATTGAATAAAAACTTTTTCTTGGTGGTAGACCATAACATCGGGTCGCCGGCAAAGTTACCACCCATCGGGCAAAGTCGTGCCGCAAAGCGACATAGTCGTGTTCCGGCACGTTGATCGATGAAGCCGTTTATGGGAAATGGGTTTGAACAGCTGCGGTACGTTGGCGAACCGGTTGACGTCGAGTTGGTGTTTGTTTTGTCGGGTGTCTAGTCGAGGAGGGTAGCGGGATCCGAAGCGACGGCTTTCCGCTGGCCGCCCGCAGATAGTTGGGGGCCCAATTAGTGGGTTAGCCACCCACGAAAGGCTGCCCCGCCAGCTGCGAAAAATCCCAGGGTGGCTCCATCGTGCTGGTTGGCGACCAGGCGAGGAGGCCCGATGGCGATCCCTGGGGGGGTTCGGGCGTCCCCGCAGTCTCCAGACTAGCCTCCCAGTGGCAAGACATCACCAATTTCGACGTCTGGTTCGATACGTACCGCCTCGTTCAACTGCCATTTCCCATCCCTATTCACTTTTATTTATTTTATTTTATGAAAAAGGTAAAAAAAAGAAACAAGTTGACACAGCGGTTGCACTCCTCCTCATACAAAGTGCACCTGACTAATATAAGGGGTTTGCACTCAAATCTTTTAGCTGTCCACCACCACCTGGAGACAGAGCAGCCACACTTGCTCTTTTTGACGGAGACGCAGATACAATGTCCTTTGAGCGCTACATACTTGGATTATCCCGGTTACTCGTTGGAGCACAACTTTCGCTCACGGGCCGGAGTCAGTATGTACGCGCGGAACGACCTCTGTATTCAGCGTCTCCGTCACCTTGAAGACCCCACTTTTTCTTCCCTATGGGTTTTAGTGGACACAGGAAACGAAAAAATCCTGTATTCCTGTGTCTACCGTTCGCACAGCGGTGACCAGGAGACAACTCGTTTATTTGAGTATCTTAGTGAGGCTGCAGATATGGCTCTGTATCAGTACCCTTCGGCGCAGCTCGTCTTTCTGGGGGACTTTAATGCCTGTCATCAGGACTGGCTGTTCCCGTACCAGAAGACCGACCATGCTGGAAGAGAAGCGCGGAAATTTGCGTTGTCCTTGGACCTCTTTCAGCTGGTGAAGCAAGCGACAAGGGTACCAGATGTGGTAGGCCATACAGCCAATTGCCTGGACCTTCTGCTGATAACTGATCCGGACAGGTATCGTGTAGAAGTCACCTCCCCCTTGGGAACCTCCGATCACTGTCTGGTGAAATCTGTGTTTACATATTCCCCACCAGCTTTCGAACCTCATGGTGTTAGGCGAGTATGGAAATACAAGTCAGCAGATTGGGATGAGATGCGACACTTTTTTGCGTCTTATCCTTGGCGGCAGGTCTGCTTCTCTTCTTTGGATCCGTCGAGTTGCGCGGATGCTATAACCGATGTGGTGCATCAGGCAATGGAGTATTTTATTCCTTTTGCTGACGTACCCATCGGTGGCAAAGCTCGCCCATGGTTTAATGCCGAATGTGGTCATGCTCAAGACCGAAAACATTCGGCATATCTCATTTGGGCTGATGCTCGAACCCGCAAAACTCCGGATGTAAGTTTGAAGAAGAGAGCCTTTAACCAAGCTGCCAAGTCCTACAAGAAGGCATTGCGGAAGGCTCGTCTTGATCGGATCGTTAAGAATGGCGAAAAGCTCTCTGTCAGACCAACTGGCAGTCGAGCTTTCTGGTCTCTTGCCAAAGCGATCGAGTCGAACTTCTGCCAACCCTCACTGCCTGCTCTGCTGAAGCCTGATGGATCCCTGGCCCACACTGCAACAGAGAAAGCGAATGTATTTGCTTCTCTGTTTGCTGAGAATTCGCATCTAGACACTGGCAATGCTTCTCCAGCACATCTTCCTCACTGCGGTATTTCGATGCCTGAAATCCGCATCACTAACAAAGAGGTATGGAGAACATTGTGTCGTTTAGATGTGAATAAAGCCAGTGGTCCTGATGGTATACCAGCCATTCTGCTCAAGACATGCGCAGCTGAGTTGTCTCCTATACTGACACGTCTGTATCGCCTCTCTTTCATGACTGGAATAGTGCCGAAATCCTGGAAGCTTGCTAATGTGCAACCCGTGCCCAAAAAAGGCAGCCGTGCCGACCCTGTCAATTACAGACCGATTTCAATCACCTCCATACTCTGTAAGATTATGGAGCGTGTATTGAACTCGCGCCTACTAGCATACCTAGAAGGTAACGATCTCCTCAGTGACCGACAGTACGGGTTTCGCCGTAATAGGTCTACTGGGGACGTCCTAGTGTATGCTACTCACATTTTAGGCGAGGCCATCGAGAAGAACGGAGAAGCGGTCGCCGTCTCTCTGGACGTCTCGAGGGCATTTGACAGGGTCTGGCATGCGAGCCTTATATGCAAGCTTTCAGCGTACGGTATATCACCTGGTCT
Organism: Napeogenes sylphis; assembly: GCA_959347405.1. Lineage (NCBI taxonomy): Eukaryota > Metazoa > Arthropoda > Insecta > Lepidoptera > Nymphalidae > Napeogenes > Napeogenes sylphis. The sequence goes on from OY365776.1 coordinate 13,676,304, forward strand.
GATCGGCTGGGTAACGGACTTTCTGAGCCACAGATCTCTCCGAGTAGTTGTCGACGGGTGTTCCTCGGAACCCTTGACAATAAATGCCGGAGTGCCTCAGGGGTCCGTTCTTTCTGCAACTCTGTTTCTGCTGCACATTAATGATCTGTTGAAGCCCGGTATCTATGGGTATGCAGACGACAGCACAGTTGTAGAAAGATATCTGCCGAGTACTCGGGCTAGTCGAGATCAAGTACAGTCTGAAAGAGAAGCCATGGTGCAACGTTTGAATGACAAACTTCAGGCAGTCTCCGCATGGAGCAATGCCAATCTTGTCGAGTTCAACGCCACCAAAACGCAGACGTGTCTATTCACCTCCAAAAGGAGCCCTTTCACCTTGGCTCCTACTTTCCAGAATGTATCCTTGGAATACAGTGACCGGCTTCAGTTGTTAGGCTTAGAGATTTCGTCGAACCTCAACTTTGGTCGGTTCATTGAGTCCAGAGCAAGAGCAGCAGCAGCAAAGCTTGCCGTTCTTGCGAAGGTTCGGCAGTACTTTACACCGGGACAGCTTCTTGTTTTATACAAAGCACAGATCCGGTCGTGTGTAGAGTACTGTGGACACATATTTGCTGGTGCCGCAAAGTCTCATCTTGCGGTTCTGGACTCAATTGAGAGGCGAGCAAAGAGGCTTACAGGCGATCCCGAATTGGTCGAAGCCGACCTCCAAAGCCTTGAACACAGGCGTAAAATTGCTAGCCTCTCAGTATTCTATAGGATACATTTTGGTGAGTGTGCGCAGGAATTACACGAGTTAATTCCCCCGTCCCCCTTCCATCACCGGACGTCCCGACGCACGGCAGGTATCCATCCTTTTGTTGTGGACATTCCACCTGTCCGAACGAAGCGCTTTGCTTCCTCATTTTTAGTGCGTACAGCAAAGGACTGGAACAATTTGCCTGCGTCGGTATTTCCGGCCAAATATAATGTGGGTGTCTTCAAGAGAAGAGTGAATAGGTTGCTAGGGCAATGCGACTTACCATCTAAGACTACATTCCACTTACCATCAGGTGGAATGTAGTCAAGCATTGCCCTAGATCATATAAAAAAAAAAAAAAAAAAAAGAAAAAAACTGGGGTCTTCAAGGTGACGGAGACGCTGGATACAGAGGTCGTTCCGTGCGTACACGCAGACTCCGGCACGTGAGCGAAAATTGTGCTCTAACGTGTATCCGGGATAATGCAGGTGCGCAGCGCTCAAAGGACATTGTATCTGCGTCTCCGTTAAAAAGAAGAGGTGCGGCTGCTCTGTCTCCAGGTGGTGATGGACAGCTAGGATATTAGAGTGCAAACCCCTGATATTAGTGAGATGCACTTTAAATGAGGAGGAGTGCAACCGCTGTAAAAACATTTTCTTCTTTTTAACTTTCCTCATAAAAAAAATAAAATAAAAGTGAATAGGGATGTTAAATGGCAGTTGAACGAGGCGGTACGTATCGAAACCGACGTCGAAATTGGTGATGTCCTGACACTGGGAGGCTAGTCTGGAGACTGCGGGGACGCCCGAACCCCCCCAGGGATCGCCATCGGGCCTCCTCGTCTGGTCGCCAACCAGCACGATGGAGCCACCCTGGGATTTTTCGCAGCTGGCGGGGCAGACTTTCGTGGGTGGCTAACCCACTAATTGGGCCCCCAACTATCTGCGGGCGGCCAGCGGAAAGCCGTTGCTTCGGATCCCGCTACCCTCCTCGACTAGACACCCGACAAAACAAACACCAACTCGACGTCAAACCATTTCGCCAACGCACCGCAGCTGTTCAGACCCATTTCCCATTAACGGCTTCATCGAGCAACGTGCCGGAACACGACTAGGTCGCTTTGCGGCACGACTTTGCCCGATGGGTGGTAACTTTGCCGGCGACCCGATGTTATGGTCTACCACCAAGAAAATTTAAAGTTAATATTAACAAAACCGAATCTTAATGTAAAATGTGATGTTAAGTATCAAGTACCTGTCTTTTTTAGCACGTGGAAAATTAAGATATAATTTTGCAAAACTATTTCCGAGTAGGGACGTTGTATTTGGGTTATTTGTGCCGCCTGTATATTGAATAAAAACATTAAATCCACGAGTATTGTTAATAATCTGAATCTTGATATTCCGCGGGTTTGTTGTGACAAAGGAATTTTCATATTAAAACTGCATTTGTATATAAATCATATTTTATAATACGTAACGTTTAACAAAATTGTTTTATACAAGCTAATGTACAATATAATATAAGGCTCTTAATTGCGGTTATTATTTTTTTTATAAGTTAATAAGTATTGAAAGCCTTAAAGAAAAAATACTCTATCTATTTAGAAAAGTTCAAACACAAGAACCACTTTGAAGGAAGAATTTCTTTATAAGTCTTCAAAGCATTATTCCTGAAATCTTTTCCCGTTCTGCGAGATAAAATGTATATGAGTTTTGAGATAAAAATATTTGAAACAATAAAATAGCCATCTTAAGGTATTCTATTGTTTCAAAATTGTTGCTTTGTTGAGCGAATAATTGAAGAAATTGAGATTGTTTTATTTTACTCTTACTTATTAGCATAAATACTTCCGATTTATAATAAAAAGATATTTTAAAAATACATTTTTTAAGTTTAATTTGTATTTGTTTCTGAAAATATTGTAAATAATTATTAGTTCTTGGTAGCAGAGTCCAGGTGTAATCATAAATTCGAATGATGCCTGCATTATTATCATTACTAGTCAATAAAATAATCTTTTAAGAATTTGTAATGTAAAACTCCTTGCCAGTTATTTATTTCCGTTTTGGTGGTGATAGTTCAGAAACGTTCTTGTAATATTTAATAATAATCGATTAGTTATCGATATTTACAATTTATCCACATTTCATTTGACGTTCTGAACGCTTAGCAAGTCAGGTTATTTTCAAAGGTTTTAATTTGAATGGAGCAATCATAATTCCTATTCCCGGCACTTTCTAAATTTGTTGGATGAAAATTTCAAAATAATTTAAATCCTCATTAATAATTAGTTTATATAAAATAAATTTCGTGACTTTCCTTATATTTTAAATTCACAACATTTCCTGTTTAAATAATGACATAGTTATTACATTGCTTACGAGGCCTATTAACTCTACATACAATATTATCATTTAATATTATTTGAAGAAAAAGACGGCTTTTTTAAAGTGGACTCCGTTATAGAGACGATGAATAGTGCGAGTTTAATACATGACCATAGAATTTAAAGAGATGAAAACAATGGACGATTTATGAAGATTGATTTATATATTTTACGTCTTTTTTGTCAAAATATTACAACATGTATAAGTATTACAACATTCTTACTGTATGAAATAAAAAAACCGTTTGAATCGACTGATGATAATAAGGCGGCCATTGCCACTGCCAGAAGGCAGTCAGACGTAAACAGCTTTTCTCTTGCTAATCGTTTTTACCTTGTCAGTTTTATTTTCGTCTATAGTTAAAATTATGACAGAAAAATATTTTAATTTTTATTTCTCACAATCCGTAATGACTGATATACAGAAATCACATAGGAATATTTTCGATAAATTTATCAAGCGCTATCGATTTACTGCGGAAACCTTAAAGCATTTATAAGCCGCTTACTTGCTATCAACGCGCGCGGCAGCGCGCGACCCAAGTTCTAGGGCCGACCGACTGAGCTGCCGCAAGAGAGTATATCTAAACCGCTAGTTTACGCCAAAAACGGCCTTTTCTTACCTTCACTGTCAGGCCCCCCTATGACTTAGAGCTACCAAATTTTTTATACAAGCAGCGTTTACCCATGTCTTCCCTATATAACAAAATCAGATGTCTGCATTCAGCCAAACCGGAGGGAAAAATAGGCCAAAACGGCCCTATTTCGCGTACTTATTCATTATTCATAAGGGATGTAAATTCTAGCCTACTTCCAGGTATGGTAGGACGCTGAAACTCGGTGGGCAGGTTTGATATATACTAAAACCTCCAAAAAAAAACGAAAATTTTCAAAATTATAATTTTTAAGCCCAAGAGGTCTAAAACATAGACATGCGAAGATTCGTCTCGTTAAGTGCAATAAAAATGTTTTACAAATATTTTTGATTAGATTATTTGTTAAGTCATAATTAGGCCAAAACAGATATTTTCATCAAAAATGGATTCTCTTTTTTAAAATTTCAAATGTTGTATGAAACAAGTTTTCAATATGTATCGAATTTTCAGGCCCGCAAGCAAGTCCAGTGTCAAAATTTAATGATCTAACTTTTATGGCAGGTACAGGGTACATGGAGGGTGATGTGGGCAACGGGCAAAATTCTTTTCAGTTTAACTATCCTGGTTACTTTAGTAGCAAATTCCGGGTGGCTTAACAGGTATCACAAACCACATCGATTCTCTTCATTCTGAGGTAGACACTTGTCGGAATAACTTTTCGACAGTTTCTATCTGTACTCTGAAATGAAATGATAGAAATAAAATATAAACAAAGGAGTTACCATCACTAAAAAATGTAATATTTCGTGCAAATCCAAAAACCTTCTTAAATAAGGTTTGTGTTTTTTTATATTATGTAAATAATTTAATTTAATTATATTTTATTTTTTTTTATTATTTCTTCTTTTATGTATTTCGTAAATAATCCCATCAATTACATGTAATAAAAAAAAACATTCGAAAATATGTTTATTACAATGGAAATGTCACAGGGATTCACAACCTTTTGTAATAATTTCATCATCTCATTAACGACGTATCCGATTTTTTTTATAAATGTAACTAATTCTGATTTGGACTTATCAAGTCTTACGTCTAATGATAGTAGATAAGTAAATAATATTACACTGTTGCTTAATCTTATTTCCTTATTATTTATCTCAGAATAATACTTAAACATTAAGGTAAAAAAAAAACAAAGATAAATGATTAAAATTATTGTATTGTATTTTTATGAAATGATCATAAATATTAAGTTTTTATTTTTATTTCAAAAGTATTTTTTTTTTGTATAAACCAATTTAGAAAATGTTTATTATAACTGAAAAAATACTTTGACATGTAACGTAATGACTGACATGACCATGACAGTTCTTTGCTTACATTTTCACTCTTATTCCATTTCAGAGTATAGCTTAGTATTTTCCTCAGAATTCAGTACCTTTACCTTTCCTATATATAAATTAAAGTTAGTGCCCAGGCGTTCATGAAATATGTTGGATCATTATGTAGCATCAACTTCTGGAAAGACCTTTTTTCCTATGATGAGCTCACTATAAATATGAGACAACGGGCTGATCCAATTTTCGCTGATGCTTTAGACCGTGTTCGGGTAGGTTCTACTTCCAATGAAGATGTAGCCATGTTCCGTAGAAGGCTGCTTAACCTTTCATCTCACGATCTCTCCCACTCCATACTCCTCACCACTCCGGCGTATAACCGGCGGCAAGAAGCCTGCGGCCCTCCGGCGATGGGCAGAAGCCTCCTCAAGGCGACTGCAGTGGAGAGTAACTTCGGGGCCAGCAGAGAGAAGTGGGCCCCGAAGTTCCATCTACCATCCAGGGTGAGGCCCAGATACTTCATCTGGGCCTTCACCGCCACCCGCCCACCCTGGACGGAGATGTACGCCCGACGACGGGGACCCCGGCGAGGGCCATGGAACAGGATGGCCTCCGTCTTAGAAACGGAGACCTCCAGTGCCAAAAGCCCTATGCGGTCCGCTAACAACGCAGCGCCGACCGTGGCAAGACGGGCTGCCTTCGCAAAGCTCCCTCCGCGTGCCGTGACGAGGGTGTCGTCTGCGTAACACATCACCCTCGTCCGGGGGAGGAGCGGATAGCGAAGCAGCCAGTCATAGCCCAGGTTCCACAAGACCGGTCCCAACATGGACCTTTGTGGAACCTCTCGGCTCACGCCACGTCGTTAGACCCACCGGTCGCCGCACTCCCACAGGACCTCTCTATACTGCAGGTACGCCCCCAACAGCCTGCGGAGATAGGGAAGCACTCCATGGAACCGGAGCGCCTCAACCAAAGTCTCAAACGGCAGGCTGTTGAAGACGTTGGCGACGTCCAGCGAAACCGCCAGGACGACATCCCCCTCGGAAACTGCCTCTTCGGTCAGGTCTCTCAGAGCTCTCAGGGCGTCGATCGTTGAACGACCCGCCCTGTAGCCGAACTGAGCGTCTGAGAGACCCGGACCTACCTCCTGGAGGTGCTGGACGAGACGGGCAGAGAGGACTCTCTCGAAGAGTTTGCCTATCTCGTCCAGCAGCACGATCGGCCTGTATTCGAAAGGAGAATCGACAGAACGACCCTCCTTCCTCAACAGGCACAACCTGCCCTCCTTCCAGGCCTTCGGGAACTGTCCAGTACGCAAACACAGGGTAGCCATCACGGGAGGAAAGTGGCCGGTGGAATCCGAGAAAAGTTCCCCCAGCAGCCGCTCAAGGAAATCCGGCTAAAGGGACTCCATGACCGGAGCGGTCGCGGCGCGGATTTTATTCCACGCGACGCGATACGGTCGCCCCCATGGGTCCCTATCGAGAAAGGCCAGGATTTCCTCCGGAGCCAGGTCCTTCGCCTTCCGAATCGCGAGCTGCAAGGTCGACGTCGCCTCGCGATACTGACCCTGCAGCTGGGCCTCCATCTCCGGGTCCGAGCCGCGTCTGCGGCGACACCGGAGGACACCAAGTTCTGTTGCAAAAAAAAACTTGAAGCTTGGGCCATTCTAATATCACAACTTTAATTTGTCCGATGAACTTGGGCCATCCCGATATCACAACTTTTATTGGCTGGGTAAACTTGGACCATATCGATATCATATTGGTGGGCCATAGAACTTGGGCTAACCTTACAACACGCAAGTGTTTTGGTTTTGTATTTGTATTCAAATGCAATAACCTGATGAAGGGGTTGTAGTATAATGTACATAAATTAAATATACAAACAAGTCGTTTGATTTGTTCTATAGGTAGAGATGATATATAACTTCGCGATTATTGTAGATCAAAAATAAAATATTAAAAAGATTAACGAAATATAATTTTTTAGATTAAAAACGATTGGTTCGTATATAATTAAAAAAATAAAAAAAATAGATGTTATAGCTTATTAGAGATTAAATTATTAATATAAGTAACATTGTTATTCACAATTTTTTAATATAATCGAAGTAGTCAATATTAAACCACCATAGACATATTTATCTATCGATTAATATTATAAATATAATTTCTTTGTCTCTTATGTAACACAGAACACTACTGCAAGAGAAATGTGAATTGTCAAACAAGGTAACAATACGCCAGCGTTGACCTCTTATCACCAGAGAACAGAAACTAGATTATTTCAGTGGAAGTACCCAGATTTGGAGCAAATTAAACTTTGTTAGAGATAAGTTATTTGTCATAAAATAGTTGACAAGAACCTTTACTAAAACCTACTATAAAGAATATTAATCGCTTGTTACATAGAAATTTCATTTCTGTAGATAATTAAATATTTATAATTTTATTATTATCTGTCAAATTCGTAGACATGGTAAATTACTTATCTGTTGACAGCTAATTACATTTCTTAATTAGTCTGTGACATTTCTTTTTGTTTAAAATATTGTATGTTGCCAGTTTAAGCTAATTTTATAGTCCCCGAAATGTTATTGAAAATATAAACATTTTATTAATAATTACTATTCTAAATTTCATTTATTAATCATTATTAAGGATAGCATATCGCTAGATATTTATTTAAAAGTAGCTGTCATATTGTTTCAAAAGCTTATTTGCAGCCAGCGTTGTTTTATTGTTATATTTATTAGTATAACAATTTGTCATCAATTTATTGCACTTTTATTGTACTATTATTGTTTCTTCCTGTAGATAAGTAGTGCATTATTCTTAAATTATTTAAATATTGGTATTCTTTCGATTAATATCAATTTTACCTACATTTCGTGTAACGCGGCGTGTGCATAGCCACATTGCTTATTATGCATATTTTGATTATAAAATTGAATTTCGTGATCTTTAGTTTTTTTCCTTTGGAAGCACTTCCGAATTGAATATCTCATTAGCCTTCGGGCTAATAATTTAATATGGAATAATTATAATTCCTATTGCCGGCACTTCCCGGGCAGTTTCAAAGTTTCTTGGAACAATATTTCGTAAGTAATTTGAATCTTTACTCTAAATTAGGAGATGTTTCATAGGTTTTGAGACTTTATTTAATGTTATTACGTGGTAATATTCCAGTATTTGTCCTGATTCGACCCTCGGAGTCGACATAGGCTAATAATATTACTTGCGAAGCCTTTTTCCTCCATAAGGTATTATAACTTATTGATATTTTAATAGATCAATGTGTGATTAGTGTTATTATGTAGTTTTAACCTGTAATTTAATCATTACAGGAGGTTTTTTGTATATACCCTAGAAGATACGGGTTCTTTTATAATTGGTTCGCGGGGGTAGACGTGAATCTTCGGCGCGTCGTCCTGCTTGACCTGTATCCTGCTTTCTGACTAGCTGAGTTTAAGAAGCTCGTCTTTATTATAATCCCGATAATATGGTGATGTACAAAATTAATTTATACCACTAATCAACACTTCCATTTTTAAAAGTTTTATAAGGAACAAGTGTTTGACTATGATTCTCCAGTACTGACAAGCAGGAGGATCATGCATATGTCTTCGCTTATTATTTGTCAGTGGCGCCAAGGATTTCTATTTTAGTAATTAATATATATATAATTTAATATTAAGGTGTTATCTCAAGTAACCCACTGCTGAGTCTAGCTGGCATTATTTTAACATTATTTTAAAATTATTTTGGCATTATGATGTCATTATTTAGACATTCCTGTATTTGATTAACTGTATAAACATTAAGATTTAATGTTTTATTTGTGTATTATTAATCAATAAAATTATTTTACACACAAACCCACTTTTATTAAACTGTAACACAATAAATATAAAGTAATTGTATATGACAAAATACAAATTTAAATTTTAAACATTATACGTATTAATCCGATTCTTTTGTCTTAGCCTTTGGCGAACGGTTGCCAACATTGGCTTCGGTAATTTAAAAATAATATTATGGTCTCTGTCAGCCGGCGGCTCTGGTAAGGGATCAATTTGAAAGTTTTGAACCGATAGATTTAAATGTTGTGAGAAAATTATTTATTAAATGACATATATATTTTTTGCTATCAAAAATCAATCACAGCTATATTTCCATATTAACTGGTTCTTATTTGATATAAAATCATGTATCAAAGTCAAAGTTTCGTAAAAGTTCTTAAATGATGATGTTTAATATTTTACCTCACGTTTATTAACATAACGTATATTGTGCCGTAAAGTAAATCTTCAATATGTAATATGGCGCTGTAACTTGATACTAATTAGAAACTTCGGTAACTACACCGGAAGCTGAACTAAATAAAAGCTTCGAGATATTTCCTAAGACCTAAATAAAATAAAACTTTATGGACCATGCAATAGATACAATACTATATAATACTCATGTTCTTTCATTAATTCAAACATTTAATTGTGTTTAATAATTGATTAATACCTTAGTAATCAAATTCGTTCATTATTTAAATAGCATATAAAACATTAGTTTAAAAACATAAATACATAAAATAATGAGATTATTATGAGTATAATTTTAATCTCCTAATTTTCACCTGGATACCCGAAAGATATCTTTATTGATCGCCACAGAATAATGTAGTAGTTTGAGAGTAACGTGAATTCTCTCTTTCTGGCAATCATCTATTAAACTGTAACTAATAATGACGAAAACAGGAAATTTAATGTTATTACGTTATATATACTTTATTAATCACGGTAAATTTGCTTCGAAATACATGTATTTGATTGATATTAAATTCTCTTATTAAAGAAGTAATTTAATCTTATAAAAAATATTTTATCTCAAACGATGGGTCCCCCGTTGAGAGAAGTGACAACACCTCATTGATTTATAAAGAGCGTCTGTACAATGTGTCTGTTCATGAAGAATATAATAATTTACATTTTTTTATAAATATATAAATACAAAGTTATTGAAACAAACAATATTATGAATGAACATTTAAATGAAATTAAAATTTTACATTTAAAGAATTAAACAAGGTTCAACATCTCTAGATGGTTGACGGCAACACATAAAATTATATAGGCGGCTCGTTTATCATCCAATTCCATGAAAAAATCATTCCATTGTAATTATAATCGTACATATACTGTAAAACTTCACATGAATTCTTGTGTAGCTGGATAATATAAACCGTCTTATTATATTAAACCTATTTATTCAGTTAAATATGAAATTTTGAACAAATACAATATTTAAGCTTTGTCGTGCTTCACACAAACTCGAATAACAATGAAATCGCCCACTTTCTGATGAACTTGAATAATCTAATCTCATGAAGTTATTAAGAACTTATATTCCATAAAAAATTTATGATAGGTGCTCAAACAAATAAAGTAGGGCTAGGATCAAGTAGGAAAGTTCAAGACATAGACATAAAAAATCTTTTATTCGACAAGACGAAAACGATAATTACCGACTCCACGCGATGAGCCTAGAAATTCAAAACGAATGGGTGACCATAGGAGATTTTTGTATTCCACTAGCTTTGAAGTGGCGCACCTTAATTTATGATTGGTCCCCAGCATTATTAAAATTCTATCTTAATGCATTCCAAATGACTCTCCCAGATCAAAGTAATTTAGTAAGATGGGGCAAAGCCACCGAAAAGTCTTGCAACATCTGTGGGGAGGCAATAGGAACCGCGAAACACCTTTTTTTTTTTTTTTTTTAATTTATTTACTTATTAATTTTTACAACTCTTTGTCTTAGATCTAAACTCGCCGAACTTTAATGTTTGATGGCCTATTAGTAGGGTGTAGGATACTTCTAGATAAAGGTCAATACTCGCTTCGCCACGACAAGGTATTAGAAATTATACGAGAAGCGGTTAGTCTTTCAGTAGCAAGAGCGCGGAAGGGTATAACAACCACCAAACAATCTATAGAATTCGTAAAAGAAGGCTCCTCCAAAAAATCAAAAGCAAAGCCTTATTCAATATTAGGCGCGGCTCCTGATTGGACTCTCATGATGGACACGTATGAAAAGCATTACAAAATCCCTGGGGATGTTGGTGTTTCGTCATCCAGACCGGACTTATTCCTGTATTCGAAACATCTGAGACGCGTGATACTTGTGGAGCTTACTGTTCCTTGGGAAACAAACATCCCAAAGGATCACACATTCAAGCTCAATAAGTATTACGAACTAACCAACAAACTGATCAGGAATAAATTTATAGTTAGTTTGTACGCGGTAGAAGTGGGAGCGAGAGGTATAACAGCAAAATCTCTCTATAGCCTACTTAAAGATCTTGGCCTTTCTAGAACAAGCATCGGTTCATTTCTAGAACGTACTTCAAAGGCGGCATTAGTAGGTTCTTTCCAAATTTGGTTAGGTAGGGAGAGGAGTGTGGAGGGTGAAGGTGAGCGTTTTTGCGCATAATAAAGGGCCCCTTAAACCTACTCCTGGGTCGCAAGTCCCAGGCACTGCTTGCACTCCTCTCCTTGCAACACGATGGTCCCGGCACCCGCACGGTGAATTCATGGATTGCTAAGAAGCTTCGTCTGTCTATTTCAATATTACTTTTACAAAATTAAAAATTGTTATTCAAGTTATAAATAAAAACGAGAAGTTATACATAAATTATATGATATTTACATGTATGTAATAACCAAATGATCAGTTATTGCCCTCAAATCCTCAAGGACAGAAGAGTCCCTTATTTTTATTAGTGCTAGGATTTTAAAATTATTAGTTAAAGTGTGTAATTAGTTATTAATTTAAAACTAACTCTCACTATATTATTTATATAGTAGCAACTTACTAAAGATGGTAATAGTAAATGCTGTTAGCAAAGTAATAATAAGTATGTTTATTATGGAATATGTCTCGAACGAGTAACGTATATGCTGCGCTTGTCTATCGTGTCAATCTGTGTATCACATTTTTAATCTGATTTTTGTACTTTTTTTATATCTTTATTTTAAATTTGGAGTTTTTTCCTTGTTAGGATATGCCAACCTCATTGTGACCATTATACACATACAACTCTTAAGCTGTTTAACAATAACATTGCATACAACAAATGAAATTGCATTGTTACTTTCTCAAACTAACTATGGAAGTATAACAAAAGCGATGTACTTAATAATAAAGCGGTCTAATAAATAAAAACATCTTAAGCCGTACTTGAAAACTTTACTTCAACCGTTTCATAGTTTAACGATAACAATTGGTTTGAAACACCAGGTGCATATCAAAAACGTTTCAAATTACGTCGTCTTTGAAGAATGATTTTATCATTAAGTGTGTAGTGAATGCGAATAGTGAGTTATTGTTAAATAAAAAAAATATCCATAAACTCGTTGAGTATTTATCCAATTCCAAGAAGTCGCTTCAAGTTTTATGTGTTTATTAAATCTTATTTTTATAGGTAAGAAATGAATGATAAAATTCCTATTTCTTGCTCAAAGTTGGAGACAAGACTGAATTAAATAAATTAAATTGTAATTAATCATTTTAACTTTAAATGTTTATATATTTTAATATTCGTATATACTTATATGAAAAAATCTTGAATCATGTTACCTAATACATTTATAATTTATTACATTGTCAAATTTTCACGCGGATCCTTATTTTTTCTCGTATTAAATATAACCTATGTTCATCAAAGTGATTAGGTAGGATTCTAAAGGTAAAATATTTCATTAAATCGATCCAGTAGTTTCGGAGTCTTTTTAATTCAAACAAACAATCAAATCTTTCCTCTTTGTAATATTAGTGATGATGATGATGATTATAAAATATAGCCTATGTTCATCAGGGATAATGTAGGATTCTAATGCTAAAAGATTTTTTAAATTGGTCCAGTAGTTTCGGAGCCTATTCAATTCAAACAAATCTTTCCTCTTTATAATATTAGGATAGATGAATAGAAATACTGAAACAACGGAAAATTTTTGTGTGCCATTGTTCATTTAGTACAATTAAGAAACCAGTAACAACTTTAAAAAGCAGAAAAAAAAATAAAATAAAAATCCCCGATACAAACAGACCTTTAAAAAGAATAAAAATAATATTATTATGTACTTATTGAAATAATTGAAGTCATTGCGTCCTTTTAATAAAGGAATAAATCAAAATGCAAGTAAGTTACAAAGTTAAATAAAGAAATTACGATATTGAATGGTATAGTCTAAGTCCGCAATGATTACCTTCGTAAAAAAGACACCATCGTCAACGTACGTACAACGGTCCTCCGACGCAACGACTTCAATAAGTATATAATAATATTATTTTTATTGTCTGTTTGTAACGGGGGTTTTTTAATTTTTTTATAAAAAATTTTTTCATTATATATTTTACTGTAACGTAAACATAAAACCTTAGAGTCTGGTTTTATTAAAAAACCATATTAAAATTATTTAAAATTTTCATCTATTACATTAATATTATTTTAAACACACACTGAACACATAGTTTCCTGTTCAACCTATATAATTAACGTTTAATAAACACGTTTAAAGATATTTTGTAACATTAATTTCAGTTTGTTTTTGTTTTTCAGTTTCAGTTTCAGTTTCAGTAAATATTAATTTATACTACGTTAGGTAAGAAACATCTGTTTGGTTTTCAGAAAAAAGTCTGAAAATGTCGCAACTATCCCGATAAAGACAACTATATATATTAATACTAAAATTGTCGAAGTAGAGAAAATTTTAGTTAGCTTACTATACAGATTTATAGATATTATCAAACATTAATTTAGTTTCTGGAATCTTTTTAATGTGAATCTATACTAAGTTAGAATCAATAGTGATTTTTAAAAGAAGCCTAACAGATGTCGTACATATCTATGTAATAAATTCATCAAAGTGCTTAGAGTTTAGCATTCTATATATAATCGTCGTTATTGGGATAGAGGCGAGATCTATTGGGCTTCTTTCGGAAAACTAACCTATAGTTATTTTTTTTTCTATACAAGATAACACAGAATCCACTAACGTGTTGGTCACGTTTTGCAAAGAAGTTAAAATGAAACATAAAATAAACAAATAAACAAGGAATCCAAACTATAACCTCTGCCATAACCTATGCCTCAAATTCTTTTGTTATCTCCATGGGCTTCCATAATTATAATATTAATGTACTCATCCTATTGTACAATGTCATTAAAAATAGCTTTAATTTAAATTTAAATAGACGACATACGTTTAAAATGGTAATTATATTTAATATTTTTAGTAGAACTAACTTTTGAAACAGTATCAACTCCAATGATTGCGAATATGAAAACGGTTGGGATTTAAAAGATTTTCAATTATATATTATCTCGTTGCTAAGGATTTGCCCCTAAAATTGAGGTCTTACAGTAACTCTACTAGTATTTGGTCTATTAACATTCTTTTGTTTACCTTGGAAGTAAGATTAAAATTAAATAAATAAAATAATTATTTAATTAGTTACTATCTATTTTAAGAGACTACTACTAATACTACTACTCCGGAAAATAGTAATGGTAATGAATATACTTTTGTAATATTAATTAAGAGTTACTAATCGATTTCGAACGGAAGAAAAATGAAGAATAAAGAAGAATCCAATCAAATTAAGAGTATCTACAAATCCGAAGGGACTTGTGGATTATCTCTTGTTGTTAGTAGTACCAGACTAATATTATAAATGTAAAAGTAACTCTGTCTGCCTGTGTATTAAGCTTTCACGAAATAATGGCTAAAGTAATTATTTTAATATTTAATATGGAGAGCCACCATGTTTCCAGTTATTTTAATATTGACTTGTCAATATAAAAATAACTTTAACTTTTAGTATCTTAATATGTACTAACAATTAAACTCACATAATTTGAACACTGAGACTACGTTATACAAAGATTAAAAAGTTGCCATATTCTCTATTTAATCTATTTCTGGCATCGTAAACATACTTCTTTACGGTATAATAATTGTGTATCAATTACTTCACAGTTAATATACCGTAAAACTGCTCTTGCACATGTAAATAGCTATAAAAAAATTGTGAAAATTATCTAAAAGCCTTAAAAAAGTAAATAAAAAAAGGTGTATATAATTAATGTTTAAAAATAGCAACACTATTTTATTTTCAAAGATAACTACCAAACAATTAACATTTTGATGAAATTAAAAAAAAAAACAGACAATCATTACATAGTATATTCTGTTTAAAAAGTATTTAAATCGACGTGTAAGTAAAAATAAGAGAGGTATAAAAAAATTACAGTATCTAATATTTAAATAGATTAGATAGGGTTGTAAAATCGAAACAACTACTGAAGCGGTACGCAAAGGGAGGTCACAGAAAAATTTTGTTTACGGATGAGATTTTCTTTACAATTGAGTAACATTTTAACAAACGAAATGAACGTATTTATGCTCAAAGCTCTAAGGAAGCTTCCCAATTAGTCGACAGAGTGCAACGTGGGCATTATCCGACTTCAGTGATGGTTTTAGTTGGGTGTTAGCTATGAAGGAGTGACTGAGCCATATTTTTGTGAAAAAGGTATCAAAACATCGCCACAAGTGTATCCAAATATCATTATTTAGAATGTAGTTAAGCCCTTTAATAACACCATTTTCAATAACCAAGTATGGTCCTTCCAGCAAGACTCGGCGCCTTATCATAAAGCATAAGACTTCATCAGAGTTGAAGACTGGCCGTCGTCTAGTCCCGATCTTAATCCGCTGGATTATAATTTATGGACATTTTTAGAGAATACAGCTTGCTTTCAATGCCATGATAATTTAGAGTCCCTAAAACAATCCATACGATTGGCAGTGAAGAACTTCACCATGGATAGAGCGCGTGCTTCTTTGATAATTGACCTCAACGTTTAAAGGACTGTATTGCAAATGAACAGCACTTTGAATAAGCACTTTTATTTATGGTCGTTTATAATGATGACGATGTGGTAATTACCTAATTATATTACTAGTATCCCAAGTTTTTAAAAAAACTGGAACTCATTCTGTAAGTTAAATAAAAAGAAATTTTTAATAAAAAGATATACTCCATATTGTATTAAAACATAATGATACTATTTAATAATTACATTTCATTCAAAAAACGTAACACGGTGGCGCGGCGTAGCTTGTCTACATCAAACAATGCATAAAACTGAATGCCAACTAAATGTCAGACTTTGTTAATATGTTTATTGCTTTCATAACAAAGAAAAAAAAGTGCTAGTAATTATTTCCTTCACATTTGTCAGTCTGTTTCCTATAATAAATCTTTTATTTTAAAAAAAAGGATGACTTTGACTATTGAGCTCACTTTTCATGTTTCCTTTATTACAATCCCGTTTCTTAATCGCCTATATCCCAAGATATTTCATATATCTCGCAATGTAAAACGCTTAGACTAAGAGACTAAGCGACTAACATGCTTAGAATTATTTTTAATCTAACTGGAGTGAAAGTGACTCTTCCAGAATTGACTTCTAAAGTCTACTAGAAGCTATAAAATATATGTTGTTTCACTATTACCTAATTTCAATTCATAATTTAATTGGGTTATGTTTATTACCATATGTTTTAATATCTTATTACTATCTACTGCTTTATTATACGATGATCACACACATATCTGCGTCTGTCATTGAATGTATTACCTGTATATTTTAAAATTTCTCAAAGTAGGAAGATGCAAAGAAACATTGCTAAAATAATGTTATTTGTAATTATATATTGATGAATAAAGATAGAAAATAAATTCTCCATAACGTATTCATAAAGAATACGCTCAAAGCTCATCAATCAAATCTGGTCATTAGGGCTAATGTAAACGAATAAACAAATGAAATTAGCTTCTGGTCAACTCACGCTTGTTATTGATATAATAAACATATGTATTTAATTTCTAGTTCAAAAAATTACTAAAAAACTGCTGGTTACTCCATGGACTTCTAGTTTTTTAGGTGAAAAAATATATATAATATTTATCTAAGAAAACGTAATCTCCATATTAGAAAAAGTTATACAATGTATTTAATGTTGATATTCTGTAAAGTCATTTATGTTTTAGATTAAAAGCAAGAAAAAGACGATAGTTAGATCAAATAGGAATTATATACCCAGATACAAATTATTAAACCTATCTAAATATTAAAGCCCAGAAATAAAGACTTTTTAATAGTTTTACAGCTTTTTATTTTTCTAGAGAATTAAAACATCATTTAGTAAAAGTAAATGTTTGACACATATTTCTTTTCATTTTTTTTACGGACAGAACCTTTTTGGTACTAACATACGTTCTTAACATAGAAAATAACATTATATATAAAAGCTAAGCGATGCAATAATAGTACAAAATTGATACAGATGATCATATCAACATATCTTCTAATGATATTTAATAATAATATCTACTTATATCTGTTTATCTTTATTATTATATTAAGTAATAACTTTGTTGTTTGAAGATTTTTTGTCATTATTTTCCACAGACACTTGCAATTTTGGTATCGTTTGCGCAGAGAATTAAAATACAGTGTGAATTCAAGATGCCTGTTTCTTCAGTGTAAGGACGATTTGAAGTTACCCTGTCCTGAGTACATTTGACATCCATATTACTTACAATAAACTCCAGACTTCACTCAAGGACTCATTGGCTCTTACAGACTTCACTTATTGACTATTTAAATATTGTTTTATTCACAACGCCGTTCTGTTAGCCTTATCTGATCGGACAATCTATATTCGATATTTTATGTTTTATAAATTTTATTTTTACTTCGTTTTTACTCACATCATTCAACAAAATGTATCTTATAAATAAAGGAAGCTTATTGTGACAAACAATATTTATCGTGGAAGATATTGTTACATTTAATTTGGAATAAATAAGTTTTATCTGACCTGACCTAGTTTAGAGCTTAATATCCTTCACATCATTAATGACGATTAACCACGATGACCACAATAGAAATTTAACCCACCAATGGGCTTTTAAAGTCGGTTCAGCGTTTATTTTACACAACTGTTAAAATATTGAATATGTCGCAGATCACGATAATTCAACGATAATTAGTAACTCGATTGCTATTATTGTGAACGCCATGACGTATCGAGTCACGTAATCGCAATCATTTGGAGGGGTGCCTCAGATATTTTAAATATTGGAGAACATCGCGTCGAAGTGGGAATTCATTAAAGAGAGCGGTACATTCCGGACCCTCCAAATGGGACCGGTGGTTCACGCAACTCTGTTAATTATTTACCTGCTAAGTAATTTGAGATATCTAATTAACCTACATTTAGTACAAGAATTATCATACTATGTCTGTGTGGTTTAATTGCCTGAAACGTAGGCCTCAGATCCATAAATAAATAACAAATCCTCCATAAATAACGAACAAGCCACTAATATATAATTTCCGACAAATATATAAAACAGCTCATAACGCAAAATTATAATATAATTACTTCTTTGTTTGTTGTCGTGTATGAGTATTTTATATAAGCTTATTTTCTATAGAGAAATGAAAAATCAAAATGATTATAGTTAAGAGCTCTAGCCATAGCTCGATAATTATAGCATTTCAAGCTTTCACTTCTAATATACTTCACAAACAGGATTACTATATACTCTACGTAAATGTAATAATTTGGTGACTAATGTTCAATAAGGTTTTACAAATTTCAAATATAAGTTTAAAACTGATAATAATAAACAGGGAAAGATAAAAAAGGAGAAGCATTTGTTATATATAATACTTATAGTAGACATTTCAAATATTTTGAAATGCACTTTCTGACATCGTTTAGAAATGCTATGGTGTGATATTATATTGTCTATGTTTAACTGTATGTAGCTAAGTATCATATAATCTGATATTGTAAGGAAAAGTGATCACTTTTACTTATGATATGAGAATAAGTAAAATTCGAAGAACAGGTAACACATTTTATAAATTGAGAACCTTGAGCAGTAGTTAAATTAAATATTTTGCTGTGGGTAAAAATGCAAATCGCTTTACATCTGATTCCCTAGAGTTTGCGAACTAATAGTATCTTTAGATAATTCAGTTTTTCTTGCTATAAATTCTGTAAAAGAGCAGATCACATGATATTTGGGAAGACACTGTATTAGTATATGAGTTTCTTTTGATATTTGAACTCTTTTGAACTTTAGAATTTAATAGAATATAATAAAACTAATATTCAAATTTTAAAGGGATAACAACTACTTATATTGTATTTAAATTAACCTATCTTTGGAGATTATTCGTCAAAAGTGTATTCCAAATATTTTCTTAATTAAAACAACCATTATAATTTGAATAAAGTGGAACCAAACCAACCAAGATATGCATACTTTTTATTACTTAAGAGCCAAATTTTTAATCTGCAGGTATCTCAAAACTACAAAGTTAATTACAATTTGGATATATATTTTACAGTAATCTCAAAGACGGAAAGTTCAAAATAACAGACAGTAGTAATGGACAGCCCTGTTAGAAGTATTCTAATTACTTCCCGGGAAACTAACACCGGGTTACCTGTAACAAATTAAACTTTAAAATCAGTTACAAGAGAACAAGCACCTTGAACAGTTCCATTTAGAGTTGTCACTTGAATATTTAATTTCAACAATCATTCAATTTTAGTTAATAATATTGAAGAAATAATTTGAAACTTTTTAAATGTTATATGTTCTCAAATATTCTTAAAAGATCTATGTTATCAACGAAAGAAATTTCGTATTGCGTATTTTTTTATAACATTTCATATTTTGTCTCTATAATATTTTATGCAACTTTTAACTACATTTTATCGTCTGAAATCGAAAGACTTAATCTGACCTTTTTACGATACCAATATATTGCTGTTGTTCGCATTTACATTTTAATCATATCTTTTCAAATATCCAACAACATTTTATATTTATTCTATAAGTTATGCATTTGATTAAAATATTTGTGTATGTGTTTAGACATGAATATTTAAAAAAATATTATTAATTAAATTATTTAATAGCAGACGAAATTAAAAAAAAACTGCTTAAACCTTTTCTTTCGAACCAAGCTCAATGTTATCTAAATTATCTACATAATAAAAAATAACAAAGAAAAATGTGTTACTAATATTTTTTAAATTAAGCTGATATTTAATATATTATGATCGTATTAATTAGGACGGCAGTGAAATCTATTAGGTTTCCACAATGATGCCACAAGCGAAATTATTATGTCATGGGAAGTGGGGCCAATGAAATTGTAAGCAAAAGTTAGTAAAGATACCTATAATTTTAAGGTTATGAAACGTAATAAAATATGTTATTATTATTATAATTATGTTTTTGATTCGAGATATACATACATGGCTTTATCTCATAATTGAATAAACATGACCAACAAAAATAGCTCATTTAGAAATAAAGTACTTCTTGTAGTCGAAGGAGCTGACTCGTAATGACTAATGAGGTCCTTGTACTCGAGCGCCGCGCTGTAGAGACTTGTAAGCTTGTTAGCCCCGAGTGTGTATTGAGAGCTTGATATGAAGTAACATTTAGATCCATTGAAGCAAATGATAGATAATACGCATGAAGCAACTCATTAACGAAATGCTGATTTCATATTGTAAAATAATTCTATGACTCAGCGAAGTCTGATCAGTTATTAGTTAATAAGATACTTCATGCGCTTTTTTCTTGATTTTGTTACAAGTTGAAGATGTTCTTTTTAATAATAATCGTTTCATGCAGAAAATTATTCCATAATATTGTTAGTAAATAAATACAGACTTATGCAAACTAGTGTTAGTAGAGTTCTTATCACTAAGCTCGGCTCACAAAAGATCTACCTAACTGCATGGAGTCGTATGCAACGCTCCAAGATTGGTGAGTCCCACCTGCCACTTAGTGTCCTCAAGATGTTGTTGGGGCTGTCACGGACACGGTATAAAAGAGAAGCGCACCTCTTGCGCATAATTGTGGCAAAGCTGTCTACATTTGCGTCTGCTAACATGCCAGACGCAGTAGAATAATAAGAATAATTATTTGTAACATCGTCCAATTTCCTAAAAATGTGTAAACAAGTATTGAATATTCAGTGTTTGAAACGTTTTCGAAAATCCTAACCAATGTCTCTAACTTTGCAGTATATATAAACATTTAAAAGATGTCACTACCGGAATTAATGTTTGAAAATATTTATAAACATGTATAGCCATTTTAAGACTTAAAATATTTTAAACATTTATATTTCTTTATATTTATGTGTTAAAAAAGATATAAATTGCATAAAACAAAAAATAAAAATATATATCGTAAAACACAAAAGTGTTTTCTTACTCTAATATTAGTAAGAAAACACTTTACGAAACATCTACGAAATCCTGCGGCAATTTAATATTGAGCTCTTTCGCCCTCAGATCTTTATTATTCAGCGTTTGATGAAATGGTTTACCTTGCAAATATACTTTGTATTATCATAGATATTACCATCATTACTGTAATATCATCACGGTAGTAAGTAGGATTCTTCAGATATATTTTTACTTATAGCAAAACAAAACTCGACGGATGACAAAAGTTGACGGAGGAACAAACATTATATAGTTTGTCACAAGTGTCTTATAATAAAAATGTGTATAGAATATTATTTTTATAGACGTTACTGTAAGCTAAATCGTCTAACTCTATAATTTTAAATATTAAATTTGTAAGATATTTAATTTATTATATAGATATTTACTTAATATTTAGCTATTTAAATTATAGAAGGTATATTGTTGTATACGAATCAGTACCCTATTTAAAATTATTAATAAAGTATTGAATATAGATAGATAGAATTGTGGACATTTTAGGACAACATTAAGTTATTCTTATTTAAAATTGAACATTACCTTATTATTTAGCAGACCTTTGGTGTCATACAGCATGTATTATCTTAGTGGAAGTGAAATAATTAGACAAGCAGCCATTAATTCAATAATTTCCCTGATAAGCTTTTCATTTAAACAAAGAACATCTAATATTTGTTTAACGTTTATGTCAAAAACAGTATCTAATTTAATATAAAAAACCATCGCTGTAATTACACATTTCTTAAAAACTTTTTTATGGAATTATTTTTAAACGTAAATTGTTAAAATATTTTAATCAAAAAACGACCTTCATTAGTTTTGTTTGCCAAAGGTTTTTAATCTTTGTTCTTTTTAATATCGTTATCATTATTAACTTTTTCTTATAATATTCTTTATTCTCCGTTTTCAAAAAAGGTTTAACATTAATAACAGTATTTTATTTAATGTTCATTTCAAAACAATTTAAAAAAAATATGGAATAGGGAAATAATATATAAGGGGGTCTTATTATTGTCATCTCATGTCACTGCATTTATACTCTGTAGACGATAGATTTACCTATATGGTTTATGACTTTGTCCACTAAATTCACGTTAGCCACATGCTATGCAATGTTGAATAATATATCATTATCATTTTACAAAGCTTGTATAAACAATTCATACATAGTAATATTGTAAATTGGAATGTAGCTCTATCTCTTTGTCTATCTGTCTATATGATTTATGTTTTCTGTTTGTCTGATCTATATATATATATATATTTGCTTTTCAGTCTTATGATGATTATGACAAAATTTAATAGAAACATAGTTTGATGCCTGAGAAGGGACATACGCCAATTCATATTGCAAAAAAAAAGCTCTGAAAGAAGTGTAAAAAATGTGAAAGTCTATTACGGACAACCAATTATTTCTCAAGTTAAGAAATTCATAATGATTTTCTTCATGCTTTGTGCATAATTATCTCACAAAGATGTAAAATAAAGAATTTTTAGTTTCTGAACCCCACGTGTAAAGCCCAATAAATTAGCTAGTATCTATATATATAGCTATAAATTCATCACAAGCATATATTTAATTTATTTAAAGTTTATTTGTACTATTTTAACTTGAGTAGAAATAAAAATTTAAAACTATATTAATATTTAACCATAAATATGTGTTTTTTCAACATAAGAGTACAGTTATTATCTTTCAATATACCATATATAAGTTTTATATTTAAATATATATTTATAACTTCAGCCAACAAGCCAACAAATTATATTTATTGACATTTACTGTAACTTATCATAGATATATTTCACACAAGTCTTTAATAAAAAAACTGAAAATAATAATAGTACCTCAACCATAATCCTTAAATATTTAAACTTTTAAATTTCTTCTGCGTGTTTAAGAGTTGAAAAACAAAAAAGTTTATCTTCTTAAATTGTTTCAAAACTTGTTCATTAACTCGCATTAATATAAAACTTTTAAATCTAATATCTAATTTAAAACCCACATCAGATATACTTTTCACTCAATAGAAGTCGATATTATCCACTTCTACAACTTACAGCACTAAGCATTTGGGCCATATTTGGGTTCTTCGCGCTCCCGGGACATGATATCAAAACCTTGTGCAGCACAAAATGAAATTCCTTCCACTATTCGTTCTATTCAAACCCTACATGTATCACCACATATACCCAAAAATATTATAAATTAGAATGTTAATTTGCTTGTTTGTTACGTCTTTATGTCTCAACTACTCAATCGACTATCGTGAAACTTTGCATACAGATTCCAAAAAAAAAAATATAGTTAAATTTTATAAATAAGAAAGTGCTGTTAACTAGCGATAGAAAAATTACATTTCGACTATTGAGGGAAACTAATTGTAGAATCTTTTAGAGGATCTTTAAAAAATAACTACACTGGCACACTGAATAACCACTGGCACAAAAAAGCTATTATTTAATATGTGATATCTTCATTAAATAAGGATAAAAATAGATAGATAAAATTTAAATCTATACAAAACTCTATGTCGCTATTACCACTAACATAAACCAGTTTTTATAAATAAAAACTCACATCCTATGGGATTTATAAACACTTTTATTAGGTTTTTTTTTGTACCTCTTTTATTTTTCTTATACTTAAATGTTTAGATTAATTTAAATTAAATTAAAAAAAATATACTATGAGTGCAAATCGTATCGAATTAAAAGAATCTCTTCAATTAGAAAACTTATACTATTTAGTAATTCTCAAACAATATTTTCTTTATCTATATAAAAAATTTAAACTAAAAATTAAGGATCGAAAAATATAAAAACTTTTTGCTTCTGGACATAACTTTTGGAAAGATGGTAGACTTTAGGTTCAATAATTAGATAGAAAAAAATCTTCTCACTGAAAATAATACAATTTTATATTAAAGTAGAAAAGGAGGAAACTAAAACTAAAGGTCCCATCAAAAAAAAAATATCAAAAACTTCGGGCCGCGTTACTCGGGCCACATTGAATAGATTAATATTATTTTAAATGATATTCGTTTGTACAAGTTTAAAATTATTATTATATGCTAATCAACCTATATTGAAAAGTTTATCTACACAAAGAAAATTCAAATAAAATAGTATTTTATAAGTTTTTCACGAGTACTATATTCACGTTTAATTAAAATTTAAAATTATCCTGACGTTTCGAATACTTTGCAGCAATCGTGTTCACGGTAAGACGAGATAGAGGTGTCTGTGATTTAATTCCTTTAATCTAGTTTTATTTCAAAAATAAATAGTAATTTCTTACGACGAGATAGGTACATTAGATTATTAAGCAAACTGTTTTTATAATATGTTGTATTAATTATAATTTATGAAAATAATATAAATTAATCAATATTTTAATATAATATAATCATTACTTCTTATCAAAAATATAATCTTGAATCTTAAATTATTTATCTTTCCAAGAACGGGTTTAAAAAATTTATTCACATATGCAACATTCTTTTAGACTAAAAGTTTTAACTAAACAGAACTGGTTTTTGCAATTTTCAAAGTTAATATATTACATACTTACCAATTCATTTTTAATGAATTTGTTGCTTTGCGATAAAAGTCTAAAACGGCAAAAGACTAAGAGTACAAATAATCACGTTAGTCTTTTGCAATATTAACGACCTTCGAAATATTCAAACAATAATAGAAACAAGTAAATTCATATGTTTAGTTCAATTCATATAATAGGAAAGGATCTCTATTATACATGTAAAAACAAGATAACGACCCAAAACCACTGTCATAGCTATTGTATTGTAAATAGAGCAAGGAAGTACCGCGCAATATCTACACGAACGTTAGATCAATAGACCACTCACGTGGATTTGGTTACAGAGTTTTAGTAAAATGTTTTAGTTAGATTACTATTTGAAATACGAGAATACATTATATATTTTTTAAAGATATTCAAAAACTCTGAATCAAATAGTTCCTCGTTTTATTGTCCTTAGACTTATTTAACATGAGGATCTAAAACCAAATAATAATATTCTTAGAGACGAATATAAACAGTAATAGTCTTACAGTTTTATTATTTTTCATATAAATAATATAAATGTAAGTTTCACTTTTACACTTTAAATTTGTGTTGAATGGTGTCTTAATAATTTATCAGAATAAGTGGTTCTATATTTAAAGAGTAACTGCAATACTATTCATAATATATATATTTTTTAATACAATAAATTTTCATCTAGAAATTTGTTTTAAAAATACCATTGCCATACAAGTCCTTTTTTCTGAACTGACCCCTTGTGACTTTCTAATTTCTCAGTTCTCACCTGTAGTCAACAAAGATAACGATATTTCTCTGATACAAAATGCGTGTAGTTGTTAATATTAAAAAAGGGGTAAGGATATTAAAGTAAGGATATTGAAGGATAATAATCCAACAATGTTAGGTAACTTAAATATCATGTGATTCTCTTTATAATTCATAATAAGATTATACATAAAATACATATTATACTCCCTAAAGAAATGGTCTTCGAGTTCATATGATCGTTGCAAGTAAATTGGTTCAAGCTTCGTTCGGTTAGATTCAATTTGTTTCATATGTACTACTGTTACTTCATGTTTTTATTGAAGATTAAGCTAGGTAACCTACTTTTGTAGCCCGACTCACTTATGTTAAGTAAAATTTCAGATCTGAAGTCTACCTTATCTATTGACCTTATCTTACTTTTCTCATATTTAATTCTGAAGTAGGTATTTTAAGGACAAAATTAACAAGGTAATATTTTTGTTATAGTAGGTATAAAACAAATCAACAAAGTTCGCAGCAGTAAACGTGAAGATTTCTTAATTGCATAAGAAATAAAAAGTTATGTCAGTTTATGCCATTTACGTAAAAGGAACCATGCAAATCTAACTTTCATTACCCAATATTCTTCTCCAGAAATCTATTTTTATACACATAAAAAAACTGTAACTGATCGCTGTCTGTACAAGTTAAATATTTTCAAAAATACACACTTTTATGTAAGCAAGAAAACCTAAAAAGAATGTTTTTTCAATTTGTCTGTTCGTCTGTATGTTTGTATATGTCTGTGTGTTTGTATGTACGCTAATATCAGAAACGGTTTATTTGATTTGGATGCAGTTTTCGGGAATATATTGTCATGGGATTCACATTACATTTGGTTTTTTAACAATCGGATAACAAATAAAGAAGTTAATAATCTCTTAATTTCGTACCATTACTGCTTACTAGTGATTAAACACAAAGAAAAATATACATAAATGAACTAAAAATACTTCTATACGCAAAAACTACTTAATTGAGTTTCATGAAACTTTGAAGGTTTATAGTTTTTACATACATTGGTACTTACCAATGTATGTAAAAACTATAAACCTACACGTACGAAGTCGCAGGCTAGCTGTGCATAAGATTTTGTATTTTTGCATTTTTATTTAAGAATTTAAAGTATTTTTATATTATAAGCATTTTATATTTTAGGTGTAATTCATTTAGGTTTTCTATTTCTTTTGTGTATTGACTAGATCATTATTGTAGCTCATTCGAATATCACAAAATAGTTATGTTAAAAAAAACTTGTTGCAAAAATAACAATTTTAATTGTTCAGAAATTAATTGGTTTATATAAATATAGAATGAAATATAAAACGGACCGATAAATTTAAATAAGGTTAACATGGCTATACATGTTTATAGATATTTTCAAACATTAAATAATCGGTTATCGATTTTGTAATCAAATTTTTAAACGAAATAATAAAGAACCTTGTAAAATAATGAATACTGAAAACATAAGATTTTAAGCGACGTACAACCTGAAGTCTCAGCTACTAGATTTCATTTATAAACTTTTTGGGCTCACTTCTCATTTAAATTCTGTCATACTCTTTATTAAATTATACCCGTGTATGTATCTGACCACTTCTGGTACCAGTAGGTGTCGCAAATGCGAGACAAAAGATTAAAAATGTGATTGTATCTTACTGATGTCTATGAAAGTAATAGGAATAAGCAGATTTCACTAGCTATGAAACATTCTCACATAGAGAGAGAAACTAGACTCGGCGCCAGATCCAACAGTCATTTTTGCTTTCTATCCCTATAAGGGCAGGTTTGGGCTACAAACGGCACATACTGACGATACATTTACGGTTGACATATACGCCAAACGGTAGCTGGGTAGATGGGTGTTTTAAAGCAGCTGTTGCTTGTAAACAGAAGATATAATAATCTGATAATCTAATAAAACAGGTTTAGAAGAAACCAAGGACTTGAACTTTTGTATTCTTAAAAAAGGAATACAACCAGCCTGAACAAAGTGGAGAAAGTCGTTAAAATCGGCAAGCTACTTATGCCCTACCCGTCTA
This sequence comes from Napeogenes sylphis, assembly GCA_959347405.1. Taxonomy (NCBI): domain Eukaryota; kingdom Metazoa; phylum Arthropoda; class Insecta; order Lepidoptera; family Nymphalidae; genus Napeogenes; species Napeogenes sylphis. The sequence continues at coordinate 13,704,169 of OY365776.1, forward strand.
GAACACAAGTTCTGGGTACTCTCCAAAGCCGCTTGTTATTCTTGGCATGGCCATGGCACTTGAGGAATGATGAATCTGATCTTTTGAGCACTTTTTTGTCATTCTGCAGTATTATGATACTAATTGTCTAGCCGCAGTGTGTTCAAGCAAAAGTTACTTAATATAAAACAGTTCACCGAAAAAAAAAGATCTTGAACGATACTTTCTTTAATTATTGATTTTTTTATTTTTCGGATTATAACGATAACTGCATTTTTAAATACCGGGAGCATCTTAAAAACAGGTATTTTTTTTTTTGAAATTCATATTCATATGAAATTGAAGACTTGATGTAATTAATCAATTTCAACGTTATTTTTTTATTTATATGAAAAAAAATATGAGCTTTAAAATCATTTTGTGCTAGCAGTTTTGAATATAACCATGTTATATATCATATAATTCTTATAATATTTAAGGTTTCTTTTGATATTCAATCATATCTTATCTCCTCACAACCCTCTCGGTAGTCGTTACGTCCTGTTATGATATCTGTAAGGTATCCGAAAACAACATTAAATTTGTATAATTTAACGTGAGAGCATTTTTTGAAAATATTTGTTCACTGTGGAATCACTTAAGGATTTACTATAAAAGTAATAGGTAATAAGTTTGTCTTTCAAATGGAACAAAAGCCAAGCCCGCGTAATATTAGCTGCCAATTCTTCTTAATTCTTTATTTAACTCGCATAAAATTTATTTAATATAAATTAAAAATGTAATTATACGCGGGCTAAATCCATATTTTTTTTTTGTTTTAATATGTGATGATTTAAAAATGTATTTATTTGTTAAAATTTCATTATACAAGAAAATATGTATTATATACTAATGGCGGACTTAATATTAAAACACTCTCTACCAATTAAGCAATAAGATTAACAGAAAAATACCAAATAATAAAAAACTTACTTACCGCTTAAGCGACAAGATTAACGATTACAAAAAAAAATAAATACTTAGATAAGTAATATGTACTCAAAATAAATAACTGAATATTAGATAATAAATCAAATTTAAATATAATACAAATATCACTATTCAAGTTAATAAAAAAATAAAAATAATAGAAAAACAAATGTTAGTTTACAACTCTCACCAGTCTGACAATGTATAATATTATTATTAGACTACCAGTCGGAAATATATCACGCTTTTTATGTCACATTTTATAAAATTACATACTCGACATTGGAGTTAAGCAGTTGTAATGAATATACTTTTTCTAAAGACACTTTTTCTTGTATAAAAAATCAAGGTTATATTTTCAAATTTTAAAAGTCATTTCATAAATACTCTTTATTTATAAAACGAATAATCAAATTCGTGGTAATACATTTAGCATTTACATTTATTATTCAAACGTTTTCTCTCTGCCTAAATGTTGTTGGTATAACACAAACCATCCGCTCACAACACTATTTATTTAAGACCAGCTAAACAACTTGATATTTTTGTACTACATACATTTTAATAATTCCTGTATTTATATTTTTAACCCCCGACTAAAAAGAGGGGTGTTATAAGTTTGACCTGTCGACCTGTGTATCTGTGTATCTGTCTGTAGCAAATTTGCGGCCAAACGCGTGGACGGATTTGAATGCGGTTTTTTTTATTCGAAAGCTATGCTCGTCGAGATGATTCTTATCCATAATTAGTCGAAATAGAAAAAGTGAAATAGGTCGGACGGCTAAATAGATGAATAATACAAAATGCAAGTAAGGTACCAAGGCAAATAACGTAATAACAACATCAAATCGTATAGTCTAAGTCCTCATAAAATACACACTAACGGTCTCGTCAACGTACGCACAACGGTCCCCCAAAGCAACAACTTCAATAAGTACATAATATTATTCTTTTTATCCTAATTAGACGTCTTTTGTATAGGTGGTTTTTAAAAAAAATATTTATGTTTATAGATTTGTAAAAGCTTAACATGGTGGTAGTTAATATAATACATTTTCAATCGTTATTTATTTATGTAATGTAAATATTTGTCAAGAAAAATAAGTGAAGAAGAAATATAATTGCATCACAACTTGCAAAATAAGACTGTATGAAATAAATAATAAACAAATAGTACTTTTTATAAAAAAATAGTATTAAAAATAGACTACATAATAGTTTGTAATATAACTATAGAATAAATGAATCTCCATTTTTTGGAGAAAAAAAAAACATTCCCAACACAAACATTCTTCTTATTGTTCTCATTACTTAGAATTATATCAAAAGCATTGTTATTAAATCTTTTTGAACAGACATAAAAAAGGCTTTTAGTGATCTAAAATGGATAAAGAAGGCTTTATATCCCTGCAACAAAAACCAGACGTGCCTAAAATAAATTAACTTTACAAATCTCGGTATTTTTTTGAGATATATAAGTGGATGAAAAGATAATGCTCCTTTTTTTTAAACAATTAAATGTTTTGCATCAGAACTTTCAAAAACAATAATTTCAGAGAAATCTGTTGTTACGCCTACGTTCCTTACATACTATTTCTATGTAATATATTTTATTTAATAATAAATACCTTTAAGAGAAAATTAGCAATATACTTTTTGTGAAAATCCACATAACAATTCATAACGTCACAGTATTGCTACGACTGGTGCTACGTCGTAGACATACTACAAAATTAGACAAGAATATATATGATTTTATTACATAAATCTCATTATTTTATCATAAAACCAATATTTCAGGTAAAAACGTACATCATTTTATATTTTTTATTCTAGATATATCAAAGTCGATATAATCTAAAAGTCATTTGATTTATATTTTTGCAATTTAATTGTGAAAAATCATATAACAAACTTGAAGGTCAGTCAGTATATTCACAACAATTAGATGCTCTAGCCTTGCATAGGTTATCTCAATTGTCCTTTCAGATCAAAGGCTTGCATTAACTTGCGTTCCTTCAATTGTAAATATCTTTTAATAGGTATTAGAGTAATTTTTTGAATAAAAAGATCGTGGTTTTTAATTAAATCTTCTTTAACATAAATTAGATTAGTGTTATTTATTTTATATAATAAAATGAATATCGATAAAAATATATATTACATTGAAAACAATGTATACTTTATAATTTATTAGAGGAGACTCCGTTTGCTAATCTGATTAAGATTACAGCCTCAAAACGAGCAAAGGACTGCAAATTAAAGATACCTAAATTACTAGTACTAATTATATTTACAAATGATTATGAAACCTACAAATGATAATCTATATCTCTTAATCTTTCTTATTTTGATGAATAGATGTAAATAAACTTTATCTATCTTTACTTTATCTGAGAATAATTTAAATAAAAGTATTAAAGTTAGAAATAAGGATTAATTTAACTACAGGTATGCTTGTATATTTAAATAATGGTTTTGGAAAACAGACGGACTGTACGCTCGGTAAGGTAGTTCAATTGATAGAGCGTCGGGACGGTTTCCCAGAGGTCGCGGGATTGAATCCCTGCCTGTATCGGTTTATTTTTCATTCTATATTTAAATAAGTTTAAAAAAGCTTAACAAGGCATGTTTATAGATATTTTCAACAGACCTATTACCTTCACCTTTTTATTTTGCGCACTAGTTAGGATCACTTACACAATAAATGTCTGACATTTGCCACCGACATTGATATAGCGAACACGTTATTGTGTATCGGATTTCGATGTTGTGACACCTTGTGTGATACCTTGTTTTTGTTTAAATAAAAATACATAAGTTATATCCTTATTTTAAATTTCTGAGTGAATATATTGTCAACTGTTTGAGTAGTGTAAATATAATCCAGGTTGGATTGAAGAATCAAATGTTAATCAATATAATGGAAAAATGTGGTAGAATATTTCATGTTATTATTTGTTTTAAGTACAACTAAAAAAATCTTATTAATACAACCATTTAAGCCCTACTTAATATGTTTTTTATGAATTCAAACATTACTAATTTATTTCCCTATAATCTTGATCTGGGTGTTTCGTGGAGTGGTTGACTGCCAATAACAAAGTGATATGCAATTAGAACACAGAAACCAAATTTTTTACTTCATTGGTAGTCATTTATGTACAATTAACTGATAGTCGCTGGATAGATGTAACTATCAGCTACATACAGTAAAGTTATAAAAAAGTCTTCATGTTCTGGAAATTAAACCTATATTTTAATTTTATAATATACATACCACATATAGAAGAGTAGTATATTTGGGAAAAATTGCAAAGTTACTTTGAAATGATACCGAAAACTATTCAGAAAATTTAATTCATATAAGCTCTAATTACCAAAATTAAAACAAAAACTTTATCGATCCGTATATTATATTAAAAATAAGATTAATATAAAAGAGTTTATATATACCAGCTCCTGCTGTGTACCAAATCAATTACTAGAAGTACCAGTGAAAAATAGTTTAAAGTAGAAAAGTTATATTATGAAGAACGACCAATTCTTTTGTAAAATCATGTATTTTAAAATGAAAAAAACAATGGTGTTAAAAATGGTTGAAAATAGGAAGTTTCAAATAAGACAAACAACCAAACATCTTGGTAATAACAAATTTTGCTAATTGCAATACCTTTTACCGAAATATTTATTAAGCTGAATAATTTATGTTTAAAACTATAATGAGTATTAAGTTATATTAAGTCAAGCTACTATCAACTCTGTAATCATCGACTATTTGATATTAGATAACAATAACAGTGTCAACGTAAATAACGAAGTACATAGTGTGTGTAATGTTTCGCATTGTAGCGTTTGCAATGTTTTTATCATTAACTTAAAGTTATTAAAAAATTGTAATAATATAAGTTTTTTTCACTTCTTCTCGATATAAACTTTATAAACTTTAACAGTGCCAGATTTCATACTCCTCGTAATAAGGGATGACAAATGTATGAATCTAGTAATTATAAAATGATTTATAATAATAGCGAGTTTTTATTATTACTCAATTTAGGTCATTGAAATTTGCCACATGGAATTGGTTGGGAGGTTACATATATCTTCTATCTGAGCGATGCCATTAACTTTGTCCTTGAAAGGGCTGTCCATTCAACTGCGATGTGCAAGTTGCCCTAACTTATAAAATTACTTACATATATCGTGTGGTAACTTTAAGAGAATTCCTTTGTAATGGCCTGTATACTCGTACATTTTCAATCATGCTACCCTTCATCTAAAAGAAGGCTGTTCTTAAAAAGACTATTCGTTAAAAGGGTTCTTACAATCAATATATAAATTTACTATTCTTTTAGGCTTTTAAGAGAAAATGTAGTATACAAAGATGATTTAGTTATATGGTTAGTTATTTTTTAAAGTCAGGTACAAATATAAATAAAGTTGCAAATAAATATAAGCTTAGTGTAATAATTATTAAAAAAAAAATCCTAATTTTAACGAATTTTACTAGTTATTCTTCTTAAAATTAAAATTAAATTCCTTAAGTCAAAACTTCCTTTTATCAAACACTCAATAGTTTATTTGGGCTAATCAAGGTTATGATTTTAAAACTTGAAGTTAACAAAATAATGGATTTGAAATTTGATATGCTTGCATAATTATTAAGTCATGTCTTTAGATATAATTGAGCTATTTTCATAGCAGTCTCGATATTATCGCATTATTGTACACCTGGACAAGATTTTGTGTGCAGATATACAAAAATAATGTCATTAATAAAATAAATTAATTTTAGGCTGATTTGAAGGTGACCAAATGCTTACTGTCCATAATTACAGAAAAAACACCCAAGCAGTTAAACAGTATGACATAATAAAATACAATAGAAATAATGGCCTTCAATAATTGAGACATGTAGAATGATACTTTATACTTATTTAATATAAATGGCCTTTCAGTTAATCGTGTATTATCATCATCATTATTTGTCAATAATAAATACTGAAATATAAAATAGTATATTTAACTAAGGGGACCCCTAATATTTAATTAAAATAAATGAGTTACATTATTTAGTACATATCGACAGTAGAAGTTTAATATGAAAATATATTTCAGATTATTGTAATGTATTCCTTGTTATCATTTACGTAAAGCCTTATACAATAATCTTATCGTAACTTAAATAACCTTCCAATGTTTATTAGTTTCTTTTCAACTAAAGTTTCCTATGTTGATGGAATATTTTTTTATTAAAAGAAAATATATCTTTTCAACCAAATGATATTTTTTGTCAATAATAAATAATACAATAATATGTCTACAAATAACAATTCAAAACAGTAAAGTGTAAACAGTTCATTGCGATAGATTTTGTTTAATTTGCGATTTAACGTTGGCGCTGCTGATATAATAAGCAACATTTCAGTTCAGTTTTCAGTTAACATTATTGTTAAGAAACTATGACGACGTCGACTGCTATAACTGATGCGCTGACATCGTTTCCATGAATGGCTTCCTGATACTGATCACCGGATGCAACCCGAATCCTCTTACATTAAAACATACAGCTAACAAGAGTTTGATCAGCAAAACACTTATATGTCAAATCGTAATTATCTGATTAAAAGATTGGATGCTCTGTGTAAACCCATAAAGTAAGGTATTGGCAATTTGTCATTAGTTACTATTATTACTATTATGTTACTATTGCGTCATCACATCACTTATAGCAAGCAGGTTGTTATTACGATAATGGTTTAATGTATCTACTGTGCGTATTAAGAAACCAATATACTGTGTTATAAAATTATTACGTCGTGGAAAAATAATCATGCCTCAAAAATTCTTGTATGAAAAATGAATTTTAATCTCTCCATTCCGGCGTTACATATTGCTTAGAAATTTTTAACATGTCACCTTCATGTAATAACATTTTTAAAATATTCTTGTAATTTGTATTGATGATTTTCTGACAACCCATATATCTTGCATAGTAACTTTTATGAAGGTTTTTTGAAAGTTGATCCATTACCTAATAATTATATTTAACCTGTTATTGCAAAGAAAAACAAATTATTCATGATATTTATAAAATAAAGTAACGAATATATATTTTATATACTTTTTCTATTATAATACGCTTATTTAATGGAGAAGCGATACCGCCGGTCACGGTGCCATTGCCTCGACCCCCGGTTCTACGCTACGCTCCACGCTCAAGGCAGCTGCCTTTTCCCGGACGCGTGGAGCCTTGCAGTTAATGCTCTCTAACTGGTGACCTGCAGAGAGGCCCCGATCGGCACAGACCGCACAACGCAACATACCGCCACGCCACACTGAAAACAGGCGGTGCTGCGTTCCTTCTCGGAAGGGCAATTGGCAGGGATGTGCTCGAGCTCTTGACACTTAAAGCAGCGCATAGGCCGCCCCGCCAGGAGCTCTACCCTCACCAAGTTCCACTCCACAAGGACTCTCCCTGCCACCAACGATTTCGCCGCATCGACTGGGAGTCCGGCAAAGGTAACGCCTATACCCACGGAGCCCCGATGAATCTCCTCGACTTAGAGAGATTCACCAGGAAAGTCGGTGATGCGACGAATCGCATCTACGCATCTCAGTCATCTCTCGACGCAGTGTCGTCAAGTCCCTTAAGCCTCACCGCCACACGCTTAACGGGTCGGACGACATCTGCCACCCCATCCAACACCAGGCGAAGCTTGGCCGCCAGTGCCTCCGCCTACTCGGCCCATCCCTGAGACCGATGTCGCCGAGATCGCCATCTCGGCGGCACGTCTCATAACATGGGCGTAGGTCACGCCCACCTCTGCCACCCCGCTCTGCAGTTTTAATAAATCCGCAAGAGACAGCGGAGATGGCAGCTTTGGGGGGCTCGCACCGGGGTTTATCGGTGCCTTCTTGGTAGAAAACGTCGACTTACCACTGACCTTCGTTTTTGAGGCCGGCTTTTGTGGAAGGCCCTTCTTTTTTCCCAAGCCTTTCCTCCGCACAACCGTGGACCACTCCTTCTCGACGGTTGCCCGAGAAGCAGTCGCCGCTGCTGCGACCGAATTAAATTAACATATATTTGTAGAGTGAATGAACTGTCTTGAAGCACTTTGTTTGTTATACTGACGTATTTTATTAACCATGCCTAACATGTTTTGTTTTATCTTTATGCTATCTGAATCATCAAAATCGTTCCATGTTATACAGATTCAGGCCAGTTCTTAATAATGTTTGTTATTTTAAAAACAGCTAGTCAACTATAAAAAATAATCAAACAAACCAAAGCAAAAGATACAATATAAACAGATATGATCTGGCTTGTATTCTTGCAGTAAATGAGAAAGATTGAAAAAGTTGTTCTATCGTTGCTCAATTGATCACGTATCATTTGTACAATGCCTGATATGTAAGCGACACCAATTTATGTATACACTGAATTTATGTACGAGTTATGTTGTGCAGTAGTAAATACGAATATTATATTAGTACAAGTTGCTCTTTGCTTTATGACTTTTCATTAATTCGTTTTTATAAAGTTTTAAAATAAACATATACATATTTTACTAATGCCCTACCGACAAATGGGTTGAAAATATTTGATTTTAACAATTTTAACCAGGGAAGAACAAACATATTTTTTTTTTTACATTGAAATTCTTTGTTCTTTGGAAACTACATCGTTAAATTATTACATAAATTAATCATTTAATAATAAATTTCTTATACTACAACTTACAAATAGCAACGTATGAAACTTATTCTCATGAAAAGCTTTCGTGATTGTTAATTATTGTGTAATAAATTGTCCATGTAACAATTATATTGATATTATCATGACATTACTATTAATTAAGTACTCAACCTAACCTTAAGACATAATATAAAGAAATAAGCAGTAATATAAAGTATCAGACATTAATGTCAAATACATATCTTTTTCGACATCGCGATGGATCAAAAACGACATTGAGATGATTGAAAGATTTCAATTAGCTCCTCAATGACCATTAAGTTTGTGTTTTGAAATTCTATATATTTTTTTGTCAATTGCTTGATGTTCCCAAACCCAAATTTCAAATTAAAAATTGTGATGTTAATAATGAATTGTTTCTGGGTTATTTATGCTTCTTGTAATTATATGATCCAAATCAGTTACTTTCCGAGCGCTGCTAATGATCTGAATATTAATATTTTGCAGGTTTGTTGAGATAATTGAATTTTTATATTAAAACTTCACTTTTGTATAAGTCTTCTTTTATATTGAATGAAATTAAATTAACGTTAAACAAAGTGGCTTTGTAGGCAAACAGAATGTATAATATAGTATAAAAATGTGATTCTAAATTGAAGTTTTAATAATTCAACATTGTCGAATATTAATTGGTAAGTTTAAAGTAAGAAAACCTCATTTGCTTATTACATAATTCAATCAATAAGTTTCTTTCACCTTAAAACCATTAAACATTTTTTTATACATTATACGAGTTTCTTAGATATTATTAAACTAGTTAAGATTAAGCACTTCGATATAACTTAATTAGTAATATAAGCTTTAGCCTTTGGTTTTGTATGTGCTATTCAGGTAAATAAAAGCACGCAACAATAAATTTTTCTCATCTGTGAAAATTCCATCAAAATCACTCCAGTATTTTTAACATATTACTCATTCAAAGATATCGCTACTATAAATGTATAGCAATGCAGTGCTCAGTTAAAATAAGGTCAAAAGTTCAAATTTATAATTAGAAATGAGATGTTTAGAATGATGATGTTTCCAAGTTATAATTGGGTTCTTGATCTTTGTGATGTTGTCGTGTGATTATTATACATCTGACAAGTTAGACCCTCTCAAATTAGGCTATGTTTTCGGAATGGTATGAAGAGGATTACATAATAGGTTAGTTAAGATTAAAATAAAAAGAAATAATGAAATGTAATCTGTGACCTCGTGGACATAGTTTCCGTCTACACTGTTAGTCTAAAGTTAGTCAGAAATGAGAAGTTTTAATGTTATCAGGAATTTGCATAACACGCATAAGAAAACTGAAAGGTAACAAAATAATAGTAATAGTAAAAAAAATGGCAAAACAAAATATGAGAGAGATTGTGATTTATACTGACTGAGATTCATATACATATTTTGTATTACGTCAGACAACAATCAACTCTTGGTGATTATTTGATAAAAAACTAATAAGTATTAGCAGAAAGACATCATTAGCGGTAAAATATTAAACAATGGATTACATTGTGTAATATTCCCTGTTGTAGTGTATATATTTTTTAATAATTTAATGTATTTCTAATTCCTTATAACAGTCAATATATTATTAGCTTTCTGCACTTCTTCTGCATTTAAACTTTAACTGTACCAATTCCCACGCTCCTCCTTCAATGTATATTTTGTGCTAAGAGTGTTAGTTAATAGCATCACGTACCTATTACTTGTCTTGCTGACCGAGAGTCGCTAGATGACGAGGTATGTACAATAATTATAATATATTATGTCAACTTTCATCACTTGTGCTATAAATTACAAACGAGATCAATTTATGTTTTATATTTAATATTATTTTATATCCTATATTTATGTAGGTATAATTCAATAATGACAATCGACCGGACTGTGATACCTCAAAATACTGTTTTTTTTATTAATATTTTCTTCAAAGAAACTATTCCTTTACATCTATTCTCATCAATTAATTTAAATAAACGTAGCATTTAACGACAAAATGTTGATACAGGTACTCTAAAAAAATTGGAAATTACATTAAGTACCATGCACATTGTAGAAAGATGCAAATCTGTACACTAATGTGGGTTATATAGATGAAGACGATCAGGATTCGGCTAAGGTGGGCTAAGGTGTTATGATTAAATGTTAATTAAACTATCTTTCAGTTAAGGTAAAATATATATATTTTTGTGATAAATTTATACGAATTTTTAATTTTCTTTTAAATATTAATATTTAAGATTGATGACACTAATATAAAAAGGTATCATAATATAAATTAAATGAAAATAGTTCTAAAATAAAGTAATTATTTTATTGATATTCACAAAGATGTTTAAGATTAGAATGAAGAGATATTGTCTTTGAGAATTAACTAGAGCATTTCCAAAAGTTGTTTTGATAACATCTGGTTCTTGTCAACTTGTCTTGTCACTGTTGTCTTGTTCTTCAACACTGAGACCTCAAATTATATAAATAGGAGCCTTAAATCATTGCAATACTGTAAACCAGACTTCTGAGATGAAGTTAGAGGGTTAGTTAAACTTTGTCTTGGAAGAAATTTATGACCAGTTTTAGAGTAAAATATGGAATCTCAATGAGTGGCTGTTAATATCTCTATTGTATAACATTGCGAGATTTTTAGTTTGTTTCAGTATTCTAACAAATAGTCTTATATTACTAAATCTATATATATTAACAATTATTACCAGATTATAATTCAATGCAATTAAGTAGGCATAGTCTATGTATATATTTGTATAAGCATGAAACTTAAATCCAACATTTTTTTTGTGATTTTTATTTTAAAATATTTATTCTACCTAGAATACTAGGTTAACATTTCAGGTTTTAAACTTATAACCCCAGGACGCGGTGTGTAGGTCATTGGGGACGATGTACAAACTCTCATTATACGCCTAATAACTAGCACGTGTATGAACACTTTAATGACTCCAAGTTTAATTGAATCCTGAATGTTATAATACAATTTGTGAACCAATAACATTATATTTATTTTATTACAAGATTAATCAAAACCAATAAGTATAATAAATCATTATGAATATAACCGTTTTTAAAATGACATAATTTGTTTTCTTTGTTTTTTATTTGTTAGAGAAAAGTTATTCAATAAAATACCAATATACAGAAGTAATAACTTAGTTTGAGTTAAAATTTTAATATACAATACAATATATTGACAAATATAATGAGAGATTGAAGACAAACAAAAACTCTGTATGATTTTTTACACTGGTCAAGTTTCCCTGGCCAATCCATGTTGTGATATGAAGGATGAACCAAGTTCTTCTAGTACACACATGTTGTGATACATAGATTGAGCCAAATTTTTCTGGCCCATTCATGCTTATTTATAAACGTACAACCCCCCGACGCCACCTATGTCAAAGAGTTAAAACTGTTCATAATTTTATGCAAATCTTATACACTTTACCCTCTGGAGATAGGATGTTATTTATTTATTTATGAAATCTTTATTGTACAAAGATTTTTTTACAAATAGCGGACTTAGTGCAAAAGCACTATCTAGTCAACCAATAAAAATAACAGAAAAAACAAACGAGGGGTATAATAGAAAGAAAAAAAAATGCTGCAACATTAAATATGTTATTAAACAATAACAAAAACGAAACAAAATACTATTATTAACATAAATACAAAAATATATATAAATATATGTACAATATGTATATTTGTATAATTAGTGTATATTTGTATATTTTAATAATATATTAGATGTTAAATGTTGTCATCCGCCGGGACGTGTTTTACTAACGATAATCCAGAATATAGCACTGCTCACGTCTTATGTCTTATCAATCAACACATTGTGAAAATATAACAGAATTAGTCAATCAATTTGTATAGTATATGATTGTAAGCGACTGACTCAAAGCGATCATTGTCAGTTCACGCTAATATTACAAGTAATACAGTAGTTTTAGAGTACTCACTTTTAAGACTTGAACGTTTGAACCGGAATTATAAAACTAGGTGTAAGCTGTGATTATATTACCTAAACCTGTTTTAAATAACTAAGATTTACTAACTACGATTTCTGTATGTGTATTGTAACTTAAAGTTTAATTTATTTTACGTTTTGTTCATGTTTTAACTTAGACACAAGCTCGACTGACCATAATTCATAATAGTAACTTAAACCACTTTCTCCAAGATAAAATGTTTGTAAATCTTATCTAAACTTAGTTGTCTAAATAACAAGATTGTCTTTTGGCGGAAATATTGTCCCTCTGAATTATGCTATTTACCTACTATCATAAAAAACACATTTTTCTGTTCCAAGCGTAATTGGGTTACACGTTTGTAAGGACAAATCTTGTTTAGAAGAAATTCTAACGATATTTCGGCAAAAGCTGAAATTAAGCAAAACATAATATTTTTATGTTTTCGTTTTAAACTAATCTTGGTCACAGTGTATGTAATTGTGTCAGAACGTTTGTGAGCAATTAACTATGTCGTATATTCGTTTAATAATATTTTCTAATACCAAAACAAAAATAATATTTAATTTATAATTTGCGATCGTATAAGACATTAACATTAGGTCTTCTTGTACTTTTTAGTACTATTTAGTAGGTCGTCGTAATTAAAAAAAACTGGCTGGAATAGTAAATTCTACTTATTTATTGAAATAGCTTTTTTCACATCCCAAATTTGAGAAGAGTTTTCTTTAAAACATTAAAGCTAATTGGAGAGTAAAGAATTGGAATACACCAAGGCAAAATGTTTAGTAATGAAACTATGTTTCAATAAAATCCTATTCTTTAATTTCATGCAAGTAATACATTGAATCTAGTATTAAAATCTCAAGGTTAATAATAGCAAGTCTCTTCAGAAAATAGACCTAAAGGAGACAATATTACGTTTGACCGGATATTGCGTGAAGCCATCTTCATTACCAACTTTCCTGCCGCTGCAGGAGATAAAATATAGTATAGTTGTGTAAAATTATTCTTTTAATGAGCTGGAATTTAAAACTATTTAAGAAAAAAATAGTGCTTACTCGTGAAAACAAGAGATCTTCCGATCTTCTTGGTGTAATAAATATTTCAATGTGGAAACTGCTTACCATCAAATGTCATGTCATGTCAAATGGTGTCAAATGTTTCATCAAAAAAAAAATAGAAATAAAAAAACCGAGATAAAAAATAACTCTAAAAAGGATAAAAATACCGTTGTTGACTATGGTGTATATTTTACGAAGTGTTCGGAGCTAATAAAAAACAGTACACGATTTGATATTTTTATTTCGTTATTTGCCTTGGTAAATTACTTGCATTTACATTTCTTCCTTTATTTAGTGGTCCCCCGACGCAACGATTTCAATAAGTACATAAGAATATTATTGTTAGGCTTTTACAGGAGTTTTTGTATCGAGGGTTTTTATATTTTTTATTTTTTTTCTGATTTTTAAGTTATGTTACTAGTTTCTTTATTGTACTAAATAAACCTACGAATACACAAATTTTTATTTGTTTAAGTATTTCTTTCAAACCTGCTTAAGAACCTTTCACCCGAACCCATAAAACGTTATCTTGGAGACGATTGCTTCTATTTCGACCAAATATAGCTAAGAATCATCTGGACGAACCAGTTTGGATGCTAGAATGCCACAGGCAGACACACAGATACACAGATTATTAAACTTATAAAACCCCTTTTTCAAGTTGGGAGTTAAAAATGTATACTGGATACATACTCTACTTTTCTTCACAGTTCATAAGTCATTGAAAGTAGACATTTAGACCTGGCAACTGGTACTACCAGTTAAACTAGATATTCTAAACGCCTTCCGCATGGAAGGCACAAGGCGTTTCTTTCGAAACTACTTTTATTTAGGTTTCCCGTGAGTTTATGTCAGGAGACAACTAGCTTTCTTTTCTTTCTATAAATTCTACCGCATATATCTACAGTTTAGTATTTCGAAGAGCTATTTACCGTGATTCCTGACGCTGATTTCTATATCGCCCTGCTCATTATTGTCTATAATACAATTCCTGTCAACTAGATGCATGGCGTTCCTCAATGATACGGTTCTCAAGGAACTTTTAACCACAAACCATCAAGATGTGGAGTGAAATTACTTCGGTGCTGTTTCCACGACGATACGATACGACATAGGTTCCTTCAAAAGATTTTATTGCCTCCTCTAAAGCCAGCAAGGCATTTGTGGATCCTTGATCCGTGGTAAATGACTACGTTTATATTCTTAGAAATGTAAGGAATTTTTGCAATTGTAAAAATTACAGTAATTTTAGGAGTCTAGGCTCCGTTATTATAATAATTCGTGTACTTATGCCGAACTAAGGTTAACGTAATATATCATATCAAAATCGCGGGGGTATAAAGACATATATATTTTTTAAAATTTTATAGAGTTTATTGATATTAAGAAAAAAAATCGCTGCGTTGAAGGGCCGTTAAACTTGCATTTAGTTTGAATGAGTATTTTTATAAGAAAAAATTGAGTAATGCACATTACTCAATATATTAGAATGCAAACCAGACAACTGTGAGTCGGCCTCGCGAACGAAGGTTGAGCATAAAAAATAGCATAAAAATAATGTTTATTTTATTTTCAAATTAATTGTTTATAACTAAATATTCTGTAAAAATTTAAGCCTTTACCTGTTGCCGTTATTAATATCAAGCAAAAAAAATACGTTTGTTGTTTGGTAGCCACCTAAAATATTTATTTTATTCTGTTTTTAGTATTTGTTGTTAAAGCGGCAAAAGAAATACGTAACAAGAAAGACAGCCTGGGACACAAAACAGATGGACACCAAAGTTTTAGTAATTGTCTTTGGGCACAGAACCCTAAAAAGTACATCTTATTTACTCTTCAAACTATTTAACTTTATGTGATAAGAAATACAATTTTCATAATTTACCATAATTTGTTCTTTAAACATACGATTATAAGAAACGGATTTACTGTTTTTGTTTTATTATTCATCTATTATTATATCTAGAAAGACTTTTGCTGTGGTATATGGTTATGGTTAATATATATTTTGTCCATTTGACTACATTCAAAAGTATTAGAAATTAAAGCTTGTGTCAAACATAGTACAAAAATAAGAATATTACCAATAATTATATCTCGAATATAACTTCTTATTATCATTTTTGGGTAAAGAAAAACCTACTGGTACTTAAAATTAGTACTTATAAAATTAAAAACGTTCATTCTTTATCTGTTAGCACGTAAATAAATCAATTTCATCTTTATTTACAAACAACCAATGTAAGTATAATACAATAAAAAACATATTTGAAAATAACGAAATGTTCAATAACTCATTTCTTTATTAAGTAGGCTACAACAATTGATAATTCTCTGATATATACATATCTTCAGTTTTATTGTCAAAATGATAATATCTATAAGTAATAGTTTATTATTTCTAGTCATATATCTAACTCCTTTAAAATATGTCCGAATTTTTAGTCCAGAACTATTGATAGAGTCCGTGCAATAAAAAGTTTTATATCTTTTCTTTAGTTTTTTTCCTGATCTATGGGACTTTGTGAAGTATTTTATAACTTATATACGTTCCTCAAAAAATGGTTTCCCAGTAACAAACTCTTCTGCTCTATTGTTTTAATATAGTTTATATGAAACCAACAAAAATATAAATTAGAACTCTATTTTCTAAATTATCTAAGAAAATAATAAACACTTATTTAAAAGAAAAAACATTACGAAGCAAAAAAAAAAAAATAGCAACAATTGTTATTTTTAATAACTAAATCTGAGTAATTAATACAAAATTATTGTATAACCTGTTTATTTAAAAATAATACTTATTAAACTCTATGTTAACGTATAATTACATTATAAATAACTTGTATTTGTGTGCGTTGTATACCTAAGACTATTACAGTAGTACTCTGAATAGTCAAACACCACATACAAAAGTAATTTAATTTATTTTTCACCAGAAAACAGAAACAAGATTAATCCCGTGTATGTACCCAGATGCGAGCCAAAACACACGTTGTTACAAAAAAGGTTAATTGATTAAAAAAAATTAGACCAGAACAGCTACTAAAACCTTTAAATAATTTTACCTGCTAAATAGAAGTAGGTTATAACAATATATAAAATTAACGTTTTAGTTTTATAATATATTACTAGTTTAAAAAATATACGATTGAATGAATAACATCTGTTAATGATATTATTTTTATAAGTTTAAATTAATGAATTAAAACCGTTGAAATCTTTAGACCAATAACTACTCTTAAGAATTTACTGTCTCTATTATATTTACTACTTTTATATATTTTATACGGTTTACATGATTCCATAATTCCATAAATTTAATGTAAAAGAAAGCTCATTTCGTACACAAACACAACACTATATATTATTTTAAAAAAACTGACAATCTAGAAAGAATCTAAATGCTTAATGTCATTTTAGCTTTCATTAATTTCAATATAGAGCATGTTAAGAATACGATATTAATTGATATGTAAGTAAATGCATCGATTGATATTTTCAATAGATTTGTAAACGCCAAGGCAACAAATACTAATTTTAATAGATAACGATTTATTTTATTTTGTAATAATAAGTCAACTGCAAAAATAAATTAAAAATAGAAAATAAATGACATAGAGCTCCTGAAATTCTTCATCGAGGGATAGAAATTCAATCAAGCTTAGAACGATATTCAGAAATGTAATCGAATTTACGTAATTTAAAAATGAAACGAATATAACTATATTATTATGTTTACAACTATATTGTTATATTTATACGAGGTGACCCAATTTATTATAAGAGTAGAATACATTAGCATAATCTATAAAATACACTTGGTCCAAATAGGTAAAACCATTTTGAATCGATTTTATAGTATTCCAACTGAGTGTGCTATTCATACGAAGACCGAGCTTTTTTACTGATGATATGAAAAATATGTAACCGTCATTGTAGGTTACTGGTGCCATATTACGCGTCAATCTTATTGAAACCGTGCATGCTGCCGATAATAATAGCTTGATACTTTTGTGGGTTGACATCTAATTCAAAATTATTACAACATTCGTAGATATGAATCATATTTCCATTTTCCATCGCTGCTTCGACATCTTCGGTAACTTTGAGAAGAGCTGTGTCAGTGCTATGACCTGGACAAAAGCCAGACTGGTTGGTTGCATGATTATTCCTTAAACAATTTTGCTTCAAGAATTTTAGATAGATATTGTAATATAGACATGCAACTAATATTGTTACAAGTAGGATAAGAAAATTTTGGCCACGGACGAACACGGGCGCTCCGCCAATTTTAGAGAAATAGCAATTATGTAAGGACGTATTGATGATATGAGTTGGTAAGATAAAATTAGCAGTAGTTAGTAATGTAGACAAACTATTTTAAGTCCATATAAATCAAATGGTTAGTATCAATATATTTCCGACTGACTCTCGTAACTACACTGACTCTAGTAAGCCAAGAGAGGTTTCTGTAAATAAAAATTATATTAAGTTCTGTCTCAGCCAGCGGCTCTGTAACGTAATAATTTGCTGTTACTGATATTTCTAAACCGATTGATTTTAAAATATCGTTAATAATTCAAGTGCATTATGGCTAGAAATGTATATCTCAGTTGACTGGTTCTTATTTCGTATAAAAACATGTCTGACACCAATTTTACATAAAATTTATAGAAAGATTATATTTCATATTTTACCTGACTTATAATATTTAACTTAACATAATGTAAATTAGACCACAAAGTAAGACTTTAAGCGTGTTAAATAATGCTGAAACTTGATACTAATTAGAAAGTTTGGCAACTTAAGCGGAAACTAAATCACGGCCACGAGGAATAGTCTTAGAACTAAGTGGAGTAAAACTTCGCTGTACAATAGATACCTTATATGGTTACCAGGAAGGTCTTGAGAAATTAACACTTAAAGTAATAATAATATCTAGACATAACAAGAACAATTCTAGTTACTGAATATATTATTTACATATTAATTTAAATATTATTTAAATAGCTTAATGCTATTTCGTCTTGTGTTTAATATTTATTTGGAGATGTTTAATAGTAATTAAATGGTAATTTTAAAATATAAACACAATGAAAAATAGAACGATACAGACAGGTATTTGAATCCGCGATATCTAAGACCCCGTCTCGTCGCTTTACTATTTGAGCTGGCGTAGCTTAGATGTAGCCTTATTTAGTATTATTAACAGTTTAATGCTAGCCTTTAGTGGTAAACTAATATAATATTATCTAACCATTATATTTTAACCCTTGTTTCATACAAATTATTATTTACCTGGCTTTATTTATATTGAATATTGTCAACTAGTGAGATTGAAGTTTTTGTTGAAATGACTTTCAGGATATCGCGTTCGGAAAAAAATGAATTAAATATAGCACATTACTTATTTCGTGCTTACAGTCACAGTTAAATAAAATTCAGAGATTTCATACCCCCCAGGTTTTAAAGGTTAAAAATCTATTTATAATATCTATAGAATTAAATATTTTGTATAGGCAATCTATTTTAATGTATTTATCAATTTGGTTATCGAAACAATAAATAACTTTATATGAAGCAACCCAAAAAATCTAAATGTTTTTAAACCTAGAAAGAAACGAATGGTACACGAAATAAAAACACTTTATTACTGCAGAAATAAGTGAATACCTCAGAAATAGAAAGTACTTTTTACTATTATCAGTGTTCATTTCATCAAAACATTCCGACATACACTTGTTTAATTTTCTTGAAGCATTCAAGCTTTCTTTCAAATCTAATACAACCTTCTTTATAAGGTTAAAAATAAAGGCTAAAATAAATATTTTAGCCTTTATTTTTTATGGTGTACGGCAATAAAATAAATATACTAAAATGGTTTGGGTGTATCAAATCAATATTGGCCTGCTGTTTTTTTAATTAAATTTGAACCTGTGGACTATAAGAGAAACACTAGTCATTATTTAACTGACAATAAAAAAAATAAGAGGTAGGTAAAGTGAAAACTACTTCTTAAGCGTACTTAAAAAATATTCTATGGAGGGATAATTAAGCCAATAGAGATCGACTTAAATGAACTTTATATATTTTAAACATTTTATAAATTCATGTATATGTATAGACTTAACAAATTAATGCTATATTATTATTAAAATAATTCTGAAACATCCTTGGCTTTATGTCGGGTAAAAATATTTATAACGATTAACGGTAGAAGATATTCATATGAAGTTAAATATATTACAAAAACCACTCAACAAAATAACATCTTATTGAGATACCTTACTTTTGTATAAATAAATATCTTTTAATCTACGAAGGTTAAGGTGAATCTACGAACTGTGTGAGCCTTTTTTTTTAAATACTGTCAACGGATTGTCACAAAGCTAACTCATAAAGCATAAACCTATGTTTATTTTACCAGCGAAAAACTTCCGCTTTTGGGAAATCCAACGAGGTTGAATTTGTATTGGTTTGTCGATATCATTCTGTTTATGTTTGTGCAACAACAGTCGAGTTTTAAAAAAACAAGCGCATATTCTCATCCATATGCCTTGTTATTTTTTATTGCATATTACATCAAAATGTGAACACAAGTTAGCGAAAATTTTATTAGTTGTGACTATTATATTCCGTATATATAAATGTTACCTAATAAAACTTACATGCTATTTAATTTAATTAATGTCTAAATATAAATAAAAGATATCCAAATAGGGAATTACAAGAATGTGAAAAGAAAAGCATTACTAACATTTATATGTTCAGACAAATATATATTAGATTAAATATTTTTTTAATTATGTTATTTTGACCTGAAACTAAATTTAAAATATTTTTATTAGATGACTAAGGAATATGAATACGGACCCTGATATTATGTTTTACTAAATATTATGTATTATTAAAAATAGTAAAATCGTATTCCTGTGTTATGATAACAACATTATTAAACAGGATTAGAACAACTTCCACGAATTTTACACAAAACATGCATTAAAATCTACCCAAAGGGAGGGATTTGTTCTGGCAAAGTCCTTCTCGTCCGTTTTTCTATTATAAAATAACAACCTTAATCTGTATAGATTTGGTCTACAGAATTCCAGTAGTATTGCTTCACTCTAACCAAAGAGGTATAATACTTAAGCATAATAAACCTAAAATAAGATATTCTGTTCCTTCCCCGCGCTTTACAGTTTCAACATTTTGATTTTTCGATGAAAATTTGGGATTATTGGGGCATCTGTCCTATGTAAGACAACATTTTAAATATTTTTCTATCCCTAATGGTAGTCAAACAAAATATTCATAGACATTTGGACTTGTAAAGTTTGTACTTTATAATTTTTAAATTAATTAGCCTTTTCTTCGAAATTTTCTTTATAGTTATCAAAATAATAATTTTTACCTTTTTTGACATCATTATTATAACAAATTAATATTATATTAAATAAATTCTGGCATATTATATTGAATAATTAAATAAATTTTAATGAAAATAGGAGTATTTATTATTTGAAATGGCAGTTTTCGGATTCTGTTCTTTTTGAGTGTAATCGGTTAAGTCCCCAATTGTATTTAATTTATCGCTTGGGAACATAGTGCGAGTACAAGAAAAGTTATATCAGTGTTACTTTTATATTTAAATTTCTAACATGTATAATAAACAAGTCGGTTAGTTTTAATTATTCTGTTTCTAAACAGCTTCATTTGTATTAAAGGTATGCTTATGATTTTGATTGAATATTATTTTATTGTGGTGTTATCTGAAAAGTCGAGTGTACTTTAACAAATCGATGATAATACTTTCGCAGCATACACATGCATACACGCTCACACACACGTGTGAGTGTTTATGCATGTATATTTGTTTTTTAAGAAATAAATTATTTAAAAAAAAAATATATATATATATATTTTCTTAATTAATAAAATTGTTGTCAGATTAATAAAATTGTTTGTTTGCTTATTATGCAAGTAAATATTTGTATATACATATAATAATATAATATCTTATATAATATTCTTATATTAATTTTCTGCAGATAAATATTTAGGCATCAATATTTCTTATAATATTTGATATCTCACATAAATAAGAAAAGTATATAAAACGATAAAGGGAAGTTATTCGATTAGTTTTTTTTTTGCTAATTTACACAAGACCCAGGAATAAAATTAGGATTGTTGTTTAGCTTGATTGCACATATCTCAAAATCAATCAAATGTAAGTAATATTATGATTTCATAGCAGGTCTATTTATACAGTTCAGTGAATTTTATTAGTTCATAATATTAAATTTAATTTTCATTCATCTATTATATTTATTTAACAGCTTTACATAATTTTGTTTGCGGATTAGTGATTCTGAAACTGAAAATTGTAATAAAAAAAAATTCTAGTCGGATTTTCAAGGATGCTTATATTTATGATTAAATATCGATGACTAAATATTTATCTAAAGAAATGGAATATAAGAATATTATATATATATAATTATTACATAAGTTATGAATTATGAAAAAAAATATATATATATATACAGGGTTATTTGTAATTAGTTGAGCACCTTTTGCAGGCAGCCCCTCTACATCAATCCTAACAACATTTGTTCTACGACTTTTTAAAAAAATTAGTTTTAAAAATTTAGTTTTTCCCATACAAAATTTATTTATTGCCTCTAAACGTGCATTAAACTTGAGCTAAGAGAGGCCACGCAACTTGTCAAAATATGTGCCAAGGCCACGTGCATCGGGGCGCGGGGTGGCGGGGTGACGCAGCGGCGGCTATGCACGTTAGAACTTGATAATTTTCTAAGGTGTAATAAAAAATAGCATCTTTTTCCACTTTTATTTATTAAAATATTTTCTACAATAGTCGAAACATATTTTTGTATAATATCACTTTTACGAAATAAGCATTTATTATCTAATTACAATATTTACACCTATTAAAAAGGAATAAATTATTGAAATATTGTCTAACTGTTTAAGAATCTAATGAAAAAACAAAATCTCCAATAGACGTTGTCCACAAGTTGAATGTCTCAATATTTTTATTTGCTTTATGAAATAAGGGCACTGTAACTTTTTCTGATCCTGCAAATATTTACGTTATTATTAAAAAGTTTCCCACCTAGTAATAAAAACTACTTTTCTATGTTTAGAAAATTTGTAATACTTGATTATATTTATATTTATTTATATTCACTAAAAACATAACTATACTATCACTGTAGTAATTTAAGAATACTTTAAAATGTATGCAACTAGTTTGATCCCAAAATTATTTTGAATAGTAATTAATATAGCGTATTTTCTTTGATAATTCGATAAGAAATCAGATAAACAATATTTTTACAAAACAATAACTCTCTTTAACTTACTTTATACAAATCATTTTATCTCGTTTGTTAATATTTATATCATGACAATAAAAAAATAAGTTACTTACGAATTTCTTTACGAAGTTCCTAGAAATTGCAGTCAGTCACAAATAGAAGCGTCGGTATACAGAAACAATCCTGGTAGTTAATATAAAATCTCAGTAATACAACACACTTTCATCACCATAAATCTCACGAGACAAATGAAATATCAATTATCAAATAACAAAGATAATAATATCAAATTACAAATTACTATAACTTTGGAGTTTGGACACTTGGTACTGACACCAACTGTTGGTGTTACCATTAATTAAAAACATCACCGTAAAATAGTAACAGTATTTTAAATGGCTCCATCTTGTGTATCATCAACATAAACTTCATTCAGATATCCGACAAAATAAAATATTAAGAAACACCAGGAGGAATGATAGGAATTTATTTAAATTATAAGTTTAATATTTGAGCTTATTTTTTCTAAGTCAACTATTATTATAACACCATGCTCAGTCAATGGTGTTAAAACTTTGAATGAAGTTTTTGTTCGAGATTCCTAAGATGGCGCTATTTTAAATATTGTTATTTAATATTTTACAGTGATGTTTTTTAATTCATGGTAATACTAATTCTCCAAAATTATTGTAATTTGTTATTTGACATTATTATTTTTGACAATGTGCGCAAAGCCTGCTATTGAATATTCCGGTGGTGGTTGGTGAACAGTTGATTTTTAAGTGTGGTCTTTGTGTTGGATGCGAAGGGGACTACTTTGAAGGTATGTGCGTGATGTCCAACAGCATCCAGCAGAAAAAAGCGCGGGAAGTTACAGTAGGTATTGATACATTCGGGTATAAAATTGTTTAATTGAAAATAATAAAACTATCTTAGACACAATATTACTACAATATTATTCGAAATAAAACAAAAAAAAAGTTATAATAGTATTAGGTGCGTGGTACGTTACAAATTTCGTGCAGCGCTAGACTGCCGCGACCTATACTTTAGACTGCTTACAAAATACAGAGTAATAAATAATCGAGGGAGCAAAAATTTTTTTGTTTCGTTTATTCTGAGTTATTTATCAAGATTTTTGAAAAGTCGTAGAACAAATGTTGTTGGGATTGATGTAGAGAGGCTGCCTGTAAAAGGTGCTCAACTAATTAAAAATAACCCTGTATATATATATATATATTATAATTGTTTTTTTTTTTTTGTAAAATGTTAAGTTAATTTTAATTCAAACAAGTTATGAATTATGAAAAAAATAAATATTATTGAATTTTATACTATTTATTTATTAAAAAACAAATATACATGCATACACACGTGTGTGTGTGTGTGTGTGTGTGTGTGTGTATGCATGTATATTTGTTATAATATTATAATTACATGTTTCCATGTAATATTTATTTTCAGAGTAAATATGCAACTGTATCTTGCTTACGGGCTGAAGTCATTTATTTATAACACGAATCCATCTTCTTAAGTCAGTGATTCTATGTTGTTTAAAATTAAATGTTCAAACGTAATTACGATATGATGGAACTGTATGACTTACGTTTATAGAAGACATTGTTTATTTTGAAAATGTAGGGATTTTTGCATGTTGATTGTATTTAGTCTTTTTGACGTATCGTCACTACTCGTTAAATTATCACAGCTCATTTTTTTCATCATCACCGCAATAATTGGATAAGCACTGGTATTTTAATACACTGTAAATCCCACAAAACATTTGTATCTATATTAAAGATTATACTATATATACCCCCATAGCTATTTTGTGTATCCAGTCTCTAATAATTAGATTTTAATATGAAAAACGTCTACAATATTATTTGTATCAATGAATATTATTGAATGTATGGACTTAAAATATTCAAATATTAAACGTCGCATTCTTCCTTTATCCATCAATCTATTACTTTTAAGCCTCATAATATATACCTAATAAAAACAACATTATTATTGGCTATACAAAATGTTACAAAAGAACTGGTTTCCTCTACAATGTATCTCTCGGGAGCAAAAAAAGGTCTTTGTTTTTCATTCAGAAATTATTTAAGATTGTTAGGGTACTTCATTTGTAGCTCATTTTTAGGATAAGTTCAATTTCAGCACTTTAATATTTTCTGTTTAAATAAAATATAGAATGAAATAAAAAATCTCCTTGAGTTGATACAAAAACCCTTTTGTCTTATTATGAATAAAAAAGAAAGGTTAAAAAAAATGTTCAATAAAGCTTGTCACAAATTGAGAAGGTTCCGCTTTAATTTTCGTTAATTTCAAAGTCTGATTAAAAATAAATGTCTGCTCAAACTCAAACTTGTAAAAATTCTTAATCCCTCTTTTAATATTGTTTAAGTGAAGATTCTAGACATATTACGTTAATTAATATACTTTTTTATACATAATAGAACCACTGGGAGAATCAAAAATGTGTTCTTTATATAAATTGTATTTTTAGCATTATAGTATGAATCAGTTGATACGTTCCAAAAAGATTGTGTGTAGCTATTCTCTTTTCTGAATTGTAATCATTAGCATTTCAATTTAATGTATATATGTAAACGCTTAAAGTATGTATGTAAAAATAGCTTCCTCTTTGCTTTTTATCTAAATAACAAAAATAGTAAACTATATATACCAAATTAGTAGACACGGTCAAATTGCTTGTCAAATTTCTGATTGATTTGTTTTTCGGTGTGGAACCATTATTTGAAGTTTGAAGTAATGTCACTATAATCTTGAATAGATGAATATTACCTTATCATATTTTACAAACCTATTGTTATAAATAATTATGTAACATTTTGCTTTGTTTCAGTAAAGATATTATAAATGTAAACAATTATTAACTTATTTATTGTATTCTTTGTTACAGGTATTGCAGATACGTGTAGGTGTAACTTACTCCAGCTTTTATTACACTAACAAAGTAAACCTTAATCAAATTTAACTTCTATTTATTATTTTTTTTTAATCTATATTTTTTTCTTTTTTGTGTGGTTCCTCCAAACAATTCTGACTTCTCTGTTACAGATGTAACTACCTAATGTAAGATATACTAACTTAATTGTTCATAGTGTTTGAACCTCTTGTACAGACCAGCTGTATTTTTTATATGTAAATATCCGTTTGATTACAGATAAATTATTATGAACTTTCTATCAGAGTCTTATTAAAGTAGTAGTAGTTTTTAAATTTAATATTATAATATGATGTATTTACCTATATGTATTATTTGTAATTGTTATGAAATGTTTTAAATTTTAAGCTACATATTTAATTTTGCAGCACTTATTTAAATAAAGTAATAAATATCTATATAATATTGAGTAAAGTTTACAAAATATATTTCCAAGAAAGTGTTTTTTTATAAACTGTGTTGAGTCATGGACGAAGTGATGTTGCTTTGAACAAAGCTGTTCACTTAACGTGACTGTATTGTATGAGTTTTAACCGGTAATGCATTTCAGACTGTGATAGATGACATAGTGTAACTTGAAAAGTAATACGGGGTAGCGCCACATTTTTATTAGAATCTCTGGAATAAAATGTTCAATAGACATTTATTATTATTCGCTTAACTTCATATTTTATTCATAGCCATATACGTGCGCGATTTGGATATAGATAACCAGTAAACAGTTTTATACGCCGGCAATTTTATATGATTTGATTGATTAAAGTCCTTTTATAATAAATTTAGTTTTACACGGACGACAACCAAGACCATAATTTTTAACAAACGAATAATCAAGAGATTTACAATCAAGGCAGAATTTACTAATCCGGCAGAAAATATTGCCTATGTAAGATAGTTATATTATGACGTATTATCACGTAAACTAATAATCAAATATAACTAAATTCTCATTTTCCACAATTTCTAGATATTTATTTTGTTTTGATTGTCAGGAATATATCAGCCGTATTATTACACATAGACAGATAGACAGAAAAATATAATATAATTTTACTAACAGCTTTTTATATGGATAGATAAATTATCGGATATTTATTATGTCTGAAGTACAAGAAATAAAGTAAATAAATACATAGTGCTACAAATATATTAGATAATAAACTGTGGGAAAATATTTGATATTGCAGAGATGACAATATTCAAGTTAAAGGCATAAAAAGTAAAATAGTTAAATAAAAATTTAAATAGTTAAATAAAAATTAAAAATTAAATAGTTAAATAAAAATAGGCATTAATTTAAATTAAAACTACATCAAATAATTGTTGTACAAATTTCAAAAAACATCATCATAAATTAGTGTTTGTTTATTATAAAAAAATTACGTGGCTAATCTGTTTACCTATTTTCATTAAATAACAATGAGTTTTTTACCTATAATTTTGCCTTTTTGTAGTAAATATCAGAGCAAAAACGAGCGGCAAAATTTAATAAAGCGTGGATTAACTCCCCCAGCCTCAGATTAAATCTAATATTAACAAGAGATGGTTTATTTTTTATTCCCACGCTGTTAGATCAAAATTAAGTAATAGGTTACTTTTAAAGGCATAATTTTTAATATAATTTCTTGAAATTAAATAAATGGAGACAAGTTTTCAAACTTCACTGATTTATTTTATGTTTCAGCTAAAATAAACGAAAATGTATTATATTATATTCTCCAATTTTAAACCTTGCAACTAAATTGATATCAGGCAGTCAAAACCTAAAAGTCATTTCACAACAGAAATAATCGATGCACAAACTTAAAAAAAAAAACTATATGATTTCAAAATACTAATACTAACACAAAATAATTGACATTTTCATTTCATTGAGTAGATAACTATATACACAAAATTATTTAAAAAATAATATCGAACAGTAAAATCCTTTAATAATTAAAACTAGACATTATTTGTTTTTAAACGAACGTCTCATTTGCACAAGCCCTTGAATTAAAAATATTTTTTTCTTTTTCGTCTTTTTTAAACGTTGGTGAGCCGGTGATAGAGGCTAGGACAAATACATATACATCACTTGGTGCGCGCTGTCAATTCATAATAAATATATATATACGTTTTAAAATGATATTTATCATCTTGCAATACTCGTGATTGATTTAAGTCTTAAATTATTAATTATTGTGAATATGCTGATATTGAAAATAATTAACATAAATTTATAAACCTTAATATTGTTATGAGTTTTTCAACTATCTTAATAATTAGTTTCTAATTGTACAAATAATTAATTTAAAACAAAGAATTACAATATTGCAGAGAAGTAATCTGTTTGAAAATATCAGTGATAGCAAACTGATTGCATTACACAGCCTCCGGCAGCTGTCGGAGAGCGTAATTTTATTTTTATTTTCCTTGCTCCAATACTTGCATCCGACGATATTTAACTTAAGAACTGTTTATTTTAGCCACGTTAGATCTGAAACGGACTAATGACATGTTGAATCTTACATTCAATAAAGACTTATTTGATTTTTTTTATGTTGGAATTATATAATTGGAATGAATAAATTCGCTTTATTTAAAAAGATATGAAATGAAAACTTTATTATCTACTACTTATGAGTATCAAAAACTGCGAGCTTTGAGATAAAGACATACTCTTGTTATATAATAAAATATTTATTTACATAAGCATAACATGGCTTGCAGGCTCAAAAAAAAATTTTAAGATATTTGTTATAGTAGACGATTTGGTTCGGTCATCTATTATAAATTCTGGAACTAAATTATTGCTTACATACGCAACGAATATATTTTCGAATAACTGACTTCAATTGAAAGGAATTTGATGATAAAATAATCAGGCATTACAATTATCGGAGTTAAGAAAAGTTTTATTACATTTAAAACGCTGTTTAAAAAAACACGCCACGGTACATTTTAAAAATAAGTCTTGTTAGCTTTAATTCCCAGATCTCAGATCTAAACCGGCCAGGCGAGGTGCTTTTTTGATGTTATTTTATCTCTCAAATACCGAGTGAATACAAACGCAACTTGATGTTTAAGTGCTTACTTTCACAATTGACTGTATAAATATTTTATGGAAGCTTAACTCGCTATTCTTTGTTCATTTTCAGGTTGAAAAATCAAAAGGCTTTTCTCGGTAATGCATTATATATACATATGAAATACATTTATAATATTTTTAAGAATCTAGTTCCAGAATGGCACACATGGAAAAAACAAGGATAAAGAATTTGTTATGAATATGATTTCATATATTGATAATAAACTTTTGTTTTTAATCAACGTTTTTTTTATTTCAAATAGAAATTTATATTTTCAATACAGTGACTTCAATTCAGAAAAAAAATCCATCTGTATGTGTATCTAAGAAACACTTTTTTATAAAAAATACATGTTCTGTGTGTCATTGTTATAGTTACAGATATTTTATTGATAGATGAGCAGATGTTAATCAGTTTTGTAAAATCTTAAAAAGCACCCCAAGTTTTATGATTAAATGTTTTCTTAAAAGAGCGTGATTTTTAGTTTTTTTTTTGCACATCATATTGCATTGTAATCGGTCCTTGATAGATAAGCAAAAAATTAAATTAATATGACATTCAAAGTTAGTCAAAATTAACTACAAAATTTCCGTTACAAGGATACATCGAGCTAATAAAACGTATCAAAAATTTAAAAACACATTACTGTCCTTACTCTCTTAAATCACATAACAACCCTTTTATTTCCAATCGTACAGATTATGGCTTGTTTGTTTTAGAACCTCTCATTAAATCAGTTTTTAAACAAACTGAACTGAAAATAATTATGAAATGAAATAAAATCCTCCGTCATTGATGCTCTACATGTGGCATGTGCAAAGCCACGGTTACAGCTTAAATGACATTACTAATATTAAATTATTACATTGTGATTGTCATAAAATTATTGCAACTATCATCTCATACCTCACTCGTTATAATAAATGATTACAAGCCATTAATCCCCTTAGATTAGAAAATCCTCATGGACAGCTTAGATATTTTTTCTAAAATATCACATTCTCTGTTCAGATTTCTTTTAAATCCCCTTCTTACACTTTTTAAAGCATTTATATTCAAACCAAATCTTATTTGACAACTTGGTCTTGAAAAGAAATCAACCGATACAAATTATACATTTCAATGCATATCTTACGAAAATTGGTATTATGCTTCACTGATGCTTTTTGAATTTCCACAACTGAATCCCCTAGTACTGTCTGTTGGATGTTTCTTTAAATATTACTTTAATTAAAATCAATTTTTGACTGGTATTTCTCGCAAATTTTTAAATAAACAAATAGACTGATCCAACAAATAGAACCTTATCAAATGTATTAAAATGAGGTGTTCTTTAGAGCCGGAAATCCTAACATGCTCTTGTTTCCTTATTTCAAATATTCTGATTGATGGATTATTACCAATAGATGTCCATTACGTCTTGAAAATTCCTGAACTTCTTTTCCTTTTGTAAAGATACGACATCTTTCACTTGGTGAACGTGGTATTGACGAGGGTGATGTATTTCGTATATTTTTTTCCTGTCCTAAACTGATACATCCTGTATTTGATATCGTTTCTTCTATCTAATTCTAATACTTATTGCTCTCCCTGCATATCCTAAGTGTTTGTTGTCTTTTGCATTTAGTCCATTTTATTAATTTTTGTTTATAGTATGATAATATTTCTGTCTGTTTTGTTTTTGTTTAGGGACTAAAAATTATTTAATAAAAATATCATTTTGGCAATATGATTTGATAAATGCCAAACCATACTGGTTTATTTCCAATCTCCATCTTGTCATTTACATTCTACGTGTCATTGGCGAAATATTTTGTGCCCTCTAGGTGCAATAAAAGCCATGACAAATACAGAAGAAGAAATAGACATTACCCTTAAAGAATTTGTTAAGTATAGAAATATCTATTTTTCTAACATTGCATTGGTCAAAATCTAGCTCTACAAATACCCAATTTTATAAAAGGTTATTTTAAGAAGAAAGAGCTTAATTTCCTAATAAGTTCTAGTGAATACAGGCTATTCTGAGTTTAACGGATAATTCTGACTATTCAAAATAATAGTCAAATTAAAACTTATAAACCCACAGTCTTAAAATTAACAAAAGAACATATTTAACTATTCTAAATATACTGAAAGTCGGTGTCCTAATTATGGCATCTTTCCCAAAGCTTTCAAGAAATCTCTAGTTGTAATGTCTCCCTTGGACGTAGGTAATTAGAGATTCTGCCAATAATTGTTGTCCAATTAAATGCTTTTTCTTCACCCGGTTGAATACAGCCGTGTATTTAAATATTTATGTAATAGTCATGCACAACGAAAGTTTAAATTTAAAGACTTTTGTCCTATTTCTATACTATGTAAACCCAAAAAAAATATTGTAGACATTTTTATTATAAGCAATCAATTTAAAAATTGCCTTGAAAAAATTTGGTACAGTGCCGATAATTTTTTAAACAAGCTATATTTTCAAACTTTTTGTTACAAATTGTTACACATTTGCAGCTCAAAAAAATAGAAAATTAGAGTACATTTAGTCATAACCTGTACGTCTTTATTTTTCTTCAGAAGCTCTCAAAAAATTTGGTACAAAATAATATTTAGTAAAAACTTATATATGTTTACTCTTCTTCAGAAGCCCAAAAATTAGATTATAAAATAATACTTAGTCATGTACATGTTTATTTGTCTTTGTAAGTACATCTTTGTAATTAACTTTCTTCTTATTCTTTTTAATATCATTTTTATGTACACAAAAAAAAAAAAATTAAGGATACTTGACGGTAAAAATAGTTGCTGTCATAATATAATTATTAGTTTATAAATAATTAAAGCATTTTAATTTCAAAACCAGGTCTATTAATTATTTTACTATTGTACGTTTGTATTAGTAAAAAAAACAGTAGCAGTCGTGGGACTGCCGATAGAAGTGAAAACGGAACTATTAAGTTGAGAGTCATTAAAACTATATGCAAAAATTATATGATTTTTGAAGTGAAAACTTCTTTAGGCGCGTTGAGCGTTTTGGTAGAGGGTAAAATCCTCGGTTCGCGTCACCGACATGCTAATGATAATAGCGCGGAGAGCCAGACTAGCGCACGCGTAGTAGCCTGTGTACACGTATACACTAATTTGACGTTTAACGTTGATTTAAAAATTTCTAAGCATCAAACAATATCGTTAGAAGAGGAGGAAAAAAATAAATATTTTTAATTAATAAAAATTAAAAATTATTAAAATTGTATTGTCGATGACAATGATGTAAATAATGAAAATAATGTTCAAACTTGAATTCATTGAAATTCGTGTAAATATAAATACTATGTATAATTAAGATAATTGTATATTAATTATTTTTTCAACCACTTTGTATTTATATTTTGTTCATGATTTGTTTTACCCATCATATGTAACTAATAAATAAAACATAAAAAAAATCATATAATTTTTACATTATAGTTTTAATGACTCTCAACTTAATAGTTCCGTTTTCACTTCTATCGGCAGTCCCACGACTGCTACTGTTTTTTTTTTTATGTTTTATTTATTAGTTACATATGATGGGTTAAACAAATCATGAACAAAATATAAATACAAAGTGGTTGAAAAAATAATTAATATACAATTATCTTAATTATACATAGTATTTATATTTACACGAATTTCAATGAATTCAAGTTTGAACATTATTTTCATTATTTACATCATTGTCATCGACAATACAATTTTAATAATTTTTAATTTTTAATTAATTAAAAATATTTATTTTTTTCCTCCTCTTCTAACGATATTGTTTGATGCTTAGAATTTTTTAAATCAACGTTAAACGTCAAATTAGTGTATACGTGTACACAGGCTACTACGCGTGCGCTAGTCTGGCTCTCCGCGCTATTATCATTAGCATGTCGGTGACGCGAACCGAGGATTTTACCCTCTACCAAAACGCTCAACGCGCCTAAAGAAGTTTTCACTTCAAAAAAATATATACTGCCTCTATATAAAAAGTAAGTAAAAGGTTAAGTGATAAAATGGGCTGGCAGCTACATAATGCAGGGCATTTATACCAAGATATCCACAGAGAAATAAATGAAAACCTTACTTATTTGTTTACGCAATCTTATTTAACATGGCGGTGTAGGTTTTCTCAATGCCTGTTTCATCACAAGTTTAAGTGCCGCTATATTTATATGGACTCGAATCACTATTATATTTGACTTAGAATGATTTTTAATAGAATACAAGGATGCAATAACATGAGACTATTAACATGAGATTATTAAACAAAGTTTTGTTTATTATTTATAAAACTTTTGCACTTTGAAAATTTATCATATTACCCTAGGTAATGTTGTTTAGTGGCGAAAGTGTAACCAATGAACAATAAAAATAAAGTAGCTGTTATATTTTTCTTTGAAAACTGTAAAACAAGAACTAAAGAAGAATATTTGGTTACTAAAATTATAATACTAGTAATTTATAATACTTACCTTACATACTAATTGCTAAATATTATAAAAATTAAGAACCTGCCCAAAACAAAAGCATTCATAAAATTGTTTTCAAACTTCTTTACGGCCCTTTAGAATAAATTAAGCGATTACACACTTTATAAACCAATTCAGATTAGAATAGATTATTGGTGGAATGATGTTTGAATTAATATTTACTTAGGATAGTACGTTATTGCTTACATCGCACTATCAGAAATTATTTCCATTTTAACTAGTAAAGTTTATTCACTATTATCTTTCTTCAATACAAATTCAGTACAGAAGATAATAATTAATAGTGAGTTCACAAGTTACCATACCCGTGTTTATATGAAAACAAAATAAAAAATACAGACACAATTTGAGAAATCAAAATCAGTATCTAGATTTTCTGATACTGAAGATGATGAACTGCTAAAGCTGAGACAAATAAGTTTAACATTTCGTTTCGCTCGGATTCGAGTGAGCATTAACGAACCCGGTCAACTTTAGAGCGCTGTAACAGCGTTTCAAATTAATGAAATTAAAAGATTTTTTTTTGTCGATTTGTCAATTTTTTTATATTTAATTTTGCTTCCAATACGTACGATTGTTACCGATTTGTCTTGACTTGATGGAGTGACCCAAGGGTACCCTGATGGATGGATGCTAGTGGATCTCTTAGAAGATTTGAACTGGATGCACCAAGTATGGGCTAGTTTTGTTGTTTTCGATGAGATCTTACCATCAGATCTCTGAAAGCGTTTATTAGAAATAAAAAAATCTATTAAAATCGGTATAAAAATTGACGACATAAAGTTAAGAATTAATAAAAAACTAAATTAATTAAAAAGTTAAGTAACATTTTTTAATAAACCAGTTTGATAATAATATGATAATAATCTAAGTCAGCCGCTAGACTCAGATTTGTATTCAAAATAAAAGATAATATTTTGATAACAAGGATAAAATTCGATACTATTGAAACCATATCAACTTTAGGTTTCATATGTAAGAAGTGTTGGGAAATTTCAGATATTCAATTATTATTTTATTTACTATTTAGTCCTAAAATTTTAGTTTCGTACTTTTTATATTTGTTATATTAGCATATAAACTTTTTGATTCTTTGGAAATAACATCAAAAATAATATAAATAAAAAAGTAGTTTTTGAAGTGAAACTTCTTTATCGGGGTTGGAAAAAAATTTAGTGTAACATTTTTTCGTTACGCGTCACATATTTCCGTTACACGCCATCTTTTTTGAAGTGAAACTTCTTTATCGACAGATGGGATATAATTTTATAGCAATGTCAAAAAATTATGACGTTTTTCTGATACGCGCCATCTTTATTTCTCAGTCACATTTTTCCGTTACGCGCCATATTTGAAGTGAAACTTTTTTATCGAAGGATGGAAGAAATTTTATAGCAATGTCAAAAAATTGTAACGTTTTTCTGTTACGCGCCATCTTTATTTTTGCTTAAACTTTATCTAATTTAGCTTAATTAGCCATTCCTATAAAGTTGTAATTAGTGAATCATTTTTCAAAAAATTATGTCATAAAGAAGTTTCACTTCATACATGTGTACTAATACACACACCCATATTTTTTTTTTACTGGCTTCCTGCGACTTCATGTGCCTGATACCTTCATGTGTATGAGTGAATTTAGACCATCAAACAACGTTCCGAATATTTGCTGTCTTTTAAAAATATTATTATGGATGAGAAATTAAAAGTCGCTGGGATAATTATATTGAAATTTGATATAAATATAATTTGAGTATTTATTAAATAGATGTTCTGAAAATTTAACTTGATATAAAGAATGAAAGTTTGTTTGTGGAACAAACCTTTCTATAAAGCAAAAATATTCAGATACATGGAATAAATAAAATTAAATAGTAAAGAAAATCTATTGAATAAAAACTGCATTTATATTTTGTCCAAAACAGTAAAGTATATATAAGTTTATACTTATATATACTTTACTGATATTATATATTAGATAGATATTAGATATGAGATATTATTATCTTATATAAATGTAGATTTAAATTTTAAAAATGCATGCTTAGAAACGACATTAAGTTGTGTGCCTGAGTGTGTGCGAGCGTGCGTGCGTGCGTGAGTGCGTGCGTGCGTGTGTGTTTGTGTGTGTGTGTGTAACTACGACATATGTGTATCTAGCAAATAAATGCGTTTGTATCATTATTGCATTTTTTTGTATAATCTTCTTGTACAACGATTCCTTCGTCGTCATTTAGTGCGCTCACGAGGCTTTGAGGCTCACGAACTTCAAATAATATAACTATGGTTAGAGATTTATGTATCATCTAGGTGTCCATATCTCCTCCAATTCTTTCCATACTTGCAGATGTCCATAGACAACGCCAACATGCAATCCTATAAAACTTTGTTACTGTTTACTCGTTTGTTAATCTCGTTAAAAAGAACAACTCTTGTGTAATTAGATATTATGACCGTCCCTTTAGCTTAAATAATAGTAAGGGAAATTAAAAAAAAACTATCTATTAGTTTAGTTTTTTTATTACTATATTAAACTCATGTCATATATTTTATGATGATTAGTTTTACCTGAAACAACCTTTCGCCTTAAATAACAGTAGAGTCCTTCGCTCTCATCCTTGGAAACAAAAACTTTGTAGAACTTAAACAATCCAATCTCACTCAGTTTTTTAGATATTATTCTTTTGATATTATAATATTGTTATTTCACAGCTAAAACTTTTATCTTAGATTTACATATCATAATAGCCTTCTCATAAAACTACCAGCTAAAATATTCTTATTTTAACTTTTATTCTCTAATCTAAATCTCGCCACAGATAAATCATCAATTGGTGATTCTGCTACTTAAAAGTATAAACTTCATTAATTTTAAATAAATATGGAATAATTAATTAAAAAACCCACAACCTTCGGGAAACTGAACCATATCGGTTTAAACTGTATTGCACGTATATTAAAAATTTAGTAAGCTTAACATGGCCACACATTTTCATAAATTTTCAATCAAATATTTATTATTTATTAAAAACTAACAAACTTCCGCCAGGTGATATTTTCATATGGTTACATTGTACTAATGGTGACTGCTCTCGTCAAAAAATATTAAATAAGTTTTATAAAATAATGTCTTTAAACGCTTACGCTGTTGTTTTTTGAAGTGTATATTTGTATTTTTTAAAAAACCGATCCAAATTTCAATCGTTCTGCTGGATATTTAAAAATGTTCTTTCATACAACATTTGTAAAAACAATTACAAATACAAAAAAAAACATCCAAATCATATCATACATAGCCAAAGCTTTTCTCTGATATTTAACATAAAACCTCAAAATAATATAACATTATTAATAAGCTGTAAGTAAGATAAAAACAATAACTTACAACAAAATAAGATAAAAAAAGAATAAAATCAAAATAATAAAATTGGACAATAAAACCATTTAAAGCAAATTCACCAAATCCGTTAAATCCTTTTACAAGAGTTATCAACAAATCTTGAGATGGGGATTTAGAAATTGCCCGTCTATTAACCTCACAAGCTAGGTTTCAAAACTGGTTTACAATTTGGTATTATTATAATTGAGAGGCAAAATATAGGATAAACAGAATATATATAATAAGTCATATTTTTTATAATAATTTAAATGGTAAATACATTGGAATTTACATGATTTAGTTCATAAGTTTCAACAGTGGCGCCACCTACACAATTAATTATGGAATGTTATTTATTATTTACTGTTAAATGTTTTAAGAATTAGAATCATAGGATATTTTAACAAAATGTTTAATCTTTTATTAATTATTGGAACTTATTATAAGGTCTAAATAATATAACCTGTAAGTTGGTTATGAAATTGTAAATTACCCTCACCTAAATATTATCGTGTCAAAATATTATAAAACGAGTTGTAAGGGCTGCTCTCGCCCATTCTATTACAAATGGTTGAATATTAAACATTGAAGTGCAAGTACTGTGTATTACTGAAACAAGTCTTAACAATATATATATTATTTTTCTACTCTTAGTAGTTCTTGCATGTTTATTTTGGGATAAATCGCTTTTAAAGAGCTCTGTCGTTATATTTATCTGACATTTATATAACTTAAATTGACCTACTAATTATCTGGACCACATTCGAGCATTTCAGAGGATAATTAAATTTAAAACCAGCTCTTTTGCAACATAGTGTTATCAAATATGTTGCATATGTACCTAAGATATTTTATATTTTAAAAAGAAATAATTTTCTCCATTCATATTTATTCAGGTCATTACAGAAATTTCATCCCTGCCACCTAAGTAAGTGCACGGCATTTCTCATCAGTACGTTTCTCAAAGTGCTTTCTACCACGAACCACCGAGATATGGAATGAACTTCTTTGGCGGTGTTTCCAGATCAATACGACATAGATGTTTTCAAGAAGAGAGTCTAGAAACAGGTGTAGGCATAGGATTTACTTAACGCAGCCATGTAAAAAAAAGTAATAAGTAGACCTTTTTGGCTTAATATAATAAAGTTTTAATTAATTGTGATTGCGAAGTGATTTAATAAATATCAAAAAAATAATATTTCTTCAATTCAGGACTACGTTCAAGAAATCGTGCAAAAGACAGGTACACCAACTAACTCTCTCAAACACATATTAGAAATATGCTTATGTTTTTCCTACAATGAACCAAATTTAAAAAGTTCGGAAAACAAAGAAAATTAAGTTATTCTTAGCCGAACCCCAAGAGAGACATAGATGAATTCTCTTAGACCTCATTTCAAATTAAACCTGTTAATAAGATAAATTAAATAGGTTGCATGTACCGTGTTCCATATATGTTTTTATCTAAAAAGAGACAAAAGATCTTTATCTCTTTAAATTAAAGCTTTAAAAGGAAAAATAATGATCATTTTACTATTGATTAATGTTGATTAATTTAATTTAAATCAGGATGAAGTATAAATAAAATATATTAATTTTATTTGAAATTAATAATAACAACAACTCTAAAAATATTGCTTAAGATTTGTAGTAAATAATGTAGTCCTTAAATTTTACAAAACCGAATACAGACACGCCAAGATCAGCAAAACAAATCTCAATTATGATGTTTGAATTTAGTATTAAACACTATTATCAAAACAATATACAGCATAAGTTAACTTAGTTTAAACATGAAATAGTAACAAAGCAAAATCTGTATTTCAAATGTTTTTATTTATTCACATTCAATAGGTAGTATACTATATTGTTATAATTGTATGATTATTTAGAATCAGGTTATTATGTTACGTATAATCTCGAACTTTAAGTGTATTTTTCTAATAACTGAAAATGAGACTGACTAACATGAGAAAAAAAAACTGCTTATTTACCGAATTAGATGTTATAATGGATGTTATAATGTTATAGGTAGCTGAGTCGTAATAACTAACGAGGTCCTTGTACTCAAACGTGGTGGGTACTTGTTAGCTTGAGAGGTTTAAGTGTGTACCGAAAACTGGACGTGAAATAACATTAAGAATTTTCATTGTAGCAAATGATTGAAATACATGAAGAGAATGAATTGTAATTATAACGAATAAATATTCTTTATTGAACACCAATAAATAAAAAATATAAAATAATTATAACAAAATCAAAAATAAAATAAAACATGATGTCACAAAAAGGTGGCCTTATCACTGAAAAGCAAAATGAAAAATGTAAATTGTATTTATACAATACATACAATTGTATTTATATGCTGATTACAATTAATTTGAAAAAAAATGATTTATGATTTACAATTGATTTGTAAAAGAAAATAAATAATATTGTTTTTAATATTTTACGGAGCAGAAAACCAAATTACATGTATGTGATGGTTATATGGGTCATCGGCGCTATTAGACATCTCACAAAATTTACAGGTACTCTGAGAAAGTATAATGAATAAAAACATGAAACAAAATCATATATAATTTCTCTATTTTTTTTAACATTCATTTAATAAAGAATTTATCAGTACATACTTTAATACATTTAAATAAATACTTTTATAATGTTTTTTTTACTAAATTGACAGTTTTAACTGCAATAGAGGTAGAAAATTTCTTACATTGGTGGGTGGTGGATATTAAAATAAAAAGTATTCAAGGAAATAGGTATATTAGGTACATAAACGATATAAAAGACAGTATATTACTACAAAATTATATAAATACAATTTCATCCAATAACCTCGTAAGACAAATTGTCTCCAGGAGAGCTCAACTAAATTGTCTCACGTCCAGCAATTGTTGATCTGCTACACATTATTTAGTTTCGTATTCGCCATACATCTGCTGTAGCTTGCAGCGATGAAATGGCTCCTCTTAATTTTCCTATTTCTCAGAATAAATTATTTTATCAAACGACTGCTAACTTTATATGTATTGCTGTTAGTCTTAGTTTCCTCTGAAAGGATCCAGAAAGCAATTACGACACAATCCTCCAGGGAATTGTGTTAAATGTTTTACTTCATTATTGTAAAGCATAGACATTTTTTCAGTTAACTGGTTCTTGCATAATAGTACTTAAATTTATATAAATATAAAATGAAAAATAAACCGACACGGGCAGGGATTCGAACCCGCGACTAGTGTGTTTTCCGGGACCAGAGGACGGTTTCCCGGAAATTTTAGAATTTTAGATCAATTATTATTTAATCATGCTACATCTCATCAAAGAAATTAACATTTTTTTACTTTAAAACATTAAATAATTACTTTACTGACGAGTAGAAAAGTGGCCCAAGATAAATGCCTACGGTTTCTCTCACATAGTCTGTTAAGAAAATTCTTCAAAAATAATTTTGCATGCTAGCATACTAACTAAAAAATCTAAAGATTACATTAACCATAACTACGAACGAACTCTTTTTTGTAGTTTCTTATTGAAATAATGTTTTTAACTTAGATTTCATTCATATATCTATAAAAATATAGATT
Source organism: Napeogenes sylphis (assembly GCA_959347405.1). Taxonomy (NCBI): domain Eukaryota; kingdom Metazoa; phylum Arthropoda; class Insecta; order Lepidoptera; family Nymphalidae; genus Napeogenes; species Napeogenes sylphis. The sequence continues at coordinate 13,744,777 of OY365776.1, forward strand.
TCTTAATAAAAGTTTCTTTTGAAAAATAATATACAAAAATATTTCATTTTTGTATATTATGTTTTGCTATTTGCTTTCTTTTTATTGCTTAAATTACTTTTTCGTCCTTTTTTCTACTCCATTTCCCTGTTTTGTTCCCTTGTGGGATTTTCTTGTAGTAGTAGCAAAACTTCTACTTTACTGACCTGACTTTATATTTTGTATTGTTGACCTGTTTTTATATTTTATAAATATGAAAACTTTCAGAAAATAACATGTGTATGTATTCTTATTTATTCATTTATCAAAATTTAAAGATATTTTGATTAAAATATTAAGGCCATGGCAATTTGATTCTTATTTTTGTATTTCTCATTGTAATTAGAGAGTTGAGTATTAATTAATTTGACTGTTTATTTATAAACTAGAAATATATTTATAAACCATATATGAAAACTATGTAGCATAACAAATTGAACAGAGGAGTAAAAGGTTAAATGTATGATACAATTTGAAATATGACTCGTAGATCATTTTGCTTCTCCACAAAAAAAGTGTCGTGAAACGAACCCTATTAAAATAATATGTTTAACACGTTATTAAAAAAGAGATTACCTATATATTATTTTTTATATAAAATATAAAATGTAACAAAGAAATTTATTTGTAATTAATTTCGCTCACTATTTTAATGCAGTCGTTTATAAACGAAGAAGGTTATTATTAAAAAAATATATTTTTGCCATTGTTATAAAGAATAATTCTAGTTAACAATTTAAATTATGTTACTTAATAACTGTTTAAATATTATACTTATAAATAATAATTGTTATCTAATTACAAATTAATAATAATAATTAATATACATACCTTTTAAAATATCCACTTAAAATATTTTTAATTTAAACGCTGCAACTAAAATTCATGAAGTTAGGTTCAAGCCACTTCAATAAGGTACATTCAGAGTACAAAGACAAAGTTAGCGGGTAATGTAACTTACGCTTTAAACTTTAAGACTGGTTCAAACGGCAAAGAGAATAACTAGAACGACATTGTTATTGCCTTTAATTTTCTACAATGGTGTCACAAAATAGACTAACACAATAGAAAACCAGACGTAACAGATCTTAAGCCTTATTTGAACTTAACATTTAAAATGTGACGATAACTGCTCTGTTTGAAATATCGAGTACGTCATACGCACGTGCGTTGTGAAAGTTTATAAACTTTAATTGAAATTAAACAATATACAATATTCGATACGTAATTAGGGGCGATGTAATTTAATCATTTTTATTTTAGATTTAAAACTCAGAAAAGAAAGATCGAAGATATTATATATTATGTTTATTTTCAGAAATAACTTTTACAGCAGTTACATTTATATAAAGTTTTATAATAAATTAGTTCTTTAAATAAAAATCAATCATTTTGTAACGTACTAAAACAGAAAGAAGCTTTTGAGATCTAACGGATATTGACAAGGTCAAGGTCGGATATCGTCTTTGATCGGGTATTGCGTGAAGATATTTTCATTTCCAGCTTTTCTGCATCTATTGAAAAATATATTATTATATATTATAGTGTAATAGTAAAAGGTTCCTTTTCCCTAAAAGCTACCACTACAGTTTACAAATACAGTTTTATTGCAAAAACTAACATCTTTTTAAAATAAATATTATATATATAAATACTTATATACTAAACCTGACGTAAGCTCCATCAATTAAAGTGTCAATTTCAATCAATTCAATTATTCGATTCGAAAATTATAGAATAAAAAAGTGAGTTTTTTGAGATGGCTTGATTTAAAATCCCTTAATTTATTAATTAAAATATTATGTATCAAATAAACTAACTATATATAAGTCACAAAAGAAATGTATTTATGAATAAATAATGCTACCTTATCGTTTTGTTTCAATTTATTTTTTTAGCCCTCGACTAAAAAGAGGGGTGTTATAAGTTTGACCTGTCGATCTGTGTATCTGTGTATCTGTGTGTTTGTCTGTGGCAATGTAACGGCCAAACGCGTGGACGGATTTGAATGCGGTTTTTTTTTCAATCGAAAGCTGTGTTTGTCAAAATGGTTCTTAGTTATGATTGGTCGAAATAGCAATAGCAGATGTTTTATTGGTGGAAGGTTCATATGCAATAACTAGAAGTTCTAATAAAGGATTTTTACACTTAGTTACTCAGTTAAAGTACTTTATTAGTGATAGCTGTTGCCCGTGACTGCGTCTACGTAGACTGTAATATATATATATATATATATATATATATATATATATATATATATATATATATATATATATATATATATATATATATATATATATATATATATATGTATATATTATAAATACTTAAACAACTGAAAACTTTTGTGTTTCCATTATATTTTTTGTGTTTCATTATGTTTCATTATATTGTAGGTTCATTTAGTACAATTCAGAAACCAGTAACATAACTTTAAAAAGCAGAAAAATAATTAAAATACAAAAAAACCTCCGATACAGAAAGACCTTTAAAAAGAATAAAAATAATATTATTTATATACTTATTGAAGTTATTGCGTCGGGAGACAGCTTAATAAAGTAAGAAATTAAAATGCAAGTAGGTTACCAAGGCAAATAAAGAAATTACGATATCGAATCGTATAGTCTAAATCCTCAATGATTAACTTCGTAAGAAAGACACTATCGTCAACGTACGTACAAGAGTTCCCCGACGCAACGACTTCAATAAGTATATAATAATATTATTTTTATTCTTTTTAGAGGTCTTTTTCATTCGGGGGTTTATTATTATTTTTTTTTTTAATACGTATAAACTTTTATTTAATCTTTATACTTTTCTAATAAGTTAAAAAAATGTTTTTTTCATCTGGCGTATTTGAAACGTTCGACTACAGGCGCTCCTTAGTTATTTTTTTTTTCGAGTATGATGTCGTAAATGGCATACAACGTTTATGAGAAGTGAAGCTGTTAGGTTTTATATGGCATTTGGTAACATCTGTTTGTTGTTTTTTATTGCACGTTTTTTTCCTAGTACCTATATCAAGAAATATAAGTGGACAATTTATAGTTTATTCTGTTTATAAGTATATAATAATATATGACTACTTAAGTTAACTAGATAATGAAAATGAAGAAATGGCTTAATTAGGTCCTAACAATAGTCTTCAAATTTTCTTTTGCCTAGAGCGACCTAGATTTCTCCATAATATCTACGAGATAAATAACTGATTGTTTTGGGTACATTTTATTTCGATAAGGGTCAAGTTTACACCATCATATCGGGATAGGATAGGGATGTATATTATCTAACTCCACTTTAATATTTATTCCGATGAATATGAATACATGATTATAAAGTTAGGTTAAATGTTGTTTTTTATGAAGCATACTACTTTAATAGCTTTCGATGTTTATGTCAATGTCATACGAGGGGATAATAATATATCACTATGAAAGTCTCAGGGCATATCTCGGCTCGTGATTTAAATCTTCTAATATAGTTTTTTGAGCATAAAGTCACTTTTTGTATGATAAATTATTATGTTGTTATTGTATAACGCATCCTTTGTACTTACACTTTTTATGTAAAAACTATAAACCTTTAAACTGGTAAGCAGCAGTAATACGACAATAAGAGATTATTAACTTCTTAATTTGTTACCCGATTGTTAAAAAAAAAACTAAATATAAAGTGAATTCCATGACAATATCTTCCCGAAAACATGCATCCAAATCTATTAATCCGATTAATCCGAACAGACAAAATGAAAAAACATTGGTTTAGGTTATCTTGCTTATATAAAGGTCACCTTTTGAATTTTTGAAAATATTTGTTCGTGCGCACAACTAAAAGACAAATAGATAAACAGACAAAGATTTAAAAAATGCTGAAAATGGATTCTGTTAGTTTTCACTTTACATTCTAGTATATTTTTTTTAATGTTTTCAATATACGAAGACTACTACTCTATAGATTTATTACATATATAGAATAAGATTTGCATGGTATCTATTACGTGATTGACATAAATTGACATAACTTTTTATTTCTTAACCGATTTAGAGTTTAGAAATAAACAATAAATGAAGACTGTGATAATATACTCCTGAAAATTTAAATTGGTTTATGTTTATGATATTAGCGTGCAGAAACATACAGACATACAGACCTACAGACACACAGACAATCTAAACAACCATTTTTTTTATATTTACCCCCTATAATTATTTTTTTTTATATTTTCCCAGTACAGAAATGGATCAGTGACAATTAATTTTATTGTATGTATATATATTATATATGTGTGTGTAGTTTACTATTTAGTATTTAATTTTTAAATTACACATATATTTTAAATATAATAATATAAAGCTCTTATTCTAAATTGCGGTTTTAATAACTCCGCATTGTTGAATACTGAGTAGAACATTTTGAGGTAAGGATTCACAATTTCTTTTGACGTAATACAAAGACAAAGGGCTCATTTAACCAAATACTTTTAAGAAAATTGTTTTAGTTATTAAGGTTATATACGAACTACTTAAAATACTTCTTAATAGCCATTATTATACACATTTTTAAAATGATTTAGCTTTTGTTCGTAAGGTTTTTTTTGTTATATAAATAAAATATTGATTTTTATACAACAAATATATTCCATATTCCGGGAATTCCATCAAAATAATTTCAACAATTACAATTTTGAATACGCCACTCAAATATATTTATAACCGTGCGTAGAGTACAGTAACACTAACGTTGAAAATTTAAATTGACAACTGAATTAAACTTAATTCGGAATGAAAATTATGATATTTTCTAGTTCGAAAATGAGTTTTTGATCTTTCCAAGATAGTCATGTGACACTACTGTACATCTGACAAGTAAAGCTTCATAACGTTCATCTATCTTAGTTGGTGTGTTCTACTGAACATACTTGTTATCTGTAATAAGATTGCTAAAAAGTTTACTTAAAATTTTCAAATTAATTTAGTTTTAATTAACAATAATGTTACCAAAAATAAAAGTGTATTTGTATGATTGCCGTACTAGTATAAGAATATATTTCAATGTTTTAAATACAGATGTAATATTTTATATCCTGCATGTATAAACATAGTAAAGAAATATTATTCAAAACGAAAAAATAAACTTTATTTAACCTATGACATAATTATTCATAAGTTGTTAAATATCATGCATTTTCTTTTATAAGTATTGAATTAAAAAAAAATATAAATCTATTAAGTATTTCACTCTTAAGTATTGTCTTGTTAATCGAGATCAATATTTGAAATGAAAAAAACTTAAATGAAATAAAACACTTATATTATACAATTGTTGAGGGATTGCAATTGATACATTAAGATTGATAGAGAACAAATAAATCCAGAACGAAGTAATTTTGTTCAACTTCTATTTAAATTGATTCTGGCTATATTTATTTGCTGTCACTTTCACTATACATTTGTTCACACAAAAATCATGAATTAAGTTTTTTCTTTTAAGCTGACTTTTAGTTTAGTATTATCAATAATTAGCTGATACTAACGTCCTTGGTACGTCCGCGGGTTATTTTTGTTTTTTTACTACTAGAGACTACTTCTCATATTATTTATATTCATAATTTAACAATAATACCTATATAATGTAATCGAATACCTTATGTAAGGCTCTTCGAACTTACTTCCACAACTTCGTCTTATAGTTCTTTCGCGAGTCTTTGTGTTTCACGTGACCTCTTTATCACGAAAATCTGTATTACAATCACAGTCGAAAGTCACATTCTCATTCTATTATTTCTCAAAATAGAATGAAAAATGTACTTACTATTTCACTTTGAGAAAATTATTTTAAAAACAAAACTATTAGTTAAACTAATTAGTTTTTCGCATTATGTTTCGTTTACATACTCGTAATGACGAAACATTAGACTCAAATTCACTTTATATCAGTACAACTAAAATTGACTATGTATATTGACTCTGATAAAGTTCAAAAGGTACTAAAAAAAAAGATTTTTATGTACTTGAATAGATATGGAATAGACTTCATTCAATACATTCGTGTATCTGTACTCCAGCAAATTAGTATTTGATTAATAGTCGAAAAAAATATTTTGATATTAATAATCTTTTAAGTGTAAGATATTTTAATTAATGCATGATCTGATTCTTTTTCTTCTTCTGTAGTCGGTATCTCATGTCTAAGGATCGTGGTCAGCATCAGGGTTGTATCTGGAGCAGATGATCTGCCTCCACCGGCATTTTTCAAGTGCATTTCTCATAATCGTATAGAACTTTGACGTTGAGGATTCCCTAACTTGATCGGTCCTTCGTAATGGTGAGCGACCGCGCAATCTTTTCCTTTCGGTGTTTTCAATCACGCTAATATTTTTTATTATTATATTATTACTATGCCTTGAATACTTCAACATTATTTTTGCACAAAGCTGTAGACACGAGACATAGCGTGCTTCTTACAACTAACAGCATATAACAAGTATTCAACCTGAATTCTAACTCAATTATAATGTCAAGATTGTTGACATAGAATTTCCATTTGCACTATGGAAATATATCATAAGGGTAAGGTAAGTTCTTAGAAAATTAGTTTTTAATTTAGAGAATTTTTTAAGTTTTTTCTACTAAGTTTCATAGGTAATATAATCGGCCGTTTAGCATAAAATTATAAATACTGGATACTACACAAATTTGTAATATAATAAGCTAATTTATTGCAAGTCCAAGGTTTAATTTTAATTATCTTTACTTATTCTTTAGATAATATATCTTTGTTAAGTGGTACAATGTAAAACTTAATACTCAAAGCTGTTAAAATATTAGTGAACAAGTTAGTATTAATGATATCTAGCTCAGTTCAACCGGATATTAAACAAGGTTTTCCTAGAACGTGTAATAGTATTATGTAGTACCTGTATAGTTTATTAATTATATTTCATAAACTTATATAGATTTATTGCAATTACTGCTGTTAATCTTCCTGTCAACCAAAAGGTATGGGTTTGAAACGTAAATAATATTTGATCGTCTGTAATTTTTTATCGCCAGATTGCAATTTTAAGGTCTAACTAAAAAGAATATGGTATCTCTCTTGCAAGGTAGAACTTATATTATTTTAATACAATATTAGCTTATTATATACGACTGTTATAATAAATTTTGTGAAATTTAATACAATACTTTGTAGCAACTACGTCTTACTCGTCTCTTACTCTCATACAGAAGCAAGTTCTATAAAAGTTTCTTATTTGAATAATTCTCAAACTTTTAAATATTAATTTTAAAACAAACTACGAGAACATGATAATTTACTTTATAATTAACAACAGTTTTAAGTTAATGTTGATAAAAATATTTGTTGAATTAAAATTAAACACTATCTTTTGTCAGCGGTTTTTCATACAATGTTAGTAATGTAATAAGTACACATGTTAAAAGTGTATTAGTAGTAAATATTTTAAAAACATTTACTTATTAAATTTCTTTAAATAAGATATGGACAACAATAAGTATAACAGTACATTTTTTTTATAATAAATAATATGATTTATGAAAAAGAACAATGATATCAATCCGTAACTGAACATTACTATATAATAATATTCTCGGATTGAACTTAAACTAACGAGATCTATTTGAATCATAATTCAAATTTAAAACTCTGTATTCAAAATAAGTTTTATACAAAACATTCAAAACCATCCAAAACCATCTAGGAAAAATATTTTTTTTTATAAATAAAAAAAAAGCAGCCTGGAAGCGATCGCTTAGTACGTACTGTATATTTACGTACGTACTTGTACGTACTTGTACGTACGTGTATATTTACACAGCACGTGGTGCTTAATAAAATTATCAATATTCTTGTACATATATTTAGGATTTTCAATAATATACTGAGCGGGGACATGTTAAGAATTCCTAGGGCTCAGATTGTAAATTGCACAGATGTCCGTCCCTCTTTTGTAAGAAGAAAAAGGTATTAATATCAGCAACACTACTCCATAGTAAGATAGCATAAAACGTTATGCTATGAAACAGACTACTCGTATAATCAATTAACTTGACAGTAGTCTCGTTAGTGAGGGATCTTATTTTTTACAGCTTACGCGGCAGAGCTGAGTTTACTAACCAATCCAGCTATATGAGGGCCCCATTGTAGTATTGTGGTCAAATTGTCTATTTAAATAGAATCAAAAGTAAAAGACAGAATAAAGAGTAGAAGTTTATAAAGAAATTTTATTGTAAAAATGAAAAAGTTAGAACACTAATTTAACATCCGATATCCATAGTAATATTATAAATTAGAAAGTAACTCTGTCTGTTTGTTTGTTAGATTTTCACGTTCAAACCACTTCACCTATTTTGACAAAATCTGACACGAACGTAGATAAGGTGCTAAGAAAGAACATAGGCTACTTTTTACAGTGGGAAAATATTGAATTACCACGGGTGACGTTAATCAGAAGAAAAGCAACGTTGCGCCTCTTTTTTGGATGCTCTGACCTCATAGTGGTGATACTTTGTTAAAATTTAAAGAAAAATGTTATTAGTAGATCTAATAAAAACCTCAACACTATACGGATATTTTAGTAGGTAAGTCAAAGTAAGCCACTATGTAAAAAAAGTAATTATTTGCCAACAGTATTTACAAAACATATGGAATCTAATGAAATATATTGACTTTCACTGTACAAAAACAAACTTTGCCTTTTAAAGTATATTGTTTATGTGCATAGTTTCACAAATACGGGAAATTGAATATTAGAATTTCATATACACAATTAGAAATATGGGCTTCACGCATCACGGGCCTCAATATTAGGCGAAAACTAAAGATCCCATTTATTAGTGGTAAAATCAAATACTGCTTAATATTTCCCTTTCAATAATGTTAACTAAATGCATCTAAGTCAAATTTAAAAATTTTAAATCTAATCTTTGAGATTATTTGATTCTGTTGGAAGTTTGAGCTTTAAGGATTTAATTTAACCAAACAAATTTGCAAGTCAGTTACTAACACAAGCTCAATAGGAAGTCAATTATGACTTGTCCAACTCTTTGGAATTACTTCTGCGAAATTTAATCTTTCTTTAAATTCCTCAAAGCATTAATTGTTAATATAAAGTATTATATATTTATATAGTACTTATTTGAAAAAAAAAGATACATACAAATAAATATTTGCGTAGAAAATGCGTTCTGGATCTTCATCTAAGTGTATCCAATTATATAAAAAAGTGTCCACTTTTTTTTAAGCACTTATACTTATTTATTATGGATTGAACTTTAAAAAATGGGACATATAATATAAGTAAAAGTGTAAACACTTTAAATACATATTTTGAAGTTTTAATAGATTATAAGTTGATGATATGCCTTGATATAGAATATAACAAGAAATGGAAATAAATTTAAGAAAAATGTGTAATAGCAGTTTTAATTTATTATTAATAACATAAAGAAAAGATGCCGTTTTTTAGCAACATTTATGTAGAGTGGTTCCAAAAGTGGTCTAAAGAACATCTGTTGTAAATTTCTACGTTCAAAAACCTAAAAATAAAAAGTTAGAAGCTTTAAAGTGATCTTGTCTTCTAATACAATGTTAGCAGGTAATGTAACAGATGTTACATAACTTTGTGTGCGCTTTTAGAGGCGAAGGAAGAAGTTTAATGATTGCCTTAAAAAGTTCAGTAAGTGTTCTCTATTGTATAATAAAGTGAACTTTTGGCATTTTTACGAATATTCTTTTATCACAAAGTAGAATCATATCCATCAATTAGCCTCCAATTAAAATTCCAAGTAATTTATAAGTTGTCAAAATATAAATAAACCTTAAAGCAAGAAAAAATGTGTACTAAATTACTTTTATACACATTTTTTCTTGCTTTAAGGTTTATTTATATTGTAAAATTTAATGTAAAATGAAATTGAAAAAATGAAAATTTTAAACAAAAAAATCTATTAAGGTAATCGCGCGATGTAGCTAGTAGATCATTAGGGGCGAAGTAGGAAGTAGCACCTATATATGTATTAAATGATTTAAAGCTTCATTGGATAAGAAACTTTTAATAATTATACTATGATTATTTGCTTTGTTTACAAGATTCATCAAAGTATAAAACTAATAGATTAAATGTAAAATAGCCTTTTTCTTTCCCGTGACACCAATCTATTGTTCATATTTGTTTTCTTTGCATATTTCTGAAGGTAAATAGTAAATAGAGCTATTCTTAAAAATTGTAAAGTGCTATTCAATTAAATATAAATATTAAGAAGCAATATAGTTAATATGATTATAGTACGAAGCATATTGCAAAATATGAACCAATATGTAATAGCGTGGAAGATATTATACTGAACGAAAAAAAGATCCATTAAAATAAGTCCCTTTTAACTAATAGTGTCGTAATTAGTTGTTCTATACTTTTTGGTCCTGCGCTTAGATTCTACTTTGATGTCACATATCAAATATGACTGATAAACAATAGTTAAGAAAGATTTTAGTTGTAAATTAATAGTAAAATTACTAAACAGTTGCTTCGAGTTTTTTAAGTGCTATTCGCTATGGAGCTACTATTTGATACCGAGTAACTAGAAACTGACCTTTCAAACACTCAATGAGTTAGACTTTATTTAAATTTACTCAAGCAACCTAAACTTTAACACTTCAAACAATTTAATAGTTTAAGATATAAAATCATTATGATTAATACTTCAATCAAAAATGTTGTACCCCTTTTATGTAGTTTTAAACAGTTTTAATTCAGAAGAAGAAATGGTTTAGTTAATGTTTTTTATATTCAATAATTAAATACATTAGAAACGAATAACTTTACACACATTACAATCTGAAAAAAACCTTATACATGCTCCTCTATTGTTTATGTTGACACTATCATTGTGCAGTAGTTATTAGTCTTGTGTAATTTTTCTTAACATAATTTGTAGGTACTCGTAACATCATTATTTACTTTAAAGCAATGGACGATTTTACTATTTGTCTAAAAAACCTTAGCTCCATGTTTTCAAAGGCTTTTTTCTTTAAAATATCCATTAGAATATATCTACTATATTATTTGTTGAAATTTACATTTAATTAAAATTATTCTTAAGTATTTTTATTTGTTTTATCTCTTTTCTTCGAAACATAATTTTCATGGAAAAAATTATGCATATGGACTTTTTTTTAAAGGACCATATTGAAATAATAATTAGGAAAATAAAAAAAAAAAGATGTGCTTATTATTCGCCTACGTTAACTTAAATATGTCTATAACCTAAATATCATATTTAGACTTATTTATTAAACATAATTTTTGTTCATTGTTACTTCACAAAAGAAAGATTTATATCTTTCATCCTTCCCTCCTTGCCTCGTACAAAATAATAGCTTCTCGGGATACTGACAGCAAATAATACTTCGGTAATAACTTGGAACAAATTAAACTTTATCAGTTACTAAAGCTACGTATTTCATAACATTATCTTGAGAAGTAACTCGGATGCTTTTTTAAATTCACCTTAATTTAAATATATCAAAGCTGTAAACATATTAAAAGTTATAAATACGTATAATGTTTACATACATACTAATTTCCTCGTATATTACTTAACTTGTTGTGGAAAGATACTTCTCTTTAAATATTAAAAACAAACAAGCCAAAACCAAAACATGAGATTACGTATGATTTATGAACAGAGAATTTACTGAGATACACGAGCGGAGTCCGTGGAATTGGAGATTAAATACGTTCACGTAAGGAAGAATGGAGAGTTAGTTCGTATTTTTGTAATTTTAGTAATTAAAAAAAAAAATTGCAGCCGTCTAAGTAAATGAAGTTCGTAATCTAAGTGCTAACATCATCAACTGGTGTCAAATTTCTTTGATTTGTCTGTATATGGTATGGTAAAGTATATAAAGTTGAACAATTTATCTTGTCTTAGTTGGATAGAATATACTTCCTAATATTAGTATCCGTAATTTCCTGCAAGCGATTAATATCAAAGATATCAAAGGTAGTTAGGATTAACAAATGGCAACTTTGAAAAGATAACATTTTTTATAGAGTTAGTTGTTTTGAAGAAAGCAGAGCAAAAATATGAATTAATTGAGAATTTTATGTTCACAATATTTAAAATAAAATATACTGGCCAGAAAATGTGTAAATAAAATAAATATACCGTGAGTAAATTGATGTGTTTAAAACTATCGTAAAAAATATCTAGGACTCAGATCGTAAACTGCAGGGATTATTTCTGTCGTAGAAAGGAAATGGAATTTATGTAAAAAGTTCTATTTCCAAGTAAAATATCACAGTTTGCTCTGAAATTTACTATAATAAACTAACTTGGTAGAAGTCTCAAGTAAAGATCATACTACGAATCCAAATTTACTGCGGTTTTTAGTAGTCTAAGCTACAGTAAACTATCAGTACTTTAAATAATAACACTTTATACTTGAATAATATTTAGGAATTTTATAATATTCAAGACTGCGACTGTAATTATATCAATAGAGTTACTTTTTGACGTTAAATTATCACATACATTACTAATACATTATCACATACATTACTAATCTGACGAAACTCATTGCGATCAATATTGTTAATGCCTTAAATTATTATTAAAGGAATTTTTCATATCACAATATTATTGTGATATGAAAAATGTTACTGTGCAAACCTAACACTTCTTTTCAATTTTGCAAAATAATGTTTACTTTTTAATATCTTAAACTATTAAATTGTTTGAAGTGTTAAAGTTTAAATCATTGAGTGTTTGAAAGGTCAGTTTCAAGTTACTCGATATCAATGAGTAGGTCTATGGTGAATAGCACTTAAAAACTCGAAGCAACTGTTTAGTAATTTTACTATTAATTTACAACTAATAACCACCTGGTTAAAAGTAGTTTTTAAATTTAACAAATCAATTGCTTGTTTCTGTTAAGTAACATTATAATAAGACTGTCAATCTTCATCACAGAAAAGTCTTTATGACTTGTTTTAGTTTTCAGTTAAATATCTGTTTGTTTGTTACCGAAAAAAAGAAACAGAGTTATCTCCACTTTTGTAACCAGATGCGAGATAAGATTAATTCGTTAGAGAAAGCTAGTACAAAAACCTTAATAAAATATTTGATACAAAATGAATAGGAATACCTAGCAATAAAATGATTCTAAAATATTAATATTTCAGTTAAAATTATATTATTGATAAAAAATACGACTAGTAAATAATAAGTTGAGTATGATTAAATCACTAAATTTGAATTAGTATACTAAAACCCGATAAGTTAAATTAGTCTTAATATTAAGACATATAATTTCTCTAATTTTTGTTTTCATATTTAATATACCTCTCTCTCTTTTCTTTTTCAGGTATATATAATTAAAGCCCACAGCAGCTTCGGTAAATAAGAAATATATTACGGTCCCTATCAGCCAACGGTTCTGTAAAGCAATCAATTTGCTATAACCGATATTTCTGGATTGATTGATTTTGAGAGCATTATTGCTGATAATTCAATTGCATTACGACAACAAATACTATAGAAGATAATAATAAAATAAATATATCTATACTTACTTAAAAATTTAATGTATAAAAGTTTAAATTTATATAAATATAGAATGAAAAATAAACTGACACAGGCACCTTGCCCGTGTCGGTTCGAATCCCTATTCGAACCCGCGACCTCTAGGAAACCGTTCCGTCGCTCTACCAATTGAGCTACCGTGTCGCTCATTACCATCGTCATTATCGCGTATTTGTCGGTTATAATAAAACTTTTATTATAACCGACAAATATTTGGTCAAGCTGGTAAAGACTCACTGTAATATATTCACGTTAACAGGTACTTATAGCAAGGTACAGGTATTAACTTACATAAAAGTTATTGAACGATGATTAATATTTTAAGTGACGTATATTAACACAACGCTTATTTTACCGCTAAGTGATATAACACTTTATCTTATAAGTGATATAACACTTTAACTTGATATTATTTATAAACTTAGGTAACTTTAACGGTAACGTTAGGTATTCGGAACTGTAGTAACGGTGTTCGGAAGCTGAACTAAATGACAGTCGCAAGGGATTGCCCAAGACCTAACTGAAGTTAAACTTCGTTGGCAGTGCAATAGATAAAGTACTCGTATATGTTACATAATTCCAAGGAGAAACCTCAATTAAGTAACTGTAATAATAATAAACTAATACTAAAAAATAACCATGTTTATAAGTCAGAGAAACAGTTCCTGTTACTTAGAACGAGAACATTTGGTATTCTAACTTTGGTAACATTTATTAATTAACAAATAGTGGTACAGCGACATGTGTTTTTATGTTTTTTCTAAAATTATACATCGCATCGCAGGATCTAGCTCGAAATAATTATAAGCGTTTGGTTTTGGTTTCGCTAAAAAGTTAAAAAAGAAATTATTTAATACGTTTTATTTTAATAACATAAAGCAATAAAATAAAAAGTTTTATTATATGCACCTTATATACGTACATAATTTATATAAATATTATGATATTATAGACCTGTGCCCTTATTCGGTATAACGTTACATAAAGCGTTCTTCGTAACGCTTTATTCCCAAAGAGTATGTTATTTATATTAAAAACCTAACTCTTTATTATTTCTTTTCCATATTATATGTATATAACTATCTAAATTCGTAATGTTTATACTAACATTGTGATAAGCATGTGTGATGTGGTGAACATTGAAATTGATAACATACGAGTAATTTACTTCTAATACATATCGGTAATTTTGGTTTCTCAACTATTAAATTATATAATATAATTATAAATTAGGATTTGTAATGCTTCCTTGAAAATAAATTTTCTTTCAACCAACATTCTAAGCACATAAAAAAATCTATTTAAAAATCGATATTTTCCGATTGAAAACGATGTCCGGAACGTATCTTGCGAAGAACTAAAAATAGCATAGCAATAGAATAAAAATTATTTCATTCAATTGCACATCGAGGTAATGTTTTGAAAAAAAAAATATTAAATTAATAATATTAAAAAAAATATTTTTTAATACATCTAGTGCCTAATAAAATAAATTTAAAGTCTATTCTTGTTTTAATTAAACCTAAGGAAGCATTTTGTACATTTTTCATTAATTATGGTCACGGGCGATCCCCCTTGACATCAGGTGACATCCCTGTTTAATATACCGTATGCATATTCATTAAAAATAATTTTATTTAATTTCTGTATAATATATATAAAGCAAAATATCGCAAATTTTACAGTTCAAATAGGGTTGCAATCTCCCTGCGGGGGTAAATATTGAATTTAATTTGATTAAGTTAGGCCCTCCTCACCCGCTTGTTAATTGTAAAATAACATACCTAATTTAAACTACTGTAATACTACGTACAAAAGAAATACATAAACTGTGCAGTTTGTAATATATAATATAATTTGTGTTAGATGTTGTGTTGTTTCGCCAGCGCTTAACAGTAAAGAGATATGTATTTTTTTATCTTAAATTGTAGTCGCACAATGTCCAATATCACAATGGCTAAGACACAAACCTTTAAGATAAAGAGATTACAATTTATAAATAGAAGATACTAGATTGACTAAAGGTTTTTAAATAACGTGATCATTCTCACTTACTACTAGAAGATTGCTATAAAAATGTTATTCACGAAACCAAACGCTAAGTATTTTATTGGAAGGTGTTTATTTTTTAGAAGAGTGTTTTAATTAAATTTTTGTTCTCCTTTTACAAGGAATAATAAGAAATATTAAAATAAGATAGTTTTAAAAAAGTAATTATACAAATAAGATATCTGGGCCCTTTCAGAAACATATAGATAAGACTTGAAGGTCTCGTCCACTTTTTAACCGACTTCTTCAAAAATGAGGAGGTTATCAATTTTGCCGGTGTATATATATATATTTTTCTATGTATGTACACCGATTTCTCCGAGATTTCTGAACCGATTTACCTAATTCTTTTTTGTTTGATGCGGAATGGTTTCGAATCGGTCCCATAAATACCAACCAAATTTGGTTCAGGTTATTAGTTTTTATTTTATGAGCATTTTTGTCCAAGTTTTGAACTAGCTTCTCCGGAAGGAAATCAAAACGTGCAGTGACTAATGACATCTATTGTTCCGGTTTTGTATCACTTCTAATCTATGAGCCCTCTGCTCAGTCGACTCGTTCTCTAAGCGCTCATTAATGAGGCCAAGTATATAGACTTCAAACCTATTAGTAAATAGGACATATAAATAATAGGTAGTATATAATAAATCTTCATTATTTTTAAAGTGAAACTTTTATTACATCGTCTCAAACTTTTTCGTCTGTGTGTTGCATGTCGCGTGACGGTCGGCCGCGGAGTAGGGATAAAGTGAAAGGCGCTCGTCAGAGCAGCCGAGGCCAATATGGCGGCGCCTATAGTTCGCATCAGCTGACCGTGTAGTGTATAGACTATTACTCATTTGTGCCAGTGCTCCACGCTATTTTGTTTGTTTTTGTCAGTGTTTAATGTAAATGTTGTTATTTATTCATTATTATGATTAAGATATAATTAATTTTAATTAAATTCATGATGAAGACGGAATTGATAATAGAATGATTAAAAATAATTGAAAAACGGATCAAAATGACTCAACGATTATGAAATATTGTTTTCAGTGTTTTAATATGTGTATATCATCTAAATAATTGTTAAGTATTATGTATGTCGTACTCTAAGACACAGAGTTCAATAAAAATATTAGTTGGAGACCTAGTCTACTTTTATCATTTCCCATTATCATTCCCATTTTCTAAGTATAAAATTAAGATTGATGAAGCAATTTTTATACTCTTAATGGAATATTATTCCGAAAATTTTTAGTTAAATGTCTATAATGTGAAAAAAAGTTTCACTTTTACGGTGGTTTCATAAAACCACACAACAATTTTTTTACTTTTTAGTTTTAAAGTCGGTTTTTTTAACATAATTATTTTTATTAAATTATAAGTATATATATATATGATGTTTTAAGTAAAAAGTATGACGTGACAAGCAAAGATTTCGTGTTGATAGAAAAAATTGCAATAAATCCGCACTTGAAGTAAAACTTTATATAAGAATAATAAAAATTAGATATTTTCACGTATGTATTTAATTTATTAAATGACAAATGAACCTGTCTCTGTTAAATTAATAGACGAAATAGTGTTTTTTAATAGTGTATTTTTAAATATACATGGAACATTGTAATAATTAGGAAACAATCTTTTCAATTGTATAAACAAGTATTATTAAGAAAATAAAGCATAATAATGCCCAGGAAAAACGCAATACATATGGTCGCCCAAAAATAGACTTAGCTACGCTCCAGCGAAGCGAATAAAATACTTGGGGGTTTGAGGTATCATCAAATAGGAAACTTTTACATCAATCTTCTTTGAAATTGATCGAAATTATTATTTTATCATCAAAATATTTTATACATTTATAAGATGAGGAATTCTTCATCTTAATCGATTTGGTATTTTAGTGTGATTTGATTAGCTAGGCTATTTTTTTGAACAAGTTGGTTAATCTTAGTACTTGTCATTCCAAACAGCTTGACCGATATTGATAATTGGTTTGTAGGCTTATAGGCAAAGTTGAATAGTTTATGGTTCTAGTTGAACCTGATAGGTGGACCTGTTGTCAAGACTCAGAATTATACTTTTACGGTACAACTTATTCTAAAGTTTTTTATTAAATTGAAAAACTTGGATTGAGATAATCACTCCAAAACTTATACTTAGCCAATCTAGTAAGTTCTAAAAACATTGAGTGAGTGGTAAATAAATGGCACTTTCCATTAGTCATGTACGCCAAAAGTCGTATTGCGAAAACTATTTTAAAATATTGAACTTATTATACAAAGTGTAGGTATATACCAAATTACATTTTTACAAAAAGTCTTATTACTTTTTCTAAAATGTCTTCATGATTTTTTTTTGGTATTTATTAGATTAAGGGTTTGTCACTCCAAATAACGATTTCCTCCAGAAATTTATGACAAGGATTTTAAATATATCAACAAGAACAAAGACAAAAAAATGAGAATTGCGTTTCCTAACAGAAGGGCGACTTCAAACATTAAAAAAATCTTATTAATTTCTGCTAATAATATATGAGTTATTAGCAGATTATATTATTAATGTGTTGTATTGTTAATTGAAACTCAATATTAAACTCAGTTTTGAGTAAAAAATATTAACGACTTTCACCGACATGACAGTTATTTTTTATTAAATACTATATTTTATACTAACGGCTCTTAGAAAAAAAAATATTATAGTATAGCGCACTTGGAATAAAAATTTACTGATATTATAATTATATATATTATAAGTCGTAAAAAATTAATTCTTCCTGTATCTTTTCTAAAATCAAAACTGTTTTTTTTATTAATGAATACTAAACATAATGATAATAACCATCATTTTCATTGTAAATCTTAAGCATATCGGCAATAAACAGAGAGAGTATGAAAATTTTGTGTACACCACGTAAAGAAAAACGTCGGGAAAGAAATTATATATTTTTCACATTGCATATGCAGTTAGATTGTGCTTATAAACTCAAAGCGCTAACTATAACGAAGCCATTTTCGTAAACAAAGGTTAATATTAAAGGTTAATGGTTAATACTGGGCTACATTTAATGCGATAAAGTTTTACCGAAATAAGGTTATATAAGGTATATTTTTACTCTGTATAGACAGCTCAGGGCTTTTAAATACATACTTATTACTCTATTTAAGTTTTATTTAGTGACGACATAGCAGGCAATATTCATCCCACTTATTGATAACGTGACCATTACAAAGACTCCTTTATATATGTTGGCTAAATATCGCTCCATATTTTGTCGTATTTTAATGACAGTCATCACATCTCGTAGCTACAATTATTTATGTATGTCGCAATTAGCAAAATAAATACGCAAGTCAAAAGTATTAGATATCGATATAGATATGCAATAGATACTCGATATTTTTCCCTAAGACATATTTGTATCAGAAAAAGAAAAACTCTTTTGACTATTATTATCTAATTCATTATATAAATAGGTCCTTACGAATTAAATTGGCGTTTTTCGGACAGGCCACTTTAAAAACAATTAAAATTTTTACAGCTATTTACAAATGTATTTTTGTTTCGTTGACCGTCATTCATTTGTTTTTTTCCTTCTGATTTTTCTGTTTGAAATACTCAGTTAAAAACAGAAAACTTTAAATATCGCATTAATTATGGTGGTCGTGTTGCAAAAGGAAACACAGTCAATTTTTAGTTCCAACGTTTTCGTTCTGGAAATTTCGACCTTCAAAACAAGAACCGAGAACGACCGGAGATTCAAATTGATAATGAAGAATCAAACATCAAAGCTTTTAATCCACTTGATGCAAGTTGGAAAGATTAAAAAGCTTGAAAACTCATGAACGCGCGTGGACTGCTGCGTCATTACTGAACCGGGAAAATAATAAAGGGATTTTAACTTGAATCATTACCTGTGATGAAAAATGAATTCTTTACTATAATTGGTCTCGACCAATCTCAATGGTCAGATCCTGGTCAACCAGCGAAATCCCAAGCGAAAATTTACGCAAAAAAAAATTACTTCTGTGCATTTGGTGAACCAGTGCCGGTATTTTTCATTACAGTTTTTTCATCGCAATTACGATTTTATGAATACTTGTCGGATTTAAGTATTGAGTATCTTACTGATTCATATTTAGTGTTAGAGGATTTTAACATAAAGAATACTGAATGGCAGTCAAGTTCAAATAGTTATAACTATGTTATTCTAAATTCCTCCGTAGATCCTCTCACTTCTCAACTTTTTTCCTTTCTGTGTTTTACGGGATGGATGCAATTTAATTCTGTTAGTAATGGCAACGCTAGACATTTGGACCTAGTTATATATAGTAGTTCTCAATGTACAGTATCTCGTGCTGTACTATTAGCAGTACCAGAAGATAGTCATCATCCAGCTCTTAATATTAATGTTGAGTTTGTTTTAAATTTACCTAGCCTGCGACGGGCCCCTCGTCTCATTCGTCATTATCATACAGCTGATTACTCAATAATTAATGGCGAACTATCCAAAATTTACTAGCCGGAGGTAAAAGGAGATAAAAGCATTGCAAATGCTGTTAGTCTTTTTACTCAATAATCTCAACTTTTATTCAATAATTTTCTTAATAATCAACAAATAAGTATCTTCTAAGTTTGTTATTAAATGGTACTCACGTCCATTAATTAGACTAATAAATTAAAAAAAATATAATTCATAAATAATGGAAAATTTATGGTAGATTGTATTACTACAATTTGTTAAGACAGGGGTGTAAAAAACTAGAGGCATCTTGTTATCTGTCATTTATTTCACATACAGAAGCAAAGATCTCAAATTTAAGCTCCAAAAGTTTTTGATCTTTTATTCATTCAAAATATCACTCTAATACTATTCCAGACAGTTTATTTCTAGATGAAGAAAATGCACATGAGGGACATCGAATAGCTCAACTATTTAATAGGTTATTTGAATCAGTTTTTGAAAAAAGTTCCTTGAATATAAATAATATTGACATTGGATTCCCCGGAGACCTTTATCGAACATGTTGAAATAACTTTCGAAATTGTTGAAAAATCTCTACAAGCTATAGACACAACTAAGGACAGTGGTCCCGATGGCTTACAACCTATATTTTTGAAGAAATGTTTCAACAACCTAGCTTCTCCGCTAACGATCCTATTATCACATTTTCACGAAAAACAAAGAAACTCTACCATAAATACCATAAATACTTGACGTGAATTTGTAAAGGGTGTTCGAGGTGAGAGACCTGGGATTCCAACTGGACAGTAAACTATTATTTAATTCTCATCTAACTAAACTACGAGGTAAGGCTAATAACATGTTAGGTTTCATTTTGCGTCAAACAAAGGATTTTAAGAATCCTAAAAAAAACACTTACTTCGCTTTTTAATTCTCCTGTTAGATCCCATTTAGAATATGCTTTTAGTACCTGGAACCCACACTATGATGTTTCTATTAATATGTTAGAAAGTATACAGCGAAAGTTTTGTAATGTTGTTAAAAAATGATTTAGAACTGAATATGCTTCCATTACTTTGACTTCGTTAGAATAAAGGCGGGAACACAAAGACCAAATTTTTTTATACAAAATATTAATGGTTTGGTTGATTCTTCCTAGTTATTAAGCAAAATTTCACTACATTGTCCGAGAATCAATAAACGAAGTAATAAGATTATGTATATGCCAATAGTTGGCACCAATTATGCAAAGAATAGGTTTTTAATTCCAGTTTGTAAGTTATTTAATCATATATTTATGATTATGGTTATATTTAGCCACATCGACCACTATAGATATAATTTAAATCATTTTGTATCTCTAATAAAAGCAAACAAACGATGAATATAATATTGGCAGGTTCATTGTATTGTATAAATTATAAATATATATTTTTTCTCTAGTAAACACAACACTCATAGTGAAGATTATCATTAATTAAAAATATTTATTGTATATGATCCTACTATTACCAGCTTATTATGCATGTATTAAACATATTGTGAAAACTTAATTGGCTTGTCTATGTATTATTCATAATATTTTTAATTATTATTGTAAATGCTGTTTGTTTTCCACAATAAATAAAAGAAAATCTGGCCAGACTAGGCCAGACTATTAAGGCAGATGTCTATTGTCAGCAATTGCAATCCATGATGGAAAAACTAGGTGCTAAACAACCTAGGCTGGTCAATTGCTCCATACCATTGCGATTTCACGACAATAAAGACCACACGCTGCACAACAGACGGCTACCAAATAAGAAGAGCTTTAATTAGAATTTTTAAGATGTCCACCGTACTTCCTGGGCCTCGCTAAAACAGATTTTCGAAATTTAGAAAACTTCTTAGAAGGGAAAAAAATCAACACCTAGGGGGCAGTCCAAATCGCCCTCAAATGTTTTGTTGCTTCCCATCCGACTGGTTTTTTTGGTAAAGGGATCAATGAACAACCTTTAAGATAGCAAAAGTGCATAGAACACAATTGTTCATAATTTGATTAATTAAATACATTATATTAAAAATATTAGACTTTTAGTTCCTCCCATACAAAATGCCAATTTTATATTAAGCAGTTTACATTTTACATCTTTTTTAATTTGATAATTTTAGTGTTATTACATATTTTCTAATTTGAACATTAATATAAAAAAAGAAAAAATTTAAACTTTTTTATAATTTTTCTCTCGTAAGTCAGGAATTGATTTGTTCTGAAATTCCTTACATTTTTTGCAAAAAAACTAAATTTAAGTTTTAGTGAAAATTTAATAGATATAATAAAAAAGCACTACCTACTGACATATATTTTCGTTTTTCTAGGAATAAATTTTATTTAAGATAATTTTTTTACCTCAAACCATTTTTAAAATTTTACGTTACAAAATCACACACACAATACTATGCTGTGAACGGCTGCCGTGTTTCAAATTCATTGAAACAAAAGTATCACAATGTACATACATAATTTATTTTAACAACCGACGTACGAACACTAATCAATAGTCGTTAACTGACACCTTTATTGAGTAGTATGTTACTTGATCGACATTGTGAACGAGATTACAAAGTTACAAAAACCTTGTTATACTGTCATATAATCACAATTTATTTATTAGGTATGAATTAGGAAAGTAAACTCTGGAAACCATATTTTTAATAAGTATCGAGCTTTCAAAACCCCGAAGAAAAATAATAATTATACTATTAGTTGATCGCAATTGAGTCCATCCAAGATATTGAAGGGTGTTACTCTTTTGAAACATCTGTTGACTTCTAAGTGACCTCTCTCTCTCTCTCTCCACTCCTCTCTATAGTCTTTAAATTACGCCAATATATTTTCCGAAATATTTTTTTTTCATACTCTGAATTTTAGGTATATTCAATAAAGTAGGAAATCGGTTTAACCGTTTTCAGGGAGGTACCTTACCACTACACTAGCACTTCAGATAGATAAAATTTATGAAGTTTCTATTAAAACAATATTTTATATTTCACAGACAAAGTAACATTTTTCATACGTATTATTTTTGTGTATTATTACGGGAAAGTTCCGTTTCTTTTGATAAATAACATTTATATAAAGCTATCATGCTTCAGACAGTTAGGGTGATGTACCATTCTCTTTGTTTATATAAATAAGTTTCAAGTTTGCGTAACCAGACGATTTGTCCAGTCAGAGATAATATTATGTAAGATTTTATAATTTAATTAGTAAAATGCATTATTTTATTGTATAACTATATGTATATTGTATGTTGTATATAAAACTTAATTTGTTTTCGGTAATAATATATTTTTGTTAACAATTATTAATAAATGTAAATGTACAAGTACATGTATATACCTGTGTAATATCTATACATTCACATTAGATGCTCTCTATCACCCGACCTAAATTGCTGTAATAGTAGTACATAAAGTAGATATGACTTCATATGCGATTTTTGAAAACTTTTAAACGTTTAGAAATAAGTCAAATGTTTGTGTATCAGATTATTGATACATATGTTGAAACCTCTTCTGTTTGTAATATGACTGTCCACGTAATTGCCCCAAAAAAGGTTACCAAAGCAGTAAGAGAGAGAATACTTGTTCGAAAGAAAAAAACGGGCAATGAAATCCTATAGCACCTAGAATAATGTCATACATTTTAAGACATGTTTTTACATATAAACGTCAATGTAGTAATTACCTTTCGCAAATCGGAATGACTTTTCAATATATAATGCCAGGCTGTATTCATGTTAATTAATTTAATCAGAATTGGCCCGACCATTTTCGAACCCATTCGGAGTTTGTATTAATGAGCTCGTAGAAAGGCTGACTCTCGGTGTAAACTCAGTTTAATTACCTCCCTAATATTTAATAAACATTGCGTTTCTAAACTAAAACATTTAGTATACTTGCCATAACCAAATCTTTGTACCTGACTAGTAAAATACATGTTGTTACATATATTATATTTTCAAATACAAAATATGTTAACAATCATAACGGACAGACCATACATCGAAATAATTAATATATACTCAAACTATATCAATACATATGTAATAGATTCTCATTGTAAACGTAATACACGTAATCTATAGTGTAATTATATTATGTAGTAATTTTTTATTCCTTTTACTACTAATTTAATAATTGGTAGTAAATTGATAATTAAAACAGAAAACTCTTAAATATTAAGGATTTTCTAATTAAATGATATTTATATAATATTTGTGTTTATTGTTTTAAATGCTCCACTGGGACTTTTGAGTGTTCACTATGTAGATGTTAGAAATAACGAACATATTATGACATCAGTAATTATACACATTAATACCTGTGTCTGTGATAACCTTCATTAACATGATTTCTGCTGGTGTAGGTAATATATGGCATTGCTAGATCAGTTTACTAGCCTGGCACAGTGACCCAAAATAATGCTCTTCCAAATAAAAAAACAAGATTTTATCTTCCTAAACGATCTTTCGCCAACAAATGATTATGCACTTGCTGGCAATTCATAGCTAGTATAAGAGAAAATATAACGAAGATTTTTTTAAAATAAAAATAATTATAAATAAAAATTAAACCATTAAAAACCATTAAATAATTTAAAAATAAAAATTAATATAAATAAAAATTATCATTATTTTACAATAATTTACATTGTAATATCCCAATAAGTAATGAATGATGTTTGAATTAATTTTACAATAATTAAATTAATTTACTTTGACTTTTGCAAAAGGTGAGTTTTTGATTTGAGGTTTTCCCCACCACTTATTTTTGAGCTGAGCGTAGGCGAAACTCTTAATCGTTCATTTCGCTGCTTTACGACCGCGCTAGCTTCGAAACCTCTTAACAGATATTCATGATTTTCACCAAAGAGTTAGAACTTTTATAAGATGGTTCCTAAAAAAACAAACCTTAAAAAAAATATAGCAAAAAGAAATTAGTCTATGGGAATTCACAAGTTAAATCGTCACGAGCTAGCCTCAGTGCTAAATACAAAATTTTTGCTAAATTTAGTAGCATAAAAAAGAGGCTCAGGTCAACTCCTGCACCGCCAAGTGGCGGATCCTAGTTATATTTGAAATGGAAAATAGCAAAATAACGTAATAGATTAAAATTTACACAACAATTAAATTATATTGTTATTATGTTATATACTTATCATATATTTTGTTGTTTTCAAGCATCATAATAATTTCGTCCTAAATAATTGGATATCGCAGTTAATGTTCCTTTTGAAATATCATAAAGGAATATAAATGGAAGATCTATCTATTTGCTATTGAAATATCTACACATACCTTATCTAACAGTCATCCCTCGCAGCTGTATGATTTGGTTTTGCCTTCACTGCAATATATGTCTATAAACTTTGTAATTGAAATTCTATAACTCTTGCATATATTATATATCATGCATACTTATTTACAATTATATACATATTAAACATATTTTTCGTTGTCGAAGATAAATAAATTTATATGAGGGAAATTGTCAATATAAACCATATATGGTCATTATTTCAATATTTTATTACAAATTGTGAAAATATTTAATAAAAAAGTTAATCGCAAATTGATTGCGTTACACAGCCTCCGACGGCTGTCATAGAGTGTAATTTAATCTTTCATTTACCAGCACTTAGTCTTAGAATTGGATTTATTCGATACGAATGTTCTTTTTTCTATATAAAAATATTACTTAGAATTTATTACATTATAGTCTATTTGACAACAGATTTATCGTATGATTCTATACAAAACACAACTAGGACATTCTCATTGAATTAAAATTGAGACGAAACATAAAAACATACTCATATAATACTTATACAAGACACGGGATTTTTTTGCATTTTGAAAAAAGTTTTATTTCTAACGCACAATGTAAGTGTGCACTATGCATGAACTTCTTAGCGTCCGAGAGTGTAAAAGTAGACCTATAACTTTGTAAGCCTCAGGCTCATAACTTACAAGATTTAAATCCTTGAATATTATGTCTTCTCCGTTAACCAATTTTAGTGTATTTAATATATGTTTTATATTTCCTTAATATTATTTAAATTTAAAAGAATTTAGTGAGTTATACTAAAACATGCAAGGTTTATAGAATAAATGTTTACTTCAGAACAAGAATATATATTTCCTTTACTAAAATATTGCTTCAGTTCTCTGAAACTGACATGAGACAAGGCGCTCTATTTTCACAGCCACTACCAGGCATATCTATTTCTATAATAATACGTGTATATTTTTATTCTTGTAATTATTATGTAGATTACAAAAGTATACTGCATGTACATTTCTGTCTTCATTCTTTTCTATATTTTTTATTTGTTTTTAAATATAGAATAAAAACTTGGAGACAACCGTCTATTCTATATTTAAGCTAATATATTGAAATACAATTTAAATGACATTTGTTATTATAGTTAACCTGCCGACTTAAGAATATATAATAAATGAACTTGAAACAGACGGTTACTTTGCTTTGCGTCGGCATTCTATTAAGTACAAATAAAGTCTACCACAAATGCCACAAAAAAAGGCTTTTAAAGTTTAAATTTTAAACTAAACATTGTAAAAAAATATAGTAAAACTTTTATATACATTCAAGGATTCGAATCACATAAAAGCTTTTTAAATAAAACCTTCCGCACATCATTTTCCAGCCATGATTTCAATTAGGAGGAACGTTTTTTGATGTTACTTTTTAACTGTCAAATACAGAGAAGATACAAATACAGCTTGATTGTAAGCACTTATTTATATAATTGATTGTATAAATATTTAATGGAAGGTTAACTTGCTATTTTAGTCATCAGACTGAAATATCAAAAGGCTTTTGTCGGTACAAAAATGCGAGAAACAGAAATATGTTATAATTTTAATTCAATTATCTACGATTGAACACTGTTTTTATACTATTGAACACTTTAAATACTAAATATTTATTGGTAATATTTACATGATTTCGTCATTATTTTATTATCATTATAATAAATAAACAGTGAAAGTCTTAATAAATTTACTTATTTTCAGAAATCGTTTGACGGAACTAAGTAATCTTAGAAAAAAGTTATTATATTTTTTGATAAATATGATAAAATTATTATTTTGAATACAACATTCCATTTGAAGAAGAATTTCCCGTAGCCTACTCCGTATTCAAGCTCAAAATCATACATCCTACTTAAGTAATGAGCTCTGGTGATATGGGACATGTGCTGTTTTTCTACAAAAAGTCGACGCAGCTAGTAATAAGGGCCTAAGTAAATGTAAAATATAATATATATATATAATATAAATATATAATTTGTTGTGAAAATAAACCCCTATTTGCTTATAAACTTAAATTTATTTATTAACTTTTATGTAACTCTATTGATTAAGCTTTGATGCAATGTCATATTAAATAATCAATCAATATCGAAAATCCAGCAAATGTCGATTCATTAAGAATGACTTAATCTGATTTATCTAACTAGTATCAATTGCTAACGAAACAGTTTTTAGGATTATTTAAAATTATCTAAAAATGTTTCTAGTTTGTGTAGTGCGTTGACAAATTTTATTAAATTCGGTTTTAATATCTTTACAAGGTAATTTTATCTCTTGAGGCATCTTCAGTCTTTTTTTACAGTGTTAAGTGGTTTTATTGTTTTTTTGGTGACAATTTACTATGAAATTTAACAGGTGTCACCAGTGTCCCAAAAACACGTATACAAATAATACTACATAATGTCTTAAACAGTACTTCATTCATTATTTGAAATAAGATAAATATAGAATGAAAAATATTCGATACGGGTAAGATGCGAACTCACTATGTCTTAAATTGAACTATCGCATCGTAACACAAGAAAATCCAAATAGACGTGACCCTTTCCTGATAAAGCTATGTATATAATCATTTACCTGCCTTATCTCATTTTAGTACTAACCCATATAACCCAGTTCTCATATAATAAATAGTACGTTCTCCTTTTTTTTTTTTTTTTTTTTTTTTTTTTATTTATCGTTGGAAAAATGCGTTACGCATCATCCCTGCGGCCAGGAAGGTGATGACCGAGGGGGTATGTGGGACTACCCGGCAGCATAGAAGACGCTGCCATTTTTAAGGCTACCCACTAAAAAACCAACGGTTGACCTCATCGCCTTAGTGGGGCGCCACGGGATCGCTTTCGCACTCACCGTGACGCCCCGGCGGAACCCCCTGCGAGGGGCCCCGATCAACTTAGGGACACCCTCACCTCGTAGGCCTATAACGGTCGGGAGAGGTCACCCCCCTCTCCCGTCCAGGCACTACAGCTGGGGAAGGAGGCTGCGGGCGTAATCCCGCCTCCTTCGACCCAGCCTACCCCTGCGAAGCGGTTCAGAGGAGGCTCTGTCCCGCTCCGCGGCCTCCTTCGCGGCAATGACTTGCTCGCAGAAGGAAGCCATAGCGACCCAGGACCTCTCGTCGTCGAGCATCGCGGAAACAACGCTCGGCAACGAGAGGTCGCTGCCAACCACGGCCGTCAGCTCAGTACGCTGACGGTCCCAGGCTGCGCACTCCGCCAAGGTGTGACGAGCCGTGTCCACGGGCTCGTCACAGTGGTGGCAGGAGGGGGCCGCCTCTCTGCGTGCAATCTTGTGCAGGTACTCACCGAAGCACCCATGCCCCGTGAGCACCTGCACAAGACGGAACGTTAGAGTCCCGTGCCGCCGGCCGATCCAACGATCGAGGTGGGGGGAAATAGCCCCCACCGTCGCAAGACCGGCCGACGGGGACTCTAAGTCCCTACTCCACTGTCGAATCAGGGCTCGGTGAGCTAGAGCCCTGATCCGATCCGCCTCGAGCCTAACCCGCCCGACCCGGGCTTCTACCCGGTGCCAATACACCCCGGCGAGGACGCGCGCCTGTAGCTTCCAGGGCGGATCGCTCGCCAGGAGTGTGGCCGCAGTGTATGACACCGTACGCTACCCCCTGATCACCCTCACCGCAGGACCCTTTGCGTGCGACGCAAAAGGGCCCTGGAATCTGCGGTGAGGGCTCCCGACCATATGGGAGCACCGTACAGGGCCATGCTCCTCACCACTCCGGCGTATAACCGGCGGCAAGGAGCCTGCTGCCCTCCGGCGTTGGGTAGAAGCCTACTCAAGGCGACTGCAGTGGAGATCAACTTCGGGGCCAGCAGAGAGAAGTGAGCCCCGAAGTTCCATCTTCCGTCCAGGGTGAGGCCCAGATACTTCATCTGGGCCTTCACCGCCACCCGCGCACCCTGGACGGAGATGTACGCCCGAAAACAGTACGTTCTCCTAAAATAAGATCAAAACAACTTAACTTTGCTATGTCCAAGAATAAAAATAAATAAACAATAAATTAAATTATGAAAACATCAAAAAAATATCTTTGATTTCTTTTTCGATACAACTTCTGAAGTGTCAGAGACTATTAACCCTATTAGGAATACAACTTTTAAAAGTAGATAAGTTAGTAAAGGTAAAATTATATTATACATAAAGAAAGTTATGAAAGATTAAATATGTCTCTAAAATATTCTGAAGTAATTTACCGTCAAATTAATGAGTGCGTACATACATACATTTAACATTATTGCTAATTGTATGTATGTATGCTTCTTAGGGGAGGTTAATATAAATCTAATGATTTACATTGAACGATTGATAAAAGTAAGAAGAACAGCTCGTGTGAGTCAGCTAGTCAAAAGCTAAGAATTATTTATTCATTAGATGGTATTAAAATATTTAAAAATCAAACAAAATTACTTAACATTCAGGCTTAAGGGTAAGCATAGTTAGGAAAATAAAATTACATATAGTATGAAAAGGTCGCACACATAACTGTCCTTAACAAACAAACTAGACTAATATCAAATATTTGCATTCATGTTTTACAGACACAGCTTTTGAAATATAAAATATAATGTAGTATAAAATACCATTTGGTGTTTCTATACGTTTATTTTGCTCAGTATAAATTAGTAGTTTTATAAAATAATCAATCAATTAGGTTCACTAATAATAATGAAAAATAATATGTCTTTCACAACGAAAATAACATTTCAATTACAATTTATTATTACCTGTTTCTTAATTTTTATCACAATTATTAGTTTTGGATTGGTGATGCCAAAAATAAGACGCCACGCATTTGTAATAAAACTAATTCTATATTCTGATCTGTAATTCTGATCCGCCATGCGTGTAGATGAAATTACCATTAAGAAATAACAAACAATCATATTTACTTTTAAACCCTATCTTGTTTCTTAAAGCTGCGCGGCTTTCGTTTGCTTGATCCCTGTTTTATCACTACAGAAAATAGTAAGCAAAGGGAACTTTTCTCATTTCACTTATTGTAGATGTTACTTTATTACAATAAAATGTAATATCAATAAACTAGATGTGACTAGGTGACTACCTCCACTGAGTATGACTGACATAAAACGGCTGAGTTATAATATCTAAAAGGATCCTTGGACTTAACTGCTGTACGATCTTGCTAGATTATATGCCCCGAAAACATAGAGGACTTAAAATAAAAATAAAATATAGATTAATTTTTCAAAGATCTATAAACATGTTAAAAGATCTAAAACATAGTTAAGCAAATTTAAATAATAAATAAATTAAAAAATTAAAAATAAATACACTACAACAAGAATTTGAACCACCGTGATCTAGGAAACTGTCCCATTGCTCTACTAATCGAGCTATCGTATCGGTTACTCACTTTGGTAAATTTTAAATAAATATGGTAATTTTTAAATAAATATGTTGAATTTTAAATAAATATACATTTTATATATTTATAAAATTAAGCTTAACAAAGCTATACATGTTTACAGATATCTTGAAAACATTGATTTCGGTTATAGCATCTATGATGCATGTTGCATAAAAACATGCTGCATTAGAAACATTAATAAGGATTTCTAAAAGAAGAGATAAGGATAAACATAAATAGTATAAGGTTATAATCTCATAAATGACATGATACTGTTATTTTAACATACATGTTATATGCTATCACTTACCTACATGTTATATGCTATCAGCTGTATTTTATCAAAACACAAACTTAATAATAACAGTTAAATTTTACATTTTTATCGACAGACAGACAGACATTTGTATAAACAGAGTTCAGATAATTTCACACCACTATGTAAAGAAAATCAAATCCTAGTTATATCAAATATAGTTAATCCAAGCTTCTATGTTTAGCAGAATAAGCGGAATATAAAATTGTATACACACTCAATACCTAATACCTTGCTCAATGCAAATAAAGATTATTATTATTATCATTCCTAAGCACAATTAAATTTGATTTAATTTTAGTCATCATTGCCAGTTTGTTACTTTTTAATAAAAATGTAATAACTTAACGAATAAATTAGATACCTCATAGCCTAAGATCCCATTGCAAATTCGTGCACCCATCGGTTTTGCAGTAAAAACAAATTTGTACGTAGATTTATGATTTGTAGAATATACATATATCAGGTTATTAGTAGAATATACATTATACATATAATAATAAATGTACGCTATGAGTGTATCAAGGTACCAAAATCATACCTGTTCAAACCTGGCTGCGAAGAGATGCGGCCGAATGCAAATGGCAACCGTGATTTTTCAGACTCTTTCTATGTATTGCCGTGAAGTGGACAAATAGGTACAATTTTTCCCAAAAAAATTTTTTTTAGTACCTTTCCTGACGCTGTAATAGCCAACAGGGCTAACAGCATAGACAGACAAAAAAAATAAAAAAAAAAATTAAAAAAAATAAGAATAAAAAATTCATTAACAATACTAGTGGCCACATATTTATGTGTTATCTGATATATGTATATTCTACTAATCATAAATATACTTACAAATTTGTTTTTACAACAAAACCGATAAATGTACAAATTTGCGGAGGGATTTAGTATTATAAGAATATTAAAATAATTGACTTAGGTCGTTTGAAGAGATAATATTAAGGTAGGTTCAGTTAGAAAGAAAGAGTAAGAATTCAAGTTAAGTAACTATTATTAAATAAATATATATAAAAATAAAAAAAATATCCTGATTATTTTAAAATAACTTATAATTATATGTTGTGGAAGATTCATTATGTTAGTAAATATTATTTCAACATTTGCATTCATAATAATTACTTTGCAAGGTTGTTAATTAATGAATTATAAATGCCAAGGAAAATATTTCTCCATTAAAAAAAAAAAGAAAGATATAAAACAAAAAATAAATGTACGGATAGACTATTTCGCTGATAATGAGGAAAGGAATTCTTATTATAGTTTCCAAATGATTTTTTGATGAATGCTATCATCACTTCAAACAAAATTTTATTTGAAATTTATAATATGCTGACAGAAATATCTAAAAACTGGGAAGCTGAACGCATTGCTATGTAGCTTGCTATAGAGCAAAGCGACTTATATATAGCGCTATTGTGAATCCAAGCCATCCAGATATCCACTTCAATACCCATACAAATCATCATTAAAATCCATTCAGCCTCTCATTAGGGGACGGGTTCGGTAGCAAACAAATAAAGAAGAATCAATAGATTATAATGTGTTTGTTGTTAGGATCTGAATGGAATTGTAGGCAAAAGTTATCTTGTCTGATTCTGGCCAAAGTTTATTTTTAGCTAAATGAAACAGATTTCAAGTTTTAGCTGTTATTAACCTTATTTGTATGTAAATAACTAAATCTAGGTAAAATATTTTTTCTTGATAATGTAATTAATAAGTAAATTTTATTATACGAGTTTATAAGCAAATTCTGAAAACTGAGAGAATAATGAAAATTAGCATAACATATTATATGTGACATACATTATTTGATTCCGTTTAAAATAAAAAATAATAATAAAGTTAATAAATAATTCAAACGGAGTACTCAACTCGATTTAAGTAAAAACGGATAAATATAAAATATAGAAGTTAGAACGTTTTATTTTATTAAAAGAAATATGAACTATTACATTTATATACAGTTTTAATTTAAATTTAATTTACACTTCAACGTTATCGTATAGTAGCGCTAGTGTTCATCAGATCACATATTATGCAGAAACAATTTTGGTCAACCTGACATATTATAGTCTGAACGAAAATATCTTCATAAAGCTTGTTTTATAAAAAATTTAATTCAAAAATTATATTAGGCATATTTGTACACTTATAAACGTTACGATTACGAGGTTCCAACGCTATCGCATTCATAAAAAGCCCATAACGAATTCGAGAGGTTATTTCTCTTCATTTATCACATCAATTAAAAATAATGAAGGTACTTTTATTTTAGTAATATAATTAGAGCAGCTCATTATTATATTCGAGGGTTTTTATTAAAAAATAGGTATTTTTTGAAAGTATTGTGATTTGTTAGAAATAGTTTTTTCATTGAGTATTGTTCCCTTTATTTCATATATTTTTTTAGATACTTAATTGTTTGAAAATATATATAAACATGTATAGCCATGTTAAGTTTACTTATTTTTTTTTATAAATATAGAATGAAAAATAAACCGATACGGGCAGGGATTCGAACCCGTGACCGTCCCATCGCTCTACCAATTGAGCTACCGTATCGCTTCGCTTTGTGTATTTTTTATTATTGTTGAACACCTATAATTTTTAGGTCTTTGTTTGAAATCTCATTTAGATACACATTTTATGCGGATTTTATTTTATTAGATTAGATTACATTGACCACGATATTGTGATCCTTGCATATACGAAAGAATAAGATAGAATATATGAAGCAGTAAATCGTATTCTCGGAGTCTCCTTATTGTGCGATGATACAATATATACAAACAGTAAATTAACCGTCAAATTTTTAACACGCTTTATTATATAATTTAATAAAATTATATATATTATATTTTTAATAAAAATAAATTATTCCATTCTATTATATAATCAAAAAATATATGAGAAGTATGACGAATTTGATACAGAAGAATAAAAACCATAAAATAAATATAGTTCAACAAAACTAAATACACGGTTTAAAAATGAATCGAACTAAATAGCAAAAAATTATTCGTAATATGAGAATAATGGGCAAAATATAATAAAATTATTGCGGAAAAAACGTGGGGCGCTTCGTGCTATTACTTTTGTGGCAGTCTTAAAGTCCTTGTAATGATTGAATATTTTCAAAAATGATTTTTTAGATAAAATTTACTCTAGTTTTAGAAATGAATATAAGTAATTATTAATTTCGAAAGTATGTGTAAAAATTATTGACTCTGGTAAGATCACCGTTATCATTCCTTAAGATTAACGAATATGAATTAATCTTACCTATTTTAGTTAGTAGTTTAGTTATTGTAGTCAATTGTCTTTTACAATTTTTAATGTTCCAATATGATCTGTCCAATAATTTTATTATATTTTGCCCATTATTTGCATATTACGAATTATTTTTTGCTTTTTAGTTCGATTCATTGTTAAAGCGTGTTTTTTTAATTATAAGGCCTCTGTTTTAAAACGATCTGTGTAAAAAGAATTGAATTTCAAATTTTATGAAAGCTTATGAGAAGAATGACATAAAGCTTTTGTTAATAAAAAATAAAATCACGCTTCCATATTGCTGCTGGCGGCTTCGTAAAGCAATCAATTTGCTATCACCGATATTTCTGAACTGATTGCTTCATTCTCCGTGCTATGTCATTCGAAATCAAGGTATTTTTGCTTTAAAATATTTTATTCGTATGATAGAAAACATTTCATTTATTAAACATATATAATTATAAAATACCTGTAAATTTAAGATCCTTATATTATTGTAATATCTAAAAGGTATTATGTTATCGATAACAGATAAGATTTCGCTTTAAGCAAATGAGGGACGCTATTAAGACAAGGTCACAAGTTACTGCAGGGTTATGCAGTTAATGAGATAATCCTCAAGTAATTATTTTTTGTATTCTAAAACATTGTCATACAAAATGCAAGTAATAAAATATTACTTTTTTAATCTCCGACCCAAAAAGAGAGGTGTTATAAATTTGACCTGTGTATCTGTCTGTCTGTCTGAGGCATCGTAGCAGCAAATCGTGTGGACTGTTTTATGTGCGGGTTTTTTTAACTGAAAGCCTAATCCGTCGAGATGATTCTTAGCTATGTTTGGTCGAAATAAAAGCAATCGTCTCGAAAACGTTTAGCTTTTATTGATGCTGGTGAAAGATTCTTATGAAATAATAATAGTAAATAACTAAACAAGTGAAAATTAGTGTGTTCATAGACTGTACGTTAATTTAGTATAATATAGAAACCAGTAACATAACTTTAAACAATAGAAGAAAAATAATAATTAAAAATTTAAAAAAAAGTCTTGATTTAAAAACACCTCTACTAAGAATAAAAATAATATTATTATCTACTTATTCAAGTTGTTGCGTCGGGGAACGGTAAATAAAGAAACAAAACGAAATTCAAGTAAATTATCAAGGCAAACAACGAAATATCGATATCAAATCGTATGGTTTAAGTCCTCACTAACTGGTTCCGAAAATTTAGTAAAATAGACAACACGAACAACGTTGACTATGGTGTCTATTTTACGAAGTTAATCATTGAGGACTTAGACTATACGATTCGATATAGTCATTTCTTTATTTGCCTTAGTAACTTACTTGCATTTAAAATTCTTCCTTTATTAAACGGTCCCCCGACGCAACGACTTCAATAAGTACATAACAATATTATTTTATTCTTTTTAGGAGTGTTTTTGTATCAGGGGTTTGATATATATATTTTTTTTAAAGGAAAACTTTTTTTATTTTAACATTCTCTGAGGGAAATACAGGTGCTTATAATTTTGTTACAATATTTTAAAATGTGAGCTTTTTAAATATTGTATCGTAACTAACGTATTCAAGTTAAAATCAGTAGCCTTGGTCAAGATTACTGACGACAGCTGACCACAAAGAGTATGGATAATCAAGACATATCATAAGCTCTAGATTCGAGTATTGCGATCTGTATAGTAATTTTGATCGGTTTATATGGTATTTAATTATTATTTTTATTTTATCATGTTTTTATTTTTTTTAAACGATATAAAACTGCATTTATTATTATCTAAGAAATCAAGAGTTATAAAGTAGTACGCGGAACTCATTCCAGGCAAAAAATAATCAGCAGTCTACTAGAGCCACTTGTTGCAGTTAATAATAATTTGATTTCTCATTTCATTCGTAGTTCTTTAAAAACGAAACATGGCAATCGTAGATGGAATGAGTCTACGTTTACGTCTACGTTAATGAGTCACACCATTAGTAACACGTTGCTTAATTCTTGTGAATAGAAGAAGTTGCTAAGTTAAGACTTCTTTTGAAAATCAGTGTCGTTTAAGAAGTTATGATTATATATGATATAGTAAACAATTACATGATTATGTATGATATAGTAAACAATTAATAAAATTACTGTGGAATGTTTGGATCTCAATAGTTTTTAAACAGAAAATAAATGTAATTAACTCATTGTCAGCTTTTCTAAACCTATATTTTTTTAACCATCTTTATATTGTTCTTATTACCTAAAATTATATCAAAGCCATTGTTAATAAAGCTTTATGATCAGACATAAAAGAGGCTGTTTGTGATTTACAAGACGTGAAGGAGGCTTTATATCACACAAAAGAAGAGACGTGCTTAAAATAAATTAGCTTCACAACCACGACAATTTTGCTTAATTTGTAAAGTGGATACGGTGATAATGGCACACTTTTATTAAAGTAATTAAAAGATAATTCAAAATTATAATAAGTTCCACTATATTCTTCGAGAAATCTCAAATCATGTCTAATATACTATTGGTTTTCCTTTCCTTGTATAATTTTTCTTTCTTTTAATAATTAAGTATTTTTTGTATTCTTCTTATTTCTATATTTAGTTAAGGACTCGTTTTAGTTATGCCGAAAGTTATCAACTTTATGACACATATTGCTAAAAATCAAAGTTTAGCAATATGTGTCATAAAGTTGTAAAAATCAATATTATGAAAGCAATAGCAAGCAATTAGTTGTGTAAAAATCAATATTATGAAAGCAATAATTAAATATAAAAAAATATTTTAGTTATTTTCTAAACATATAATAAAATTGTCACTGATCGATTTCTGTACATGGAAAATAATTAAAGAAAAACATAATGGGGGGCTTTTATTAAAGCAAGAGATAACAAAACAATAGTTTTTCATTTTGTCTGTTCGTCTGCATATCTGTACATCTGTATGACTGTATGTTTGTTCACGCTAACCTCAGAAACTTTACCAATTTGAATGCGTTTTTCAGGAATATATTGTAACAGTCTTCACTTAACATTATTATTAACTTATTTTATTTGAATCGGTTAAGAAAAAAAAAGTTATGTTAATTTATGTCAACCATGTAATAAATACGATGCAAATCTTCTTATGTACACGTAATAAATATGTAGATGAGTACTCTCTGTACATTAAAAATATTAAAATATTTATATATATATAAATTAATATTTTTAATATAAATATATATATATATATTTTAATGTAAAGGGATAACTAACAGAATCCATTTCTATCATTTTTGAATTTTTTGTCTGTTTATCAGTTTCTCTTTTAGTTGTGTACGCAACACTATAAAAACTAATATATAGCTAATGTTAATAACTTTTATACATTAGGCGTTAGTCAATCAGTAACATTTCATTTTTAACTTTCATTGCACTCTTCACTCTATAAGAAGATATATGTATTTTAAGTTTTCAAGAAATGTATGTTTATACATATAATAAAACTGTAACTTATCGATGTCTGTACATGACTTTTTTGTTCAAAAAATCGTAATGGGGGGACCTTTTTACAATTGCTTATATAGCCAGAGAACCCACAACAATGTTTTTTAATTTTGTCTCTTCATCGGTATTTTTGTGCATGCTTATCTCAAAAAGGGATTAACCGAGTTGGATGAAGTTTTCGCGAATATATTGTCATGGGCTTCAGTTTACATTCAGTGTTTTTTTTTTTATTTTAATCGTTTAACAAATAAAGTAAATAATCTCTTAATTTCATACCATTGCGGTAAGAATTTTTTTCAAAACTATTTATTGTTTTTTATATTTCAGGTAAGAACAAGTTTCATACTTAGTAGTTTTATACTTCATGATGTCATGATGGGGGTATAATATATTTTAGATGTATAGCTTCATAAGTAGGATATTAATTTATAATGTATTTTATTAAATATATTATATGTATTGATAGTACATATTGATAATATATAACAATAGTATATGTTGATAGTATATATTGATATTACATATTGATAGTATTTAATTATAGTACATACTGATATTACATATTGATGGTATATATTGATATTATATACCAATACTCCTGCCGTCAGGGAATAATAATAAACTTTCCAATTAAAAAAATACATGATTGGTCTACCTACTCATTAAAAAAATATCTGTGATTAAAAATTAAAAAAAATATATACATAAACTAGAAATACTCCTACACGCGAAAAATACTTGCCGCAGTTTGATGAAACTTTGAACGGGTATGTTTCATCGAAATCGTAATCTATGCGTAATAAGTCGCAGGCACACTAGTATAAAAATAAATATTACAGTATTTAACAAGAAAAAACTATTTTCTTCTACTACTTCACACATTTTCAAGGAAATCTGATACATCTCATATTTAAAAACAAATACCCTTGGTAGGAACAACTGTAAAGAAGGAACTTAATGTTTTTTTTACTTCTCGTATCTGTAGTTAATTATGAATCTTAATGTATTTCAATAAGGTTTATTGTATTCGTTTAAAAAAATATTAAGCATTTAAAAATCTTATATATAAATAATAATATTAAAATTGTTCTTTATATACAGGGTTATTTTTAATTAGTTGCCTAGTGCCTCTTGCAGGCAGCCACTCTACATCAGTCCCAACAACATTTGTTCTACAACTTATTACAAATCTTGATAAACAACACAAAAAACGAAAAAAAAAATGTTTGCTCCCTCTTTTGCTTATTACTCTGTATTTTTTTAAAACTACTTAAAAGTTCAACGCTCGAGCGCCATACCGACGCTCAGAGTTAGTGCCAGTTCAGAGACAACAAATAAATTTTGTATGGGAAAATTTAAAATTTAAAAACTATTAATATTAAATAGTCGTAGAACAAATGTTGTTGGAATCTATGTAAAGAAGCTACCTGCCTACCTAAGAGGTGGTCAACAAATTAAAAATATTCCTGTATAACGTTACTTCTGCATCATACATGCGTATGTGGTGTAGTCAAGCATTGTCAAAATATTTCCTATTTGTTTTGGACACGTGTTCTTAAATTGAAAATATATGAGAAACATTATTTTTAACAATATATTTTCCTTTAAAAACCAACTAAGCAGATAATAAGATAATAATTAATTGCCTCATAATATTACTACGACGCCGCTACGCCGTAGATCCACCAGTATAAACCTTGGCTTCTAGTTTATCGTCCCTATATACTGTTAAAAATGATGTATTTAATGTAGATAAGGGTTTTACTTTGATATAAACCTCATTGTTCAGACATAAAACAAACATTAACTAACGATTCTCATCGCAAGATTACTATAACTGTAATCAATCAATAAATAAATAAGAAAGCTTTTTTACAATATGATCTCATTTTTCAAATAATTACTGAATTAATATTTGTTATATTTATATCACCCATTCTCATGAAATAGTAATAAGTAGTTATAGGGACATAATATAATTATTGACAAATTGCTTAAATTTAGACGATAGTAATTATACAGATCTTATTTACGTCTATAGTGTTCTGCGATATAGGTTTTTGATATATTGCCGAGTTTTATTTACTTATTATTTTAAGGTTACTTTAGGTATTTCTAAGACTTTTAGGGGTTAGGAGTTTACGCATTTCTTGTATCTGAGTGAAACAATTCATTGTGTAGTGGGAGGACACATCGACCTTAAGGGAGTCCTGGTGTACGCCAACCATTCATTCAACTGTGAGCAAGTTGACCCAACTTATATAATAACGTCTATTGTGAGATTACTTTGAGAGAAATCCTTTGTAATCGCTTGAATACCTTATCCAATCACGATAACCCTTCATCTGGACGTAGGCTATTCTTGATGGGTTATGTCTTCAAAAAAGGACCATTTAAATCAATAATAAAATAAACTATTCGTCTAATTTTTAAAATAAAAAAATATATTTTATAGATTTGTTAGTTTTAAAACGTATGAAAATATATGTAAATGTCAACAAAACACACACACATTCTATCAGATAGGTAGATTGAAATAAGGAAATATTTTAAAGATGGCCAGTTAGATATGTAATTATGATTTAGTAGCAAAAGCAAAACCAATAATTTTAAATTTAATAACCAAATACTATTCACAAGAAGTATTTGGTTATAGTTTGGGTAGAAGTATATGATGGTAATTTATTTGTATAAAATATAAATGGTATAAATTAAAGTTTGTTAATAAATATTATACATAAAAAAATAACAAAACATTAAGGCTTCGACAAACGACAGAGAAATTAAAATTTTAGAATTATAAATATATAAAAAAAATATATATACAGGGTTATTTGTATTTAAATGGCCACCTGTTGCAAGCAGCCTCTCTACATCAATTTCAACAACATTTTGTTCTATTCCAATGCAAAATATCCAATTCCATTCCAAAATATATATGATTATAATTATATATAATTGTATTGTTTTAAAAAGGGATAAATGTCTAAAACAAATCAATGCTCACGAAAATAAATCAAAATTGTAACCCCTGATACAATGTATTACATGCACTTTGCATATGCTCAGAAAATTTAATATTGCAGACTAAAAAAACTCCTAAGGCTCTAAGAAACAACAAAGCTCTTTAATAATTATTTGTAATATATATTTTGGTACTTTAATTATATGAAAAATATCAACAGCTGTAATCGGTAGCGCTTTCTTAATGTAATTTAATCCATATTTATGACTTGACTGTATTCTAAATAAGCTGAGCAAAAAAGCATTATAATGTTTGATTGATTTCTTCTCTCTTTCTATTGTTGAATATAGGCTTTACTACAAGATTCAAATCTAATTCCTCTTTTTATTTAAGTTTTTTTTTTCTTCTCAAAACATTCTTCTACTTTTACAACTCATTGCCTGTAGAAATAAGAAAGTATTCTACCAAGACCTCACCACAGATTTTTGTTTGACAGCACTTTTAAAAGCGTTTTATTTAGAATGTTACATCTAATTGAAAAGTCATATGCATGTACTTATTTTTTTCTGTTTATTAAAAAAATATTTACTTAGTATATAAATATAATTGTAAGGTTAAATGCTCCTACTACACCTCCTCCCCACGAGTCAACTTGCTGAGAATTTCACTTAAGGCCTTAAGTCGAAACTTTAAATTTTTTATTTAAGTTCAATCATTAAACTTTAAATAAATTAAAAAAATATACATGAAGAGCAACACAAAAAAAAACTTAAGTACTTAAATTTATATTAGATATCAATACTAACTAATCTTAGATAAAAAAAATATCACCGTGTCTCTAAAAAACATACTTCTGCTCATTCCTTTTTAATTACAAAATATATTAACTGATTTTAAACAAAATATATTCCTTTCGGTACTTTAAATAATAAATAGTTTTAAATAATACTTGGTACATACAAACTTTATATTTTTATATATGAAGACTGTCTCTCTCTTTTATGTTTTTTCTTAATGTGAATCCTGTTTTGCATGTTGTGAGTGTATGTGGCTGTAATTAAAGGCATCTCTACCAGAGGTCAAAACCCTTTCACTAAGATAAGCATTAGAAAGATCGTAGTTAAAATTAATAAATGTTTTTTTGTATTATAAGCACTCTAAGAAGTTACTTGAAAGAATAAAAATATCTAGTTAGAAAACTTTAAAAGGAAGAAGAAAGTCTTTAAAGTTCTTTTAAACTTCCTTACTTAAATCTTTTCACATTTAGCAAGATCAAAATTTATGTAAGAAGTTTGAGGTACAAATATGTGAAATAAATACCAACCTATCGGAATTCTCTGAAGTTATGTTAAATTTGTTGCATTGTTGAAGGGCGATATTAATAAACTAAGTGAGTGTACTTGTTTTGAGAAAGTCTTATAGTAATTATATCTATTGTATGGTTTTTTATACACACAATATTTATCTAATGAATGATAAAGTTTTCCATGGCTTTTCTGCTTTGCTGGCTTTCATGCTTTCCCAGCGCCTAAACTTTGAACATATTAAATGTATGGTCCAATCAAATGACCTATAATAACTAAGTGAACTGTTAAAAGTACATTTTTGGTAAATATAATAATTTATTTACCAAAAATGTACTTTTAACATGAACTTACAATTAAAAACTGTTATTTTAAATATCCTCACATACAATTCTATTAACTTTGATATAACATTAATAATATATTATACCTAAACATTAAACTGTGGATATCCTAGGTATATTGATACCTTG
Source organism: Napeogenes sylphis (assembly GCA_959347405.1). Classification (NCBI taxonomy): domain Eukaryota; kingdom Metazoa; phylum Arthropoda; class Insecta; order Lepidoptera; family Nymphalidae; genus Napeogenes; species Napeogenes sylphis. The sequence goes on from OY365776.1 coordinate 13,787,499, forward strand.
GTTATTGATATTGATCAATATTTCATTATTCGAATCCACTAAATAGAGATATTTCCTTATCTAGAGATTCCTCTAACTACCTACCAAAGAAAACTAAACAAAAAAATATTATTTTATCTTATCATATTAATATTTCACTTAACATGAACCATAATTTAATAATATATTGGAAATATGAATTAATTATTCTTACTAAAAATATCAAATCAAAAGATTAATGAAAAGACTGTACAGGTAAAGAAACTAAGGGACTCTTACAAAAAATATTTTGCTCAATTTTCTACTCCCGCTTTTAATCAAAATTTAGAAGCTTATAAGTACAAGTTATTTGACCAACATAAATGTAGTAAAATTTGTCCTTGTTTTTCATTTCATCAACGATAAGACTTATATTCCTATATTATATTTTTTTATAGCTTCCATATTTGAAATCCAGTGATTTAATGAAGACACTAGATTCTAATTCTAGCAATTTTTCTATAACCCGTACCTACGAAACTCAACCGCACTTCAGAAAACTGTGTAACGGAGTATTGTCACTCCAGTTGAGGAAGCAAAGAACATGTTAAATTACTATGTATTCAAAATATGATAATACCATCAATCTAAAATATTCAGGCATTTCCATTTCAATGAGCTCTTACAAAAACTTTGTAATTGTTCATTAGCAGCCGCTTCATTTATGCAACATTCGTTGGTTTGAAATATAAATTAACAGCGTTGTTCTTCAAAATATTCATTGTTCTTTATTTACAAAAAACCAACAATTCTTAGACTTACAGAATCCTTATATTGTGAAATCGAGTATCATAAAGATCTCATGGGAAAACTCATCTATCAATAAAATATAGACTCGTGTTGCTTTAATATATATTTCAATAAATCAATAACAACCTCTTCGTGTTCGTTAAAGAAGAAAAATACTCGAGCAAAACTTTATTAAATGTGACAGTACAATTACTAATAAATTCAGTTGATCATATGAAAACTTGCACAATTATAATTATATTTTAATGAGGAGATTACTTTTAATAATTTATTAAGACTGAGTATAAACTTTATTAAAACTTTATTTAGATACCTTTACTTTTAAAAGATTTTAAAATAATCGTTTTTAAAATTTAAGTTTTCCCATACAAAATTTATTTGTTGCCTCTGAACTGGCATGAACTCTGGCGTAAGTTTGGCGTCCGGGCGTAGTCATTTTAGGTACTTCTAACAAAATACGGATTAATAAATAACCCAGGGAGCGATTTTTTTTTGTTTAGTATTGTTGTTTATCAAGGTTTACGAAAAAATCATAGAACAAATGTTGTTGGGATTGATGTAGGGCGGTTGCCTGGAAAAGGTGGCCCATTAATTACAATTAATCTAGTAATTCTATACTACGTTAATTGTAATTAATGGGTCAAAGGAACGAGTGGCGATACGGTAGTTCAATAGGCAGAGTGACTAGCCGATTTCCCGGAGGTCACGGGTTCGAATCGCTTGCCCATATCGGTTTATTTTTCTTCTTTTATTTTAAAATCAAAGTGTCTAAACAAAATACAACATTTTTGGGGTAACATATTTTTAAATATTATTAAGACAAAATTCCAAAGTAAGAATCGTATACACTCTTTAAAATCTTATAAATAAAGACCTCTGGTATGTTTATTTTATTTTTATCGTTTATTATACTCTTTTACTATTTCATATTTTAGGAAATGGTTGTCTGTTTTATTTGTGACTTTTAGAATCTTTCTTAGTATGTAGTAAAAGCTAATTATTTTAGTATACTGTATATAATGTAGTAAAAGCTAATTATTTTAGTATACTAATCTCAATTATGAAATATACAAATACAAAATTTAGATAAAGTGATTTTTATAATAAAAGTAGGTTCAATACTGTTATAGCGAGATCTTTATTCAACCCTATTATTTCTTTTTTTAATATACTCGTATAACGTTATCGAATACTTTCTTGACAGTAAGGTCTCTACGAACGTATTTCCACAATTTCTTCCTTATCTTATAGTTCTCTTGCGAGCCATTATACCTCACGTGACCTTTTTATCGAAAGGGTCTGTATAACAATCCAAGTCTTTCAAATTGCGATGTGTCTCTGATTACAGGTTAAAATTTATGTATTGTTTGTCTATGGAAAAATTATTCAAAAAACACATAGTGATTTGGGTTTCGCAACATATCTGATAATGTCAATAGCCAAAACATTCCAATAATTACACAGGTCTCAAATTAATCAGAACATTTTTTTTGAATGAGGGATTTATTTGATTTACACAATTACAGCTCAAGTTGAAGATCGTCTTCAATTAATTAGTTTCTCTCGTTATGCAATCATTGGGTAGGATCGTTGGACTTGAGGTCACTTCTAATTATTACAGACAAAATTGATTATTTATTCAGACATTTTTATCGACTTCTCTAACCAAGAGTCGCTCGATGAAAGCATGTTATTAAATAACTTGAATTTATGTCATCTTTCATTGGTCATAACTTGAATTAGCATAAATATTAGCTATATTATTGAACTAGAAAAAAATATATTATTGTAAACATTTAATTAATTGCAAAAGTTGTAATTGTTATTACATAAGCTGATTTAAAGTAAGGTTTTTTTTCTTTATTTGTAGTTAGGATAACTTATCTTTGTTAAAACGTACAACCTATAACACAAATTTTTCACTTAGAGCTGCGAAACATTAGTGGAATTAGTATTAATGTTATTTGGCTCAGTCGAGCCGGATATTAAACAGGAGTCTTCTAATACAAGCGATAGTGTTATGTAGTATCAGTTCATTATATTTGATAATCTTATATTGAATCTTGGAAAGAAGTAAGAATTTTATCCCAAAATTATTGTTATTGAAAGATATCCTTTAATTACATATTGCATAATTACGACAATTGACATTCTACGAAAACTGGAACAATGGTGGTCTTACGACATGAGGCAACTGCATCAACCATGTAGACCGCTGAGGTAGCTGGAAGCGAGCCACCCAGTCCGTGGGATTGCAACACATTGTTGGAAGCGCGGGATTGCAACACATGGTGGGGAGCGTGGAAACGGACGATGGCTGGGGGCGATCGCGTCACTTCAGATTCACACTTCGAATCGAGCACATAGTTTAGTTTAAACTTAAGAATTTAATTATAATATTTTAATATTTTAATTTTAATAAATTAGTTGCAAAGATTTTTGGTTTCTTTAAGTCCTTCGGCTGCTGCTCGCATAATGCTTTTGAAAATATTTCTACTGTTCTATCTAAGCATGGAGAAGAGTTAATATATTAACCACTATGGCAGGCCTGTTGGTGTAGTGGTCAGCAACCTCGGATTAAGTACCAACAGCATTGCGTTAGATTTTCACAATGGGCTACATTTCGTCTCATCACCCGATTGTAAAACTTTGATAGTTTCAAAATAATACAAATTTGTCTTATATTATAATATAGGACTAGATATAATGGCTTATCACTGTGATAAAACGAACAAAGTTTTAATAGAATTTAATAAATCTTATGAAGAAAACGTTTACATGAAAACTTTTACAAACTTACCTTTTAGCGATCTAAACTCTATCTCCTCCCTTACTTTTTTTTTTTTTTTTTTTTTTATATTATCTAGGGCAATGCTTGACTACATTCCACCTGATGGTAAGTGGAATGTAGTCTTAGGTGGTAAGGCGCATTACCCTAGCAACCTATTCACTCTTCTCTTGAATGTGACCACATTGTATTCGGTCGGAAATACCGACGCAGGCAAGCTGTTCCAATCCTTTGCTGTACGCAGTAAAAATGAGGAAGCAAAGCGCTTCGTTCGAACAGGTGGAATGTCCACAACAAAAGGATGAAAACCTGCCGTGCGTCGGGACGTCCGGTGATGGAAGGGGGACGGGGGAATTAAATTGTGTAATTCCTGCGCACACTCACCAAAATGTATCCTATAGAATACTGAGAGGCTAGCAATTCTACGCCTGTGCTCAAGGCTTTGGAGGTCGGCTCCGACCAATTCGGGATCGCCTATAAGCCTCTTTGCTCGCCTCTCAATTGAGTCCAGAACCGCAAGATGAGACTTTGCGGCACCAGCAAATATGTGACCACAGTACTCTACACACGACCGGATCTGTGCTTTGTATAAAACAAGAAGCTGTCCCGGTGTAAAGTACTGCCGAACCTTCGCCAGAACGGCAAGCTTTGCTGCTGCTGCTCTTGCTCTGGACTCAATGAACCGACCAAAGTTGAGGTTCGAGGAAATCTCTAAGCCTAACAACTGAAGCCGGTCACTGTATTCCAAGGATACATTCTGGAAAGTAGGAGCCAAGGTGAAAGGGCTCCTTTTGGCGGTGAATAGACACGTCTGCGTTTTGGTGGCGTTGAACTTGACAAGATTGGCATTGCTCCATGCGAAGACTGCCTGAAGTTTGTCATTCAAACGTTGCACCATGGCTTCTCTTTCAGACTGTACTTGATCTCGACTAGCTCGAGTACTCGGCAGATATCTTTCTACAACTGTGCTGTCGTCTGCATACCCATAGATACCGGGCTTCAACAGATCATTAATGTGCAGCAGAAACAGAGTTGCAGAAAGAACGGACCCCTGAGGCACTCCGGCATTTATTGTCAAGGGTTCCGAGGAACACCCGTCGACAACTACTCGGAGAGATCTGTGGCTCAGAAAGTCCGTTACCCAGCCGATCAGACCAGGAGATATACCATACGCTGAAAGCTTGCTTATAAGGCTCGCATGCCAGACCCTGTCAAATGCCATCGAGACGTCCAGAGAGACGGCGACCGCTTCTCCGTTCTTCTCGATGGCCTCGCCTAAAATGTGAGTAGCATACACTAGGAGGTCCCCAGTAGACCTATTACGGCGAAACCCGTACTGTCGGTCACTGAGGAGATCGTTACCTTCTAGGTATGCAAGTAGGCGCGAGTTCAATACACGCTCCATAATCTTGCAGAGTATGGAGGGGATTGAAATCGGTCTGTAATTGACAGGGTCGGCACGGCTGCCTTTTTTGGGCACGGGTTGCACATTAGCAAGCTTCCAGGATTTCGGCACTATTCCAGTCATGAAAGAGAGACGATACAGACGTGTCAGTACAGGAGACAACTCAGCTGCGCATGTCTTGAGCAGAATGGCTGGTATACCATCAGGACCACTTGCTTTATTCACATCTAAACGACACAATGTTCTCCATACCTCTTTGTTAGTGATGCGGATTTCAGGCATCGAAACACCGCAGTGAGGAAGATGTGCTGGAAAAGCATTGCCAGTGTCTAGATGCGAATTATCAGCAAACAGAAAAGCAAGTACGTTCGCTTTCTCTGTTGCTGTGTAGGCCAGGGATCCATCCGGCTTCAGCAGAGCAGGCAGTGAGGGTTGGCAGAAATTCGACTCGATCGCTTTCGCAAGAGACCAGAAAGCTCGACTGCCAGTTGGTCTGACACAGAGCTTTTCGCCATTCTTAGCGATTCGATCGAGACGAGCCTTCCGCAATGCCTTTTTGTAGGACTTGGCAGCTTGGTTAAAGGCTCTCTTCTTCGAACTTACATCCGGAGTTTTGCGGCTTCGAGCATCAGCCCAAATGAGATATGCCGAATGTTTTCGGTCTTGAGCATGACCACATTCGGCATTAAACCATGGGCGAGCTTTGCCACCGATGGGTACGTCAGCAAAAGGAATAAAATACTCCATTGCTTGATGCACCACATCGGTTATAGCATCCGCGCAACTCGACGGATCCAAAGAAGAGAAGCAGACCTGCCGCCAAGGATAAGACGCAAAAAAGTGCCGCATCTCATCCCAATCTCCTGACTTGTATTTCCATACTCGCCTAACACCATGAGGTTCGAAAGCTGGTGGGGAATATGTAAATACAGATTTCACCAGACAGTGATCGGAGGTTCCCAAGGGAGAGGTAACCTCTACTCGATACCTGTCTGGATCAGTTGTCAGCAGAAGGTCCAGGCAATTGGCTGTATGGCCTACCACATCTGGTACCCTTGTCGCTTGCTTCACCAGCTGAAAGAGGTCCAAGGACAACGCAAAGTTCCGCGCTTCTCTTCCAGCATGGACGGTCTTCTGGTACGGGAACAGCCAGTCCTGATGACAGGCATTAAAATCCCCCAGAAAGACGAGCTGCGCTGAAGGGAATTGATGCAGAGCCATATCAGCAGCCTCACCGAGATACTCGAATAATCTAGTTGTCTCCTGGTCACCGCTGTGCGAACGGTAAACACAGGAATACAGGATTTTTTCGTTTCCTGTGTCTACTAAAACCCATAAAGAAGAAAAAGTGGGGTCTTCAAGGTGACGGAGACGCTGGATACAGAGGTCGTTCCGCGCATACACGCAGACTCCGGCACGTGAGCGAAAGTTGTGCTCTAACGTGTATCCGGGATAATCCAGGTGCGCAGCGCTTAAGGGACATTGTATCTGCGTCTCCGTCAAAAAGAACAGGTGCGGTTGTTCTGTCTCCAGGTGGTGATGGACAGGTAAGATATTAGAGTGCAAACCACTAATATTACTGAGGTGCACTTTAAATGAGGAGGAGTGCAACCGCTGTACAAACTTTTCCCTTTTTTGGTTTTTCTTCATGATAAAAATAATTAAAAGTGAATAGGGATGGGAAATGGCAGTTGAACGAGGCGGTACGTATCAAACCCGACTTCGAAATTGGTGATGTCTTGCCGCTGGGAGGCTAGCCTGGAGACTGCGGGGACGCCCGAACCCCCCCAGGGATCGCCATCGGGCCTCCTCGCCTGGTCGCCAACCAGCACGATGGAGCCACCCTGGGATTTTTCGCAGCTGGCGGGGCAGCCTTTCGTGGGTGGCTAACCCACTAATTGGGCCCCCAACTATCTGCGGGCGGCCAGCGGAAAGCCGTCGCTTCGGATCCCGCTACCCTCCTCGACTAGACACCCGACAAAACAAACACCAACTCGACGTCAACCGGTTCGCCAACGTACCGCAGCTGTTCAGACCCATTTCCCATATACGGCTTCATCGAGCAACGTGCCGGAACACGACTAGGTCGCTTTGCGGCACGACTTTGCCCGATGGGTGGTAACTTTGCCGGCGACCCGATGTTATGGTCTACCACCAAAGAAACAAATTTTGGGAATGTTTCTCATTTGAGTAATTCATAAACTTTAGTAATATTTTATATTTGAATATAAAATTTCAAAAACTTACCACGTTGAATAAAAATGTTAATGTTGATAATATTTTTTTATTAATATTCTTTCAAACACGTGTGTGAGTTAAAATTAAATATTATCTTTTGCCAGATATATATATGAAATGATAAAACCAAAAAGTAAAATAAAAATACAAATGCTTTTGTATAGATGGTGGCTTCCATACAACAACGTAAATTTTTTGCTTGATTTTAATAATGGCTACAGGTGGGCGTTTAAAGTATTTACAAAATATGAAGTTATATATTTACTTTAAAAATAAATACTTAAATTAAAATAAAATATATTTTTAAGTGGGGCTCCCATAGAAAAGACGTGTTTTTTTCCGTTTTAATAAATATTTTTACGTAATCCTCAGTGTCCGAGTTTGATACGCACTTGGCCGTTTTTTTTAAATATTGTTTGTGGAACAAGAGAGCGAGCCATGTCAATGTAGAATTTTCATGTTTTTTAAACATAGTCTTAGTTCTATCATTTTTTCAATTATATTTATTGTTAGTTATATCAATTTTACATTGATGACAAAATTCAAGGATTTTTATCCTTAAGCCGTAGGTTATAAAATAAAATTAACAATAGTACAAAAATAAAAATATTTTATAAGACACGCTTAATATTCACAAAATGGTCTGTCAAAGTAAAATTGCTGAATGCTTTATGTATTATTAGCAAAAAAGATTTTAAAAAATATTCGTTACGGTTCCTGAACCTTTGCTTTGTTTTTCTTTGTAGAAACTTTGTTTCCTCTTTGAAAAGTATCTTATAATTGAGTTAATTCCGTTACGCAATTTTCCGTGTTTTTTTGTTAAATATCAGATATAATACTTTCAAAACGGTCTTTTGAATGTTTAATTTTAGTAACGTTTTGCCAAAGAGCAGTGGAAATTGGTAATAAAACTAATTCACTATTAAAAAAGTAACTGAACGAAACACTTGCACTTTATAATCTTCCAAGCATGTTTATTTGTAATTTCTATTCTGTTTCAATTTTGGTATCCATACGATAAATTCAAGTCTCTAAACGATTGTTAAATTGTTAACTATTGATTATTATGTGCAAAGCCTAGAATTTGTTTTATTTTGGTTGCACTGTAGAATGACAAAATCAATACATATACACATTAAGTAAAAAGCTAAATATTTATTAATTGTTTATTTATAAATTTTCTCATTCCAGTGTGAAACCAATAATAGATGTATTATGATTCTAAAGAAATGATAATTAAAACATCTTTTAACTAAAAAGCTATTCTGTTCTAAACTGAACTGTTCTGTTTTTGTACTTATTCTAAAATTACACAAAAACATTCAGCACAGTTCATAAATGATTATGTATTATGTAAGCTCCTAAAATGTTATAATATACAATATCTTTTTTATATTTATGATATTAGTATTTTATAGTTGCTATTATAATAAATTTGATTTTAATAACCTAATGTACCTTCTCTCGTTCTGAAAGAAAAGTTTTTAAAGAAACAAATAATAATGATTGATTGATTGTTCTGTCGTTATAAATAATATTAACAAGTTGGTTAGTTTCCTCCCGCAGCTCTTAATGTGCAAAAGTTTTATAAGAAATAATAAAAATTTGATTACAAAGAAACATATTATTTATTCTCAAGAATTATTATAATAGGTAGGTGTGCATTGAAAATATTTAATCTAAAAAAATCGTGTTCAGATTTAAAAAATAAAATTATTTGCTACTTTCCTGGTTGTAACTTACGAATGACAAGGAAGCAGTTGACAGGGAAATAAATTAACAAATAAACGAGGAAGAATGAATAAAAAAAAAAAAAAAAAAAACATGGAAGTAGCGAATTCTACCAGTGTTGACGTTTTTATTTTATATTTATAGAATAAATATTATAATCTGTCCTTAATGTGTAATTTTGCAAACTTTAATGTGTAATTTTGGCAACAGAAAATTGTACTGTAAATTGACAATAGATATATGTTTATATATCTATTGTTGATTTTTTTTTTAAATAAGGTATTTTTTAAATAAATGATTAAATAAATAATGGAATTAACATCTAATGTAAACTAACGCTATAGAATATACATCGATTATATTTTTTATAATAAAGTTTATTATTACATCAAGTAAAATAGTAGGTGAAATGAGAAAAGATCAGTTTACTTATGAATTCCTCAGAAACTTTTGTGATGAAACAGGGTTTAAGAAACCTAACTCTATTGTGAGAAATTAGATCGAGTTCACGAAAAAAAGAAGGATGCTATTTTCTATTTGTGATAATTTTCTCTGAATGTCATGCACAAAGTATCAGTTATACACTAGACATTATTTTACCTTTTGATTGTTTGTAGCAAAGTTATATTATGAATAAGTTATAACTTACGAGGTCGCAAGTTCCATTCTGATCGCATCGATGTATTTTTTACTCTATATTCATTTTAAAAAAATACAGCAATCATGATTGTACAGATAAAAAAGTTAAGCCTCATTACACTATAGACATGAGAAGTTTAACCAAACTATGATGAAATGGTCGGTAAATAGTTTTCAGAGTTACTAAATTAGCCGAAATAGAAATAAGTGGTAAGCGATTCGTCTCACAGATTTCTTGTTATATTCTTTTATTCAGAAAAATATTATAATTATAAATTGTAACTACCTGTTAGCATGAACTAAACTATCCAAAATGTTTAATAAATAAATAATTCTGAAAAAAATAAATACGTCACATACCTTTCTTTACGTTATGCTATGGTGAAGATAATTTTATAGCTGTGTTTGATGTTCCATAACTTTTCCAAATATAAAATTAATTTGTAATGTTATTATATCTATTTTATAAGTAAACGTGTATAGTATTTGTATGTCTAGCAATGCAATTTTTTATTTTACATTTATTCACTAGAATTGAATTTATTTTAACATTTATTCACTTGGTTTGGATTTTCGAAAAAATCCCTTTATAAGATGCTGCCACCATACCGGTAAAGACTATCGTATCTAGAATGGATAATTCAGAGTGCTCTTAGAATATTAATTTTACTTTCAAGTCAAATATCTGTTTGTTTGTGCCAGGAGAACTGAAACAGGATTATCTCTTTGAATTCAGACTAAATCAAATGTTAGAGGAAGCCAGTTGACCTTAAATCATTAGACCAGTACCTCTACTCAAATTTGGTAAATACAAACGGATAGGAATAGATAGATTATTTATTTTCGATGAAATAATGATATCCAAAGAAATATTGCAAAGATAAGGATAAATATTTGTTTAGGCTCAACTAGATCCAATTTAAATTAATTCTATGAAAACAACAATTCAATTCAGTAATATTTGACTTTTTATAATACATCATTTATTTAAGTGCTTACATTTATTCGAATAACAAAAGCTTTATCCTAAGCAAAATCTTTAGACGTAGTCGTAAGTCTCCAAAGATTTGTGAAGTGCGTCTATATAACATGCTTTATGAAGAATATAATCACTGTATTATATTAATAGCAGTCCATATTTATTTAATTTTTTTAATGATATAAATAAAATATTGTGCCAGAAACCGATCAGTAAAGTTATTACTTTTTATCTTATCAGTGAAAATAGTGTTTTAACGTATAAAAATTGTACAGAGATACCCTTTGAGATAAAATAAATTAAGAAATTAAATAAAGTTTTGACTTAGTCCTGACCTCTTTGAATCAACAATGTCTGAGAAGAAATAGTATTTCTATTGCCGCTATAACAACAAATACTAAAAACAGAAATTAATAAATATTTAAGAGAGGCTCCCATTCAACAAACGTGATATTTTTTTATCGATATTAGTAAGAGCAATAGGCTTGAAATGTTTACAGAATAGTTAGTTATATATTTTAGTTGTTTTAAATCGAAAATAATTATTAAATGGTAAAAATGAAGTATTTCTGCAAGCGTTTGAAAAAAAATTCATGCTCGAAAATAACTGTATTAAATCTAGCAAACTGCTTCTTTGGTGTTAAGAATCAAAGTTAAAAAAATTTCAGGTATAGAAAAGGATTTTTAATGGTAAATAAATTTCAAATTATAGTATCCACAGAAAAAAAGTATTTACTATATATATATATATTTAAAATTGGTTATTTAGATGAAATAAATAAAATGAATACCTTTTAAAATATCTCCCTACAATTTGAAAACATTTTTTCCGATTTTAAAAATTTTATAAGTATGACTCGAGAAATAAAATGACTACCACTGTAAACACAATATATATATATATATATATATATATATATATATATATATATATATGTATATGAATTTATGCTATATCAAGCCCATTCATACAAGTCATTATAAATTCAGCTTTAAAATATATGTACATTGAATCAGAAATGTTAAAATCTAAATTGTATGGAGCGGACTGTTTTCAGTTCAAAACTTTTGGTACTAATATTTTTCACACGCCTAAACAACAAACTCGTTGACATGTTTTTTATTTGTATTCTTCTCTTTGGTCGTTTCTAAATTGCCAAAGATGCCAAAACATGAGAACTTACTTCAAAATATAAACAATAATATATTCCATTCAGATTTTCAATGATGGTAATATTTAATCTTTTATCGTCCACAATTTACATCGTTATGACTCCGTTTAATCCACACGCTTTGTGTATTATTTCACTATGAACTCTGGATGAACTTCATTTTAAAACAAAAACTGTTTATAAGCACAGTATGAGTAATTTAATACATATAAAGTATTAATCCGTTAGATTAAAAGTGTCCTTGGGTTATAACTTAATCCAACAACACACCCAAATGTCACGATCATTTTTTATTGACACATGTTGGGGTCTACGACCATACTATATTTGAATCGAATATTCAATAATCCAGCGATTATATTGCGTAACGTTAGACTGGCAAAGTTAAAGGCAGACTTAATCCTTGTTAGACTGTGTAGATGTAGTAAATAACTAAAATATTATATGATATCACTGAAAAACATTAATACATTCCTGCTTTATCTGCTGCTACTTTTGATAACTACAATCGTAGTCAATATCACTCTGATTACTTATTTCCTAACCAGTCTGGCATGGGGACCCAAAATGCAAGTTAGCTTGCGTTATCTTTCACCAGTGAATCTCTTTATTATTTATTGTACACCACAAAAAAAAACAATAAAAAATTACATACACAATTACATATGTTGTACAAAAGCGGTACTTGTTCTTGTTTTTCGCTGGCAACACACGATAAGTCTATTAATGTACACAGTTTAGACATAAAATTTTAAATTGACACGACATAATACATTAATTAATATTAAATTATTTTTTAATATTTTGCCTGGCATCTTGATTAAGTCTGTATTGACTTCATTACGCAATTTATTTTCCTTTCCAAATACGTGAATATGAATATGAAATAGAAATTTAATATTCTCCTAATTTCTATTGGAATATTCTCATCTATCTTCTCTAACAGAAATCCCTGACGGCTGAGGGTGATTTAATTTCACCTACGCTTTAGTATGTGGTCGAGATAACCTTTCTAAATGAAATCCTTTAGTTCTTGTAGATACCTATTACATTTTATGTATACGTTGTTCGATTTGATGTTTTTCGTTTTCAATAATCCATATTAAAGAAGTCCGTGTGAACAAACATACATAATTTTGTGAGTGCGACAACTATTTCAATACTTTGTTACTCATTGTAAAAATAATTTATTTAAAAGAAGGTATTAAATTTAATTTATTTAAAATAATATACTCTTATAAGAGTAGTAATCGGGTCGGAAATCTCAGTTTCATTGCTTTACACAGCCTTCAGCATTTGAACGAACGTGAACGAGATCGTGTTTTTTTTTAATTCCCAGCGCCAGTAAGTATAGGTGTAAGTGCACCCGCTAATCTTTGGCTTAGAGTTGTATATTTTCAAAACAATAGTCTTCTTTTTCATTATGCAAATTATAATATATTATTTATGCAGTATACTTAAATCTTAGGCTGCTTACTTAAATCCTTAAATAATATTTAGCTCCCGTAAAATAATTTTAACCAATTTAGATCTCAGATATATATATATACCTACATGTTTTTTTAATCTCAATTTTTAACTGTCGTCGTACACGTTTTTATTTCCTTACTTTTATTTAAATGGACATCAGTGAAATGTTTAAAAATTCTAGGTGTAGAGTATTTTTTCTAGGCTTGGATAATAAAAAAAAAAATATTGTCTTCAAAACCTTTTTTTTTTTCTCCGTTGTCTAATTTTTAGTACTATGGTACTCAAAATTACTAATAGTACTATGGTACCGTAGTACCTACTAGTCAATTTGTAAGCACATAAATGTCTTGGTACGTCTTGTGTACTTGTAAGAAGACAAATGTCTTGCATTTGCAATTATTATATCAAAACAAAAATATATACTATTTTAGTTCTCTGAAACCGATAAGTAACATGATACTCCGCCTTCGCAGACATTTGCCAGGGTTATCTATTTACAGTATCACTATTATTTATTTCTGTTAAACCAATGTATTCTGTCGATAAGAAATATATTTACAATAATTTTAATTCCTAAATTGTTGTAATGTTCATAAAAAATATATCTTAAATTGTATTTAAACATGTTAGCCGTAGGTATTAGGCTTGTGATGATTTTTTTTTAAATATTGTCCGATTGCTTACATTGCTTTTCCGATTTGATTAACATTTAATTATTTATATTTCATAAATAATAATCATCATGATTCAAGGAATTTTTATTACAAAAAATATTTTATATTTATATAAGTTTAAAAAAAATCGGTCAAAATGCGAGTCAGACTTGCGCACGAATGGTAAAAAAATGTGATGTGACTAAAAAATTAAAGTTTTCGGCATTTTAATTAATTTGTACTATAAAAGATTGCTTCACGCCAAATTTTAAGACTCTAGGTTGGCTGGAAGTACCTTTTAGGTTTTGACTCCCTTGAAAGTTGAAAGTTGTTACGAATTTGAAAATATGCGGCTTAAATATTGCTGTTTCTTGTGATTGCGTTAAAGTTTGGTTTTGTTTCAGCTATTATAAAAGTATTATAGACTATTATAGACGTATTTCATGTGAATTTAATTTAATACTTCTAGGCGTTCATGAGGAAAGTTTTTTTTTTTTTCTTTTTTTTTGGGGGCTTTTGTCTGTATAGACATGTCATCATATGAGGAAAGTTGAAATAACTTTAAAATTATTAAAAATATTTTTATTATAAATGTAACTAAAAACTTACGGGTTTCGCAGTATTTTTTATTATTTATTTAAAGTATCCTGTAGGTTTTGATTTCCTTGCGAGTTTCGAAAATTTGTGTAAATTTACGGCAAAAGTGGCTGTTCTTTTAATTGCGTTGACTTAAGGTTAGTAGAATAGACTTGACTTTAATATGAATTATAGCTCGATATCTTTACGTATTTCTGAAAAAAGTGACTTGACCCACAGACTGCCGGACAATAAAATAATCCTATAAAGGTACCGTGTTTTCCTTTTGAGGTACGGAACCCTAAGAAGAATGTAGTTTAAATATAGATTATATAGAATAATTTTTGTGTGTCGTTAGGTATACACAATAGAAAGGAATAACAAATGTATAATTAGCGTAAATATGATGATGGTTATAAATAAAAGATTATTAATTATACAGACATGTAAATAATAAGCATAATATACATATGTCTTTTCAGTTTTATTCCGTTAAACAATAATCTTTTAAGGACTTCTTAAATATTTCTAAACGTTCTCATTTGTGTAAGCTAAGGAATTGTTTATTTTAACACTGTTTAAAATTCACTACAAACTCAACTGACCCAACTTTGACATAATATATTCAAGCATTATCTCGAAGATAAAGCTGTTGTAGACCTTCTTGCATTACAATAAGGTTTAATATGCGGATTTCTGATAAATTTTAAGAATAGGAAAATCTAAGGTAAAGATTGTCATTTGAACTAAGTATTTTCCTTGTGTATTATGCTTTTTAGGAACACTTCAAGATTATAATAAACACATTTCTCCATTCAAGTGTAATTGGGTTACAAAGGAAGGGAAAATCTCAGAAGGAGAAAGTTTTAAAGAATATGCTTACGTTTCGATTTTTCAGGAAAAAACTGATTAAGTAAAATGAAATAACTGAAACTGAGTTACTATGTACAAATATTATAAAAAGTTATTAAGTATTTTAATATAATCATAAGTTATGTGTAAAATATTGTATGTAAAACTCGTATTATATTTTTGTAGTAAGCTTTACCTCACAAATAATGCTTAGAGCTTGATTTCACGCCGAGAAAATCCATCTGATGTTTCAGTCACCATTAACAGAGCACTGCGGCCAAAATTTCGTGTCATATTCATGCAGTCCTTCGTGCATAAATATGCCTAAGTCTTGAAACTTTGCTTTCATGGTCACGTTGTATTAAAAGTTCATTTTCAAATTTATTATAAATTATAATAACATAATAATAAACATTTTTTGTTTGTGTCAAAAATAATAATGCATTTATATCACCAGTTCTGAAACACCAATATGAATTGTGAGTATAAAAGTGTAGGACACTGTGTACAAAGGAATATTTTTTAAGTCATAATTGTTTCTTTATTTAAATAAGATGAAGAAAAATAAGTTCGTTAATTGCATATTCATAACAAGCAATACACAACCAAATACCTACGTTAATAATGATAGTAAGTCTTGTCTGACAGAAACCGTAACAGAGACAATATAACGTCTGAGGAGGAATATTGGGTCAAGCCATTTTTAATTCCAACATTTCTGTCGCTGTGGAAGAGATATAGTTTTATTCTGTTAAGTGGCTGTGTAGGTAAGCCTGGGAATTAAGATAATTAAATTTGATTAAGTAAACAATATAAGTTTTTACTTATTATTAATATAATATTTAGGCAAACAACTGTTTTGGATATTGTTTCTATATTTTTAACTTATAGAATAAATATTTAGTAGTAATTTCCTACTTTTCTAAAATCAGTTGAGGTTATACGCTATTTGTTTTAAGAAATATTTATGAAAAATAAATAAGACTGTTTGGTGTGAGGTAAAACAAAGGTTATACTCCTAAAATTGTTTCAATTAGTTTCATTTGTTAGTCTTGTTCTTTTTTGGTTACATTGAATAAAAAAGTATAATATTATTTATTTACACATTAAATTCCGGATTCAATGGAGCTTTTAGCTATTAAAGTGCTCATACACGTGCTAGATAATGGACCTATAATGAAAGTTAGATGATAATGATCCTAATGATATATCGCGGCATAACAGGGTTAATCCTTAAAATGTTTTTGAGGACAAGGTAAAATATATTTTGTTTAAAATGTAATTTACAAACAACAATTTCTGCTTTAAGGTTTATGCATATTTTCTATACCTTCTTATTTGCATGGCTTTTTGGAATTTATGGATGGATATCACAAGGTTGTGTGACGAATGACTTTGTTAGAATGATAAAAGACACTAAGGTTATTTTAATACAACCTCACAGTTTAATATAATGGTATTAAGATTTGAGGGTATCCCTTAGCAGATGGTAAGGATTTGGTTTTATAAATGGAAACTTCCTATGATTTATATTTATAACTTATGTTTTGTATTTATGACTTTATAGTTTATTTTGAAGGTATTCACTCTATTCCATGTCTTAGTGCTGTCTAACTACATAAGCTGTGTTAAGTAAGATTGTCCCAAAATTATTTATAAACATATTTGCCACACATATAAAGTATTAAAAAAAAAACTAAAAAACATTATTCAATTAATCTAACTTACAAGATTCGAGTTGTCGGGGCTCCATTGTAGCATTTCACCATTTTATAAAAAAAAAATGACTATACCTAAAAACTAACCAAAAAAATTAATTTGAATTTTCATATACGAATGCTATGAATATGTCGCAGTATTAAATAACAAAGATGTTTTGGTATTCCCTTAACAAGCGTATGTTTGTTTCGATAACAAGGTATAAATTTGATATTGTGGAAATGATCGATTCCAATGATTGTAAGTATAAGTGAAGCGTTGTGAATTATCTGATCTTAAATTATTATTCTGCTATGGGTCTAGTCCTTAAATTGTGGCTTCGCTGTGATTGGACTTGTAGTGGAGTCTATTAATATTCTTTATTATTATTATTTTTTTGTAAATAACATTATATACATACATACATGTAAGAATGGTTTTTAATTAGTTATAAAGTGATTCCAGAGACTTGGTCCGCTGTTCTACAATAAAACGTTCAAAACATATCTAAAATATTAGATATAGAGATAATAATGTCTATAAATAAGAAAATATATATTTTGTTGACATATTATGATATATGTAACGAAAATATAATATTACGGCAGTAGATAACTATAATATTACGACAGCAGGTAGATATTTTATCCAGTTTTCTTATAAAACAAATGGTCCCAGAAACAGCTTGACAGAATCGTTTCACGTTCAGCAAGAGTAGATCTGTTACCTATTATTTAGTTTCCATTCCGCCATACACCTGCTGTAGCTGCAACTTCACAGTAAAACGGTAAAATGGTTCCTCTTAATTTTGCTATATTTCGAGAATAAGGTACTTCACCAAGTAAATATTATCCTTCAAAGAATTGTATTAATTTTTAAGTTAAAATGTCCTCTTGATATAGGTACTTGGGCAGTAAATTAATGTTTTATATTTGAAGTCATTTAAAATTTAGTCTCGATCATCTTCAAATGTTAATTAAAAACTTTCGATGGCACTTAGAAAGTAAACCTAGCTTAGGTCACCCGTTAATTAAATGAAGTCGCACTTTGAACAATTAAATAAATATTATAGATCACATACTAATTGAGAAAAGATCTTTCAAAATCCTAAAGATTGATTGAAAACTTATGGGTATCTAGAAAATTGTGGAAATTGATATTATTTTCGATTTGGCAATATTTATTTTTTTACCAAATGTATTTATTTAATCGTTATTGTAAAATAAAATTTTTACTGAAAAAGTACCATTTCAACCAATTTGAACAATTGACGCTGGCTACCAAAAACTACGGCTTGAGATTTTAGAGCCTTCACACGTACACCAAACATACAGCATCATACCGGAATGTTTTATAACAAAATAAATTTGAAATAAAAAAAATATGACTTTCATACAGTGAAAAAGTCGTCATCCAAATGAAATAGAATTTTCTTTTACTTTTATCTCAAATATGTAAAAATATCTTGTTTTAGTTACATTGGAGTTATTTATTTACCTGGAGTGGAGTTTAAAATGTAAATAAAAAATTAATAATTTAAAGAAACATAACTTTAAAAAGCAGAAAAAAAAAATAAAAATAAAAAAACCCCCGATACAAAAAGACTTCTAAAAAGAATAAAAATAATATTATTATGTAATAATTGAAGTCGTTGCGTCGGGGGGACCGTTGTACTTACGTTGACGATGGTGTCTATTTTACGAAGTTACTCATTAAGGACTTTAGACTATTATTCGATATAATTCTTGGTATCGGGGGTTTTCAATGTTTTTTTCTGCTTTTTAAGTTATGTTTCTTTATTGTACTGAATGAACCTACCTTGAACACAAATTTTTAGTTGTTATAGTATTTCTATCAATCTATCCTAATAATAAAAAGAGGAAAGATTTATTTTAATTGAATAGGCTCCGAAACTAGTTGACCGATTTAAAAAAATCTTTTACCATTACAATCCTACATTATCCCTGATGAACAAAAACTACATTTTATCATCATCATCATCAGTAATATTAAAAAGAGGAAAGATTTGATTGTTTGTTTGCTTGAATTGAATAGGCTCCGAAACTACTGGACCGATTTAATAAAATATTTTACCTTTAGAATCCTACATTATCCCTCTGATAAACATAGGTTATATATAATACGAGAAATAATAAGGATCCGCGTGAAAATTTATTATTTATTAATTATAAATGTATTAAGTAACCTGATTTAAGACTTTCTCATATATACGAATATTAATAAATATAAACATTTAGAGTTAAAATGATTTACAATCACTAATAACACTATGATAAAGGGATTTATATTATCACTAGCTTTTGCCCGTGACTCTTTATGACTACGATCATAAGCCATATAAATATAATTCTTACAGTCTACGTGGACGCAGTCAAGGGCAATAGCTATTCCTAATAAAGTAACTACTTATAGACCCGGATAAAGTATATGAGTAAGTGTAAAAACCTTTTGGCCTATATAACAACATAACGTCACAAGCCTTTTTTTCCTATATATCGCAAGCAACGCCGCTGGGACCAACTAATTATTCCATAAGAACCCTTCCCAGCACGAATAAAACGTCAATATCTTGAAGACGACTGTTTCTATTTCGACCAAATATGAATAAAAACTATCTCAACAAACATAGCCGATTAAAAAAAACCACATTCAAATCCGTCCTCGCGTTTGGCCGCTACATTAACACAGACAGACACACAGATACACAAATACACAGATCGACAGGTCAAACTTACTCTTTTTAGTCGGGGGTTAAAAAAACTAATACTTTTTTATTGATTGTTGCAGGTACATTTAACTGGACAAAACACTGGAGGAAAGTCAAAACTATCTTCAATCTATTAAATATAATTTCTGAATTGGAAATAATTTTAAAATAATATGGTAAGTAATAAAATAACAATAATTCATCGATAAATATTTTTGTATTAAGGCATCGTTCTCATCAGATATTTAATAATATTATTTTTCTATTATGTATAGATGATAGTCAAATATAGATCTCGGCTCGTAAAAACTTTGTACGGTTGAAAAAAAAATGGACTATTGAAAATAGTAACAAGATTAACGTAATATTAAAAACATGGTATTGAAGTAATTGGGCTTAGAGTAAAAAATATTCAACCTGTTTAGGTTTAACTCTATGAATATTACCAGTAGTTTTACTGGTAATATTCATAAAGAGTAAAGGTTACGTTTTTATTTCATTATATAAGCAATATAGAAGGTAAAGGTAGACTTCTTTTATCTTACTACAATAACTTGTTATATTTTCAAAGGCACCGGATATTAAAGTGACTTTCAGCTCACTTTCATCAGTCTCACCGCAAAATTTATACTTTATTTTCTAAATTACTATGGATTGCCTGTTTCTAACGAGTTGGATAAGACAGGCAAGATTATGTTTAAAGGTCAACTTGTAGCTTGTCAAAATGTTTAATTGACATAATGATGAGGAAATATTTAGGCCTTTGCCTAATAAATAAATCCTTGCCTCGACAAGAATGGATACTATTATTTTATGGCGATATATCAATAATAATAATAATAAATATTTATTGCTCTATTATTCAGCGCCTTACATTTGTATACAAATTGTACCTTTTACATACTTTCTCGTTGAAGAGCTAAGGTTAAGCTACAAATGTAAAAATCTCCTAAATAAAACAAATGTTATACTTTGATCTTTAACTATTTCGCCAATAATATTCTATATACAATAAATTAACACAAAAAAAACCATTTGAAAAAAATATGAAAACACAAATAAAGGAATCTGAGTTAAATACACCTACATACTACACTTTACACTTCACTTTACTTTTATACAATCGTCTTTAACAACAAGTCTTAGTTTAGAAGAAAAATCAATAAATAAACGAAATTGGATTTCCGTAACACAATTTAAATTTATCGTAGTTATAAAAATCTGCTTTTATATCTTACATTCCTCTATTTCAAGACATCTAAAACCAACTTTTGATTTTTTCCTTCGAAAAAATAAATTACGGATACCCGCCGGCGAAGAAGGTGATGTTAGGTGACCTTTTGTTATGTGGCAGCATGGAAAACGCTGTCACTTTTAAGACAATTCCATAAAAACCAACGGTTGCTTTCATAGCTTTAGTGGGAAGCAACGGAATCGCTTTCGCACTTACCGTGATGCCCTAACGGAACCCCCAAATGAGGATGCCCTGAAAAACTTATAGCACCCTCATGACGTAGGCCTATGGTAGGTAAGAGGAATCACCCTCACTTCATCTCTTTAACTACCCTCAAACTAAATCTTGAAATTTACAATTGACTACATTCAATTTACTAAAAGAATATTTATATTTATCATTACAATACAATACAAACATCGCTCTATATAATATGCACATCAAAGTATCGTATATACAATGTACTTCAAAGCATTCTTTAGGGTCACTATTCACTTACCACAATTGTTGTCTGACATTTTACTCCGACACAGATGTGGCGACTGTCAACTGTTGTGTAACGGATTCCAATCTCATCACTATTTTTACATTTTAATACAAATATCATAAGTTATAACGAATAAAACTTCTGATTGATAATAAATCAACGAGGTAGTTATTAAAGTTAAAATTGATATTAATCGCAAATATCACACAATCACAATTATCTTTTAGCTGTTTTTACAATCAGCCTCTATACCTGGTTCTTTTAAACTTTGAGTAACAGATACCATTATTGATTATATCTTATTTAATATTCGTTCTAGATAGTGTAGTCACTATACTGTTGCGTAAGATATTGAAATTAAGGTTTAAAACTAAAACCTTAATTAGGTGTAAAAAATATTAGTAAAAAAAAGATTTTAAGTGAAAGCAGTCCGCTCCATACGATTTCGTTTTTAACATTTTTGATTGAATATATATATATTTAAGGCTGAATTTGAAATGACATGTATGAATGGGCTTGATATAACATAAAATATACATATTTTTTGTGTTTTGTGTTTTGGTAGTCATTTTATTTCTCGGGTCTTACTTTTAAAACTTTGAAATCGAAAAAATGTTTTCAAACTGTAGCAATATATATTAAAAAATCTTCATTTTATTTATTTATACACAAAGTACCTAGAATAGATACTTTTTTTGTGGATACTATAATTTGGATTTTATTTAACATTCAAAATCGTTTTCTACCCCTGAAATTTCTTAACTGTGTTTCCTAACACAAAAGAAGCAGTTTGCTATATTTAATATACTTATTTCTGAGCATGAATTTCTAATGGTTCCTTCAAACGCATGCAAAAATTCTTCATTTTTACCATTTAACATTTTTTTTAGATTTCGATTTATACTCAAACGACTACATTAAATAAATAAATTGTGTGCAAAATATTCAGAAATATTTATACATTTTAACATTATAAATGAAATTAAATCAATTATTTACTTACTTGATTGACTTCACAATGTATTGAAATTAAACTATTTTTGCGGATTTAACTAGCGTAAATTGAATTAAATTTTAAATTAATTGAAAATTAATAATCTGTCTATCTATTCGTATCCCTATGTATTTAACTATTTTAAATAGTAGAGAATTCTAAATAGTTTGAGTAGAGGTACTAGTGATGAAGGGTTTTTTTTTGAAAATCCAGACCAAATGTTTTTAGTAAATAAATAAAAAAAACGTATTGCTACACATACATAAATTATACAAGTTTACTTATAAAATAGATATAATTATTAAGTTATGGGACATCAAACACAACTACAAAATTATTATCATCATAGCGATGAAAACGTTAAGAAAGATACGTAACGTATTTATTTTTTCAGAATTATTTATTTATTATACATTTTAGACAGTTCATTTTAAAAAGTAGTTACATTTTATCCCTATAGTATTTTTCTGAATAAAAATTTAACTCATTTCTAATTTGACTAATCTAGTAACTCGATAAACTAATTACTGCAATTTTCATCATGATTTTGTTAAATTTAATGACGAAAAACAACAACCAACTTTCAAACAACCTTGTCATTTTGTTACATCTATATTAGTGGAACTGAATTTATTTATGTATACAATCATGATTGCTGTATTTTTTTTAAATGAAAATTGAGTAAAAAATACATCGATGCGATCAGAATCGAACTTGCGACCTCGTAAGTTATAAGATATTCAAAAAATAACTTTGTTTAAAAACAAACAGAAGGTAAATTAATAATTGGTTTGTAACTAAATGGATAAAAAAGCAACCCTCTTTTGTCATGAACTCAATCTTGTTTCTTATACCAGCGTTCGTTTTATTAATCCCTGTTTTATCACAATAGTTTCTAAGGAATGCACAAGTAAACTAATCTTTTCTCATCTCACCCATTGTTTAATTTGCGTACTAATAAACATTATTATTAAAAATATGATCAATGTACATTCTCTACTGTTAATTTACATTAGATGTTTATTTGATTATTTATAATGATATGATTGATATGATATGAAACATATGATTAAGTATTTAAGAAATATCTACTGTTCATTTACAGTACAAATTGTTAAGACTTGTTTCAGTAATACACAGGTACTTGCACTTCAATGTTTAATATCCAACTATTTGTAATAGAATGGGCGAGAGCAGCCCTTACAACTAGTTTTATAATATTTTAATATATAATATTTAGATGAGGGTAATTTACAATTTCAAATCAATTCAATCATTTCATTTCAATTCAATTTCATAACCAACTTACAGATGCTAACATTTATACTTTATAATAAGTTCTAATAAATAGTAAAAGATTAAACATTATCTTAAAATAGCCTATACTTCTAATTCTTAAAACAATTAACAGTAAATACTAAATATTCCATAACATTCCATAATGAATAGCGTAGGTGGCGCTACTGTTGAAACTTATGAAATCAAACATATAAATTCCAATGTATTTACCATTTAAATTATTATTAATAAATATGACTAACAACAGTGATAGAAAACTACTTAGAAATGTGATTAAATATTCACATTTTTGCCCACAAATTCTGGTTCAAATAAGAGTGTTTTCTGTTACTTACTGTTTTCTGTTGCCTTTTCAACATTTCTTAATTTTATGATCGCATTACAAAACAGAAGGTAAATAGAATAAATGTCAAAATTATGGCCAGAGAACATCTTATTCTCTACGTAACTCAGTGGCAATTTAATATTGAGCTTTTGTGCCCTTTATATTATTAAGCTTTTGTGCCCTGAGGTACTTATTATTTAAATTTTAATGGAAAGGTTTACTTGGAAAATATATTTGAATTATTTTATATATTAATTATGCTGTTTTTCCTGTAATATTAGCAAAATTGCAATTTGATTTTATCAATTCCATGAATGACGAATTAATAAAAGGAATTCAATTTAAAATAACAAGTTTTTAAATGTATCTTTTAAGCGAAACAAACGCAGCTGACAGTAAAAAATAAAGCGCGTAATACAAAAGTTTTTTGCTATAGTCTTTTCACGTGTATCTTTTTATAATAATATATGTATTTAAGATTGTAAAAACGATACTACAAGCTCAATTGTGTTAAGTCTTGTTGTTTGATTAGCGGTGTACAGTGCCATTACGATTGATGAGCTTTATTGCTATTAAAATAAATATGTAGACAGTAACATAATTGTATTTGCTAACTGTTAACTTTGTTAAAATGGTTTTTTTAATTCTATATAAATAGGATAATTAATAATACAATAATTTATTAACCCAGACATTTTTATATGATTATAAGGACGCAATGTCTTCCAAAAAATAAACTTAATTAATGATGTATTATTTTTATGCAACTACTATGGACTTTGTTTTGTATTAACCTTAAAAAGTTAATTTAACTACTAGTTCTATCACCACCATACTGTTGGTAATTTATAGTTGTTCTCCAAGAGAATGAATATAGCATTATATATTATAATAATAAACTATAAACATACATTTCGATCAAATAAAAAAATATAAATAGAACAATATCAAAAAAAAAAAACTAACTTAAACTTTAAGATTTAGATCAAAGGTTTCTTATGTTTATCATTATTACTTACATCATAAAGTAATTAAAAAATAATTAATTAAAAAAAAATATCAAGTTAATATTAATCTTGTAGAGTCACTTTGTAATGACATCACTTAAGCTATTTGTAATTTTAACGCTGAAACTTAAGTTCATGAAGCTACTTGCTACAAGCTACTTCAATAAAGTGGTTCTGAACAAAAAGCGAAGTTAGCGGGTAATTTTACTTACCCTTACTTTAAAAGCTGGCTCCAATCGTAAAGATAAGTGCTAAAATTGTATTGTTAAAGTGTAACAAAATAGACGTACTGAATAAAAAAAATAGATCATTTTTTAATCAAAAATATTCTTAATCTTTGGAAAAATGCGTTTCCGCATCGTCACCCAAGCCAGGAAGGCGATGGCAGGGCGGTATGTGCGGCACCCGGCGACTGCCTAAGGCACCCCACTAAAAAACCAACGGCTGCCCGTGGGCAACCGTTGGTTTTTTAGTTGAGCGTCGTGACGCTCGACTGGGACGCCACGGGATCGCTTTCGCACTCACCGTGGCGCCCCGGCGAAACTCCTCCGTTTAGGGGTACCCCGGGCAACCAGTGTACCCCTACCTCATAGACCTAGTGCAATGGCGAGAGAGGTCACCCCCCCCTCTCACCTAGGCCTACGGCTGGGAAGGAACGGGCTGAACCCTTCTCCTTCGCAGCCTCTCCCGCTGAAGCTCGATGTGACTATGTTGCCATAGCCACAGCCGGCTCCATGCTGGGCTCCGCGCTCGAGGGTTTCGCACCAGGTGCTAATCCTCGAACTCGCGGAGCCTTGCACACTCGGCTCCCCAATAGGTGGGTCGCTGAAAGGCCTCGGTCCGCACAGACCGCGCACCGCAACATTCCGGTGCAAGTGGCTCGGGTATGCCCCTCACCACCGCACCGGAAACAGGCGGCACTACGGTCGACCGCGGACGGGCAAGCCGCACGCACATGCCCAGGTGCAAGGCACCTGAAGCAGCGCAGCGGCTGCGCCTCCAACAACTCCACCCTGGCTGAGCTCCAGCCCACCAGGACTCTTACGGCGTCGACGAGCGATCTCGCCGCATCAATGGGGAGGCGGGCAAAGGTGACGCCCATGTCCCCATAACCGCCCCGACGGATCTCCCCCACGAAGAGGGCCTCGCCAGGGCAGTTCGTGATGCGGCAAATCGCGTTGACCACGTCTTCTTGTGTGACAGAGTCGTCCAGGCCTTTAAGCCTTACGGCCACCCGCCGAACCGGCCGGACGACATCTGCTACACCCGCTAAAACTGGACGGATCTTCTCCGCCAGTTTTTTCGCCTGTACTGGAGTGCCCTTGGGCAACTCCAGAAGTCTGGCACCCGCCGCTGACCGGCGAATCTTAAGCCCATCTCTGAGGCCGATGTCGCCGAGATTGACCATCTCGGCAGCACGCCTCAGAACATGGGCATAAGTCACCCCCGCAGCTGCCGCCTCGTCCTGCAGCTTGATTAAGACTGCAGGAGAACGAGGTTTGTTCAGTTTCGGAGGAACCGACTTCGTCCCGTCCACCTTCGCTTTCGCCGAAGACTTCCCCTTCGAACTTGCCCTGGGAACTACTGGCATTTGGGGAGGGCCATTCTTTTTCCCCTTGCCTTTACCACCCCTACGGACAACCGTGGACTAAGCCGGGGGCCTTGGAGGACGGTATCTGCAGGATAGGCGATTGACACCCCTGCAAATTGTCCTCTTCAGGAGCCAAGCTCGACTCCTTCCTCCTCCTGTCCGCCGCGAGCGGCGGCCGATGGATCCGCGCCGGGAGGAGACGCTCCTCAAGTCCTTCAAAGCGGGAGTTAATTAAAACTCCCACCGAGGACAATACAGAGCGCCTCAACTCCTCGATCGCGCCTTGATCCACCGACCTCGATCCGGACCGCAACTCCCTCGAAGAGACCGCAGGCCGAAGCGAACCCACCGAGCTTTTAAACTCTGCGAGCTCATCCTGAACCTTAACAATCTCTTCCCTGAGGAAGGACACCTCACGGCAGAGTCGGGCGTTATCCGCCCTAATCCGCCGCGAGTCCTCAGGCTCTCCTCTAGACGCCAAAACGTCTACCACCTCTAAAAAGCTGCTCGCCGCTTCTTTAAGAGCCTTCACCATGGCGCCCTTCAGGTGGCCGCTCTTTTTGCAGACCTCGTGGATCGAGGCTGCACTCCTCATCGCAACGACGCGCAACTGCTGCGCATCTAAAGAAGAAGAAGGCTCCATCATGGGAAGCGCCTCCAAAGACAGTACGTCGTCTTCGGAAACCGGCGCATTCCCAGTCGGAGCCTTCTTCTTCCCGCGGAGGGCCCGAGCGCTCAGTGCGCGCTCAAACTCGGCCTCCTCCGCCTCCTCCTCCATGGCCCGCAACTCGGCCCTGGCCTGGGCGAGCCCACTTCCTCGTCCTTTGGGCGCACCACATACACGCCGAGCGGTGCTGCACTTAGCCACTGCAGCACCGTACTCGGGATCGGACTCTGATGCAACCTCGGGGGAACTTCGGATAACCCCATAGGTCCGCTTCCGTCCAGCGGACGGCTGTGGTTCTGACAGATCGTCTGAATCTGTCAGAACCACAACCGGACTCTCATCACCACGCCTCACACTATTTTTGTTTATCCTGGTCGGTGTGGTGTCGACCAAGGCAGGGACTCCTGCACGCGATCGGTTTTTGCCCCCCCCCCCCAGAGTACGAGGGGCAGACGGCATCAGCGGCCGTGCGGGATTCAGCACCCGCCTGGGGACTTATTTTAAAATCGCTCATTCCATTTTTGTTGGGCGCCCTCGTCCTTACACGGTCCTTCGGCAGACGCCGCACCTCCGGAACGACACGAAACAAAGAAAAGAAAAGACGAAGAACACGACGAAGAAGAAAAGACGAAACAACGACGACATAACACAAAAATAGGGTGATTTTTTATAGAGGTTTTCTTCCTCGCAGCCAGACGATCAGAGCAAGCTCCGTCAATCCAGCCCTCGTTCCCGCTCAGTGCGGGCTTCCGAGATCTTGTGGCCGTGCAATGCTCGCCCCGAAAGGCAAGCAGCCACACGTGCTAGTAGCTGTCCGCGCCGGCCGAAGCCGGTGCCCCTCATATCTGAGGGGACCTCCCCTATCCGCAACCCGGGGGACCCGCCAGATGGAAATATTCTTAACCTGTCTTAAGTCTAAGTAAATGGTAAAGGTAACTTTAACCGTTTTAGAGTTTACATATATAACTGCTGTATTTAAAATAACAGATTATTCTTCAAAGTAGGTATTTTTTCCTGGATCATCATCTGGCCTGGATAAATCGTCTGGGTGTGCAATATAAGTTAATAATGTTAAAATATAAAACATATCCTCAAAGCTGAGAGGTAAACATTATTTAAAGGCATAATTCCCGAGGCTGATAGATAATTAACTATGGCTATGTACACAACTCTCATTATACATCCATTAGCCTCCACGTGTATTGACTCGATGAAGCTTAATTGTTTAATAAACCTTATTTCTGACCTTATGATCTGAACTGATCAATAATGTAATTGGTATTTAATCTTTATTAATGTACACTTCAGGAAATATTATATTTTAAGAAATATTTAAACAAAATAAAATAATAAAAGAATTATTAATAGAAATTATTTAATATCGGACGATATTATAAGTAATAAAAGAGAATTATTTAATATCGGACGATAATGTCTTAAAGTTATTAAATTTCAATTATTTGATTCAGTTTCATTTATATCAATACAAAATATAAACTCGGTGGGATAAATATATTTGTAAAATATTTATTTATCGATAATTATTTAGGAAATCTATAATTATCTTTACTTATGCAAGAAGATTAAAATGTAAACTTTTATCTGCCATATTTTTCGTATAATGTTTTGGATCTCCTTTTTGGTTTTCAATACATGAAACTAAGCTATAACACGATGATTCCCAGCCAATATGTAATAAAAAATTATATTATGTCTGAATAAAAAAAAGGAAGTCATGAAAGTGTTACAGGATTGTAGTAGAGTATTTTTATCTGGTTTGATTAAACATTATTTTATTACCGAACATGATTCCCACAAACGATAAACCCTGAGAAGTTCTGACGTCAGACTGGCGGCCGCTCCTAAAAAAATAACTTTTGAAACCATGCTAGACATGTCTATATATAGCGCTACCTCATTTTTTTTATATAAGAGAAGGTTGGCCCAGACACCACTTGAGGAATCGAAAGCTGAATCATACATACTAAAACATAACTATAAAAATGAGAGATGAACTACAAACGAATTTTGCATATTGATTTTAAAGCAATTTAATAACAGGCCTAACGAAGTTTAACCGTAAATCTTCACAACTGTCATGATGACAAACCTGAAGACAGATATTATAACTTTTTAAGAAATATAGATTTTTTCCTCTCGAGATTCGAGTATGAGATTGCAAGTAAAGATTACATTTAACTATTTAACTTAATTCCTAAAAATATTAAATTTGACTTTTATAAAATTAAACGATTTAAAAAATATCTAGGTTCTTAATTATATAACATACTATTTATTTAAAATCTAAATAAGCTTAATATGGCTACACATGTTTAAAGATATTTTAAACATATAAAACCACATTTTTTAATCTTTAAGGACCCTAAATTTAAAGCAATAGTCACACTTTAGAATTTACTACACTATGAATAGATTCAAAGTTTTTCTTTTAAGTT
Organism: Napeogenes sylphis; assembly: GCA_959347405.1. NCBI lineage: Eukaryota > Metazoa > Arthropoda > Insecta > Lepidoptera > Nymphalidae > Napeogenes > Napeogenes sylphis. Next base: position 13,817,256 of record OY365776.1, read on the forward strand.
TAACAAAAGTCTAGACCACTTTATCTAGCGCTCGCTGGCACTTCTGAGAAAATAATGTAAGCAGATCCATGGTTAAAAAGTAATACATATCAGCATATCAGTTTTCTAATATAACTTTTTTTTATGTTAAATACAAAGATTTAATAATTTATACGAAACCTGTTAATTTTAAATACGGTTTTCAGGTTTGTGATGAAATGTACATTTACTTTTAAAGTTTTTTCTTTCTGCGCAAAAGTTCTTGGTATGACAACAATATTCGCACTATTTATTTAAGCCCAACTAAGCAACTTGATATTTTTTTGTATTACAATTTTGTAGTATAGTATCGTAATTACTTTATTATTCTCGTAATTGCTATATAACATGTTTCCCTGCTCCATTATATGTAAATTATATATAAAAAGGATATTCACATTACTCTTTAATACAATAATACATTATTGCAAAGGCAGCGAAATATTCAATTGCAGGTCGAGTATGCAGAGTATGAGTCGCAGAGGTTATTAAATACGTTGTTTATTCTGCAAAAAGTTTTTTTTTTCAATTTCCATTTTATAATCTCTGTTTCAAATCTGTTTTTATTATTTGAAAATTACTCCGAATGCTACAATAAACGACTGAATTTCATGCCATGGTTATGGCTGGCAAAATTCCGCCTTTGGAAACGAATGATTTTTTGTTATTTCAGGTATTATTACTATGTAGTAGATTTACGATTAATGGTTACGATAACTTATAAATACTTTTGAATGTAATCAATGGTGATGTTACAGGATCGTAATCGGGCGCTATAATTATAATAAAATGTTATATATGTACCAAATTTTATTTTTAGAAAAAATATTTTAATTAAAAAATCACGTTAATAGATTACTGCATTTTAATTTTGCTTTAATTATGATAATATTGTAAACATAAACCGTTAGTGTGATAAGTTATTCATAATTAAAAATGGTCTGTTTTTTTATTGTATAAATAATGCTTTAACAGTTTCTTTTAATTATTATATTGAAATGTCTGTAATAAGTCTTCATTTGATGAATGAAAACTTGTTACATTATTATTATTATTATATACCCAGTAATTTGTAATAGTTAAAACCTTTTTAATGTCCTGTAGATGATAAATAGTTTTATGTACGTATGTATTCGTTTCAATGTTAAACTTGTTAATAAATAAGTTATCAAGTTATGTGAAATAAGTTTTCGTTCCTTTTATGAATTCTTGGAAACAAGAGCCAATTTAAAGCCAATTTAAATCCTTGTTTACCAGAAATCCTGCCTGTAGTTCTATTCCACTCCTAGGTATTGGGGATGTAAACTGAGTAATTCACGTAACAAGCTTCTAGACTTTATTGACCAAAGACATGTTTACAAGTGGTGATGCGCTCTCTATGAGTATCAATAAAATTTACCGAAAAATCAAACAAGAGGAACAATAAAACCAAAATCAATATAAAAATAATAAGATTTAGTTTACGACATCAAAAGATAACAAAACATAATAATGATGAAATTAAAATTTAAAACATATAGATAAACCATTTTATCATTTTCTGGCAGCGTTAATTCAGGTTATTTATGTTTAGAACTGAAAATGATATCAAATTTACAGAGACGAAAAATGAGCGAAAGTAATTACCAAGAAGATGATGACATTTAAATAAACTTTGAGTAATGTTAAGACCCAATACGGTTGAAAAAGTCACAAATCCAAATGGTGGGGATTATGCTGTAGTCGGTGGCGTGCAGTGTCGAATTAGTAATCGGCGACAGAAATCAGATCAAATAAATCAGCTCTTAGGTACAAAGGCATTTAGAAGGGTATTTAAAAGTTATTCTGATGAAATAAACTAAGCCTTAATTTACCAAAATATAAAAATAAGAAAATGTATCAGATAATTTAAAAGTTTTTTATAAAGTAATAAAAAAATTAAGTACTTTTAATTACTTTATTCTGCAGCGAATACAAATGAGAGAAAAGTTAAGATGCAATAAAATTCTTACAACTTTTGCCTTCTTGAAACCCTTTTATATTTTGTCTCTTAGTTAATTTTTCTACTCTTCAATTCAATTAATTGCTTCTAAGACATTCTTTTAACAAGATTTTAAACAGCTTAAACATCTAGAGGCATTAAAAACAACCTATTCAGTTGTTCCAAAGTAATGATAAATACAAGTTCGTGAGTTTTAAAAAATTACTATATAAAATAACTTTAAATTGTTTACTTTAGTAAAATAATCTAAATATCGTTCTAACTTCGTTCGTATTGTTCTATATTAAAATAAGGTGTAACAAGCCTAGAGATCACCACACACGTGATCACACACACACACAAGAATAGGAAGGAGAAGGATGACTTGCACAAAAATCTGGTAAAAACTCCGTACATTCTTTGGCAATATTAGAATATGTAAAAGAGCGTTGCCGGTCTTTGATGGAGTAGGCTCGCGTATTGAAAGTGTTTGCGATACAAAAAACGTTTATTTCACATTTCGGTAGTTCATCTTAGAAAGTTTCTTGAAAGAGTTATTGTTGAGGAATCATTCCTAGCGTTAAGGGATTAGGACCTTCCTACTGTTTTACTGGTACAAGAAAATATTTTGCACAAATTCATAACTCATTCAATATAACTTTCAAAGCAAATTGCAAATTCGAACGCTCTTATTTTATCCCATAACTCCTTACCTTACATAGCTATAAAAGTAATTTTAGTATTTATAATAATAATAATTTATTTATTTAAGATTAACCTCCATGTAATAATAAATTAAAACTTACAAACTAATGTTATTGATATCACTGTCATCATTTAAAGTGTCGGTGACCCAGTGGCCCAGATACTTAATTTTATTTATCCAGCAAAGAAATTTACCACTGATCGAGACCACCGTTATCTCTAAATAGGTTTTAGAACCATCAGAGGACTATCTCTAACGTTTTCTTTATATATCTTTGTGTTTTGTTTATCTTTCTGTGTATTTATTTTGATCGTGAATTGATTGATAATGTGCAACTGTGTTATTAGAAAATAACAGTGAGATATAAGATATATTAAAAAGCCATCAAAAACTACGTAACAGAAGTAAGTAATTAGGTCAAGATTAAATTTATAACCTAACCAAAAAATAGACTAAAATCAAAAATAGAATAACTTAGAGTAAAGAACTTTTTAAATATGTAGGTATTATTCTACATATTACAATTCATTCTGTATAATATTTTAGTAGAAAAAAAAAAAACTAGCAACAAGCCAATTCTACAATCTTCACAGCTTAAAAACGTTAGGAATGCAAATTTTGACCACAAATTATATATAAGTGACCAACACTAAAATATTAAGAATAATATGAATATTAACAAAAACAAACACACACTTAAATAGGTCAGATTTAACAAAGCATTTGTTTTGTTAAGACTTATTAAGAATGCTGAGAAATAGCTTTCAGCATAAGCCAATAATACTCTGGATTAATTTTACATTCAAAACATTGTATACCTACTTTATTATTAATTACCCAGAGTTACTTTGGAAATCTGTTTGAAGTTTTAGTCCCAACACAAACAAAGGGCTGTGACTTAAGATTTCCTAAATGATTTATACTAATTACATGAATAACAACAACTGACTAAAATATATTTTACTTTTAAGAATTACTACACTTACACTATAAATGATAATCGGTATAACATTTTTTTTTCCGACTGAACCGAACCGAACCAAAAATGTAAATAAATCATAGCTAGAATCTTATTGTCGTTAGTTCCTTACTTAGGATTTTCATCCAAAATCGATTTTTAACACTTGCTTGCGGCATTAATTTTGCTACTACAACTATAATATTTAAATATGGTAACAAACGTTTTATTTTATAAACACAAAATTTTAGATGAAACATAAATAGACAACTCGCGTTGTGTTCAAGCTTAGAGTGGTGATAAGTATTTTCTTTTCGTTTGTTAAGTGAATTAATTGTTGTTGCAAAAACTTAAAGTTGAAGCTGAAATGGAAATATGTTATGCATATTTAAAATATATGTAAGTATAAAAAACAAACAAATAAGTTTTAATACTAATCATGGCCAACTTCTAGTTCTTTTTAATATTTTTTTTCTTATATGAATCTAAGCACTTCTTATTTAGTTAATTCATTTTTTATATATTTTCTTTAGAAGTGTTTGATTAAACCAAGAACAATTGTATTTATAGTAATATCACACCCTCAATTCTCAAGGATTAGTAGCCACTTGATTACTAGTTCATCATTGATAACATTTTCGGCTGGTCTATCAATTACTTCTAACGCTACAAATTGGTCTTTGGTTGATCCAGAGATGAGAACGATTTATATTACGCGGTACTCCGAGGGGTTTTCTAATTAAACGTAGAAATAGAGAAAATAGTTGAAATGACTCCGTTTGTCAGAAAAGAAGTAAAAAAAAAACAATTTGAAAACTTTATTCGCATTGCATTTAATTAAAGGAATTCGCATCGCATTAATTTTCCATCAGGTTGCAGTGGTAAAGGGAGTGAGGGGCGGCAGGAATTCGATTAAAAAACCGTTCAATGCTATTGAACATTGCTATTGCTATTAATATGCAATGATGACAACTTTTTTACTACCTCAAGGGCATTCCTATTGTCAAATAAGCAGTCACTCAGTTCGTAACTAATTCAGTACATAGAAATCTTTCGTAATACAAATGTTAGGTTCTTACATAAGAAATTGGCGTTTTGCATAGGAGGAACAAGAAGTCAAATATTTTTTATATAATATATTTAATTAATCAAAGTTTGGAGCATTGTTTCCTATGTATCTTATAGGTAGTTTATTGATCCGTATACTAAGAAAAACAGTCGAACGGGAATCAATAAAGTCTTTGAAGGCGATCTGGATTGCCCCATCGGAGATGATTTTTTTTCCTTGCAAGAAGTTATCCAAATTTCGAAAAAAAATGGTAATCTGTTGCAGCAAAGTCCGGGAATTATGGTGGATGTCTTAAACATTCTAATTGAAGCTCTTCTAATTTGGTCGCCGTCTGTTGTGCAGTGTGTGATCTAGCGTTGTTGTGAAACAGCAGTAGTGTGGAGAGTATGACCAGCCTATGTTGTTTAGCAGATAGCTTTTGCATCATGGTTTGCAATTGCTTACAATAGACATCTGCCGGAATAGTCTGGCTAAATTTGAGAAAACTGTAATGAAAAATACCGGCACTAGTCTACCCAAAAAAAAAATACTTGTAAGCGAATTGTTTGGGTATATTTTCGGTTTGGGCAGGATTTGGCAGGCTGACCAGGACACAACTCATGAGGTTGCCACCTTTTAAGCTTTTTAATCTTTCCAGATTGCTTCAAGTGAATTAAAACAGTTTTATCACTAATACCGAAACCTAGTTACAGGTTTCGGACTTGGTTTGCGATGGATCCGCTTTCACAATAGCCTCCAAATCCTCATTATCAATTGGGTCTCCGGCCGTCCACGGGGTTTGTTCTGCAGGTCGAAATTTCCAGAACCCAAAACGAATTGTGTTTTCTTTTGCAACACGGTCGCCGTATAAATCATAAACCCTTCGAGTCCTTTCCGCAGCACTGGTGCTACAGTGGAACTCGTACTCGTAAATAATGCGATATTTTAAGTTTTCCATTTTTTATACTGAGTAACGCAAACAGAAAAAAAAACAAATGAATGAGTGTCTAGGAAACAAAAATACATGTGTAAATGTAGCTGTAAAAATTTGAATTTGGAATTCTTTATCAAAGAAGAGAAATTTGTGATTAAAGTGGCCAGTACGAAAAAAATTGCATATGTAAGAACCTATTATGTTATAATCATGAACTAAATTTAATTCAATGGAAACATATCATGGCATAATGTCATAGAACATATCTACATTATTGATCATTAAATTTCAATGCAACATGATGTTGACGCAGCAGTAATAGTAAAAACCCATTTTATCTTACGATGATGACGATAATTACTGCTATAACTGATGCGATAACGTGGTTACGATGTATAGTTTCCTTTATGGGCACTTACACACCTCGTTTTACCCATATTCCAGATAATACGACTATTAAAAATTGGATCAGCACAGTGCTCATACAAATGGTAGGTACCTACGGGTACTACAAAACGTAATTACTGTGGTCGAATTGAATGGTTTGTGTGAGCTCGTAGAGTAAGTTATTTACTTATCGCTTGTAGTAGCCATCGTATCACCACATCACTTATAGTAGGCTATTATTAATAAAATAGTTTTTTTTTATATTTACTGCTGGCTTAATGGCGTTAAATTATAGTACGATAATAAATCTACTTTAAAAATAATGATAGGACAAATAAATGGTGACATTTCCATTCTGGTTTTACATATTGCTTAAAACCTCTCAACCGTATATAAATATCTTAGTACATTTAACTAAATGTCCCTCTTATGTTTAATGAGTCACTTAATTTTAGGCAAGATAAATAATTTTCATAACTGAAATTACTGTACAATTATTATTTTTGTTCAATGTTATCTCAATTTCATCTCTTTTATCCAGAACTTATAAGTAAACATAAAAAAGCGTTTAATAAATTTAATAAAAATGACAAAGGCTTTACTGAGACAAAAGGTCAAACAGGCTTTAAATGAGTTCACAAGGCTCTCATAGATTTGTAAAGTGAATGAACCGATCTAAAATGTACTTCAACATTGTTTGTAATAATGAATACATTAAATGACGAATAATATTATAAAAATAGGCTATAATTATTTATTTTTAGCTATGCTTTAATTGAGTTAAGCCAAATCATTTCATATATTAAATATTGTTTTTACTGCAAGCTAAGCCGCATAAATGTCCTATAAAAGTTAACAAGTAAGAAATCTTTAAATAAAAAATGTTAATTCGATATATTATATTTTTATAAAAAAAATATATCTGTGTATATAGATGTATGTGTACCTCTGTATTTTTTTTGTGTATTTAAGTTTTTATGAAGTGCCCCTGATGTATTGTATTAAGAAATACATTTATTTGTATTAAATGCAAGCGAACCCTTGCTCATGCGCCTAGTCAACTATAACAATTAGTAAAGCAACTTTACAGATAGAACATGGATGAACTTTATTGTAACAATGATTGAGAAAGTCTGTACACAATGTACTCTCGCTATTCAATTGATTTCGTCCCATTTGTACAATACTTTTCACAATGTGTGTTTACGAAAAGTGTATATGTACCTATATAATTGCATATGTGTGAGTTCTTTTGTGCAATAATGGAGACAAATGACTACATTATTAGAAGTTTACTTTTGCTTTACGACTTCTACTGTTAATAAATATTGTATGTATGTTTTTATTAAGTAATAAATCAAACATCCACGTGCAATATTGAACTACTGACTTACAGATTTGAAACGATTTTTTAAACAATATTTTAAATTAATTTATGATTTAAAATTAACTGTTTTAGTAATTTTGGATTCGTTTTAAATTTATGGACTACATTTTCGTTGCTCTTTTAAAAATATATCACTATCATAAATATATCAATATGTCAGTTGTTTAATGTATTATTAAAATTTTTGTTGAATTAATTATCACCCTTAAGAACAAACAAAACTATTCACAAATATAAAGTCTCAGACTTTCTAAAATTAAACAATATCCTACTAATATTATAAATGCGAATGTAAATTTGTTTGTGACGCTTTCACGTGAAAACTACTCAACCGATCACAAACTTTTAGAGGTATTAGCAGTAACCAAGGAGACATTTTATTAAAAAAAAATGAAGCGGGAAGTTAAAAAAAATTTTAAAGATAAAAACATTTTTTGACAATAAAAACGTGGACGGAGTCATGCGCAACAGCTAGTCATTAAATAAAGTATCGAATATGTGCAATATATTTCAATCGTATTAGACGTTCTATTATGTTATATGGGATAATGGGACTAGCTATCCAAACTTTATACGTTATGTTGTGAATTGTTGTTATTCGCAAAACTGAAATGTAGTCAAAAAAGTAATTCAAAAAATGGAGTAACTGAGATCCTTTTTAACAGATTAGTTAAAAAGGATCATCATTAGTAAATTTATCATCACAGTATTCCTCCTTTAGAACAGAGGAATACTGTGATGATAAATTTACAATACTAAACTAAACATACAGAATCGAGACCTTGTTTCCAAGTTATTTGTAATTATGTATACATATATAGGTATACATAGTTACAAATATAAAACAATATAAACAGTATATCTCCGTTATTTAATAATATTAACCTTGTTGATCCGTAGCTTTATTGAGATTATTAAATCTGTCTTATAGACGAGTATATATATCTTCATTATATAATACATATATATAACGAAGTTCCTATTTATATATGGGCTTTAATAACTGCTCGTAATTGAATACTAAGTAGGAAATTTTGAACCACAGAAAACATTTGACATAATTCTAAAGCTCTTGATATAATTCACTAAAAGGTGTCCCTTACCTTAATATTTTTAAGTAGGTTGCTTTAATTATGAATGTTATAATCTAATTAATTAAGACTAAGCATTTTACTTCAAATTTATCATACCATGTAAAGATTAATAAGTCATACAAATAAATGATCATAAAAGCTTTTTCTTCATAATATTTAATAATATTATGTATATATGTATATAATATGTTTAAAAAACAATGGCCTCCGGGGCGATTATCTCGGCGGAACCGAATTCTTGTAATATCATTTATTATGCCAGGGAAAACTATATTTTATTTGCTAATTCATTTTATATGTCATTGTTTTCTTTTCAGCTTTATTCGTGCTCAATAAAAACTGCCTCAGCCAAAGTTTATATTTTGTTGTATTTATTTTCATACCAATTCGAACAAATTCGAAACAATTCAAACGACTGTTTGTTTTTAAATAATTGATTGATATTATTGTTTTGACCAAATTAATCTTTGAGTTTTTATTAGACTTTGCTGAGGCAGTTTCTTTGTTACTATGTGGTATTATTGATGATCTTCTCAGACAAGTTATTATTTAAAGTGAAAAGATATTAATACAAAAGATATAGGTATTGTTAAATGATAATAATTTAATGACTTTTTCGATGTAAAATAAATTTTAAATGATTTGTGAGCTGTCAATGTTTAAGTCTAATAAGGTTCGGTCGGATACATTTTTGGCATGAATATAAATGATTTGATTTCATTTAAATGTAATATTACAAACAACTTTAACAAGAACTACAACTTTTTCAAACCAAATTAATTAGTAACATTCTAGCACGATCAATTACTGCCTGTTACTAACGCAGTCTTTCGGATTTGATATTTAGAGAACTTTCCATACGTTTACCAATATAATATAATTTTAAATAAATGTAAAGGGATAAATCGGTAGGATTCATTCCCGAAGTCTTGAAATCTTCCTATTTTTGTTATATTTATTTAAAATTTAAGGATTTTTTATTATACATATTTATTTAAGATGTACAAATAATGTTTTTAATTAATTATTGATAGCGATATAATATCTAATAAAGACTATTGTACTATTTGTTTACTTGTATTAAAAGAATAACGAGACCATTAAGAGCGAGAATTGAATTTGCTCAATGAGGGATTTATTTGATTTACCCCAATTAGACCTCAAGTTGGAGATGAGGTCGTCTTCAATAATAATAAGTTTCTCTCGTTATCTAGTAATTGAAAAATAAGTTTAGATTTAAATTAACTTTCAGGTTTATTACAGCTTAAATATATTATGTATCCAAATTCTGATAAACCTTAATGTTATAAAAAAAAAATAGTTCACTTTAAAAATAATCTCAAATGTGTGAACACCTATAGATCATTGTGTTAATGAATATACATTGGGTGAATAGATTTTATACCAACTATTCGTGTATGTGTCCCCAGCACGGTAGTATTTGTTTGAATATACAAAAACAATGGTAATAGTAATTACCAATTTGAAGTGTAAAATATTTAAATAAATTTTAACCTATTTTAACACTATGTTTCAAAAAAGTTGTAGAAACCTGGCGTGCACCAATTTATAACAACATACTACAAGCGGACAACCTCGAAACTAACTTAATTATAATGTCAGAATTGTTAATATAGTATTTCCTTTTGCGGTAAAATATGATAAGGTTGGCTTTTAGAAACTCTATTCCTTTTGATTTCAATTAAAAAGAATATTTTTTTACGTTTTTAATTCCCTTGCTATTTATTTATGGAATCATAATATATCATTTTGTTTATCTTTAACGCAATGGATTACTACCTAAATTACTTTTCACTGGTAAATAATGCAATGATATAAGAATTATTTTTAATTCCGTGTTATTGCCAAGAAATATAAAAAAACGCTACTATAAACAATGCAATATAAATGTGCTTGTATATGCTTCTTTAGTTTTAGATTTATAGTTAGCTAAAGTTTATTTTCCTTTACGCGTTCTTAAGATAACTTATCCTCGTTAAGTGGTTAAACCTATAACACTCATCTTTCACTAAAAGCTCTCAAGCATTAGTAGTACGTACTAGTATTCATTTATCTAGATCTGTCATCTGTAGCTATCAAATAAAGATCATTTAAAAAAAAAGATATTATTATCTAGCATTATATCAATAGCTTATTTATTACATTAGATAATCTTACATGAATCTTGACAATGTGTACTACGAAACGTTTACATGAAATCTTTTACAAATGTAATTATAATTGACACTAACTACTAACTTTCAACAATAACTTAACAAACTCCAATAAACTTTCTCGTTTGTGCAAATCGTTTCTAAATAAAATAAAAACAATTATTATTAATTACTGTGATTCTACAAAGTTTTATAAAATGTAAATATATTTTAATATAATATATTGATTGAAAAATGTAGTCATAACAATTTTTTAATGTTCCTACCCACAGTATAGAGATTGTATGATTTGATTTCAAAGAAAATTTTAAAGGGAAAAAATTCAAACAATTTTAGTACATATATTTTATTGCATTTGAAATCATTGTTTTATATAGAAAAACGAATTTCAGAATTTCGTTCCAGAATGATAACGTTAAATTAAAAAATAAACCGTTCTATGGTTGCTGATAGTGCCACAATGGGACTCGTATTGATAAATAATGTCATTCAAACAAAGGGCTGTGATGAAAATATGTCATTCAAAAAAAAAAAAGTAGATCTTTAAATTCAAAACGAAATGTACAGTATTTTACATTGATTAATTTGATATGGACTTGAATTATAAATACCAAAATAATGCCACATACTTAAGATCAAAGTATCTCATAATAATACTATAATTTTATGTACAAGAACCAATATTATTAATAATATTTTGAAATCATGTTTTGAATCTTGAAATTGAATTGAAATGAATATCTTATTTTATAACATATTTAAAAGCACATTTCAAGGGTGTATTTACAAGCTTTTTGTTGGATTCTGGGATTAAGGTCCAAAAGAAACTTAGAACATAAAAAACATATATTCATAAAATTGAGCCTTATTTTTGATACTAAAAGTTGGTTACGCTATGAGTGGAATTTTATTGGCTGAATTTAATGTACTGTATAAAGTCAAAGTCAAGGGCAGCAGTCAAACATTTGTAAGACTCCAATGTTATATTATGATTTTTTAGTTGTAACCAAGACCGACCAGTATACTGCCCTGTATTGCTCGATAGAATACATTTTTAGAGCCGTTTTCTAGTGATGCCGTTTTAAAGGTGTGAGAATACCTTTTACAAATATAGATACCTCTTCAAAGAAACTGTTTATTTACTTCCAATCCCATCACTGATCCTGTTCTCTAAATGCTATAATGTCCTATCAAATATTGCATATGGCATTTCTTCTTAGATTAATATATAGGTGAAAAGTGTATAAAAGACAAAAGTTTTTAAGCTATAAAATTAAGGAACAAAATTTCAATTTAATCTTGGATATTGTTTTATTTTTCGCCAGCAGAACCATTTAATTTAATAAAACCACTTTGCAAGTGAGTTACCAACAAAATCAAATATAAAGCGAATTATTACTTGTTTCGTCGCTTTTGAATGACTTCTGCGAAATTGAATTTTTTCATCATCTCGTCATAGTATTTTTTCAAAAGTATTTGTGAATGTTACATCATTTATTACTTAAAAGATTTATCAAGACGAGTATTTGTTATTAAATATTTTTATTTAACTTAACTTAAATGCTAACCCTTGTGTGCAAAACACGTGTGAAGTTAAAAAGAGTACCGAATAAAATAATATGTGTTCTATTTTTTTTATTAGGTTTAAACTATTTAAATTGTTGAAGTTCTTCCAGTTGACTATAACATACGATCTATAGAAGAGGAACAGAATTATTATGCAGAGATTGTATAAGACTGAATATGTTAGAAAAAAGGTAAATATAATATCGTGACAACAGATTTCAAGACCAACGACACTCGAAAACTTCTTTGATTTATTAAGTATAGATATTGTACACTATAAAAAAATGTAAAAAAGGATTAAACAAAATATTTTCTATTTAAATCTTGAAAATGAGATGAAATGAACAGTTATTGAATAAGAAAAGCTGTAGAATAAGAAGCTAAAGAAAAAATGAAGTCTAAAATAAAAGAATGACATATGCTAAGATTTGTCCACAGAACATCAAGGTATTTTCCAAATTAATAATTAATTTTAGAAATAATACTTCAGTATTATATAAAATATTAAAATTTATAAGAAAATTAGGCCTTCTAGGACAAGGTGAACAATATAGAAGTAGCTAAACACTTCATGAACTGTTTAGAAGCAAAGAAATTAGCTACAGGAGTGCCTCGTAAATATCTAATGTATAACTAGTATACCGTGAGGTATACCCTTAGTGTGTTCTAGCATTCTTACGAATACTATTGATTGAATAGATTAAAAGATGATATCTTTATATAAGGATTAAAATGATATACTATTAAAAATGTTTAAAATATATATATATACCTACCTTAAAGCCAAAATATTTTGTACGTAACTTAACTCTAGGCTTTCGGCCCTGTAATCCCGTGACGCGGCTGGTAGGTCATTAGGGCGATGTACACAACTCTCATTATACGTCCATTAACCTGACTTATACGAGCACTTTAATGGAACAAAGCTTAATTTAATCCTTAATATTTTAAAGCTATTTGCAAAAATATATAATTATTATTTGCTTTGCTTACAAGAATATTCAAAAGTGTAACTAAGTGTAATAAATAAAATTAAATCAAATTAAACATTTTTTTTTTATTTACAAGATTTTTAAAATAAATATTTATTTTATCTTTTTCTCGTTACACTTTATTGTTTTATTCATTTGTATTAAACATTTCCTGTGGGAAATATTCGATAATATAGAATAATAGAAATATCCTAGTTATTTAATAAAATGAAAATATACAGGAGCAATAATAAAAATAACAATATATAAAACACGCTATTGACATTTCTAGTACTTCGAAGATTGAATGTTGATGGAATAAAATATCCAACCGCTTCCAAGAAGGAATTGCGTCGTACTTTGTAAGATGAATATATTTATTTATGAATATAATCGTATAAACGTCCAAAGTCCATTATGAAGTTTTATTATTTAAGTTAAAGCCTAGAAAATGTAAGATCATCTTAAACCTTGTAGCCGAGTTGTAAGTTATATTTGTATTCTTGGGCATCAGGCTTTACTTACATATCAGTTATGACTCGGACACGATGGTCAATACTACAAGTTGTGAGTTAATTAATAATTTACAAAAATCTCTTTGGATTAATGTAGGTAATTATTTCAACAATATGGACAATACCTTTTTGGCTTTAAATATTAAAGTTTTAAGTAATTAATAGAAGTAAAAAGGTATTTTTGGCACCGTAAATTATTAGCAAAAATGAAAGTTATACTTTAAAATATATATTAGAGACCACGCAAGAAAGTTTATTACTTAGATATATAACTACGTAAACATTCGATTCATATGAATTAAGGTATCAAAAGAATATTATAAAAATTAAAACACAATAAAAAGATATAAGTCCCTTCCCTCCGCCTTTGTCTGAGAGAAAATAATTGCGACCCGGAACACCGGCAGCGATGTATCACCTGGAACAAATTAAATTTCATCAGTTATCAGAGCCAAGTAATCCAAACGCCCAATATTGTATAGAGTAGTAACAAAGATGCTTTTATAAATTATCTTAGAACTGATATCAGGATACACAAATACTTATTACTAGAGAAGTAAAACATTGTGTAAAAAAAAATCTCTCATAACTATGAGTGGTATGTGATTATTAATTACTGCCCTTGTTTTTACTATCTTGTTTATTACTATCTCTTAGTAGGCTAATTTATATATTTTATTATTCAGGCAGGAATTTTATTATTTAGGAATAAACTACACCCTGTTTTATTAAAGAAAATGGAACAATACTAGTCTCGTACCTCGAGAAATAAGAAAGGTCAAAGCCTTACAAAAAACCTTACAATAAGATCTCTACAAGAAGATTGGGTAATTATACTTCCTTAATATTTAGTTACTTACTTTAGTCTTCCGCTAAACAGAATACTATCTTAAAGCTGAATAATATTTATAATATTACTCATTTTCCGCCCGTTGCTTAGTCCAGGTGTAATTCGGTTATATTGCGTTTCTTAATTAACTCGACAGAACTTATTTAACATGTGTACCTCCGGAAAATTTCTTAAGGTATTTAAAAGCGTCATGATATTTAAGCATGTGCACACATTTCTGTTATTATGTATTTTAAAAAAATTGAGGTGGAATTGACATACGATCACATCTTAAAGTATATACAAAAGTTGGATCCACGTTTTTACCTCTTAAGGGGTATAAATATCCTATAATTTTCTCGGAGTGCTGACTTACTTCAATGGAGGAACCTACATACAAAGTTTGAAGTGAATCCATTGAAGAAATAAATAGTTTATATTTTACCACAACGTCTTAGCAAACGTTCAAGTATAAGCGTTTAACAAATTTTAGAGAAAAACTAAGGAAAGTTTGTGTACTTTTTTAAATTTGTAAATTAAACTAATGGTAGCTTAGGTAATAAAAAAATGTTTCGTATAAAACTTACTTTCAATAAAGATTTTTGATTTTGATTTTTTCAGTTTATACCCTTTTTCTTCTTAGAGGTTCAAAAAATCTCTCTTGGTTTAGGAGCACTGCGTGTGTGCATGTATGTTTAATAGAGGGTGTAAGGTATTACGCCCCCTAACAAACACCTATGCCGAAATTAAGATTCTTGCGTGAGTCATGCATTAATGGAAACAAAATATGTATTGTACTTATGTATAATAATCAATAGAAATATATATCATATATCATGGTAGCATGAACCAGATATCAAATAATTGAGGTTCTTGACCTAAACAATGTGGCTTAATAGATATTATCAATACTACCAAAATCAGAGTCTATTCAAATATTTATCATACATTTAATACATAGCTTAAAATAAAATATGTATTACTTAAACGTGTGTCAAATTACTGTTATTACATATTAAATACCATATATTACTAACTATCTGTAATCTAAGGTATCGTAAGCTGTGATATAGTTTTTTTTTTGCGATACTGGTCCATTTAGGAAGATAGACAAAGAAAGTTGGTAAGTCAATTTTCACATTATGCCAATAAATAAAATAAACTCTTAAAATTATTTTTAATAGTCATTAAAAATTACAATTAAAATAACAATTTCAGATTTTTTATTATGATACCTACATATTAAATTTCATTTTATTTTTACTTATTCTAAATTTGTTTTTGAGTAATGTTACCATTGTATAAATATTGACAGATATTAACATTAGTATTTATACGATACTAACGTCATTCAATTGTTTTACCTCCCCGGAATCCCACCACTAACACTTAAACTTTATGTTATGGTATTAAAGTTTAAATTGTCTTTTAAATATTATTTGAAACCTTTTGTACGGAAATATAGAAAAATGTTATTTTTAGACTTTTTCAGACAATTTATATATTTTTTTTCTCCGTAAGAATCATCCTCGTATTTCAAGGAATATTATAAAAAAAGAATTAGCGAAATCGGTTCAGTTGTTCTCGATATTTGCTCTTAGCTACTCATTCAGCGATACATTTTCATATTAGAGATATTCAATATTCTATTATTGATGAGTGTGTCGATAAACAAAATATCCTTGTCGTTATTAAATCAAATTTTAATATATTTAATGGGCTAAAAACTAATAAATCTTTTAAACAAAGAGTTTTAAATATATACACTCGTTTTGTAAGCTTCGGATTTGTTTGTTAACTGTTTAAAATTCACGACAAACCCAACTGTTTCAAATGCAGTATAATAAATTTAACAACTTTCTCAAGTAAAAGATTTGAGACTTTATATTTGTAACAATAAGGATGAAATTGAAATTGTTTAAGCAACAAACCGAAATATTGCCCCTTCAATTCCTAACATTCACTTAAAAATCTGATACTAAAAAGAAGAAAACCTGTGGATATATAAAAAGCATGAACTTTACCAAACTGTCTGTCGGAGGATTGAACTTCGCAATTAGTTTAGTGCATCGAAGATATAACACTAAGCAGTCGAAGCCTAACTAAAATAGATTCCAGATACAATTTCCGTTCTTCATATTTTTATATCTAAAAATTCTCCTTGTACTGTAAGTAATGTTTTACAATAAAGCGCTGGAGCGCTTGCAACATTTTACAGATTATAAAAATAAACATTAAGTTCACAGCATATTCCCTTCGCAGAATCTGACGCTGCCAAAGTTGGGAACGAAACTTATATCTGACCCAATAATTTGGATTGCGACCTAACATCTGTCCCGCTTAGAATCACCCATGATTTAATATGCAATTAAAATTGAGATCAAGCAATTTTAAGTATCTCTCCTATTTTGTTTTATCTCCGCACGCTTGTGTTTAATCAAATTATAACATGCTTTCTATTTTTTTTTATATTTATATAATGATGTATAGCTTAATATTATATCATTTATAAACCAATTGATAATATTATCAGGTAAATGGCTGTGTTTACTTATTTGAAAACTAATCGAAATTTTGGGAGCAGTTATAATAGGAGTCTAGCCTCCGCTACCATATTAATGCATGTGTGTTTGCTGTACTACTACTAGATAGACTTACTATGTATCATTATGGAATTCCGAGAGCACTGGTATAACTCTGTTTGAAGTTTATGAAGAGATGATTTAATTACCGATAGTCCAACTCACTCCGTTGATCATAACGTTCGATTTACACTTAGTCTTAATGAGTTTGTTAAAAACTCTTGACTCAATTTTATTGAATTCGGCAGTGTTCTACATTAAATAAAAATATTGTAATAAAATAATAAAATATGTAATTTAAGAGGTTTCTCGTCATTGAATGTCTATTCAGCATATTTTATTAATATTCTTGGTAAATTATTTACATAAACTATAACAATCTTATTAGAACAAGTTTATCTTATGAACAAACAAACTTAATGTTTTGAAGAAATAATGTAATAATACAATAGAAAACTTATCAACATCAAAATAATCACGAACTTAATTATGACTTCGATTCTCAGACACGTACTGATCAGATCTCTTCAACAAAGCTCTGAATATTGAATTCCATACATCAATAATAACGCTTATATAATATTAATTGCCATCTACATTATGAATAATTCAATGGATTAAATCATAACGCTACGTCATGTCGCAGATATTTTGAAGGTGTATTATTGTATATGTTACAAAGTTTATATACTGTTAGTCATATTTATTTATAATAATTTAAATGGTAAATACATTGGAATTTACATGTTTTAGTTCATAAGTTTCAACAGTGGCGCCATCTACGCAATTAAATTATGGAATGTTATTTAGTATTTACTGTTAAATGTTTTAAGAATTAGAAGCATAGGATATTTTAACATAATGTTTAAACTTTTATTAATTATTAGAACTTATTATAAGGTATAAATAATAGCATCTGTAACTTGGTTATGACATTGTAAATCACCCTCACCTAAATACTACAGTGTTAAAATATTATAATACGAGTTGTAAGGGCTGCTCTCGACCATTCTATTACAAATGGTTGGATATTAAACATTGAAGTGCAAGTACTGTGTATTACTGAAACAAGTCTTAACAATACATTGTATATTTCACAAAGTTTACATATTGTAATATGTTACAAAGTTTTTTCGAGATGATGTAAAGATAAACCGTTCTGGTATAACATGAAAGTATGTCATTGTCGTGCCTTCTGTAATCTTTGTAATCTTTGAAGAACTATTCATTTGGATTGTTAATGATCGTGCATTTTATTTATTAAAGAGTTAATTACTATCATCTCACTTGATTAGTTTAGTACATAACTTGACAATACTAATCAATTAATTTTATAACTAAACTCAAACTTATGCTATAGTATACATAAGATTCATAGTTAAATTATATTTAGCAAGCAGCCAGAGCAGATGTATAACGACAACACAAATCAATACATTTTATAACTAAACTCAAACTATTAACTAACTAAACTATACATACGTTTCATAGCTAAATGATATGGCCTGGATGTTTTGACTTATCAGTTAAATTGTTATGTACCACATAAACTAATTTCCTCAATTAAATACTCTTTAATATTCCATAGTTACGTTAAGAGTTAAGTATTCAGAACTTTGCATTCTTTCAAGGCTATTTTATTATTACATATAAATTAGATTTTTGAAGAAAAAATTTAAAGAAACTTTATAAAATAATAAACAAGGAAGACAAATTTATACTATTATAAAAATAAATGGATTAGTACCATTACTTAAACACATTTTTTTAAACATTACTTACAAAGTTTGGCACTTATGACTATTATCTGAGGCGTCCTTCCCTAACAACCAATAATCGCTATTTATTCAATCGTGTAACGGCCGAACTTCCTGTCATTTAAACTGGTTATTCGTACATTTATATCGTAATAGAAAAGACCTGACCTATATAGTGTGAATATATACAGAAATACCATAAAATGTTTGTGTGTTCAAACTTTTTACTAATGTTTTTATTATTTGATTTTAACTGTTCCATTATCTTCGACATTTTTAACAACAGCATAGTACTTACAAATTGTCTGTGAAATGTACACTATTATACCGAATGTGAATTAAATATATGATTCATTTGAAAATACATACCTCAATCCTCATTATAATTTAACTAGTAAAATATTTTTTGTTGAAATATTTATCCAGAGATTTTGCATATAATAAATACCATTCCTTTTTCCTTTTTTGCTTGTGTTTATCCGAGAGTTTGCTTGTTACAAGACATTCGGAATTGACAAAAACCCTTAGAGAAACGTCAACTTTTTTGTATAGTTAAAGTTCAAATGTCTGTCTGTTTATCACCAAAGAACGGAAAAGGATTATTTTAATGAACCACTGACTGAGATAATGCTATTTCCGTTCTCGGCCTAATTGAACTCTGTTAGAAGTGGATAACTTAAATTATATTAAATAGTTAGTGAAGAACTTTTACCAAAATCACATAGAAAAAGAATATTTAACACCAAGCAGGTTATTATTTTATGTAAAATTACAACATAAAAGTTTCGCAAGAGTTAATGAGAAATGATGTTCAATATTTTATCTGACTTTTATTAACATTACATAAAATTAGCCGGAGAGTAAGGATTTAATACTTAGGATGGTGTTGTAACTTGATATAATTAGAAACTTCGGTAAATGTAGTGGAAGCTGAACTTAATCACAGCCGCAAGGGATTGCCTCAGACCTAAGTGGAGTAAAACTTATTTGACCGTGCAAAACATGGCGTACATGGTGACTAGTAGAAGTCTTGATTAACTAACACCATAATCCATGACAAAAAAAATATAATCCTCATTCTTTTTGTAATTAAGCTTTCGTGAACCATGATGGTTATTAAATATTTATTAACATGGCTACGTTCACGTAATATAACCGGAATATTGACCGACAATTTTCGAACCCCGAATAGAATTCTAATTTTCGAATATTAGAACTTGTACATCCTTACAGGAGGTTTCTGATAGATATAGCTGAAATATATCTGTATCGCGGATAGAAGTGAATGTTCGAGGCATCGTCTTGGTTTCCTATTTCCTGACTAATCATTGAATGTGAAGCCTAGTATTATTGCATTTCAGAACCCACATTTTGCCTTAACTTATTTACGATCACCGTCCCCGAGCGGAGACACCTACAAGTCTGCCCTATTTTTTTTTCAATTTCTTACAGTTATTTTTTTTTGTATATGTAGACGTGAATAATGTATTTTGATATTAGTACCATGTCACTTCTACTAAGTGAATTAACTTAGAGGTAAATCGACCAGTTGTGATTTCCCAAAGGTGTAAATACTTTTTATTTTTTTAAAGTAATTTATAGATTCTTTAGTCGCATATATTATGAATGAAATACATAAAGATCAAAACAAAACAAAATGATGATGAAAATTATGAACTAAAACAAAAAAATCAATTTTTGATCTGATCCGAAGACATAATTTATGTCCCCTATTTGAGAACAGTGGTAACATGCATATGTTAACAATTCGATTTTTCTTTGTAGATATTACCTTGGTAAAATTATGATTTTAATTTTAATGTTATTATTTAATTTTAATATTAATGCTATTGCTACTATGGCATGGAAGAAGCTTTGGAAGCTGGGATGAAGGAAAGGAACCCGGACAAGGATGTGGTGGCGCTTCCATACCGATAAAGAGGAAGATAATGAAAATGACATAAATAATCAGATAGCAAAGGATATTCCAGAAGCTGTTGAAGTATTTATTACTAAGAATGAATGAAAATGAAACAGCAACAATGATGAACTATAATCTAAACCAGCCAAGAGGAAAAGCAGCAATTTCCCAATCTAGCTGACGTAAATGCAATCCTACCTACAACGCCTATATTGGCAGCTATAAAAAAAATGCCGTATAAATCTTTGAGAAAATTTTGCGATTGAATATGATTGTCGCCTTTTCAAACTTGTATGTGCTCAAAATATAGACATGATTACAATATCTCTTGTGAAAAGTTGAAGTCATGTGTTTTTGAGATATCATACACTACCAAGGAAAAAAAAATATAATTGTCATGAAAGTGATGTCTAGAGATAAGTAAATTGCATTGGTATGGATGAATCCATGTTAAAATACTTTAAACGTCATCGTCGAAATTCTGTTTGTCTGGTGGTTGAACAATAGCATTAGTATAATGACTCTCTAGAATAGTATTCTCTCATTAAGTAAGATATATTGTGCCTATTTCCTCATTTCCATAATAAAATAAAAAATAGAATATATATTTTTTTATATTTTTTTATTTAACTGATCCCATATTTACCTTGAAATACACCCGGCACGACCGAGGCTCGGTCCACGGTTGTCCGTAGGGGTGGTAAAGGCAAGGGGAAAAAGAAGGGCCCTCCCCAAAAGCCTGTTGTTCCTAGGGCCAGTTCCAAGGGGAAGTCTTCGGCGAAAACGAAGGCGAACTTGTCGAAGTCGGTTTCTCCGAAACTGCCCAAACCTCGTTCTCCTGCAGTCTTAATCAAGCTGCAGGACGAGGCGGCAGCTGCGGGGTGGCTTACACCCATGTTCTGAGGCGTGCCGCCGAGATGGTCAATCTCGGCGACATCGGCCTCAGAGATGGGCTTAAGATTCGCCGATCAGCGGCGGGTGCCAGACTTCTGGAGTTGCCCAAGGGCACTCCAGAGCAGGCGAAAAAACTGGCGGAGAAGATCCGTCCAGTTTTAGCGGGTGTAGCAGATGTCGTCCGGCCTGTCCGGCGTGTGGCCGTAAGGCTTAAAGGCCTGGACGACTCTGTAACGCGCGACGATGTGGTGAGTGCGAAAGCGATCCCGTGGCGTCCCATTGTAGCGATGAGGGCAGCCGTTGGTTTTTTAGTGGGGTGCCTTAGGCAGTCGCCGGGTGCCGCACATACCGCCCTGCCATCGCCTTCCTGGCTTGGGTGACGATGCGAAAACGCATTTCTCCAACGATAAAAAAAAAAAAAGAAAAAAAAAAAGGTAGACTCATCAAGTGGTATGTATTAATCTGAGTTTAAGTGAAAATACAGTATTATTTATTAGTAACTTTCGTGTTAAGCTGGAATGACTAATATTTGAAGTTTCTTGTTGACTCAATATAGTTTTCGAAAAAATGTTTAACAATCAGACTCATTCAAAATAAAATATTTAAAAAAATTCAAACATTCAGAAAATGTTCTAAAAAAAATGTCACAGTATTTAAATTAAAAACGCGTTATAAATAATTCATTGCGCTTGTGTGATTAGACAAAGTCAAGCAGTGAGTCATCTTGCATCTTGTTTTATTGTAAGTAAAATATTTCTTAGTAGTATATCTCTTTAATGCATAGCATTTCAGTAGCTTAGATCACAGTTGTTATTTATTTTCCAGAGGGATTTGAGAGAACAAAATCCCACCTTTATTCCCCTTCGGGAGATTTTAATCCATTTTGCGCCGCAAAATATGTAAACGCGGAAAAGATTCTATTTGATGTTGTTTTTCTCGTAATATAGAAGGGAATGTTTAACATTTTTATGAATTGATAGATACATATTGATATACAAGAGTGTAACTCGTCTAAAATGTTTAATAAAATTTTAAACATTTTAAGTTTGGTTAAAATAATAAAACTTTTTATTTTTTAAAAATAATCTATTTTAAACTGCTTTATCTCTAGTATGTGATATGTATTTTAGGTACTCTAATCAACCTAAATTTGAAAAACTTTTATACCAAAAATTTATTTTAACAAAAGTTTGTAACCTTGTAAATAATTTTCAAGAGAAATCAATTTAATTTATATAACCTTACATAAGGTATCATTTGAGTAGTAACTATTAAATTATTTTCGACCAGTTGCTTGCGAGGTTAGGTCTCAAAATGTTGACTTTGAGTGATGACGAAATAAGTTGTATTTCAAGGTAAATATGGGATCAGTTAAATAAAAAAATATAAAAAAATATATATTCTATTTTTTATTTTATTATGGAAATGAGGAAATAGGCACAAGAGGTATTAAAAGATATTTTCGAAAGATGACTTTTTGACGCTGAGTTTTTTTTAAACATTTTTTACACTGATAACGAGTCTCTCTGTGCCCCAAAACTGTGTATTGTAAGGCTTGATAAGTTTTTGGAAAGCGACTAAAGCCGCCGAATTGAAACCTTAGTAACACAAAAAAACTGGATGTCTGTGTTCTTAAAATTCACTTCTCAAGCAGTGGCTAGCGATGCTGCGTGCACATTATATGTATGCACTATATATTATTTATATACGATAACAATACTTTTCACCACTTTTTTACTCGTAAAGAAGTGAGATAAAGTGAAATTTATAGTTTTACGTGTTCGTGCACAATATATTTCTTATATTTCATTTAAATGCCCATTTTCCTTTTTTTGACTAAGATCCAGCAATATATCTTACTTAATGAGAGAATACTATTCTAGAGAGTCATTATACTAATGCTATTGTTCAACCACCAGACAAACAGAATTTCGACGATGACGTTTAAAGTATTTTAACATGGATTCATCCATACCAATGCAATTTACTTATCTCCAGACATCACTTTCATGACAATTATATTTTTTTTTCCTTGGTAGTGTATGATATCTCAAAAACACATGACTTCAACTTTTCACAAGAGATATTGTAATCATGTCTATATTTTGAGCACAAACAAGTTTGAAAAGGCGACAATCATATTCAATCGCAAAATTTTCTCAAAGATTTATACGGCATTTTTTTTATAGCTGCCAATATAGGCGTTGTAGGTAGGATTGCATTTACGTCAGCTAGATTGGGAAATTGCTGCTTTTCCTCTTGGCTGGTTTAGATTATAGTTCATCATTGTTGCTGTTTCATTTTCATTCATCCTTAGTAATAAATACTTCAACAGCTTCTGGAATATCCTTTGCTATCTGATTATTTATGTCATTTTCATTATCTTCCTCTTTATCGGTATGGAAGCGCCACCACATCCTTGTCCGGGTTCCTTTCCTTCATCCCAGCTTCCAAAGCTTCTTCCATGCCATAGTAGCAATAGCATTAATATTAAAATTAAATAATAACATTAAAATTAAAATCATAATTTTACCAAGGTAATATCTACAAAGAAAAATCGAATTGTTAACATATGCATGTTACCACTGTTCTCAAATAGGGGACATAAATTATGTCTTCGGATCAGATCAAAAATTGATTTTTTTGTTTTAGTTCATAATTTTCATCATCATTTTGTTTTGTTTTGATCTTTATGTATTTCATTCATAATATATGCGACTAAAGAATCTATAAATTACTTTAAAAAAATAAAAAGTATTTACACCTTTGGGAAATCACAACTGGTCGATTTACCTCTAAGTTAATTCACTTAGTAGAAGTGACATGGTACTAATATCAAAATACATTATTCACGTCTACATATACAAAAAAAAATAACTGTAAGAAATTGAAAAAAAAATAGGGCAGACTTGTAGGTGTCTCCGCTCGGGGACGGTGATCGTAAATAAGTTAAGGCAAAATGTGGGTTCTGAAATGCAATAATACTAGGCTTCACATTCAATGATTAGTCAGGAAATAGGAAACCAAGACGATGCCTCGAACATTCACTTCTATCCGCGATACAGATATATTTCAGCTATATCTATCAGAAACCTCCTGTAAGGATGTACAAGTTCTAATATTCGAAAATTAGAATTCTATTCGGGGTTCGAAAATTGTCGGTCAATATTCCGGTTATATTACGTGAACGTAGCCATGTTAATAAATATTTAATAACCATCATGGTTCACGAAAGCTTAATTACAAAAAGAATGAGGATTATATTTTTTTTGTCATGGATTATGGTGTTAGTTAATCAAGACTTCTACTAGTCACCATGTACGCCATGTTTTGCACGGTCAAATAAGTTTTACTCCACTTAGGTCTGAGGCAATCCCTTGCGGCTGTGATTAAGTTCAGCTTCCACTACATTTACCGAAGTTTCTAATTATATCAAGTTACAACACCATCCTAAGTATTAAATCCTTACTCTCCGGCTAATTTTATGTAATGTTAATAAAAGTCAGATAAAATATTGAACATCATTTCTCATTAACTCTTGCGAAACTTTTATGTTGTAATTTTACATAAAATAATAACCTGCTTGGTGTTAAATATTCTTTTTCTATGTGATTTTGGTAAAAGTTCTTCACTAACTATTTAATATAATTTAAGTTATCCACTTCTAACAGAGTTCAATTAGGCCGAGAACGGAAATAGCATTATCTCAGTCAGTGGTTCATTAAAATAATCCTTTTCCGTTCTTTGGTGATAAACAGACAGACATTTGAACTTTAACTATACAAAAAAGTTGACGTTTCTCTAAGGGTTTTTGTCAATTCCGAATGTCTTGTAACAAGCAAACTCTCGGATAAACACAAGCAAAAAAGGAAAAAGGAATGGTATTTATTATATGCAAAATCTCTGGATAAATATTTCAACAAAAAATATTTTACTAGTTAAATTATAATGAGGATTGAGGTATGTATTTTCAAATGAATCATATATTTAATTCACATTCGGTATAATAGTGTACATTTCACAGACAATTTGTAAGTACTATGCTGTTGTTAAAAATGTCGAAGATAATGGAACAGTTAAAATCAAATAATAAAAACATTAGTAAAAAGTTTGAACACACAAACATTTTATGGTATTTCTGTATATATTCACACTATATAGGTCGGGTCTTTTCTATTACGATATAAATGTACGAATAACCAGTTTAAATGACAGGAAGTTCGGCCGTTACACGATTGAATAAATAGCGATTATTGGTTGTTAGGGAAGGACGCCTCAGATAATAGTCATAAGTGCCAAACTTTGTAAGTAATGTTTAAAAAAATGTGTTTAAGTAATGGTACTAATCCATTTATTTTTATAATAGTATAAATTTGTCTTCCTTGTTTATTATTTTATAAAGTTTCTTTAAATTTTTTCTTCAAAAATCTAATTTATATGTAATAATAAAATAGCCTTGAAAGAATGCAAAGTTCTGAATACTTAACTCTTAACGTTACTATGGAATATTAAAGAGTATTTAATTGAGGAAATTAGTTTATGTGGTACATAACAATTTAACTGATAAGTCAAAACATCCAGGCCATATCATTTAGCTATGAAATGTATGTATAGTTTAGTTAGTTAATAGTTTGAGTTTAGTTATAAAATGTATTGATTTGTGTTGTCGTTATACATCTGCTCTGGCTGCTTGCTAAATATAATTTAACTATGAATCTTATGTATACTATAGCATAAGTTTGAGTTTAGTTATAAAATTAATTGATTAGTATTGTCAAGTTATGTACTAAACTAATCAAGTGAGATGATAGTAATTAACTCTTTAATAAATAAAATGCACGATCATTAACAATCCAAATGAATAGTTCTTCAAAGATTACAAAGATTACAGAAGGCACGACAATGACATACTTTCATGTTATACCAGAACGGTTTATCTTTACATCATCTCGAAAAAACTTTGTAACATATTACAATATGTAAACTTTGTGAAATATACAATGTATTGTTAAGACTTGTTTCAGTAATACACAGTACTTGCACTTCAATGTTTAATATCCAACCATTTGTAATAGAATGGTCGAGAGCAGCCCTTACAACTCGTATTATAATATTTTAACACTGTAGTATTTAGGTGAGGGTGATTTACAATGTCATAACCAAGTTACAGATGCTATTATTTATACCTTATAATAAGTTCTAATAATTAATAAAAGTTTAAACATTATGTTAAAATATCCTATGCTTCTAATTCTTAAAACATTTAACAGTAAATACTAAATAACATTCCATAATTTAATTGCGTAGATGGCGCCACTGTTGAAACTTATGAACTAAAACATGTAAATTCCAATGTATTTACCATTTAAATTATTATAAATAAATATGACTAACAGTATATAAACTTTGTAACATATACAATAATACACCTTCAAAATATCTGCGACATGACGTAGCGTTATGATTTAATCCATTGAATTATTCATAATGGAGATGGCAATTAATATTATATAAGCGTTATTATTGATGTATGGAATTCAATATTCAGAGCTTTGTTGAAGAGATCTGATCAGTACGTGTCTGAGAATCGAAGTCATAATTAAGTTCGTGATTATTTTGATGTTGATAAGTTTTCTATTGTATTATTACATTATTTCTTCAAAACATTAAGTTTGTTTGTTCATAAGATAAACTTGTTCTAATAAGATTGTTATAGTTTATGTAAATAATTTACCAAGAATATTAATAAAATATGCTGAATAGACATTCAATGACGAGAAACCTCTTAAATTACATATTTTATTATTTTATTACAATATTTTTATTTAATGTAGAACACTGCCGAATTCAATAAAATTGAGTCAAGAGTTTTTAACAAACTCATTAAGACTAAGTGTAAATCGAACGTTATGATCAACGGAGTGAGTTGGACTATCGGTAATTAAATCATCTCTTCATAAACTTCAAACAGAGTTATACCAGTGCTCTCGGAATTCCATAATGATACATAGTAAGTCTATCTAGTAGTAGTACAGCAAACACACATGCATTAATATGGTAGCGGAGGCTAGACTCCTATTATAACTGCTCCCAAAATTTCGATTAGTTTTCAAATAAGTAAACACAGCCATTTACCTGATAATATTATCAATTGGTTTATAAATGATATAATATTAAGCTATACATCATTATATAAATATAAAAAAAAATAGAAAGCATGTTATAATTTGATTAAACACAAGCGTGCGGAGATAAAACAAAATAGGAGAGATACTTAAAATTGCTTGATCTCAATTTTAATTGCATATTAAATCATGGGTGATTCTAAGCGGGACAGATGTTAGGTCGCAATCCAAATTATTGGGTCAGATATAAGTTTCGTTCCCAACTTTGGCAGCGTCAGATTCTGCGAAGGGAATATGCTGTGAACTTAATGTTTATTTTTATAATCTGTAAAATGTTGCAAGCGCTCCAGCGCTTTATTGTAAAACATTACTTACAGTACAAGGAGAATTTTTAGATATAAAAATATGAAGAACGGAAATTGTATCTGGAATCTATTTTAGTTAGGCTTCGACTGCTTAGTGTTATATCTTCGATGCACTAAACTAATTGCGAAGTTCAATCCTCCGACAGACAGTTTGGTAAAGTTCATGTTTTTTATATATCCACAGGTTTTCTTCTTTTTAGTATCAGATTTTTAAGTGAATGTTAGGAATTGAAGGGGCAATATTTCGGTTTGTTGCTTAAACAATTTGAATTTCAACCTTATTGTTACAAAGTTAAAGTCTTATACTTATACATGAGAAAGTTGTTAAATTTATTATACTGAATTTGAAACTGTTGGGTTTGTCGTGAATTTTAAACAGTTTTATACAAACAAATCCGGAGCATACAAAACGAGTGTATATATTTAGAACTCTTTGTTTAAAAGATTAAATGTAACTCGCCACCAGGCGGCGCTGTCAAATATCGACTTCCGCCCCGTTCAACCGATTGTCATAAAAATTGGTATGAACATGTATTTTTCCTCGAAGAAAACGAATATGCTATGCCCATTAATGTAACTCGCCACCAGGTAAAGTAAGGGTTAGCCCAGCGAAGCGGGCTGGGTTCGCTAGTTAAAATATATATGTATTACAATACAATACGCACAAAAAATATGTATAAAAACAAAATAAATCTGTTTCGTACATTTTGAGAAAATCGATCACACACAGACAGACAGTTCTTAGGGACTTTGTTGTATAATATGTATGTAATGTAATACAATTTAATAATTAACAATTAGTATTTTTTAAAATGAAATGCTGACCATTATCATGTCAAGGTCATTCTAAAAATGCTTGGGAGACTATATTATATATTACTCGTGCCGAGGTAAATTCCTAGTTTCTGAAGCGATCCCATCCTCAGTATGTGAATTCCATAACAAACATCTGAAATGAAGAAGGTATAATTAGGCATAATTACTTCCTCTGTGTTATCTTTACTTTTACTGTTATTTTATATTTTTTGTAATAATAAATTATTCTTAACTTAAACTAGGGATAGGGAAGTGTGGGAAAAAGTGAGTTTTTGGATATCGGTACCTCACTACGGAACGTTGTTATAATAGTCAGTTTAGGCTGATCATCAAATCTGGGTTCATACCACCCATGGAATAATCAATTTGAAACATTGTTAATCCGAATAGGTAAGCAAAATTATTTGTTATTAAATAACGCCGGGAGCCTTTGTTCACTTCCCTCGAGATTTCCTACTCAGCAGTCTTCAAAGCGAAGTAATTGAGGCCGCAGTTGTTAGTAAAAGAATGCTTACGTCGATATAAATAAACTTGCTTTTATATTTTAAGTATTATTTAATTTTTATCCAACATTTAGATTATCTTTTACTTTCTTTGTAATTAATGTTAGAATGTCGTATTCATATATTTTTTTAAAAAGATTCTTTTAATAAAATAATTCAAGCATAAAGAGCAAACGAAAAAAAACATATTAGCCTCACTTGTAATAGGATTAAGACAAGCTGAGTTCGCAGATGGACCATACGATGTAATGTTACAACAGACCTCAAATTACTTTCAAAATGTATTCCGTAGCATCCTTAAGGTTTTTTTTTTAATGCAGTTTTTTTGTAAAAACAATATCTGTTGTTGAAATAAAACTATTTTTACGGATTTAACTTGCGTATATTGAATAAAATTTTAAATTTACATTTTAAATCTAATCCAACGGTTCGAATGCTTTGCAGCAATGTTCACTGAAAGACGACATGATGAAGGTGTCTGTCAGTAAGTCATTGAAATAGTAATCTACCTCCGACGGTTTCTAAGCTTAAGGGCGTACAGTTCAGGATTCACACAAAACTGGGATTTTATATTTTTCAAGTGTGGGTCCCAGGTGTTAGATAATCCCCAACAATCTTCCTCTATTAAAATTAGGATGTTTTTTAATTTCAATAGCCTCACGAACCGAAAATATAAAAGTGACCTAGCTAGCGGACAAATAAAATGATCACTTGGGGTAATGTTATTAGAAAATTTAAGAAGTCTTCGCTTTTTATATCAAAACTTTTCCATGTAAAATTGAAATATATATTTATTACTTTTTTAATCAATTTATTAGCGCAAGAATCCATGATAGCAATAATTAAAATATATTAATATTATTCTTTTTGTTTCACGAATATATAATACTTTGTGGAATATTTAAGCGGTATGAGATAATAATAACACAACCTTTCTAACATATTTATGGATTATAGATTTTAGGGAGATATACTATAAAGAGTAGAATTGTTAGTTTAATATTTGTTTTATTGTAGAATAGTGAGGCTTGTGACGAAGTACCGTTATTTACATTAAATACATCGATGGACTACCCTACTTACTAAGTGCTACAAGACCCCCGATATTATTACTAATATATCGAGCCTTATGGCACGCACATTTTGACAAATTAATCAGGGGATTGCTTTCCATTCATGCTTTCCATTTCCATTCATAAGTATTCAAATGTATAAACATTGATCAACACAAATATTATAGATGAGATGAAAGATGTCTACTACTACCACTCGCATGCTGGTATATTATTTAATTTTTGTGTGATATTTATCTAAGCATCAAAGCTTTTAAAGAAGTATTTTTTATGAAACTAGCCCCAATACTCTTATAATGTTATGCGTTACGTTACGTTATAATGTCTACATTTTAAATTAAACCAACATGAGATGATGATGATGTTTATGAAATGAGACGATGCAAACTAATAATTACACATCCAAAAATTTATTTTAATCTACTGTCATTGCCAAATCAAGTTGACTCTAGAATGAAGAAAATTCGAACCTTCATTCAGGTCATAATGAAAACCATTAACATTTATTTATTATATAATTAAGTTACATAGTCTTATATTATTAGTATTTCTAAAGAATAAAGACTATAAATAATTTAGTTGTAGATACTTATTGATCTAGATAGTAAAGGAAACTGGTACGTACAATAAAAAATCAGCTGTTATTATATATTATATAAAACAGTATTGTTTCATTTGTTATAAGCCTTATGTGACATTTACGGAATGATATCATTTCTCAGAACAATAACTAGAGCAATTATTATTTTTTATTTATTATTCTGAGTATCATTTTGTCGTATTGACAAAAAATAAATAACGGATATAGAATATAGTAAATCAATTAAAAAAAAATAGTACATACAATTAATACAAAGTAAAATAATAAGAACGATTATCTATCAAAGTTTTAAAATGATAAAAACAATTATTATCATTGTTACTAAAAATAGTATAGAAAAAAGACATAAAATTGTGGTAACAAATTTTTGAAAATATATTTTATATTCATTATTTCTTCAATTACTTGTACTAACTATAAAGCAAGCAAAATCAACATTAAAAACTTTTAGTAATCTGTTGTTTAAATTTAACTGTTTTTACAGTTAGTAACAAAGCGTACGCAACAACTCCTGTAAAAAATATGTTTGTTGATAAAGTTGATAACTTTAACAATTGAGACTAATACACCGTTAAAAAGTAGCAAGCTTATAAGATTTATAATCTATCCAAGAATAAATGGTTTCAGTTCGAAAGTTTATCGACCATATATTAGAGTGAAGACGAAACTAAATCACTTCAGACGCGGGGGATTACTGTTAAACAAGATATATGTGGAATATGTGGATATTCCAATAGCAATTACGGGAATATTGAACGTATTACCTATTTTCTTATTCATATATTAGAAAAGCTGAACAAATTGTGTTATAACATAATTTAAGACATTCATTAGTCGAGATACTTGAAAATGTCGAAACAGATGGTAAATATCAATTGTATTTTAAATATAGTGTCTATTTAACATCTTATAAAACAAAATATACCTATGCCATATACGTATTATGAGTAACGAGTGTATAACAAGTCAATTATTACTAATGAAATGTGCGTGGCAAGGAAATCTGATGTTTCCTGGTTTCAGGAGGCCAAGTCTTATTTTGGTTGATAAGTAAACAGATTGGGAATAAGAAAACAAAGTTATCAATATTATATATTTCCCACAACAGCGGCTGTCACATTTACAAAAATATTAGCAAAAAGACAGTAACATAGGTTAGTAACCACAGCTAATTAATAGATTTTCGAACATTCGATATTAATCCGAACACACTCGTATTCAATTTACAAGTGATACGAGTCAGTGGTCAATAATGGCTAACGTTAAATTATGTTTATTTGAAAACAGTTCATTCTGCATGGTTGGATGAAGGTATAAATCTATATTCCTCAGAATAATATTACAAACATTTTATTACCTGTAATTTTTTTATAAGTCTCTGAATGTCTGTTGAATGTTATGAATATATTGGATATGAAGACACTTATTTATGGCTTTGTGGATATTAAGGATTTGGTCCTGAGTTCCGCACTGGATGTTTCTAATATAACTTGGGTTACACACTGGATATTTCTAATATAACTTAAGATGATCGGTACAATTAATTAAAATTTATTCGAAAGCTGTTTCCATTTCTTTTAGTTAAGAAAATTAACCAGTATCTATTATGCATATCAAACTTATTATTCGCATTGGATTTTATAGCGTCCGATCAAAATATAAATCGGCTCTTGTAAAGATCAAATTTAATAGGAGGATGGAAAAGTTAATCCACGGTAAGTAATGTTATCGCCAATAAATATTATGAGGATATTTAGAATATTCTCGACACTTAGTGAGTGAATTTTGTGTTGCTATTGTCAAAGATGGCCGCACCAGTATTGTGAAATGTGCTTCGGACTTGCTTATAACTCGCTCGCTCATTAGACTAGGGGGAACACCGGTGACGCTGTAATAGCCACTTGGCTAACAGCATAGTCATTACAAAAAAAAATAGACTAGGGACATTCTATCGTTGGCAGTTTTTGCGTCAAGAAGTGATTATATAAATATAATTTAGTTCAAGTGATCTTTGTATAAACATGTTTTAGTGATTAAAGTGATAGTGATAGTTTATAATAAGTGTAATACATATAGATAGTCTGGTAATAGTAAGCAAACCATTTGCATACTTAGGGGTTACATCATATGTGTGTAATTTTTCCAGTGATATTATTATTATTATTAGCCTTCCATTATGAAATTATTTTTGATTAAGACAAGAAGACAATTTCAATATAATATAATAAATTACAAAGAATCTCAAACTTTACTGATTTTATTTAAATAAATACACTAACAAACGAATAAATTGAGAACTATAAATAATGTTCTATATAAACCACGTTTCTATGCAGTTATTCCGTTCTGTTTAACTACCAAATGTCAACACACTACTACGAAATGTCAACACACTACTACAAAATGTCAACACACTACTACCAAATGTCCACACACTACTACCAAATGTCAACACACTACTACCAAATGTCAACTAACTACTACCAAATGTCAACACACTACTACCAAATGTCCACACACTACTACAAAATGTCAACACACTACTACCAAATGTCAACACACTACTACCAAATGTCCACACACTACTACCAAATGTCAACACACTACTACCAAATGTCAACACACTACTACCAAATGTCAACACACTACTACCAAATGTCCACACACTACTACCAAATGTCAACACACTACTACCAAATGTCAACACACTACTACCAAATGTCCACACACTACTACCAAATGTCAACACACTACTACCAAATGTCAACACACTACTACCAAATATCCACACACAAAAATATATTACTACCAAATGTCATCTTCCGTCTACGCAAAATAGCGTGACGCAAGATTTCGGTTTTACACTCAAGCCAAAATTTTCTAACGGGCCGATATTAAGTTATCACTTCAATAATCACACGGTACAATACGGCAGCGATACGGTAGCTCTATTTGTAGAGGAGCAGATTTTCCAAAGGTTACGGTTTTAATTTCCTGTTTTTTTTTTAAATCATTTATTGCTTAAGTGATCCCCATTACCCGTTCCTATTCTAATCAGTATCGGTTGGTATAGATTAACTCGATCATAAGATTACTTGTTCTTCCAAGCTTAAATCCATTTACTTGCTATATGTCCCAGATGGTTTCTTCCCCCATGACCTGATATTTGTCTCATATATGCTACGTCTTCCTGAGGTTGCTTCTGCAGCGTAACTTTGAGGGAACAAATCTTTTTTCCACCTTCTCGACGATGCATGCAATATATGCTGTACTATTTTTTTTTTTCAGTTGTAAACATGGACTCTTTATTGTATTTAAATAGATAAAACGTATTTTAGATATAAGCCAACTTTACATTGTATCTAACTATGTATACAACACTTTTGCATTTATTTTAATTAAATTTCTAAAACAATGTACAGAATAGGCTCTGAGGATATATTTACAATCCCAAGTATAATAGAGGGGATAATAATGTAGTAACAGCCAACATAGTATTTTAAACTATATAATAATATATGTATTTAAAATTTTCTGTTTATTAAACGCAAAATGATAATTGCAAAATAGATTAAATTAGTTCTAATGTTAAATGCAGGTTCATGAAATAATTAACTCCTCGATCCTTGAAGCATTATTTAACAAAAATAAATAACCGGCTAAAATATTAATAAAAATGGCATTAAAAATACGTTCCTTGTGGTGGGACCCCTTCTTAAATATTTATTTTAAATTAATTTAATAATTTAGTTATTTAGTGAATATAAAATTATTTTTTCTGTGAATATTATAAGAGCTTATCTGTTGCCGTTATTAAAATCGTGCAAAAAATACATAGTAAGTCCTAATCTAAACAGATTGTAATATAGAAATATCAAAAAATATATTACTAAATGTAAAAATAGATACATACCATATAATCCACAATAAGTTTAGTTTAGAACTATTAACATGGAAACTAGACGAGATGTCGTGAAGAATAATTAAGTTTAAATTACAAACTACAACTCTCTGTTCAAGCAAAAACAAAAACTAACGAGACTGCTATGGATATTATATTTAAATTTGAAGTGTATATTTTATTTAATATACATTAACTTTGAGTATTTAACTTAACCAATGTAATAAACTATTTTAAAGGGTTTGAATTAGTTTTTGATATAAGTTTATTAATATTTATAATTATCAACTAAATTATTGTATTGTTTGTTACAGGTAACTTCTCCCAATTATTATATAATATTCAATTCTCTTCATACGGTTTCCCAAAACATTTCGGACGTATCTGTTACTGATGTAAGTAAATATAGCATGTTAGATTTAATGTCTTATTTGTTCAGGATCGATAAACTTTTTGTAAATGATATCTGTCTGAATGTTTTCTACTAATACGGTTTGAAACGATTTTAACGCATCTTCTTATAAATTTATGTTTAAAAAGTTAACTTACTAGTAACTTTCTATTAGTCTTGTTTAAGTAAATTTTATTTAGATTATTTTAGTCAACATAATATGATGTATTTATTTCAGTTCATATAATCCAATTATAATAATGTCTGAAAATTATAAACGAGTTGCTAGTGTTATAATAATTATTTGAATATGCAACGTATATTAAGCGTGTTTATATTTAAAATAAATATAGAATAAAAAGTACACCGATACGGGCAGCATTCGAGTTCGCTACCTCTGGAAAACCGTCTTGTCGCTCTACTAATTGAACCACCGTATCTATCACTGCCGCCTTATGATTATTTCTTAGTTTGTTCTTCTACTTCTTGAATTAAATGTGCCACGCTTATTCTTTTTCTTATACATAATCTTTTATCCATAACTAATTTTAGCCTAAATTTTGTTTTAAAGCTATTATCTACATAACTAAAACTTTTAAATATTAGATCTGTTACCTTAATTGACGGAGAGATAATTAAATTAACCAATAAATCGCCAATAGTTAACTCCTAGTGTCAAGTTATAAAATATATATTATTTACGAAAATAACTCATCAAAATGATAGATGGACATAATTTATACATTACTTCATTTTATAAACTACAATATAACTAAATGCTAGTATAAAATATAGGTTGAAAGGTTTTTGCGTAATATATTTTAAAATATAAAACAAATAAACGACCTCAAGCCACGACGTAACTAAATGGTTAGAATATATTTTATTACCTATTATATACTAATACATAGAATTGATTTCCCGCTCCCCGATGACGCTATAATAACTGACAGGGCATAGACATGAATAAAAAAAAATAGAAAATAAAAAAATTAAAAAAAGATTCACATAGACGGTGATACATACATAACTTGCCTAATCTCATGATGATTTTTGAAAACATTTAAAATTATTAGTAGCAAAATACTATTTAAAAAAGGATCCATAAATCTTCGTAGTCTTTCCTATTATAGAAAGTGTTGATTAAAGGTAGGTACTATATAAAGTTGAAGAAGAGAAATAATTGATATAAAACCCTCTCAAAACATTATATTTTTGCATGATGCAAATGCATTCTTATATTTTTTGTTTGATTATTTAAAAAAAATACTGAATATGGAATAAACTTGGTTGATTCGCTGATATATTTTCATAAAATTTTACCAAGAGTATTTTACGTATTAATTTATTTTATTATTAAATAAATATTGAAGAGAAAACGAGCGGCCAATTTAATAAAGCGTGGATTAAATTCTCCGGCTTCCGATTAAATCTGATCTTTACAAGAGACGATTTATATTTTAATCCGACGTTATAAGATTCAATGCGAATAATAAGTTTGAAACGCATAATAAACACTGGTTAATTTCTCTAAGTAAAAAAAATGAAACAGCTTTTCTTCAAATTCTACTAAATTATACTGATCATCTCAAGTTATGTTAGAAACATCTAGTGAATCTAGAGAATGTGTAACCAAGGAACCCGGGATGAAATCCTTTATACCCACAAAGTCATAAATAAGTGTCTTCACATCCAATGTATTCATAACATTCAACTTTTTAAAATGAAAAACGATATCAGTACGAGAGGCGAATATAAAATGTGTTCGAAATAAATATTCGGGATTTACTACTAAAACCAACAATACAAAATGAATTGTATTAAAATAAACATAAGTTGACGTTAGCCATTTTTAACCTATTCTTATGTTACGTTATGTTAGTTACTTTTCTGAGAACATAAATATTTGAATAGTTCAGGATCTTTTATTTATGTGTTAAAATTCCTAATATTTTCTAATAAAGATATATCGAATAAAAAATGTGTGAATGATTTATGCAATGGCTTGCAGCTATCTAGGTAACGAGTTATCACAGAACGCTCGTAAATTGAATACGAGTGTGTTTTGGACTATTATCGAATATTCGATAATCCGTTTATCAGGTGTGGTGTCTATGTTGTAACTATTTGTTTGGTATTTTAGTTAATTAGACAGCCACAATGGTGAATATTTGCTATATATGGTCATTAGCTAACTTTTTTTTATTATCTCCAATCTATTTACTTATCAACCAAAATGAGACTTGGCCTCCTAAATCAGGGATCATCATTTCTATCTGCCTCACACAATCCATTGCTAATAATTGACCTGTTATTCGCTTGTTATTTATAACAGGTTTATGGTATATGTTTGTTTTATAAAATTTTAAATTGACACTATCTACATATCTACATTAAACTACAATTGATATTTACCCTCTATCTAGATATTTTGCATATAAATAACATTTTTGTTTGACTGTACCTGTGTTTTGGATATATAAAATAGAATACAGCTATTTACCTAGAAAGCTTTGTTTCACTGCAAGTACCTAATAATGACCTTTCCATTCGTAAAACGTTTGGTTGGGATGGGATATTATTTTGTGTTTTTTATTGTTTGGATAACATTTCTATACAATTTATATTTTGTTATAAAATCCACCTTCGATTTTTTGCATAATAATGCTATTTACGTTTAATACAATATTGTAGTATATAAACTTTGTATACTCACAAAAACATTCATTCAAGACATTTACAATTTTAACGAAAACTAAAATTTGTAAGGTTAGGTGTTTCAACCCACTTCAATAATGTGATTCAGGGACCTATGGAAAAGTTAGCGGATAATG
Source organism: Napeogenes sylphis (assembly GCA_959347405.1). Taxonomy (NCBI): domain Eukaryota; kingdom Metazoa; phylum Arthropoda; class Insecta; order Lepidoptera; family Nymphalidae; genus Napeogenes; species Napeogenes sylphis. Next base: position 13,855,566 of record OY365776.1, read on the forward strand.
TTACTTAGGCCATAAACTTTATAGTCCGGGAGCCAGTGACAGATTTTCATGACTAATTTCCTCCCAAGTGAAAATTTGTAAAGTGCAATAGGAAGTTGTGTTATGAAGCTTCGCGATCGTCAGCTGCGACTCCGGTGGTGAAGAAGGCAGTGGCAGCCTCCCACACACGAAGAAAAAAAAAAGTTTTTTAATCATTTCCTCCCATTCTAAAGTGTCTTGAATAATAGTTTATCTACTATCTTGAAGGGAAAATAAAGTCAGCTGACCATAACATGGTGGATTATACGTCAGCTAACCGATCAATGATTTCCTCTCAACTAAAAATTAATCTGGTGATAGTTTATATGTTACTGTGAATGAAAATTAACATCAGCTTGCTGTATCTCAGTGGAAAGTTCGTCAGCTGGTTACTTGAAATGTGTAATGTAGCAGCATTTATCACCTATTGAATCTTATCAGCTGACGACTTTTCCCTTTACTTACAGCTAGCTGATTTGTTTTATTGTTTACTAGAGTATATTAACTATTCTCTTATAAATTTTCATCCAAGAGGAAATCACTTTTCTCTGGTTGTTTGGCAGTATATTTGATTTGAGTATGTTGATGCCGAGGCCGGTACGTTATTGGGGCCGATATACATATAGCTATAGACTCTGCCTTAGCCTACAAGTATACCGTGTACGCTTCATGTTTTAACTTGTTTACTAAACCTTATTTCTATATGTAAGAGATGAATAATAGAATTCCTATTTCTTTCTTTATACTTGCTCAAAGTTGGAGACAAAACTGAATTAAATAAATAAAATTGTAATTATAAGATTAAAAGAAAAACAAGATAAACAAACAAAGACGTACGATACAGGATATCATATCATAATTCCAGAATTCTAGAACTCCTTGTCGATGTGATATACTTAATAGGTATATTGCACTATCATCTAATCAGCGATTCGGCTACGCATGGGAATATGATAACTATACTATTTAGCAATTTCACTACACATGTAACAATATTATAATATTTATAAATATTGATATTATTACTGTGAGAAAATATGAATAGTTTATAAAATATTATTGTAATTAAATTAATAATGATATTATCAGGATATTATGCAGTTACTTAACATACCTATTACTGAACTAAAAATCGATATTAGACTAAAAATAATATCAGCAATTCCATACTTTATTAAGTAATGAAAATACATTTTCTTAGGCAACATTTTTGGATGTTAAAATCAGGATTAAATAATTTATTCAAAGACTTGTGATTTTATAAACGACTATTCAAATGTGCCGTCATAAAGTACTTTGACATTCTTCTTTCTGTTGAATGTTGTTAATGAAACTTAACGAATATATTTAAGAGCAGATATATTTATGAGATATTTTTTTTTATCATACGTTTTTGAAATATGGTCAATAATTTAAAATTTTATTTCTTTTCAAAACTATAAAGCTATTGATCTCCCTAGATTATTAGATAATATAACCTTAAAAAATGTAAGCAACGATAAACGGTATCACATTACGTAAATTGTATATTGTTATGACAATTCTTAATCAGAATTAAAATAAAGAAAACGACATCATTATTGAAAGTAAGTTTTATACAAACCATTTTTAATTGTCAAAACCGCCACCAATTCGGTAAATTTTTTTTCCACAGACCTGAGAGCGATCTATTCATACCCACAAACATTTTTTTTATTATTATAAATGTTATATTATACAATTATTTAAATAAATCGTTAGTTAAAATATTCAGTATTAAAAAATGTTATGTGATCTTCTTATATAATATATAAAATAAATCACATAATGTTATCTTTAAATTTGTTTTATCTTTAAAGTTTTTTAGTGTAACAAAACGCAACTGACAGCAGACGTAATAATTTCTATAGTTTATTTTGAAAACTTTTAAATTGAGGTATACCGATATTATTACTACTACCGTACCGTTGGTCGAGTGGTTAGCGCAGACGCCTAACGTGTCACAGCGCAATGGGGATCGGGTTCGATTCCCGGCAGAAACAGGTATGTGATGAGCATAAATGTCTCTGTTTCTGGGTTTATTAAATATATTCTCAGTATTTATATGTGTATTTCTATGTATTTGTATCGTTGTCTAACTAGGGATGTTACACACACAAGCAAATAATTTGCTTACTTAGGGGTTAGATCAATGTGTGTAATTTGACCTGATATTATTATTATTATTATTATTATATTATTACTAACAATAGTGCAACCAAAGAGACCTTATCATTCCCGGCAAAGCCTTCATGCAATTAGCCTTTAAACTACGAAAGAATAACAAATAATCGCACGTAAAGAGCTTCAAGTTTGGCCTGACTCTGTGCTTCTAAATCACAAGATTAAAGTAAAGCAGCCCGTGAAATGGCTCGGTTAGCAATGTGAAATTATATAAAAAAAAAAATAATTATTACTTATTAATCTGCATACATATGGATTGAAAATTCAGAATCATTAAGTCATGTAATAAATGACCTACCTTGAATGACAGTATAGTTTGCTGATAATACTTTTCTATTTTTTTTTTCATTTTTAGACAACAATCAGAAATTGATGATATTAAAAATTTACTATCTGATGTTGTACATTAGTTTAACGCTAATAATTTATTGTTTTTATCAAGAAAAAGATAGAATATGTTTAATTTCCTCTATAATATATTTAATACAGAAACCTATTTGCAATCCTGTTACTGACTTCTTTTTGAGCATTTTATCTTAAATTTATAATCTTAATTTATAATCTGAAAAATACACACTGAATGTGACAATTGCACTTAAAATTATTAATTATATTAGTTAAAATAAAGAAATAGAAAAAAAACAATTTACAATGAAAAAAATTACAGATCTGATTTTGTTAGTTACTAATTCTACAGTTCTATTCGGCACAACTTTGGATGTAAATTTGCACTGGGATGAACCTTACGTGATTTGTCGACCAGACTTAGTTCAGCCGCATTTACGGTCCAAAGAACATTCGCCTTGACGAACATTGAAATTGCTAGAATAGTTTACTTAAGTTATTTCCTATCCTCATTTTATTCATAAGTCATTTTTTTTTTTTCCGATTTTAAAAGAAAATTATTAATTTAAACGCTTTTTTTATCCATTAAAAATATTAAGTAATATAATATGCTTTTACTAAATTAATTTATTTATAAACTTCACTTAATATTGTGATCTTTAAGACTAGTTGCCTTCAATATATAATAAATTAAAACAAATCTAGCTCTTGACTAAGAGCTGAATCCCGAATGGGTTCAAACCTAATTAGGCAAATTTCGATTTCATTTACGTCAATACAGTCGAGTAAATACATATTTACAGGTATTATGATTCACGAGAGTTTACTAACCTTGTTAGTATTGTTATTACGCAACAAAAAAATATCCAAAAAGATATAAAAAAATAAACACTGCAAGTATTTAATTAAAAAGTATTCAAGGAATGATATATTATTGATAAAATTTGGTTTCAATTACCGTCTTTTTTAATGGTTTTTGTTTCAATTTAAAGTAATCTTGCGCAGGGAATTTTTACCTGACATATTGGTTTTATGATAAAACTATGATATTTATGTATTAAAATCATATATATTCTTATCTAATTTTGTAGCACGTCTACGACGTAGCACTAGTCGTAGCAATACTATGACGTTATGAATTGTTATGTGGATTTAAACAAAAAGTATATTGCTAATTATCTCTTAAAGGTATTTATTTTTAAATAAAATATATTACATAGAAATAATATGTAAGGAACGTAGGCGTAACAACAGATTTCTCTGAAATTATTATTTTTGAAAGTTCTGATGCAAAACATTTAATTGTTTTTAAAAAAGGAGCATTATCATTTCTTTCACTTATATATTTTAAAAAAATATCGAGATTTGTAAAGTAAATTTATTTTAGGCACGTCTGGTTTTTGTTGCAGGGATATAAAGCCTTCTTTATCCATTTTAGATAACTAAGAGCCTTTTTTATGTCTGCTCAAAAAGATTTAATAACACTGCTTTTGATATAATTCTAAGTAATGAGAACAATAAGAAGAATGTTTGTGTTGTGAATGTTTTTTTTTTCTCAAAAAAATGGAGCTTCATTTATTCTATAGTTATATTACAAACTTTTATGTAGTCGTATATGTACAGTACTATTTTTTTTTATAAAAAAGTACTATTTATTTATTATTTATTTCATACAGTCTTAAAATGTTTTAAGCTTTCACGATTTGTATTCATGTTTTTATACTGTAAACGGGACTTAATCGCGTACAACGGCCGTTGCATTACGGCCGAAACGTCGAGAGTCGAGGTAAATACTTCGATTAAAAATTGTACGCGATTAAGTCCCGTTTACAGTATAAAAACATCATACAGTCTTATTTTGCAATTTGCAATGCAATTATATTTCGTCTTCACTTATTTTCAATGACAAATATTTACATAACATAAATAAATTTTGATTGAAAATACATGCTTGTCATGATGATGATGATGATTATTAAATAGAGCCAATGTTCATCAGGGATAATGTAGGATTCTAATGCTAAAAGATTTTTTTAAATCGGTCCCGTAGTTTCGGTGCCAATTTTATCAATAATATATCATTCCTTGAATACTTTCTACTTAAATACTTGCAGTGTTTATTTTCTTATATCTTTTTGGATATTTTTTTGTTGCGTAATAACAATACTAACAAGGTTAGTAAACTCTCGTGAATCATAATACCTGTAAATATGTATTTACTCGACTGTATTGACGTAAATGAAATCGAAATTTGCCTAATTAGGTTTGAACCCATTCGAGATTCAGCTCTTAGTCAAGAGCTAGATTTGTTTTAATTTATTATATATTGAAGGCAACTAGTCTTAAAGATCACAATATTAAGAGAAGTTTATAAATAAATTAATTTAGTAAAAGCATATTTTATTACTTAATATTTTTAATGGATAAAAAAAGAGTTTAAATTAATAATTTTCTTATGGAAATTATAATAAATGAGTTATTATTTTCTACTTTTACATTTTCTTAAGCCGGTAAAATACTATTTTCCACTGAAAACTAAATCAACTGAACGTTTAATTGGACAATTAGGTTTATTGTTTAATTTTAATAATTATTTTAATGTATTACTTTAACGTACATGTTTTTATTTTTTTTTATTCTAGATATACCAAAGTCGAAATAATCTAAAAGTCATTTGATTTATATTTTTGCAATTTAATTCTGAGTTACCGAACGCAAAAAAAAATAACGAAGTGGTACAAGTTGGAATCTTCTTTTTTTATTTTTTTTATTTGAAGAATTGATCATATTGTTACTAAATATTTTATTTAATTCTTTTAAGTAGTGTTTATTTAAAAAAAAAAATACCCTGAAATAATTAGAATATATAATCAAACATTTTTTTCTTCTGCGATTGTACTAATTTATGTATTACTAGCGAACCCAGCCCCCTTCGCAGGGCTAACCCTTACTTTACCTGGTGGCGAGTTACATCAATGGGCATAGCATATTCGTTTTCTTCGAGGAAAAATACATGGTCATACCAATTTTTATGACAATCGGTTGAACGGGGCGAAAGTCGATATTTTACAGCGCCGCCTGGTGGCGAGTTACATCAATGGACATAGCATATTCGTTTTCTTCGAGGAAACATACATGGTCATACCAACTTTTATGACAATCGGTTGAACGGGGCGGAAGTCTATATTTGACAGCGCCGCCTGGTGGCGAGTTACATCAATGGGCATACCATATAAACCTTCTCCGTGGAAAAATACATATACATACTAATTTTCATAATCATCGGTCCAATAGTTTCTGAGTTCATCGATTTCATATATACAAACATCCTTCTATATATATATATATATAGATTAAATAATTCATTATTTACTAAGATCAATATTTTTATTAGAAATTATTTTGCTAAGAAATCTTTGAAAGTCTTAATAATGCAGATAGCAGTACACTCAATTATTCTAGTTGGATCTAAGAAATTAAGGAGTTTATATGATTTTTTGATGATCTACAGGTCATTAAAAATATAATCCTACATAAATTATTTCTCTATCACTGCTAGATACATCTTATAGGATAGAAAAAAAAATATTTAGGTTTATTTTTTAATTAGGTTCAAAAAAATCATACAACAAACTTGAAGGTCAGTCAGTACATTCACAACAATTAGATGCTCTAGCCTTGCATAGGTTATTTCAATAGTCCTTTCAGGTGAAAGGCTTGCATTACCTTGCGTTCCTTCAATTATAAATATCTTTTAATAAGTATTAAAGAACCTTTTCAGTGCATGGTAATTTTTTAAATAAAAAAAATCGTGGTTTTTAATTAAATCTTCTGTAACATACATTAGATTAGTGTTATTTATTTTATATAAAAAAATGAATATCGATAAAAATATATATTACATTGAAAACAATGTATACTTTATAATTTATTAGGGAGACTCCGTTTGCAAATCTGATTAAGATTCCAGCCTCAAAACGAGCAAAGGACTACAAATTAAAGTTCCCTAAATTACTAGTACTAATTATATTCACAAAAGAGTTTCATAAATACCTACAAATGATAATCTATATCTCTTAATCTTTCTTATCTTGATGAATAGATGTAAATAAACTTTTTCTATCTTTACTTTATCTAAGAATAATTTAAGTAAAACTATTAAAGTTAAAAATAGGAATTAATTTAACTACAGGTATGTTTGTATATTTAAATAATGGTTTTGGAAAACAGACGGACTGTACGCTCGGTAAGGTAGCTCAATTGGTAGAGCGACGGGACGGTTTCCCAGAGGTCGCGGGATTGAATCCCTGCCCGTATCGGTTTATTTTTCATTCTATATTTATATAAATTTAAAAAGCTTGACAAGGCTTACCTTCACTTTTTTATTTTGCGCACTAATTAAGATCACTTACACAATAAATGTCTGACATTTGCCACCGACATTGATATAGCGAGTACGTTATTGTGTGTCGGATTTCCATGTTGTGACACCTTGTGTGATACCTTGTTTTTGTTTAATATTTTTTTTTTAATAAAAATACATAAGTTATATTCTTATTTTAAATTTTTGCGTGAATATATTGTCAACTGTTTGAGTAGTGTTCAAATCCAGGTTGGATTGTAGAATCATATGTTAATCAATATAATGGAAAAATGTGGTAGAATATTTCATGTTATTATTTGTTTTAAGTACAACTAAAAAATCTTATTAATACAACCATTCTAGCATATGTTTTTATGACTTCAAACATTACTAATTTATTTCCCTATAATCTTGATCTAGGTGTTTCGTGGAGTGGTTGACTGCCAATAACAAAGTGAAATGCAATTAGAACACAGAAACCAAATTTTCTACTTCATTGGTAGTCATTTATGTACAATTAACTGATAGTTGCTGGATAGATGTAACTATCAGCTACATACAGTAAAGTTAAAAAAAAGTCTTCATGTTCATGTTCATATATAAATTTACTATTCTTCTAGGCCTTTAAGAGAAAATGTTGTATACAAAGATGATTTAGTTATATGGTTAGTTAGTTTTCAGAGTTAGGTACGAATATAAATAAAATTGCAAATACATATAAGCTTGGTGTAAAAATAAATTATTTAAAAAAAAATCCAAATTGTAACGAATTTTACTAGTTCTTATGGATAGTTTGAACAATATTTATTCACCTTATTAGTAGTATTATAGAAAGCCAATTAGTTAGGTATAAATAGCATTTGTAAGTTGGTTATGAAATGTAAATTACCCTCACCTAAATATTATAGTGTTAAAATATTATAAAACGAGTTGTAAGGGTTGCTCTCCCCCATTTTATTACAAGTGGTTGGATATTAAACATTGAAGAGCAAGTACTGTGTATTACTGAAACAAGTCTTAACAATATTTAACTAAGAGGACCCCTAATATTTAATTAGAATAAATGAGTTCCATTATTTAGTACTTACCGACAGCAGAAGTTTAATATGAAAATATATTTCAGATTATTGTAATGTATTCCTTGTTATCATTTACCTAAACCCTTATACAATAACCTTATCGTAACTTAAATAACCTTCCAATGTTTATTAGTTTTTCTTTTCAACTAAAGTTTTCTATGTTGATGGAATAATTTTTTATTAGAAGAAAATATATCTTTTCAATTAAATGATATTTTTTGTCAATAAGAAATAAAATAATAATATGTTTACAAATAACAATTCAAAACAGTAAAGTGTAAACAGTTTATTGCGATAGATTTTTTAAATTTGCGATTTAACGTTAGCGCTGCTGATATAATAAGCAACATTTCAGTTCAGTTTTCAGTTAACATTATTGTTAAGAAACTATGACGACGTCGACTGCCATAAATGATGCGATGACGTCGTTTCCATGAATGGCTTCCTGACACTGATCACCGGATGCAACCCGAATCCTCTAACATTAAAACAAACAGCTAACAAGAGTTTGATCAGCAAAACACTTATATGTATATATTAATACGTCAAATCGTAATTATCTGATTAAAAGATTGGATGCTCTGTGTAAACCCATAAAGTAAGGTATTGGCAATTTGTCATTAGTTACTATTATTACTATTATGTTACTATTGCGTCATCACATCACTTACAGCAAGCAGGATGTTATTACGATAATGGTTTAATGTATCTACTGTGCGTATTAAGAAACCAATATACTGTGTCATAAAATTATTACGTCGTGGAAAAATAATCATGCCTCAAAAATTCTTGTATGAAAAATGAATTTTAATCTCTCCATTCCGGCGTTACATATTGCTTAGAAATTTTTAACATGTCACCTTCATGTAATAACATTTTTAAAATATTCTTGTAATTTGTATTGATGATTTTCTTACAACCCATCTATCTTGCATGATAGTAACTTTTATGAAGGTTTTTGGAAAGTTGATCCATTACCTAATAATTATATTTAACCTGTTATTGCAAAGAGAAACAAAATATTTATGATATTTATAAAATAAAGTAACGAATATATATTTTTTATACTTTTTCTATTATAAGACGCTTATTTAATGGTGCAGCGATACCGCCGGTCACGGTGCCATTGCCTCGACCCCCGGTTCTACGCTACGCTCCACGCTCAAGGCAGCTGCCTTTTCCCGGACGCGTGGAGCCTTGCAGTTAATGCTCTCTAACTGGTGACCTGCAGAGAGGCCCCGATCGGCACAGACCGCACAACGCAACATACCGCCACGCCACACTGAAAACAGGCGGTGCTGCGTTCCTTCTCGGAAGGGCAATTGGCGCGGATGTGCTCGAGCTCTTGACACTTAAAGCAGCGCATAGGCCGCTCCGCCAGGAGCTCTACCCTCACCAAGTTCCACTCCACAAGGACTCTCCCTGCCACCAACGATTTCGCCGCATCGACTGGGAGTCAGGCAAAGGTAACGCCTATACCCCCGGAGCCCCGATGAATCTCCTCGACTTAGAGAGATTCACCAGGAAAGTCGGTGATGCGACGAATCGCATCTACGCATCTCAGTCGTCTCTCGACGCAGTGTCGTCAAGTCCCTTAAGCCTCACCGCCACACGCTTAACTGGTCGGACGATATCTGCCATCCCATTCAACACCAGGCGAAGCTTGGCCGCCAGTGCCTCCGCCTACTCGGCCCATCCCTGAGGCCGATGTCGCCGAGATCGCCATCTCGGCGGCACGTCTCAGAACATGGGCGTAGGTCACCCCCACCTCTGCCACCCCGCTCTGCAGTTTTAATAAATCCGCAAGAGACAGCGGAGATGGCAGCTTTGGGGGACTCGCACCGGGGTTTATCGGTGCCTTCTTGGTAGAAAACGTCGACTTACCACTGACCTTCGTTTTTGAGGCCGGCTTTTGTGGAAGGCCCTTCTTTTTTCCCAAGCCTTTCCTCCGCACAACCGTGGACCACTCCTTCTCGACGGTTGCCCGAGAAGCAGTCGCCGCTGCTGCAACTGAATTAAATTAACATATATTTGTAGAGTGAATGAATTGTCTTGAAACACTTTGTTTGTTATTCCGACGTATTTTATTAACCATGCCTGACATGTTTTGTTTTATCTTTATGCTATCTGAATAATCAAAATCGTTCCATGTTATACAGATTTAGGCCAGTTCTTAATACTGTTTGTTATTTTAAAAACAGCTAGTCAACTATAAAAAATAATAAAACAAACCAAAGCAAAAGATACAATATAAACAAATATGATCTGGCTTGTATTCTTGCAGTGAATGAGAAAGATTGAAAAAGTTGTTCTATCGTTGCTCAATTGATCACGTATCATTTGTACAATGCCTGATATGTGTATATACGACACCAGTTTATGTATACACTGAATTTATGTACGAGTTATGTTATGCAGTAGAAAATACGAATATTATATTAATACAAGTTGCTCTTTGCCTTCTACTTCTTCTCTTTATGACTTCTCATTAATTCGTTTTTATAAAGTTTTAAAATAAACATATACATATTTTTCTAATGCACTACCGACAAATGGGTTGAAAATATTTGATTTTAACAATTTTAAGCCGGGAAGAACTTATTAGAATATTTTATTTTGTTTTTTTTTATTTTGAAATTCTTTGTTCTTTGGAAACTACATCGTTAAATTATTACATAAATTAATCATTTAATAATAAATTTCTTATACTACAACTTACAAATAGCAACGTATGAAACTTATTCTCATGAAAAGCTTTCGTGATTGTTAATTATTTTGTAATAAATTGTCCATGTAATAATTATATTGATATTATCATGACATTACTATTAATTGAGTACTCACCCTAACCTTAAGACATAATATAAAGAAATAAGCAGTAATATAAAGTATCAGACATTAATGTCAAATACATATCTTTTTCGACATCGCGATGGATCAAAAACGACATTGAGATGATTGAAAGATTTCAATTAGCTCCTCAATGACCATTAAGTTTGTGTTTTTAAATTCTATATATTTTTTTGTCAATTGCTTGATGTTGCCAAACCCAAATTTCAAATTAAAAATTGTGATGTTAATAATGAATTGTTTCTGGGTTATTTATGCTTCCTGTAATTATATGATCCAAATCAGTTACTTTCCGAGCGCTGCTAATGATCTGAATATTAATATTTTGCAGGTTTGTTGAGATAATTGAATTTTTATATTAAAACTTCGCTTTTGTATAAGTCTTCTTTTATATTGAATGAAATTAAATTAACGTTAAACAGAGTGGCTTTGTAGGCAAACAGAATGTTTAATATAATATAAAAAAAAAATGATTCTAAATTGAAGTTTTAATAATTCAACATTGTCGAATACTAAGTGGTAAGTTTAAAGTAAGAAAACCTTATTTGCCTATTACATAATTCAATCAATAAGTTTCTTTCACCTTAAAACCATTAAACATTTTTTTATACATTATACGAGTTTCTTAGATATTATTAAACTAGTTAATATTAAGCACTTCGATATAACTTAACTAGTAATACAAGCTTTAGCCTTTGGTTTTGTATGTGCTATTCAGGTAAATAAAAGCACGCAACAATAAATTTTTCTCATCTGTGAAAATTCCATCAAAATCACTCCAGTATTTTTAACATATTACTCATTCAAAGATATCGCTACTATAAATGTATAGCAACGCAGTGCACAGTTAAAAAAAGGTCAAAAGTTCAAATTTATAATTAGAAATGAGATGTTTAGAATGATGATGTTTCCAAGTTATAATTGGGTTCTTGATCTTTGTGATGTTGTCGTGTGATTATTATACATCTGACAAGTTAGACCCTCTCAAATTAGGCTATGTTTTCGGATTGGTATGAAGAGGATTACATAATAGGTTAGTTAAGATTAAAATAAAAAGAAATAATGTAATGTAATCTGTGACCTCGTGGACATTGTTTCCGTCTACATAAAGTTAGTCAGAAATGTGAGGTTTTAATGTTATCACGAATTTGCATAACACGCATAAGAAAATGACATAACACGCATATGAAAGGTAACAAAATAATAGTAATAGTAAAAAAAAATGGCAAAACAAAATATGAGAGAGATTGTGATTTATACTGACTGAGATTCATATACATATTTTGTATTACGTCAGACAACAATCAACTCTTGGTGATTATTTGATAAAAAACTAATAAGTATTAGCAGAAAGACATTATTAGCGGTAAAATATTAAACAATGGATTACATTGTGTAATATTCCCTGTTGTAGTGTATATATTTTTTAATAATTTAATGTATTTCTAACTCCTTATAACATAGTCAATATATTAGCTTTCTGCACTTCTTCTGCATTTAAACTTTAACTGTGCAAATTCCCATGCTGCTCCTTCAATGTATATTTTGTGCTCAGAGTGTTAGTTAATAGCATCACGTACCTATTACTTGTCTTGCTGACCGAGAGTCGCTATGACGATGTATGTACTATAATTATAGTATATTATGTCAACTTTCATCGATTGTGCTATAAATTACAAACGAGATCAATTTATGTGTTATATTTAATATTATTTTATATCCTATATTTATGTAGGTATAATTAAATAATGACAATCGACCGGACTGTGATACCTCAAGATACTGTTTTTTTTATTAATATTTTCTTCAAAGAAACTATTCCTTTACATCTATTCTCATCAATTAATTTAAATAAATGTAAATAAACGTTGAATACAGGTACTCTTTAAAAAAATGGAAATTACATTAAGTACCATGCACATTGTAGAAAGAAATGAAGACGATCAGGATTCGGCTAAGGTGTTATGAGGTGTTAAGGTAAAATATATATATTTTTGTGATAAATTAATACGAATATTTAATTTTCTTTTAAATATTAATATTTGAGATTGATGATACTAATATAAAAAAGGTATCATAGAATATAAATTAAATGAAAATAGTTCTATAATAAAATAATTATTTTATTGATATTCACAAAGATGTTTAACTTTAGAATGAAGAGATATTGTCTTTGAGAATTAACTAGAGCATTTCCAAAAGTTGTTTTGATAACATCTGGTTCTAGTCAACTTGACTGGTCTGGTTCTTCAACACTGAGACCTCAAATTATATAATTAGGAACTTTAAACATTGGAATACTGTAAACCAGACTTCTGAGATGAAGTTAGAGGGTTAGTTAAACTTTGTCTTGGAAGAAATTTATGACCAGTTTTAGAGTAAAATATGGAATCTCAATGAGTGGCTGTTAATATCTCTATTGTATAATATTACGAGATTTTATTTAGTTTGTTTTAGTATTCTAACAAATAGACTTTTATTACTAAATCTAGTTATATCATCAATTATTTTTTAAATTATAATTCAATGCAATTAAGTAGGCATAGAACATTTGTCTATGTATGTATTTGTATATGTATGAAACTTAAATCCAACATTTTTTATGTGAATAATTTTAAAAACTTTTATTCTACCTAGAATACTAGGTAAACATTTCAGGTTGTAAGCTTATAACTCCAAGATGCGGCGGGTAGGTCATTGGGGACGATGTACAAACTCTCATTATACACCTATTAACTAGCACGTGTATGAGCACTTTAATGACTCGAAGCTTAATTGAATCCTGAATGTTATAATACAATTTGTGAACCAATAATGTTATATTTATTTTATTTGCTTTCAAGATTAATCAAAACCAATAAGTATAATAAATAATTATGAATATAAACGTTTTTAACATGACATAATTTGTTTTCTTTGTTTTTTATTTGTTAGAGAAAAGTTATTCAATAAAATACCAATATACAGAAGTGATAACTTAATGTGATTTAAAATTTTAATATACAATACAAGATATTGACAAATATAATGAGAGATTACAAGACAAACAAAAACTCTATATGATTTTTTACATTGGCCAAGTTTCCCTGGTCAATCCATGCTTTGATATGAAGGATGAATCAAGTTCTTCCAGTACACACATGTTGTGATATATAGATAGAACCAAATTTTTTTGGCCCATTCATGCTTAATGCATGCTTGAGTCAAAACTGTTCATAATTTTATGCAAATCTTATACACTTTACCCGCTGGAGATAGGATGTTATTTATTTATTTATGAAATCTTTATTGTACAAAGATTTTTTTACAAATAGCGGACTTAGCGCAAAAGCACTCTCTAGTCAACCAATAAAAATAACAGAAAAAACAAACGAGAGGTATAATAGAAAAAAAAAATGCTACATTATGAAATATGTTATTAAACAATAACAAAAAAGAAACAAAATACTTAGGCGAATAATATTATTAACATAAATACAAAAATATATATAAAAATATGTACAATATGTATATTTGTATAATTAATGTAAATGTGTATATTTTAATAATATATTTGATGTTTAATGTTGTCATCAACACCTTGTGAAAATATAACATAATTAGTCAATCAATTAGTCAATCCCTACCTATATATATATCAATTAGTCAATCCCTACCTATATATATAAATTTAAATAAGCTAAACATGGCTATATATGTTTAAAGATATTTTCAAACAAAATTAGTCAATTTTAAGTTAAACTATTTCGGCCGATGTTACTTTTTATTATATTGCAATAATTGTAAGCGACTGACTCCAAACGATAATTGTCAGTTCACGCTGTCATTACAAGTAATACAGATGATTTTTATTTTAGTACACATAAACTCACTACGTGATGTCGCTATTGCAATAAATGCTACTTGTTCAGTGTACAATAAGAAATCACTACAAGTGCAAGGAAAAAATAACTATTAATATTGAAGAAACCAGAATATAGTTTTGCAACCTTAGAAAAAATCCTTCCATGACTTTTAGAGTACTCACTTTTAAGACTTGAACGTTTGAACCGGAATTATAAAACTAGGTGTAAGCTGTGATTATAAAACCTAAACCTGTTTTAAATAACTAAGATTTACTAACTACAATTTGTGTATGTGTATTGTAACTTAAAGTTTAATTTATATTACGTTTTTCTTCATGTTTTTTTTTTTTTTTATGTTTCAACTTAGACACAAGCTCGATTGACCAAAATTCATAATAGTAACTTTAACCACTTTCTCCAGATAAAATATTTGTAAACCTTACCTAAACTTAGTTGTCAAATAACAAGATTGTCTTTTGGCGGAAATATTGTCCCTCTGAGTTATGCTATTTACCAACTATCATAAAAAACACATTTTTCTGTTCCAAGCGTAATTGGGTTACACTTTTGTAAGCACAAATCTTGTTTAGAAGAAATTCTAACGATATTTCGCAAAAAGCTGAAATTAAGCAAAACATAATATTTTTATGTTTTCGTTTTAAACAAATCGTGGTCGCAGAATGTGTATTTGTTTCAGAACTTTTGTGAGCAATTAACTATGTAGTATATTCGTTTAATACCAAAACAAAAATAATATTTAATTTATAATTTGCGATCGTATAAGACATTAACATTAGGTCTTCTTGTACTTTTTAGTACTATTTAGTAGGTCTTCGTAATTTAAAAAAAACTGGCTGGAATAGTAAGTTCTACTTATTTATTGAAATAGCTTTTATTCACATCCCAAATTTGAGAAAAGTTTTCTTAAAAACATTAAAGCTAATTTTAGAGTAAAGAATTGGAATACACCAAGACAAAATGTTTACTAATGAAACTATGTTTCAATAAACGTCTTTCAAAAATAATCCTATTCTTTAATTTCATGCAAGTAATACATTTAATCTAGTATTAAAATGCCAAGGTTATTAATAGTAAGTCTCTTCAGAAAATAGACCTAAAGGACAATATTACGTTTGACCGGATATTGCGTGAAGCCATCTTCATTACCAACTTTCCTGCCGCTGCAGGAGATAAAATATAGTATAGTTGTGTAAAATTATTCTTTTAATGAACTGGAATTTAAAACGATTTAAGAAAAAAAATAATACTTACTTTTGAAAACAAGAGATCTTCTGATCTTCTTGGCATTTTTTTACTCGGCTGAACTATGCACGAGCAAGGAAACTGGAATATAAATATCTCAATTTGGAACCTGCCTACCATCAAATGTCATGTCATGTCAAATGGTGTCAAATGTTTATTAAAAAAAAAATAGAAATAAAAAACCCCGATAAAAAATAACTCTAAAAAGGGGTAAAAATACCGTTGTTGACTATGGTGTATATTTTACGAAGTGTTCGGAGCTAATAAAAAAGAATACACGATTTGATATTTTTATTTCGTTATTAGCTTTGGTAAATTACTTGATTTTTCATTTCTTCCTTTATTTAGTGGTCCCCCGACGCAACGACTTCAATAAGTACATAAGAATATTATTTTTAGGCTTTTACAGGTGTTTTTTGTATCAGGGGTTTTTTTTAAATTTTATTTTTTTTCTGATTTTTAAAGTTATGTTAATGGTTTCTTCATTGTGCTTAATAAACCTACGAACACACTAATTTTTGTTTATTTAAGTATTTCTTTCAAACCTGCTTAAGAACCTTTCACCCGAACCCATAAAACGTCATCTTGGAGACGATTGCTTCTTTTTCGACCAAATATAGCTAATAATCATCTCAACAAACCAGTTTGGCTGTTAGAATGCCACAGGCAGACACACAGATAAACAGATATACAGGTTAAACTTATAAAACCGTTTTTTTTAAGTTGGGAGTTAAAAATGTATACTGGATACAAACTCTACTTTTTTTCAGAGTTTATAAGTAATTGAAAGTAGACATTTAGACCTGGCAACTGGTACTACTAGTTAAATTAGATATCTTAAACGCCTTCCGCATGGAAAGCACAAGGTGTTTCTTTGGAAACTACTTTTATTTAGGTTTCCCGTAAGTTTATGTCAGTAGACAACTAGCTTTCTTTTCTTTCTATAAATTCTACCGTATATATCTACAGTTTAGTATTTCGAAGAGCTATTTACCGTGGTTCCTGACGCTCATTTCTATATCGCCCTGCTCATTATTGTCTATAATACAATTCCTGCCAACTAGATGCATGGCGTTCCTCAATGATGCGGTTCTCAAGGAACTTTTAACCACAAACCATTAAGATGTGGAGTGAAATTACTTCTGTGCTGTTTCCACGACGATACGATACGACAAAGGTTCCTTCAAAAGATTTTACTGCCTCCTCTAAATGCATTTGTGGATCCTTGATCTGTGGTGAATGCCTACGTTTGTATTCTTAAAAATGTAACAAAATTTTACAATTGTAAAAATTGCAGTAATTTTAGGAGTCTAACCTCCGTTACTATAATAACTCGTGTACTTATGCCGAACTACGGTTAACGTAATATATGATATCAGAGTCCCGAGGGTATACAGACATATATCTTTTTAAAATTTTTATAGAGATTATTGAATATTAAGAAAACAATTCGCAGCGTTGAGTGATCGTTAAACTTGCATTTAGTTTGAATGAGTATTTTTATAAGAAAATATTGAGTAATGATTACACATTACTGAATATATTGGAATGCAAACTAGACAACTCTGAGTCGGCCTCGCGAACGAAGGTTGAGCATAAAAAATAGCATAAAAATAATGTTTATTTTATTTTCAAATTAATTGTTTATTTTGTAACTAAATATTCTGTAAAAATTTAAGCCTTTACTTGTTTCCGTTATTAATATCAAGCAAAAAAAAAATACGTTTGTTGTGTGGTAGCTGCCTAATATATTTATTTTATTCTGTTTGTAGTATTTATTGTTAAAGCGGCAAAAGAAATACGTAACAAGAAAGACAGCCTGAGACACAAAACAGATGGACACCAAAGTTTTAGTAATTGCCTTTGGGCACAGAACCCTAAAAAGTACATCTTATTTACTCTTCAAACTATTAAACTTAATCTGATAAGAAACACAATTTTCATAATTTACCATAATTTGTACTTTAAACATACGATTACAAGAAACGGATTTACTGTTGTTGTATTATTATTTATTGATTTTTACATCTACAAACACTTCTGCTGTGGTATTTAGTTATGGGTTATATATATTTGGTAAATTTGACTACATAAAGTAATATTAGAAATTTGAGCTTGTGTCAAACATAGTACAAAAATATGAGTATTCCCAATAATTATATCTCGAATAGAACTTCTTATTATCATTTTTGGGTAAAGAAAACCTATTGGTACTTTAAATTGTTACGTTAAATATTTAAATTAGTACTTAAAAAATGACAAACATTCATCTCTCTATATGTTTGCACGTAAACAAACCAATTTCATCTTTATTTCCAAATAACCAATGTAAGTATAAAACAATAAAAAACATATTTGAAAATAACGAAATGTTCAATAACTCATTCCTTTATTAAGTAGGCTACAACAATTGATCATTCTCTGATATATTTATATCTTCAGTTTTATTGTCAAAATGATAATGTCTATAAGTAATAGGTTATTATTTCTAGTTATATATGTAACTCCTTTAAAATATGTCCGAATTTTTAGTCCAGAACTATTGATAGAGTCCGTGCAATAAAAAGTTTTATATCTTTTCTTTAGTTTTTTTCCTGATGTATGGGACTTTGTGGAGTGTTTTATAACTTATATACACGTTCCTCAAAAAATGGTTTCCCAGTAACAAACTCTTCTGCTCTATTGTATTAGTATAGTTCATATGAAACCAACAAAAATATAAATTAGAACTCTATTTTCCGAATTAGTTAAGAAAATAATTATCACTTATTTAAAAGAAAAATCATTATTAAGCAAAAAAATAAAGCAGCAATTGTTATTTTTAATAACTAAATCTGAGTAATTAATACAAAAGTTGTATACCTAAGATTATTACAGGAGCACTCTGAATAGTCAAACACTTTCACAAAAGTAATTTAATTTATTTTTCACCAGAAAACAGAAACAAGATTAATCCTGTGTATGTACCCAGATGCGAGCCAAGACACACGTTGTTACAAAAAAGGTTAATTGATTAAAAAAATTTAGACCAGAACAGCTACTAAAACCATTAAATTATTTTACCTGCTAAATAAAAGTAGGTTATAACAATATATAAAATTAACATTTTAGTTTCATAATATATTACTTGTTTAAAAAATACACGATTAAATAAAAATATATATTAATGGTATTTTTTTTATAAATTTACATTAATGGAATAAAACCACTTAAAGCGTTGAAATATTTAGACCAACTCTTAAATATTTACTGTCTCTATTATATTTACTACTTTTATATATTTTATAAGGTATCATAATTTCATAAATTAAATGTAAAACAAATAGCCGATTTCCTACACAAACACAACACTATATATTATTTTCAAAAACTGACAATCCAGAAAGAATCTAAATTCTTAATAATGTAATTTTAGCTTTCATTCATTTCAATATAGGACATGTTAAGAATACAATATCAATTGATATGTAAGTAAATGCATCGATTGATATTTTCAATAGATTTGTAAACACCAAAGCAACATATACTAATTGTAATAGATAACGATTTATTTTATTTTGTAATAATAAGTCAACTGCAAAAATAAATTAAAAATAGAAAATAAATGACACAGAGCTCCTGAAAGTCTTCATCGAAGGATAGAAATTCAATTAAGCTTAGAACGATATTCAGAAATGTAACCGAATTTACGTAATTTAAAAATGAAACGAATATAACTATATTGTTATGTTTACAATAAATTGTTATATTTATATGAGGTGATCCAATTTGTTCTGATTGACTGAAGAGTTATAAGACTAGAATACATCAGCATATTCTATAAGATACGCTTCGAAATAGCCTAAACAATTTTGAATCGATATAAATTAGTTACATGAGTATTTCAACTGAGTGTTCTATCCATACGAAGACCGAGCTTTCTTATTGATGATATGTAAAAATATGATGATATGTAAAAGTCATTGTAAGTTACTGGTTATTACGTGTCAATCTTATTGAAACCGAGCATGCTTCTGAAAATAGTAGCTTGATACTTTTGTGGGTTGACATCAATTTCAAAATTATTACGACATTCGTATATATGAATCATATTCCATTTTCCATCGCTTTTTCGACATCTTAACTTCGGTAACTTTGAGAAGAGCTGTGTCAGTGCTATGACCTGGACAAAAGCCAGACTGGTTGGAACTGATTACCATTGGAACTGGAAATGGAACAATTTTGCTTTAAGAATTTTAGATAGATACTGAAACTAAAATCGTTACAAGTAGGATAAGAAAATTTTGGCAAAGGACGAACACGGGCGCTCCGCCAATTTTAGAGAAATAGCAATTATGTAAGGACGTATTGATGATATGAGTTAGTTATGTACAAAAACTATTTTAAGTCCATCGTATAAATCAAATGGTTAGTATAAATATATTTCCGACTGACTCTCGTAACTACACTGACTCTAGTAAGCCTAGAGAGGTTTCTGTAAATAAAAATTATATTGCGCTCTGTGTCAGCCAGCGGCTCTGTAAAGCAATAATTTGCTGTAACTGATATTTCTAAACCAATTGATTTTAAAAATATTGTCAATAATTCAAGTTCAAAGGCTAGAAATTCTATACAATATATTAAATTATAACTAAATAATTTAATATTCTGTTTTGTATTTTATATTAACAAAACCATTACAACCATAATATATCTCAGTTGACTGGTTCTTATTTTGTTTAAAAACATGTCTGACACCAATTTTACATAAAAGTTATAGAAAGATTATGTTTAATATTTTACCTGACTTATAATATCTAACTTAACATAATGTAAATTAGACCACAAAGTAAGACTTTAAGCATGTTAAATTATGCTGAAACTTGATACTAATTAGAAAGTTTGGCAACTTAAGCGGAAACTAAATCACGGCCACGAGGAATAGCCTTAGAACTAAGTGGAGTAAAACTTCGTTGTACAATATACACCTTACATGGTTACCAGGAAGGTCTTGAGAAATTAACACTTAAAGTAATAATAATATCTAGACATAACAAGAACAATTCTAGTTACTGAATATATTATTTACTTTAGCTTAATGGTATTTCGTCTTGTGTTTAATATTTATTTGGTGATGTTCAATAGTAATTAAGTGTTAATTTTAAAATATGTATAGGTACAATGAAAAATAGAGCGATACAGACAGGAATCCGCGATAACAAAGATACCATCTCGTCGCTTTACTATTTGAGCTAGCGTAGCTTTGATATAGCCTTATATTTTGCACATCGTTTAATAGTTTAATGCTAGTCTTTAGTTTTAAACTAATATAATACATTATATTTTAACCGTTTTTTCATACTAATAATTATTTGCCTGGCTTTATTTGAATATTGTCAACTAGTGAGATTGAAGTTTTTGTTGAAATGACTTTTCAGGATATCGCGTTCGGAAATAAATGAATTAATTATAGCTCATTACTTATTTCGTGCTTACAGTCACAGTTAAATAAAATTCAGAGGTTTCATACCCACTGGGTTAGGGTTTTGAAACATAAAAATCTATTTATAATATCTATAGAATTTAATAATTTGTATAGGCAATCTATTTTAATGTATTTATAAATTTGGTTATCGAACCAATAAATAACTTTATATGAAGCAACCCAAAAAATCTAAATGTTTTTAAACCTAGAAAGAAACGAATGAAATAAAAACACTTTATTACTGCAGAAATAAGTAAATTCCTCAGAAATAGAAAGTACTTTTTACCCCATCCCCCTTCCATCACCGGACGACCCGACGCACGGCAGGTTTTCATCCTTTTGCTGTGGACATTCCACCTGTCCGAACGAAGCGCTATGCTTCATCTTTTTTAGTGCGTACAGCGAAGGACTGGAACAATCTGCCGGCGTCGGTATTTCCGGCAAAATATAATGTGGGTGTCTTCAAGAGGAGAGTGAATAGGCTTCTAGGTTAATGCGCTTTACCACCTAAGACTACATTTCACTTTCCATCAGGTGGAATGTAGTCAAGCATTAACCTAGTTTTGTATAAAAAAAAAAAAAAAAAAAATATTATCAGTGTTCATTTCATCAAAACATTCCGACATACACTTGTTCAATTTTCTTGAAACATTCAAGCTTTCTTTCAAATCTAATACAACCTTCTGTATAAGGTTTTATTATTTATTTTAGCCTTTTTTTATGGTGTACGACAATAAAATAAATATACTAAAATGGTTTGGGTGTATCAAATCAATATTGGCCTGCTGTTTTTTTAATTAATTTTGAACTTGTGGACTATAAGAGAAACACTAGTCATTATTTAACTGACAATAAAAAAAATAAGAGGTAGGTAAAGTGAAAACTACTTCTTAAGCGTACTTAAAAAATATTCTATGGAGGGATAATTAAGCCAATAGAGATCGACTTAAATGAACTTTATATATTTTAAACATTTTATAAATTCATGTATATGTATAGACTTAACAAATTAATGCTAAATTATTATTAAAATAATTCTGAAACATCCTTGTTTTTATGTCGGGTAAAAATATTTATAACGATTCACGGTAGAAGATATTCATATGAAGTTAAATATATTACAAAACCCACTCAACAAAATAACATCTTATTGAGATACCTTACTTTTATATAAATAAATATCTTTTAATCTAAGAAGGTTAAGGTGAATCTACGAACTGAGTGAGCCTTTTTTTTTTAAATATACTCAACGAATTGTCACACTTAAAGCTAACTCATAAAGCATAAACCTATGTTTATTTTACCAGCGAAAAACTTCCGCTTTTGGGAAATCCAACGAGGTTGAATTGGTATTGGTTTGTTGATATCATTCTGTTTATGTTTGTGCAACAACAGTCCGAGTTTCAAAAAAATCAAGCGCGTATTTTCATACATATGCCTTGTTATTTTTTATTGCATACTAGCGAACCCAGCCCGCTTCACTGGGCTAACCCTTACTTTACCTAGTGGCGAGTTACATCAATGGGCATAGCATATTCGTTTTCTTCGAGGAAAAATACATGGTCATACCAATTTTTATGACAATCGGTTGAACGGGGCGGAAGTCGATATTTGACAGCGCCGCCTGGTGGCGAGTTACATCAATGGACATAGCATATTCGTTTTCTTCGAGGAAACATACATGGTCATACCAACTTTTATGACAATCGGTTGAACGGGGCGGAAGTCTATATTTGACAGCGCCGCCTGGTGGCGAGTTACATCAATGGGCATACCATATAAACCTTCTCCGTGGAAAAATACATATACATACTAATTTTCATAATCATCGGTCCAATAGTTTCTGAGTTCATCGATTTCATATATACAAACATCCTTCTATATATATATAGATTACATCAAAATGTGAACACAAGTTAGCGAAAATTTTATTAGTTGTGTTTTATTATTCCGTATATATAAATGTTAACTAATAAAACTTACATGCTTTTTAATTTAATTAATGTCTGAATATAAATAAAAGATTACCAAATATAGACTAATAAAAATATGAACGAATAGCATTACTTTGAGAGAAATACATATTACAATAAATATTTTTTTTAATTTGTTATTTTGATCTGAGCCAGTGTTTAAAATATTTTTATTAGATGAATAATGAGTATGAATACGGATGAATTATAGATACTTGAATAATAACTTACCTGATATTATGGTTTACTAAATATTATGTGTTATTAAAAATAGTAAAATCTAATTCCTGTGTTATGATAACAACATTATCAAACAGTATTAGAACAACTTCCGCGAATTTTACACAAAACACGGATTAAAATCTACCCAAGGGGCGGGATTTGTTCTGGCAGAGTCCTTCTCATCCGTTTTCCTATTATAAAATAACAACCCTAATCTTTATAGATTTGGTCTACAGGATTCCAGTATTACTTTACTCTAACTAAAGAGGTATATACAATATATAGTATAATAATTAAGCATAATAAGCCTAAAATAAGATATTCTGTTGCTTCTCCGCGCTTTAAACATTTTGATTTTTCGATGAAATTTTTGGGAACATTGGGGCATCTGTCCCATGTAAGACAACATTTTAAATAATTTTCTATCACTAATGGTAGTCAAACAAAATATTCATAGACATTTGGACTTATAAAGTTTGTACTTTATAATTTTTAATTTACTCAAAATAATAATTTTTACCTTTTTTGACATCATTACAAATAAATATTATATTAAATAAATTCTGGCATATTAAATAATTAAATAAATTTTAATGAAAATAGGAGTATTTATTATTTGAAATGGCAGTTTTCGGCTTCTGTTCTTATTGAGTCTAATCGGTTAAGTCCCTAATTGTATTTAATTTATCGCTTGGGAACATTAAGTGCGAGTACAAGAAAACTTATAAGCCTATCAGTGTTACTTTTATATTTAAATTTCTAACATTTATAATAAACAAGTCGGTTAGTTTTAATTATTCTGTTTCTAAACAGCTTCATTTGTATTAAAGGTTTTTGTATGTTTATGATTTTTATTGAATATTATTTTCTTGTGGTGTTATCTGAAAAGTCGAGTGTAGGTTATGAAATCGATGATAATACTTTAACTTCGCATCATACACACACACGTGTGAGTGTGTATGCATGTATATTTGTTTCTTAATAAATAAATTATTTAAAATTCAATAATATATATATATATATATATATATATATATATATATATATATATACATATATACATATATATATATATATATACATATATACATATATATATATATATATACATATATACATATATATATATATATATATATATATATATCGGAGATAGGAGGTATATTAGTGGCTTGTTCGTTCTTGATGGAGTCTTCTGGTACAGGATCCGAGGCGTAGGTCTCAGGCAATTAAACCACACACACACAATATGACAATTACTTGTATTAAATGTAGGTAATCACAAATTACTTAGTAGGTATACAATTATCAGAGTTGCGTGAACCACCGGTCCCGTTTGGGGGGTCCGGACTGTAAGGCTCACACTAATGAATAATCCTCTCGTCTTGATGCTCTCGGATATTTAAAATGTCTCCGGTGCCCCTCCAAACGATTCCGATCACGTGACTTGTTACGTCACGGCGTTCACACCCCACTATTACAATGATATCAATTGAGTTACTAATTATCGTTAAATTATCGTGATCTGCGACACGGCCATACTGACATGTCACACGTCCTCGTGTGCATATTTATCTGAAATCCAAACAATATACAACTGTAGATGTCACTTCGCTCGGCCTTTCTGACCACATAAATAATCATGAATCATTCTAAAATCGATAGTTATAATAACTGAAGCTGTTACAGGCATAGAACCAAACTTAATCAAAGTACACTATGAGATTCGACTAATTGGAGTCAAGAAAGACATCCCGCATAGGAGTCAAGATAGACAACCATCATTGGCGTCAAGTCAAGATAGACAACCCGCATTGGCGTCAAGTCAAGATAGACAACCATCATTGGCGTCAAGTCAAGATAGACAACCCGCATTGGCGTCAAGTCAAGATAGACAACCATCATTGGCGTCAAGTAAAATAGACATCGTATGAATTATCATTATCATCAGAACAGCCAGCAACAGAACAATTATCATTATTATCATCGTCATCATTGACGTCCAAAATTATCAAATTACAACAGACTTTATTATCGTATCTTATAAAAGATTAATAAGATCGGATACACTGAAACACTTAAACTTTACATATGATTTCTGTCTAAATGAATTGATTTTCTTTGACTTAGCGAGCATTTAGCACTTGAAACGTAAGTAAATTGAAACGAATCACCTTTATGCTGTGACGTGATCGATGGTGGATAAATTGCGCAGACATCAACGCGTTGCTCGCACCGCACTATACCAACACCGCTGCCATAGCAGTCATCGTCACGAACACCGTCACCATCATCAGCACCATCAGCACCATCAGCGCCATCCGCGCCGCGCCATTACCGCCATTCGCGCCGCGCCATCACCGCCATTCGCGCCGCGTTGTCACCGCCATAATTTCTCTTTTCCTTCTTTCTTCATTAGCAACGATTCCTTCTTTCGTAGAATTCTTCCAACGGTTTGTCATATAATCTAATAAACGACTTGCATAAGCGATTAAATAGGTATTTTCATTCGATTTTCTTGATATGTGGGTAGATCTCAATTTTAAGTTATGAGATAACATAAATTTAACTTGATTGATTGATTGATTTACAACCATTGATTATCAACTATTGATTGATTGCATTAATTCTGGAATTTCATTGTTATTATCTTGTAGTGTGCGTTTCAAATAATAAAATCACTTATTTCTTGCTTGACCGTGATTTGTAGCTTCAATAAACTTATCTCGCGGGTAGTTGGTGGTTTTGATGCCCGAGTGAATCCCGCTTCTGATGTCGGAGATAGGAGGTATATTAGTGGCTTGTTCGTTCTTGATGGAGTCTTCTGGTACAGGATCCGAGGCGTAGGTCTCAGGCAATTAAACCACACACACACAATATGACAATTACTTGTATTAAATGTAGGTAATCACAAATTACTTAGTAGGTATACAATTATCAGAGTTGCGTGAACCACCGGTCCCGTTTGGGGGGTCCGGACTGTAAGGCTCACACTAATGAATAATCCTCTCGTCTTGATGCTCTCGGATATTTAAAATGTCTCCGGTGCCCCTCCAAACGATTCCGATCACGTGACTTGTTACGTCACGGCGTTCACACCCCACTATTACAATGATATCAATTGAGTTACTAATTATCGTTAAATTATCGTGATCTGCGACATATATATATATATATATATATATATATATAATTTCTTATATAATATTCTTATATTCATTTTCTGTAGATAAATATTAAGCCATCAATATTTCCTATAATATTTAAATAAGAAACGTATATGAAACGATAAAGGGAAGTTATTGGATTAGTTTTTTTTTTTTGCTAATTTACACAAGACCGCAAAAATAAAATTGCGATCGTCGCCTAGCTTGATTGCACATATCTCTAAATCAATCAAATGTAAATAATATTATGATTTCATAGCAGGTCTATTTACACAGTTTAGTGAATTTTATTAGTTCATAATATTAAATTAAATTTTCATTCATCTATTATATTTATTTAACAGCTTTACATAATTATGTTTGCGGTTTTGTGATTCTGAAACTGAAAATTTTAATAACATTTTTTTCTAGTCGGTTTTTCAAGGATGCTTATATTTATGACTAAATATCGATGACTATATAAAGAAAATGAATACTTGCATAATAAGCAAACAAACAATTTTATTAATCTGACAACAATTTTATTAATTAAGAAAATAATTAAAAAAATATTTTTTTTTTTTGTAAAATGTTAAGTTAATTTTAATTCAAACAAGTTATGAATTATGAAAAAAAATATATATATTATTGAATTTTATATAATTTTTTTCTTAAAAAACAAATATACATCCATACACACACGTGTGTGTGTGTGTGTGTAAGCATGTATATTTGTTATAATATTATAATTACATGTTTCCATGTAATATTTATTTTTAGAGTCATTATCTTGCTTACGGGCTGAAGTCCTTAATTTATAACACGAAACCATCTTCTTAAGTCAGTGATTCTATGTTGTTTAAAATTAAATGTTCAAACGTAATTACGATATTATGGAACTGTATGACTTGCGTTTATAGACGACATTGTATATTTGAAAAATATAGGGATTTTTGTATGTTGATTGTACTTAGTCTTTTTGACGTATCGTCACTACTCGTTCAATTATCAGAGCTGGTAGCCTCATTTTTTCATCATCACCTCAATAATTGGATAAGCACTGGTATTTTAATACACTATTAATCCCACAAAATATTTGGATCTATATTAAAGATTATACTATATATACTCACATAGATATTTTGTATATCCAGTCTCTAATAATTAGATTTTAATATGAAAAACGTCTACAATATTATTTATATCAATGAATATTATTGAATGTATGGACTTAGAATATTCAAATATTAAAAGTCGCATTCTTCCTTTATCCATCAATCTATTACTTTTAAGCATCACAATATATACCTAATAAGAACAACATTATTATTGACTATACAAAATGTTACAAAAGAACTGGTTTCCTCTACAATGTATCTCTCGGGAGCAAAAAAGGTCTTTGTTTTTCATTCAGAAATTATTTAAGATTGTTAGGGTACTTCATTTGTAGCTCATTTTTAGGATAAGTTCAATTTCAGCACTTTAATATTTTTATATATTTTCTGTTTAAATAAAATATACAATGAAATAAAAAATCTCCTTGAGTTGATACAAAAACCCTTTTGTCTTATTATGAATAAAAAGGAAAGGTTAAAAAAAATGTTCAATAAAGCTTGTCACAAATTGAGAAGGTTCCGCTTTCATTTTCGTTAATTTCAAATCTGATAAAAAATAAATGTCTGCTCAAACTCAAACTTGTAAAGTTTCTTAAGTCCTCTTTTAAAATTATTTAAGTGAAGATTCTAGCCATATAACGTTAATTATTAGACTTTTATACATAATAGAAGCATTGGGAGAAGCAGAAAAGTGTTATTTGTTCGTTATATAAATTGTATTTAATTAGAATCTTAGTATGAATCAGTTGATACGTTCCAAAAAGATTGTGTGTAGCTATTCTCTTTTCTGAATTGTAATCATTAGCATTTCAATTTAATGTATATATGTAAACGCTTAGAGTATGTATGTAAAAATAGCTTCCTCTTTGCTTTTTACCTAAATAACAAAAATAGTAAACTATTTATATATACCTGCAAATTAGTAGACACGGTCAAATTGCTTGTCAAATTTCTGATTGATTTGTTTTTCGGTGTGGAACCATAATTTAAAGTTTGAAGTGATGTCACTATAATCTTGAATAGATGAATATTACCTTATCATATTATACAAAATTATTGTTAGAAATAATTATGTAACATTTTGCTTTGTTTCAGTAACGATATTATAAATGTAAACAATTATTAACTTATTTATTGTATTCTTTGTTACAGGTATTGCAGATACGTGTAGGTGTAACAAACTCCAACTTTTATTACACTATCAATTTAAACCTTAATCAATTTTAACTTCTATTTATTATTTTTTTTAATCTATATTTTTTTTCTCTTTTGTGTAGTTTCTCCAAACAATTCTGACCTCTCCGTTACAGATGTAACTACCTAATGTAAGATATACTAACTTAATTGTTTATAGTGTTTAAACCTTTTGTATAACCAGCTGCATTTTTTTTGATGTAAATTTCTGTTTGATTACAGATAAATTATTATGAACGTTCTATCAAAGTCTTATTAAAATGGTAGTAGTTTTGAAATTTAATACTATAATATTATGTAATACTATCAATTATGTAATAAAAAAAATATTTTTAATTTTAAGCTATATATTTAATTTTGCAGCACTTATTTAAATAAAGTAATAAATATCTATATAATATTGAGTAAAGTTTACAAAATATATTTTCAAGAAAGTGTTTTTTTATATACTTCGTTGAGTCATGGACGAAGTGATGTTGCTTTGAACAAAGCTGTTCACTTAACGTGACTGTATTGTATGAGTTTTAACCGGTAATGCATTTCAGACTGTGATAGATGACATAGTGTAACTTGAAAAGTAATACGGGGTAGCGCCACATTTTTATTAGAATCTCTGGAATAAAATGTTCAATAGACATTTATTATTATTCGCTTAACTTTATATTTTATTCTTAACAATAAATGTCTGCGATTTGGATATAGATAACCAGTAAACAGTTTTATACGCCGGAAATTTTATATGATTTGATCGATTAAAGTCCTTTTATAATAAATTCAGTATTACACGGACGACAAAAAAAATATGGTCTTGGACCATAATTTTTAACAAACGAAAAATCAAGAGATATACACTCAAGGCAGAATTTACTAATCCGGCAGCAAATATCCCCTATGTAAGATAGTTATATTATGACGTATTATCCAGTAAACTAATAATCAAATATAACTAAATTCTCATTTTCCACAATTTCTAGATATTTATTTTTGATTGTCAGAAATATATCAGCAGTATTACACATAGACAGATAGACAGAAAAATATAATATAATTTTACTAACATCTTTTTATATGGATAGATAAATAATCGGATATTTATTATGTCTGAAGTACAAGAAATAAAGTAAATAAATACGTAGTGCTACAAATATATTAGATATAAAACTGTGGGAAAATATTTGATATTGCAGAGATGACAATATTCAAGTTAAAGGCATAAAAAGTTAAATAGTTAAATAAAAATTAAAAATTAAATAGTTAAATAAAAATAGGCATTAATTTAAATTAAAACTACATCAAATAATTGTTGTACAAATTTCAAAAAACTTCATCATAAATTAGTTTTTGTATATTATAAAAAAAATACGTGGCTAATCTGTTTACCTATTTTCATTAAATAACAATAAGTTTTTTACCTATAATTTTACCTTTTTGTAGTAAATATCACAGCAAAAACGAGCGGCAAAATTTAATAAAGCGTGGATTAACTCCCCCGGCCTCAGATTAAATCTAATATTAACAAGAGATGGTTTATTTTTTATTCCCACGCTGTTAGATCAAAATTAAGTAATAGGTTACTTTTAAAGGCATAATTTTTTATATAATTTCTTGAAATTAAATAAATGGAGACAACTTTTCAAACTTCACTTTATATTTCAGCTAAAAAAAACGAAAATGTTTTATATTCTACAATTTTAAACTTTGCAACCAAATTGATATCAGGTAGTCAAAACCTAAAAGTCATTTCTACTAATACTAACACAAAATAATTGACATTTTCATTTCATTGAGTAGATAACTATATTACTATACACAAAATTATTTAAAAAATAATATCGAACAGTAAAATCCTTTAATAATTAAAACTAGACATTTGCACAAGCCCTTCAATTAAAAATATTTTTTCTTTTTCGTCTTTTTTAAACGTTGGTGAGCCGGTGATAGAGGCTAGTACAAATACATAAACATCACTTGGTACGCGCTGTCAATTCATAATAAATATATATATACGTTTTAAAATGATATTTATCATCTTGCAACACTCGTGATTGATTTAATCGTGATCGTGATTTATGCTGGTATTGAAAATAATTAACATAAATTTATAAACCTTAATATTGTTATGAGTGTTTCAACTATCTTAATAATTAGTTTCTAATTGTACAAATAATTAATTTAAAAGAAGGAATTACAATATTGCAGAAAAGTAATCTGTTTGAAAATATCAGTGATATCAAACTGATTGCATTACACAGCCTCCGGCAGCTGTCGGAGAGCGTAATTTTATTTTTATTTTTTTCTTGCTCCAATACTTGCATCCGACGATATTTAACTTAAGAACGGTTATTTTAGCCACATTAGATCTAAAACGGTCTAATGACATTTTGAATCTTACATTCAATAAAGACTTATTTGTTTTTTTTTATGTTGGAAAAATGGTTTATTTAATTGGAATAAATAAATTCGCTTTATTTAAAAATATATTAAATGAAAACTTTATTATCTACTAGTTATGAGTATAAAAAACTGCGAGCTTTGAGATAAAAACATACTCTTGTTATATAATAAAGTATTTATTTACATAAGCATAACATGGCTTGCATGCTCAAAGAATTATTTTAAGATATTTGTTATAGTAGACGATTTGCTTCAGTCATCTATTATAAATTCTGGAACTAAATTATTGCTTACATACGCAACGAATATATTTTCGAATAACTGACTTCAATTGAAAGTAATTTGATGATAAAATAATCAGGCATTACAATTATCGGAGTTAAAAAAAGTTTTATTACATTTAAAACGCTGTTTAAAAAAACACGCCACGGTACATTTTAAAAATACGTCAAGTTAGCTTTAATTCCCAGATCTCAGATCTAAACCGGCCAGGCGAAACGCTTTTTTGATGTTATTTTATCTCTCAAATACAGAGTGAATACAAACGCAACTTGATGTTTAAGTGCTTACTTTCACAATTGACTGTATAAATATTTCATGGAAACTTAACTCGCTGGTCTTTGTTCATTTTCAGGTTGAAAAATCAAAAGGCTTTTCTCGGTAATGCATTATATATACATATGAAATACATTTATAATATTTTTAAGAATCTAGTTCCAGAATTGCACACATGGAAAAAACAAGAATAAAGAATTTGTTATGAATATGATTTCATATATTGATAATAAACTTTTGTTTTTAATTAACGTTTTTTTCATTTCAAATAGAAACTTATATTTTCAATACAGTGACTTTAATTCAGAAAATAAATCCATCTGTATGTATCTAAGAAACACTCTTTTATAAAAAATAAATTTTCTGTGTGTCATCGTTATAGTTACAAATATTTTATTGATAGATGAGCAGATGTTAATCAGTTTTGTAAAATCTTAAAAAGCACCCCAAGTTTTATGATTAAATGTTTTCTTATAAGAGCGTGATTTTTAGGTTTATTTTGCACATCATATTGCATTGTAATTGGTCCTTGATAGATAAGCAAAAATTCAAATTAATATGACATTCAAAGTTAGTCTAAATTAAGCACAAAATTTCCGTTACAAGGATACATCAAGCTAATAAAAAGTATCAAAAATTTAAAAACACATTACTGTCCTTACTCTCTTAAATCACTTAACAACCCTTTTATTTCCAATCGTACAGGTTATGGCTAGTTTGTTTTAGAACCTCTCATTAAATCAGTTTTTAAACACACTGAACTGAAAATAATGATGAAATGAAATAAAATCCTCCGTCATTGTTGCTCTACATGTGGAACGTGCAAAGCCACGGTTACAGCTTAAATGACATTACTAATATTAACTTATTACATTGTGTTTGTCATAAAATTATTGCAACTATCATCACCTCACTCGTTTTAATAAATGATTACAAGCCATTAATCCCCTTAGATTAGACAATCCTCATGGACAGCTTAGATATTTTTTCTAAAATATCACATTCTCTGTTCAGATTTCTTTTAAATCCCCTTCTTACACCTTTTAAAGCATTTATATTCAAACCAAATCTTATTTTACAACTCGGTCTTGAAAAGAACGCAACCGATACAAATTATACATTTCAATGCATATCTTACGAAAATTGGTATTATGCTCCACTGATACTTTTTGAATTTCCACAACTGAATCCCCTAGTACTGTCTGTTGGATGTTTCTTTAAATATTTCTTTAATTAAAATCAATTTTTGACTGGTATTTCTCGCAAATTTTTAAATAAACAAATAGACTGATCCAACAAATAGAACCTTATCAAATCTATTAAAATGAGGTGTTCTTTAGAGCCGGAAATCCTAACATGCCCTTGTTTCCTTATTTTAAATATTCTGATTAATGGATTATTACCAATAGATGTCCATTACGTCTTGAAAATTCCTGAACTTCTTCTCATTTTGTAAAGATACGACATCTTTCACTTGGGGAACGTGTTATTGACGAGGGTGACGTATTTCATATATTTTTTTCCTGTCCTAAACTGATACATCCTGTATTTGATATCGTTTCTTCTATCTAATTCTTATTGCCCTCTCTGTATATCCTAAGTGTTTGTTGTTTTTTGCATTTAGTCCATTTTATTAATTTTTATGCATTTTTATCGCATGTAATAAAATGAAACTGTTTTTGTTCTTTATACTTATTTAATTAATTTTCTACACATGTATTACTAAAATCTTGCTTATAGTATGATAATATTTCTGCCTGTTTCGTTTTTGGTTAGGGACTAAAAAATATTTAATAAAAATATCATTTTGGCAATATGATTTGATAAATGCGAAACCATACTGGTTTATTTCCAATCTCCATCTTGTCATTTACATTCTACTTTTCATTGGCGAAATATTTTGTGCCCTCTTGGTGCAATAAAAGCAATGACAAATACAGAAGAAGAAATAGACATTAGCCATAAAGAATTTGTTAAGTATAAAATTTTCTATTTTTCTAACATTGATTAGAATCTAGCTCTACAAATACCCAATTTTATAAAATAATTTAAGAAGAAAGAGCTTAATTTCCTCATTAGTTCTATTGAATACAGGCTATTCTGAGTTTAACGGATAATTCTTACTATTCAAACTAATAGTCAAATTAGAACCTATAAACCTACAGTCTTAAAATTAACAAAGGAACATATTTTACTGAATAACTATTAAAGTCGGTGTCCTAATGATGGTATCTTTCCCAAAGCTCAAGAAATCGCTAGTTGTAATGTCTCCCTTGGGCGTAACTAGAGACTGCGCCAATAATTGTTGTCCAATTAAATGTTTTTTCTTAACCCGGTTGAATACAACCGTGTATTTAAATACTTATGTAATAGTCATGCACAACGAAAGTTTAAATTTAAAGACTTTTGTCCTATTTCTATATTATGCAAACCCAAAAAAAATATTATAAACATTTTTATTATAAGCAATCAATTTAAAAATTGTCTTAAAAAAATTTGGTAAAGTGCCAATAAATTTTTAAACAAGCAGCACATAATGATGTACCCAAATATTGTTACACATTTTTAGCTCAAAAAAAAAAATAAAAAATTAGAGTACATTTAGTCATAACCTGTACGTGTTTATTTTTCTTCAGAAGCTCTCAAAA
This sequence comes from Napeogenes sylphis, assembly GCA_959347405.1. Taxonomy (NCBI): domain Eukaryota; kingdom Metazoa; phylum Arthropoda; class Insecta; order Lepidoptera; family Nymphalidae; genus Napeogenes; species Napeogenes sylphis. The sequence continues at coordinate 13,890,242 of OY365776.1, forward strand.
AATTTAGCACAAAATAATATTTAGTAATCTATATATATAAAACTCTTCCGTTACTGAGTGACTGACTGACAGACAACGCACAGTCGAAACTACTGGTCGTAGACAGCTGAAATTTGGAATGTAGGTTCCTTGGGATATGTAGGGGAGGACTAAGAAAGGATTTTTGGAAATTCAACCCCCAAGGGGGGGAAAAGGGGTAAAAACGTTTGTATGAAAAATCTTATTCCTTGGGTTTATAAACTTGAAACTTGGCATGAACACGTACATAGGCAAGTAAATATGTTTGACATTATAAGTTTTTTCAAACTACCCTCCAATCGTGATTTAGGGGGTGCGATTGGGTGACTGACTTATTAACGCACAGCCGAAACCGCTCGGTATAGGAGTCTGAGATTTTGAACAGAGGTTCCTTTAGTAACATAAGTGAGCACTAAGAAGGGATTTTTGAAATGTCAACCCCCAAGGGGGGGAAACGGGATAAACTGAGCCGGGGCTGCGGGAAAGTTCTAACGAGATACCGTGGCCCCGGAACGCAAAGGGCAACTGAAGGAACGAGGTGGGTTTTAGTCAGTAAAAGTCACAATTTTCTTTCAACTCCTAACCGTTGAGGAGTTGTACCTTCCATCATCAGCTCATTCACATGGGATGATGACTATCAGACGCAAATACTTAAACAGATCTATGAAATTGTCAAAAACGTAATTGCCTGTAAATTTGAGGTTTGCCCTTGATTTCCCTGGAATACCATCATCAGATCCTGACTAGGTAACAACGGGACCAACTTGAAAGTATACTCTACCGAACAAAAAAAGAATCACGTAAATCGATCCATAAATCTCGGCGTAATCGGTATGCATAAATAAAACACCCGAATTTTATTTTCTATTACTATCACGAGTTGTCTCGATGCTCGATAGATGGCGTTGGCATCGAGATAGATCGCGCTATGGTTTCGTTACCGTCATTTAGCTAGGTAGCGTAAAATATTTTAATTTATCGTGTAATTTTAGCAGCGCCCCTAGCGGACATACGCGAAACTACATATTACACACTACAAATATTTAACGTTTAATTCATTAACTTTTAACTTGACTTATTTAACTTATTTTACTCTCTATTTCAGTTAATTTTTGATTTGTTGATTAGATTTGATATTTTTGATAGTATATTTAGTTAGTGTTGGATAAGTTTTATAGTGTGAGTTGATTTTTTAATATATTCTTCATTTTTTATTCATTTGTTTGTTACTTTATTAGTCTTAGTTAATTTCCATAGATATAGTTTTAGTTAAAAAAATTCTAATTAAAATGGTTCAAGAAATTTTGTTTGTTAATGGGAATTATATTCCTCATGCTGTGGTAGATATAGAAAAAGATGGAGCCTGTTTATTTAGAGCTTTATCTTTTTTGATGTTCGGAACTCAAGACAGGGCTAGGGATGTATGTGAACGCATAATCGGCTTTGTTATTGAAAACTGGACGGAATTTTCGATTATGTCGTGTACTGCACTTGGAGATAATTATTCAACGCCAAATGAATATTACAACGACATGATGAAAACCACTACATATGGAAGTTTGTGCGAATTAGAAGCTGCTGGGCGAATATATGAATATGTTTTCGAAGTATTTCGTGATGGCCAGTTTTATGTGAAAACTGGAGTTGAAGGTCTTCCTGTAAAACGTCTTCGCTTTACTGGCGGGCTTTCTGGTGGTCATTTTGACGTTTATGTTCCAGTTTCATCGTTTTCGGCAACAAAGGTCGCAAAAAAAATTACTCAACGAAGGTTAGAAACGCCTTCACCCATTCCCGAAATCATATTTTCGAACAGTGAGTCCGAGACTGAGTCTGAGTCTGAATTAAAACAAGATGAACCAATGCCTAAACAAATAAAAAAAGTGAACAAAAAACGTAGGGCTCGATACACGAATAAAACTCGGAAAAATCAGCAAAAAAAGTCAGTTCGAAGTAACCCTGCAGCACATCGGCAAGCGGTTACAGTGTATCAACGAAACTACCCCCAAGTTCATAGGAAAGCACAAGCTGATTACCAATCTTCACACCCCGAAATACACAGGAAAGCACAAGCTGCTTATCGAACTTCACATCCTGACGAACATCGACAGGAAGTTGCAAATTATCAACATACACACTTGGAGGAACGAAGAAATATTCAGTCTCAATATCGTAAAAATATTAAAGCAAAAACATGGCATACAAAATTACTGTCGGGACTGGCGTATAATCCTGAGTTGTCATACGAAGCAGATAAAGATATATGTATAGGAACTATGGATCATAAATGCCAGTGGTGCAATGCTTTAAAGTGGAAAGAAGAAACTGTTGGAATGTGTTGCAGTGCAGGGAAGGTTTTGCTTGAGGCCTTTGAACTACCTGCAGAGCCACTTTATAGCTTAATAATTATGGATTTTCATCCTGATCACAATCATTTTATGAGTAACATCCGAAAATATAATGGGTGTTTTCAAATGACCTCATTTGGAGCAAAACTGGTCTCAGAAGATGGATTCATGCCGACATTTAAGGTACAAGGCCAGGTTTATCATCTGATTGGAAGTTTACTGCCTATGGATCAACAGAATGCTCGATTTTTGCAAATTTATTTTGTAGGAGAGGACGAAAGGGAAGCAAACTTGAGATGTTAAAATTTTCCAGGTGTAAAGAAAAATTTAGTGAAAGTGCTTCAAAAAATGCTTCATGATGTAAATCCATACACAAAAGACTTAAAAACAGCTATCGAAAAGGTTCCAGCTAATTGTGAAACATTTAAAGTTGTTATTAACGCCGAAAAAAAACCAATAGATGGTCATTTAGGTCGTTATAATGCACCTACGACAAATGAAGTAGCGTTAGTCATTGTTGGGCAAGAATTTGAAAAGCGTGACATTGTCTTAGAAAGCCATAGTAGTGGTTTGCATCGAATCAGCGAAATCCATAGATCTTACGACGCTTTGCAATATCCTTTGCTTTTTTGTCGTGGTGAGGATGGTTACTCTATTCATTTACCAAAGATCGATCCGAAAACTAAAATGGGTCTTAAAAAGACAATTTCTGCCGCAGATTTCTATTCTTACCGAATAATGTCCAGAGACGGTCAAATCAATCATCTCCTTTACTATCGCTCCCTCTTCAGTCAATTTTTGGTTGACGTATATGCTAAGATTGAGACCGAAAGACTCAATTATATACGTCATAATCAGTCTAAACTAAGAGCAGAAAATTATATCCATTTAAAGGATGCCGTAGGTAGGCAAGACGCAGACCCTAATGATCTTGGTCAAATGGTAGTGTTGCCTTCTTCTTTTACAGGTGGACCTCGATACATGCATGAGCGAACCCAAGATGCCATGACCTACGTTCGCCGTTTTGGACGACCGGATCTTTTTATAACATTTACATGTAACCCACAATGGGAAGAATTACAAAACATTTGTTACCAGGTCAAAATTCCCACGACCGTCATGACTTAATCGCTAGAGTGTTCCGTTTAAAAGTTAGAAAAATCATGGACTTACTGACGAAACGTAAAATATTCGGTGAAGTATGCTGTTTTATGTACTCAGTCGAATGGCAAAAGCGTGGCCTTCCACACATTCACATACTACTCTGGCTTAAAAATAGCATAACGACAGATCTCATTGATAAAGTTATTAGTGCCGAAATACCAGATCCAGAAACAGACCCAAAACTGTATGAAATCGTTAAATCTAACATGATGCATGGTCCATGTGGAAGTTTTAATTTCAAGTCACCTTGCATGAAACAAAACAGTTGCAGTAAAAGATTTCCGAAACAACTCATTAAAGAAACTCAAACTGGCGAAGACGGTTACCCACAATACAGGCGTCGTTCTCCAGAAGATGGTGGCTTTACTGTTGACATTAAAGGAGTATGTTTAGATAATCGATGGGTTGTTCCTTACAATGCTGTACTTTCAAGAAGTTTTGGTGCTCATATTAACGTCGAGTACTGTAATTCAGTAAACTCTATTAAATATGTATGCAAATATGTGAATAAAGGGACGGATCAGGCTACTTTCGCCCTTGAAAATAAAAATGACGAGGTGACTACTTACGAAAATGGTAGATATATAAGTAGTTCGGAGGCTGTTTGGCGGATTTTTGGCTTTCCGATTCATGAACATTTTCCTCCAGTTATTCATCTTGCAGTACACTTAGAGAACGGACAGAGAATATACTTTAACCAAGAAAATATTATCGAAAGATTAAATAATCCACCAAATACTACGCTTCTAGCCTTCTTTAAACTTTGTCAAGTAGATATTTTTGCGAAAACTTTGATTTATTCAGATGTACCATCGTATTATACTTGGCATAAAAATAGTCACTTTGAAAGAAGAAAAAGAGGAGCTGGACGTACAGGACTGGCCAGATATAAAAAAAGAAAACGCGTTGGGCCGAGTGTATACTGTGCATCCCAATAATGCGGAGTGTTTCTATTTACGTATGCTTCTGCATGAAGTAAAAGGGCCAACTTCATTTGAGGCTCTAAGAACGGTTAACGGTGAAGTACATCCCACTTTTCAATCTGCTTGCAAAGCTTTGGGTTTGCTTGAAGACGACCAGCACTGGTATGCTACCTTACAAGATGCTGCACTTTCTGAATCTCCCTCTAGAATTCGGGATTTGTTTGTAATATTATTAGTGTTTTGTCAAGTGTCAGATCCATTAGGACTTTGGGATAAATTTAAAGATATTTTATCGGAAGATTATAAACATCAAGTCCACAGAAACATAGAGGATGTTGATAACATTTGTAGTGAAGTATACAACAAATGCCTGCAAGTTCTTGAGGAAGCCGTTCTTTCATTAGGTGGGCGTTCACTTAAGGAATATGGGTTGCCACAACCAACCAGGCCACTCGATTTAGGGAACATTATGTTATTAAGAGAGACTAATTACAATACAGATTTTCTAGAGAGATTCGTCAAGGACCATAAAAATACTTTAACAATAGAACAAACGGAAGCATACGATAAAATTATGCATAGTGTTAACACAAATTCAGGACAACTTTTCTTTCTGGACGCGCCAGGTGGCACAGGAAAAACCTACTTAATAAACTTAATTTTAGCTAAAATTAGAAGCTCAAAACATATTGCTTTGGCTGTCGCCTCATCAGGGATCGCGGCCACATTGCTGGAAGGTGGTCGAACTGCGCATGCATGTTTTAAGTTACCACTCGACTTGACTCGCGTAGAAACACCCTTATGCAGTATTTCAAAACAAAGTCACCTAGCTGAAGTATTAAAAAATACAAAAATTATTATCTGGGATGAAATCACCATGGCACACAAAAGAGGAATTGAGGCTTTGAACAGATCTTTACAAGATATTCGGGGTAATAAAAATTAAATGGGTGGCGTAACCGTGCTGTTTGCTGGAGATTTTAGACAAACCTTACCGGTGGTACCCAAGGGAACTCGTGCTGATGAAGTACAAGCATGCCTTAAAAGATCGATTTTGTGGTCCTCCGTAAAAAGTATAACGTTAACTAAAAACATGAGAGCCTATCTGGGGAGTGATTCGACGGCTGGTATATTTTCAACCAGTCTTCTAAAAATAGGAAATGGTGAACATCCTACCAGGGATGGTATATTTGACATCCCTGAAGATATGTGTACATTAGTATATACCATCGAGGAGCTAATACAACACATTTATCCAGGTATTTCCGACATACAAGACAAGCCTATAGAATGGTTTTGCGAACGAGCTATTTTGACTCCGAAGAACGAACAAGCTGCATTTATTAACGACATACTTTTAAAGTCATTCGACGGAGAAGAAAAGATTTATAAATCCATAGACATACCATGCCATGCAGACGACGCTACAAATTATCCGGTCGAATTCTTAAATTCACTTAAACCAGCTGGTCTTCCATACCATAGGCTTGCACTGCGAAAAGGTACACCGGTAATGTTGCTACGTAATCTGAAACCACCGAAATTGTGTAACGGCACCAGGTTGCAAGTCAAAGCCTTACATAAATATTTAGTTGAGGCCGTTATTTTGACAGGATGTGCCCGAGGAGAAACGGTATTCGTCCCGCGCATTCCTCTAATGCCCAATGACCTTCCATTTGAATTTAAGCGCCTTCAATTTCCTCTAAAAGTTTGCTTTGCGATGACGATAAATAAGTCTCAAGGGCAAACTTTTAAAGTCGCTGGTGTTGATTTAAGAGAAGATTGTTTCTCTCATGGACAACTGTATGTTGCTTGCTCGCGTGTCAGCTCTCCCTCTAACCTGTTCATCCTGGTAAATAATAAAAAAACTAAAAATATTGTTTACAAGGAAATCCTGTAAGGCCTCTTCGTCCTATAAATCCTGTTTTTTTTTTCTTTTGAGACGATGATTTTGTCTCACTTTACTTTTTCTATATAGATTTGTATGTATACTAATATTATATAGAGGAACAATCTATTTTTTTATATGTTTGTTTGTTTACACATGTAATCGATAAACTCCGAAACTACTGAATCGATTTCAAACATTCACCATTAGAAAGCTACATCATCCCTGAGTAACACAGGCTATATTTAATTCCAGTTGTAACAAGATTTCAGCCTGTGGAAGAAAAAGCCCTGTCGAGATCATTAAAAAACGCTATATATAACCGAATTACACGTGGGCGAAGCCGCGGGCGGAAAGCTAGTAACTTATATATGTTTACTTTTCTTCAGAAGCCCAAAAATTTGATTATAAAATAATATTTAGTCATGTACATGTTTATTTGTCTTTGTAAGTACATCTTTGTAATTAACTTTATTCTTATTCTTTTTATTAGGTTCAATATAATTTTTATGTTCACAAAAAAAAATATTATAAGGATACTTGACGGTAAAAATAGTTACTGTCATAATAAAATTATTAGTTTATAAATAATTAAAGTATTTTAATTTTAAACCAGGTCTATTAATTATTTTACTGTTGTATTAGTAAAAAAAATATATGTATACTGTCTTTATATAAAGAGTAAGTAAAAGGTTAAGTGATAAAATGGGCTGGCAGCTACATAATGCAGGGCATTTATACCAAGATATCCACAGAAAAATAAATGAAAACCTTATTTATTTGTTTACGCAATCTTATTTAAGATGGCGGTGTAGGTTTTCTCAATGCCTGTTTCATCACAAGTTTAAGTGCCGCTATATTTATACGGATTCGAATCACTATTACATTTGACTTAGAATTATTTTTAATAGAATACAAGGATGCAATAACACATGAGATTATTAAACAAAGTTTTTGTTATTGTTTATAAAACTTTTGCACTTTGAAAACTGCTTAAGAAACTAAACAATTTTATGAATATTGATAAATTTGTTTTCTTTATTTATACCTTCGCCACTAAACAACAGTTTAGTCGCGAAAATATAATCAGTGAACAATAAAAATAAAACAGCAGTTATATTTTTCTTTGAAAACTGTAAGACAAGAACTGCAAAAGTATATGTGGTTACTAACATTAATTTATAATACTAGTAATTAATAATATTTATCTTACATACTAATTGCTAAATATTATAATAATTGTTAATATATTATAAAAATTAAGAATCTGCCCAAAACAAAAGCTTTCATTAAATTGTTTTTAAACTTCTTTACGGCTCTTTAGAATAAATTAAGCGATTACACACTTTATAAACCAATTCAGATTAGAATAGATTATTGTCGGAATGATGTTTGAATAAATATTTACTTAGGATAGTACATTATTGGTTACACTGCACTATCAGAAATTATTTCCATTTTAACTAGTAAGGTTTATTCACTATTATCTTTCTCCAATACAAATCAACACAGAAGATAATAATTAATAGTGAGTTCACAAGTTACCATACCCGTGTTTATATGAAAACAAAATAAAAAATACAGATATAATTTGAGAAATCAAAATCGGTATCTAGATTTTCTGATACTGAAGATGATGAACTGCTACAGCTGAGACAAATAAGTTTAACATTTCGTTTCGCCCGGATTCGAGTGAGCATTAACGAACCCGGTCAACTTTGGAGCGCTGTAACAGCGTTTCAAATTAATGAAATTAAAAGAAATTATAGTGAAAAATTTTTTGTTAGAAGAATAAGTTATATAAAAAGTTAAATAAACATATTTGTAGGCAAGACAATTTTCTCCAATTATAATTTTTTTTTTTTGTAAGAAGCATAGTTTAAGAGATATAGCGAAAACAATGATTTCACCCCTTTTCCAAGATGGCGGCCGACTGACAAGGGTGGCGACCCCACAAAATTAAAGTTAAGCTTTTATTGATCCCCCTATATGTCCCAACAATAAAATTGCGTCCTCTAAAAAATGCATAACTACGAAAGAAAAATATCCGTTAATTAAGCTGATAAAAACAAAAGATTAGGGTAGTGAGATGGGATTAAAGTCAATTTTAGGATACTTTTTTAAACAAACCAATAATTTTATACAATACTTTTATGATATAAGTACATTAAGCTAAAACACTTTTACTGGAAGTAAAATCTAAAAAAAAATTGTGGATAATCTTTGAAGGACCATATATGAGTATTTTTCGCGTTTTAAATAATATTTCGTTTCTGTTCTTTTTTAACACGCTTTTATTATTTTCACGTTTATGTGTTTGTTAGTTTGCTTGTTACCGACTTTTTCAAATGCGATTTTTTCTCATTTCCCACGGACCAATTTTGTTCAAACTTTGTACACATACCAAGGACTGATAGTAATTATAATTCAGTGAGATTATCTCATTATCCGGATTAGGATCTCCAGGATTTATAATTATTTTATAGATCTTTTTTGCATGAGAGTGAGAGAGACAATATAAGTTCGCGGTCAGCGTCATGCGTTAAGGACGCGTTTACGGTTATGCCCAAAATTATCAACTTTTCGGTACATAATGCTACAAAATCAAACTTAATGTAGTGAAACCAGTAATTGCAACGCATAGAATGTTTCTTAATCTTTAGTGTCTTTAGAGAAAATACTGTAATATTGTAGTTTTTAATATTAAAAAAAAACGATTTTCCGTCACGTATTTTACGAAATCAGGAGGAGTTTAGGTACATTTTTTTCGTAAATATTATAATATATTTAAGCATAAAAAATACCTTAGCTAAGAAGACATACTCAACTAAAGATATGTGAGAAAAAAACCCTAAAAGTTACGTAATATATCAGAAAATAAATAAAAATATTTTTAATTTTTATCACGTTACACATGACTCTTAATGTATTTCAATAAGGTTCATTTTATGTGCTATTTTATTTGTTCCTTTTTAGCAAATATTACAAAATTCAATTATCACCTCAGACGGCGTGAGGCCGTTGTCGGGAGTGGTCACTATATCGCTTGTTAGCAAAAATGTCTATTGGTAAAGATCGCTGTATGAACATAAAATGTGTAATCAAAGCTAACTTGATACACAACATTTTATATTTATTTTTTGTCGATTTGTCATTTTTTTAAATTTTATTTTGCTTACAATACGTACGATTATTACCGATTTGTCTTGACTTGATGGAGTGACCTAAGGATACCCTGATGGATGGATGCTAGTGGATCTCTTAGACGAATAGAACTGGGTGCACCGAGTATGGGCTTGTTTTGTTGTTTTCGATGAGATCTTACCATCAGACTTGATGGACTGATCTGAAGATACCCTGAAAGATGGCTGCTTGTGGATCTCATAGACGAATGGAGCTGGATGCACCGAGTATGGGCTTGTTTTGTAGCTTTTGATGAGATCTTACCGTCAGATTTGATGATAATAGTCATGAAGGTACCCTGATGGATGGATGCTTGTGGATCTCCTAGACGAATAAAAAGATTACACACTCGTCGCTCCCAGCTTTATCAAATCACTCCATAAAATCTAATGGTAAGATCTTATCAAAAGCATTAAAACAAGCCCATACACTGTACACCCTGTACAAGCCAATTTACATACAATCTACTTTTTAATCAATTTGAATGATAAAATGTCTTAAATATATTATATTATAATATACTGCTTTGAAAACTTGATAGTTACTAAACTATCATTTATAATTAACAATTTTTAGAAGAGCTATAATTCAACTGAAGTATCCTGAATTATTTTGTTCCAATTCATAATAATGCAATCAAAATACCATAACAAGAAACATACAACAATAATAATAATAATAACAATAAGAAAATATGAAATCTAATCTACAACCTCTCAGATGTTAACTCTCTGAAAGCGTTTATTAGAAATTTAAAAAAATCTATTAAAATCGTTACAAAAATTTACGACAAAGTTAAGAATTAATAAAAAACTAAATTAAATAAAAAGTTAAGTAACATTTTTGAATAAACCAGTTTGATAATAATATGATAATAATCTAAGCCGCTAGACTAAGATTTGTATTCAAAATAAAAGATAATATTTTGATAACAAGGATAAAATTCGATACTATTGCAACCATATCAACTTTAGGATCCATATGTGAGAAGTGTCGGAAAATTTCAGATATTCAATTATTATTTTATTTAACTATTTAGCCCTAAAATGTTAGTTTCGTACTTTTTATATTTGTTATATTAGCATATAAACTTTTTGATTTTTTGGAAATAACATCGAAAATAATATAAACAAAAAAGTAGTTTTTTTTACTGGCTTCATGCGACTTCCTGTGCCTGATATCTTCATGTGTATGAGAGAATTTAGATCATCAAACAACGTTCCGAATATTTGCTATCTCTTTAAAATATTATTATGAATGAGAAATTAATTCCGTCTATCAATCAGTTACTCATTAACAGTAAAGTCGCTGGGATAATTATAATGAAATTTGATATAAATATAATTTTAGTGTTTAGGAAATATAAGACAAATTGATGTTCTGAAAATTTAACTTGACATAAAGAATGAAAGTTTGTATGTGAAATAAACATTTCTATAATCTATATTCTAAACATTTCTATAATCTATAATCTATATTCTATAAATCAAAAATATTCCGATACATGACATAAATAAAATTAAATAGTAAAGAAAATCTATTGAATAAAAACTGCATTTATATTTTGTCCAAAACAGTAAAGTATATAAGTATATATAAGTATAATATCTTTTATATTAATGTAGATTTAAATTAAAAAATTTGCATATTTAGAAACGACATTAAGGTGTGCCTGCGAGCGCGCGTGTGTGCATGCGTGCATGCGTTTGTGCGTGCGTGTGTGTTTGTGTGTGTGTGTAACTACGACATATGTGTATCAAGCAAATAAATACTTTTATATCATTATTGCATTTTTTCTATAATCTCCTTGTACAACGATTCCTTCGTGGTCATTTAGTGCGCTTACGAGGCTTTAAGCTTCAAATAATATAACTATGGTTAGAGTTTTATGTATCATTTAGGTGTCCATATCTCCTGCAATTCTTTCCATACTTGCAGATGTCCATAGACAACGCCAACATACAATCCTATTAACTTTGTTACTGTTTACTAGTTTGTTAATCTCATGAAAAAGAACAACTCTTGTGTAATTGGATATTATGACCGTCTCTTTAGATTAAATAATAGTGAGGGAAATTAAAAACAAACTATCTATTAGTTTAATTTAGTATTAGTATTTTAAACTCATGTCATATATTTTATGAAGATTAGTTTTACCTGAAACAACCTTTTACCTTAAATAACAGTGGAGTCTTTCGCTCTCATCCTTGGAAACAAAAACTTTGTAGAACTTAAACAATCCAATCTCACGAAGTTTTTTAGATATTATTCTTTTGATATTATAATATTGTAATTTCACAACTAAAACTTTTATCTTAGAATTTACATATCATAGCCTTCTCATAAAACTACCAGCTAAAATATTCTTATTTTAACTTTTATTCTCTAATCTAAATCTCGCCACAGATAAATCATCAATTAGTGATTCTGCTACTTAAAAGTATAAACTTCATTAATTTTAAATAAATATGGAATATTTATTTAAAAAACCCACAACCTTCGGGAAACTGAACCATATCGGTTTAAACTGTATTGCACATATATTTCAAAATTTAGTAAGCTCTGAAATATTTATAAATAAAACTATTTTCTCTGAAATATTTATACATAAAACCTCAACATTGCAGTAAAGTATTATTTAATAAGCTGTAAGTAAGATAAAAAACAATAACTTACAACAACAAAAAAGATAAGAAAACAATAAAATCAAAATAATAAAATTGGACAATAAAACCATTTAAAGCAAATTTACCAAATCCGTTAAATCCTTTCACAAGAGTTATCAACAAATCTTGAGATGGGGATTTAGAAATTGCCCGTCTCCTAACTTCACAATCTAGGTTTCAAAGCGTCTTTACAATTTGGTATTATTATAATTGAGAGGTAAAATATAGGATAAACAGAATATATATAATAAGTCATATTTTTTATAATAATTTAAATGGTAAATACATTGGAATTAACATGATTTAGTTCATAAATTTCAACAGTAGCACCACCTACGCAATTAAATTATGGAATGTTATTTAGTATACTGTTAAATGTTTTAAGAATTAGAAGCATATTATATTTTAACATAATGTTTAAACTTTTATTAATTATTAGAACTTATTATAAGGTATAAATAATAGCATCTGTAAGTTGGTTATGACATTGTAAATCACCCTCACCTAAATACTAGAGTGTTAAAATATTATAATATGAGTTGTAAGGGCTGCTCTCGCCCACTCTATTACAAATGGTTGAATATTAAACATTGAAGTGCAAGTACTGTGTATTACTGAAACAAGTCTTAACAATATATATATTATTTATCTGCTCTTAGTAGTTCTTGCATGTTTATTTTGAGATAAATCGCGTTTAAAAAGCTCTATCGTTATATTTATCTGATATTTATATAACTTAAATTGACCTACTAATTATCTGGACCACATTAGAGAGTTTCAGAGGATGATTAAATTTAAAAGCAGCTCTTTTGCAACATAGTGTTATCAAAAATGTTGCATATGTACCTAAGATATTTTATATTTTAAAAAGAAATAATTTTCTCCGTTCATATTTATTCAGGTCATTACAAAAATTTCATCCCTGCCACCTAAGTAAGTGCACGGCATTTCTCATCAGTACGTTTCTCAAAGTGCTTTCTACCACGAACCACCGAGATATGGAATGAACTTCTTTGGCGGTGTTTCCAGATCGATACGACATACATGTTTTCAAGAAGAGAGTCTAGAAACAGGTGTAGGCATAGGATTTATTTAACGCAGCCATGTAAAAAAAAGTAATAAGTAGACCTTTTTGGCTTAATGTAATAAAGTATTAATTAATTGTAATTGCGAAGTGATTTAATAAATATCAATTATGTATTGATTTACATACATCTGAAGACTTAAGTCAGGGGCTAATTTAAAGTTTATTAAAAATAAATAGTAGGTAGGTATACTATACATACAGTATAGTCTTATATACTCGATACCACATTTAATAAGATTTTTTTCGAATATATTTTTGGGACATAAAATAAAAATATTATTTTCATTTAGTTTTGTTCTAGATTATTCAAGAAAGGAAAACTTTATGTATTTGTAAATTTTATGTCAGTCAATAATTTTATTTCGATTATATGTAAATATTTTTAAGGACATCACTATTCAAATATTTTGTTCACCACCTTGCGAAGGTTTCCACTTAAAGCTTGATCTGGTTCAAACATGTTGCATAAAACGCGGCACGTGCAGGTGGCGGAAATGTTTGTATGCGGTATAAAAAGCTTTCAACTTTCGTTCGCACTTTTATGAAATAATATTTCTTCAATTCAGGATTATGTTTAAGAAATCGTGCAAAAGACAGGTACACCAACTAACTCTCCCAAACATATATTATAAATATGCTTATCTTTTTCCTACAATGAACCAAATTTAAAACGCACCCTTCGCAAAACGGAGAAAATTAAGTTATTCTTAGCCGCACCCCAAGAGAGACATAGATGAATTCTTTTAGAACTCATTTCGAATTAAACCTGGTTATAAGATAAATTAAACAGGTTGCATGTACCATGTTCCATATATGTTTTTATCTAAAAAGATTAAAGATCTTTATCTCTTTAAATTAAAGCTTAAAAAGGGAAAATAATGACCATTTTACTATTGATTAATGTTAATTTATTTAATTTAGATCATGATGAAGTATAAATGAAATATATTAATTCTATTTGAAATTAATAATAAAAACAACCTCAAAAATATTGCTTAAGAATTATAGTAAATAATGTACTCCTTAAATTTTACAAATCAAATCTCAGTTATATGATGTTTGAATTTAGTATTAAACTCTATTATCAAAACAATATACAGCATAAGTTAACATTGTTTAAACATGTAATAGTAACAAAGCAAAATCTGTATTTTAATTGTTTTTATTAATTCACTTTCAATAACTAGATTACTATATTGTTATAATTTTATGATTATTTAGAATCAGGATTATTATGTTACGTATAATCTCAAATTTTAAGTGTATTTTTCTAATAACTGAAAATAACATACATGAGAAAAAAAATGCTTATTTATCGGATTAGATGTAATAATGGAAGTAGCTGAGTCGTAATAACTAACGAGGTCCTTGTACTCAAACGTGGTGGGTACTTGTTAGCTTGAGAGGTCTAAGTGTGTACCGAAAACTGGACTAGAAATAACATTTAGAATTTTCATTGTAGCAAATGATTGAAATACATGAAGAGAATTAAATGTAATAATAATGAATAAATATTCTTTATTGTACACCAATATTTAAAAAATATAAAATAATTATAAAATAACAAATCAAAAATAAAATAAAACATGGTGACACAAAAAGGTGGCCTTATCACTGAAAAGCAAAATAAAAAATGTTAATTGTATTTATACAATACATACCTACATTTGTATTTATATGCTGATTACAATTAATTAAAAAAAAAAAGATTTATTATTTACAATTGATTCGTAAAAGAAAATAAATATATATATTTTGAATACTTTACGGGGCAGAAAAACCAAATCACATGCTTCTGACGATTATATGGGTCACCAGCGCTATTAAACATCTGCCAAAAATTACAGGTACTTTGAAAAAGTATGATGAATAAAAACATGAAAAAAAAAATAATATATATTTTCTCTATTTTTTTTGAACATTTATTTTGTAAAAAAATTATCAGTACATACTTTGAAATGTACATATAGATATATTTAAATAAATACTTTTATAATGTTTTTTTTTACTAAATTTACAGATTCAAATGACAGACTGGAAAAAGAGGTTAAAAAATTTGTTACACTGGAGGGAGGTGGATTTTAAAACAAAAAGTATTTAATGAAATAGGTGTATTAGGTACATAAACAGTATAAAAGACAATATATTACTACAAAACTATATAAATACAATTTCATCCAATAACCTCGTAAGACAAATTGTCTCCAGGAGAGCTCAACTAAATTGTCTCACGTCCAGCAATTGTTGATCTGCTACACATTATTTAGTTTCGTATTCGCCATACAT
Organism: Napeogenes sylphis; assembly: GCA_959347405.1. Taxonomy (NCBI): domain Eukaryota; kingdom Metazoa; phylum Arthropoda; class Insecta; order Lepidoptera; family Nymphalidae; genus Napeogenes; species Napeogenes sylphis. The sequence goes on from OY365776.1 coordinate 13,905,802, forward strand.
CTGCTGTAGCTTGCAGCGATGAAATGGCTCCTCTTAATTTTCCTATTTCTCAGAATAAATTATTTTATCAAGCGACTGCTAACTTTATATGTATTGCTTTTAGTCTTAGTTTCCTTTGAAAGGATCCAGAAAGCAATTACGACACAATCCTCCAGGGAATTGTGTTAAATGTTTTACTTCATTATTGTAAAGCATAGACATTTTTTCAGTTAACTGGTTCTTGCATAATAGTTCTTAAGATATTTTATTTATATTTAAAATTAAAGCCACTTTTAATGTTTGAAAATATTTATAAACATGTATGGCCATGTTAAGCTTACTTTAATATAGAATGAAATATAGAATAAATATAGAATGAAAAATAAACCGACACGGGCAGGCGACTCGAAACCGCGACTACTGGGTTTTCCCAGACTAGAGGACGGTTTCCCGGAAATTTTAGAATTTTAGATCAATTATTATTTAACCATGCTACATCTCATCAAAGAAATTAACATTTTATAGATTATAGTCATTGGAGGAGTGCTTTTTGAAATTTCTATGTATTGGGTAAAAAATTAATAGGTAAAAAAAGGGCTCAGAATTTACTTTTTTATTGTTTATATTTATTATTTGTTTTGTTTTTGACATTATAAAATATTTCGACCAATGGCCAAAAACCTGTCTGATGTCTTCAAAACATGATGTTGACAAACATATGATGAACCTGTGACGTCTTATAAATATAAATAATTATTAAATATAGCTATTTTTGATATTATTTAGATTTAACATTGCACAATAGGTATCAAATAACAAACACAGAAAATTAAACAATGATAATAGAAAATAAATATCAAGTTTACATAATACTTACTATATGAAATAGTATCTCAGTGTATTGTATGTAATTATGCTGCTGTTTGTTTTCCAAGTCAAACAAAAACAGTAAATAAATCAAACGACTCACGGTCGTATGAAAAATACAGTATTATTATGTACAGTAAACTTATTACTCGCATTGACACCTTATGTATCTGAATTTGATAACGATATAACACATTATGTATCTGAGTTTGATAACGACAATAAATAACGACTAGATTTTTTTTTTTGCAGTGCTCTTTATGTTCCCAAACCTTAGTTTTACATGTTCCGGAACCTCCTCATTAGCATCGACGAAAATAGTTTTGGACACCTTTTCAATAAACTGAAATAAAATTATTGACGAAAGTCACACTTTAGAATTACACTACTATTTTTTTTAAATTACTGTTTTTATTAGTTCCACATTCATGCTGAATTCAATTCCATTGGATCAGCATTTTCCTTTTTATATTAACCGCTAGAGCAATAGTTTGGTCAGCGATTCTTAAAAATAAGTTAACCCCTATAAATGTCGGGCAAAAATTATAGGTAGCTTCAGTGAGCTGACGAATGCTAATGAATTTATTTTAGACAAATTTTATCGTTATTTTAGCTTCTGCATTAGTTTTATTTTCCTATCTCGTAAATTCGATAATATGCCAACTTCAGATCCCAACTAATTATAATAGACACAGAAATACGTGAATTTATAATATGAGAATATTAGTATTTTGTGCCTATTATTCTCTTTTTTTAATTTATTTACTCCTGCATATCTTAAATGTCAACTCGGATCTGGTATTTATTTCATTTTTGTATATTACTACTACTACTACTTTGCTATTTGCTTTCTTTTTATTGCTTAAATTACCTTTACGCCCTTTTTTCTTCTCCATTTCCCTTTCTTGTTCCCTTGTGGGATTTTCTCGTAGTAGTAGCAAAACGTCTACTTTACTGACTTGACTCATTATTGTTGACCTGTTTTTATATTTTATAAATAACATGTGGATGAATTCCTGTTTATTCATTTATCGAAATTTAAAGGAATTTTGATTAAAATATTAAGGCCATGGCATTTTAATTCTTATTTTTGTATTTCTTATTGTAATTAGAGAGTTGAGTATTAATTAGTTTGACTGTTTATTAATAAACTAGAAATATATTTATAAACCATATATGCAAACCATGTAGCATAACAAATTGAACAAAGGAGTAAAAGGTTAAATGTATGATACAATTTGAAATATGACTCGTAGATAATTTTGCTTCTCCACAAAAAAAGTGTCGTGAAACGAACCCTATTAAAATAATATGTTTAACACGTTATTAAAAAAGAGATTATATATTATTTTTTATATAAAATTTAACCTAGTTATATAAAATGTAACAAAGGAATTTAGTTGTAATTAATTTCGCTCACTATTTTAATGCAGTCGTTTATAAACGACGAAGGTTATTATTTAAAAAAAAAAAATATATAATAAAGAATAATTCTAGTTAACAATTTAAATTATGTTACTTAATAACTGTTTAATTATTATACTTATAAATAATAATTGTTATCTAATTACAAATTAATAATAATAATTAATATACATACCTTTTAAAATATCCACTTAAAATATTTTTAATTTAAACGCTGCAACTAAAATTCATGTAGTTAGTTTCAAGCCACTTCAATAAGGTACATTCAGAGTACAAAGACAAAGTTAGCGGGTAATGTAACTTACGCTTTAAACTTTAAGACTGGTTCAAACGGCAAAGAGAACAACTAGAACGACATTGTTATTGTCTTTAATTTTCTATAATGGTGTCACAAAATAGACTAACTCAATAAAAAAACAGTCGTAAAAGATCTTAAGCCTTATTTGAAATTAACATTTAAAATGTGACGATAACTGCTCTGTTTGAAAATAAATATAAATATCGAGTACGTCGTACGTACGTAGCAGTTAATTTCAACGAATTAATGCTGAAAGAAAGATCTAAGATATGTTGTGGAACTTTATTATATATACGTACACTCAAGCCCATTATAAATTTGTTAACTTTGATGCATGTTGTTGAAATCTATATTTTCAGGAATAACTTTTACAGCAGTTACATTTATATAAAGTTTTATAATAAATTGGTTCTTTAAATAAAAACCAATCATTTTGTACCGTACTAAAACCAGAAAGAAGCTTTTGAGATCTAACGGATATTGACAAGGTAATATCGTCTTTGATCGGGTATTGCGTGAAGATATTTTCATTTCCAGCTTTTCTGCATCTATTGAAAAATATATTATTATATATTATATAGTGTAATAGTATAAGCTTCCATTTCCTAAAAGCTACCACTAAATACAATTTTATTGCAAAAAATGACATCTTTTTAAAATAAATATTATATATATAATAAATAATAAACCTGACCTAAGCACCATCAATTAAAGTTTCAAATTCAATCAATTCCATTGTTCGATTCGAAAATTATTGAATAAAAAAGTGAGCTTTTAGAGATGGCTTGAATTAAGATCCCTTAATTTATTAATTAAAATATTATGTATCAAGTAAAGTAACTATATTTAAGTCACTAAAAAAATGAATTTATAGTTATACTGAAATATTAAATTATGCAAACATTAATTATGTTTCATATTTTTTTTAAATAATGCTACCTGATCGTTTTGTTTCAATTTATTTTTTTAGCCCCCGACTAAAAACACGGGTGTTATAAGTTTGACCTGTCGATCTGTGTATCTGTGTGTCTGTCTGTGGCAATGTAGCGGCCAAACGCGTGCACGGATTTGAATGCGGTTTTATTTTAATCGAAAGTTTTGTATATCGAAATAGTTATTAGTTATAATTGGTCTTAATAGCAACAGCAGATATTTTATTGGTGGAAGGTTCTTATGCAATAATTAGCAGTTCCCAGCGGCCTTGCCCGCGCTATATAGAAAAAAAACCCTTGTTATATGGGCCAAAAGGTTTTTACACTTACTCAGGTAAAGTACTTTATTAGGGATAGCTGTTGCCCGTGACTGCGTCTACGTAGACTGTAATATATATATATATATATATATATATATATATATATATATATATATATATATATATATATATATATATGATCGTAGTTATAAAGAGTCACGGGCAACAGCTAGTGATAATATTAATTCCTTCATCATAGTGTTATTAGTGATTGTAAATCATTTTAACTCTAATAGTTTATATTTATTAACATTCGTATATACCTATATGAAAAAGTCTTGAATCATGTTACTTAACACATTTATAATTTATTACATTGTCGAAATTTTCACGCAGATCCTTATTTTGGGGGACCGCTTAATAAAGGAAGAAATTAAAATGCAAGTAAGTTACCAAATAAAGAAATTACGGTATCGAATCGTATAGTCTAAGTCCGCAATGATTAACTTCGTAAGAAAGACACTATCGTCAACGTACGTATAAGAGTCCCCCGACGCAACGACTTCAATGAGTATATAATAATATTATTTTTATTCTTTTTAGAGGTTTTTTTGTATCGGGAGTTTTGTTTAATTTATTTTTTTTTAGTTAATAAAAACTTTTATTTAGTTTTTATACTTTTATAATAATTAAAAAAAAAGATTTTTTCCGCTGGCGTATTTGAAACGTTCGGCTACAGGCGCTCCTTAGTTATTTTTTCTTTCGAGTATGAAGTCGTAAATGGCATACAACGTTTATGAGAATTGAAGCAGTAAGGTTTTATATGGTATTTGGTAACATCTGTTTGTTGTTTTTTATTGCACGTTTTTTTCTTAGTACCTATATCAAGGAATATAAGTGGACAATTTATAGTTTATTATGTTTATAAGTATATAATAATATATGACTACTTAAGTTGACTAGAAAATGCAGAAATGGTTTAGGTAGGTCCTAACAACAGCCTTCAAATTTTCTTTTTCCTAGAGTGAACTAGATTTCTCCATAGTATCTACGAGATAAAAAACTGATTGTTTTGAGTACACTTTATTTCAATAAGGGTCAAGTTTACACCTTCATATCTTATAGGGATGTATATTATCTAACTCCACTTTAATATTTATTCCGATGAATATGAAGACATGATTATAAAGTTAGGTTAAATGTTGTTTTTTATGAAGCATACTACTTTAATAGCCTTCGGTGTGTATGTCAGTGACATACGAGGGGATAATAATATATCACTATGAAAGTCTCAGGGCATATCTCGGCTCGTGATTTAAATCATCTAATATAGTTTTTTGAGCATAAAGTCACTTTTTGTATGATAAATTATTCTGTTGTTAGTGTTTTCATATTATGATATGTTGCATTATTGTATGTTTTATTTTTTTTTTTCATTTAATAATAATAATATTCTTATAACAATAAATTACATCGTAATTTTGCTACGAATAGTGCTACGCCGTAGACACGCTATGAGGTAAAAGTTATTAATTTCTACTATTACATCTTCTTATGGCAGAATAATGGTTTCCAGATTAGCTCAGACATGCTAAGATTGTTATTACTCGTTGTTTAATAGTATGTTTAACATCGTAATTATATTATAAACTAACATCTCCATGTTATTTTCTTGAGTTTGTTTTATCAGTAACTTCTATTATATGAAGAAACTGAAATCTTATCATTTTTATATGATTTTAAATCTGCAGTATGAAGAAAAAACTGTTGCAGAACTCTAATTTCTTAAGATGTTCTACTTGGTTTTGATTCACATTTTCAAAGAAAAGTCAAAGACAAAATTTCTCGGAAAAATATTTTGTACAGTTTTATATTTCTTTTGATAAGTATGTGAGTATTATGTAAATCATGTTATGGTTTAACAATCGATTACTTACCACAACCGATTAATTACGTCAATTGATTACTGATGTCAATGTTGATATTTGTTTTTATAAAATGGTCCATCTATGGTCTTAAGAACACACAGTTATAAGGATTAATACTGATGTCAAAGACATGATTAATAATAATACATATATACATCGCCATTCGCCATGGCTCAAATAATATTATATCACGTAAAAAAAGCACTATATGTTATTTTCAATCTTTCAATCTTTTAATTCTTTACACGTTACGTTCAAAAACTATTGTTTTCTTACCTCCTGTATTCGTTTCATTCAATACAGTAAATACTTTTAGATAATGTTATTTCAATTTAAATTATTATTTAGGAGATTTATTCAAGAAACTGACCTTAATAATATTATAACTAAACTTTTATATAAATTTTATAAAAAAATAAATACGTCAGTTATTAATATATTTAGTAGCTGTCCCTGTGACTTCGTACGCGTAGATATCAATTTTGATAAAACGCACCCTTTGTACTTACCAATGTATGTAAAAACTATAAACCTTTAAACTGGTAAGCAGCAATAATACAACAATAAGTGATTATTAACTTCTTTATTTCTTAACCGATTGTTAAAAAAAAATAAATTAAAAATTTAAAAAACCCCCGATACAAAAAGACCTCTAAAAAGAGTAAAAATAATATTCTTATGTACTTATTGAACTCGTTACGTCCGGAGACCGTTGTACGTACGTTGATAGTGTATTTATTTATTTATTTATTTTGTGTGTATATATATTACGAAGTTAATCATTGAGGACTTAGACCATACGATTCGATTTTGTAATTTCTTTATTTGCCTTGTTAACTTACTTGCATTTTAATTTCTTCCTTTATTAAACGGTCCCCCGACGCAACGAGTTCAATAAGTACATAAGAATATTATTTTTACTCTTTTTAGAGGTCTTTTTGTATCGGGGGTTTTTTAAATTTTTAATTTAATTTTTTTTTCTGCTTTTTAAACTTATGTTACTGATTTCTGAATTGTACTAAATGAACCTAAAAAAAATTCAATTGTTTAAGTAGGAAAGATTTGTTTGTTTCTTTGAATTGAATAGGCTCCGAAACTACGGGACCGATTTTTAAAAAAATCTTTTAGCATTAGAATCCTATATTATGATGTAGGTACATAGGCTATATTTATTAAGAGAAATATATATTATATTTAATATAATAAAATAAGGATCCACGTGAAAGTTTCGACAATGTAATAAATTATAAATGTATTAAGTAACATGATTCAAGACGTTTTCATATGGGTAGGTAGGTAGGTTTCATATATAGTATATACGAATATTAATAAATATAAACATTTACGATTAAAATGATTTACAATCACTAATAACACTATGAAGGGATTTTTATTATCACTACCTGTTGCCCGTGATTCTTTATGACTACGATCATAAGCCATATAAATATATTTTTACAGTCTCCGTAGACGCAGTCACGGGCAACAGCTATCCCTAATAAAGTACTTTACCTCAGTACGTAAGTGTAAAAACCTTTTGGCTTTCATCCTTTTGGCGACACCGCTAGGAACAGCTAATTATTGCATAAGAACCTCTTCCCCGCACGAATAAAACGTCAATATCTTGAAGACGACTATTTTTATTTCAATCAAACATGGATAAGAACCATCTCGACGACCATAGCTTTCGATTAAACAAAACCGCATTCAAATCCGTCCACGCGTTTGGCCGCAGACAGCTAATTATTGCATAAGAACCTCTCCCCCGCACGAATAAAACGTCAATATCTTGAAGACGACTATTTCTATTTCTATGAAACATGGATAGGAAACTTTTCAATGAGAATAGCTTTCGATTAAACAAAACTGCATTCAAACCCGTCCACGCGTTTGGCCGCAAACAGCTAATTATCGCATAAGAACCTCTCCCCCGAATAAAACGTCAATATCTTGGAGACGACTATTACTATTTAAATAAAACATAGATAAAAACTATCTCGACGAGTATAGCTTTCAAATAAAAAAAACCGCATTCAAATCCGTCCACGCGTTTGGCCGGAAATTTGCCACAGACAGATACTCAGATACACAGATACACAGATACACAGATCGACAGGTCAAACTTATAACACCCCTCTTTTTAGTCGGGGGTTAAAAAAAAACTAAATATAAAGTGAATTCTATGACAATATATATCCCGAAAACATGCATCCAAATCGATTAATCCGTTACTGAGATTAGCATGCACAAAAATAGACTTACAGACGAACAGACTAAATGAAAAAACATTGTTTTAGGTTCTCTTGCTTATATAAAGGTCCCCCTGTAAGAATTTTTGACAATATTTTTTTTCATGTTGTGTGCACAACTAAAAGACAAATTGATAAACAGACAAAGATTTTAAAAATGCTGAAAATGGATTCTGTTAGTTGTCACTTCACATTCTGGTATTTTTTTTTAATGTTTTCAATATACGAAGACTACTTTACAGATTTATTACATGTATAGAATAAGATTTGCATGGTATCTATTACGTGATTGACATAACTTTTTTTTTCTTCACCGATTTAGATGAAATAAACACTAAATGTTAAGTGAAGACTGTGATAATATACTCCTGTAAATTTAAATTGGCTAAGCCGTTTATGAGATTAGCGTGCACAAACATACAGACATACAGACCTACAGACAAACAGACAAACGGAACCACCATTGTTTTGGGTTCTCTTGCACTTATAAAGGCATATAATGTTTTTTTTAAATATTTTCCAGGTACACAAAAGGATCAGTGACAATTTTATTGTATGTATAGACATACATATATATGTATAGATTACTATTTAGTATTTAATTTTAAAATTATATTAAAAATAATACAAAGCTTATTCTTATTCTTATATCTTATTCTTATATTATATTATTATATCTTATATTATATAGATATTCTTATATCTTATTCTTATCTTAAAAATAATACAAAGCCTATTCTATCTTATTCTAAATTGCGGTTTTAATAACTTCGCATTGTTGAATACTGAGTAGGGCATTTTGAGGTAAGGAATCCACAATTTCTTTTGACGTAATACAAAGACAAAGAGCTCATTTAACCAAATACTTTAAAGAAAATTGTTTTAGTTATTAAGGTTATATACAAATTACTTAAAATTAAGTACTTCTTATTAGCCATTATTATACACCTTTTTAAAATGATTTAGCTTTTGTTCGTAAGGTTTGTTTTTGCTATATAAATAAAATATTGATTTTTATACAACAAAAAATATTCCATATTCCGGGAATTCCATCAAAATAATTTCAACAATTACAATTTGGATACGCTACTCAAATATATTTATAACCGTGCATAGGCTACAGTAGCACTAACGTTGAAAATTCGAATTGACAACTGAATTGAACTTAATGCGGAATAAAAATTATGATATTTTCTATTTATAAATGAGTTCTTGATGTTTGCAAGATGGTCATGTGACACTACTGTACATCTGACAAGTAAAGCTTCATAACCTTCATCTATCTTACTTGGTGTGTTCTACTGAACATACTTGTTATCTGTAATAAGATTGCTAAAAAGGTTACTTAAAAATTTCAAATTAATTTAGTTTTAATTAACAATAATGTTAACAAAAATAAAAGTGTATTTGTATGATTGCCGTACTAGTATAAGAATATATTTCAATATTTTAAATACAGATGTAATATTTTATATGTATAAACATAGTAAAGAAATAATATTCAAAACGAAAAAACAAACTTTATTTAACCTATGACATAATTATTCATAAGTTGTTAAATATCATGCATTTTATTTTATAAGTACTGTATTTAAAAACAAAATATAAAATATTTTGTTACAAAACTTCAAAAACACGACCGAAAATAAAGAAAGATATTGCTTATAAATCTATTAAGTATTTCACTCTTAAGAATTGTCTTGTTAATCAATATTTGAAGTGAAAAAAAAATAAATTAAATAAAACATTTATATTATACAATTGTTGAGGGATTGCATTTAATACATTAAGATTGATAAAGAACAAATAAATCCAGAACGAAGTAATTTTGTTCAACTTCCATTTAAATTGTTTCTGGCTATATTTATTAGCTGTCACTTTCACTATACATTTGTTCACACAAAAATCATGAATTAAGTTTTTTCTTTTAAGCTGACTTTTAGTTTAGTATTATCGATAATTAGCTGATACTAACGTCCTTGGTACGTCCGCGGGTTATTTTTGTTTTTACTACTAGAGACTACTTCTCATATTATTTATATTAATAATTTAACAATAATACCTATATAATGTAATCGAATACCTAATGTAAGGCTCTTCGAACTTACTTCCACAACTTCGTCTTATAGTTCTTTCGCGAGCCTTTGTGTTTCACGTGACCTCTTTATCACGAAAATCTGTATTACAATCACAGTCGAAAGTCACATTCTCATTCTATTTTTTCTCAAAATAGAATGAAAAATGTACTTACTATTTCACTTTGAGAAAATTATTTTAAAAACAAAAGTATTAGTTAAACTAATTAGTTTTTCGCATTATGTTTTGTTTACATACTCGTTATGACGAAACATTAGACTCGAATTCACTTCATATCAGTACAACTAGAATTGACTGTGTATCTAGACTCTGATAAAGTTCAAAAGGTACCAAAAAATACTTAATACGTCACTTTTAGATGGATACTTTATCCAGAAAGTGAGATTATTATGTACTTGAGTATGGAATAGACTTCATTCAATACATTCGCGTATCTGTACTCCAGCAAATTAGTATTTGATTAATAGTCGAAAAAAATGCATGACCTGACTCTTTTTCTTCTTCTGTAGTCGGTACCTCATGTCTAAGGATCGTGGTCAGCATCAGGGTTGTATCTGGAGCAGATGATCTGCCTCCACCCGCATTTTTCAAGTGCATTTCTCATAATCGTATAGAACTTTGACGTTGACGATTCCCTAATTCCCTAACTTGATCGGTCCTTCGTAATGGTGAGCGACCGCGCAATCTTTTCCTTTCGGTGTTTTCAATCACGCTAATATTTTTTATTATTATATTATTACTATGCCTTGAATACTTCAACATTATTTTTGCACAAAGCTGTAGACACGAGACATAGCGTGCTTCTTACAACTAACAGCTTATAACAAGTATTCAACCTGAATTCTAACTCAATTATAATGTCAAGATTGTTGACATAGAATTTCCATTTGCACTATGGAAATATAGCATAAGGTTAGTTCTTAGAAAATTAGTTTTTTTTTTAATTTAGAGAATCATTATTTTTAAGTTTTTTTTCTACTAAGTATCAAAGGTAATATAATAGACCGTTTAGTATAAAATACTGGAAACTACACAAATTTGTAATATAATAAGCTAATTTATTGCAAGTCCAAGGTTTAATTTTAATTATCTTTACTTATTCTTTAGATAATATATCTTTGTTAAGTGGTACAACGTAAAACTTTATACTCAAAGCTGTTAAAATATTAGTGAACAAGTTAGTATTAATGATATCTAACTCAGTTCAACCGGATATTAAACAAGCTTTTCCTAGAACGTGTAATAGTATTATGTAGTATCTGTATAGTTTATTTATTCCATGTCATAAACATATATATATATTTTGCAATTACTGCTGTTAGTCATCCTGTCAACCAAAGGGTATGGGGTTTGATACGTAAATAATATTTGATCGTACTCTAATTTTTTATAGCCAGATTATAATTTTAAGTCTGAATGTACCTAGTGTTAGCTTTCATACATGTAGTAGTTTGGTTTTGACTAAAAATAAAGATATAAGTTGTTGATTTGACTAAAACAATTGAATCTCTGTATAGAAGTTTAATTGATAAAATAAATGTAATATTGGATACTGATTTGACTAAGAATAAGAAGTATATAATTCGCAGCTCGGTTAAGAGAAGGCATTGTGAAATTGGGAGTACAAGTTGTGTGGTGGTGCTATTGTGATAAAAGTGTAACAGTTATAATAAACCGCCGCGCTGAGTGTGTGATCGAGAGACTAAGTTGTGTAACAGTGATAGTTGAGAGTTTAAATAGTAAACAGTTTAGTGTATTTGTGAACAGTGTCATAAAGTGCTATCTATACTATAATATTATAAAGCTGAAGAGTTTGTTTGTTTGAACGCAATAATCTCTGGAACTACTGGCCCGAATTGAAAAATTCTTTTTGTGTTGAATAGTCTGTTTATTGAGGAAGGTTATAGGGTATATGTCATCTCGCTGTGACTAATACATGACATTACGTCTTTGTACGTAGTGATGTACTAGGAAAGGATTTTTAAATTCCACCCTTAAGGGTTTTAAATAGATAGATAGATGGATTTTGCAATTTTGTATGAAACTCGGCGGCAACACTAAAAACCGCGCGGACGAAGTCGCCGGCGACCTCTAGTAAAGAATAGAACGACTGTCGTTGGCTATTGTCTATCTAAAAAGAATATTTATTTATTTATTTATTTACCCTTTATTGCATAAATTTACAAAAGGCGAACTTAATGCCTTATGGCATTCTCTCCCAGTTAACCTCTGCGTATGGTGAAAAAATTGTGGTAGGCGTATTTAAAATTAAAAAAAAAATATTTAAAAAAAAAGAAAAAAAAAATAGTAATTATCCAAAATGAAACGGAAAATGTAGACTATAACAATAATAAACATTAAACAAATACACATTATACAAATAATATATATACTTACATATCGTATACGAAGGTACACAAATATATTACAATACACATCTACATATATCTATATATCTACATACATACATATATATATATACATATACATATACATACATACAAATACATACTTAAAATATAATGCTTATTTAAAAATGACAAATGATAATGACAAATATAATCAGTTAATATCACGTCTTTAGGAAGTGTGCTCTAACTAACTTTTTGAAATTGCTCTTTGAGGGTGCTCTTCTTACTATTTCCGGGAGTTGGTTCCAAAGGAGTGAGGCTTGGATAGTAAAGGATTTATGGAAGAAGTCACTGGAATGAGAATGAATGGTGGTTGTAAGGTTGGAGGATGAACGGAGTATTCTGTCGTGGGTGGCGTGTAGGTATTGAAATTTTTCTTTAAAATATGTAGGGGAGGATGGATAATTTAATATGGAATAGAGGAGATGGAGAATCCTAGAGCTACGCCTCTGGCGAATAGTAAGCCAATTGAGTTTGGAGCGATATTCCGAAACGTGATCAAACTTCCGCAGATTAAAGACGTAGCGGATGCAGTTGTTGAGAAGGCGATCAAGTTTAAGAAGAAGCTCGTTACTTGGGTTTGGGTAACAGATATCTGCATAATCAATAATTGGTAAGATGAGAGCGTTCACTAGTACAATCTTGGTTTTAGGAGGTAAAAAAATTTTAGTTCGATATAAAGACCGAAGAGTTCCGGTAACTTTACGGGACAACTCTTTTACCTGCTGGTGCCAGCTCATTGTACTATCCATGTATAACCCAAGATTCTTAACAGTCAAGGAAAAAGGAATTATGTTGCCATTGTACCTTATTGATGGCAAACTATTAAGATCAGTTCCAGCCAGTAACCTAGAGCTTCCAATGACTATAGCCTGACACTTATCGGGATTCACTGCTACACCAAATCTGTGTGACCATTACCACTCAACTTATTCAAATTGCTGTTAACAGTGTAGATGGCATTTGGAAGGTCATCGACCTTGGATTGCACATAGATCTGGAGGTCATCGGCATACAGATGATACGAACAATTGAAATTAGGAACGAGTGTATTTATGAACAAGGAAAACATTATGGGAGAAAGTATTCCGCCTTGGGGCACTCCAGTTACCGTATCAGCCCATTCGGAGAAGGCGTTCCCCGAGCGAACTGACTGTTGGCGGCCACGAAGATAGGATGAAAACCATTTGATAGCCGATGGGCTGAATTTAAGAAAGGAAAGGATTGCGATCAGGATTTCATGGTCAACTGTGCTAAAAGCATATGAAAAATCTACCAGCACCAACACTGTTATATTTTTATTATCCATGCCAAGTCGAATATCATCAGTTACTTTAATGAGAGCAGTGTTGGTGCTATGGCCAGGGCGGAACCCAGACTGATAAGTACTAAGCAGGTTATATTTTGCAATGTGAGAGGAGATTTGCTTATATACACAGGCTTCTAATATTTTAGAAAGGAATGGCAAAATAGAGATGGGCCTATAGTGATTTGGAAGAGTAGGTTGAGGGATTTTAGGTAAAGAATGTACAAAAGCTTTTTTCCAAATATGGGGGTAATCCCCAGAACTTAGAGAAAAGTTAATGATATGAGTTATTGGACCTAGGAGGTAATCTAAAATGTTGGAAATCATAGAACTGCTAATGTCGTCACAGCCCACGGCTTTAGATTTAATTGAGGAAATGGTTTTCTTTACTTCATCCTCTTCGATGGATGTGAAACAAAAAGATGGAATAACTGGACTTTGCATTGATGCAATAAAGGAAAGGGTTTCAGAGAGTATTTTGCGGTCCAACTTAGAAGTAGACACAAAATGACTGTTAATATCATCTATGGCTAGAGAAGAACTACAATCAGAAGGGGGGGTTTTGCATATACCAAAGGAATTAAGAAATTTAAATATGTCAGAAGGAGAAGAATTACTTATATTAAGATGGATATAACGGCGTTTAGCTGTACGTATCATCTGGTTACACCGATTTCTCATAATCTTGTAAGCTACCCAATCCAGCAGCAGCAGCAGAGCAGAGCAGTTCGTCCATTTTTAAAAGTTCTAAATAAACGATCCCGCCTTGCCATATTAACCCGGATAGCCTCAGTCATCCACGGCGCCGGGGGTCGCTTCAGTTTTACTGTTTTCAACGGGGCATGCACTTCGTATAACTTGAGAACGTTATTATTTAAAAGAGACACTTTGTCATCGATCGTGCCTACTGAAGACACCATTGAAAAATCAGAATTGAGCGCATCCATTCTTAAACGATCTACGTTGATACGCGAATAACTGCGAATTGTTATAACTGTGGGCTTATATTTTGGTGGCTTTAATTTGTACGACAAGTAAACGAGATCATGCCGTGAGAATCCAGGAGCTTCAAGCTGTCCGTAGGACTTGGCAAAAAAAATAAATGGTATGGTAATAGTAACATAAAATAAAGTAGATAAAGTTGAACGATTAATCTAATCTTAGTTGGATAGAATATACTTCCTAATATTAGTATCCGTAATTTCCTGCAAACGACTAATATCAAAGATATCGAAGGTAGGTGGATTAACAAATGGCAATTTTTGAAAAGCTAAAACTTTTACAGGGATAGTTGTTTTGAAGAAACCAGAGCAAAAATATGAATTAATTGAGAATTTTATGTTCACAATATTTAAAATAAAATATACTGGCCAGAAAATATTTAAATAAAATAAAATATACCGTGAGTACATTGATTGAGCTTAAAACTATCGTAAGAAATCTCTAGGCCTCAAATCGTAAATTGCAGGGGATTATTTCTTTCGTAGAAAGGAAATGGAATTTATGTAAAAAGTTCTATTTCCAAGTAAAATATCACACTTTGCTATTAAAATTACTATAATAATCTAACTTGGTAGTAGTCTTAAGTAAAGATCATAGTACGAATCCAAATTTACTGCGGTTTTGGATAGTCTAAACTGTGTAGCTTCTAAACTATCAGTACTTTTAATAATAATGCGTTATACTTGAATAATATTTAGGAATGATATAATATTCAAGACTGTGACTGTAATTATATCAAAAGAGTTACTTACTGTCGTTAAATTATCGTAATCACATACATTACTAATCTGACGATACTCATTTCGATGAATAATATAGTTAATTCCTTAAATTATTATTTAAGGAATTTTTCAAATTACAATATTATTGTGATATGAAAAATGTTACTGTGCAAACCTAACACTTCTTTTCAATTTTGCAAAATAATGTTTACTTTTTAATATCTTAAACTATAAAATGGTTTGAAGTGTTTAAGTTTAGGTTATACTTATGCTTAAGTAAATTAAAAGTAAAGTCTAAATCATTGAGTGTTTGAAAGGTCAGTTTCAAGTTACTATATATCAATGAGTAGGTCCATGGTGAATAGCACTTAAAAACTCTAAGCAACTGTTTAGTGATTTTAATATTAATTTACAATTAATAACCGCCTGGTTAAAAGTAGTTTTTTGATTTAATAAATCAATTGCTTGTTTGTGTTAAGTAACAATATAATAAGATTGTCAATCTCCATCACAGAAACGTCTATATAACTTGTTTTAGTTTTCAGTTAAATATCTGTTTGTTTGTCACCGAAAAAAACAGAGTTATCTCCACTGTTGTAACCAGATGCAAGATAAAATAAAATTCTTTAAAGAAAGCTAGTACTCTTACCTTTACTAAAATATTTGATACAAAATTAACAGGAATACCTAGCAATAAAATGATTAAAAAATATTAATATTTCAGTTAAAATTACATTATTGATATAAAATACGGAAGTAAATAATAAGTTGAGTATAATTAATTCCCTAAATTTGAATTTGTACACTAAAAACCCGATAAGTTAAATTAGTCTAAATATTAAGATAAATAATTTCTCTACATTTCTTTTTCATATTTAATATACCTCTCTCTCTTTTCTTTTTCAGGTATATATAATTAAAGCCCACAGCAGCTTCGGTAAATAAGAAATATATTACGCTCCCTATCAGCCAGCGGCTCTGTAAAGCAATCAATTTGCTACAACCGATATTTCTGGATTGATTGATTTTGAACGCATTATTCCTGATAATTCAATTGCATTACGACAACAAATGCTATGAAGGTTAATAATAAAATAAATCTATCTATACTTACTTAAAAATTAAGTGTTTATTTTTAAAATTTTAACTTATAAAAGTTAAAATATAACCGACACGGGCAGGGATTCGAACCCACGACCTCTAGGAAACCGTCCCGTCGCTCTACCAATTGAGCTACCGTATCGCTCATTATCATCATTATTATCGCGTATTTGTCGGTTATAATATTTTTTTTATTATAACCGACAAATATTTTGTCAAGCTAGTAAAGACTTACTCTAATATATTCATGTTAACAGGTACTTATAGGTAGGTACAGGTATTAACTTACATAAAAGTTATTAAACGATGATTAATATTTTAAGTGACGTATATTAACACAACGCTTATTTTACCGCTAAGTAAACATCTTATAAGTGTTATAACACTTTAACTTGATACTATTTAGAAACTTGGGTAACTTTAGGTAACGTTGGGTATTCGGAACGATAGTAACGGTGTTCGGAAGCTGAACTAAATCACAGTCGCAAGGGATTGCCCAAGACCTAACTGAAGAAAACTTCATTAGCAGTGCAATAGATAAAGTACTCGTATGTGTTACATAATTCCAAGGAGAAACCTCAATAAAGTAACTGTAATAATAATAAACTAATACTACAAAATAACCATGTTTATAAGTCAGCGAAACAGTTCCTGTTACTTAGAACCAGAACATTTGGTATTATAACTTTGGTAACATTTATTAATTAACAAATAATGGTACAGCGACATGTGTTTTTGTTTTTTCTAGAATTATGCATAGCATTGCAGGATCTGGCTCGAAAGAATTACGAGTGTTTTGTTGTAGTAATGTTTTGAAAAAAAAAAAGAAATATTAAATTAATAATATATAAAAAAAAAAATTAAAACATGTAGTGACTAATAATATAAATTTAAAGTCTATTCTTGTTTTAATTAAACCTAAAGAAGCATTTTGTACATTTTTCATTAATCATGTTCACGGGCGATCCCCCTTGACATCAGGTGACATCCGTGTTTAACACACCGTATGCATATTCATTAAGAATATGTTTAATATATATAAAACAAAATATCAGAAATTATCGCATATTTTACAGTTCAAATAGGGTTGCAATCTCCCTACGGGGGTAAATATTGAATTTGGATTAAATTAGGCCCTCCTCACCCGCTTGTTAATTGTAAAATAACATCCCTAATTTAAACTACTGTAATGCACGGACAAAAGTAATACATAAACTGTGCAGTTTCTAATATATAATATAATTTGTGTTAGATGTTGTGTTGTTTCGCCAGCGCTTAACAGTAAAGAGATATGTATTTTTATGTCGTAAATTGTAGTCCCACAGTGTCCAATATCACAATGGCTAAGACACAAATCTTTAAGAGATTTTGAGATAAAGAGATTGTAATTTATAAATAGAAGTTACTAGATTGACTAAAGGTTCTTAAATAACGCGATCATTTTCACTTACTACTAGAAAATTGCTATAAAAAAATGTTATTCACGAAACCAAACGCTAAGTATTTTATTGGAAGGTGTTTATTTTTTATAAGATTTGTAGAAGAGTGTTTTAATTAAACTTTTTTTTTACAAGGAATAACAATAAATATTAAAATAAGATAGTTTTAAAAAGTAATTATACAAATAAGATATCTGGGCCCTTTCAGAAACATACAGGTAAGACTTGAAGGTCTCGTCCACTTTTTAACCGACTTCTTCAAAAATGAGGAGGTTATCAATTTTGCCGGTGTATATATATATATTTTTTTATGTATGTACACCGATTTCTCCGAGATTTCTGAACCGATTTACCTAATTCTTTTTTGTTTGATGCGGAATGGTTTCGAATCGGTCCCATAAATACCAACCAAATTTGGTTCAGGTTATTAGTTTTTATTTTATGAGCATTTTTAGTTTTGAACTAGCTTCTCCGGAAGGAAATCAAAACGTGCAGTGACTAATGACATCTATGGTTCCGGTTTTGTATCACTTCTAATCTATGAGCCCTCTGCTCAGTCGACTCGTTCTCTAAGCGCTCATTAATGAGGCCAAGTATATAGACTTCAAACCTATTAGTAAATAGGACATATAAATAATAGGTAGTATATAATAAATCTTCATTATTTTTTACTTTTTAGTTTTAAAGTCGGTTTTTTTTAACATAATTATTTTTATTAAATTATAAGTATATATATATATATATATATATATATATATATATATATATATATATATATATATACTTATATACATATATATATATACTATATATGATGTTTTAAGTAAAAAGTATGACGTGACAAGCAAAGATTTCGTGTTGATAGAAAAAATTGCAATAAATCCGCACTTAAAGTAAAACTTTATATAAGAATAATAAAAATTAGATATTTTCACGTATGTATTTCATTTATTAAATGACAAATGAACCGGTCACTGTTAAATTAATAGACGAAATAGTGTTTTTAATAGTGTATTTTTAAATATACATGGAACATTGTAATAATTAGGAAACAATCTATTATGTATAAACAAGTATTATTAAGAAAATAAAGCATAATAATGCCCAGGAAAAACGCAATACATATGGTCGCCCAAAAATAGACTTAGCTACGCTCCAGCGAAGCGAATAAAATACTTGGGGGTTTGAGGTATCATCAAATAGGAAACTTTTACATCAATCTTCTTTGAAATTGATCGAAATTATTATTTTATCATCAAAATATTTTATACATTTATAAGATGAGGAATTCTTCATCTTAATCGATTTGGTATTTTAGTGTGATTTGATTAGCTAGGCTATTTTTTTGAACAAGTTGGTTAATCTTAGTACTTGTCATTCCAAACAGCTTGACCGATATTGATAATTGGTTTGTATGCTTATAGGCAAAGTTGAATAGTTTATGGTTCTAGTTGAACCTGATAGGTGGATCTGTTGTCAAGACTCAGAATTATACTTTTACGGTACAACTTATTCTAAAGTTTTTTATTAAATTGAAAAACTTGGATTGAGATAATCACTCCAAAACTTATACTTAGCCAATCTAGTAAGTTCTAAAAACATTGAGTGAGTGGTAAATAAATGGCACTTTCCATTTGTCATGTACGCCAAAAGTCGTATTGCGAAAACTATTTTAAAATATTGAACTTATTATACAAAGTGTAGGTATATACCAAATTACATTTTTACAAAAAGTCTTATTACTTTTTCTAAAATGTCTTTATGATTTTTTTTGGTATTTATTAGATTAAGGGTTTGTCACTCCAAATAACGATTTCCTCCAGAAATTTATGACAAGGATTTTAAATATATCAACAAGAACAAAGACAAAAAAATGAGAATTGCGTTTCCTAACAGAAGGACGACTTCAAACATTAAAAATAATCTAATTAATTTCTGCTAATAACTCATTTAATATTAGCAGAAATGAGATTTTTTTAAATCATTTTTTGGAATCATAATACTTTATGATGTTTTCATTATAATGTGTTGTATTGTTAATTGAAACTCAATATTAAACTCAGTTTTGAGTAAAAAATATTAACGACTTTCACCGACATGACAGTTATTTTTTATTAAATACTATATTTTATACTAACGGCTCTTAGAAAAAAAATATTATAGTATAGCGTACTTGGAATAAAAATTTACTGATATTATAATTATATATATTATAAGTCGTAAAAAACTAATTCTTCCTGTATCTTTTCTAAAATCAAAACTGTTTTTTTTATTAATGAATACTAAACATAATGATAATAACCATCATTTTCATTGTAAATCGCGACGTAATGAGGACATCTTAAGCTTATCGGCAATAAACAGAGAGAGTATGAAAATTTTGTGTACACCACGTAAAGAAAAACGTCGGGAAAGAAATTCTATATTTTTCACATTGCATATGCAGTTAAATTGTGCTTATAAACTCAAAGCGCTAACTATAACGAAGCCATTTTCGTAAACAAAGGTTAATATTAAAGGTTAAAGGTTAATACTGGGCTACATTTAATGCGATAAGGTTTTACCGGAATAAGGTTATATAAGGTATATTTTTACTCTGTATAGACAGCTCAGGGCTTTTAAATACATACTTATTACTCTATTTAAGTTTTATTTAGTGACGACATAGCTGGCAATATTCATCCCACTTATTGATAACGTGACCATTACAAAGACTCCTTTATATATGTTGGCTAAATATCGCTCCATATTTTGTCGTATTTTAATAACAGTCATCACATCTCGTAGCTACAATTATTTATGTATGTCGCAATTAGCAAAATAAATACGCAAGTCAAAAGTATTAGATATCGATATAGATTTGCAATAGATACTCGATATTTTTCCCTAAGACATATTTGTATCAGAAAAAGAAAAACCCTTTCGACTATTATTATCTAATTCATTATATAAATAGGTCCTTACGAATTAAATTGGCGTTTTTCGTACAGGCCACTTTAATAACAATTTTCTCCTATTTGGTTAGGAAGTCCAAATTAAAATTTTTACAGCTATTTACAAATGTATTTTTGTTTCGTTGACCGTCATTCATTTGTTTTTTTCCTTCTGATTTTTCTGTTTGAAATACTCAGTTTAAAAACAGAAAACTTTAAATATCGCATTAATTATGGTGGTCGTGTTGCAAAAGGAAACACAGTCAATTTTTATTTCCAACGTTTTCGTTCTGGAAATTTCGACCTTCAAAACAAGAACCGAGAACGACCGGAGATTCAAATTGATAATGAAGAATCAAACATCAAATCTTTTAATCCACTTGATGCAAGTTGGAAAGATTAAAAAGCTTGAAAACTCATGAACGCGCGTGGACTGCTGCGTCATTACTGAACCGGGAAAATAATAAAGAGATTTTTACCTTGAATCATTACCTGTGATGAAAAATGAATTCTTTACTATAATTGGTCTCGACCAATCTCAATGGTCAGATCCTGGTCAACCAGCGAAATCCCAAGCGAAAATTTACGCAAAAAAAAATTACTTCTGTGCATTTGGTGAACCAGTGCCGGTATTTTTCATTACAGTTTTTTCATCGCAATTACGATTTTATGAATACTTGTCGGATTTAAGTATTGAGTATCTTACTGATTCATATTTAGTGTTAGGGGATTTTAAGATAAAGAATACTTCAGTATTCTTCAGTATTCTGGCAGTCAAGTTCAAATAGTTTTAACTATGTTATTCTAAATTCCTCCGTAGATCCTCTCACTTCTCAACTTTTTTCCTTTCTGTGTTTTACGGGATGGATGCAATTTAATTCTGTTAGTAATGGCAACGCTAGACATTTGGACCTAGTTATATATAGTAGTTCTCAATGTACAGTATCTCGTGCTGTACCATTAGCAGTACCAGAAGATAGTCATCATCCAGCTCTTAATATTAATGTTGAGTTTGTTTTAAATTTACCTAGCCTGCGACGGGCCCCTCGTCTCATTCGTCATTATCATACAGCTTATTACTCAATAATTAATAGCGAACTATCCAAAATTTACTAGCCGGAGGAAATAGGAGATAAAAGCATTGCAAATGCTGTTAGTCTTTTTACTCAATAATCTCAACTTTTATTCAATAATTTTCTTAATAATCAACAAATAAGTATCTTCTAAGTTTGTTATTAAATGGTACTCACGTCCATTAATTAGACTAATAAATTAAAAAAAATAAAATTCATAAATAATGGAAAATTTATGGTAGATTGTATTACTACAATTGGTTAAGACAGGGGTGTAAAAAACTAGAGGTATCTTGTTATCTGTCATTTATTTCACATACAGAAGCAAAGATCTCAAATTTAAGCTCCAAAAGTTTTTGATCTTTTATTCATTCAAAATATCACTCTAATACTGTTCCAGACAGTTTATTTCTAGATGACGAAAATGCACATGAGGGACATCGAATAGCTCAACTATTTAATAGGTTATTTGAATCAGTTTTTGAAAAAAGTTCCTTGAATAAAAATAATATTGACATTGAGGATTCCCCGAGAACCGTTATTGAATATGTTGAAATAACTTTCGAAATTGTTTAAAAATCTCTACAAGCTATAGACACAACAAAGGACAGTGGTCCCGATGGCTTACAACCTATATTTTTGAAGAAATGTTTCAACAAGCTAGCTACTCCTCTAACGATCCTATTATCACATTTTCACGAAAAACAAAGAAACTCTACCATAAATAACATAAATACTTGACGTGAATTTGCAAAGGGTGTTCGAGGTGAGAGACCTGGGATTCCAACTGGACAGTAAACTATTATTTAATTCTCATCTAACTAAACTACGAGGTAAGGCTTATAACATGTTAGGTTTTATTTTGCGTCAAACAAAGGATTTTAAGAATCCTAAAAAAAACACTTACTTCGCTTTTTAATTCTCTTGTTAGATCCCATTTAGAATATGCTTTTAGTACCTGGAACCCACACTATGATGTTTCTATTAATATGTTAGAAAGTATACAGCGAAAGTTTTGTAATGTTGTTAAAAAATGATTTAGAACTGAATATGCTTCCATTACTTTGACTTCGTTAGAATAAAGGCGGGAACACAAAGACCAAATTTTTTTATACAAAATATTAATGGTTTGGTTGATTCTTCCTAGTTATTAAGCAAAATTTCACTACATTGTCCGAGAATCAATAAACGAAGTAATAAGATTATGTATGTGCCAATAGTTGGCACCAATTATGCAAAGAATAGGTTTTTAATTCCAGTTTGTAAGTTATTTAATCATATATTTATGATTATGGTTATATTTAGCCACATCGACCACTATAGATATAATTTAAATCATTTTGTATCTCTAATAAAAGCAAACAAACGATGAATATAATATTGGCAGGTTCATTGTATTGTATAAATTATAAATATATATTTTTTCTCTAGTAAACACAACACTCATAGTGAAGATTATCATTAATTAAAAATATTTATTGTATATGATCCTACTATTACCAGCTTATTATGCATGTATTAAACATATTGTGAAAACTTAATTGGCTTGTCTATGTATTATTCATAATATTTTTAATTATTATTGTAAATGCTGTTTGTTTTTCACAATAAATAAAAGAAAATCTGGCCAGACTAGGCTAGACTATTAAGGCAGATGTCTATTGTCAGCAAGAAAATCTGGCCAGACTAGGCCAGACTATTAAGGCAGATGTCTATTGTCAGCAATTGCAATCCATGATGGAAAAACTAGGTGCTAAACAACCTAGGCTGGTCAATTGCTCCATACCATTGCGATTTCACGACAATAAAGATCACCCGCTGCACAACAGACGGCTACCAAATAAGAAGAGCTTTAATTAGAATTTCTAAGATGTCCACCGTACTTCCTGGGCCTCGCTAAAACAGATTTTCGAAATTTAGAAAACTTCTTAGAAGGGAAAAAAATCAACACCGAGGGGGCAGTCCAAATCGCCCTCAAAGGTTTTGTTGCTTCCCATCCGACTGGTTTTTTTGGTAAAGGGATCAATGAACAACCTTTAAGATAGTAAAAGTGCATAGAACACAATTGTTCATAATTTGATTAATTAAATACATTATATTAAAAATATTAGACTTTTAGTTCCTCCCATACAAAATGCCAATTTTATATTAGGCAGTTTACATTTTACATCTTTTTTAATTTGATAATTTTAGTGTTATTACATATTTTCTAATTTGAACATTAATATAAAAAAAGAAAAAAATTAAACTTTTTTATAACTATAATTGGCGAAAAAAATAACTTGTGCTCTCTCGTAAGTCAGGAATTGATTTGTTCTGAAATTCCTTACATTTTTTGCAAAAAAACTAAATTTAAGTTTTAGTGAAAATTTAATAGATATAATAAAAAAGCACTACCTACTGACATATATTTTCGTTTTTCTAGGAATAAATTTTATTTAAGATAATTTTTTTACCTAAAACCATTTTAAAAATTTTACGTTACAAAATCACACACACAATACTATGCTGTGAACGGCTGCCGTGTTTCAAATTAATTGAAACAAAAGCATCACAATGTACATACATAATTTACGTTAACAACCGACGTACGAACACTAATCAATAGTCGTTAACTGACACCTTTATTGAGTAGTATGTTACTTGATCGACATTGTGAACGAGATTACAAAGTTAAAAAAACCGTGTTATACTGTCATATAATCACAATTTATTTATTAGGTATGAATTAGGAAAGTAAACTCTGGAAACCATATTTTTAATAAGTATCGAGCTTTCAAAACCCCGTTCCGTTTCTTTTGATAAATAACATTTATATAAAGCTGTCATGCTTCAGACAGTTAGGGTGATGTACCATTCTCTTTGTTTATATAAATAAGTTTCAAGTTTGCGTAACCAGACGATTTGTCCAGTCAGAGATAATATTATGTAAGATTTTATAATTTAATTAGTAAAATGCATTATTTTATTGTATAACTATATGTATATTGTATGTTGTATATAAAACTTAATTTGTTTTCGGTAATAATATATTTTTGTTAACAATTATTAATAAATGTAAATGTACTTGTACATTTACATTTGTATATACCTGTGTAATATCTGTACATTCACATTAGATGATCTCTATCACCCGACCTAAATTGCTGTAATAGCAGTACATAAAGTAGATATGACTTCATATGCGATTTTTGAAAACTTTTAAACGTTTAGAAATAAGTCAAATGTTTGTGTATCAGATTATTGATACATATGTTGAAACCTCTTCTGTTCGTAATATGAGTGTCCACGTAATTGCCCCAAAAAAGGTTACCAAAGCAGTAAGAGAGAGAATACTTGTTCGAAAGAAAAAAACGGGAAATGAAATAGCACCTAGAATAATGTCATACATTTTAAGACAT
Organism: Napeogenes sylphis; assembly: GCA_959347405.1. Classification (NCBI taxonomy): domain Eukaryota; kingdom Metazoa; phylum Arthropoda; class Insecta; order Lepidoptera; family Nymphalidae; genus Napeogenes; species Napeogenes sylphis. The sequence continues at coordinate 13,931,225 of OY365776.1, forward strand.
GTTTTTACATATAAACGTCAATGTAGTAATTACCTTTCGCGAATCGGAATGACTTTTCAATATATATTTCCAGGCTGTATTCATGGTAATTAATTTAATCAGAATTTGCCCGACCATTTTCGAACCCATTCGGGGTTTGTATTAATGAGCTCGTAGAAAGGCTGACTCTCGGTGTAAACTCAGTTTAATTACCTACCTAATATTTAATAAACATTGCGTTTCTAACTATAATATTTAGTATAATTGCCATAACCAAATCTTTGTACCTGACTAATAAAATACATGTTGTTACATATATTATATTTTCAAATACAAAATATGTAAACAATCATAACGGACAGACCATACATCGAAATAATTAAGATATACTCAAACTATATCAATACATATGTAATAGATTACCTCAATGTACACGTAATCTATAGTAATCTATAGTGTAATTATATTATGTATGTAGTAATTTTTTTATTCCTTTTACTACTAATTTAATAATTGGTAGTAAATTGATAATAAAAACAGAAAACTCTTAAATTTTAAGGATTTTATAATTAAATGATGTTTATATAATATTTGTGTTTATTGTTTAAAATGCTTCTCCCCTGGGACTTTAACCGGCCCGTTGGTCGAGTGGTTAGCGCAGACGCCTAACGTGTCACGGCGCAATGGGCTCGGGTTCGATTCCCGGCAGAGACAGGCATTTATGTGATGAGCATAGATGTCTGTGTTTCTGGGTTTGGTCGTTTATTATGTATATTCTCAGTATTTATATGTGTATTTCTATGTATTTGTATCGTTATCTAACACCCTTAACACAAGCAAATAATTTGCTTACTTAGGGGTTAGGTCAATGTGTGTAATTTTTCCTGATATTATTATTACTTTTGAGTGTTCACTATGTAGATGTAAGAAATAACGAACACATTATGACATCAGTGGTTGTACACATTAATACCTGTGTCTGTGATAACCTTCATTAATATGATATCTGCTGGTGTAGGTAATATATGGCATTGCTAGATCAGTTACTAGCCTAGCACAGTGACCCAAAATAAGATATACTCTTCGAAATAAAAAACAAGACTTTATCTTCCTAAACGATCTTTCGCCAACAAATGATTATGCACTAGCAATACATAGCTAGTATAACAGAAAATACATCGAAGATTTATTTAAAATAAAAATTATTATAAATAAAAACTAACACAATAAAAACTATTAAATAATTTAAAAATAAAAATTAATATAAATAAAAATTATCATTATTTTACAATAATTTACATTGTAATATCCCAATAAATAATGAATGATTTTACAATAATTTACTTAATTTACTTTGACTTTTATAAAAGGCGAGTTTTTGGTTTGAGGTTTTCCCCACCACTTATTTTTGAGCTGAGCGTAGGCGAAACTCTTAACCGTTCATTTCGCTGCTTTACGACCGCGCTAGCTTCGAGACCTCTTAACAGATATTCATGATTTTTACCAAAGAGTTAGAACTTTTATAAGAGATGGTTCCTAAAAAAACAGAACTTAAAAAAAAAATATAGCAAAAAGAAATTAGTCTATGGGAATTCCCAAGTTAAATCGTCACGAGCTAGCCTCAGTGCTAAATACAAAATTTTTGCAAAATTTAGTAGCATAAAAAAAGAGGCTCAGGTCAACTCCCGCAGCGCCAAGTGGCGGATCCTAGTTATATTTGAAATGGAAAATAGCAAAATAACGTTTTAGAAAATATAGATTAAAATTTACACAGCGATTAAATTATATTGTTATTATGTTATATACTTATCATATATTTTGTTGTTTTCAAGCATCATTATAAATTCGTCCTACATAATTGGATATCGCAGTTAATGTTGCTTTTGAAATATCAGAAAGGAATATAAATGGAACATCTATCTATTTGCTATTGAAATATCTACACATACCTTATCTAACAGCCATCCCTCGCAGCTGTATGATTTGGTTTTGCCTTCACTGCAATATATGTCTATAAACTTTGTAATTGAAATTCTATAACTCTTGCATATATTATAAGTCATGCATACTTATTTACTTATATACATATTAAACATATTTTTCGTTTTCAAAGATAAATAAATTTATATGAGGGAAATTGTCAATATACACCATATATGGTCACTATTTCAATATTTTATTACAAATTGTGAAAATATTTAATAAAAAAGTTAATCGCAAATAAGATTGCAGAAAAGTAATCTGTTCAGAAATATCAGTGATTACAAATTGATTACCTTACACAGCCTCCGACGGCTGTCATAGAGTGTAATTTAATTTTTCATTTACCAGCACTTAGTCTTAGAATTGGGTTTATTCGATACGAATGTTCTTTTTTCTATATAAAATATTACTTAGAATTTATTACATTTTAGTCTATTTGAAAACAGATTTATCGAATGCTTCTATACAAAACACAACTAGGACATTCTAATTTAATTAAAATTGAGACGAAACATACTCATACAATACTTATACAAGACACGGGATTTTTTTGCATTTTGAAAAAAGTTTTATTTCTAACGCACAATGTAAGTGTGCACTATGCATGAACTTCTTAGCGTCCGAGAGTGTAAAAGTAGACCTATAACTTTGTAAGCCTCATAACTTACAAGATTTAAATCCTTGAATATTATGTCTTCTCCGTTAACCAATTTTAGTGTATGTAATTTATGTTTTACATTTCCTTAATATAATTTAACTTTAAAAGATTTAAGTGAGTTATACTAAAACATGCAAGGTATATAGAATAAATGTTTACTTCAGAACAAGAATATATATTTCCTTTTCTAAAATATTGCTTCAGTTCTCTGAAACTGACAAGAGACAAGGCGCTCTATTTTCACAGCCACTACCAGGCATATCTATTTCTATAATAATACGTGTATATTTTTATTCTTGTAATTATAATGTAGATTACAAATGTATACTGCATGTACATTTCTGTCTTCATTCTTTTCTTTATTTTTTATTTGTTTTCAAATATAGAATAAAAACTTGGAGACAACCGTCTATTCTATATTTAGTTTGAATAATACATAATTTAATATATTGAAAGACATTTGTTATCGTAGTTAGCCTGCCGACTTAAGAAAATATAATAAATGAACTTGAAACAGACGGTTACTTTATCCCGACTTTTGGTAATAGGGAGAGTTTCGTTCATATGCGTCGGCATTCTATTAAGTACAAATAAAGTCTACCACAAATGCCACAAAAAAAGGCTTTTAAAGTTTAAATGTTAAAGTGAACATTGTTAAAAAAATATAGTAATACTTTTATATACATTCAAGGATTCGAATCACATAAAAGCTTTTTAAATAAAACCTTCCGCACAAAATGAAGTGCCATGATTTCAATTACGTTTTTTGATGTTACTTTTTAACTGTCAAATACAGAGAAGATACAAACGCAGCTTGGTTGTAAGCACTTATTGATATAATTGATTGTATAAATATTTAATGGAAGGTTAACTCGCTATTTTGGATCGTCTTCAGACTGAAATATCAAAAGGCTTTTGTCGGTACAAAAAATGCGAGAAACAGAAATATGTTATATTTTAATTCAGTAATCTAGCCACTATTGAACACTGTTTTTATACTATTGAACACTTTAAATACTAAATATTTATTAGTAATATTAACATGATTTCATCATTATTTTATTATCAAAAATGTTTGTAACAAGCGTTAATAAATAAACAGTGAAAGTTTTAATAAATTTACTTAACTTCAGAAATCGTTTGACGGAACTAAGTATTAGAAAAACGTTATTATATTTTTTGATAAATATGATAAAGTTATTATTTTGAATACAACATTCCATTTGAAGAAGAATTTCCCGTAGCCTACTCCGTATTCAAGCTCAAAATCATACATCCTACTTAAGTAACGAGCTCTGGTGACATGGGACATGTGTTGTTTTTCTACAAAAAGTCGACGCAGCTAGTAATAAGAGCCTAAGTAAATGTAAAATATAAAGAATTTGTTGTAAAAATAATCCCCTATTTGCTTATGAACTTAAATTTATTTATTAACGTTTATTTAACTCTATTGAATAAGCTTTGATGCAATGTCATTTTGAATAATCAATCAATATCGAAAATCCAGCAAAAATGTCGATTCATTAAGTATGACTTAATCTGATTTATCTAACTAGTATCAATTGATAACGAAACAGTTTTTAGGATTAATTAAAATTATCTAAAAATGTTTCTAGTTTGTGTAGTGCATTGACAAGTTTTATTAAATTCGGTTTTAATATCTTTACAAGGTAATTTTATCTCCTGAGGCATCTTCAGTCTTTTTTTACAGTGTTAAGTAGTTTTATTGTTTTTTTGGTGAGAATTTACTATGAAATTTAACAAGTGTCACCAGTGTCCCAAAAACACGTATACATACAATACTACATAATGTCTTATACAGTACTTCATTCATTATTTGAAATAAGATAAATATAGAATGAAAAATATTCGATACGGGTAAGATGCGAACTCACGATGTCTTGTTGTACTGCAAAATTGAACTATCGTATGGTAACCCAAAAAAATCCAAATAGACGTGACCCTGTCCTGATAAATCTATGTATATAATAATTTACCTGCCTTTATCTCATTTTAGTACTAACACATATAACCCAGTTCTCATATAATAAACACAATGTTCTCCTAAAATAAGATCAAAACAACTTAACTTTGCTATGTCCAAGAATAAAAAATAAGTAAACAATAAATTAAATTATGAAAACATCAAAAAAATATTTTTCACTTTTTTTTTCGATACAACTTCTGAAGTGACAGAGACTATTAACCCTATTAGGAATATAACTTTTAAAAGTAGATAAGTTATTAAAGGTAATATTATATTATACAGGAAGAAAGTTATGAAAGATTAAATATGTCTAAAACATAAATTTATATAAATATAGAATGAAAAATAAACCGATACGGGCAGGGATTCGAACCCGCGACTACTGGGAAACCGTCAGTAGTCGCGGGTTTGCCTGCCCGTATCGGTTTATTTTTCATTCTATATTTATATAAATTTAAATATGCTTAACATATACATGTTTATAGATATTTTCAAACATGTCTAAAACATATTCTGAAGTAATTTACCGTCAAATTAATGAGTGCGTACATACAATTAACATTACAATTGCTAATTGTATGTATGTATGCTAAATAGGGGAGGTTAATTTTACATTCAACGGTTGATAAAAATAAGATTAACAGCTAGTGTCAGTAAGCTAGTCAAACCTAAGAATTATTTATTCATTAGATGATATTAAAATATTTAAAAATCAAACAAAATTACTTAACATTCAGGCTTAAGGGCAAGCTTACTTAGGAAAATAAAATTAAATATAGAATGAAAAGGTCGCACACATAACTGTCCTTAACAAACAAACTAGACTAATATCAAATATTAGTATTCATGTTTTACAGACACAGAGCTTTTGAAATATAAAATATAATGTAGTATAAAATACCATTTGGTGTTTATATACGTTTATTTGCACAGTATAAATTAGTAGTTTTATAAAATAATCAATCAATTAGGTTCATTAATAATAATGAAAAATAATATGTCTTTCACAACGAAAATAACATTTCAATTACAATTTATTAATACCTGTTTCTTAAATTTTATCACAATTATTAGTTTTGGATTGGTGATGCCAAAAATAAGACGCCGCGCATAGCATTGCATGTAATAAAACTAATTCTGTATTTTGATCAGTAATTCTGATCCACCATGCGTGTACATGAAATTACTATTAAGAAATAACAAACAATCATATTTACTTGTAAACCCTATCTTGTTTCTAAAGCGGCGCGGCTTTCGTTTGCTTAACCCCTGTTATATACTGTAGAAAATAGTAAGCAAAGGGAACTTTTCTCATTTCACTTATTGTAAATGATACTTTATTACAATAAAATGTAATATCAATGAACTAGATGTTACAATGGAGATGGCTACCTCCAACTGACATATGACGGCTGAGTTATTATATCTAATAGGGTCCTTGCACTTGAACGCTTTACGATCTTGTTAGTTTACATGCCCCAAGAACATTGAAGACTTATAATAAAAATAAAATAAACATTTATTTTTTGAAAAGATCTATAAAAATGTAAAGCATAGTTAATCAAATTTAAATAATAAAAATAGAAAAATAAATCCATATGAACAGGAATTTGAACCGGAAATATTTTAAATAAATATACATTCTATATTTTTATAAAATTAAGCTTAACATGGCTATACATGTTTACAGATATATTGAACACATTGATTTGTTGTAGCATCTAAGATGCATGTTGCATAAAAACATGCTGCATTAAAAACATTAATTAGGATTTCTGAAAGATGAGATAAGAACAAACATAAATAGTATAAGGTAATAATCTCATAAATAACATGATACTGTCTGTTATTTTAACCTACATGTTATATGCTATCAATTACCTACATGTTATATGCTATCAGCTGTATTTTATCAAACCACAAACTTGATAAAAAAGTAAAATTTTACATTATTATCGTCAACTAGTTGCTTATACCTTCACTGTACAAACAGAGTTCAGATAATTTCACACCACTGTGTAAAGAAAATCAAATCCTAGTTATATCAAATATAGTTAATCCAAGCTCCTATATTTAGCAGAATAAGCGGAATATAAAATTGTATACACACTCAATACCTTTTACCTTGCTCAATGCAAATAAAGATTATTATTACTATTCCTAAGCACAATTAAATATTATTTAATTTTAGTCATCATTGCGAGTTTGTTACTTTTAAATAAAAATGTTATATCTTAACAAATAAATTAGATACCTCATAGCCTAAGATCCCATTGCAAATTCGTGCACCCATCGGTTTTGCAGTAAAACAAATTTGTACGTAGATTTATGATTTGTAGAATATACACATATCAGGTTTTTAGTAGAATATACATTACACATATTATACACATAGAATATACATTACACATAGAATATACATTACACATATATAAATGTACGTATGTGTGTATCAAGATACCAAAATCATACCTGTTTAAGCCTGGCTGCGAAGAGATGCGGCCGAATGCAAATGGCAACCGTGATTTTTCAGTCTTTCTATGTATTGCCGTGAAGTGGATAAATGGGTACATTTTTTTCCGAAAATTATTTTTTATTTATTCATTAAAAATACTAGTGGCCACATTTTGATGGGTAATCTGATATATGTATATTCTACTAATTATAAATATACGTACAAATTTGTTTTTACAACAAAACCGATAAGTGTACGAATTTGCAGAGGGATTTAGTACTATAAGAATATTAAAATAATTGTCTTAGGTCGTTTGAAGAGAAAATATTAATTTAAGATTCAGTTAAAAAGAAATAGTAAGAATTCAAGTTAAGTAACTATTATTAAATAAATATATATAAAAATAAAATATATCCTGATTATTTTAAAATAACTTATAATTGTATGTTGTGGAAGATTTATTATGTTAGTAAATATTACTTCAACATTTGCATTCATAATAATTACTTTGCAAGGTTGTTAATTAATGAATTATAAATGCCAAGGAAAATATTTCTCAATTAAAAAAAAGAAAGATATAAAACAAAAAATAAATGTACGGACTATTTCGCTCTGTAGCTAATTATTCGTAATTAATCTTATTGATAATGAGGAAAGGAATTCTTATTATATATTCCAAATGATTTTTTGATGAATGCTATCATCACTTCAAACAAAATTTTATTTGAAATTTATAATATAATGACAGAAATATCTAAAAACTGGGAAGCTGAACGCATTGCTATGTAGCTTGCTATAAAGCAAAGCGACTTATATATAGGGCTATTGTGAATCCAAGCCATCCAGATATCCAGTTCAACACCCATACAAATCATCATTAAAATCGATTCAGCCTCTCATTAGGAGACGGGTTCGGTAGCAAACAAATAAAGAAGAATCAATAGATTATAATGTGTTTGTTGTTAGGACCTGAATGGAATCGTAGGCAAAAGTTATCTTGTCTGACTCTGGCCAAAGTTTATTTTTAGCTAAATGAACAGATTTCAAGTTTTAGCTGTTATTAACCTTATGTTGCATATAAATAACTAAATCTAGGTAAAATATTTTTTTCTGATAATGTAATTAATAAGTAAATTTTATTATACGAGTTTATAAGCAAAGCTGAAAACAGAGAATAATGAAAATTAGCATAACATATTACATGTGACATACATTATTTGATTACGTTTAAAATAAAAAATAATAATAAAGTTAATAAATAATTCAAACGGAGTACTCAACTCGATTTAAGTAAAAACGGATAAATATAAAATATAGAAGTTAAAACGTTTTATTTTATTAAAAGAAATATGAACTATTACATTTATATACAGTTTTAATTTAAATTTAATTTACACTTCAACGTTATCGTATAGTAGCGCTAGTGTTCATCAGATCACATATTATGCAGAAACAATTTTGGTCAACCTGACATATGATAGTCTGAACGAAAATATCTTCATAAAGCTAGTTTTATAAAAATTTTAATTCAAAAATTCTATTAGGCATATTTGTACACTTATAAACTAATGTTTATAAGTGTACAAATATGCCTAATAGAATTGGAACCTCGTAATCATAATATGATTACGAGGTTCCAACGCTATCGCATTCATAAAAAGCCCATAACGAATTCGAGTGGTTATTTCTCTTCATTTATCACATCAATTAAAAATAATGAAGGTACTTTTATTTTAGTAATATAATTAGAGCAGCTCATTATTATATTCGAGGGTTTTCATTAAAAAATGGGTATTTTTTGAAAGTATTGTGATTTGTCAGAAATAGTTTTTTCATTGAGTATTGTTCCCTTTATTTCATATGTTTTTTTTAGATATTTAATTATTATTTGAAAATATATATAAACATGTATAGCCATGTTAAGCTTACTTATTTTTTTTTAAATATAAAATGAAAAATAAACCGATACGGGCCGGGATTCGAACCCGTGACCACTGGGTAACCGTCCCATCACTCTACCAATTGAGCTACCGTATCGCTTTGTATATTTTTTTTATTATTGTTAAACACCTATAATTTTTAGGTCTTAATTTTAAATCTCATTTAGATACACATTTTATGCGGATTTTATTTTATTAAATTAGATTACATTGACCACGATATTGTGATCCTTGCATATACGAAAGAATGAGATAGAATATATGAAGCAGTAAATCGTATTCTCGGATTCTCCTTATTGTGCGATGATACAATATATACAAACAGTAAATTAACCGTCAAATTTTTAACACGCTTTATAATTAGTATTTTTTGAATTATTTAATAAAACTATATATATATTATATTTTTAATAAAAAAAAATATTCCATTCTATTATATAATCAAAAAATATATGAGAAGTATGACGAATTTGATACAGAAGAATAAAAACCATAAAATAAATATAGTTCAACAAAACTAATAAACACGGTTTAAAAATGAATCGAACTAAATAGCAAAAAATAATTCGTAATATATGAATAATGGGCAAAATATAATAAAATTATTGCGGAAAAAACGTGGGGCGCTTCGTGCTATTACTTTTGTGGCATTCTTAAAGTCTACAAGGACTTGATTGAATATTTTCAAAAATGATTTTTTAGATAAAGTTTACTCTAGTTTCAGAAATGACTATAAGTAATTATTAATTTCGAAAGTATGTGTAAAAATTATTGACTCTGGTGAGATCACCGTTATCATTCGTTAAGATTAACGAATATGTATTAATCTTACCTATTTTAGTTAGTAGTTTAGTTATTGTAGTCAATTGTCTTTTACAATTTTTAATGTTCCAATATGATCTGTCCACCTAAAGTAAGTCAAAATCGAGTTCAAAAATGAAACAAGATATATGGCACACAGCGCCCCACTCTTTTTTCCGCAATAATTTTATTATATTTTGCCCATTATTTGCATATTACGAATTATTTTTTGCTTTTCAGTTAAATTCATTGTTAAAGCGTGTTTTTTATAATTATCAGGCCTCTGTTTTAAAACGATCTGTGTAAAAAAGAATTGAATTTCAAATTTTATGAAAGCTTATGAGAAGAATGACATAAAGCTTTTGTTAATAAAAAATAAAATCACGCTTCCATATTGCTGCTGGCGGCTTCGTAAAGCAATCAATTTGCTATCACCGATATTTCTGAACTGATTGCTTTATTCTCCGTGCTATGTCGTTCGAAATCAAGGTATTTTTGCTTTAAAATATTTTATTCGTATGATAGAAAACATTTCATTTATTAAACATATATATACATAAAATACCTGTAAATTTAAGATCCTTATATTATTTTAATATCTAAAAGGTATTATGTTATCGATAACAGATAAGATTTTGCTTTAAGCAAATTAGGGACGCTATTAAAACAAGGTCACACGTTACTGCAGGGCTATGCAGTTAATGAGATAATCCTCAAGTAATTATTTTTTGTTTTCTAAAACATTATCATACATAATGCAAGTATTAATAAAATATTACTTTTTTTAATCTTCGACCCAAAAAGAGAGGTGTTATAAGTTTGACCTGTGTATCTGTGTGTCTGTCTGAGGCATCGTAGCAGCAAAACGCGTGAACTGTTTTGAGTGCTTGTTTTAACTGAAAGCCTGGTCCGTCGAGATGATTCTTAGCTATGTTTGGTCGAAATAAAAGCAATCGTCTCGAAAACGTTCAACTTTTATTGATGCTGGTGAAAGGTATAAAATAACAATAGTAAACTAAACAAGTGAAAATTAGTGTGTTCATAGACTATACGTTCATTTAGTATAATATTGAAACCAGTAACATAACTTTAAGCAATAGAAGAAAAATAATAATTAAAATTTTTTAAAAAAGTCTTGATTTAAAAACACCTCTATAAAGAATAAAAATAATATTATTATCTACTTATTCAAGTTGTTGCGTCGGGGAACGGTAAATAAAGAAACAAAACGAAATGCAAGTAAATTATCAAGGCAAACAACGAAATATCGATATCAAATCGTATGGTTTAAGTCCTCACTAATTAGTTCCAAAAACTTAGTAAAATAGACAACACGAGCAACGTTGACGATGGTGTCTATTTTACGAAGTTAATCATTAAGGTCTTAGACTATACGATTCGATATAGTCATTTCTTTATTTGCCTTGGTAATTTACTTGCATATAAAATTCTTCCTTTATTAAACGGTCCCCCGACGCAACGACTTCAATAAGTACATAACAATATACTTTTTTTATTTTAACATTCTCTGAGAGAATTACAGATGCTTATAATTTTGTTACAATATTTTAAAATGTGAGCTTTTTAAATATTGTATCGTAACTAACGTATTCATGTTAAAATCAGTAGCCTTGGTCAAGATTACTGACGACAGCTGACCACTAAGAGTATGGATAATCAAGACATATCATAAGCTCTAGATTCGAGTATTGCGATCTGTATAGTAATTTTGATCGGTTTATATGGTATTTAATTATTATTTTTATTTTATCATGTTTTTATTTTTTTTAAACGATATAAAACTGCATTTATTATTATCTAAGAAATCAAGAGTTATAAAGTAGTACGCGGAACTCATTCCAGGCAAAAAATAATCAGTAGTCTACTAGAGCCACTTGTTACAGTTAATAATAATTTGATTTCTCATTTCATTCGTAGTTCTTTAAAAATTAAACATGGCAATCGTAGATGGAATGAGTCTTACCTACGGATGTTTTCACATTGAATTGAAATTGAAAAAAAACAATTTTACAAATAAAATGAGCAACGTATTTAATAGTAAAATAAAACTATTTTTACGGATTTAACTAGAGTATATTGAATTAAATTTTAAATTTACATTTTAAATCTAACCCTTCTGGTGGTGGTGGTTAAAATTTAATTCAATATAGCGGGTTAAATCCCTAAAAATAGTTTTATTTCAATGTGTAGTACACGTGAAAACCTTAGAAAATACTGTATTCAATAGTGTTTTTTTTAAATCATTATTTTGTATGAGATTTTCCGTACGCTCTCTAACAACTGGGTTTTGCAGCAATAAGAATAGAAACTTTCAGAAACAGGGGGTGCTAAATAAATTTAAGGCAATTCAAAGCTATGAGAGAGAATTAAAATATTTAATTCAAGCTTTTTTATTTTACTTTCAGTATTTATATGATAATGATTTTTCAATTCATTCATTCATCCCATTTTAATAAACTAGTTAATTGTATTTGCAACTATTAAAAAAATAAGTTATTTCGTAAGAACCACATAAAAAAATTAAGCATAAGTTTCTTGAGTGTTATATAAGAGTAAAAGATTAAATGTATGATGCTGTTTGAAATATGACTGCAGATTTCTTGTTTCTCAAGAGAAATGTGTCGTGAACAGGTCTTGACGAAAATAGTATATTTTGTGTCGTAAAACATTATTTATAAACATTTCCGCAGTTATATAATATAAAATATAGGAACCTGGTTATATACATATTTTATTATTTATATACAATTTTATTACAATCTGTTTTTATTGTTCCATCGACTCTATTTTAATGAAGTTGTTCATATTTTTTTTGTTTGTTAACTACTGAATATGTCAAACTTATTTAAAAAAAAAATCAAATAATCTTACTTTGTATTTTGTGTGCCCAAGATTTTAAAGGATTTAAGGTTCATTTTGTAGGAGTGTAAGTTTAATTATTAAATATGTAAAAGGTGATTCAGCTTTTCTCGCAGCTCGACGATTTTTATTTGACTGATAGTAATATCGCCATTTCTTAGAAAAAATATTTGAAACGGTTTTTTTATTTGATCTTTGTATAAACAAAATAACTAGTTCTATAAAATACTACAGGAGTAAACAAGACAACAAAGATTTATTTTATGCGAATTTATATTTAACATAGAAAACATTATATTAATACACATAAGATCACGCTTAAGACAATCTTTTTTGTTAAGACCTATAACAGGTAATAATTTGGTTTTAGTCATTTTAACAGAATAAATATAATAATCGTTAATTTTATAAGAAAATTTCATTTGTATTCACGTTAAATCAGTATTTATAATTTTACTACAACCAAAAGCCTTGTTTTGGAGAATTGGGTTTAATGAAAGATATATTTATTTATAAACTTAATTATTGCATACAACATAAAAATACATATAACAGTTACAAATGAATTTTAAAAACAAAAATACATAGATACTGATACTATTAGAAATATCGGCAACTATCCGATTTATCGACCATAAAACATAGCTATAAAACCCACAGTTAATCTCCTATGAAATTTTGCATAGTTTAATTTTACTTACCTTACCGCTATGAACACCTTAACTTAGAAGATAACGAACTTTAAGAACTTCAACCGTAAATCTGCGAACACCGCTAAAATGATAATGATGATGCCGGAAGGCAGATAATATAACTCTTAATGAAAACTTTTTTTTTACAAAAATCTTTAGTGTGGGATTATAAGAAAGTAAAATTTATCAGGAGTTTGATAACAACAAATAAAACATTATTATGTTCTTTTTCTGTCTAAAGTTTGTATTTTCTTATGTTAAAAGCGTACCAGACCACATACCTATATATAAAAACTCTTTTTCGTGTAAAGGAAACTAGTAGAGATAAGTTAGGCCTTTGTACACTTTTTTTCATTTTATATATTTTTTTGTATTTTTTTTTTTGGTACATGAAATAAATAAATATATAAATATTACATATATATGAATAGTAAACTTCGTTCTGCTGATTATGCCCTAAAACATAAAATTTTGAAAAAAATACTCAAAAAATAATAGGCTATAAGTTTGTTTCTAAATATATTCCAAGTCCGATGAGTTTTTGTCTCCCATTTGTGCAATCTCATCTGTGCCTCCATCCATTTATTTTTCATTCTATATTTATTTAAATGATAAGTTAGAAATGCACGTAAGCCAAGTTCTCGTTTGATATTCGAGATCTTTGTAACTGTATATAGTAACGCCGTATATAATAAAGGTCTTGTTTAACAGGAATCGTATCTGTAGCTATTAATTCCTAGATATTATACAGGTAACCAGAATATTCCGTAACAGTAACAGATTTTTTGGTGGCGTCTGTCAACTTTGTTTATATATTTTTAAATACCAGATAATTCAATTAACACGTGACTCATTTATTTGGTAATATAAAAAACAAAGTTGGTTTAGTAAGATAATTGAAAACTTAAACCATTGTTACAAATTTCAAGATCTTTGATTGTCTCCAAAAATATTCCATATGTTTTGTACTGTCCTTTTGTCACGGACTGATTTTTATTCTAAATTTTATGTTTATTTTAGTAGTTTAATATAATAATCTTATAAGACGTCAGCTCTGTTTTGGTTTGGTCACGTTTTTGTTTGGTTTGGCTTCAAGTTTGATCGTGAGAACCTGACCAAATAAAATCTAACTAATAATTAATACAAGATATTTAAGACACACTTTTGAAATAAGCGTTTAGGTTAACAAAATAGACATTATTTATTTTGCAGATACTAAACAATCACAACATGTAGATGAGTGTTTGTGCCAGATTTATAAAAAATAACCTATATACAAGGTAAGTCACCAAAAAAAAATTATAAGCAGTTGAAGTTATAAGTTGCTCGAATTTCTAGTTGTCTATTATTGTAGACATTAAGAACATTGCTGCAGATATTTAAAACAAATCCTTTAATGTAAAAAAATATATTCTTACATTTTAAATATTTTTTGTGCAAAAAGTTGTAACAAAAGTTATAACAAAGTGAGACTATTCAACATATTAAAACCTGATTATTTTGAGTATTATATTAAATTATATTAAGTGAGGTGCTGAAAATAAAAAGAAGCTTCTGACGTGTAGCGGAGATAGACGAAATAATAATGTCTCTGATCGGGTATTGCGTGAAGACATTTTCATTTACAACTTTGTTGCGTCTATTGATAAATATATTAATAGATTAATATTTAATTATATTATATTACTAAAAATAGTAAAAGGCTCTGTTTCCATAAAGCTATTAATAAATACAGTCTTATTTGAAATACCATGTTATAAACCAGACATGAATGATAGTACCAAATTCAATAAATTCGATTTTTGGTTTTGAAATTTGTTTATTTATTCAAATGCTTTAGTATTGAGTTTGTTTGCTTGAAAAAATTATATTTTAATGAAAGACCCACACCTACTATATTTTCGTCACAAAAAAAACATAAATGTATATATACTATACTGAAATATTGAACAGTACGGTTTTCTATATATCTAGTAACAGCTGTTTGTTGTTTTTTATCGTACGTATCAGTTTTACTATCTATATCAATGAGTTTAAGTGAATAAATTATGGTCTTAGCTTTTCAAATATAATTTTTTTTTTTATCTTAAAGCTCTATTCAAATCTAATTGTTTGATAATGTTAGAGAATCGTTTTGGCATATTTTACTTCAATGAATGTATAGTTTGCATCATTACATTTCAGAACGTTCATCACCTCCATACACCTAAATATTTGTTTCCCTGTAGATATTGTAACAAATTGTCCGGTTTTAATGGAATACACTCTTTTCAAAACCTTCGAGACTTAAATCAATATAAAACAAAATTGAATAATATATCAGCTTAGGGACATAAGAGTGTGTCACAAGACAACTACATTTTTTATAAATATATTATTATTATTTGTTTATATATATATATATATATATATATATATATATACAAATAATATATATATATATATATATATATATATATATATATATATATATATATATATATATATATATATATATATTATTACATATGTTATTGATTATAAAAATGTAAGTTGAATGGTATTTTTACTATTTTTTAACTACGTTTTTATGTACGTAAATAATTGCTCAAAAACACTCTGAATATTTATCTTTTACCTATTGCATAAATAATATAGCTATAAAATTAAGGTATTTACTATCATATTCTGTTCTAAATATATAGAATAAAATTGTTCAGATGCAACGACTTTGATCTTCAGCGAACTTCAGCGAACGAACTTCAGCTAACAAAATACCTTTTTATATCATATTTCTTTGTTCTTTTATTAAGATTAATTTATTTACTTCTGAGAAATTGTTAAACAAAGATGAAGGCATTAAAAAGACCTTTGGTGGAGACAAAGTCACACCATTAGTAACACGTTGTTTAATTCTTGTGAATAGAAGAAGTTGCTAAGTTAAGGCTTCTTTTGAAAATCAGTGTCGTTTAAAAAGTTATGATTATATATGATATAGTAAACAATTAATAAAATTACGGTGGAATGTTTGGTTCTCAATAGTTTTTAAACAGAAAATAAATTAAATTAACTCTTTGTCAGCTTTTCTAAACGTATATTTTTTAACCATCTTTATATTGTTCTTATTACTAAAATTATATCAAAGCCATTGTTAATAAAGCTTTATGATCAGACATAAAAGAGGCTATTTGTGATTTACATGACGTGAAGGGGGCTTTATATCACACAAAAGAAGAGACGTGCTTAAAATAAATTAGCTTCACAACCACGACAATTTCGCTTAATTTGTAAAGTGGATACGTTGATAATGGCATACTTTTATTAAAGTAATTAAAAGATAATTCAAAATTATAATTAGGTTCCACTATATTCTTCGAGAAATCTCAAATCATGTCTAATATACTATTAGTTTTCATTTCCTTGTATAATTATTCCTTTCCTCAAATAATTAAGATTTTTTGTATTCTTCTAATTTCTATATATATATAGAAATAAGAAGAATACAAAAAATACTTCAAGAATCAAATTTAACGATAGTTAAGCACACGTTTTAGTTATGCCGAAACTTATCAATTTATGACACATATTGCTTAAAAATGAAAATTTATATTTTAAAAACTATTAATATTAAAAAGTCGTAGAACAAATGTTGTTGGAATGTATGTAAAGAGGCTGCCCGCAAGAGGTGGTCAACTAATTAAAAATATCCCTGTATAACGTTATTTCTGCATTATACATGCCTATGTGGTGTACTCAAGCTTTGTCAATATAGTGAAGCGATTTCATACCTATTTGTTTTGGACACGTTCCTAAATTAAAGTATATGAGAAACATTATTTTTAACAATATATTTCCCTTTAAAAACCAACTAAGCAGATAATAAGATAATAATTAATTGCCTCATAATATTACTACGACGCCGCTACGCCGTAGATCCACCAGTATAAGCCTTGCCTTCTAGTTTATCGTCCCTATATACTATTAAAAATGATGTATTTAATGTAGATATGGGTTTTACTTTGATATAAACCTCATTGTTCTGACATAAAACAAACATTAACTAACGACTCTCATCGCAAGATTACTATAACTGTAATCAATCAATAAATAAATAAGAAAGCTTTTTTACAATATGATCTCATTTTTCAAATAATTACTGAATTAATATTTGTTATATTTATATCACCCATTCTCAATCAATCTCAATCAAGATCAATAATCAAATTTAAAAGATAGGCATGTATTAAGAAATATCTTAATTTACCTTAAAATTCACTCTTATCACTTTCATAAAATAATTGTATTTCATGATTATATTGAAGTTAAACAGCAAGAGAGGTTATCCTTTAAATGTCCCATTTTAGTGACTTACTTTTGTAACTATATGAATAACTTCTAAGGTATTTTATATCCTGAAAACACTCATGTTCTCTGTTGATAAATATATATAGATATATATATTAGTATTCATTCTCATACATATTTCAGTCTCTCGTAATTAACATTGGATCCTACAATTCAGATTTACGCAATTTAAGCTTCTTAAGCAGTGACAGTAAATTCATTTCAAAAGCTTTTATCAACACTCCTAAGTTGAAAACATGGCATTTAACCTTAATTTATACCCAAAACATTGTATAACATTAGTTATCATGTCGAAGTACGATACAATTATTTCCATACATTCTCTAAATCAGTGGAACATGATTTTAACTAGCGAAGTATATGCACCAAGACAAGGCGATAAGTTTTTTCGAATCTATATGTATTTTTAAGTATTTAATTAAAGGAATCGTTATTCTTTATTCTTTTATTATTTTTACGGAATTCTAAGTAACGCCAATAAGATATTAACTTGATTCATGCACATGTCCGTTTAAACAAATCATACAAAAAGCCTTTTTGAGAGAAATTGGTAGAGCGACGGTACGGTTTTCCAGTAGTCGCGGGTTCTAATCCCTGCCCGTATCGGTTTATTTTTCATTCTATATTTATATAAATTTAAATAAGCTTAGCATGGCTATACATTGCATGGTTTATAAATATTCTGAAACAAAAGTAAATATGTTTTTATTATATAAGCAGTTTACTTTCTGAAAGATTTTCTACTCAGCAGATTTCATTACTAGACGCAATTTCAAAAAAGAATTCTGTGTGAGCAGAATTTGAATAAATATATAATTAAAAATACAATAACCCTCGATAGACAAAGCTTCCCACAGAACTCGTCCCTTTCCGTTGAGTTACGGGATGGTTTTCCAGAGGACGTGGGTACGAATCGCTGCTTTTGGTTTATTTGTCTATGTTCTATGTTTATTTAAAATTTGTATAAGCCTAACATGTTTATTCATGTTTATAAATAAATAGACTTGCTTTTGTTTCATTATTAAAGTTATGTTCATTCATTAATTTTAAATTTCAACAAATTCTGATACTAAACTATCTTGATTAGATAGTTTAGTATCAGAATTTGTAAGAACAAACCAAACAAAATGAAACGTTATATTCGTATATTAATGTACAAATAAATATATATACACAAATTATAACTTACAAGATTATGAGAAGCTATTTTTGCAGATAGACTATGCAACAACATCTCATAACGTAGCCGAAACTACATTAAAAGTTTATTTTAAACTGTAGTCTGTTATTGCAACAACAATGGCTTTTTAATAAGAAAAATATGCTTATTAATAGCGCTTTATATAATTGCCTTTTTTGCATAAGTAAAAAGTTACTTCTACATCAAACACAAAAACTTCATTTAGATGATCGCAATATATAAAAAATACAAACCTACCATTTCACAAAGCATCAAGTATTAATAAACTCAGCGCGACCCAACTCACGACCAAATAAAGTGTCCACTTGCTGTAATTTTGACCAGAAATTTACGAAGCCTTTATGGTATCAAAAATTCTTCAGGATATTAGAATTAATTTTAGAATTTTCTAGCTAAATAGCATTTTACTGTAGAAGTAAATGTAATATCCGAAATAATAAATCATGTATTATGGTAGTTCTAAGGTTTGCACGAGTACTACACATTGAAATAAAACTATTGTTATGGATTTAACTCGCGTATATTGAATTAAATTTTAAATCTAACCCGACGCGACGTTTCGAATGCTTTGCAGCAATCGTGTTCACGGTAAGACGAGATGAAGGTGTATGTCAGTAAGCCAGTTAATTAGTCATCTACCTCCAACGGTTTTTTCTATTATAGTGTTTGAATTACTGAATCATTTTTCAACGTGATACCTTAATTCGATGATTTTTATATCAGTCGTTAATTATTTATATCAATTATTAGTTGGATTTCTGAATAATTTTATGAATGTGATAAGAGTGAATTTTAAGGTAAATTAAGATATTTCTTACTAACCTTTCTTAATACTTGCCTATCTTTTAAATTTGATTCTTGATCTTGATTGAGATTGATTGAGAATGGGTGATATAAATATAACAAATATTAATTCAGTAATTATTTGAAAAATGAGATCATATTGTAAAAAAGCTTTCTTATTTATTTATTGATTGATTACAGTTATAGTAATCGTAATAGTAATAAGTAGTTATAGGGACATAATATAATTATTGACAAATTGCTTAAATTTAGAAGATAGTAATTATATAAATCTTATTTACATCTATGGTGTTCTGCGATATAGGTTTTTGATATATTGCCGAGTTTTATTTACTTATTATTTTAAGATTAGTTTAGGTATTTATAGGACTTTTAGGGGTTAGGAGTTTACACATTTCTTGTATCTGAGTGAAACAATTCATTGTGTAGTGGGAGGACACATCGACCTTTTTTTTTTTTTTTTAACGTCTTGAATCCTCATGGATACACACCTCAATCCAGGGGAAGATGGAAGCGGTTATGTGAGACTCTTACTCACTAAACCAGACGGTCAACACCTCTCCGTCATAATGGAGCGCCACGGGAACGCTTGCGCACACATCCGCGTTGCTCCGACGGAAGGCCGCGTGATCGACCACCACCTCCATGGAGTGACGCGCCCGGTTGACTAGAGCGCGTCCCACTCCGGTGGCCGGCTTGTTGAATCGCGAAGGGCTCCCCTGCCCTCCACCCAAGCCGACCGAGCCAAATCAGGACTCCCTCAACGAAGAAGGTGTCCCGATCCGACTCAACCTCCCGGGGCCGGACCCCGTCCGAAAACGGTCGTGGTCCGAACCCGAAGCCGCCACCAGCGGCTGGTGTGCATCGCGGGTGAGGCTCCGAAGAAGACCACCCCGACACACGGGGCCGGAAGAGGTAAACACATCTGCGCCGCAATTTAAACTGCCACCTGCAGACGACGCAGAATATGCGACCTCGACCGTCCCGCCACCCCGCCAACGAAGCCCTCCCTAGGAAGAGCTCCGCCGCCACCTCGCCCGGACTAATCATCGTCAAGCGCTATTGTACCTGACGATGACTATTCCGGGCCATCAGAACACATCGACCTTAAGGGAGCCCTGGTGTACTCCAACCATTCATTCAACTGTGAGCAAGTTGACCCAACTTATATAATAACGTCTATTGTGAGATTACTTTGAGAGAAATCCTTTGTAATCGCTTGAATACCTAATCCAATCACGATAACCCTTCATCTAGACGTAGGCTATTCTTGATGGATTTCGTCTTCATAAAAGGTCCATTTAAATCAATAATAAAAAAAATAACTACGTTAAAAAAAACCGACTTTAAAACTAAAAAGTAAAAAATAATGAATATTTAATATTTATTATATACTACCTATTATTTATATGTCCTATTTACTAATAGGTTTGAAGTTGGTGCCAAGCCTTAAACAAATAATTATATTTAACCACTTAAATGAATACGAGCAAATTAATACAATGAAATGCCTACTTTAATGATTAAGAAACGTAAACAAACATAATAAAAAGCAATTAAATGTTATTTATTATTATAAGCAGCAATATCAATACGAAGAATAGTGAAAAAAAAAACAAAATTATGAAAATATATTTAACAGAATCCTTAAACTAAATGGATATGTGAAGTATGAAATGTCTACCTCAAAAATTAAGATACGTAAATAAAGCTATAAAAGAACAATTAAATCTTAATATGATTACTATGATAGACTATTGACTATTGATATAATCTTAATATGATAGATTATTATAATAGAAGATCGTGAAAAACGTTGGTTGGCCTCATGGCCATATATGAAATCATATATATGAAGGAAGGAAATCACGATTACGTCAAAAAACTCTTGATCAGCATAATTAGACTCGAAAAGATCCAATAGCGTCTTGCGAATTATTGAGCAGAGAGCTAAAAGACTTGGCCTCCCTTATGAGCGTTTAGAGAACGAGTCGACTGAGCAGAGGGCTCATACATTAGAAGTGATACGAAACCGTACAGCAACCGAGTCTGCTCATCAACTTGACAACCGGCTAGCAGCAGCGCGTCAGACTTCACGTATCCAGAACAACAGATGACATTAGTCACAGCACGGCTTGATTTCCTTCCGGAGGAGCTAGTTCAAAACTTGGACAAAAATGCTCATAAAATAAAAAGTAATAAGCCTATCTGAACCAAATTTTTATGGGACCAATTCGAAACTATTCCGCTTCAAACAAAAAAAGAATTACGTAAATCGGTTCAGAAATCACGGAGACATCGATGTATACATAAAAAAAACCGGCCAAATTGAGAACCTCCTCCTTTTTGAAGAAGTCGGTTAATAAACTAAACTATTAAAAACTAAAGTTATTACTTTAGAATATAAATATAATTGTAAGTTTAAATACTCCTACTACCTCCTCACCACGAGTCAACTTGCTGAGAATTTCATTTAAGTCGAAGCATTAAATTCTTTATTTAAGTTCAATTAAATTTAAATTAAACCTTAAATAAAAAAATATATACATGAGGAGCAAAAAAAAACTTAAGCACTTATATAAATATTAGATATCAAAACTAGCTAATCTAAGATAAAAAGAATATCACCGTGTCTCTAATAAACATACTTCTGCTCATTCCTTTTTAATTACAAAACATATTAACTGATTTTAAACAAAATATATTCCTTTCGGTACTTTTAATAGTTTTAAATAATACTTGGTACATACAAACTTTATATTTTTATATATAAAGACTGTCTCTCTCTTTTATGTTTTTTCTTAATGTGAATCCTGTTTTGAATGTGTATGTGGCTTTAATTAAAGGCATCTCTACCAGAGGTCAAAACCCTTTAACTAAGATAAGCATTAGAAAGATCGTAGTTAAAATTAATAAATGTTTTTTTGTGTTATAAGCACTCTAAGAAGTTACTTGAAAAAATAAAAATATCTAGTTAGAAAACTTTAAAAGGAAGAAGAAAGTCTTTAAAGTTCATACAAACTTTCTTACTTAAATCTTTTCACATTTAGCAAGATCAAAATTTATGTAAGAAGTTTGAGGTACAAATATGTGAAATAAATACCAACCTATCGGAATTCTCTGAAGTTATGTTAAATTTGTTGCATTGTTGAAGGGCGATATTAATAAACTAAGTGAGTGTACTTGTTTTGAGAAAGTCTTATAGTAATTATATCTATTGTATGGTTTTTTATACACACAATATTTATCTAATGAATGATAAAGTTTTCCATGGCTTTTCTGCTTTGCTGGCTTTCATGCTTTCCCAGCGCCTAAACTTTGAACATATTAAATGTATGGTCCAATCAAATGACCTATAATAACTAAGTGAACTGTTAAAAGTACATTTTTGGTAAATATAATAATTTATTTACCAAAAATGTACTTTTAACATGAACTTACAATTAAAAACTGTTATTTTAAATATCCTCACATACAATTCTATTAACTTTGATATAACATTAATAATATATTATACCTAAACATTAAACTGTGGATATCCTAGGTATATTGATACCTTGGTTATTGATATTGATCAATATTTCATTATTCGAATCCACTAAATAGAGATATTTCCTTATCTAGAGATTCCTCTAACTACCTACCAAAGAAAACTACACAAAAAAATATTATTATATCTTATCATATTAATATTTCACTTAACATGAACCATAATTTAATAATATATTGGAAATATGAATTAATTATTCTTACTAAAAATATCAAATCAAAAGATTCATGAAAAGACTGTACAGGTAAAGAAACTAAGGGACTCTTACAAAAAATATTTTGCTCAATTTTCTACTCCCGCTTTTAATCAAAATTTAGAAGCTTATAAGTACAAGTTATTTGACCAACATAAATGTAGTAAAATTTGTCCTTGTTTTTCATTTCATCAACGATAAGACTTATATTCCTATATTATATTTTTTTATAGCTTCCATATTTGAAATCCAGTGATTTAATGAAGACACTAGATTCTAATTCTAGAAATTTTTCTATAACCCGTACCTACGAAACTCAACCGCACTTCAGAAAACTGTGTAACGGAGTATTGTCACTCCAGTTGAGGAAGCAAAGAACATGTTAAATTACTATGTATTCAAAATATGATAATACCATCAATCTAAAATATTCAGGCATTTCCATTTCAATGAGCTCTTACAAAAACTTTGTAATTGTTCATTAGCAGCCGCTTCATTTATGCAACATTCGTTGGTTTGAAATATAAATTAACAGCGTTGTTCTTCAAAATATTCATTGTTCTTTATTTACAAAAAACCAACAATTCTTAGACTTACAGAATCCTTATATTGTGAAATCGAGTATCATAAAGATCTCATGGGAAAACTCATCTATCAATAAAATATAGACTCGTGTTGCTTTAAAGCTAAACTTCAATAAATCAATAACAACCTCTTCGTGTTCGTTAAAGAAGAAAAATACTCGAGCAAAACTTTATTAAATGTGACAGTACAATTACTAATAAATTCAGTTTATCATATGAAAACTTGCACAATTATAATTATATTTTAATGAGGAGATTACTTTTAATAATTTATTAAGACTGAGTATAAACTTTATTAAAACTTTATTTAGGTACCTTTACTTTTTATAGTTTTAAAAAAAATTCTTTTTTAAAATTTAAGTTTTCCCATACAAAATTTATTTGTTGCCTCTGAACTTGCATGAACTCTGGCGTAAGTTTGGCGTCCGGGTGTAGTCATTTTAGGTACTTCTAACAAAATACGGATTAATAAATAACCCAGGGAGCGATTTTTTTTTGTTTTGTATTGTTGTTTATCAAGGTTTACGAAAAAATCATTGAACAAATGTTGTTGGGATTGATGTAGGGCGGTTGCCTGGAAAAGGTGGCCCATTAATTACAATTAATCTAGTAATTCTATACTAGGTTAATTGTAATTAATGGGTCAAAGGAACGAGTGGCGATACGGTAGTTCAATAGGCAGAGTGACTAGCCGATTTCCCGGAAGTCACGGGTTCGAATCGCTTGCCCATATCGGTTTATTTTTCTTCTTTTATTTTAAAATCAAAGTGTCTAAACAAAATACAACATTTTTGGCGTAACATCTTTTTAAATATTATTAAGACAAAATTTCAAAACAAGAATCGTATACACTCTTTAAAATCTTACAAATAAAGACCTCCGGTATGTTTATTTTATTTTTATCATTTATTATACTCTTTTACTATTTCATATCTTAGGAAATGATTGTCTGTTTTATTTGTGACTTTTAGAATCTTTCTTAGCATAATGTAGTAAACCTAATTATTTTAGTATACTAATCTCAATTAAGAAATATACAAATACAAAATTTATGTAAAGAGATTTTTATAATAAAAGTAGGTTCAATACTGTTATAGCGAGATCTTCCTTCAACCCTATTATTTCTTTTTTTAATATACTCGTATAACGTTATCGAATACTTTCTTGACAGTAAGGTCTCTACGAACGTATTTCCACAATTTCTTCCTTATCTTATAGTTCTCTTGCGAGCCATTATACCTCACGTGACTTTTTTATCGAAAGGGTCTGTATAACAATCCAAGTCTTTCAAATTGTGATGTGTCTCCGATTACAGGTTAAAATTTATGTAGGTATTGTTTGACTATCGAAAAATTATTCAAAAAACACATAGTGATTTGGGTTTCGCAACATATCTGATAAAGTCAATAGCCAAAACATTCCAATAATTACACAGGTCTCAATTTAATCAGAACATATTTTTTTTGAATGAGAGATTTGATTGATTTAACCAATTACAGCTCAAGTTGAAGATTGTCTTCAACTAATTAGTTTCTCTCGTTATGCAATCATTGGGAAGGATCGTTGGACTTTAGGTCACTTCTAATTATTACAGACAAAATTGATTATTTATTCAGGGATTTTTATCTACTTTTCTAACCAAGAGTCGCTCGATAAAAGTCTGTTATTAAATAACTTGAATTAACATCATCTTTCATTAGTAACCTTGAACTTGCATTAATATGAGCGACATTAATGAATTGAAAAAAAAAAATATTTCGAACATTTAATTAATTGCAAAAGTTGTATTTGTTATTACATAAGCTGATTTATAGTAAGGTTTTATTTTCTTTACTTGTGGTTAGGATAACTTATCTTTGTTACAACGTACAATCTATAACACTAATTTTTCACTTAGAGCTGCGAAACATTAGTGGAATTAGTATTAATGTTATTTGGGTCAGTCGAGCCGGATATTAAACAGGAGTCTTCTTTTATAAGCGATAGTATTATCTAGTATTAGTTCATTATATTTGATAATGTTATATTGAATCTTGGAAATAAGTACTGACTTTATCCTAAAATTATTGTTATAAATTAAAGATATTCTTTTGAAAATATTTTTATTGTTCTATCTTAGCATGGAAAAGAGTTAATATATTAACCACTATGACAGGCCTGTTGGTCTGTGGTCAGCAACCCTGGATTCAGTACCGACAGTATTGCGTTAGATTTTCACAATGGACTACCTTTTGTCTCATCGCCTGATTGTTCTTTTAAAGTTTGTAATTGACACAAACTTTTCACGTTTTAAAGGCTCGAGCGACACAGCCATTTATTACTATCTAACGGTGGAGTTTTATACATTATGTGAAAATATTGGTTCAAGGTAAAACTTTGATAGTTTCAAAATAATACTAATTTGTCTTATATTATAATATAGGATTAGATATAATAGCTTATCACTGTGATAAAACGAATACTGAGTTTTAGTTGAATTTAATAAATCTTATGAAGAAAACGTTTACATGAACACTTTTACAAACTTACCTTTTAACGATCTAAACTCTATCTCCTCCCTTACTTTTAAAGAAATAAGTTTTGGGAATGTTTCTCATTTGAGTAATGCGTAAACTTTAGCAATATTTTAAATTTTAATATAAAATTTGAAAAACTTACCACGTTGAATAAAAATGTTAATGTTGGTAATAATATTTTTAATTAATATTCCTTCAAACACGTGTGTCAATTAAAATTAAATATTAACTTTTGCCAGATATATATATGAAATGATAAAACCAAAAAATAATATAAAAATATAAATGCTTATGTACAGATGCTTCCATGCAACAACGTAAATTATTTGCTTGATTTTAATAATGGCTACAGGTGGGCGTTTAAAGTATTTACAAAATATGAAGTTATATATTTACTTTAAAAATAAATACTTAAGTTAAAATAAAATATAATTTTAAGTGGGGCTCCCAAAGAAAAGACGTGTTTTTTTCCGTTTTAATAAATATTTTTACGGAACCCTCAGTGCCCGAGTTTGATACGCACTTGGCCGTTTTTTTTAAATATTGTTTGAGGAACAAGAGAGCGAGCCATGTCAATGTAGAACTTTAATGTTTTTTAAACATAGTCTTAGTTCTATCATTTTTTCAATTATATTTATTGTTAGTTACATCAATTTTACATTAATGACAAAAATCATGGATTTTTATCCTTAAGTCGTATGTAATAAAAAAAATTAACAATAGTACAAGAATAAAAATATTTTATAAAACACGTTTAATATTCACAAAATGGCCTATCAAAGTAAAATTGCTGAATGCTTTATGTATTATTAGCAAAAAAGATTTTAAAAGAGATTCGTTATGGTTCCTGAACTTTTGCTTTGTTTTTCTTTGTAGAAGCTTTGTTTCCTCTTTGAAAAGTATCTTATAATTGAGTTAATTCCAATCCCGCTACGCAATTTTCCGTGTTTTTTTGTTTAATATTATATATTACTTAATTTAATATTATATATAATACTTTCAAAACGGTCTTTTGAATGTAATTTTAGTAACGTTTTGCCACTCAGATCAGTGGAAATTGGTCATAAAGGTAATTCACTATTAAAAAAGTAACTGAACGAAACACTTGCACTTTATAACCTGCCAAGAAAATTTATTTGTAAATTTTGGTATCGATACGATAAATTCAAGTCTCTAAACGATTGTTAAATTGTTAACTATTAATTACTATCTACAAAGTCTTAAATTTGCTTTATGTTGGTTGTATTGTAGAAAGACAAAATCAATATACACATTAAGTAAAAAGCTAAATATTTATTAATTATTTATTTATAATTATTTATTTATAATTATTTATTTTTAATTATTTATTTATAATTATTTATTTATAATTATTAATTGTGCTTCTAAAGAAATGGTCATTGAAACATTTTAACTAGAAAGCTATTCTGTTTTAAACTGATCTGTTTTCTTTTTGTACTTATTCTAAAATCGCACAAAAATATTGAGCACAGTTCATAAATGATTATGTATTATGTGAGCTCCTAAAATGTTATAAGATACAATATGTTTTTTTTTATATTTATGATATTAGTGTATAATAGTTGCTATTATAATAAATTTGATTTTAACTACCTAATGTATCTTCTCTCGTTCTGAACGAAAAGTTTTTAAGGAAACAAATAATAATGATTGATAGATTGCTCTTTCGTTGTAGATAATATTAACAAGTTGGTTAGTTTCCTTCCCCAGCTCTTAATGTGCAAATGTTTTATAAGAAATAACAAAAACTTGATTACAAACATATTATTCATTCTCAAGAATTATTATAATAGGTAGGTGTGCATTGAAAATATTTAATATAAAAAAATCGTGTTCAGAATAAAAAAATAAAAATATTTGCTATTTATTTTCCTGGTTGTAAGTTACGAATGACAAGGAAGCAGTTGACAGGGAAATAAATTAACAAATAAACGAGGAAGAATGAATAAACATCGAAGTAGCGAAATCTACCAGTGCAGTGTTGACGTTTTTATTTTATATTTATAGAATAAAGATTATAATCTGTCCTTAATGTGTAATTTTGCAAACCGAAAATTGTACTGTAAAGAAACATTAGATATATATACATATATCTATTTTTAATTTACTTTTTGCTAGTTTGGGTATTTTTTAAATAAATGATTAAATAAATAATGAAATTAACATCTAATGTAAACTAACGCTATAGAATATACATCGATCATTAATTTATAATAAAGTTTATTATTACATTAAATAAAATAGTAGGTGAAATTAGAAAAGATCAGTTTACTTATGAATTCCTCAGAAACTTTTGTGATGAAACAGGGATTAAGAAAACGAACGCTAGAGTGAGAAACAAGATTTAGTTCAGGAAAAAAAGAAGGATGCTATTTTTTATTTGTGGTAATTTTCTCTAAATGTCATTCACGAAGTATCAGTTACAAACCCGACATTATTTTACATTCTGTTTCTTTGTAGTAAAGTTATATTATGAATAAGTTAGTACTATATAGTTACTTACGAGGTCGCAAGTTCCATTCTGATCGCATCGATGTATTTTTTACTCTATATTCATTTTTAAAAAATACAGCAATCTTGATTGTACAGGTACAAAAGTTAAGCCTCATTACAATAGTGTATGTCTATAGAGACATGAGAAATTTAACCAAACTATGATGAAATGGTCGGTAATTAGTTTTCAGAGTTACTGAATTAGTCGAAATAGAAATAAGTGGTAAGCGATTCGTCTCACAGATTTCTTGTTATATTCTTTTATTCAGAAAAATATTATAATTATAAATTGTAACTACCTGTTAGCATGAACTAAACTGTCTAAAATATTTAATAAATAAATAATTCTGAAAAATAAATACGTCACATACCTTTCTTTACGGTATGCTATGGTGAAAATAATTTTGTAGCTGTGTTTGATGTTTCTTAAAACTTTCCCAAATATAATATTCATTTGTAATGTAATTATATCCATTTTATAAGTAAACGTGTATAGTTTTTGTATGTCTAGCAATGCGATTATGTATTTTACATTTATTCACTAGAAACATTTGGTTTGCATTCCCGAAAATACCTCTATGAGATGTTGCCACCATCCCGGTAAAGACTATCGTATCGAGAATTGATAATTCAAAGTGCTCTTAGAATAGTAATTTTCCTTTCAAGTCAAATATCTGTTTGTTTGTGCCAGGAGAACTGAAACAGGATTATCTCTTTGAATTCAGACTAAATCAAATTTTAGAGGAAGCCAGTTGACCTTAAATTGTTAGACCACTCTACTCAAACTAATTTATTTACAAAGGTTATTTATAAAGGTTAAAACAAAGGTTATTTATTTTCGATTAAATAATGGTCTCCAAAGAAATATTGCAATGATAAGGATAAATATTTGTTTAAGCTCAACTAGATCCAATTTAAATTAATTCTATGAAAACTACTATTCAATTCAGTAATATATTTGACTTATAAATACATCATTTATTTAAGTGCTTACATTTATTGGAATAACAAAAGCTTTATCCTAAGCAAAATCTTTAGACTTTAATCTCAACAAACATAGCCGATTAAAAAAAAACCGCATTCAAATCCGTCCACGCTTTTGGCCGCTACATTAACACAGACAGACACACAGATACACAAATACACAGATCGACAGGTCAAACTTACTCTTTTTAGTCGGGGGTTAAAATAACTAATACTTTTTTATTAATTGTTGCAGGTACATTTAACTGGACAAAACACTGGAGGAAAGTCAAAACTATCTTTAATCTATTAAATATAATTTCTGAATTGGAAATAATTTAAAAATAATATGGTAAGGAATAAAATAACAATAATTCATCGATAAATATTTTTGTATTAAGGCATCGTTCTCATCAGATATTTAATAATATTATTTTTCTATTACGTATAGATGATAGTCAAAGATAAATCTCGGCTCGTAGAAAATTGGTACGGTTGAAAAAAAAATAAATAGATTGTATTGAAAAAAGTAACGACAAGATTAACGTAATATTAATACATGGTATCGATTTAATTGGGCTTAGTTAGAGTAAAAAATAGGTTAAATATTTTTTACTTTATAAAGAGTAAAGGTTACGTTTTTATTTCATTATATAAGCAATATAGAAGGTAAAGGTAGACTTCTTTTATCTTACTACAATAACTTGTTATATTTTCAAAGGCACCGGATATTAAAGTGACTTTCAGTTCACTTTCATCAGTCTCACCGCAAAATTTATACTTTATTTTCAAAATTATTATAGATTGCCTGTTTCTAACGAGTTGGATAAGACAGGCAAGATTATGTTTAAAAGTCAGCTTGTAGCTTGTCAAAATGTTTAATTGACACAATGATGAGGAAATATTTAGGCCTTGGCCTAATAAATAAATTCTTGCTTATTGATATATATCAATAATAATAATAAATATTTATTGTTCTATTATTCAGCGCCTTACATTTGTATACAAATTGTACCTTTTACATACTTTCTCGTTGAAGAGCTAAGGTTATACTACAAATGTAAAAATTTCCTAAATAAAACAAATGTTATACTTCGATCTTTAACTATTTCGCCAATAATATTCTGTATACCATAAACTAACACACAAATAAACCATTTGAAAAAAATATGAAAACACGAATAAAGGAATCTGAGTTAAATACACAGGTACATACTACACTTTACACTTCACTTTACTTTTGTACAATCGTCTTTAACAACAAGTCTTAGTTTAAAAGAAAAATCAAAAAAATAAACGAAATTGGATTTCCGTAACAATTTAAATTTATCGTAGTTATATAAATCTGCTTTTATATCTTACGTTCCTCTATTTCAAAACATCTAAAACCAACTTTTTATTTTTTCTTTGGAAAAAAAATAATTACGGATACCCGCCGGTGAAGAAGGTGATGTGAGATGACCTTTGTTATATGGCAGCATGGAAAACGCTGTCACTTTTAACACGACTCCATAAATAACCAACGGTTGCCCTCATAGCTTTAGTGGGAGGCAATGGAATCGCTTTTGCACTTACCGTGATGCCCTAACGGAACTCCCAAATGAGGATGCCCTGAAAAACTTAGAGCACCCTCATGACGTAGGCCTATGGTAGGTAAGAGGGATCACCCTCACTTCATTTCTATAACTACCCTAAAACAAAAGCTTGAAATTTACTATTAACTACATTCAATTTACTAAAAGAATATTTATATTTATCATTTCAATACAATACAAACATCGCTCTATATTATATGTACATCAAAGTATCGTATACACCATGTACTTCAAAGCATTCTTTAGGGTCACAATTGTTGTCTGACATTTTGACAATTTTACTCGGAGTAAAATCCGACAGAGATGTGGCGACTGTCAAACTGTTGTGTAACGGATTTCAAACTTATATCTATTTTTACATTTTAATACAAATAGCATAAGTTATAACAAAGAAAACTTCTGATTGATAATAAATCAACGAGGTAGACTTATTAAAATTATAATTGTTAAAATATCAATGCAAACAGAAAATATTTTATCGCAAAATATCACACAATCACAATTATCTTTTAGCAGTTTCTACAATCAGCCTTGTGCCAGTAACAGGTATTATTATTTATTATATCTTATTTAATATTCGTTTTAGATAGTGTAGTCAATACACAATTACCTTATTTTGTATTAGTTTTAATTTCATTTTAAATATATTTTATTAAGTAAATTGATTTTCTTTGCACCCTTCGCTGCCACCAAACTTAATTAACGATCTATATAATTATTTCCACTACTAAACTAGTGTAAAATATTGAAATTAAGGTTTATCAGAATATAAATATTACTTTAAAAGAAAATGCAAAACTACCAAAAATTGTTGTTTGTAAATTATATTTTTAACAAAATGTAATTTACCTTGACTACTAAAAGCAAACATTTTAAGGATTAACTCTGTTATGCCGCGATAAATCATCAGCATCATTAGGGGCGAAGTATCTAACTTTTATTATACGTCCATTATCTAGCACGTATGAGTACTTTAATAGATAAAAGCTTCATTGAATCCGGAACATTTAATATGTAAATAAATAATATTATATATTTTATTCAATGTTATAAAAAGCAACAAGATTAACAAATTAAACTTATTGAAATTATTTTACGAGTATAAACTTTATTTTTACTTACAGTCTTATTAATTTTTCTTGAATATTTCTTAAAATGATTAGCGTATAATATCAACTGATTTTAGAAAAGTAGGAGTAGGAGTAGTATTTTAGAAATTACTACTAGATATTTATTCTATAAGTTACAAATAAAAAAACAATATCTAAAATAGTTATTTGCCTAAATATTGTGTTAATAATAAATAAAAACAGATATTGTTTACTTAATCATATTTAATTATCTTAATTCCCAGGCTTAACTACAAAGCAACTTAACAGAACAAAACTACATCTCTTCTACAGCGACAAACATGTCAGAAATAAAAATATAAAAAGCTTATCCGAAGTGGTGTCCATTGCAACTGCAATACAGTCCTTTAAACGTTGAGGCCAGTTATCAATAGAAGCACGCGCTCTTTGCGTGGGGAATTTCTTCACTACCAATCGTATGGATTGTTTTAGGGACTCCAAATTATCATGGTGTTTAGAGCAAACTATATGTTAAGCTCTAAAACTCATAACAGCTCTGATGAAATCCGAGACGTTCGCTTCCAACCAAGACTGCGTGCACCGAGCTTTATGACCCGGCGCCGAGTCTTGTTGGGAGGACCATACTTGGTTATTGAAATTGGTGTTCTTAAGGGGCGCAACTACCTTCTCCAGAATGATTTCTTAATTCACTTGTGCCGATGTTTTGATACCTTTTTCACAAAAATATAGCTCAGTCACTCCTTCATAGCTAACACCCCACCCAACCATCACTGAAGTCGGATAATGTCCACATTACACTCGACTAATTGAGAAGTTTTCTTAGAGTTTGGAGCATAAATACGGTCATTTTGTTTGATCACGGCCAGATCTTTCTCTGTCACAAACAGAGGAAGTCTCATTGTACGTATTATTAGCCCGGTACACAAACATTTCACTAATACCAAGTGTATGGCGAGTTTTAAAAATTGCATTTGGCTCCACACCTACTTTGTGTAATGCAATTACAGCGATTCTCTTCTCTTTATCACCCCTATCCATTTTAATATTGCAAAATATTGTAAAATGTATTGGCGCCAAAATGATAAAACATAATGAACAATCGTATAAAAATGACAGATTCCAAATTCAAATGTAATATTTTTTTATTTTTAATTGTAACAGTATTTATGGCCAGACTTTGAATACGTACATGAACTAAATGATTTCAATTAGATAATTTATCAACCACTTATAATAGCTTAGGCGAAATTAAATCACCTCAGCCGTCAGGGATTTCTGTTAGACAAGATAGATGAGAATATCCCAATAGCAATAAGGAAAATATTAAATTTCTATTTCATATTTATATTCATGTGTTTGGAAACTAAAAGAAATTGTAATCATATCATTTAAGACACTCGCTGGATTATGAAATATTCGATTGAAATATAGTATGGTTGTAGGCTCCAACATATATCAATAAAAAATGATCGTGACATTCGGGTGTGTTGTTGGATTAAGTTATAACCCAAGGACACTTTTAATCTAACAGATTAATACTTTATATGTATTTAGTTAGTCATACTGTACTAATAACCAGTTTTTGTTTTAAAATGAAGTTCATCCAGAGGTCATAGTGAAATAATACACAAAGCGTTTGGATTAAACGGAGTCATAACGATGTAAATTGTGGACGATAAAAGATTAAATATAACCATCATTGAAAATCTGAATGGAATATATTATTATTTATATTTTCATTGTAACTTTCGCAAAACCACTGCGACATAACCTGTTTAATAAATATGTTAAAAGATTCGGATCTTATTAAATTTTAGCTACCCAAATAATTTATTTTATTACATAGATAACATTTTTGATCTTTTTTGAGGTCTGATCAAATTGTGGTCTGAGACTTTAGTTACGATTGAGTTAGTTAATCATTATTATCTTATGAACCGGAGAGAGTCTTTTGATATACAAGAGCGGACACGATGCTTGCCTTTGGCATAAAAGATAAAAAGCTTCAAGTAAGTTCTCAAGTTTTGGCATCTTTGACAATTTAAAGGCGACCAACAAGAAGAATCCAAATAAAAAACACGTAAACGAGTTTGTTTTTTAGGCGTGTAAAAAATATTAGTAAAAAAAATATTTGAAGTGAAAGCAGTCCGCTTCATACGATTTTGTTTTCAACATTTTTGATTGAATGTAGATATATTTTAAGGCTGAATTTTATTTCTCGGGTCTTATTTATAAAATTTTGAAATCTGAAAAATGTTTTCAAATTGTAGCAAGATATATTAAAAGGTTTTCATTTTATTTATTTAATTTAAATAACCAATTTTATGTATGGGCATTATACACAAAGTACCTAGAATAAATACTTTTTTTTGTGGATACTATAATTTGAATTTTATTTAATATTAAAAATCGTTTTCTACCCCTGAAAGTTCTTTAACTGTGTTTCTTAACACAAAAGAAGCAGTTTGCTAGATTTAATATACTTATTTCCTTCAAACGCATGCAAAAATTCTTCATTTTTACCATTTAACAATTTTTTTCGATTTCGATTTATACTCAAACGACTACATTAAATAAATAAATTGTGTGCAAAATATACAGAAATATTTATACATTTTAACGTTATAAATGAAATTAAATCAATTATTTACTTACTTGATTGACTTCACAATGTATTGAAATAAAACTATTTTTGCGGATTTAACTAGCGTACATTAAATTAAATTTTAAATTAATCGAAAATTAATAATCTATCTATCTATTCGTATCCCTATGTATTTACCGAAACTATTTCAAATAGTAGAGAATTCTAAATAGTTTGAGTAGAGGTACTAGTGATGAAGGGATTTTTCGAAAATCCAGACCAATTGTTTCTAATAAATAAATTTAAAAAACGTATTACTACGCATACAACAATTATACAAGTTTACTTATAAAATAGATTTAATTATATTACTAATTAATATTATATTTCGGAAAGTTATGGGACAACTACAAAATTATTATCATCATAGCGATGAAAACGTAAAGAAAGATACGTAACGTATTTATTTTTTCAGAATTATTTATTTATTATACATTTTAGACAGTTCATTTTAAAAAGTAATTACAGTTTATCCCTATAATATTTTTCTGAATAAAAATGTAACTTATTTCTAATTTGGCTAATCTAGTAACTCGGTAAACTA
Source organism: Napeogenes sylphis (assembly GCA_959347405.1). Taxonomy (NCBI): domain Eukaryota; kingdom Metazoa; phylum Arthropoda; class Insecta; order Lepidoptera; family Nymphalidae; genus Napeogenes; species Napeogenes sylphis. The sequence continues at coordinate 13,967,143 of OY365776.1, forward strand.
ATTACTGCTATTTTCATCATGATTTTGTTAAATTTAATGACGAATAACAACAACCAACCTTCAAACAACCTTGTAATTTTGTTACGTCTACAGTGTAGTAGAAACTTATTTTATTTATCTATACAATCATTATTGCTGTAAAAATGTCTAAATAAATATAGAATAAAAAATACATCGATGCGATCAGAATGGAACTTGCGACCTCGTAAGATATAACTTATTCATAATATAACTTTGTTTAAAAACAAACAGAAGGTGAAATAATGTCTGGTTTGTAACTAAATGGATAAAAAAAAACAACCCTCTTTTGTCATGAACTCAATCTTGCTCTTATACCAGCGTTCGTTTTATTAATCAATGTTTTATCACAAAAGTTTCTAAGGAATGCATAAGTAAACTAATCTTTTCTAAATTTATATAAATATAGAATGAAAAATAAACCGATACGGGCAGGGATTCGAACCCGCGACTACTGGGAAACCGTCCCGTCGCTCTACCAACTGAGCTACCGTATCGCTGTCCATCTCGGTGAATTAAGCATTCTATATATGATCGTCATTATCGAGACGGTAGTGACATCTATTAGGTTTCTTTCGAAATTTCTTAACCAATGCTACATGAACAGTGATAAAAACAAAAAGTTAAATGAACAGTGATAGAAAATTACTAAGAAATGTGACTAAATATTTATATTTTTGCCAAAAATTCTGGTTCAAATAGAAGTGTTTTCTGTTACTACCTGCCCTTTCAACATTTCTTAATTTTATGATCGCATTACAAAACAGAAGGTAAATAGAATAAATGGCAAAATTATGGCCAGAGAACATCTTATTCTCTACGTAACTCAGTGGCAATTTAATATTGAGCTTTTGTGCCCTAAGGAAAGGATCCAATAACTTATTAACTTAAACATTTTTATTTGACTGCTAGTAAGGACGCTATGTCTTCCAAAAAATAAACTTAATTAATGATGTTTTATTTTTATGCAATTACAATGGAATTTGTTTTGTTTTTAATATTCATTTAACCTTAAAAAGTAAAAATATTTTTTAAGAAAGTGTCTTAATTTAACTATTAGTTCTATCACCACCATACTGTTGGTAATTTATAGTTGTTCTCCAAGAGAATGAATATAGCATTATATATTATAATAATAAACTATACACATGCATTTTCATCAAATTAAAAAAATATAAATAGGACAATATCTGGACAAAAAAGAGGTTTAGATCAAAGGTTTCCTATGATTATCATTATTACTTACATCATAAAGTAATTAAAAAATAAATTAATTTTAAAGAAAATATTAAGTTAATCTTGTATAGTCTACTAATCTTGTATAGTCACTTTGTAATGACATCACTTAAGCTATTTGTAATTTTAACGCTGAAACTAAAGTTCATAAAGCTACTTGCTACGAGCTACTTCAATAAAGTGGTTCTGAACAAAAAGGCAAAGTTAGCGGGTATTTTTACTTACCCTTACCTTAAAAGCTGACTTCAATCGTAAAGATAAGTGCTAAAATTGTGTTGTTAAATTGTAACAAAATAGATGTACTGGATAAAAAAATGATCTATTAAACAAAAATATTCTTAACCTGTCTTAAGTTTAAGTAAATGGTAAAGGTAACTTTAACCGTTTTAGAGTTTACATATATAACTGCTGGATTTGAAATTCCAGGTCATTCTTCAAAGTAGGATATTTTTTCCTGGATCATCATCTGACCTGGATAAATCGACTGGGTGTGTAATATAAGTTAATAATGTTAAAATATAAAACATATCCACAAAGCTGAGAGGTAAACAATATTTAAAGTCATAATTCCCGAGGCTGGTAGGTAATTAACTATGGCTATGTACACAACTCTCATTATACATCCATTAGCCTCCACGTGTATTGACTCGATGAAGCTAAATTGTTTAATATACCTTATTTCTGACCTCTTGATCTGAACTGATCAATAATGTAATTGGTATTAATCTTCTAATGAACTGTACACTTCAGGAAATATTATATTTTAAGAAATATTTAAACAAAATAAAGTAATAAAAGAGAATTATTTAATATCGGACGATGTTTTAAAATTATGGAATCTCAATTATTTGATTCAGTTTCATTTATATCAATACTAATTATAAACTCGGTTGAATAAATTTATTTCTAGAATATTTATTTATCGATAATTATTTAAGAGATCTTTACTTATGCAAGAAGATTAAAATGTACTTAAACTTTTCTCTGCCATATTTTTCGTATAAAGTTTTGGATCTCCTTTTTGGTTTTCATTACATGAAACTAAGCTATAACACGATGATTCCCAGTCAATATGTAATAAAATATTATATTATGTCTGAATAAAAAAAAGGAAGTCATGAAAGTGTTACAGGATTGTAGTAGAGTATTTTTATCTGGTTTGATTAAACATTATTTTATTACCGAACATGATTCCCACAAACCATAAACCCTGAGAAGTTCTGACGTCAGACTGGCGGCCGTTCCTAAAAAAATAACTTTTGAAAACATGCTAGACATGTCTATATATAGCGCTACCTCATTTTTTTTATATAAGAGAAGGTTGGCCCAGACACCACTTGAGGAATAAATAAATAAATAACTATAAAAATGACAGATGAACTACAAACCAATTTTGCATATTGATTTTAAAGCAATTTAATAACAGGCCTAACGAGGTTTAACCGTAAATCTTCACAACTGTTATGATGACAAACCTGACGACAGATATTATTACTTTTTAAGAAATATAGACTTTTTCCTCTCGAGATTCGAGTATAAGATTGCAAGTAAAGATTACATTTAACTAGTTAACTTAATTCCGCAGCTTGTGACCTAAAAATATTAAATTTGATTTTTATAAAATTAAACGATTTAAAAAATATCTAGGCTCTTAATTATATAACATATTATTTATTTAAAATCTAAATAAGCTTAACATGGCTACACATGTTTAAAGATATTTTAAACATATAAAACCACATTTTTTAATATTTAAGAACCCTAAATTTAAAGCAATAGTCACGCTTTAGAATTTACTACACTATGAACAGACTCAAAGTTTTTCTTTTAAGTTTAACAAAAGTCTAGACCACTTTATCTAGCGCTCGCTGGCACTTCTGAGAAAATAATGTAAGCAGATCCATGGTTAAAAAGTAATACATATCAGTATATCAGCTTTCTAATATAACTTTTTTATGTTAAATACAAAGATTTAATAATTTATACGAAACCTGTTAATCTTAAATACGGTTTTCAGGTTTGTGATGAAATGTACATTTACTTTTGAAGTTTTTTCTTTCTGCGCAAAAGTTCTTGGTATGACAATAATATTCGCAATATTTATTTAAGCCCAACTAAGCAACTTGATATTTTTTTGTATTACAATTTTGTGGTATAGTTTAGTAATTACTTTAATATTCTCGTAATTGCTATATAACATGTTTCCCTGCTTCATTATATGTAAATTATATATAAAAAGGATATTCACATTACTCTTTAATACAATAATACATTATTGCAAAGGCAGCGAAATAGGCAATTGCAGATCGAGTATGCAGAGTATGAGTCGCAGAGGTTATTAAATACGTTGTTTATTCAGCAAAAAGTTTTTTTTCAATTTCCATTTTATAATCTCCGTTTCAAATCTGTTTTTATTATTTGAAAATTACTCCGAATGCTACAAACGATTGAATTTCATGCCGTGGCTATGGCTGGCAAAATTCCGCCTTTTGTAACGTATGATTTTTTTTGTTATTTCAGGTACATTGAAACCAGTTAGAGGAAAGTTATATATTTTTATTATTACTAGTAGATTTACTTGACTTTATTATTACTAGTAGATTTACGAGAACTTATAAATACTTTTGAATGTAATCAATGGTGATGTTACAGGATCGTAATCGGGCGCTATTATTATAATAAAATGTTATATATGTACTAAAAATTAGTTTTAGAAAGAATATTTTAATTAAAAAATCACGTTAATAGATTACTGCATTTTAATTTTGCTTTATTTATAATAATATTGTAAACATAAACCGTTGGTGTGATAAATTATTCATAATTAAGTAAGATCTGTTTTTTTATTGTATAAATAATGCTTTAACAGTTTCTTTTAATTATTATATTGAAATGTCTGTAAAAAGTCTTCATTTGATGAATGAAAACTGTTACACTATTATTATTAATATATACCCAGTAATTTGTAATTATTATTGTTGTTCGTTTCAGTATTAAACTTGTTAATAAATAAGTTATCAAGTTATGTGAAATAAGTTTTCGTTCCTTTTTTGAATTCTTTGAAACAAGAGCCAATTTAAAGCCAATTTAAATCCTTGTTTAACAGAAATCCTGCCTGTAGTTCTATTCCATTTCTAGGTATTGTGGATGTAAACTGAGTACTTCACGTAACAAGCTTCTAGACTTTATTGACCAAAGACATGTTTACAAGTGGTGAAGCTCTCTCTATGAGTATCAATAAAATTTACCGAAAAAAACAAACGAGAGGAACAATAAAACCAAAATAAATATAAAAATAATAAGATTTAGCTTACGAAATCAAAAGATAACAAAACACAGTAATTATAAAATTAAAATTTAAATCAAGTAGAATAACATGTCATATATATATATAAAAATATATGTAGCATACTATAAAACATACATGTTTATCAATATAAACATGTATGTTTTAAAGTATATATATATATATATATTGATAAACCATTATATCATTTTCTGGCAGCGTTAACTCATTAAAACTGTAAAATAATTTCTTGCTTTAATAACTGCTTTCTTCTTTCGCGGCAAGCTAACCATTTAAGCTTAGAACAGGCACCGACAGGCTTGGTATAGGTCGTTTAGGCTTAGAGCTGAAAATGATATCGAATTTGCGGAGATGAAAAATGAGCGAAAGCAATTACCAAAAAGATGAAATTAAAATTAAATAAACTTTAAGTAACGTTAAGACCCAATACGGTTGAAAAAAGTCACAAATCCAAATGGTGGGGATGCTGCTGTAGGAGGCGTGCAGCGTCTTATTAGAAATCGACTACAGGATTCAGATCAAATAAAACAGCTCTTAGGTACAAAGGCATTTAGAAGGGTATTTAAAAGTTATTCTGATGAAATAAACTAACCTTTAATTTACCAAAATATAAATATAAAAAAATGTATCAGATAATTTAAAAGCTTTTTATAAAGTAATAAAAAAATGAAGTACTTTTAATTACTTTATTCTGCAGCGAATACAAATGAGAGAAAAGTTAAGATGCAATAAAATTCTTACAACTTTTGCCTCCTTGAAACCCTTTTATATCTTGTTCTTAGTTTAATTGTTCTACTCTTCAATTCAATTAATTGCTTCTAAGACATTCTTTTAACAAGATTTTAAACAGCTTAAACATCTAGAGGCATTAAAAACAACCTATTCAGTTGTTCCAAAGTGATGAAAAATACAAGTTCGTGAGTTTTAAAAATTCACTATATTAAAATAACTTTAAATTGGTTACTTTACTAAAATAATCTAAATATCGTTCTAACTTCGTTCGTATTGTTCTATATTAAAAGAAGGTGTAACAAGCCTAGAGATCACCACACACGTGATCACACACACACACAAGAATAGGAAGGAGAAGGATGACTTGCAAAAAATTCTGGTAAAAACTCCGTACATTCTTTGGCAATATTAGAATATGCAACAGAGCGTTGCCGGTCTTTGAAGGAGTAGGCTCGGTTATTGAAAGTGTTTGCGATACAAAAAACGTTTATTTCACATTTCCGTAGTTCATCTTAGAAAGTTTCTTGAAAGAGTTATTGTTGAGGAATCATTCCTAGCGTTAAGGGATTAGAACCTTCCTACTGTTTTACTGGTACAAGAAAATATTTTGCACAAATTCATAACTCATTCAATATAACTTTCAAAGCAAATTGTAAATTTGAACGCTCTTATTTTATCCGTTAACTCTTTCATAGTTATAAAAGTAATTTTAGTATTTATAATAATAATAATTTATTTATTTAAGATTAACCTCCATGTGTAGGTAATAATTTAAAACTTACTAACTAACGTTAGTACGATAATTGTATCGTATTTTAGTATTTCACCGAATTGTTATATTGATATCACTGTCATCATTTAAAGTGTCGGTGACCCAGTGGCCCAGATACTTAATTTTATTTACCCAGCAAAGAGGTTTACCACAGATCGAGACCACCGGTATCTCTAAATAGGTTTTAGAACCATCAGTGGACCCTCTCTAATCTTTTCTTTATATATCTTTGTGTTTTGTTTATCTTTCTGTGTATTTATTTTGATCGTGAATTGATTGATAATGTGCAACTGTGTTATTAGAAAATAACAGTGAGATATAAGATATATTAAAAAGCCATCAAAAACTACGTAACAGAAGTAAGTAATTAGGTCAAGATTAAATTTATAACCTAACCAAAAAGTAGACTATAATCAAAAATAGAATAACTTAGAGTAAAAAACTTTAAATATACTACTTTAAATATGTAGGTATTATTCTACATACAATTCATTCTGTATAATATTTTAGTAGAAAAAAAAATAAACTAGCAACAAGCCAATTCTACAATCTTCACAACTTAAAAACGTCAGGAATACAAATTTTGACCACAAATTATATATAAGTGACCAACACTAAAATATTAAGAATAATATGAATATTAACAAAAACAAACACACACTTAAATAGGTCAGATTTAACAAAGCATTTGTTTTGTTAAGACTTATTAAGAATGCTGAGAAATAGCTTTCAACATAAGCCAATAGTACTCTGGATTAATTTTACATTCAAAACATTGTATACCTACTTTATTATTAATTACCCAGAGTTACTTTGGAAATCTGTTTGAAGTTTTAGTCCCAACACAAACAAAGGGCTGTGACTTAAGATTTCCTAAATGATTTATACTAATTACATGAATAACAACAACTAATCGAGTTATAGTTTACTAAAACATATTTTACTTTTAAGAATTATCACTATAAATGATAATCGGTATTTTTTTTTCCGACTGAACAGGTGTAATTAAATTATAGCTAGAATCTTATTGTCGTTAGTTCCTTTTAGAATAATGAAATATATAGAGATAATGATTAATTGAAATAATGACTTGTGCGTTTATATAATGGATTAAATAACAAATCTACTCTCTTACCTTAACCTGTATATTTATTATTACTATGGTTTAAGCACTACTTAGGTTTTTTATGCAAAATCGATTTTTAACATTTGCTTGCGGCATTAGTGTTGCTACTAAAACTATAATATTTAAATATGTTAACAAATGTGTTATTATATAAACACAATATTTTAGATAAAACATAAATAGACAACACGCGTTGTGTTCAAGCTTGGAGTGGTAACAAGTATTTTCTATAGGTTTGTTAAGTGAATTTAAAGTTGTTGCAAAAACTTTAAGCAAAAGCTGAAATGGAAATATGTTATGCATATTTAAAATATATGTAAGTATAAAAAACAAACAAAAAAGTTTTAGTACTGATATTGCCAATTTCTAGTTCTTTTTAATATTCTTTTTTTATATGAATCTAATAACTACTTATTTATTTAATTAATTTTTAAAATATTATCTTTAGATGTGTTTCATTAAACCAAGAACAAATTAAATACAGTGTAAAATTTATATGGTTTTTAATTTACAAGTTCATGCAATTGTATTTATAGTAATATCACAGCCTCAATTTTCAAGGATTAGTAGCCACTTGATTACTCCTTCATCATTGATAAGATTTTCGGCTGGTCTATCAATTACTTCTAACGCTACAAATTGATCTTTGGTCGAACCAGAGATGAGAACGATTTACTAATTACTTGTAGAAATAGAGAAAATAGTTGAAATGACTCCGTTTGTCAGAAAAGAAGTAAAAAAAAAATATTTGAAAACTTTATTCGCATTGCATTTAATTAAAGGAATTCGCATCGTATTAATTTTCCATCAGGTTGCAGTGGTAAAGGGAGTGAGGGGCGGCAGGAATTCGATTAAAAAACCGTTCAATGCTATTGAACATTGCTATTGCTATTAATATGCAATGATGACAACTTTTTTACTACCTCAAGGGCATTCCTATTGTCAAATAAGCAGTCACTCAGTTCGTAACTAATTCAGTACATAGAAATCTTTCGTAATACAAATGTTAGGTTCTTAAATAAGAAATTGGCGTTTTGTATAGAGTAGGAACAAGAAGTCAAATATTTTTTATATTATATATTTTATTAATCAAAGTATGGAGCATTGTGTCCTATGTATTTTTGCCATCTTATAGGTATTTTATTGATCCGTATACTAAGAAAACTAGTCGAACGGGAATCGATAAATTTTTTAAGGCGGATTGGACTGCCCCTTCGGAGACGAATTTTTTTCCTTGCAAGAAATTATCGAAATTTCGAAAAAAAAATGTTAATCAGCAGTAATAAGCAGCAGTTATGTGGAGCGTATGACCAGCCAGCCAATTGCGATGAGCGCTTTCAATTATCGTAGAGAATCCATTTTTCATCACAGGTAATGATTTGATTTAAAATCCCTTAATTATTGTGCCGGTTCAATAATGTAACGCAGCAGTTGACGCGGGTTTGCCGGTTTACTTCAGTTAATGCATCCCACCAATGGTTCCCACCTTTTAAGTTTTTTAATCTTTCCAATTTGCTTTAAGTAAATTAAAACAGTTTTATCACTAATACCGAAACCTGTAGATAATTCGGAAGTGGTTTGCGATGGATCTGCTTCCAGAATAGCCTCCAAATCTTCATTATCAACTTGGGTCTCCGGCCGTCCACGGAAAACGCAAACAGAAAAAAAAACAAATGAATGACGGTCAACGAAAAAAAAAATACATGAGTAAATAGCTGTAAAAATTTGAATTCGGAATTCTTTACCAAAGAAGAGAAATTTGTGATTAAAGTGGCCAGTACGAAAAACGCCAATTTCATATGTAAGAACCTATTATGTTATAATCATGAACTAAATTTAATTCAATAGAAACATATCAAGGCATAACGTCATAGTATCTACATGATTGATCATTAAATTTCAATGCAACATGATGTTGACGCAGCAGTTATAGTAAAAACCCATTTTATCTCACGATGATGACGACAATTACTGCTATAACTGATGCGATAACATGGTTACGATGTATAGTTTCCTTTATGGGCACTTACACACCTCATTTTACCCATATTCCAGATACGAATGTTAAAAATTGGATCAGCACAGTGCTCATACAAATAGTAGGTACGGGTACTTCGAAACGTAATTACTGTGGTCGAATTGAATGGTTTGTGTAAGCTCGTAGAGTAAGTTATATACTTATCGCTTGTAGTAGCCATCGTATCACCACATCACTTATAGTAAACTATTATTAATAAAATAGTTTTTTTATATTTACTGCTGGCTTAATGCCGTTAAATTATTACATAGTACGAGAATAAATCTACTTTAAAAATAATGATAGGACAAATAAATGGTGACATTTCCATTCTGGTAATACATATTGCTTAAAACCTCTCAACCGTATATAAATATCTTAGTACATTTAACTAAATGTCCCTCTTATGTTTAATGAGTCACTTAAGAGTTAAGTTTAGGCAAGATCTAAGTCTTTGTTCTAAATTAAATAATTTTCATAACTGAAATTACTGTACAATTATTATTTTTGTTCAATGTTATCTCAATTTCATCTCTTTTATTCAGAGCTAATAAGTAAACATAAAAAAGCGTCTAATAAATTTAATAAGAGTGACAAAGGCTTTACTGAGACAAAAGGTCAAACAGGCTTTAAATGAGTTCACAAGGTTCTCATGGATTTGTAAAGTGAATGAACCGATCTAAAATGTACTTCAGCATTGTTTATAATAACGAATACATTAAATGACGAATAATATTATAAAAATAGGCTATTACTATTTATTTTTAGCTTTGTTTTAATTGACTTAAGCCAAATCGTTTCATATTTTAAGGATTTATGCCAGTACTTATTACTGCTTTTTATTTTCTTTAAACACAAAACCAAAAAAAATATTTGTAGTTTTGAATTTATTAAATATTGTTTTTACTGTTCCACAAAACAATTGACTTTAAAACATCAACCTAAGCTGCATAAATGTGCAATAAAGGTTAACAAGTAACAAATCTTTAAATAAAAAATGTTAATTAGATATATTACGATCTTTTTATAAACAAAAATATATGTGTGTATATAGATGTATGAGTACCTCTGTATGTTTTTATGAAGTGCCCCTGATGGATTGTATTAAGAAATACATTTATTTGTATTAAATGCAAGCGAACCCGTGCTCATGCGCCTAGTCAACTATAACAATTAGTAAAGCAACTATACAGATAGAACATGAACATGGATGAACTTTATTGTAACAGTGATTGAGAAAGTCTGTACACAATGTACTCTCGCTATTCAATTGATTTCGTCCCATTTGTACAATACTTTTCACAATGTGTGTTTACGAAAGTGTATATGTACCTATATAATTGGTGCATATGTGTGAGTTCTTTTGTGCAATAATGGAGACACATGACTACATTATTACAAGTTTACTTTTGCTTTACGACTACTACTGTTAATAAATATTGTATGTATGTTTTTATGAAGTAATAAATTAAACATCCTCATGCAATAGTGAACTACTGACTTACAGATTTGAAACGATTTTTTAAACAATATTTTAAGTTAATTTATGATTTAAAATTAACTATTTTAGTAATTTTGGATTCGTTTTCAATTCATGGACTATATTTTCGTTGCTCTTTTAAAAATATATCACTATCATAAATAAATCAATATGTCAGTTGTTTAATGTATTATATTTTTTTTTGTTGACATTACAATAACAAAACAATAAAAGCTGAGAAAAGCTGAGATAGTAAGAATTTAACAGAGCTTAAAATTTTCACAATATCGTCTTTTGTTTGATAAATGGTCCATGTCCTATTATACTGTATTAGGTGTTCTAATTTCATTTCTTGTCATTAATTATCACCCTTAAGAACAAACAAAACTATTCGCTAATATAAAGTCTCAGACTTTCTAAAATAATACAATATCCTATGAATATTATATATGCTAATGTAAATTTGTTTGTTACGCTTTCACGCGAAAACTACTCAACCGCTCACAAACTTTTAGAGGTATTTTTAGAGGTATCCAGTAACCAAGGAGACATTTTATTTAAAAAAAAATAAGCGGGAAATTAAAAAAATTTTGAAAATAAAAACATTTTTTGTCAATAAAAACGTGGACGGAGTCGTGCGCAACAGCTAGTCATTAAATAAAGTATCGAATATGTGCAATATATTTCAATCGTATTAGACGTTCTTTTATTTTATATAAGACTAACTTTCCAAACTTTATATGTTGTGATTGTTGTTATTCGCAAAACTGAAATGTAGTCAAAAAAGTAATTCAAAAAATGGAGTAACTGAGATCCTTTTTAACAGATGGAATACTGTGATGATAAATTTACCATACTAAACTAAACATACAGAATCGAGACCTTGTTTCCAAGTTATTTGTAACTATGTATACATATGTACACATAGTTACAAATGTCCAAAACAGTGTATCTCGTTATTAATAATATTAACCTTGTTTATCCGTAGCTTTATTGAGATTACTAAAACTGTCTTATATACGAGTATACATATTCACTTTTGTTCCGACTACTTTTTGCCTCTTACATTTAATAGTTATTGTTGTTTTTCAAGAGATCATTTATCGCTGTCACATAAACCTAATTAATGGCATTCATTATAAAATATATATACAATATGTATATTCGTTATTTTATACACATAAAATAACGAAGTTCGTATTTAAATATCGGCTTTAATAACTGCCCGTAATTGAATACTAAGTAGGAAATTTTGAACCACGGAAACCATTTGACATAATTCTAAAGCTCTTGATATAATTCACTAAAAAGGTGTCCCTTACCTTAATATTTTTAAGTGGGTTGCTTTAATTATGAATGTTATAATCTAATTAATTAAGACTAAGCATTTTACTACAAATATATTATACCATGTAAATGTTTATAATAAATGATCATAAAAGCTTTTTCCTCATAATATTTAATAATATTATGTATATATGTATATAATATGCTTAAAAAACAATGGCCTCCGGGGCAATTATCTAGGCGGAAACGAATTCTTGTAATATCATTTATTATGTCAGGGAAAACTATATTTTATTTGCTAATTCATTTTATATGTCATTGTTTTCTTTTCAGCTTTATTCGTGCTCAATAAAAACTGCCTCAGCCAAAGTTTGTATTTTGTTGTATTTATTTTCCTACCAATTCGAAACAATTCAAACGACTGTTTGTTTTTAAATAATTTATTGATATTATTGTTTTGACCAAATTAATTTTTGAGTTTTTATTAGACTTTGCTGAGGCAGTTTCTTTGTTACTATGTGGTATTATTGATGATCTTCTCAGACAAGTTATTATTTAAAGTGAAAAGATATTAATACAAAAGATATAGGTATTGTTAAATGATAATAATTTAATGACTTTTTCGATGTAAAATAAATTTTAAATGATTCGTAAGCTGTCAATGTTTAAGTATAATAAGGTTCGGTCGGATACATTTTTGACATGAATATAAATGATTTGATTTCATTTAAATGTAATATTACAAACAACTTTAACAAGAACTACAAGTTTTTCAAAGCAACTTAATCAGTAACATTCTAGCACGATCAATCACTGCCTGTTACTAACGCAGTCTTTCGCATTTGTAATACCAATATATCATTTTAAATAAATGTAAAGGGATAAATCGGTAGAATTCATTCTCGAAGTCTTGAAATCTTCCGATTTTTGTTATATTTATTTAAAGTTTAAGGATTTTTTATTATACATATTTATTTAAGATGTACAAATAATGTTTTTAATTAATTATTGATAGCCATATAATATCTGATAAAGACTATTGTACTATTTGTTTACTTGTATTAAGAGAATAGACCATTAAGAGCGAGAATTGAATTTGCTCAATGAGGGATTTATTTGATTTACCCCAATTAGACCTCAAGTTGGAGATGAGGTCGTCTTCAATAATAATCAGTTTCTCTCGTTAAATAGTAGTTGGAAAATAAGATTAGATTTGAAATAACTTTCAGGCTTATTACAGCTTAAATATATTATGTATCCAAATTTTGATAAACCTTAATCTTATAAAAAAAAAATAGTTCACTTTAAAAATAATCTCAAATGTGTGAAAAGCTATAGATCATTGTGTTTATGAATATACATTGGGTGAATAGATTTTATACCAACCATTCGTGTATGTGTCCCTCAGCAAGGTAGTATTTGTTTGAACATACAAAAACAATGGTAATAGTAATTACCAATTTGAAGTGTAAAATATTTTAATAAATTTAAACCTATTTTAACTATGAACTATGTTTCAAAAAAGTTGTAGAAACCTGGCGTGCACCAATTTATAACAACATACTGCAAGCGGAGAACCTCGAACCTAACTTAATTATAATGTCAGAATTGTTAATATAGTATTTCCTTTTGCGGTAAAATATGATAAGGTTGGTTTTTAGAAACTCCATTCTTTTTAATTGAAAGATTTTATTACGTTTTTAATTAACTTGCTATCCGTGGCTTATCCAATAGCAATTTATGGAATCATAATATATCATCTTGTTTATCTTTAACGCAATGGATTACTACCTAGATTAGTTTTCACTGGTAAATAATGCAATGATATAAGAATTATTTTTAATTCCGTGCTATTACCAAGAAATATAAAAATAAGCGCTAATATAAACAATGCAATATAAATGTGCTTGTATATGCTTCTTTAGTTTTAGATTTATAGTTAGCTAAAGTTTATTTTTCTCTACTTGTTCTTAAGATAACTTATACTCGTTAAGTGGTTAAACCTATAACACTTATCTCTCACTAAGAGCTCACGAGACATTAGAAGTACGTACTAGTATTAATTTATCTAGATCTGAAATCTGTAGCTATCAAACAAAGATCATCTAAAACAAGATATTATAATCTAGTATTATATCTATAGCTTATTTATTACATTAGATAATCTTACAATGAATCTTGACAATGTGTACTACTAAACGTTTACATGAAATCATTTACAAATGTAATTATAATTGACACTAACTACTAATTTTCAACAATAACTTAACAAACTCCAATAAACTTTCTCATTTGAGCAATTCGTTTCTAAATAAAATAAAAACAATTATTATTAATTACTGTGATTCTACAAAGTTTTATAAAATGTAAATATATTGTAATATAATATATTGGTTGAAAAATGTAGTCATAACAATTTTTTAATGTACCTATCCTACCCACAGTATAAAGATTTCAAACAACATTTTAAAAGGAAAAAAAGTTCAAACAATTTTAGTACATATATTTTATTGCATTTGAAATCATTGTTTTATATTGAAAAACGAATTTTAGAATTTCATTCCAGAATGATAACGTTACATTAAAAAATAAACCGTGCTATAGTTGCTGATAGTGCTACAATGGGACTCGTATTGATAAATAATGTCATTCAAACAAAAGGCTTAGAAACAAGTAGATCGATAAATTCAAAACGAAATGCACAGTATTTTACATTGATTAATTTGATATGGACTTGAATTATTAATACCAAAATAATGCCACATACTTAAGATCAAAGTAGCTCAGAATAACACTAATTTTATATATAAGAACTAATAAAATCATGTTTTGAATCTTGAAATTGAATTGAAATGAATATCCTATTTTACAACATATTTAAAAGTACATTTCAAACGTGTATTTAAAAACTTTTTTTTTTGTTTGGATTCTGGGATTAAGGTCCATAACAAACTTAAAATATAAAAAAAACATGTATTCATAAGATTGAGCCCTTTTTTTTATATTAAAAGTTGGTTAAACTATGAGTGGAATTTATTGGCTGAATTTAATGTACTGTATAAAGTCAAAGTCAAGGGCAGCAGTCAAACATTTGTAGGACTCAAATGTCATATTATGTTTTTTTAGTTGTAACCAAGACCGACCTGTATACTGCCCTGTATTGCTCGATAGAATACATTTTACAGCCGTTTTCAAGTGATGCCGTTTTATAGATGTGGGAGTATCTTTTATAAATATAGATATCTATTCAAAGAAACTGTTTATTTACTTCTATTCTCATCACTGATCCTGTTCTCTAAAAACTATAATGTCCTATCAAATATTGCATATGGCATTTCTTCTTAAATTAATATATAGGTCAAAAGTGTATAAAAGACAAAAGTTTTTAGGCTATAAAATTAAGGAACAAAATTTCAATTTAATCTTGGATATTGTTTTATTTTTCGCAAACAGTACCATTTAATTTAATAAAACCACTTTGCAAGTCCAACCACCAACCAACAAAATCAAATATAAAGCGAATTATTACTGGTTTCATCGCTTTTGAATGACTTCAGCGAAATTGAATTTTTTCATCATCTCGTCATAGCATTTCTTCAAAAGTAATTGTGAATGTTACATCGTTTATTACTTAATAGATTTATCAAGACGAGTATTTGTTATTAAATATTTTTATTTAACTTTTAATTTATTTAAATTGTTGAAGTTCTTACAATGTGACTTTGGACGATCAATGGAAAACTAACAGAAATATTATGCAGAGATTTTCTAAGACTGAACATGTTAGAAAAAAGGTAAATTTAATATCGTGAAAACAGATTTCGAGACCAACGCCAAAAAGTCGGAAACTTCTTTGATTTATTAAGTATCGATATTGTACATAAAAAAAAAAAGGATTAAACAAAATAGTTTATATTTAAATACAGAAAATAAGATAACATGAACAGTTATTGAATAAATTTTTGTTATATTTTATTACCATTAATATAACTAAAGAAAAAATGAAGTCCAAAATAAAAGTAAGAAATATGCCAAGATTTGTCAACAGAACATCAAGGTATTTTCCAAATTAATAATTAATTTTAGAAAAAATATTTCAGTATTATATAAAATTTTAAAAATTATAAGATTTGAACTCCAAAATTATACGAAAATTATTAGGCCTTCTAAGACAAAGTGAGCAAAATAGAAGTAACTAAACACTTCATGATTTGTTTTAGTAAGCAAAAAAGATTAGCTATAGGAGTGCCTCGTAAATATCTAATGTATAATTAGTATACCGTGAGGTACACCCTTAGTGTGTTCTAGCATTCTTACGAATACTATTGATTGAATAGATTAAAAGATGATATCTTTATATTAGGATTAAAATGATATACTATTAAAAATGTTTAAAATATATATATATACCTTAAAGCCCAAATATTTTTTACGTAACTTAACTCTCAGCTTTCAGCCCTCTAATCCCGTGACGCGGCTGGTAGGTCATTAGGGCGATGTACACAACTCTCATTATACGTCCATTAACCTGACTTATACGAGCACTTTAATGGAACAAAGCTTAATTTAATCCTTAATATTTTAAAGCTATTTGCAAATATATACAATTATTATTTGCTTTGCTTACAAGGAAATTCAAAAGTAATACCTAATGGTAATAAATAAAATTAAATCAAATTGTTTTTTTTTTATTTTCAAGATTTTTAAAGTAAATATATATTTAGTAATCATCGTGGTATTTTCTTTTTCTCGTTATACTCGTCTACTGTTTTTATTTCTTTATATTAAACATTTCCTTTGGGAAATATTCAATAATTTGAAAAAATAGAAATATCCTAGTTATTTAATAATATACAGGAGCAATAAATAAAATAACAATGTATAGAACACGCTGGAAAATATGGTCACATTTCTAGTACTTCCATTTGATTTGATTGAATGTTGATGGAATAAAATATTCAACCGTTTCCAAGGAGGTATTGCGTCATACTTTGTAAGATAAATATATTTATTTATAAATATAATCGTGTAAACGTCCAAGGTCCTTTATGCAGTTTTATTATTTAAGATAAAACCTTGAAAATGTAAGATCATCTAGGAACTTTTAGTGGGGTTGTAAGTTATATTTGTATTCTTGGGCATCAGGCTTTATTTACATATCAGTTATCACGCAGACATAATTTACAAAAATCTCTTTGGATTAATGTAGGTAATAATTTCCATAATATGGACAATACCTTTTTGACTTTAAATATTAAAGTATTAAGTAATTAATAGAAGTAAAAAGGTATTTTTGGCGTAAATTATTAGCAAAAATGAAAGTTATTCTTTAAAATATCTATTAGAGACCACGCAAGAAAGTTCATTACTTAGATATACGACTACGTAAACATTCGATTACACTACGTCTCATTATTCCTCTAATTAATTGGTTGCCTGGAAGAGATTGCTCTGTAGCCGCCAAATTTGTACATTTTTTCTGTTTTATTTTTATTTTTTGTTATTGTTTTTTTCTAGGTGTACAATAAAGAATATTTATTATTATTATTATTCGATTCATACAAGGTATCAATAGAATATTGTAAAAAAATAATACACAATAAAAAGATATATGTCCCTTCCCTCCGCCTTTGTCTGAGATTAAATAATTGCAACCCGGGACACCCGCAGCGATGTATCACCTGGAACAAATTAAACTTCATCAGTTATCAGAGCCATGTAATCCAAACGCCCAATATTGTATAGAATAGTAACAAAGATGCTTTTATAAATAATCTTAAAACTAATATCAGGATACATAAATACTTATTACTAGAGAAGTAAAACATTGTGTAAAAAAAATCTCTCATAACTATGAGTGGTATGTCATTATTAATAACTGTCCTTGTTTTTACTATCTTGTTTATTACTATCTCTTAGTAGGCTAATTTATATATTTTATTATTTAGGAAGGAATTTTATTAAAGAAAATGGAACAATACTAGTATCGTACCTCGAGACATAAGAAAGGTCAAAGCCTTACAAAAAACCTTACAATAAGATCTCTACAAGAAGATTGCGTAATTATACGGCCTTAATATTTAGTTACTTTAGTCTTCCGCTAAACAAAATACTATCTTAAAGCTGAATAATATTTATAATATTACTAATTTTCCGCCCGTTGCTTAGTCCAGGTGTAATTCGGTTATATTGCGTTTCTTAATTAACTCGACAGAACTTTTTTAATATGTGTACCTCCGGAAAAATTCTTAAGGTATTTAAAGGCGTCATGATATTTAAGCATGTGCACACATTTCTGTTATTATGTATTTAAAAAAAAATGAGGGGAAATTGACATACGATCACATCTTAAAGTATATACAAAGTTGGATCCACGTTTTTACCTTTTAAGGGGATTAAATATCCAAAAATCTTTTCGGAGTGCTGACTTGCTTCAATGGATGAACCTACATACAAAGTTTCAAGTGAATCCATTGAAGAAATAAATAGTTTATATTTTACCACAAAGTCTCAGCAAACGTTCAAGTATAAGCGTTTAACAAATTTTAGAGAAAAAATAAGAAAGTTTGTGTACAAAAAGGATACAACAATGTATCTAAATACTTAGAGAATAATGCACCAGGGGATGAAGCGATCGCTGCCAGGCTACTTCAAGATTATTTACTTACTACTGTAATGTATTTATGTAATTTAGAGATTAAGTACTACTATAAAAAAACATGACAATCCCGCTGAGTTTCTGTCGCCAGCTCTTCTCAGATCGGTGGGAATTGTTTTTCCAAACTGATGGTAGCTTAGGCAATAAAAAAATGTTTTGTATAAATCTTATTTTCAATAAAGATTTTTGATTTTGATTTTTTCAGTTTATACCCTTTTTCTTCTTAGAGGTTCAAAAAATCTCTCTTGGTTTATGAGCACTGCGTGTGTGCATGTATGTTTAATAGGGGGTGTAAGGTATTACGCCCCCTAACAAACACATGTGCCGAAATTAAGATTCTTGGTCCATTTAGGAAGATAGACAAAGAAAGTTGGTAAGTCAATTTTCACATTATGCCAAAAAAATAAATATAAACCGCTTAAAATTCTCTTTAAAAGTCACTAAAAATAACAACTAAAATTACAATTTCATATTTTTTATTATGATACCTACTTTTTATATTTCATTTTATTTTTACTTATTCTAAATTTGTTTTTGAGTAATATTATCATTGTATAAATATTGACAAATATTAACATTAGTATTTATACGATACTAACGTCATTCAACTGTTTTGCCTCCCCGGAATCCCACCACTAACACTTAAACTTTATGTTATGGTATTAAAGTTTAAATTGCCTTTAAAATATTATTACGAACCTTTTTGTTAGGTTACATTATTGTTAAACGACTATTTTATAATAATTCGTAATGTTTTGATTCGTTTCAATATTTTGATGGTCCCTATATTGATCCACATAAATTAATGAATTACCACTAATTTAACTGTAATAAGAAGAACCAATAAGGTGTAAATATTCAAATCGTTAAATTAACTTAAATAGTAATATCTAGAATTGTTATGTCAAGTAATGGTTATTTTCGAATGCTTAAAGTAGTTTATTTGACTAAGATTATTATTTATGTGAGGAGGGACATTTGCTTAATTAGTAAATACTTGAATAAGCTAGAAAAGTGAGAACCATTAAGACTTCATAATTAAAACCAGTATTGAATACCGCTTTTACCGATACTTGCAATTGTTCTTTAACGAGTAGTTGTTATTTTTCTACGTTTAAAGTAGATGATTTGACTATGATTATTGTTTATGCGAAGAGGGAGTTAATAAAGAAGGATATATAAACTGCGTTTAGGACGATATTCGGGACAGAAGCTGCTATATAGTACCAAGGAAGGGTTAAATACAAGTATATAAAAGTGAAGTGTGAATAGTAAAATCTGTGAAACAACACAATTGGACGTGGCCCTTATATTTTGTATTTCTAAACTGGTTATCTAAACTGTCTATTTAAACTGGTTATTTGTTACGTTTATATCGTAATAGAAAAAACATGACCTATATAGTGTGAATATATACAGAAATACCATAAAATGTTTGTGTGTTCAAACATTTTACTAATGTTTTTATTATTTGATTTTAACTGTTCCATTATCTTTGACTTTTTTAACAAAAGCTCGTGTACTTACAAATTGTCTGTGAAATGTACAATATTATACCGAATGTGAATTAAATATAAGATTCATTTAGAAATACTTACCTCACTATAAAATTTAATATAACAAATAAAATATTTTTTTATTGAAATATTTATCCAAAGATTTTACATATAATATATACCATTTCTTCTTTTTTTTTTACTCGTGTTTGTCCAAGAGTTTTCTTGTTACAAGACATTCGGATATTATAAAAACTCTAAGAGAAACGTCAACTTATTTGTATAGTTAAAGGTCAAATATCTGTCTGTTTATCATCAAAGAACGGAAAAGGATTATTTTAATGTACCACTGACTGGGATAATGCTATTTCCGTTCTCGGCCTAATTGAACTCTGTTAGAAGTGGATAACTTAAATTATATTAAATAGTTAGTGAAGAACTTTTACCAAAAACATATAGAAAAAGAATATTTAACTCCAAGCAGGTTTTTATTTTATGTAAAATTACAACATAAAAGTTTCGCAAGAAATAATGAGAAATGATTTTCAATATTTTATCTGACTTTTATTAAAGTTACATAAAATTAGCGGGAGAGTAAGGATTTAATACTTAGGATGGTGTTGTAACTTGATATAATTAGAAACTTCGGTAAATGTAGTGGAAGCTGAACTTAATCACAGCCGCAAGGGATTGCCTAAGACCTAAGTGGAGTAAAACTTATTCGACCGTGCAATAAATGACGTACATGGTGACTAGGAGAAGTCTTGATTAACTAACACGGTTATAGTGTTGACGAAAAAATATATAATCCTCATTCTTTTTATAATTAAGCTTTCGTGAACCATGATGGTTATTATATATTTATTAACACGGCTACGTTCACGTAATATAACCGGAACCCCGAATAGAATTTTAATTCTCGAAAATTAGGACTTGTACAAGATTACAGGAGGTTTCTGATACATACGGCTGAAATATATCTGTATCGCGGATAGACGTGAGTGTTCGAGGCATCGTCTTGGTATTCCTATTTCCTGACTAATCATTGAATGTGAAGCCTAGTATTGTTGTATATCAGAACCCACATTTTGCTGTAATCTTACCTAGCAGAGACACTTCTCTGTCCACATTTTTTTTTCAATTTCTTACAGCTGAGTTTTTTATGTATTTCTAAAGGTGAATAATGTATTTTGATAATAGTACCATGTCACTTCTAATAAGTGAAGTGCCTTTCATGCTATTTCTTGAGCTTGGAGGTAAATCTACAGTACGATTTTTTTTTTGTAGAGATTACCTTGGTAAAATTATGATTTTAATTTTACGAGCTATTGCTATTATGGCATGGAAGAAGCTTTAGAAGCTGGGATGAAGGAAGAGAATCCGGACATCGATGTGGACTTGGTGTCGCTTCCTTACCAATAAGAAGGAAGGTAACGAAGATGACATAACTAATCAGGTAGCAAAGGATATGCCAGGAGCTGTTGAAGTATTCATTGCTAAGGATGAATGAAATGGAAAAGCAACAATGATGAACGTTAATCTAAACCAGCCAAGAGGATATTTGCCAATCTAGCTGACGTAAATACAATCCTACCTACAACGCCTGTCAGCTATAATACAGTAGATATCGTGAAAGAATAGTGGCTGATTCAAGAGAAAAAAATGCTGTTGAAACCTTTGAGAAAATGTTCGATGACAAGCGTTAAATATGATTGTCGACATGATTACAATAGCTCTTCTGGTGAGTTAAAGTCATTTTTTTGAGATATCGTATACTACCAAGTAAAAAACTATATAATTGTCATGAAAATGGTGTCTGGAGATAAGTAAATTGCATTAGTATGGATGCATCCATGGTAAAATACTTTGAACGTCATCGTCGAAATTCTGTTTGTCTGGTGGTTGAATAATAGCGTTAGTATAATGACTATCTAGAATATTGTTCTCTCATTAAGTAAAATATGTTGCTGTTCTCTCATTAAGTAAAATATGTTGCTGGATGGATTTAAATGAGATATAACAAATATATTGCGCACGAACACGAACTATAAATTTCACTTTATCTTAGTTCTTTACGAGTCAAAAAGTGGTGAAAGGTATTGTTATCGTATATACTTGATCTTGAAATAAGTAATATATGATACATACATATAATGTGTAATGATGATAAAATGGATCAGGATCTATTCCGACGCATCATCACTAGCCACGTCTTGAGGAGTGAATTTAACAACACAGACATCCAGTTCTTTTGTATTACTAAGGTTTCAATTCGGCGGATTAGTCGCTTTCCAAAAACTTACCAAGTCTGGATATTTAATGTTAGGTTATATTTTTTAAGAATTAAAATTAAAGTAAATTTTTAGCAACCCTTAAAATCATCCTCCATAACGATGAATGAATGAAGAGAATGGAAGAGGAGAGTAATGTGTACCGAACTCATTACTTTCCTCTTCCATTCTCTTCTATATACCGTTACTCTTTCTTTACTCCTATAATTTTCATGTCATCATTCAGAGGGCATCCATTTCTTTCTCGATGAATTTTGAGACCTAACCTCGCAAGCAACTGGTCAAAAATAACTTAATAGTTACTATTCAAATGATACCTTATATAAGGTTATTTAAATTAAATAGATTTTTCTTGAAATTTATCTATAAGGTTACAAACTTTTGTTAAAATAATTTTTCGGTATAAAAGTTATTCAAATTTAGGTGGATTAGAGTACCTAAAATACGTATCATAAATATTATACATAACTAGAGACAAAGCGGTTTAAAAAAGATTATTTTTAAAGAATATAAAGTGTAAGATGCATTATTTTAACCAAACGTAAAATGTTTATATTATTGTAATTTCCTTTAGCATTTTAGACGAGTTACACTCTTGTATATCATCAATATGTATCAATCTATTCATAAAAATGTTTAACGTTCCCTTCTATAGGTATTATGATAAAAACAACATCAAAGAGAATCACATCCGCGTTTATATATTTTGCAGCGCAAAATGGTTTAAAATCTGCCGAAGGGGAATAAAGGTGGGATTTTGTTCTCTTAAATCCCTCTGGAAAATAAATAACAACTGTGATCTAAGCTACTGAAATTCTATGCATTAAAGAGATATACTTCTAAGAAATATTTTACTTACAATTTGAAATTGTGTTGCCTTACCCAAACCTTACAGTTTAAAAATGTAGTTTTTTATCCTTAATTCTAGTAACACCATTACCAAGTTGCAGTAGCAAAGTGGAATTTATTAATTTGGCCAAACTTGTATTTTTCTTTGTCCTTTAAATTGCTTTCATTTATCTCTCTAGAAATTAAAACGAATATTATTAGAGTGGCAATAACTAGTAATATAACAATTATTAGAATCAGAAACGATCACATAATGTTTTTTGATAATTTCGAGTCATTAAATTCGCGAAGCGACCAAATAATTCTGATTGAGTTAAAACTCACAACAAAAATTTAAAACTACACTAACTTAAAACTAAATGGGTTATAAATAACCCATAGTTGATAATAAGTTTCCAATTAGAATAAGCTAATATAGATGTATTAAATAAATCGATATGCGAATATAATAGAGGTAGAGGCCATATGATAGACAATCGAGTTTTAGGCATAATATGTGTTTAAGCATGGTACATGATTCGGTGTGCCGCGTACGGTGACTAGGTCATAGAATTATTATACATATAAAAGGTGAGCCATAAGCATTCCTATGAGCGTCAGTTTCAGACAAATAAAAAAAGATGCAAGATGACACACTGCTTGTCTTTGTCTAATCACACATGCGCAATGAAATATTTATAACGCGTTTTTAATTTAAATACTGTGACATTTTTTAGAACATTTTCTAAATGTTTATTTATTTTTTAAATAATTTATTTAGAATGAGTCTGGTTGTTAAACATTTTGTTGAAAACTATATTGAGTCAACAAGAAACTTCAAATATTAGTTATTCCAGCTTAACACGAAAGTTACTAATAAATAATACTGTATTTTCACTTAAACTCAGATTTATACATACCACTTGATGAGTCTACCTAGAGTAAGGTACACCAATTATTATTTCCCTTGAAATATGACTAGCTTATTGTAATACATTCTTATTCTAAAATATGATCAATATTATTAAAAATTTTAGGTGGCAATATTTTTTAAATTATATATTGGCAATATTTTTTTGTAATAGTGAAGATTAATGGCGTCTTAATATTTTTTCTGTGCAATGAACTATCAAAGTAACATCCAACATCATGGTTACTCCATTTTTATAATCCAGTAAATAATTCTAGAAATGTTTCAAAATAAATTTTTAGTTTTTCTGTGTAGATATATAATCTGCGGAGGCTGTATGGGATAATAATTTCAATAGAAGAATGGAATATTTATATGATTTAGTCATGAAACAAAATTGATATATACGATGTAGTGTTAAAGGATTGAACTGGAAAAACTAAATTTAATACAGAATGTTAGCTATTAATTTTAAGAAGCGATCTAGTTTATTGAAGATTAACTATAGGTGACTAATAAGTCACACAAACAAATTAACTTATGATATCAAAAATGTTAATATATCAAAATGGCATGTGTAAATAAATATATATGTCGGATATTAGATTCTGATGAACTCTTTATCAATATATAATAAAATATTCACTTTACTGATACCTAAGCGAGTTGTACTCTTTATAAATAGTTTACTTTTTGATTTAAAATAAAGTTCACTTAAACATCGCTGTAAAATTTGAAATTGTCAAAAAGTAATTACAATTGAACATTCAATATGATTTGAATAAAATGAGTACACGAACCGTTTAACATAAATGAAAACCAAGCGCGTTCAACGACAACAAAAGGTTCAATATTACCATCATTAAAAATCTGAATGAAATAAATTTTTATTTAAATTGCAATTGTGGTATTTTTACAAAACCACTGAAAAGAAAATAATACAGATTTGTCAATGAAATGTTGTAGATAAGTAAAATAAGGATCACATCTTATTTTATCCTCTATTATAATTAGCACTCTGGAAACCATTATTTTGATTTGTATTACCTTTTGCCTTGCCAGCGCCCTGTCGGAGTCAGATTGCGACTTATCCGGCCGTTACGTGGTTTTTAACTAGCGCACTTTAAAGTCGATAACATTTTTATGTTTATGTTTATAAAAACACGGATTACAATTCCTGAGAGTCAATAAGATAAGCTGTCTGAAGAACAAAAAACCATAACATTTGATTGTTTAAATATTTTTTTATAAGCATTTGTTTCAAAGGGAAATGTAAATAAGTGGATAAATTTACAAAAACCCTTTGTACGATTAAAGAAATTCACTATTTTGTCAAAAAGTTTCATTTTCTACCTTCTTTATAATATGGTTTTACTAAAACCAAAAGAAAATATGTATGTATTCCTTATAAAAAAATAGTTCTTACTCTCTTAAACTAAAACCGGCCGATAAACTGATTTCGAGCGCTGTGTAAGTATATTTTCAATATTTTTTTGTGAATGTATTATACCGTATTATTCTTGTTTTTAAATACATATATCTAAGAAAAACATACAAAAGTAGTTTAAAGTTGTTTTAAATAGCTATAAAATTAATAGATTTTTCAGTAATAGGTTAAATATCTCAAAGGGTAGAAAAACTTATATAAATCACTAGCTTTCGCCCGCGACTTCGTTCGCGTGGACTTCAGGGTCGTCCCGTCTAGTCTAGTAATAAGTAAGAAATACGGTAACTAAGCACTGCAGAGCCCTAATCATAGGCCTATAGGTAGCTACTGCAGTATGCTCCTATAAACTACATTTAACGATCTTTTTCCTTCAGCATAAACATGCAGATTCTTCGCTTTGGAAACACGTGATCTTTATTAAATGCACAATGTATTTAAGATACTTAATTGGATAAGGATTAATACTGTATTGCTTAAAATCGCTTCGTAAATAAGCCATTATTTCTCGTACAAAGTAAAGGATAAAAAATGGTTATTGTGGGTTATTCCTAAGAGATAAACATATACCATCACGGACTTTTTTGTAGACCTTTTTAAGTTGTACAATACTGTAGTAAATTGTTTTGATCTATCTTGTAGGATTCAGTCAGTGTTTTAAAACCTCAAAAATTGTAGCCTATGTGTTATTCTGATGTATAAGCTATAGCCTATGTGTTATTCTGATGTATAAGCTATATTGTGGTAAAGTTTCATTCAAATCCAACTTGAAAAACTTTCACTTAAAAAACTTTACGTGAAAGAGTAACAAACATCCACACATCCATACTTACAAACTTTCGCCTTTATAATAGTAGTAGGATTAGGGTTTGTTTTTGATCAAGTTTGTGTACTATTACTTATTTTTTTGGATAATTAATACTTCTTGAATTAGACAATGAAATTATGAAATCTTTGATGTTTAATACTAATACACTTATCATATAAAAATTTGTCCAAAACGTGTAAAAAGTTGCCGTTTTTATCGTTTGTCAAGTCAGACGGCGCCATTACGGCAACATTAGTGTAGGTCATGGTTTTGTGTAAATACACAAAATATGTATTTCATAAGTCGTATACAGCATGTTCTGTTTTGTGTTGAAGATATTTGATTTTAGTATTAAATAAAAATATTTTATTGTTAGTTAGGTTTGTCGAGGTTTTGGAATATCGTGTACATAATACATAGATTTTGTACACATATGTTATTTATTATGTATATCTTATTCTTATTATAAATGCGAATTTTTGGATGTTTGGATGGATGTATGTTTGTTTCTCAATCACGCAGAAATTACTGAAGGGATTTTGATGAATCTTGGCCTATACCTTGTAGCCTATGTATCAGAATAACAGATAGGCTATAGAAATACTAACTTGGTGGTTTTGTCTGTAATGTTTGTTACTCAATTACACCAAAATCACTTAAGGAATTTTGATGATACTTGGCAATATTGAAGCTTATGTACCTTAATAAAACATAGATTATAGAAATACTAAATTTGCACGTGTAGCGCGATTACATAATTGCCACGGGAGTTCTTGTTTTGGGTCATTTGGTTCACTGAGTGTTACCTAACTATTTGTGAAAAACCTTCTTAGTTAAAGAGTGTTATGTAATTCAAGTATATGAATGTAAATTAAAATGTACGCAATTATGCGGTTTGTATGTTCCTTGTTATAACCTAAAAGGCTTAAAGGATTTTGACAAGGTATCGATAGATACGTCTTCGTGGCGTAAATGACACTGTAGATTTCAATAAAAGGAAAATGGGGAATTTTGGAAGCCACGTTGTGAAGTCTATAAATTATGTTTTACAAGCCATAGCTATTTCAGAAATTTAAATTTAAATCATGACTAGCTGTTGCCCGTGACTATGTCCACATACGACTGTGTAAGTAATACTTTTATGGCTAGGAACATAAGCCATATAAATATTATTTTTAAAGGTCTACGTGGACGAGCAGCACTCGTACGTATTCTTTATTTTTTAATATTTAAGTATGTATGTACGATTGTCAGTGTATGTGTTTCTACTTCATCGCCTGAACCGATATTAAGAGTATATGTATGTATGATTGTGTCAGTCTATGTGCTTAAAATACAGCGACGTTTTTACTTAAACGCCTGAATTGATGTTGAGAGTATGTGTATGTATGATTGTGTCACTCTATGTGCTTAGACAGCTCCGTTTATACTTCATCGCCTGAACCCATATTGAGAGTATGTGTATGTATGATTGTGTCAGTGTATGTGCTTATACAGCACCGTTTACACTTCAAAAATATTAATAGTTTGGTGGGACAAAATACAAAAAATACTTGAAGGTATATTATAAAAATATATTCACAATAAGAATAAAAAAAACATTATAAAAATGTTACACAGCAATAAAGACAAGTTAATAAAAAAAAGCTGTTTTATAAACTATTAATTGTGCACTGTGTATCCAGTAAAAAAATAATTAAAAAAAGTTACACAACAATAGTTGTATTGTTGTGTAACTTTTTATATTAATTTATACATTTTTTTATTTTATAAAAGTTGTTTTATGGTAAAACAATTTGAAAAACCTTTTTTTAAAATTGTTTCACCATTAACCAACTGAAGCCCCTTCACTCATTAGTTTCTTTATATATTTTTTTTAAATTATTAATTGTGTTCTATAATATCCAGTAGTCATAAAACAAAAAAATAAAAGGAAAACTGATTAAACAAGAATGATAAAAAAAAGAATAAAAAGTTAAAATTAAAAAGAAAACAATAATAAAATGTTACAACAACAATAAACAACAATACAAGTTTTATGGTAAAATATAAAAAAGGATGGAGGAAGCCCTTTAACTCACTCATTTTTTTTGTTTATCAACTCTCACTATTTGTTTTAAAAATCATCAAGTCAAAAAACAAGAATGATAAAGACTGATAAAACAAGAATGATAAAAAAGGAATAATTAAAAATTAGGAGTTCATGGGATTCATGGAAACGGTCGCAAAAGAGACTAATTTGTATGCGTGGGGAGTTATGGCACAGTTTTCTGATCCTGACAATAATTCTGGAATTCCGGCCTATCTATAGTCAGCTGTCAGCTGATTACAACCGACGTATGGGTGGGATAGATCGGAAGGACCAAAAGCTAATCATGAATGAGAGGAGTCCACATATACTCCTCTTGGGGCAGCAGCTGCTGGAATCATCTATAAAGTAGGGATGCGCAAGGGTCGAGGAGGTCAAATCTGTAACCGAAAACTAGAATGGTCAAACTACGGCATAAGAATAAATGGCGAAATGCTAAATCATCTTAGATTTGCGGATGACCTCATAATAATCTCTGACAACCCAGACCAACTACAAAATATGCTCCGTGAATTAATAGATGAAATACCTGATGATATACCATTTTCGATTGCGTTTCCGCTCCATGAGGTACGTGGAAAGTTTCTGGTCCTTGCGATCTGCACCACCATATATCGGTTGTATTCAACCACCGCTACTGGCTTCTGGGTCGCCTGTCCCGCTCGTCTCCCCGGAACCATCATATGTTGGTGGAAGGTAGACAAAACAGTGACCAACTTCACGTCTTTCCAGGCCACCACCGTTATGTCACCGCAATGATGACTTAAAACTGTACCACGCCTAACATTTACGGGATTTAAATTTTTTAACTCTGCTGGCAATGCTATTCGTCGCCGGTTTATTGTGCCTAATACGTCCGTATGCCGGGTCTTTAAGTACCTCGTTAAGAACAGCTGGTTATACCAATTGTCCATAACTATGACGTGGCCGACATCCAAATACCCCTCAAGGAGATCCAAGACCACCTTAACGGTGTGATCTTGGAATCCATGCAAGCTACCCGGATGTATTTCAGCTCGTTTGCCAGTATAAAGACGGCACTGGAGCAAGTAACCGGTTTCGGATTCACACAGCTCAAAAGTTTTAATTCCAAAACGAGCCGCTTTGGACCGTATACACTGTTTCCAGCTTAGACGACCCTTCCATAAAAGCAAGGATTCGTCTAAGCTGAGATGTTGAGATGGTGTATACAGAGCTGCAAATTTTCTGTTGTTGTGGTCCACTACCGGCGCTACTTTAGCAATTTTACGGTCGTGTCCCCCCCTCGACGACAAGACATCATTGGAAATGAAATGTAGAAATTTTGAAATTATTAGGAACCGATTTCGAGACATAACCTCTCGAAAATCTCTCATAGTCATGCGTGTAGTAGTCCAATACTCCTGAAGGGAGGAACGATAACAAAAGCTAATGAAAATTAAAATGGAAAAATATCTATACAATTAATTCTTCAACCGTGACCTCAGTCCAGGACTCTAAATAAGCCGGAATTCCAGAACTAATGTCAGGATCTGAGAACTGCGAAATTATAACTCCCCATGCATACAAATCAGTTTCTTTTGCGACCGTTTCCATAATCATTCCATGGATCATGATCCACAATGTCACAAAAAATGCTAGTGGGATCGTTATTACCTATGTTAGGGCTGGGCGCCCGTGAATACACCTCCTTCTGGCCCCTGAAAGACTGCATGTCTTCCGACTAGTCAAAGGTGTGAGTTTCAGTTTTCAGTTCACAGGCGCATCTGCTCTCTCACTCACACCGACCTCAATCACACTATCACTGCATTCATCCCCCATTTGTATTGCTTCCTCCTCCTCCTCAACTAAACCTTGACATAACTCTCTAAACAAATCACATTCTTGAACCTCTTCCTCATCGTCGTCAGTGTTGCCGTCGCTCCCCGAATCTTGTAATAATTCCTCAATCCGAGTATCACTCAGTTTGAGGGAGCGACGGCTCTTACTTAAAAGTCTGCTGCTTGCCGACGAGGCAGGCCTTTTCTTCCTCCGAGAAGGCGAAGAAGAAGAGGCTAATTCCGGCGTTATTGCAGGTGGATACCTGACGCCGGAAAAAAAAGAAAAGATACCAATAAATATACGATAAAGATAATAATATAAATAGACAAATAATATAAACACTTACACGTATACCTCCGCCAGGGGTCACCTCCATTAATTGGGCATCACCAACCACTTGCGCTGTAGCTCCCGGTGTTCTGACAACCGGAAGGCACGGCATCAAGTCTTTTTTTGATGTGCTCATCCTATCCTAGCCTGTAACACATAAATGAAATAAAAATAAATTTAATTTAATTTAAATTTAAATTAAAATAAAAGCCTCGAAACTGCTCCCTTCGGGAAGTTGTTTGTTTAAATTTTCAAATAAATATTATTACCGTGGGAGTTTAACGTTAACTAACGGATTTGTTGTATTGTTTTTAACTAAAAATGGACCATTGTTTCCAAATGGTTTATTGTACCGCCATTTTAAATACAATCATCACACCCACTCAATGCAGCTTGACCTTGCACTTGTGTTTAAAAAATGGCGGTTGAGAAACTACACCTAGTATAAAATAATAACGAATTATATTTATTTCAATTGAAACACAGAAATAACCGTTCACGTAACTTAGTTTATTTATATATATCGACTAACAATACTATCTAGTTACTTGAAATCAAATTTAGAAAGAAATAGGTACATTCTAATCGCCGACTCGAACCGCCGCCCCTTTGCGCAATTATTCCAATTGAAACATAAAAACAAATGTTCATAGAACTTATATCGACAGCAATACTAAAAAGTGAAGAAACCTAGAAAAACTTACCCTTTTTATACAAAACCACACCAACACAAAAGAATGTTTACTGTTTCAATGTTCAACCTCAACTGGCGAGAGTATAACATTATTATATAAAACAAAATATATTGTCCTTCGTATTCTATTCAACCGCCATTTTAGTATCCACATAGGAATCAGTATTTGAAATCGTATTGCGAATGCGAAATATACCTACCTACTATAATTTACTTTTAGTATACAAAATTATGTTATTTTATCTCCATGGAATAGTTGTAAGGTAGGTATATTTATTAAAATTTTGATAAATATCGAATAACAAATAAACCGACATGGGCAACTTATCCTGCGACCTTTGGAAATTCAATTAAATACAAAAATAACTGTTTATATAAATTATATCGACTAACAATACTATCTACCATCCAGTAAAGAAAATTAGCAAAACTTACCCCTTTTAACGAAAGCAAATTACACAATCACAAAAATATATGTCAAGTGTTAACGCTTTGAGGGTTCAACCTCGACTGATGAGCGCGCTATAATTTATAAAATTGAATTATAATATAGTATTTTGAACTATAAAACAACAGTTTGTCTAAATGTTTTACTCAACCGCCATTTTAAAATACACACATGCAAAATGAATTCAGTTGGTGAGAGTAATTTTCATCGTTGCTTGGTTTTCGAGAAAATAAAAAAATGTAGCTTCTAATGAAAAACTATTAATAAAAATAGGTTTAAGACAATTTTTTATATAAGAATCTACATTTGAAATCGTAATACAAACACGAAATACACTCGTATTTAATTTTAGAGTACAGAATTGTACGATCACCTACTAACAGTAATAATGTATGTTTATTTCTTTTATTTTTAAATTAAAACATAAAAAAAATTGTTCATATAACTTATATCGAATAACAATACTATATAGTAAGGAAAATTAGCAAAACTTACCCCTTTTTACAAAATAAAATTGCACAATCACAAAAATTCACTTTATCACCTTGCGAGTACAATCTCAACTGACGATCGCGCTATTAGTTATTAGATTATCTGTATTTTTTTTCTAGAACAAGTGAGAAAATGGTTTAAAATATTCAGCCAGTTCCTTGTCTACGTATTAAAATTATTACCATTATAAAAACAAAAATTTTAAAGTAAAATTCAATGTTTTACTCTGTAGTAGTCCGATGGCACATATACGTGCCCTAGGCTAAATTAATTAGGTGCGCATGGCACACAGGCGTGCCTTAGGCGCTGCAAAGACGTGCCCTTGGCCGTCCACGACACCCACAGATACACACACGAGATCACACATATTAAAAAAAGATATACAATATTAGTATGTTATACATACGGACTACGAAATATATTTTATATATTTAATACAATTCGTAATAGCTGTTTAATTTCACGTCAAATTTTTGATTATCATTAGTTCAAGCTGTTTAAGTTTTATAGAGTTAAACTACTACTTGATATATATGCCTTAATTGATCAAGTCAATATCCATTTATGGATATTTACTTGATCCCTTAAGGCATATTTGCAAAATTAATATTTTTTTTCGTTTCGGCATTCTACTTTATTTAGAAAAAAACATCTCAATACCGACTCTGTTAACCCTGACTTTGTAACAAGAGAAGGCTGAATTGGTGCTAAAAAGGGCGTAAGTGTATAAACAGAGTTTTTTTTCCACAAAGTAATACCTAAATGGTAACACTATACTTAAAATGAATATTTCGTTTACCATATTAAATACATTATTTAAATACTTTTCTGAATATGACTTCTAACCTACATAGTTAATGTAAGGTACCACTTACCACTGGTCACTGTAAATTTTTAGTACTTACGGAAACTCTAGATATGTACATGTTAATCAGCAATGATCTTAGTTCAAGTTTTAATTAGACCCCGCTTTGTAATGTCACATCATGTCATATGAAATAAAACTAGAATTTACTAATGGGAAAAATTTGAAATTTGTTTTTTTCAGTGCGAAATAAAAAGTAGAAGAAATATTGTTACTAAAAAAAAATATAACTCAAAATTTCGACAACAGTATCGCCTATCATGTTTTATTAGATCTATAATATATACTAGCTATTCAATAAGCACACAAAAAAATAATAGTATAGGTCTAAATTCTAGGTTACAAAGAGAAGAATTAAAATAAAATAAAATCGTATATTTCATTTAAAAAAACCCTGACCAGCTCTTCAATACTGTAATCACAGTAAATACACCCAGGCGATTACTTAATTCAATGAGGGATTAATTTGATTAGATCCAATAAGAGCTGAAGCCGAAGGATATTTTCAATTAATGATTTTTCTTTCTCTTGTTCTATTATATTTAAAGCAACGTATAATGCCACTTAGAAATAATAGGCGTCTAGGCGTCTTTAAGCTTAATTTAAACATCGGACTTGTTTCTTAAGGAAGCGTTTACAAAATTGATAGTTAGCAAATCGCATCACAATATAGACAAATCTCGACGACTAGATACACGTACGAATAATGTTTGAATGAAACAACTATGATAATTTCGATAGATATTTTTTTCTCATAAATTTAATATTTATTTAGTGTATTCAATATTAAATTAAAGTGAGTCTCAATATGGATTTCTGCCAGGATTGAGTAAGCCTCACCTGTAATAGGATTAAGACAAGCTGAGTTCGCAGATGGACCATACGATGTACTATACACGGCATTTTTACCCTCTGATGGAAGCATAGAAGAAAAAAAGATGAGTTCACGTAACCTTTTTAAATTTGCAGAAGGCCTTTGACTTTGTGCCTCTGCCTGAATTGGTACAAATATTAGCAAAATATGATCCATTGTGGAAAGTGCATTGACTTAAACTTCAAGATACAGCGTGAGTCTATACTTTCAAATAGAGAAGGACATAGTGGAGGTACGAGAATCGGTTTTGGATTTTATTTTGATGTCCAGAAGGGCTAATGGTTATGAAAGTATGAATATCCATGGAGGTGTGCAACGGAATATCCTAGAATTCAATCAGAAAGCTCTTTTCAATCTTTGTTCGAATCTGTGCATCAGTCCATGCATTTTCATATGTTCTTCCTAGTGTCACATGGTACAGTGGAGAATTTACATTTATTTAATTTGCAATAGCTTAACAAAAAAATAGAAATAACAAAAAAAAGTTTATCTGATACTCGCTGAAGTGTTCATAACGAGTCAGTAAAAGTAAACCAAGAAAACAAGAAGACAATTTTGATTGTTCTTAAAAATTGACAAGAAACTACACATGCAAAATTTAGATATAAAATTAAGAGGCGGCTTGCTACTGACGGCTATTTATGATTTTGTCATTTAAGTCGAGAATGCTATCCATGATTTGCTTATAAAAATATATATTTATTACAATACAATACGCACAAAAAATATGTATAAAAACAAAATAAATCTGTTTCGTACATTTTGAGAAAATCGATCATACACAGACAGACAGTTCTTAGGGACTTTGTTTTATAATATGTATGTAATGTAATACAATTTAATAATTAACAATTAGTATTTTCTAAAATGAAATGCTGACCATCATCATGTCAAGGTCATTCTAAGAATGCTTGGGAGACTATATTATATATTACTCGTGCCGAGGTAAATTCCTAGTTTCTGAAGCGATCCCATCCTCAGTATGTGAATTCCATAACAAACATCTGAAATGAAGAAGGTATAATTAGGCATAATTACTTCCTCTTTATTATTACTTTTACTGTTATTTTATATTTTTTGTAATAATAAATTATTCTAATCTTAAACTAGAGATAGGGAAGTGTGGGAAAAAGTGAGTTTCTGGATATAGGAACCTCACTCACTCCACGGAACGTAGTTCTTATAGTCACTTTAGACTGATCATCAAATCTGGGTTCATACCACACAAGGAATAATCATTCCGAAACATTGTTAAACGTTTAAATTATTTGTTATAAATAACGCCGGGAGCCTTTGTTCACTTTCCTCGAGATTTCCTACTCAGCAGTTTTCAATGCGAAGTAATTGAGACCGCAGTTGTTAATAAAAGAATGCTTACGTCGATATATAAATAAACTTGCTTTTATATTTTAAGTATTATTTCATTTTTATCCAACATTTAGATTATCTTTTACTTTGTTTGTAATTAATATTAGATTGTCGTCTTCATATATTTTTTTTAACATAGATTCTTTTAATAAAATAATCCAAGCATTAAGAGCAAACGAAAAAAACGTATTAGCTTCACCTGTAATAGGATTAAGACAAGCTGAGTTCGCAGATAGACCATACGATGTAATGTTACAACAGACCTCTAATTACTTTAAAAATGTATTCCGTAGCATCCTTAAGGTATATTTTTTTTTAATGCAGTTTTTTTGTAAAAACAATATCTTTTGTCGAAATAAAACTATTTTTACGAATTTAACTTGCGTATATTGAATTAAATTTTAAATTTATATTTTAAATCTAACCCGACGTTTCGAATGCTTTGCAGCAATCAATGTTCACGGTAAGACGAGATGGAGGTGTCTGTCAGTAAGTCATTGAAATAGTAATCTACCTCCAACGGTTTCTAAGCTTCTGGGCTTACAGTTCAGGATTTACACAAAATTGGGATTTTATATTTCTCAAAAGTGGCAGGTGTTAGATAATCCCCAACCATCTTCCTCTATTAAAATTAGGATGTTTTTTAATTTCAATAGCCTCACGAACCGAAAATATTAAAGTGACCTAGCTAGCGGACAAATAAAATGATCACTTGGGGTAATGTTATTCGAAAATTTAAG
This sequence comes from Napeogenes sylphis, assembly GCA_959347405.1. Classification (NCBI taxonomy): domain Eukaryota; kingdom Metazoa; phylum Arthropoda; class Insecta; order Lepidoptera; family Nymphalidae; genus Napeogenes; species Napeogenes sylphis. The sequence goes on from OY365776.1 coordinate 14,003,253, forward strand.
AAGTCTTCGCTTTTTATATCAAAACTCTTCCATGTAAAATTGAAATATATATTTATTACTTTTTTAATCAATTTATTTGCGCAAGAATCCATGATATGCAATAATTAAAATATATAAATATTATTCTTTTTGTTTTACGAATAAATAATACTTAATACATAACACAACCTTTCTAACATATTTATGGATGTTAAATCACATTAGTAGTGAGATATTCTATAAAGAGGAGAATTGTTAGTTTAATATTTGTTTTATTGTAGAACAGTGAGGCTTGTGATGAAGTACCGTTATTTACATTAAATACATCGATAGACTACCCTACTTATTACGTGCTACAAGGCCCTCGATATATTACTAATATTTCGAGCCTTATGGCACGCACATTTTGACAAATTAATCAGGGGATTGCTTTCCATTCATGGTTTCTATTTCCATTCATAAGTATTCAAATGTATAAACAGTGATCAATACAAATATTATAGATGAGATGAAAGATGTCCACTGCTACCACTCGCATTCTGGTATATTATCTAATTTTGTGTGATATTTATTTAAGCATCAAAGCTTTTAAAGAAGTATTTTTTTATCAAAAACTAGCCTCAATACTCTTATAATGTTATGCGTATAATTACCTATTTAAAATGTAAACATTATAAATGTTTACATTTTAAATTAAACCAACATGAGATGATGATGATGTTTATGAGATGAGACGATGCAAACTAATAATTACACATCCAAAAATTGATTTTAATCTACTGTCATTGCCAAATCAAGTTGACTCTAGAATGAAGAAAATTCGAACCTTCATTCAGGTCAGAATGAAAACCATTAACATTTATTTATTTTATAATTAGGTTACATAGTCTTATATTATTAGTATTTCTAAAGAGTAAAGACTATAAATAATTAAGTTGTAGATACTTATTGATCTAGATAGTAAAGGAAACTGGTACGTACAATAAAAAATAAAAAAACAGCTGTTATTAGATATTATATAAAACCTTATTGTTTCATTTCTTAAAAGCCTTGTGTGACATTTACGGAATGATATCATTTCTCAGAACAATAACTAAAGCAATTATTATTCTTTATTTATTATTCTGAGTATCATTTCATTACATTCATACAATTCTTTTCATTTATAGTAAATAAAAAGTAAAATAATAAGAACGATTATCTATCAAAGTTTTAAAATGATAAAAACAATTATTATCATTGTTACTAAAAATAGTATAGAAAAAAGGCATAAAATTGGGGTAACAAATTTTGAAAGTATATTTGATATACTTTATTTCTTCAATTACTTGTGCTAACTATAAAGCAAGCAAAATCAACATTAAAAACTTTTAGTAATTTGTTGTTTAAATTTAACTGTTTTTACAGTTAGTAACAAAGCGTACAAACTCCTGTAAACAATATGTTTGTTGATAAAGTTGAAAACTTTAACAATTGAGACTAATACACCATTAAAAAAGTGGCAAGCTTATAAGATTTATAATCTATCCAAGAATAAATGGTTTCAGTTCGAAAGTTTATCGACCATATATTAGAGTGAAGACGAAACTAAATCACTTCAGACGCCCGGGATTACAGTTAAACAAGATATATGTGGAATATGTGGATATTCCAATAGCAATTACGGGAATATTAAACGTATTACCTATTTTCTTATTCATATATTAGAAAAGCTGAATAAATTGTGATATAACATAATTTAAGACATTCATTAGTCGAGATACTTGAAAATGTCGAAACAGATGGTAAATATCAATTGTATTTTAAATATAGTTCTATTTAACATCTTATAAAATACTTATTATGAGTAACGACTGAATAACAAGTCAATTATTACTAATGAAATGTGCGTGGCAAGTAAATCTGATGTTTCCTGATTTCAATAAGCCAATTCTCATTTTGGTTGATAAGTAAACAGATTCTGAATAAGAAAACAAAGTTACCATTGTTATATATTTCCCACAACAGCGGCTGTCACCTTATAAAAATATTATCAAAAAGACAGTAACATAACCACACCTAATTAATGGATTTTCGAATATTCGATATTATTCCGAACACACTCGTATTCAATTTACAAGTGATACGAGTGAGTGGTCAATAATGGCTAACGTTAAATTATGTTTCTTTGAAAACAGTTCATTCTGCGTGGTTGGATGAAGGTATATATTTATATTCCATAGAATAATATTACAAACATTTTATTACCTGTAATTTTTTTATAAGTCTCTGAATGTCTGTTGAATGTTATGAATACATTGGATATGAAGACACTTTTTTATGTCTTTGTGGTTATTAAGGATTTGGTCCTGAGTTCCGCACTGGATGTTTCTAATATAACTTGGGTTACACACTGGATATTTCTAATATAACTTAAGATGATCGGTACAATTAATTAAAATTTATTCGAAAGCTGTTTCCATTTATTTTAGTTAAGAAAATTAACCAGTATTGATAATGCGTATCAAACTTATTATTCGCATTAGATTTTATAGCGTTGGATCAAAATATAAATCATTTCTTGTAAAGATCAAATTTAATAGGAGGATGGATAAGTTAAGTGATGTTATCGCCAATAAATATTATGAGGATATTTAGAATATTCTGGACACTTATAATTATAACCAGAATAATAAGGACTAAGGACTAAGGACTAAGTTTTCAAGTACGGCTTAAGATGTTTTTATTTATTAGACCGCTTTATTATTAAATACATCGCTTTTGCTATACTTCCATAGTTAGTTTGAGGAAGTAACAATGCAATTTTAACTGTTCTCTTTGCCGTTGAAACCGGACATAAGGTTTATGGCTTAAGTAACATTATCCGCTAACTTTTCCAAAGGTCCCTGAATCACTCTATTGAAGTGGTTTGAGTGTTTCAACCTTTTTTTTTTATTTTTTAGCGTTGGAAAAATGCGTTACGCATCATCCCCGCGGCCAGGAAGGTGATTACATTATTACAATATTGTATTAAATGTAAATAGCATTATTATGCAAAAAAATCGAAGGTGGATTTTATAACAAAATATATATTGTATAGAAATGTTATCCATACAATAAGTAACACAAAATAATATCATCATCCCAAACAAACGTTTTACGAACGGAAGGGTCATTATTACTTGCAGTGAAACAAAGCTTTCTAGGTAAATAGCTGTATTCTATTTTATATATCCAATAAACAAACCAAACACAGGTACAGTCAAACAAAACAAAGATTACAACTTAATTTATATTTTTTTTCTGTACTATTGTTTGTGTTTTCAATATGTACGGGGTAAAGTTTTGATTATTTTTATTGTTGTTTCTATATACCTTGTCCAGCCAAGTTCAAAGTAATAGAAGTGGCGAGCTCCAAAACTATTTCACATAAACATGACAAATTTAGCTCATATATTGAAGCTTGCAAAATATATATGCGCTCAAAATTATAGAATCACATAAAACTGACAAAGTCATATGTCTGTGTTTTTGTTTGTTTTGCAGTTAAAGCATTGCTTCTGGAGCTTGTCACGGATTTAACAGAAGAAGCACTTTTTTGCGCTTTTCTGAGATTCATTTCATGACGAGGAAGGTCGACTTCAGTGACATCAGATAAAGCCACCAGATTCCTTGGTGTAAGCAATGACAAAGCTAAATTTTTTCATAACCATAAATCTGATGTCCAAAACAGAGGTACATATTCAATTTTAAACTATTTCTCCTTACATGCCTCATTTTGGTGGACTCTTGGAAGCTGCGGTAAGTCCATTAAACACCATGTTCGATGTATTTTAAATTTGACTCTTCTAACGAAAGAGTCGGCTCTTTTACTTGTTTTAATATTTAAAAAGTGACGTCGAATGATAAATCGGTGCAGGTCTCATGTAGCCGGATACAGACGCTTGAGCTTTGTTCTTAAATTTATAAATGGAATAAAATGTGAGTAAATATATATATAAAAATGTATTTTTTGTTGCTGACACTTTAATTTTATAGAAGGTTTAATCGTAGAGCCTCTGTGGAATCAAGGTTTACGGAATCTTACTAAATCCACTTCTTAAGATTAAGAGATAATTCTTGTTGAAGGATTAAGCGGAATTGGTGAGGTTTTATTTAATGTTCCTTTTATAAGGCTTTTCATTATTTTACTTTTAAGTTATAATTTTATTTTCGTATGTTATGTTTATCATGTCATGTCATTTGAGAAACTATATGTTTGTTTGTATGATTTGGCTGTTTTTTTTTTATTTTTTAAATTATAGGACAAGGTCTGCATAAAGGAAATGTATAATATTTTGCAAATCTAGCAGAAACGTTAGAAATATGGAGGTTATTCAATATAAAAAAATGAGAATATAAATCATGTGTTGATGGAATGTACCTAAAATCAAATTAAAAGAGAGTCACTGTCGAGGCAACTGCAATTTAATCAATACGACGTTGGTACCGCGCAAACAATTTTAATTAAACCAAAATCAGAAGCTGCTAGATTATTTTGCAGATTGGCGTCTTGTCTCCACAGTGATTGTTAAATAACTTAAGAGTTGTATGTGTATAATGGTCACAATGGTTGGCATATCCTAACAAGGAAAAAACTCCAAATTTAAAATAAAGATATAAAAAAAAAAGTACAAAAATCAGATTAAAAATGTTATACACAGATTGATACGATAGACAAGCGCAGCATATACATCACTCGTTCGAGACATATTGCATAATAAACATACTTATTATTATTTTGCTAACAGCATTTACTATTACCTTCTTTGGTAAGTTGCTACTACTTATATAAATAATAAAGTGAGAGTTAGTTTTAAATTAATAACTAATTAGACACTTAACTAATAATTTAAATCACATTCTATCTTCTGTTAGCAGCACTAATAAAAATCTCTTCTGTCCGTGAGGTTTTGAGGGCAATAACTGATCATTTGGTTATTACATACATGTAAATATCATATAATTTATGTTAACTTCTCATTTTTATTTATAACTTGAATAACAATTTTTAATTTTGTAAAAGTAATATTGAAATAGAGAATAAGTTCTTAATAACTTCGTGAGATTAGATTATTCAAGTTCTAGAAAGTTTTTGACTTTAGACGAAAGTGGGTGATTTCATTGTTATTCGAGTTTGTGTCAAGCAAGACAAAGCTTAAATATTGTATTAAAATTTTCATATTTAACTAATTAAATACTTTTTATATAATAAGACGGTTTATATTATTCAGCTACACAAGAATTCGTGTGAAGTTTTACAGTATATGTACGATTATAATTACAAGGGAATGATTTTTTCATGGAATTGGATGATAAACGAGCAGCCTACGTTTATATAATTTTATGTGTTGCCGTCAACCATCTAGAGATTTTACAGAAATTATATGATAATCTTGTTAACGTGTTCAAGATGATGGCATAATAGATCAAACTTTAAAACAGAAGATCAACGCAGCGTGGATGAAAAAGTATGAACGTAAACAACGTGTGATGCCGGTTTTAATTAGACTTTTGTTGTTAATTTATAAGGTATGATCTATGTATCATAATACTTGGCTATGAATATAATAAATGAAAGAAAAGTACATGCAGCTGAAATATGAATGTTGAAATGAATGTCACACACATGACGACTTTGAATAGAGTAAAAAATGCGTATGTAAAAGATATTTCGAACGTTGCAGCAGTGACAAAAAAATTAAGTAATTGGTTGTCTTTGTAAGTGCGTGAAAACTTATAAGGCAAATAATCAAGACTACTTGGATGTATAATAGAAAATTTTAGATGGAATTCATATACGACGCCTTCTCCAAGTAATTCACCTGCGAATGATGATTTTCATAAAGAAATAATAGTTTAACATATCTGTGTTAAGCTGATTATTTCGAAAATGCAAATTTGTCTTAACTATTTTAAAGGGCACCTTCAGACAACGCGTAGCCTCCACTTGCCTCGCTTGTGAGGTTTCTGTTGTTGCTGAAGCATTGCCTCTATACCACTGGCTTCTAGTGATATAGATGATATTTCTATATGAATGCTCTTCTGGTCTCTTGTTGGCTAAATACGCTGCGTGCGTCTGCGCATTTGCAATAAATATCGCCTTTGAAAAAGGCTGAGACTAGTCAACAGTATCAAAGTACTTGCCTGAATCACTTGAATGTCAAAAGTAAATTTTAACGTAATGATCACCTAACACTTCAATTTAATTTTATTTAATATTCGCTTAACATTTTCAGATATAACTTTAAACAGGGTAGTCATTGGCTTAGGTACCTATAAAATATTTTGATAAATTTCTTTAAAAGGTAATAAAATCAGTAATTACTTATTTGAAATATTATTTGTAATTCATTCTTTTAACCTTATTATTTTTACAATTAGTATCAAATCGTACAAATAGTTGAAGCACCCATAAAAATATGTTTGTTGATTAGTTTGATAATTTCGTCAATTGGAAATAATATTCTATTAAAAAAAAAATTGGCAAGCTTACAAGATTTATAATCTATCGAAGAATATATGAATTTCAATTCGAAGGTTTATCGACCAAATATTATAGTGAAGACGAAACTAAATCACTTCAGACGCCCGGGATTACAGTTAAACAAGATATATGTGGAATATGTGGATATTCCAATAGCAATTACGGGAATATTAAACGTATTACCTATTTTCTTATTCATATATTAGAAAAGCTGAATAAATTGTGTAATAACTTAATTTAAAACATAAATTAATTAAGATGCCTGCAAAATATCTAGATAGAGGGTAAATATCAATTGTAGTTTAATGTAGATATGTAGATAGTGTCAATTTAAAATTTTATAAAACAAACATATACCATACACCTGTTATAAATAACAAGCGTAAATAGATTGGAGATAATAAAAAAAGTTAGCTAATGACCATATATAGCAAATATTCACCATTGTGGCTGTCTAATTAACTAAAATACCAAACACATATGTTATAACTAATAACATAGACACCACACCTGATAAATGGATTATCGGATATTCGATAATAATCCAAAACACACTCGTATTCAATCTACGAGCGATCTGTGATAACTCGTTACCTAGAGAGCTGCAAGCCATTGCATAAATCATTCACACATTTTTTATTTGATATATTTTTATTAAAAAATATTAGGAATTTTAACAAATAAATAAAAGATCCTGAACTATTCAAATTTTTATGTTCTCAGAAAAGTAACTAACATAACGTAATATCTTATGTTATAGGTTAAAAATGGCTACTATTGACGTTATGTTTTATGTTTGTTTTTGTTTATTTTAATACAATTCATTTTGCATTGTTGGTTTTAGTAGTAAATTCCGAAAACCGTAAATAATAAAAATCATTTTATTTCCTGCACATTTTATATTCGTCTCTCGTACTGATATCGTTTTTCATTTTAAAAAGTTGAATGTTATGAATACATTGGATGTGAAGACACTTATTTATGACTTTGTGGGTATAAAGGATTTCATCCCGGGTTTCTTGGTTACACATTCTCTAGATTCACTAGATGGTTCTAACATTACTTAAGATGATCAGTATAATTTAGTAGAATTTGAACAAAAGCTGCTTCCATTTTTTTACTTGAAGAAATTAACCAGTGTTTATTATGCGTTTCAAACTTATTATTCGCATTGGATCTTATAACGTCGGATTAAAATATAAATCGTCTCTTGTAAAGATCAGATTTAATCGGAGGCCGGAGAATTTAATCCACGCTTTATTAAATTGGCCGCTCGTTTTCTTTTCAATATTTATTTAATAAGAATATAAATTAATACGTAAAATACTCTTGGTAAAATTTTATGAAAATCTATCGACGAATAAACCAAGTCTATTCTATATTCAGTATTTTTTTAAATAATCAAACAAAAAATATAAAAATGCATTTATAATTTGGGTAATTAATGTTTTAAGAGGGTTTTATATTGATTATTTCTCTTCTTCGACTTCATATAGTACCTACCTTTAATCAACACTTTCTATAATAGGAAAGACTACGGAGTTTTATGGATCCTTTTTTAAATAGTATTTTGCTACTAATGATTTTAAATGTATTCAAAAATCATCATGAGATTAGGCAAGACGTATATATCACCGTCTACGTGAATTCCTTTTTGTATTTTTTGTTTTTTTTTGTTTATGTCTATACTGTTAGCCCTGTTAGGTATTATGCGGAGGGGAGCGGGAAGTCAATTCCATGTATTAATATAATAGGTGATAAAATATATTCTAACCATTTAGTCAAGTCGTGGCTTGAGGTATTTGATTTATATTTTAAAATATATTACGCAAAAACATTTCAACCAATATTTTATACTAGCATTTAGTTATATTGTAGTTTAAATAAATATAGAATGAAAAATAAGCTTAACATGGCTATACATGTTTGAAGATATTTTCAAACATTATATTGTAGTTTATAAAATGAAGTAATGTATAAATTATGTCCATCTTTCATTTTGAAGAGTTATTTTCGTAAATAATATATATTATATAAACTTGACACTAGGAGTTAACTATTGGAGATGTATTGGTTATTTTAATTATCTCTCGGTCAATTAAAATTATAGATTTAATATTTACAAGTTTTAGGTATATAGATACTCGCTTTAAAACAAAATTTAGACTAAAATTTGTTATGAATAAAATATTAGGTAAATAGATAAATAATAAGTGTTGAACATTTAATTCAAGAAGTAGAACAAACTAAGAAATAATCATACGGCAGCGATACGGCGGATTAAGGGTTGACTGGAAGAGATCTCTTCAAGGGATAAGTCCGCCTTTGTATACTTTAATAATTGTTTTTTTTTTTCTATTTTATATATATTGTAATTTACATTGTGTTATTGTGTACAATAAAGAGTTTAACAACAACAACAACAACAACGGTAGCTCAATTAGTAGAGCGACAAGACGGTTTTCCAGAGGTAGCGGACTTGAATGCTGCCCTTATCGGTGTACTTTTTTTACTATATTTATTTTAAATATAAACAAGCTTAATATACGTTGCATATTCAAATAATTATTATAACACTAGCAACTCGTTAATAGTTTTCAGACATTATTATAATTGGATTATATGAACTGAAATAAATATCTAGGGTACATAACAAATAAACATTAAATTTAACATGCTATATTTACTTACATCAGTAACAGACACGTCCGAATTGTTATGGGGAACCGTATGACGAGAATTGAATATTATATATTAATTGGGAGAAGTATACATCTACATATCTGAATATTATATAATAATTGGGAGAAGTTTACATCTACATATCTGCAATACCTGTAACAAACAATACAATAATTTAGTTGATAATTGTTAACATTAACAAACTTATATCAAAAAAAAATTCAAACCCTTTTAGAAACTACAATTGATATTTACCCTCTATCTAGATATTTTGCAGGCATCTTAATTAATTTATGTTTTAAATTAAGTTATTACACAATTTATTCAGCTTTTCTAATATATGAATAAGAAAATAGGTAATACGTTTAATATTCCCGTAATTGCTATTGGAATATCCACATATTCCACATATATCTTGTTTAACTGTAATCCCGGGCGTCTGAAGTGATTTAGTTTCGTCTTCACTATAATATTTGGTCGATAAACCTTCGAATTGAAATTCATATATTCTTCGATAGATTATAAATCTTGTAAGCTTGCCAATTTTTTTTTTAATAGAATATTATTTCCAATTGACGAAATTATCAAACTAATCAACAAACATATTTTTATGGGTGCTTCAACTATTTGTACGATTTGATACTAATTGTAAAAATAATAAGGTTAAAAGAATGAATTACAAATAATATTTCAAATAAGTAATTACTGATTTTATTACCTTTTAAAGAAATTTATCAAAATATTTTATAGGTACCTAAGCCAATGACTACCCTGTTTAAAGTTATATCTGAAAATGTTAAGCGAATATTAAATAAAATTAAATTGAAGTGTTAGGTGATCATTACGTTAAAATTTACTTTTGACATTCAAGTGATTCAGGCAAGTACTTTGATACTGTTGACTAGTCTCAGCCTTTTTCAAAGGCGATATTTATTGCAAATGCGCAGACGCACGCAGCGTATTTAGCCAACAAGAGACCAGAAGAGCATTCATATAGAAATATCATCTATATCACTAGAAGCCAGTGGTATAGATGGCAATGCTTCAGCAACAACAGAAACCTCACAAGCGAGGCAAGTGGAGGCTACGCGTTGTCTGAAGGTGCCCTTTAAAATAGTTAAGACAAATTTGCATTTTCGAAATAATCAGCTTAACACAGATATGTTAAACTATTATTTCTTTATGAAAATCATCATTCGCAGGTGAATTACTTGGAGAAGGCGTCGTATATGAATTCCATCTAAAATTTTCTATTATACATCCAAGTAGTCTTGATTATTTGCCTTATAAGTTTTCACGCACTTACAAAGACAACCAATTACTTAATTTTTTTGTCACTGCTGCAACGTTCGAAATATCTTTTACATACGCATTTTTTACTCTATTCAAAGTCGTCATGTGTGTGACATTCATTTCAACATTCATATTTCAGCTGCATGTACTTTTCTTTCATTTATTATATTCATAGCCAAGTATTATGATACATAGATCATACCTTATAAATTAACAACAAAAGTCTAATTAAAACCGGCATCACACGTTGTTTACGTTCATACTTTTTCATCCACGCTGCGTTGATCTTCTGTTTTAAAGTTTGATCTATTATGCCATCATCTTGAACACGTTAACAAGATTATCATATAATTTCTGTAAAATCTCTAGATGGTTGACGGCAACACATAAAATTATATAAACGTAGGCTGCTCGTTTATCATCCAATTCCATGAAAAAATCATTCCCTTGTAATTATAATCGTACATATACTGTAAAACTTCACACGAATTCTTGTGTAGCTGAATAATATAAACCGTCTTATTATATAAAAAGTATTTAATTAGTTAAATATGAAAATTTTAATACAATATTTAAGCTTTGTCTTGCTTGACACAAACTCGAATAACAATGAAATCACCCACTTTCGTCTAAAGTCAAAAACTTTCTAGAACTTGAATAATCTAATCTCACGAAGTTATTAAGAACTTATTCTCTATTTCAATATTACTTTTACAAAATTAAAAATTGTTATTCAAGTTATAAATAAAAACGAGAAGTTATACATAAATTATATGATATTTACATATATGTAATAACCAAAGGATCAGTTATGGCCCTCAAATCCTCAAGGACAGAAGAGTCCCTTATTTTTATTAGTGCTAGCATTTTAAAATTATTAGTTAAAGTGTGTAATTAGTTATTAATTTAAAACTAACTCTCACTATATTATTTATATAGTAGCAACTTACCAAAGATGGTAATAGTAAATGCTGTTAGCAAAATAATAATAAGTATGTTTATTATGGAATATGTCTCGATCGAGTAATGTATATGCTGCGCTTGTCTATCGTGTCAATCTGTGTATCACATTTTTAATCTGATTTTTGTACTTTTTTTACTTTATTTTGTACTTTATTTACATTTTGTACTTTATTTTAAATTTGGAGTTTTTTCCTTGTTAGGATATGCCAACCCCATTGTGACCATTATACACATACAACTCTTAAGCTATTTAACAATCACTGTGGAGAAAAGACGCCAATCTGCAAAATAATCTAGCAGCTTCTGATTTTGGTTTAATTAAAATTGTTTGCGCGGTACCAACGTCGTATTGATTAAATTGCAGTTGCCTCGACAGTGACTCTCTTTTAATTTGATTTTAGGTACATTCCATCAACACATGATTTATATTCTCATTTTTATATTGAATAACCTCCATATTTCCAACATTTCTGCTTCCAAGATTCGCAAAATATTATACATTTCCTTTATGCAGACCTTGTCCTATATATAAAAAATAAAAAAAACAGCCAAATCATACAAACAAACATATTGTTTCTCAAATGACATGACATGATAAATATAACATCCGAAAATAAAATTATAGCTTAAAAGTAAAATAATAAAAAGCCTTATAAAAGGAACATTAAATCAAACCTCACCAATTCCGCTAAATCCTTCAACAAGAATTATCTCTTAATCTTAAGAGGTGGATTTAGTAAGATTCCGTAAACCTTGATATGATCATAGAGGCTCTACGATTAAGCCTTCTATAAAATTAGGGATCAGCAACAAAAAATCCGTTTTTAAATATATATTTACTAATATTTTATTTAATTTATAAATTTTAAGAACAAAGCTCAAGCGTCTGTATCCGGCTACATGAGACCTGCATGAACTGGTTTAGCATTAAACGTATTTTTTTTTTTTAATATTAAAACAAGCAAACGAGCCGACTCTTACGTTAGATGAGTCAAATTTAGAATGCATCGAACATGCTGTTTAACGGACTTACCGCAGCTTCCAAGAGAGCACCAAAATGAAGCGTGTAAAGATAAATAGTTTAAAATTGAAAATGTACCTCTGTTTTGGATATCAGATTGAATGTCGTCTATATGGTTATAAAAAAATGTAGCCCTGTCATTGTAGAAAAGCCGAAAGAAGTGCTTCCTTTGTTAAATCCGCGACGAGCTCCAGATGCTCCAATCCTTTAACTGCAAAACAAACAAAAACAGACATATGACTTTGTCATTTCTGCACTGTGTAATTCTGTAATTTAGAGCACATATATATTTTGCAAGCTTCAACATATGAGCCAAATTTGTCATGTTTATGTGAAATAGTTTTAGAGTTATGATAGTCAAAAGTACCTCTCAATGGTTCTTGTAATATAACATACAGGGCAGCTCGCCACTTCTATTACTTAGAACTTGGCTGGGGAAGGTACCGCGTATATAGATACAACAATAAAAATAATCAAAACTTTACCCCGTACATATTGAAAACACAAGCAATAGATAAAGAAAAAAATTATAAATTAAGTTGTAATATTTGTTTTGTTTGACTGTACTAGTGTTTCGTTTGTTTATTGAATATATAAAATAGAGTACAGCTATTAAAAACCTAGAAAGCTTTGTTTCACTGCAAGTAATAATGACCTTGTCGTTCGTAAAACTTTTGGTTCGGATGACGATATTATTTTGTGTTTTTTATTGTTTGGATAACATTTTTATACAATATATATTTTGTTATAACATCCACCTTCGATTTTTGCTTGATAATGTTGTTTACATTTAATACAATATTGTAGTATATAAACTTTGTATACCTACTCACAAAAACATTCATTCAAGACATTTACAATTTTAACGAAAACTGAAATTCTTAAGGTTAGGTGTTTCAAGCCACTTCAATAAAGTGATTCAGGGACCTATGGAAAAGTTAGCGGATAATGTTACTTAAGCCATAAAACTTATGACTTGTTTCAACGGCAAAGAGAACAGTTAAAATTGCATTGTTACTTTCTCAAACTAACTATGGAAGTATAGCAAAAGCGATGTACTTAATAATAAAGCGGTCTAATAAATAAAAACATCTTAAGCCGAACTTGAAACCTTAACTTCAACCGTTTCAGCTTTTAATGATAACAACTGGTTTGAAATACCAGGTGCATATCAAAAACGTGTCAATTGACGTCGTCTTTGAAGAATGATTTTATCTAATTAATAAACTCTTTGAGTATTTATCCAACGCATAATCTTCGAGGCCGGTACGTTATTGGGGCCGATATACATATAGCTATAGACTCTGCCTTAGCCTACACGTGTGCCATCTACGCTTCAAGTTTTAACTGTTTATTAAATCTTATTTCTATATGTAAGAGATGAATAATAGAATTCCTATTTCTTTCTTTATCAAATTCTCAAATTTGGAGACAAGACTGAATTAAATAAATAAAATTGTAATTAAAAGATTTAAAGAAAAACAAGATAAACAAACAAAGACGTACGATACAGGATATCATATCATAATTCTAGAATTCTAGAACTCCTTGTCGATGTGATGTACTTAACATATTGCACTATCATCTAATCAGCGATTCGGCGACGCATGGGAATTTTATGATATTGATATTGTTACTGTGAGAAAATATGAATAGTTTATAAAATATTATTGTAATTAAATTAGTAATGATATTACCAGGATATTATGAAGTTACTTAACATATTACTGAACTAAAAATCGACATTAGACTAAAAATAATATCAGCAATTCCATACTTTATTAAGTAATGAAAATACATTTTCTTAGGCAACATTTTTGGATGTTAAAATCAGGGTTAAATAATTTATTCAAAGACTTGTGATTTTATAAACGACTATTCAAATGTGCCGTCATAAATAGCCCAGTCATATTAGGGGTTTCACCTCGGAATGAAAGATAATAAGCTGGAAATTGGTAAAAACCTTTGTTTTGTTACCCTAAATATTGTCTCAAAAGTCACAAATGCTATCGTGTCCGCGTCTTAAGATATTGAAGGTCAAAGGTCACAAAAAACGATTTTTCGGGAGTATTCCTATTGCTTAAATGATATTTTCACCTATTATGAAAGTTGTAGAGTATAAAATTCTTTACAACTTTTGTTTAAACTTTTTTTTTATACGATCAACCGTTTTTGAGGTAGAGCGCGAAGAGTGCGCAGCGTACAGTCATATGAGCTAATGCAGGGTCAAGCGTGAGTTACGGTTATCAGTACGTTGTATAAAGTCAATTATTGACAAAAAATATATAATTATTAAGCAATGCCCATTATTTCTGTACTTATTCTTAATTATTTATATTTAATTATTCAACTATAGTATATTATTAATTCTGGATTATCTATTTTAATTATATTTTAAAATAAAAAGACAGTAAGGAAATATATTTTAGATATATCTTTATTTATCATTAAATATGGCATGTTATACATTTATTAAAATGTGAGTTTAAATATTAAAATAATTTGTGAATCGAATGAAATTGCGAATGGAAGCTAGTTATCTTCTTCTTCGTCGTCTTCGTTGAAAATATTGAAATTGAAAATATCATTTAAGCAATAGGAACCGAGATATTCGCGAAAAATCGTTTTTTGTGACCTTTGACCTTCAATATCTTAAGACGCGGACACGATAGCATTTGTGACTTTTGAGACAATATTTAGGGCGACAAAACAAAGGTTTTTACAAATTTCCAGCTTATTATCCTTCATTCCGAGGTTGACCCCTTTTTTTACCTAATTTCACTGGGTTAAAAGTACTTTGTCTTTCTTCTCTCTGTTGAATGTTGTTAATGAAACTTAACGAATATATTTAAGAGCAGATATATTTTTGAGATACATTTTTTTTATCATACGTTTTTGAAATATGGTCAATAATTTAAAATTTTATTTCTTTTCAAAGCTATAAAGCTATTGATCTCCCTAGATTATTAGATAATATAACCTTAAAAAATGTAAGCCACGATAAACGGTATCACATTAATATTATTAGATTAATTGTATTTTGTTATAACAATTCTTCATTAGAATTAAAATAAAGAAAACGATATCATTATTGAAAGTAAGTTTTATATAAACCCTTTTTAATTGTCAAAACCACCACCAATTCAGTAAGTTTTTTTGCCACAGACCTGAGAGCGATCTATTCATACCCACAATAATTTTTTTGATTATTATAAATGTTATATTATATAATTCTTTAAATAAATTGGTAGTTAAAATATTCAGTATTCAAAAATGTTGTGTGATCTTCATATATATATAAAATAAATCACATAATGTTATCGTTAAATTTGTTTTAGCCCAAAACGTTTAAATTGTTTGATAATGTTTTATGTTTTAGTGTAACAAAACGCAACTGACAGCAGACGTAATAATTTCTATAGTTTATTTTGAAAACTTTGAAATTGAAGTTAGTAGACCGATATTATTACTACTACCGCCCCGTTGGTCGAGTGGTTAGCGCAGACGCCTAACGTGTCACGGCGCAATGGGGCTCGGGTTCGATTCCCGGCAGAGACAGGTATGTGATGAGCATAGATGTCTCTGTTTCTGGGTTTGGTCGTTTATTAAATATATTCTGAGTATTTATATGTGTATTTCTATGTATTTGTATCGTTGTCTAACACCCTTAACACAAGCAAATAATTTGCTTACTTAGGGGTTAGATCAATGTGTGTAATTTGGCCTGATATTATTATTATTATTATTATATTATTACTAACAATAGTGCAACCAAAGAGACCTTATCATTCCCGACGAAGGCTTAATGCAATTAGCCTTTAAACTACGGAAGAATAACAAATAATCGCACGTAAAGAGCTTCAAGTTTGGCCTGACTAAATCACAAGATTAAAGTAAGGCAGCCCGTGAAATGGCTCGGTTAGCAATGTGAAATTATATAAAAAATATATAAATTATTATTTACTAGCTGTTGCCCGCGGCTCCACCCGCGTTTAGGTCGCTTTTCGCGTAATCTGTGGAAACTACAATATGCAGACCTATAATAGACTTATAGTTAATTCTATAGTATCCTATTCCCGTGGAAATTTTATATATTGGCATTACATTGCTACGATATCAAACTGAAAATAATAACAAACATCCACATTTCAAACAAACGCATTCAAAAATATTATCGCTGTCCACAACCGTTCCGTAAGGAGCCGACCACGCGCCTGTGCCGCGCGGCATGCTACCTCGCAGCTATAGACATTGTTAGCCCTCCCCTCTCAACGCGCCACACGCCCTGCACATCAAAGTACGTGTGGTATTTACCATTACGTATTATTTTAAAACTAAAATAACTTCTTACTTATTGGTTTAAATCAAATGCTTTCAAGAGCAATGTTGTTCATAATTAAGTGCCTGTGATATTTAAATAATTTATTTGGATAAGGAATAATATCGTTATTATTAAAACACCTTCGAAAGTGTATATTATTTTAGAACTAATTTCATAACCATATAAAAGGTTATAGTGAATCAACCTTAAAAGCTAGATATATGTTGTTGCGGACTTCTTTTTAGAACTTTTAAAGGGGATCAATTTCATAGAACATCATTTTTGCGTAACTTTCACCGTTTTCGCAGCGCACGCAGTTTTTTGTTTATTTTTTTACACCTTGCGTTAGAATATTCAAGTTTTAGTAATCATCCCTAATTTTTTGAAAATGAAACATAGCCTATGTCACTCGGGAATAGTGTAGCTTGCCAACGGTGAAAGAATTTTTGAAATCGGTCCAGTAGTTTCGGAGCCTATTCAATTCAAACATACAAAAAAATAAACAAACCTTTCCTCTTTATAATATTAGTATGGATTAATCTGCATACATATGGATTGAAAATTCAGAATGACGTAAATAGAAAACATAATCAATAAGTCATGTAATGAATGACCTACCTTGAATGACAGTAGTTTGCTGATAATACTTTTCTATTTTTTTTTCATTTTTAGACAACAATCAGAAATTGATGATATTAAAAATGTACTATCTGATGTTGTACATTAGTTTAACGCTAATAATTTATTGTTTTTATCAAGAAAAAGATAGAATTTATTTAATTTACTCTACCAAACGCAGAAACCTATTTACAATCCTGTTACTGACTTCTTTTTGAGCATGTTATCTTAAATTTATAATCTTAATTTATAATCACACGGATGACATGACATGACAATTGCACGGGTGATGTATCCGTGGATAAAAGTAAAAATAAAAAAATAAAAAAAAATAATTTACAATGAAAAAATTACAGATCTGATTTTGTTAGTTACTAATTCTACAGTTCTATTCGGCACATCTTTGGATGTAAATTTGTACTGGGATGAACCTTATGTGATTTGTCGACCAGACTTAATTCAGCCGCATTTACGGTCCAAAGAACATTCGCCTTGACGAACATTGAAATTGCTAGAATAGTTTACTTAAGTTATTTCCACAGTAACTCTCATGTCATACGGCATACTATTTATGTTCCTCATTTTATTCATAAGTCATTATTGCTATATTTGTATTGCAAAAAAGGGCTGTTGGAAAAAAAAAGAAAATCGTTAAGAAATAAATAAAAAATCTACTAATAACAAAATAGGTCATTCCTTCTGGCTCTTCAGAAAGTGCTTCAATGAAACTCAGAACGTTGACTTACGTCGTTCATTTAATATAAACTAATATAAATATAGAATGGTCCCATAAGACGGTTTCCCAGAGGTCGCGGGTTCGAATCCTTGCTCGTATCGGTTTATTTTTCATTCTATAACTATATAAATTTAAATAAGCTTAACATGTTCATATATATATATATATATATATATATATATTTTTAAACTTTAATATAAACTGACATATCGACCGTTAGTTATTATTACTCCTGCTATAAATTGTACTTTGCATTAATAAATGCTTCTGGTAAATCAATTAAACTAACTTTTTAAATAAAACAGATCTTTTAGGTGAAAGTCCTCAAAGGTTAGTGGTTAGTTAGTTAGTAACATAGATGTTTGTCAATAAGTTTACGAACGCATAGTTAATTAAGCACACAGAAAAAACTAACAGTCAAGATACTGTTGGGGATAAGGAACTGTTACAGCTCCCTCTAACTTTCTTTCGTTCATTCTTTTTTTTTTTTTTTTTTTTTTTTTTTATGTAAGAGGAGGGCAAACGAGCTGGCGGGTCACAGATGACTTGTGATCACCGCCGCCCATGAACTCTTGCAACATCCGAGGATTTACAGGAGTGTTGCCGGCCATGTAGGTAGGAGTAAACGCCTTTTTTGAAGGTACCCATGTCGTATCGATCTGGAAATACCACCGAGGGGAGTTCGTTCCACAAGCGAGTGGAACGTGGGAAAAATGTCCTTGAAAACCGCACAGTAGAGGATCGCCACGCATCCAGGTGGTAAGGGTGATATTGGAGGCGATGGCGCGCTGTGCGGTGATGAAATTCGGCGGCAGGCATCAGATCGAATAGTTCTTCGGAACACTCCCCGTTGTAAATGCGGTAGAAGACGCACAGGGAAGCCACGTCTCTACGCAATGCCAAAGAGTCTAGCCGTTCGCAGAGCACCGGGTCCCCGACAATCCGAACGGTTCTCCGTTGTACGCGGTCAAATGGTAGAAGCTGATATTGGGGTGATCCGGACCAGAGATGAGAACAGTATTCCATGTGTGGCCGGACCTGCGCCTTATAGAGCGCAAGTATTTGGCCAGGTTTGAAATACTGCCTCGCTCTATTAATCACTCCCAATTTCTTCGAGGCCAACTTGGCCTTGCTCTCCAGATGACCACGAAACTGACAATCGCTCGAAATGTCGAGACCCAGTATTCTGATACTTGGCGAGGCAACGAGGGGAGTGCTCTCGAAGCGCGGTGATACGACGAATGGGGTTTTCTTAGTGGTAAACGCGCAAACTTGTGTCTTCATTGGATTGAACTGTACGTGGTTCAGTTCACCCCACTCAGAGATCAGCCCCAAGGAAGTCTCTATAGAAGACACAAGTTTCTTTCGGCACTCGTCGACGTTTTCCCGAGAGAGACCTGCACGGCCGGAATATACCGCATCCCCAGTGCTGTCATCCGCATAACAATGTATGTTGGAGATATCCAGCATATCATTGATGTGCAGGAGGAACAGAGTTGGGGATAGCACGCAGCCTTGGGGTACACCAGCGTTCACGGGCTTAGGATCCGAGCAAAAACCATCGATAACGACCTGTATGCTCCGCCCAGTGAGGAAGCTGGTGATCCACTTGCATAAACTCTCGGGAAGCCCATAGGAAGGTAGCTTCGAAACTAGCCCCCTGTGCCATACACGATCGAAGGCTTTCGCCATATCCAGACTAGTTAGTCTGTTGTTGGCAGTTGCCAGACCCTCTCCCTTGCTTTCAATAACAGCTCCCCAACGGTGTGTAAGATACAACAGAAGATCACCAGCCGATCGACCATGGCGAAAGCCATATTGCCGGTCATTGACCAACTGGTGATCCTCGAGGAAGGTTAGGAGCTGTTTATTGATAATGCTCTCCATTACTTTGGAGAGAAGAGAGGTAATGGCGATAGGTCTGTAGTTAGCTGGGTCCGAGCTATCGCCTTTTTTAGGGATCGGATGGACAAGGGCACGCTTCCATGAGACCGGGACTACGCCTTTCAAGTAAGAGTACCGAAATAGACGCGTTAGCACTGGTGTCAACTCAGGGGCACATGTTCGTAGCACAACTGGAGAGATACCATCTGGCCCACTCGACTTATGAACTTCCAAGGAAAGGAGGGTTTTTCGGATGAGTTTTTGCCGAAAAACTATTTCCGGCATAAAGCTCGGACACCGCGGGATGATAGGCGGTGCCCTCCCCTGGTCGTCCAAAGTTGAGTTTGAGGCAAAAAGAGTGCCCAAGAGATCGACTTTCTCTTTTGCCGTGTGGGCCAAAGAGTCGTTCCCAGTGTGCAATGGCGGCAGGGACGGGCGACAGAAGTTTCCTAGACTGGCTTTGGAAAGCGCCCAGAACTTGCGCGTGCCAGGTGGGTACTTTGCCAACTGATCCCCGATTTTGACGACATGCTTGAACTTTGCTCTAGCGATTTTCCGTTTGAAGAATCTGGAGGCACGATTATATTTCCTCTTCAGAACTTTAGAGTTCGGATCCTTAGTGACTAACGCATTAGCCCAAGCCTGATAAGCCTGCCGTTTGTCAGCTGCTGCAGCCCTGACAGACGCATCAAACCAAGGCCGCGATCTGCCACCAAGTGGTACCACAGAGCTTGGGACAAATAGTTCCATGCCCTGAAGTATCACATCAGCTACAGCCGCAGCGCAGTCACTAGGATCATTGGAAGGGAAACAAATCGGCCCCCATGGGTAGGATGCAAAAAAGGATCGCATTCCATCCCAATCCGCTGACTTGTAGTGCCAAACGTGTCGAGTCGCAGGTCTTGTGCGAGCTGGGCGTTCCATGGGCACTACACTCCGTACCAAGCAATGATCAGAAGACCCTAAGGGAGCCTCGACAGTGACTTGGTACTTTCCGGGATGTGTAGTCAGCAGAAGATCCAACAAAGAGGGTATATGGCTGTCCACGTCCGGTAGACGAGTGTGCGTCTTTACCAATTGGGACAGACCATTTGCCAGAGCAAAGTCAAACACAGATCTCCCCGCGTAGTCGGTGGCACGTGACCCTAGCCAATCGGTATGGTGCGCATTGAAGTCCCCGAGGACTACGACTTCGGCGGAGGGAGTCTGTGAAAGCAGATCGTCAATCTTCGCCTGAACATGGCCTAAGAGTTGATCCGTTTCTGCATTACCACTATGGGACCTGTAGAGGCACGCGTAGACTCTGACATGGTCGTCCATGTCCACGCGCAGCCAGAGTACAGACCGGTCCCGACCTTCAAAAACCTGAAGGCGACGGTAGCAGATATCGTCCCTTACGAACACAGATACCCCGGCGTGTGGTATAAAATGATGTTCTAGTTTATACCCGGGGTATGATAGGTACGCTGTGTCGCTAGGTTGAGATATCTGCGTCTCCGTCAGAAACAACAAGGCCGGCTGCGCCGTCTCTAGATGATGGTGGACGGCGTTCAAGTTGGAATGAAGTCCCCGGATGTTGCAAAAGTCCACAGTAAAAGTGGGTCGGGGTGCCGCTGCGTTGACTCGTCGTTTGCCCTCTAAAAACACAAAAGGCGATACTTTGCCCGCCCCAGATACGACGGGCAGCCCGAGCAAAATCCGAGAATCATTTCCCCGATTTTGCTCGGGGAGGGGGTCCCCGGCTTCATCAAAGCCGGTACCCTCCTGGGGTATTTTTCTTTTTAGCATCGCTTTCATGTTTGGCGTGGGGGGGGGGGGGTTGGGCTTCCGGATTCTCTCACTCACCGACGAAACATAACCAAATAAATTTGGTTACTACATGTCGGTCTTCTGTGAGAGGGTGGTCCTTCCCCGGTCGAGCCAGCCCAATACGAGCTGCAGCCAGATAACTACAGCTAGGCTCTACCACCTAAAAAATAATTTAATTTTTTTTTTTTAATAGATAGATAGATAACAAGATTTAATTTTAATAAACATATATGAAAAAAAACTAAGAGGTGTCTAGGGACACCCGGATGAAACGAAGTTCCTTTCGATTAATTATTGAAGGAATAGGGAATTTAAAATGGTCTCTAATACTTTTTTTTCGGATACTTATTATCATTTTATTATAATAAAAACATTTTTTTTATTTACTAATCATTTAAGGCCATAAAATAATTTGTAAAAAGTGTAAATTAAGGGAGCGAAATTCAAACTTCCAAAACGCGCCACCATTGGTCGAAAGGAAATATGACGTCATTTGACTCGCCATCAAATTATCGGCGTCGAAGTTCAAACTGTGGTATTACTGTTACTGAGAAAAATAAATCATTTAAACCTATATTTTCGTGCTTAAAGGTTTTATTAAATGATATTATTGTTTAGGTAATCATTTTCCACTTTACTTGACTCAGATAAATAACTTTGTTGATAATCAGCAGATACAGAAGATATAAGATGCTATAGAAGTATTCTCAGCTGTGTTTTCAGTAAACAATTTTCTTTTTAAAACATAGTTTTACTGGTAAAGAAAACTATGTAAAATAGTTAGTTTTACTGGTAAAGTAAAAGTATTGTGTGTTGAATGTTGAAATGGTAACAATGCTACATTTTGTTTTCCAGCAGGTATATTTACATTGACACCTTTACTTCTGTACTTCGGTTTAATATTAACTTGCACAGCTTAGTCACTTTATTACTTTAGTCAATTTATCTTTAATATTCAAAAAGCAAGGCTCTGCCTTGTGATCACATTTAATATTGTCTTGACTAATTAATATCACAGACATTTGTATGGACAGTACTAGGACTTACTTACTATATCACTTCTTTGTAAAGGTCACCAATTTTTTTAAACACTACTTTTGATAGGCTCTAAAACTCTGAAAAGGCTTCATTAACCGATGTCAATCTTTGCCTTTTGACTATGCACATTCTCATTTTATCACAAAAATATATCTGGTGTTTTTGCCACAAAAATATATGAGGAACAACTCCTTTCTTCAAACTTGATTAAATTTTTCTCCTAGTTGTTTCGTTATACATAGTATATATTTAATATTATTAGCTGTATCTTCCTTAACCTGAAATAAATCGACAACGATAAAAATTTCATAAAACCAAAAAAGAATGCGGTTTTTATAGAAAGTTATACAGAACTTTTGTAAACTAGGTTAGGATAATTTTAAACTCAAATTTTCTAATGTTCAATAGCTAATGCAACTCACTATAAATTTAAACTATTAAATTAAACTTATTATAAATAAAGTATACCTACTTACGTTAAATAAATCTTCACAACAATATAAACACAATTTAAGACATATATTATCCCTTTTAATTACCATAGACCATTGTTTTTGTATTTTCGCATCTCTTGGAATAGAAAAAAACACTTTGTCGGGAGTTTTTCTAATACTATTCTTGAACTCCGGTTACCGGTACTATACAATACTTGCAAGATGGTTTTTATCTTCTTCCATGATTTAAAGCACTTAAAACTTAAAATATGTATGAAGTGAATTAAAAGTTCATAGTAAACATTGACTAGACGTGTCATTTGACATCTCGCAGGGCGCGCGCATAATGACGGCGTTTGAACGGCTCAAATTTACTCAATATTTTAATTTTCACTTTGAAAAAAAACTAGAATCTTTTCAAGCCTATTTATATTTTTTCTACGATATAGACCTCTCTATAAATGATTAATTTACGTCAAAAAAAAACATGAATATTACCTATTGTAATAAAAAAACATTAAATTATTAATATAAGCTAATATGCTAATGTATTGATTAATTATTCATTAAATATTATTATATTTGTATAGATATTTCGCCAGAATTTATAAAAAATGTAAATAAAATGAATAACTAAATTAAAAAGTGTTAATCAATAAACCCATGAGTTATTGTCAGTGATACCGCTAGGTGGCGGGGAGCCACTTAGCGGTTCTAATTTGTACAGATATGTTTATACAACAGATGTAGTTATGTTTCCCTAAGGTATAAATAGATGGCGCTGTTACAGAACATTACGAGTATATTTGATCACAAATTTGTATTATTATTTTCATTTAAACTCAGTGGCGTAGCGTAGTGGGGGCGGCGGGGGCGGCCCGCCCCGGGCGGCACTTTATAGGGGGCGGCAAAATTTAACAATAAATAAAAAATATATATTTTTATCGTAACTACAAATTTGGACCGATTGAAAGGAGCACGGAATTTTTCATTACTTATTTTGTGACGAATTCGGGGAATTCCTTTTCTTTGAATGATATTTTGTAGCGACTGGCAACAACGTCTATACTGACTTGTGGGAATTCCCCGTTTATGACTAACAATCAGCGAGAATGACTTCTATTACATATATATTAAGTTCAATATAGTTTATCACACGTACGAGAAAGCCCCTTTAAGGTATGGGGAATTACGTGCTTTGACAAAGTTTGACAATTCAAAGAAAGTTTTATTGATGGATCGTCAGTTGTCCAATTCACATTGTCTCGTATTTTAATTATGTTACGCTTTCCAAATTGTGATTTTTGTGCAAATAAATGCGTGTAGTGGTTGTGAAATTATTGAACAACTTTCAACTGAGTGAGTATTAAATATTATATTTATCTAATTGTATGTTGGACTATCTGATATGTTGTTCAAACTTCAAACTTTAATTTATTAAAATAAAAAAGAAACGCCGAAGTGCATAAAAGTATTTTCACATTTCAAAGGGATCTTGATCGGAAACTGTGATATAAATTTCAATTTAATATGTGTAAGTAAGTACTCGTTCCTATGAAAAAAGGTCTTGACAGACAGACAGTCAATGAAATGATTTAATAAAAGTAAAGATAGATAAAGGCTCAATTTTTTTCCTTTTGGGTACAAAACCCTAAAAACGGAAAATTTCAGTAAAGCAAGGTTTTTTTTTAATATCCTAGGTACTTCTTTTGAAATGTTCGATAATTTTGTTTACAACACTAACTTGTACTTTTCTCATTTCATATTTTTTTGATTTTAGCATCAAAAATGAAAAGAGTAAAAGAAAGTGGGGCTTCTTACCGTAATAAGAGAAGAGCTAAGTTGGAAAATATTAGAGCAAATGAAGGAGCTTTACTTAAATATGTGAAAAGTGTTGTTCCTGACACGTCAGATTCCTCGTTAGGCTTAAATTCATCACAGACAACTGGGCCTTTAAACCCAGAACAAGCTGAAAAAATACAAGAACTTGACATTGTTCCTAAAGATCAAATTCCAACAACATCCACTGCATTAGTGTCTCCATCTGTATGTTCAGACATGGACATGCATAGTTCCGAAACAGAGATTGATACAACATCATCATTGTCTGCTATTCAGTACCAAAGACGAAAGGAAAATTTCGACGATATTGGAAAATGGCCTGAACACATAGACGACAATATTCGATTGCATCTCATTCAGCAAGGACAGGAAATTGTTCAGCATATTGATACTAATTTCGCTGAAATGTCAACAGTAACACGCTCAGATTCGTGCTCTTTAAAATCAAAAGGAGAGACAAGAAGGCTTACTAAGGATTGGTTTTATCGTACATTGACTAACGGCGAAAAAGTTTTACGTACTTGGATGGCTTATTCTCCAGCTAAAGCATCATTATTTTGCTTTTGTTGTCGTTTATTTGAGAACGTAAGTACACCGAATGGATCTAAATTTTGCTCATCTGATGGATTTAACACTTGGTGGAAATTAAATCCTAAGGTTTCAAGTCACGAATCAAGTGCACTACACATCCAAAATTATTGCAAATGGAAGGAGTTGGAGAGCAGACTTCAAAAATTACAGACTATTGACAAAAAAGAGCAAGACATATTGGCAAAAGAAATAAAGAAATGGCAGGAAATTCTTGTCAGAATGTTTGATATTATAAGATTCCTTGCCAAACAAAATTTGGCTTTACGTGGACATATAGAAAACGACACCGGTACCAATAGAGGAAACTTTTTAGAATTGGTTAATTTAATTGCAAAATACGATCCTGTACTTCGTGAACATCTTGTAAGGTCTAAAATATCTGGCAAAATTTCAATCACTTACATGTCACCACAAATACAAAACGAATCTATTGCCATTTTGGGAAATAAAGTTCGCCAACATATCATCGGACAAATAAAAAAGGCTAAGTATTATTCAATTATATTCGACAGCACTCCAGATCTTTCTCATAAAGATCAAACAAGTCAGGTATTAAGATACGTAGTAATTGAAAATCAGGAAGTAAAAGTAATGGAATCTTTTATAGATTTCATTGAAACTAAAGACAAAACTGCTGAAGGAATTTCAAAGATGATTTTGGACAAAATTCAAGCTGATGGCCTAGATATAAGCAACTGTAGAGGCCAAGCATATGATAATGCTGCTGTTATGGCTGGAAAGTATTCAGGAGTTCAGCAAAGAATTCGAGAAATAAACCCTAAAGCTGAATTCGTACCTTGCTCAAATCATTCGTTAAACCTAGTTTGTTTACACGCTGCCTCAGTTGAGGTGGATTCACTAACTTTTTTCGGCACTTTAGAACGTTGCTATTCTTTTTTTTCCTCATCGACACATCGTTGGGAAGTTCTGATAACAGCTACAGGCAAAAGCTTAAAAAGGGTTCAAGACACGCGGTGGAGTGCAAGAGGCGATGCCGTAAATGTGACATGGCATCATTACAAAGATATTCTCGTCACTTTGGAAGAACTGACGGAGGCAGGTGAAAGCTTAAACACTAGGACAGATGCAGGTACTTTACTAGTTTTGATGCAGTCATTTTCCTTTCTTTGTTTTTTGGGCCTGTGGCAACCGGTGCTACATGAAGTGAATGATGCACAAAAATATTTACAAACAAGGGGACTTGACATAAGATTGTGCGCTCAGAAAGTAAATGCTTTGCAGATGATATTGACAGAGAAAAGAGAGGAATGGGCAAATGGCGCTGTAGGTTATGCAAAAAATATGTGTGAAGAACTTGGAATTTCCATAAAACCTCGGAGGCGCATAACAAGAAAGCATATTTTTGATGACGGAACTAGAGATGCTAACTTGTCTTGTGAAAATGAGTTGAGACGAAAGCTGTTTTCTTCGTTAGATAGAGTTATCGCAGAAATTCGTGAGCGTTTTCAACAGCTACAGAATTTAACGGATAAGTTTGCTTATCTAACACCGGCTATATTATTAGATCCAGACAACACTGAATGTAATCTAGACTACGCATCTGACGAAATTGACGAGCAGGATTTCAAGCTGGAAAGACTTCGACTGCGGACTTTCGTTGTTGCTACAGGCAACGAAAATGAATTGATTAATGCCGACTCACTTGAGTTATTTAAATTTATTGTTAAATCCAAGCTGGAAGATACTCTGCCCAATATTTTAATAATGTTCCGAATATTTTTCACAGTTGCTATAAGCAATGCCAGCTGTGAGAGAAGTTTTTCAAAATTGAAATTGATTAAAAATTATTTAAGATCGACAATGAGTACTCTAAGACTAACTAATTTGGCTATTTTGTCTATTGAGCAAGAGGTGTGTGATGCGATAGACATTGACGGTGCAATAAAAGACTTTGCTCTTAAAAAAAAGTAGACGTATAAATTTTTAATTAAAGACGGAAGTTTTGTTTTGTTTTTTTAAGAAATACTCATATTACTTTTCAATAAAAATAAAAATGTTATATAATAGTATCGTTCTAGTTCTAAATAAAAATTGATTTTATTTAATCTTGTCGATCCTCAAGGTGTACCTAATCTTAAGTGATAGGTACCTAAGTTAAATCAATGTATCTAATTGGTTAAAGTAAAAGAATTTTTGTATTAATAAACTTGATTGTAAAACTTAGATAAACTGTTTTTTATTTAAAATCTAGCCTGTATAATACAAAATAATGATGACTGTTCTCTCCGAAAAGTTCTCTATAATTAATGTATGTAATGCATAGTATACATTAAAATAAAATACCTAAATAAGAGGGCGGCAAAATTGTCTTCCGCCCCGGGCAGCCGACACTCACGCTACGCCACTGTTTAAACTGTCTTATTTGCAAATTGATTCTAAAAGAACAAACTCCAATATCAAATAAATAATAAAGAACTACTAAGCAATTTAATATAATACAAAAAATAATAATGATAGAAATGAATATATCTCGCTTGATTTCTATAAGAGAGAGAGAGAGATAGCAAAACATGTCGTGCCAACTTTTGGTAAGAATTTTTACCGTCTAGCCCCCTTTCACAACGCGCGATAAGGAACTCCGTTCCAAAAACAAACTGAATGTTGGATAAAAATTAAATACCTAACCAAGAAAACGGATTTATTAAGGCGACGTAAGCAACATAAATCTACAGATACAGAAATCTTATTAACAATTGCGGCATCAATTATTTCGCGTTTTAGACTGCTGAGTAGGAAATCTCGAGCAAAGTGAGCAATTTAATGAAAATGAATTCTACTTACCTAAACATTTAACAATGTCTAAGAATTATTATTCCTATTTGAAAAAAATGACATTTAAATTGGCAATTATTTGAAGACTACAATTAATCACTTCTAAATTATTGTGACAATCGATTTACCTCAATGTGTTAAAAGCAAATAAGAAAGAAATATGTGGTGTGATCTGTGTATGCTTAACATTTGATAATGAGGCATTATTGTTTCACAAAGATGGAGGCATAACTTCTATGAGTATATAATACGATAGATAGCAACTTGATGTTGATGTAATAATAATTAATATATTTATTTCATTTTATATAAATATTGTATCCATTTATCCTAATATAACTCTCATCTTAAGTTCGGGGGAGTGATCCACTTAAGTTTAGTCTGGACTCTGGAATTAAGTGACTGTTCTTACATCAAACAATTGTCACATAGACATTCTTTTAAGAAATTATTTACATAGTTTATCTCTTGTATTCAAAGCTTATGAATAAATATGGAACCGTTTATTTGTAATCTTAAAAATAATCATAACTGCTGTACTAAGGCAAAAGGCTTTAATCAAGTTTAAAAGTTAAGTATTATTTTTTAGGGCAAAAGGTCGAATAGGCTTTAATCAAGTTTAAAAGTTAAGTTATATTTTTTATTAAAAAATAATTGTTCCATATTATGGCCAGTTTCAGTAAAGTTTTTTAAATATTCCTGTAGAAGCGCAAATCAATCTTCTTGATTTAAATTTCGAATGTTCTGTTTTTGTTTATGCCCTTCCAATGTGCTGCAAATTTCGCTACTGCGAAGGCATACTACACTAAAGGTGAGAAACAAATTTTTAAATGACAATTTTTATGATAATCTTGTAGATAAGTGTCCTTTGCTGGCATTCATATATGATATTATGACTTTGGCAAAATATTTTTATTTATAAAATAATAATTAAAAAAAATAGAACATAAACATTATTTTTAATATTTAAGCAGGTATTATTAATACATTTCAGTCCATTAAATATTTATAAATGAATGGACAGTTAATTATATTAACGACTTATGTTATTTATATATGTTGTTTATATATGTTATATATGTGTACGAATATATGTTATTTATATATAAGGTATAAAAAATAAAACAATCCCACATTATTGGTCTAAAATTAAAACAAGAAAGGTATTTATGTTTATCAGTAACAATGACATTTTTTCGTAAACGAATAGTGAAGTATTATAATAAATATAAAAAATATATAAAAGTGTAATATGAAGAGAGATGAACCGTCTTTTATTGTAACAGTGAATGAGAACGAATGTACACATTGCTCTCTCGTTGTTCAATTGATTACTTACCGTTTGCACAATGCTTGGCACAATGTTAGTGTGCGAGAAGTAAGTATCTATAGTGTTCATTGTGCTTATGTGTGAGTTCTGTTGAACAGGATTGTACATAAATATTACATTAGTAGAAGTTTATTTTGCTCTATGACTTTTCATAGTAATAAACAAATGAAATATAAGTGTATCCTCATAAACTAGTAAAATACAGATTGGTTTTAAAAAAAATACGCAGAGAGGAAGAACTTTAACAAATGTATATTTATGACATTATTACAGTATTTTTTAAATTTTTGGGTTTTTTATTTATTCACTTTGTAGTTGTTTATGTTTTACAATTATATTGGTATGTCAATTTTATTTGTTATGTACATAACAACAAATACATTTACCTTTTCATAAAGTTCCAAATTTCTATACATCACAATAACAAAATAATAAGTTATCGATGAAGTTAAGTAGCTACTTAATATTAAGCTTCTTCGCTTACAGAGCTTTTGACATTATTGATAATTATTTTATATAATAATCCTTATAATAATTATAACATTTTAGATATCATCATTATATTATAAGTAAATAATAACAATAAATAAAAGTAATATGCAGTCATATAAAGTCAATAACATTAAATTAATAC
Organism: Napeogenes sylphis; assembly: GCA_959347405.1. Classification (NCBI taxonomy): domain Eukaryota; kingdom Metazoa; phylum Arthropoda; class Insecta; order Lepidoptera; family Nymphalidae; genus Napeogenes; species Napeogenes sylphis. The sequence goes on from OY365776.1 coordinate 14,033,726, forward strand.
ACAAATATCTGCAAAATATTTGAATCGTATCAAATGTTGTATTCATTTTTTTTAAATTAATAAGGATAGTTTTTTCTAATGTAATACCATGTAAATAGTTAATATTAACAAAACCGAATCTTAATGTAAAATGTGATGTTAAGTATCAAGTACCTGTCTTTTTTAACTCGTGGAAAATTGAAATATAATTTTGCAAAACTATGACCTATTAGGGACGTTGTATTTGGGTTATTTGTGGCTCCTGTATATTGAACAAAAACATTAAATCCCCGAGTATTGTTAATAATCTGAATCTTGATGTTCCGCGGGTTTGTTGTGACGAAGGAATTTTCATATTAAAACTGTACTTGTATATAAATCATATTTTATAATAAGTTACGTTTAATAAAGTTGTTTTATACAAGCTAATGTATAATATAATATAAGGCTCTTAATTGCGGTTATTATTTTTTTTATAAGTTAATAAGTATTGAAAGCCTTAAAGAAAAAATACTCTATCTATTTAGAAAAGTTCAAACACAAGAACCACTTTGAAGGAAGAATTTCTTTATAAGTCTTCAAAGCATTATTCCTGAAATCTTTTCCCGTTCTGCGAGATAAAATGTATATGAGTTTTGAGATAAAAATATTTGAAATACAATAAAATAGCCATCTTAAGGTATTCTATTGTTTCAAAATTGTTGCTTTGTTGTACGAATAAGTGAAGAAATTGAGGTTGTTTTATTTTACTCTTACTTATTAGCATAAATACTTCCAATTTAAAATAAAAAGATATTTTAAAAATACATTTTTTAAGTTTAATTCATATTTGTTTCTGAAAATATTGTAAATAATTATTAGTTCTTGGTAGCAGAGTCCAGGTGTATTCATTATTTCGAATGATGCCTGCATTATTATCATTAGTAGTTAATAAAATAATCTTTTAAGAATTTCTAATGTAAAACTCCTTACCAGTTATTTATTTCCGTTTTGGTGGTGATAGTTCAGAAACGTTCTTGTAATATTTAATAATAATCGATTAGCTATCGATATTTACAATTTATCCACATTTCATTTGACGTTCTGAATGCTTAGCAAGTCAGATTATTTTCAAATGTTTTAATTTGAATGGAACAATCATAATTCCTATGCCTGGCACTTTCTAAATTTGTTGGATGAAAATTTCAAAATAATTTATATCCTCATTAATAATTAGTTTATATAATATAAATTTCGTGACTTTCCTTATATTTTAAATTCACAACATTTCCTGTTTAAATAATGACATAGTTATTACATTGCTTACGAGGCCTATTAACTCATACAATATTATCATTTAATATTATTTGAAGAAGAAGACGGCTGTTTTAAAATGGACTCCGTTATAGACACGATGAATAGTGCGAGTTTAATGCATGACCATAGAATTTGAAGAGACGAAAACAATGGACAATTTATGAAGATTGATTTATATATTTTACGTATTTTTTGTTAAAATATTACAACATATATAAGTATTACAACATTCTTACTGTATGAAATGAAAAAACCATTTGAATCGACTGATGATAATAAGGCGGCCATTGCCACTGCCAGAAGGCAGTCAGACGTAAACAGCTTTTCTCTTGCTAATCGTTTTTACCTTGTCAGTTTTATTTTCGTCTATAGTTAAAATTATGAAAGAAAAATATTTTATTTCTTATCATTTATTTCTCACAATCCGTAATGGCTGATATACAGAAATAACATAGGAATATTTTCGATACATTTATCAAGCGCTATTGATTTACTGCGGAAACCTTAAAGCATTTATAAGCCGCTTACTTGCTATATTTGTATTCAAATGCAATAACCTGATGAAGGGGTTGTAGTATAATGTACATAAATTAAATATACAAATAAGTCGTCTGATTTGTTCTATAGGTAGAGATGATATATAACTTCGCGATTATTGTAGATCAAAAGTAAAATATTAAAATGATTATTATTTAGATTAATTTTATATAAGATTAATTATTTTTTAGATTAAAAACGATTGGTTCGTATATATTTTAAAAATTAAAAAAAATTGATGTTATAGCTTATTAGAGATTAAATTATTAATATTACTAACATTGTTATTCACAATTTTTTAATATAATCGAAGTAGTCAATATTAAACCACCATAGACATATTTATCTATCGATTTAATATTATAAATATAATTTCTTTGTCTCTTATGTAACACAGAACACTACTGCAAGAGAAATGTGAATTGTCAAACAAGGTAACAATACTCCAGCGTTGACCTCTTATCACCAGAGAACAGAAACTAGATTATTTCTGTGGAAGTACCCAGATTTGGAGCAAATTAAACTTTGTTAGAGAAGGCTATTTGTCATAAAATTGTTGACAAGAACCTTTACTAAAACCTACTATAAAGAATATTAATCGCTTGTTACATAGAAATTTCATTTCTGTAGATAATTAAATATTTATAATTTTAATATTATCGGTTTCTTATTATCTGTCAAATTCGTAGATAAGTTAAATTATTTATCTGTTGACAGCTAATTACAATTTCTTAATTAGTCTGTGACATTTCTTTTTGTTTAAAATATTGTATGTTGCCAGCTTAAGCTAACTTTATAGTCCCCGAAATGTTATTGAAAATATAAACATTTTATTAATAATTACTATTCTAAATTTCAATTATTAATCATTATTAAGGATAGCATATCGCTAGATATTTATTTGAAAGTAGCTGTCAAATTGTTTCAGAAGCTTATTTGCAGCCAGCGTTGTTTTATTGTTATTGTATAACAATTTGTCATCAATTTATTACACTTGTTTCTTCCTGTAGATAAGTAGTGCATTGTTCTTAAATTATTTAAATATTGGTCTTCTTTCGATTAATATCAATTTTACCCACATTTCGTGTAACGCGGCGTGTGCATAGCCACATTGTTTGCTTATTATGCATATTTTTATTATAAAATTGAATGTCGTGATCTTTAGTTTTTTTTCTTTCGGAAGCACTTCCGAATTGAATATTTCATTAGCCTTCGGGCTAATAATTTAATATGGAATAATTATAATTCCTATTGCCGGCACTTCCCGGGCAGTTTCAAAGTTTCTTGGAACAATATTTCGTAAGTAATTTGAATCTTTACTCTAAATTAGGAGATGTTTCATAGGTTTTGAGACTTTATTTAATGTTATTACGTGGTAATATTCCAGTATTTGTCCTGATTCGACCCTCGGAGTCGACATAGGCTTATTATTAGCTTATTATTACTTGCGAAGCCTTTTTCCTCCATAAGGTATTATAACTTATTGATATTTGAATAGATCAATGTGTGATTAGTGTTATTATGTAGTTTTAACCTGTAATTTAATCATTACAGGAGGTTTTTTGTATATACCCTAGAAGATACGGGTTCTATTATAATTGGTTCGCGGAGGTAGATGTGAATCTTCGGAGCGTCGTCCTGCTTGACCTGTATTCTGCTTCCTGACTAGCTGAGTTTAAGAAGCTCGTCTTTATTGTAATCCCGATATTATGGTGATGTACAAAATTAATTTATACCACTAATCAACACTTCCATTTTTAAAAGTTTTATAAAGAACAAGTGTTTGACTGTGGTAAGTGGTTCTCCAGTACTGACAAGCAGGAGGATCATGCATATGTCTTCGCTTATTATTTGTCAGTGGCGCCTAGGATTTCTATTTTAGTAATTAATATATATATAATTTAATATTAAGGTGTTATCGCAAGTAACTAGGGATTGCAATCCGGAAACCGGATCCGGTAATCCGGCGGATCCGGCATCATTTTGAACTTACCGGATCCGGCAACCGGAATCAGTGGGTAATTTTAAAATTCGTTGCGCGTGTTTACGCGCACGAGTCGTTTGACAGAGTAGCGTTGAAAATGAAAGAAATGATTGACAGTTTGTAGCCATTAAAATTAGCTGTAGAAGCAATATGCAGAAGGGATTCGACCCTATTAACAGCAGAAACAACACTAAAATTCGTATTAGAGAAGTTGCTCCGTCATAACACAATGAAGTGATGATATATTTACTATGCCAAAAAAGTAAATCATACGATTGGAAATGAGAAAAATCTTAGATAGAGTTATTCAAGATGATAATTTTAAAGAGAACTTGGAAGAAATGACAAAAAAAAACTTAGATTTACCATCACCAAATAAAGACTTGACATTACAGGAAGAATTACAATTCCAAATCCAGCAAGAAACCACGTGTTATACTAAACAAAATAAAAAAGAAAAAGATTATGACAAAATACTCAAAAAATAAAACCCTCGAAAGTGACGGAGTCCGAGAAGAATACCTGTCTGCTTTTCATGATTATTTATAATAATGTTATAATAATGATAAATTTTACTAGTTATGTATGTTACTTTCATTATTTATCAACTACCTATATGTAGTACAAAATCACTTAATTTAATTAATTAATAACAGTTCATATTGAACCTATAAGCGGAAATCATGCTGACCCGACCAATCCGGCCGGATCGGTCGGATCGGATCCGGCCGGATTGAAAATGACGCCGGATTGCAATCCCTACAAGTAACCCTCCGCTGAGTCTAGCTGGCATTATTTTAACATTATTTTAAAATTATTTTGGCATTATAATGTCATTATTTAAGACATTCCTGTATTTGAATAACTGTATAAACATTAAGATTTAATGTTTTTTTTGTGTACTATTAACCAATAAAATTATTTTACACACAAACCCACTTTTATTAAACTGTAACACGCTAAATATAAAGTAATTGTATATGACAAAATACTAATTAAAATTTTAAACATTATACGTATTAATCCGATTCTTTTGTCTTAGCCTTTGGCGAACGGTTGCCAACATTGGCTTCGGTAATTTAAAAATAATATTATGGTCTCGGCTAAATATATTATGGAGCCGGCGGCTCTGGTAAGGGATCAATTTGAAAGTTTTGAACCGATAGATTTTACAATAAATTTTGAGAGCAAAGTATTTATTAAAAGACATATATATTTTTTGCTATCAAAAATCAATCACAAGTATATTTCCATATTAACTGGTTCTTATTTAATATAAAATCATGTATCAAAGTCAAAGTTTCGTAAAAGTTCTTAAATGATGATGTTCAATATTTTACCTGACTTTTATTAACATAACGTATATTGTGCCGCAAAGTAAATTTTCAATATGTAATATGGCGCTGTAACTTGATACTAATTAGAAACTTCGGTAACTACACCGGAAGCTGAACTAAATAAAAGCTTCGAGATATTTCCTAAGACCTAAATAAAATAAAACTTTATGGACCATGCAATAGACACAGTACTACATAATCCCCATTAATTCCATTCCATTCATTTCCATTCCATTCAGAAAAAAAAACTAGTTACCAAATATCGTTTACTAATCATCTAAAATCCTGTGACTACGTATAATGTTTAATTGACATTTGATTGTGTTCAATAATTGATTAATACCTTAGTAATAAAATTTGTTCGTTATTTAAATAGCGTATAAAAAATTAGTTTAAAACCTAAATAAATAAAATAATGAGAAGATCATTATGAGTATAATTTTTAATCTTTTGATATTTACCTGGATACCCAAAAGATATCTATATTGATCACCACAGAATGGATAATGTAGTAGTTTGAGAGTAACGTGAATTCTCTCTTTCTGGCAATCATCTATTCCCATCTGTAACTAATAATGACGAAAACAGTAGATTTAATGTTATTACGTTATATATACTTTATTAATCACGTAATATTTGCTTAGAAATACATGTATTTGATTGATATTAAATTCTCTTATTAAAGGAGTAATTTAATCTAATAAAAAATATTTTATCTCAAACGATGAGTCTCCCGTTGAGAGAAGTGACAACACCCCATTGATTTATAAAGTGCGTCTGTACAATGTTTCTGTTTATGAAGAATATAATAATTTTCGTTTTTTATGAATATATAAATAAAAAGTTATTGAAACATATGATATTATGAATGAACATTAAAATTAAATTAAAATTGACATTTTAAGAATTAAACAAGCTAAACTTTTGTATAAACTTAGAATATGAAATAATGTTATTTTCGTTTATTTATTCGATATATTCAATATCTTCTCGTAAAGCTAATTTTAATTGGGGAAATTGCCACCTGATGAGATTAAAATGTTTGTGCAAAGAAATGAAAAACCTTTCAGAATAGCGAGTTTGAAAATGATTGAATAAAATTAGAAAATTGCTTCTTATAAATATGATCAGTGGCGTAGCGTAGTGGGGGCGGCGGGGGCGGCCCGCCCCGGGCGGCACTTTATAGGGGGCGGCAAAATTTAACAATAAATAAAAAATATATATTTTTATCGTAACTACAAATTTGGACCGATTGAAAGGAGCACGGAATTTTTCATTACTTATTTTGTGACGAATTCGGGGAATTCCTTTTCTTTGAATGATATTTTGTAGCGACTGGCAACAACGTCTATACTGACTTGTGGGAATTCCCCGTTTATGACTAACAATCAGCGAGAATGACTTCTATTACATATATATTAAGTTCAATATAGTTTATCACACGTACGAGAAAGCCCCTTTAAGGTATGGGGAATTACGTGCTTTGACAAAGTTTGACAATTCAAAGAAAGTTTTATTGATGGATCGTCAGTTGTCCAATTCACATTGTCTCGTATTTTAATTATGTTACGCTTTCCAAATTGTGATTTTTGTGCAAATAAGTGCGTGTAGTGGTTGTGAAATTATTGAACAACTTTCAACTGAGTGAGTATTAAATATTATATTTATCTAATTGTATGTTGGACTATCTGATATGTTGTTCAAACTCCAAACTTTAATTTATTAAAATAAAAAAGAAACGCCGAAGTGCATAAAAGTATTTTCACATTTCAAAGGGATCTTGATCGGAAACTGTGATATAAATTTCAATTTAATATGTGTAAGTAAGTACTCGTTCCTATGAAAAAAGGTCTTGACAGACAGACAGTCAATGAAATGATTTAATAAAAGTAAAGATAGATAAAGGCTCAATTTTTTTCCTTTTGGGTACAAAACCCTAAAAACGGAAAATTTCAGTAAAGCAAGGTTTTTTTTTAATATCCTAGGTACTTCTTTTGAAATGTTCGATAATTTTGTTTACAACACTAACTTGTACTTTTCTCATTTAATATTTTTTTGATTTTAGCATCAAAAATGAAAAGAGTAAAAGAAAGTGGGGCTTCTTACCGTAATAAGAGAAGAGCTAAGTTGGAAAATATTAGAGCAAATGAAGGAGCTTTACTTAAATATGTGAAAAGTGTTGTTCCTGACACGTCAGATTCCTCGTTAGGCTTAAATTCATCACAGACAACTGGGCCTTTAAACCCAGAACAAGCTGAAAAAATACAAGAACTTGACATTGTTCCTAAAGATCAAATTCCAACAACATCCACTGCATTAGTGTCTCCATCTGTATGTTCAGACATGGACATGCATAGTTCCGAAACAGAGATTGATACAACATCATCATTGTCTGCTATTCAGTACCAAAGACGAAAGGAAAATTTCGACGATATTGGAAAATGGCCTGAACACATAGACGACAATATTCGATTGCATCTCATTCAGCAAGGACAGGAAATTGTTCAGCATATTGATACTAATTTCGCTGAAATGTCAACAGTAACACGCTCAGATTCGTGCTCTTTAAAATCAAAAGGAGAGACAAGAAGGCTTACTAAGGATTGGTTTTATCGTACATTGACTAACGGCGAAAAAGTTTTACGTACTTGGATGGCTTATTCTCCAGCTAAAGCATCATTATTTTGCTTTTGTTGTCGTTTATTTGAGAACGTAAGTACACCGAATGGATCTAAATTTTGCTCATCTGATGGATTTAACACTTGGTGGAAATTAAATCCTAAGGTTTCAAGTCACGAATCAAGTGCACTACACATCCAAAATTATTGCAAATGGAAGGAGTTGGAGAGCAGACTTCAAAAATTACAGACTATTGACAAAAAAGAGCAAGACATATTGGCAAAAGAAATAAAGAAATGGCAGGAAATTCTTGTCAGAATGTTTGATATTATAAGATTCCTTGCCAAACAAAATTTGGCTTTACGTGGACATATAGAAAACGACACCGGTACCAATAGAGGAAACTTTTTAGAATTGGTTAATTTAATTGCAAAATACGATCCTGTACTTCGTGAACATCTTGTAAGGTCTAAAATATCTGGCAAAATTTCAATCACTTACATGTCACCACCAATACAAAACGAATCTATTGCCATTTTGGGAAATAAAGTTCGCCAACATATCATCGGACAAATAAAAAAGGCTAAGTATTATTCAATTATATTCGACAGCACTCCAGATCTTTCTCATAAAGATCAAACAAGTCAGGTATTAAGATACGTAGTAATTGAAAATCAGGAAGTAAAAGTAATGGAATCTTTTATAGATTTCATTGAAACTAAAGACAAAACTGCTGAAGGAATTTCAAAGATGATTTTGGACAAAATTCAAGCTGATGGCCTAGATATAAGCAACTGTAGAGGCCAAGCATATGATAATGCTGCTGTTATGGCTGGAAAGTATTCAGGAGTTCAGCAAAGAATTCGAGAAATAAACCCTAAAGCTGAATTCGTACCTTGCTCAAATCATTCGTTAAACCTAGTTTGTTTACACGCTGCCTCAGTTGAGGTGGATTCACTAACTTTTTTCGGCACTTTAGAACGTTGCTATTCTTTTTTTTCCTCATCGACACATCGTTGGGAAGTTCTGATAACAGCTACAGGCAAAAGCTTAAAAAGGGTTCAAGACACGCGGTGGAGTGCAAGAGGCGATGCCGTAAATGTGACATGGCATCATTACAAAGATATTCTCGTCACTTTGGAAGAACTGACGGAGGCAGGTGAAAGCTTAAACACTAGGACAGATGCAGGTACTTTACTAGTTTTGATGCAGTCATTTTCCTTTCTTTGTTTTTTGGGCCTGTGGCAACCGGTGCTACATGAAGTGAATGATGCACAAAAATATTTACAAACAAGGGGACTTGACATAAGATTGTGCGCTCAGAAAGTAAATGCTTTGCAGATGATATTGACAGAGAAAAGAGAGGAATGGGCAAATGGCGCTGTAGGTTATGCAAAAAATATGTGTGAAGAACTTGGAATTTCCATAAAACCTCGGAGGCGCATAACAAGAAAGCATATTTTTGATGACGGAACTAGAGATGCTAACTTGTCTTGTGAAAATGAGTTGAGACGAAAGCTGTTTTCTTCGTTAGATAGAGTTATCGCAGAAATTCGTGAGCGTTTTCAACAGCTACAGAATTTAACGGATAAGTTTGCTTATCTAACACCGGCTATATTATTAGATCCAGACAACACTGAATGTAATCTAGACTACGCATCTGACGAAATTGACGAGCAGGATTTCAAGCTGGAAAGACTTCGACTGCGGACTTTCGTTGTTGCTACAGGCAACGAAAATGAATTGATTAATGCCGACTCACTTGAGTTATTTAAATTTATTGTTAAATCCAAGCTGGAAGATACTCTGCCCAATATTTTAATAATGTTCCGAATATTTTTCACAGTTGCTATAAGCAATGCCAGCTGTGAGAGAAGTTTTTCAAAATTGAAATTGATTAAAAATTATTTAAGATCGACAATGAGTACTCTAAGACTAACTAATTTGGCTATTTTGTCTATTGAGCAAGAGGTGTGTGATGCGATAGACATTGACGGTGCAATAAAAGACTTTGCTCTTAAAAAAAAGTAGACGTATAAATTTTTAATTAAAGACGGAAGTTTTGTTTTGTTTTTTTAAGAAATACTCATATTACTTTTCAATAAAAATAAAAATGTTATATAATAGTATCGTTCTAGTTCTAAATAAAAATTGATTTTATTTAATCTTGTCGATCCTCAAGGTGTACCTAATCTTAAGTGATAGGTACCTAAGTTAAATCAATGTATCTAATTGGTTAAAGTAAAAGAATTTTTGTATTAATAAACGTGATTGTAAAACTTAGATAAACTGTTTTTTATTTAAAATCTAGCCTGTATAATACAAAATAATGATGACTGTTCTCTCCGAAAAGTTCTCTATAATTAATGTATGTAATGCATAGTATACATTAAAATAAAATACCTAAATAAGAGGGCGGCAAAATTGTCTTCCGCCCCGGGCAGCCGACACTCACGCTACGCCACTGAATATGATTTTAATATATTTCAACAATTGTATTTGGTAAGTAGTTTATTAACAATGATTTTATACATTTTCTTATTTGGAACAAAAAAAATCCAGCAACTCTCAAAATTCAATTTGTTCTAAGTACTACAAAGAAACAAAAAGTGTGTTCCTAAATTGCTAGTTTTACTAAGGGGAAACAGTTCATTACTGCGGGAATAGGTTCCAATTTAATATTGAGCTTTCGGTAAGAGAAATAATCAAATTAGATAAAAATTCATACTTCTTTACCTATATATTTAATAATTTCTATATATTTTTATGAAATCAAGTATCATTTCCTGTCTACATTGTAGACCAATTGTGCTTATCTACAAATAAATTATACATAATTAGATCTGACAGTTTATTTATTCAATTTAACACACTTTGCTTAAGATACGCAAGAATCATAACTATTGAAGGATCTTCTATTATACATTATATAATTCACTTTTTTGGTCTGCTGCGATTTTATAAGGGTCATATATCAGTATGTCGAAAAATTCTGGACCAATAAAAATTAAAAAAAAATCTAAATATATTTGTGATATTTAGAAATTTGTGGCAATTTTTTTTGGATTTTATCTCTTATAATATCCAAGAAAATAATAATACTACCGTTTTTTAAATAAGAATATACTTATACTGTAATGATTACAAAGTCCCTGCATATTTTTTATTTCAAGATTAATCTCAAAATATACCTCGTTCAAATATACTGAGCAGGATATCGAATAGCACGCTTTTAATTACAAGAATTTCAATCTAATTTAATATTTTTTCACATATACCCTTAAAGTTATAACTTAAAAGATTTTAATTTTACACAATTGTAGCTTCATTATTATGATAGTGCAGTAGTGCCATTTCGAATGTTTTATTTTTTAACTTAATTTATATAGAAAATTCCATTAAATATCCGACATTTGATTTCAAAGTAAGTATTGCTCTCATTTATTATTCAAAATTAAAACATTCATATAATTTTTAAAACAAAATCATTAAAAACAACTTTATACATATTCCTTCCATAGTTATCCGTGACGTCAATAATAAACCGTCAATTTATCCTACTCATTAGAAGTATTTATAGCATTCAACGAGATTTTACCATAAAAGGAGGTACAACTGCTCCGACGTGACGTAAATTTTATCATGCCTATAAAAATAATCGAGGAGTGTCAACAATTAAATAAATTAAAATATCAACCTAAAGTAAAATAAATATTGTTACATAACAACCATTTAATAGCAATATCGATAAGTAATAAAATTCATTTATTATTTAAAAACTGGTTGGAATTTGTTGGAATTATATAATTATAATATTAATAAAAAATAATGAAAAGATTAGAAAGTTTTATTTCTAATTCTCTAGAATTTTCCTGGACACATATCCCATCACTAAATTAATAATGTAGTCCTAGCGTAGCTTGAACTCTTGCTTTGCAGCAATTTGATCTATTCTCATTTATAACTAATAATGACGAAAACAGAAGATTTCATGTTGTTGTGTTTTACATATTTGAATAATCATGAAGTATTTAGTTAGAAGTATCTTAATATTGACTATTTAAATTATTATTGGTTACGAAGTCCAATATTCATTTTCAAGTTAACTATTATCCAAATAAAGGCAAACTGTAGTGCGAGTTAGATGTGTCAAAACTTATAAGTGGCATAAATATGAGGCAAAATAAAATATATATAATATTTAGGGCGGCTAAAAATGATACGTCGCTAGGGGTACACCACTCAAGTTGAGGTCCACTTTAAATGAATTTTGGATGACCTTGGGATTAACTGTATCATATTCATTGAATAATGAAATGTGAACTTTAAGATAATCTGTATTAGTTTTAAGGGTAGTGAAGATTTTACAAGGCAAAACCCATCAAATGGCTCATGCAAATGAGTTCATGTTTTAGTTTCAGTTTGTGATTGATATACTTTCGTTCGTCATCCCCATTCATGGACGACACTTGCTACTTACCACTAGGTGGGTGAAGTCACTTGCCATGTCTTTCAATTGTAGATATTGGACGTGCCCCACTATTTTATTTTTGTTTAATCAATGCATAGGTATGTTAAAAATTTGTATATTTCAAAAATGACATCTTTTGTCATAGGTGTTTACATAAATGGATATTGCATTTTTAGGAATTTATGTGAACATAGACATTTCCAGAAAGTTAGTAGGTTACGAGTTTCTTTATCTTAAAATTTATCTTATTTTTTTTTTTTTTTTTTACTTTTTATTTGTATACGTATATACCAAAGAAATCTTAAAAACGTACAATTCTCCTCGTACGGTTTCATCAAAGAATTTTCACCTACTATGCAAATTTTTGTAGACACACCAGGAATAACGATGTTTAATTTCTATAGTAATTTTTATTCCATAATCCGCCAGGCGAAACATTTTGTTTTTTTTTATGATAATTTCAGTTCTCAAACAACGAATTGATAAATTCGCAGCTTGGTGTTTGAGCACTTACCTACTATATAACTGACTGTATAAACATTTCTTAGAAAATAAATTCGCAGTCGGTCTTGAAACTGCAACATCAAAAGGCTTTTCTCGGTAAGAGATTTTAAGAAACACAGGTATGAAATGTAAGATTTTGTCTCAAATTATTAAGCCTCGGGATGGTACACTTTATTTTAAAGCATTGTACTAATTTACAGAAAGAAGTATTCCTTAAAAAAACGTATATGCTTAATTCACCGAGACGGACAGGGGTACGGTAGCTCAATTGGTAGAAAGACAGGACAGCATCCCAGAGGTGGAGGGTTCGAAACCCTGCCCGTATCGGTTTATTTTAAATTCTATATTTATATATATTTAAATAAGCTTAACATTTATAGATATTTTCAAACATTCATTTCGGTAGTGACAGACAAAATGAGGAGTAAAAGGCTTCGTGGTATGGGCACGTTATGAGATGGGACGAATACCATGTAACAAGATAAATTCTATATATGAATGTGGAAGAACATGTCGGTTGAAGTAGGCCAAAGAACATATGGATGGTTTGTTTGAAATAAGACATGAGTAAAAGAGAGGTGACTGCTGAGATGATGGCTGATAGGCAGGAATGGAAGAGGAGAACATGTTGTGCCGACCCCACATAAAATAGGAAAAGGGCAGGGAGATATATAGGAATCGGTAAAAGAAGACTTTGTGCCAGAGCAATTTTATTAGAGAGTCAAAGAAAGTTGCGAAATCTGCACAATGACGCAGCAGGGGCAAAAATTCTTCTGCTGACCGCGGTTATATGGGAACCTCATCGAAGATATCAGTCAAATGAGATACTCAAACTTATAACCGTATTACTTTATGGAATACTGATAATATTAAAAACTAGGTTTGGCAATTTTATTAAATATTTTGGAACTACCAATGATAATAGCTCAAGTTTTTGACGGATTGATATTTAAACCATAATTTTTACACGATCTAGCTATGGTCTCCAGATCTAAATTAATGCGACTGATTGCAAGTAGGAGTCCTGTTACACTAGTATGTGTATATGTATTGAGATTGTCTGCATACAAAATACAAATGGTAGAAAGAGGATAAGATTTGACTTCATCTATTTAAAAACAAGGAAAATAGCAACGGAGTTAACACGCCATCTTGCGAAACAACGGACTTAACTTGGACCAATTCAAATACGAACTCCTTGCAGCAACTCTTTGCCGGGGTCCACACAAGTCAGTCAGTAAAACCAGTCAGTTACCGCAGAAGATATGTTAGGAGAACTTAGGACAGCTAGCAGGATTTCAGAGTCTACAGGTAGATAGGCTTTCTCGTATATCATCTGTTATGCAGACTAAAATAGTAGTCGTGCTATGACCAAGACGGAAGCCAGATCGGAAGATGGTTTAAGAGATTGTACTTTAAGAAAAAACTACTCAATTGTTGATGGGCAAGACGCTCCAGTACTTTAGATATGAAAGGGAAAAAGGATATGGGACGATAATCGGTAAGAGAAGATACATTCCTTATTTGGTAATAGAATGATCAATGCGCCTTTCCACAAGTTTGGGAAGCATTTGGTGTTAATGGAATTATTAAAGATGGAGGATATAATGGCAGTATTAATAGGAAGTATGAGAATTATCATCTTGCGACTAATACAGTCGGAATCAACAGCATTGGATTTAATAACCATAATGTTCTTGTTCACATAACTTTCGGAGGACTATATCCTTCTATAGATTTATTATTTTTTTTTGTTTATTTATTAAACTTCTGTGACACGAAATTACAGTAATGCATTCCAAAAATCACGGCAATTTGTCCGGAGTGCTAAGTTTAAATACAGTTCAATTTGACAATTAACAACGAGGTGGATAATTCTACAAAATAGGTAATACAATATTTTAGTTATGCATAAGCAGGGAATGCGATCGAGACACAAAACTGTTTATAGTATTAAGATAGGTTTTAAATGTTTTACCATAAGTGGTGATTAAATCAGCTAAACAATTATAAAGCATAAGTAGGATATTAAATGTTATTCTCTTCCTAATGATTACTATATTAGCCAAAAAAGCTCTGATTATGTTATATACAGTACTGATATGAGGTTTCCAATTAAAGTAACAGTCCACCACTGATCCAAGATAATGAGATATGTTTTTCAACAAATTCTATCACTGGACACTTACTTGTATTGGTGAATGCGTTAACAATTGTGATTAAATTACCTGTTATTACAAAGTCAAGTTAAAATAAATTATCAATAATAATGAGTATTTAAAAGTTGTTTGGAAAAATCTTTTTAATGAGAAATTACTTTTAATAGTTTATATTTGTTTAATAACAATTTAATATTTAAAAAAGCGAAAGCGAAGCGTTGTTGTCAATTTAATTTTTATGTGTATTTTCGGAACAAAAACATTTTATGATTCACATTTGCTGAACGTCATGTGGCGGCTCATGAGGCATCATGAGTTTTAATTATTTTAATTAATCATTGCATAACCACACTCTGAAATAATTTATTTTCGTCTCATTGTCAGCTTAATTATTGTCCATTATACATATTTCTATCCGTGTATGTTACACAACTCTGTCATATAATAATTTTCCTTTCAGCTGGTCATTTAATAATATGTTCTTTATGCTATTTATATAAATTGAATCATATTATTTTAACCCTCAACACCTTCAATTTGTTTGATATTAAATAAATTTCGTTTAACCATCCTACATAGTCATATAATAATATTATATAATAATAATATATAATAATATTATATATATAATATTTTTTTTTGGATCCCTCCCTTCAACTTAAAAGAGGGAAATCCTAAAAAAGTAGAAGAGTGTTTTTAATAGATGGACACGATTGTACCTACAACGTAGAGTATTTTATTAGTAGAGTATTTTATAGCTGTAGATTAATTGATCAATTTTATTAGTATATACTATTTGATTATTTAATAAACCTATGTTATGTAAATATTTTTTATAGCTAGTTAACATTAGGTAAGTATTTTTATTTACTTTATTTGTTTATTAAATAATTAGTACACTTACGTTAAGTTTAAGGAAATTAGACGTCAATTAAAAATTATATAATTTGTTTATTATTCTCCCGTTTATTTAAATCAATAAGTAATTCAGTTTCATTATTTATTTTTTAATCAAATGACGTTTATTTGAAGCGGCAAGACGTTAAACTAATAAACAAATCATGATGCGTAATGACAGACGAACCAATAGAATGATATCTTGCAGTTTCCATAAGAATATAATGCGTTATTGTTATTGGTATTATTGTTATTGTATTTTCTATATGTCTCGACCGCAATGACGCGAATGAGAAACAAATATTTAATATTAATAAGAACATTATGAATTAGAAGATGATACTCAATAACAAGAGAGGTTAATGTACGATGTTCATGACAGACGTTCAGTTTCATTAAACTTAATGTGAATCAATATTACGTAATTGGAAAAGTCCTTGATAAATATAATAGTATGCAACCATTATAAAATGAACATTATTTCAATAAAAGATGCATATCCTTCTGCATCATTGAACTGAACCACCGCATCAGATTCAATGATGTCTATTATCCTATACTTGTCATTCGCGTTATTCGCTTTCATCATAAGCACAGAGGCCTCTGTTATTCAGGTACAAGATATACCACTAATTAATGGAGAAATCATCGGCATAGTGATCAAAGAACATCCCCATCATAAAGGAAGTGGGGTAGTTGATCTAAGAGTAGAAATGGAAGATAAGGAACCTTTTGTTTTACCAAAACCGTTACAAAAGTTTTTCAAGAATACAGTCAGTGTTCCTAATTTTGAAGACAGGGTCTCCATTAGAGATGGGAAGTGCGCCTCCGGTCAAAAAAGAAAAGGTCTAATTTGTGTTTAATTATAATAATTACGAATTTCGATTCCGAGATAAATATTATTTTGATTGTTATTAAGAATTGACTGATTGTTGAAAATAATCATAATGTCGTGCTTTAGCTGACCTATCAAATAACTGATAATATCTTATATTATTTAAAACAAAATGGTTATTATTTTTATTTTTTTATATACAATTTTTAAAATATTTACGGCTAAAATATACTTTTCATTCACAAAGTGAAAAAAAAAAATAATAATCCCAGTCAGTCAATAACTGGTTAATAACCAGTTAGTAAACAATAAATTATTAAAATGACGTTTTCATTTTATAAACTTCTTTTGAAACGCTTTCATTTCATTATAGTTATTTAAGATATCCTAAATAAAAATGTAATTCTATTTTTATATATACAAAGAGGACGCAAAGACTTTAGTAAGTACATAATAATATTATATTTATTCTTTTTAGAGGTCTTTTTGTATCGGTTTATTAAATTTTTAATTTGATTATTGTTTGTATATTATTTTTATATTATACTAAATGTATCTACGAACACACTAAATCTCACCTAATTAATTCTTTACTATAAATATTGAATAAACTAGTACCTATATCGCCTCTTTATGTTATTTTCACTGGATTCTCAGGTTGACTGGTAGAGAATGCTCTTAGCATTAAGTCCGCCTTTTGTACCTTTATTTAACTCAATAAAGATTAAATAAAATAAAAAAGGAACTTTTTACCAGCACCAATAACAGCTCAATATATTGGAGACGACTTCTTTTATTTCGACTAAATATAGCTAAGAAACATTTCGACGGACCATGCTTTCGATTAGAAAAAAACCGCATTCAAATCTACTCGTTTGGCTATTACGATGCCACAGACAGACAGATGGATGTCAAACTTATAACACCCCTCTTTAGGGGTCGGGAGTTAAAAATATCTCCGACCAAAGTTGTAGATATATATTTTTTTTAAATGGTTTTATATTTGTTAGTGTACCTACTGTTTGAATATTTTAGAAGCTGTAACATCTTCCATAGTATTTAATGTATAGATTATGTATAAGATGTCTATACACTCAATGTATAAAATAATATATATTATAATGTTAAAACAATAATAATAATTTATTTTAATAATATTTAAATAAAATAAAATATATATATATTAATTAATATTTTGAATCTTCCTTAGGCCTATTAATTATATTTTATTCGAGTATCATTACTACGAGAATGTAGGTCAAAATCACTCATTATTATTACTATATCCATTTTTTTAATAAGTATCTACTATATAACAGTAATTGTTACTAAAATGATTTATTATGATTACTTTCAACCAAAATTTCATAAGATTGCAGAAAACTTACTTTTTGATTGTAAGAAAATATTTTCTAACTCTACCATAAAAGAACATAATATTTATTATTGCTAACACTAAATTATTGCTATACACAATAATAGTCTTTAATCATGGTTGCCACGATGACGTCATAGGACGTCCAACGCATAGAAATTTTACGTAATAGGAAAACTATTCTGCTTACGTTTAAGATATGTAACAAGTATAATTACAATATATTGGATATAAAGCACATTGTACTTGCATCAGTGAACTGAACAGCCGCATCTTAAATTCAAGATGTCTGCAATACTATACCTTACTGTGGCATCTATTATAGCGGTCATAAGTACAGAGGGTGCCGTCATTCAGATACAAGACATACCCCTCTCCTCCGGACAAGTCATCAACATAGTGATCAAAGAAGATCCCCATAATAGAGAAAGGGCAGTGGCTGATCTTAAAATAGAGATGGAAGATACGAAGCGTCTCATTTTACCAAAGCTCCTAAACAAATTGGTGAAAACAGCTGGTGATATACCCAATTTAGTCGACAGAATTTCAATAAGAAACGGTAAATGTGCGTCCGGTCAAAAAAGAAAAGGGCCAATTTGTGTATAATTATAACCACAGTAAGTTGATTTTGGAGTAAAACTAATGTTGGGATATTTGGTGATGTTTGCCGCTATAGAGTTTTGATTGTGATATTATCTTTAAGAATTGAGATTAAAATATATAAATTAAAATAAAAATCAATTCAAACACTTTCAGGGTAATTTTTTTTAATGTTTCTGACTTTAACACTTTTGCCCGGCTCTCTGTCTGTGGTATATAATGGTATATAATTGTGGTATATAAGGTTAATTTTATCAGGAGTTGAAATAGAACCCGGGTAACCTCATTTATTTCATTGTTTTAGAGGAAAATTAGTATCGAAGTTACAAATCATCAGAGACAAGTAATATTCAGAATAAAATCAATCAAATTCAAAATAAAACACATAAGTAAAATCTTTAAATAAATGCTATTGATAAAGTTAAAAAACACAGATGAAATGATAAAGAAGTGACACACCTAGGTGTGTAAGTATTGCTAGCAATATTTTAAAAAACAATGTATTATAAAATATGTAACCATTGACTGAACTTTTAGCGCATTTGAGGAAAAACACAAATATATCTGGTGCCACTACAATAGTCGGGCTTGCTGTTAGGTATACGTCAACGTCATAAGATAAATTAGTATACAAAGAATTAAATGAAAACACAATATAATTTTAATTCAAACTAATCGGTGCATAGGATGTATCTGAAAAACTTTTTGCCCTTGTTTTTTTGTCTTAAACATAAAAGAATTAAGTTATCTAGTGAGTGGGAGAGATTAAACATGACGAGATCGCATTATCGGGCAATCTAACTATTAAATTTGTAATTAATAGAGATCCGAGTTCAAAGAAAATTGGAAAATTGTTAATGATTTTGACAGATGATGAAAAACAACCTGCACAAAGTTCTATACAAAAGAAGGAAATGGAATTACAAAAAAGTTTAACGTCAAGTATTGAAGATAAAAACATTGCAAATATAAAAAAATGTCCTATTGGAAGTAAAAGATATTGGAATAAGTGTATACCAACTAGTACTAGCAGTAAGCCTAAATTTGACAAAGTGATATTTCCTTCAGATTGGGGTGTTTTGACTTCAAGTACAGATAACGTAATTAATATTGATTAATAATGATTACTAAAAAACGTTAGCCTTTTTTATATTCATTTCATAATTGGGTTGTCGTCACCTAATTCGTAAATTAACGAATGAAATCAAAACACATCAATGTTATCATGATGATGTTGATTGCAGTCGACTTAAACTGAATGTTTAACGATTTTAGACTGGCTATCAAACAATATAAGCATGACAGATTTTGACTTTGGCCGACTAGCCGATTAGTCGGCTGCAACATTTCCTGTCAGAAAAAGAGACTATTAAAAAAGGCCATTGATTTTTTGTGCATCTTTTAGTGTATTTTTTTTGTTAGTTCTAAAAGTATGTATTGCAAATCAAAAATAATAATTACCCTACTCACTTTATATTTGCCAAACATTGATATATGGACGTTCTCTTATTTATTACTCAAGTATACCTACTGATACTACTTGAAACATAGCATAAAATTGTATACGTACATGTAAAGTAACCAGGATTAACACTAAGAATACTTATTTCTTATCAAAGATTCTTTAGAAACAAATTGTAAGTAAAAGAGAATCGTAAAGTTTAATAATTGATGCAATATCATTATATTAATTCACGAAGCCAAAACTTTGTACCTTTTAGGAAGTTAAACGGATAGTATGAGATTTGACACAATTAAAATCTAAATAGAGAAGAGGTACAGAAAGCTTATATTTTTATATTTTACTTCCGATTGTCGCTGACGTAAAATAAATAAAGATAATTGACTCAAACGCTCATAAATATTAAAATTTAAATTTTCAGTCTACTATCGGATATTCGGTATACAATCTTTACTATCTAACTACAATATTAATAATTAATTACCAATTAAACGCAGTCGTGAAGGCAGATGCATAAACTGAAAAAAATCAGCTTGTTGTCTAGCTATCTCGATAACAATAAATATTCTGCAATATTGTATGTGCAGTAATTTTATAAAAAATAATTTTATTTTACATTTAAATAGAGGCGACTTTTTGCCGAGTAATCCTCGACTACAAAACATGGAGATAAGTCGGCGACTAATCTGTACATCCCTAATAAACACACATAATATCATATCAATATAAAGTTAGGTACATAAAGTAGTAGCGGAGAAAGAAAAAACAAATAAGACATACTGAAAATTTATTTAATATAAATTTAATTGTGGTAGTACTAGACTACGTTGATAATACATAGATAGCAATCTGAATTACTTGGATTTTGTCAAAATCCATAGACCAATGCAATATTCTACTGAAATTTCTCTTAACGGCGTAAGTTTTTAGTAAGTTAGTGGCTGGTTTACTTCATTGACTCGTCTGTATATATACTGAAATAAAGGTGATATTGGTATTTTAAATTAAAAGTAATAAAATTTATCAAAATTTTCAACAAACCATCACCACCATCTTTTTGTGAATTTTAAATTTAGTTTCAAACCAGGATTATTAACTTATTTGTAACAATAAATATAAAGATCTTAGTTCATAAAATAGTATTATTAATAAATAAAACTTGTTTAATAAAACTCTTTAATACTATTATAATATATAATTAATATAATATTTTTACACAATATAACAAAAACAATTATGTCATAATTATTTAAGCTCAGTAATTATAATTTAATAAATAAATAAAAAAAAAATACTATTTTTCTTAATTATTTACTTTAGATTTTTATTAAACTTTTAATGCTGCGCAAGATTCATTTATATTTTGCTCTTAATGTTGCTTCTCAAAACATCCATTCCTTTCCGTACAGCATCGAGTGCGGTCCCCGGGGCGCACATCACACCGTATCCGCCATGTCCGTAGCAGTGGACGACTCTCACACCGTCTAATATATCTACCTCTACCCTCACTGGTACTCTATGGGGCCGCAATCCCACCTTATGAGACACTATTTCCGCCTTTTTTAAACCTGGTAGCAGCTGACAACACCGCTCAAATATAGCTGCTGCGTCGTGTTTACAAACTTGGGTATTGTAGCTATCGTATTGTCGCACCCCACCCAAAGTAGCGACGCCATCTAAACCTGGAATAATATATGTGTCGTAATCGCCGTAGAACGCCATTTTAAGCCATGGAGCCTTCGCTTTAATAACCTGTCCTCGTATGGGTACTAAGTCGTGGTCATCGCACAACTTCTTCGCCCCCATTCCAGTGCAATTAAAAACTAAATCGTATTTCGTTCGTAGAGATCCGAATGTATCAATATGCTCTGAAACAATTTTGCCGCCGTTTTCTATAAACGATTTTTCGACCCACGGCAAAAACCTTCCAGAGTCTATTTTAAGCGTTGAATAATATGAACCGTATTTCCAGCCATCTCCACATATTTTTAATTCTTCCTTATCCACAGGTCTATAATTTGGTACAATGTCTTCTATAAGATGGTTTCTAGTCACGTGATAATTGTCCTTAGAAAAAATGTAAGCTGACAATGACATGAGCCCAGCTATGGGTGCGTCAGCGGTTTTAAGTATATCTTGCCAGTAATACCAAGACTCGTCTATCCACTTCTTTGTAATGTCTGAAGTCGGTCCTCGGAAACTTGTACCAGGTCTGAAAATACCAGCAGCGACGTTGCTTACTGTGTCTTCCCTAAAGGCGTCGGCTATGAGAGTAATATTAGCATTTCTTAATTCCTGCTGCAATATCCTCACGGTCGTCATGCCAACAATGCCAGCTCCGAGTACTGCTATCTTTGGCGCGTTGTTATCCATTTTAATCTGAAATATCGAAAATAAGTTTGATAATGTTCAACACACATCAAACTAAACAAATCAACAAAATTTTATAATAAGTTAGTACGGAGGAAAATCTGTACATTCCATATATATTTATTAAAAATTGCTATATGTTCGTTGTATTTCGTTGATTCTTTTATGGTTTTAACTAAGGTCAATACATCGAATAATTTTTAACTATAATTACAATAAATAAGACTACTAGACGATTTGTTGTGTTGATTTACATTTAAGTAGAAATATGAAATACTTTTAATTCCCGATACTCCTTCATTTTCACGGAAAAAATTAAGAGTTGGTTGGTGCTTTAGGTACAAAAAATACAATAATACATTTTTCTAAATTTTTTATTCAGATATAATTTGAGTCATATAAGGGTGGTGCAGCCAAGTCAATGGCAATAGCTAGTTTGCAATAAACTTTCTTAAATCGACTTAAACACTGTTATAAAGAACATATAAGAATAAAAACAAAACAGTTTAGGAAAGCCTTACCGGTTTTTTACTGAAACTATAAATAAACATAGATTAAAAACCGATGTTTGATATTATGATGAGACTCCAAACTGTATTTATAACAAGTTATAGGCAAAGTATAATAAATAACATTATCAGAATAATATTATTATCTAATGCCTGAACTGAGTATGAGTCATGATTAGGTCACAATACCCCTTTTTTAGTAAAATTAATCAATATTTAAAAAAGAAATATAACAATTTTGAACAATTGATTTTATAACGAAACGTGTAGACTGGCTATATAAAAAAATCTAACAACGTAACTGTTCCATAATCAAGGCACTTTCCTCTTCAACGAACATTGTTTTCATAATTTATTTACTGTTCCGGCACCACTTTTGTATTTATCTCGAGATGGTATTTATCAGTAAGTTAACTCGAGAAGGTGAACAAAATATTATCTAAACTAAATTTACTTGATTTAAGTTAACGAAGCTTACATTATTCGTTCACTATAATACCTATCAAAACAAATAAAAACTTCTTAAAGAACATATGGAACGGAATAATACGCATTTAAACAAAATTACTATAAGATAATGAAACGCTTGAACATAATAAAAGTAACTAAATCTATATATGTATATTCGTAGGTAACATTACGATAAAATAAATACTTGTATTTCATCAACATACCGTTGTATATCTCGAATTTGTAATCTTCCAAAAAACACCATCCACCCAGCACGAATACTGTCACAAGAATAATTGATGCCAATTAAACAACCGTTATCTAATAATAACAACATACGTCACTTAACTCAATATAGATCACCATAAATTGTTATCTAAATAAAAATATACCGTTTGCGATGTAAATAAATATTTTATAAATTAATGATATATAAAGTTCAGGGAGACAAAGAGATCCTTAGTTTCTCTTTCATCCTGTGGATAAGGGTGATTTCTGCATCTGCTCAAAAAATTTTGAAATATTCACATGTACCTACCATATACTTAAGCTAATTGTAAATTTTGTTTTACCTTCAGCTGTCGACAACATTTAAAAATTACAATATATCGTTAAAATTATTGAAATTATTACATTTGATATATTAAAAAAAATATTAGTAATTGTGGCACTATTAACAATTTTAAATAACTATCACCACCTCGCCACCTGAAGACCCAGGTTCTATTCCAAAGGAAACAAACAGGTTAAAGCCCAACCTTAAATGACGTTTTTTTCTTGTATAATCATGATTATCCTAGTGTAGCTAGACGTATGAATAAAGAAAATATATGCAAAGGTGACTGATCTATGTGAATTCTAATTTCTAACACTTAGTAATAAAATTGTTTCCTGATCACGGAAAGTGTATTTAATTAATTTAAAGAAAATATTACTATGAAACTTACATATGAAAATGGCGTTTTTCGTGCTAACCACTTTAATCACAATTTTTTTTTTCTCTTTAGTAAGGAATTCCAAATTAAATATTTTTACAGCTTTACACATGTATTTTTATTTCGTTGCACGTCTTTCATTTGTTTTTTTTCTGTTTGCGTTACTCAGTTTACAAATGGAAAACTTCAAATATCGCATTATTTACGAGTAGGAGTTATTCGGAGAGTTAGTGATGTGTATGGCCATCATATTACAAAAAAAAACACAGTTCATTTTTTGGTTTCAACGTTTTCGTTTTTTAATTTTCCACCTGCAGAACAAACCCCGTGGACGGCCGGAGACCCAAGTTGATAATGAAGAATTGAAGGCTGTTTTGGAACCGGATCCATCGCAAACCGCGTCCGAGTTAGTTAGAGTTACAGGCTGCGGTGTTTTTTGATAAAACTGTTTTAGTCCACTTTAAACTTGAAGCTTGAAACGTCATGAAGTGAGCTGAATTGACAGAATCAAACCAACGACGCGCATTTGCCATCGACTGCTGCGTTACATTAGGGGTCGTCCATTAATCACGTGAGGCCTGAAAGGGGGGGAGGGTTCAACGAAAATCACGAAATACACAAGGGTAGTGTGATAGTATTTTGCATGATTACACTATTCCTTAGATATTATTTTTATCCTAGTCAAAAACAATAATTAGATTTAATTTTACCTGTATTTGAAATAATAATTTATAAAAAAATAAAATTCTTTGTAAGTACAAAAAAAATGAGATTTTGGGTATGGGGGATGGGGGTAGTCTTAAACCTCACCATGTATCACCAAGGGAAAGGGAATTATCACGTGTTTATTGAACGGCCCCTTACTAACCGGCAAAATAATAAGGGATTTTAAATCGAATTATTATCTGTGATGAAAAATGGATTCTCTACTATAATTGGACGCGCTCATCGCAATGGTTGGATCCTGGTCAGCTAGCGGAAGTCGGCCCCAAGCGAAAATTTACCCAAAAGAAAAATACTTGTAGGCGTTTGGTGGACTAGTGCCGTTATTGTTCATTACAGTTTTCTCAAATCTGCCCAGACTGTTACAGTTAATGATGGCTATTATCAGCAATTTCAAACCATGATAGAAAAGCTAGTTGCTATACAACCTAGGCTAGTAAACGCCACAGCTGGTTCACGACATCGCTAGACCACACACTGCACAACAGAGGGCTACCAAATTATAAGAGCTTCAATTAGAATGTCTAAGATATTCACCGTACTCCCCGGAACTTGCTCCAACAGACTGCATTTTTTTCGAAATTTAGATAACTTATTGCAAGGGAAAAAAAAAACTTCGATGGGGCAGTCCAAATCGCCTTCAAAGATTTTATTTATTCCCATCCAACTGTTTTTTTTAGTAAAGAGATCAATGAACTACCTATAAGATTGCAAAAGTGCATAGGTAAGAATGGTTCATACTTTGATTGATTAAATACATTATATTAACAAATATTCGACTTTTTGTTCCTCCCATACAAAACGCCAATTTCATTTGTAAGGACCTAATATTATCCTATCAAAAATATAAATGTTAAAAGAGAGAAAAGTTTTTTTTATAATATCATACCTATATTATTTTTTGACTTCAACCACAAAAGAAATGAGATCTAAATGGGTGCCAAGTTCAATGGTCAGTCCTGAAATTTATTTACAACAACCAAAAATATTTTCTTATAATTTTGGATATTATATTGAAGCCTAAGGTCTGACTTGGCTAGTTCACTTTTGTATTTTCCAACGTTTACGGGGTATAATTGTCTTTTTTTGTGTACCGTGCTCCGTGGTCCGCAATACCTGTTATTATTCGAAGATGAAACTGTAATATAAAAAAATTGCAGGC
The DNA here is from genome assembly GCA_959347405.1 of Napeogenes sylphis. Lineage (NCBI taxonomy): Eukaryota > Metazoa > Arthropoda > Insecta > Lepidoptera > Nymphalidae > Napeogenes > Napeogenes sylphis. Next base: position 14,059,930 of record OY365776.1, read on the forward strand.
AACAAAAAAAAATAATCTTTGAACATTATATATTGTGTGAAAATTATAAAGATATATGATACCAAGATGATAAAGATACTACGCGGGCTACATAACATTAAATATGTAGGTAATAAAAAATCCCTTCTCACATACAATTAGTTTACCGGATTTTCTATTAATAAGTTACTGGGGTTTCCACTGTATTTATTTTAAAAAATAATAAATATAGTAGAAACCATGTAAAACAATCAAATAGGTATGTTAAAAATAGTTTCAATTTAACCATGATTAATTAATTCAAAAATAGTGGCACAAGTAGGAATATCAGTAAAGACGTATGAATTACATTAATAATTTATTTTCATTTTGCTTTATTTTCTCTTACCTAATCAAGATAATGTTGTTTTACAGAAACACGGCCACAACGCAAAGACTACAACCAACTGTCCTCAAACGAAAAGCTTGATAATAGACAAATAGAAAACATTCACATTGAAGCCGAAGAAGCCGACGTAGATTCAGACGCAAGCAGCACTGATTTGGATGAGCGAGACACCCGCGCCGTTTGCCCGCCTTGTGCGCATGATCGATATAACAACAACAATATTCGTCGACATGACCACGACGATTTTAGCGACGATACTGATTACGGTAAATAATAGAACCAGTATTTTACATAGTAAAACATTCGATATTACGTGATATTTTTAATTTGTACTTTTGGTTTTAAAATAGTAGTACAAGTAAGGCGGCCACTTTGTAAGTTCAAAGTTGTGACAGCTGTAGTGACTCCTGATTTCGTAGAAGAATTTGTGATGTGTCAGTGTCATTCTATTGTAATTTGAAGATTCAAGCTGTTCTGTTGCGTGTTGTTTTGACGATTATTTTGATAGTTCAGAATTTATTTATTAACTAAATTTTGAATCATCGAGCACCATTAACAGATAATGGCCACGTTAAAATCTGATCTAGATGAGTACTTACTGCAAAATGAGAATCGTCGCAGCTACAAAATAAGTCTACCATTTTCAACTCCAAATTTCTTCTCAAGAAGTAATGATGAGACGCCCACAAGTACTAGCTCAACCAGTACTTGGTTTGAAAATGTACAAAAGGAATATTTCACCTTGGTGAGTACCATTTTTTCAACACTTTCATTGTTTGTTAAGTCGCGCCATATTATACATACTTAATTTAGTATCTGATGATCCTTATTTTTTCAGAGTCGTACTCAACGGTTCATGGGTTTCGGGATATGTTTATTTTTCGGTATTCTTTGTTTTATACTATCGTTCTTATACATACCGGTGTTGCTTCTACAAGCAAGAAAATTCGCTCTTTTATTTTCATTAGGAAGCCTTTTCTTCATATTTAGGTAAGTGTTGTATATTAAGCTATAGATATTCATTCTATAGGACATTGTTATCAAAACCTTATCAACAGATAAATACACCATTGAAAATATAAAACATTGATATAAAGGCTAAAGTTTCTCTATGAATTATTTATGTTTAATATATTATCAAATTATTGACTTCCAAAAGTCAGTTAGTCAGTTATTACTAGGTCACTGAACCCATACCAGTGAATCGGTATTCTTGCAGTAATTAAGAACTTGATTAAATATTCATGCTTAGTAAATTAATACAGTCATTTACTTTATATTTAAAGTTTTGTTAAGGTAAAGTGAACATAATACAAAAACTAGTAATAAGTGTATGGTATATTTTTTAAAATTATGTTTTTATAGTTTCAGTTTTCTTTATGGCCCATGGTCACACATAAAATCACTGTTTACAAAGGAAAGAGCTCTCACAACCCTTTTATATGGGTTTACGTTGATTGCGACATTGTACTGTGCATTACACTTGCAAAGTACACCACTAACGGTAATATGTGCAGTTGGGCAAGTTCTGGCACTTATGTGGATGATGCTTGGATCAGTACCTGGAGGATCTTCTGGAATGAGGTTCTTTGGAAGCATGTTTAAGTCATCGGTCTCAAACACATTGCCAATATAACAGATAATAAAACACATCATTGAATGTGTCAAATATATCTTTGTGTATAATCTATTTACAGTGTGCTATGTGATAATAAAATTTTAGTAATTTTCGTATTTAAGTCTTTGAGTCATAATTATTACCAATTTTTATATATCAGCTGTACTTATAGGATTTTTCCTAACTACTTTCAAACCTCTCCAGGGTCATTAATAGAGTTTGGAGCCCCTTGTTGTTAATGGCTGCTATATTATAGTAATTAAAATAATAAGATGTTTTTCTGTCCGATTTGTCTTTATAATTTTATTAATACTGTACATAATTTATAGCCACTATTCTTAAAAGGTATAAAATAAAATATTACCATATTGGGTATTTTTTATTGAATATGTTTACTTATTATGTACTCCTAATTTAATAATTAATGATTACTCTTACGTCCTAAGCCAAATTTGATGGATGTCAGTCACATAGATTGTATATCTAAATGTTTAATTAAATACAAGTTGTCATATGATGCAATATAACTGAATGTTGTCATAAATACATATACTTTTTAAGAAATTATTGTTATGAAATCTTAAGACTCTATTTGTATCATATTAGATTTAGTGGTTAATTATATTGCTTATTGGCCTTCCTATATTTATTGTCCGATCTTTTATAATTGATTTTTTAATAAATTACCATATTTACCTTTTTATCAACAATATTATGCAATAAGCATCTGCACAATTATTACCAGACACAATAAACAAGAACTACAATCAAATATTTTTACAATTAAAATAATAAAATTAATATTGGTTGTTTTTTTTTTATAAAACCTTTTTTATTCTATCTTACCAATAGTCCACAATAAGTATCATGTATTTCATAAAACGCATTTATAAATTTAAATACCCACAAAGTAATCCTTTAAAAATTTTAATGTTATAAAGTGGGAAATAGTAAACCTGATCATAAAAAAATATGTAGGATGTCATTATGTTCGAGATGTTAAGTGATAGAAACTAAATACTAAAACTTAGCTGATTAATATTACTACTTTGGTTAGTTTAAAAAACCCGCAATCTATGATTTGACTCTAATATATAATAATACTATCTGTGCCTGCAAATTCGTACGCGTAGATTTGGATTTTGATAAAACGTACCCTATGTACTTACCAATGTATGTAAAAACTAAAAACGTTCAAAGTTTCATCAAACTCAATGAAGTAGTTTTGCGTGTTGGAGTATTTTTAGTTTATTTATGTTTAATCACTGGTAAGCAGCAATCGTAAGAAAATAAGAGATTATTAACTTATTTGTCAACAGATTGTTAAAAAAAAAACAAAATATAAAGCGAATCCCATGACAATATGTTGCTGACAACTGCATCCAAATCAATTAATCCGAACAGACAAAATGAAAAAACATTTTTCATGTACAGACGATTGCTTACAGGTTTCTTATATGTATAAAGATAGATTTCTGGAGCACTTTAAATACATAGGTACATATTTTGATAGAGTGACAATTGTGTAATGAAAGTTAAAAACTAAATGTTAAACTAAGAGTGACGCCCAATTTCTATCTGTAAAAGTTTACATTAACTATATTTTTTTTCGTGATGCGTGCACAACTAAAAGACAAACTGATAAACTAATAATTTTAAAAATGCTGAAAATGGATTCTGTTAGTAATATCATTTCACATCCTGGTATTTTTTTTTTATATTTTCAATGTACAAAGACAACTTCTCTACAGATTTATTAATGTATAGATATAGAATAAGCATGGTACTTATTACATAAATTGATATAACTTTTTTATTTCTTAACCGATTTAGTTGAAATAAACACTAAATGTTAAATGAAGAATATTACAACATATTCCTGAAAACTGAATCCAATTTGGTTAGGCCGTTTCTGAGATTAGCGAGCACAAACATACAGACCTATAGACAAAATGAAAAACCATTGTTTTGGGTTCTCTTGCTCTTATAGAGGCCCCCCATCATGATTTTTTTTTATATTTTCCGTGTAGTATTCGATCAGTGGCAATTTTATTATATGCATAGGGTGGGGTAGTCAACAATGAACCAGGTGGATACAATGAACCACTATAGTTATCGACAGAACGAAACGTTGCCAGACTGTGCAATTTGCACGATAGAACCCCCTCGCTTAACCCGATCAACTGCTTCAGTCGCTGATGGGCCTCCATTGTAAGTTTGTGTACGCGGACGTTTTATGTGTTTCAGAGCGGCAAAAGTAAGAAAATTACGTGAGTTTATTTTTTTCATTACTTTTTTTCTACTACATGTATCTCATTTTCAATTTTATCTCAGGTTGGAGTGGCTTATTACGCGTTTTTAGCATGAATGCTAATGCTTCTACGTGCTTCTAGTCGTGGCTAACATAACCTATATTAAAAAGTGTTTAGGTAGTGCACATTGAACCAGTACTTGAAGGTACACAATGAACCTTGGTTCACTGTGTGCCTTAAAGCAATGAACGATGGAGCTTTGTGTACACATGTTATTATGAACGAAAAAAGTAAAATTAAACTGAAAGTAACTCTTAAAAATTATATTGGAATTATTGTTGTAGGATGGGGAGGCAAACAGGAGGTAGAGAAGAGCGAAAAAAAGGATCGCATGCATCATATATGAAAGCTATGACCCCGGTGAACATTTCAAATGCCTTCAGAAAATGTGGTATATTTCCCTTAGACGATAACATTTTCTCTGAAGTTGACTTTTGCCAAGCGAAGTTACTAATAAACCAGCACCAGCTACTCCCGATATTACGGAAATCGAAATTGTTGAACGTGATAGTTGTGAATCACCTTCCATTTTGACTTGTTTTATTTTAACCGACCATGACTTACCAATCCTGTCAGAAATTTAAAAATCAAATGGAATCAAACATTCTCTGAACCACTCGAACCTGATACTGCTGGAGTTAGCTTGAAAGAAATAAAATTTATTCTTCCTTCTCCTAAAATAGAAGGAACGAATAGGCGACAAGTGACATACAATGGAAAAAAAAATATGCCAAATAAATATATAAATAATGTTTTGGTTGTATTCTTATGCCATAACAAGTTCTGTAAAGTATAATAGTGTTAATAAGCACATTTCACATATAATAATGTTTAATTTATTTCCCAAATTTTAGGGTATCCAGCCCGTTGTTGATTGTAAACTACAATGGTTCATTGAATACTACCCCCTGGTTCATTGTGCACTATAGGGTGTACACAGTGAACCATTTCCATGATTTTTTTAATCTGATCATTAAACAAAATTTGTTGGAAATATGCAAAATTATAGCATTAGCGATTAAACTTTAGTAAATTTTCTAACTTATGGTATAATTTAATCTATAATAATCGCTTTAGGATAAGAGTTATATCTCATCAAAGTTTTTGTGGTTCATTGTTGGCAGTCCCACCCTACTTAGTCTGGCCATAAATACTGTTACAATTAAAAAAATTACCAACATTTTTGATTTTGGAATCTTTTATTTTTATACGATTGTTCATTGTTTTCTCGTTTTGGCACCAATACATTGTACAGTATTTTGCGATATTAAAATTGAGTGGGGTGATAAAGAGAACAGAATCGCTGTGATTGCATTACATAAATGCAATTTTATAGTATGGAGCCAAATGCAATTTTTAAAACTCTCCATACACTTGGTATTTGTCAAATGTTTGCGTACCGGGCTATTAATACGTACAATGAGACTTTCTCTGTTTGTGACAGAGAAAGATCACGTAGTGTTCGTACGAAAAAGGTGGTCAAAGCAGTAAGGGAAAGAATTCGAAGAAATCCTGTCCGAAAGCAAAAGATTTATCTCGGGAAATGAAGATAGCACCTAGAACCATGTTGCGGGATGACTTAGGACTTGCAGCCTATAAGACTGGTCATTTCTTAACCAATAAATAAAAGATGAATAGGGTGGTAAAATCGAAACAACTACTGAAGCGGTACGCAAAGGGAAGTCACAGAAATATTTTGTTTACGGATGAGAAAAAATTTACAATTGAGCAACATTTTAACAAACAAAATGACCGTATTTATGCTCAAAGCTCTAAGGAAGCTTCCTAATTATTCGGCAGAGTGCAACGTTGGCATTATCCGACTTCAGTGATGGTTTGGTGGGGTGTTAGCTATAAAAGAGTGACTGAGCCATATTTTTGTGAAAAAGGTATCAAAACATCGGCACAAGTGTATCAAGATACCATTCTTGAGAAGGTAAAAGCGCCCCTTAATAACACCATTTTCAATAACCAAGATCGGTCCTTCCAGCAAGACTCGATGCCTTGTCATAAAGCTCGGTCCACGCACTCTTGGTTGGAAGCGAACGTCATTTACTCCCGATCTTATTCCGCTGGATTATGATTTATAGTCAGGTTTAGAGAGTACAGCTTGCTATAAACGCCATGATAATTTGGAGTCCCTAAAACAATCCATACGATTGGCAGTGAAGAATTTCCCCATGAAAAGAGCGCGTGCTTCTATTGATAGCTGGCCTCAACGTTTAAACTTTGAACATTAGGACTGTATTGCAGCCAATGGACACCACTTCTAAGAAGTTTTTTATATTTTTAATTGTTTTATATATGTGTATTAAACTAACACACTGTAAAAGTAATAAATGTTATTTGCAATTAAAAAAATAATTCTTTTCTTTGTTACATATTTATGCCAAGACTAGGTAGATATTATACTCTCAACTAAATTTAGTAATTTATAATCACAAATATTAAATATCTTTCATAACTCTACATAATTTTGACACACTAGTACATAGTACATACTCAAGTAGGTATAATAGGTGTAGGTAGTAGTTTGCTGAAATCAATAATTATTTAGTAGTTTAATAGTCGTTCGTATTTCATAGAATAATTAATATATTGAACACCAAAAACATTAAATTTTGAATGGATACCTGAGATTATTCAAAAGAATATATAAATATTATAACAGATATATATGATAAGTCAAATATTATGTAATTTATATATTTTTCAGATGAAGCCCTCACATGCAACGTGTGCGATCGGTCGTTTTCAACACGGAGAGCGCTAAGTGACCATCAGCAGAAAAAACGACATTTCGGGTAAACTACATTTGTGTTAAAACTAAATAAAGTAATATTTAATAGTAGTGCACTGATGTGCCCGCAAATTCAAATATTATTTACATTTTCTTTTCGAAGCATTATTATTATTTATTATATTGTTTCCGAGCCAGAACTTTTCAATAAATAAATAACATAACTATAGTTCTTCGAAGTGCCATTGATCCTATTGGACATCATTAGAAAAAAAAAACATTTTGTCATCGTGACGATTTCCCAGAGGTCACAGGTTCGAATCCCTGACCGTATCGGTGTACTTTTCATTCTACATCTATTTTAAATACTGTAGATAATTTATAAAAATATATTTTTTCGATATTTAAGAAAATATATGATTTTAGTTATCTCTACAAGTCCAATAAATCAATTTTTTATGTCTATAGCAAATGATATGTCGAACTGTCATACCTGTTATACCTATAAATAAATTATTAAACATACCCACTTTTTGTATATTATTTAAGAAAAAATAAAAATGATGCTACATTTTTAAAATAAAAAAAATATATATTCTTTTGAAATTTTTAAAATTATGTTTAAACAGATCACTGATTTTTCCATCTTAAATTGAAAATTTAATAATTTAACATCGGATTCAGATATTTATTATTACTAAATGGAATTTTTACCACCCCATAAAAAAGACTCCGTACATTTTTTTGTTGTATAACAAAACTAAATTATAGACACTAACTACACAAATAATCGGTTATTTGTTATGGTGATTGTCAGGTATGTATTGCAGATTTTTTGTTTATTTCCAAGGGTATTTAAACCTGAAATTTATACTTACCACCAGCTGGTGGCTTTATCACCCGGGATGAAAGTGAATATAAAATCCCAGGAAACGATCATTTGAATAAAAATAGTAGATAACCAGATTTAAGTTGTAAATACTGATAAGCTTCTCCCTATCAGTTGCAGTGCGTGCGACAGCCTGTTCCCGTCGCTGATGGCGCTGGAGCACCACAAGGAGGAGTTCGCGCACTGGAGCGACTCCTCGTACTCACACTCCGACTCCGATTCCGACGACTGCCACGAGGACAAGCATCGACTACTATAATACCACCTCATTATTGCCGGGGACAAGACGGCCGAGCTAGGCACCTTTGTCTAGTTTTGTGGAGTGGATTCTTGCGAACTCGTGACTTTTGAACATTTTGACTCCTATAATTTTATTTTTTAACAATATCTTAGAATCAAGTTTGAAATTATTAAATGTATAATTCAATTTTGACAGTATTGTTAGGCTCTAACGCACCAAATCCGATTAGAGTTCGAAAAATGACTGTCCGAAGTAGACTTAGCATTATTTGTTTACACCTTTACAAAACAATGAATAGTATTCTTTATATGACCTAAGTTTGAAGTTAAAATTTTAGTTTATGTATACGTTTATAGTTTTTTAATAAAAAATAATATAATTATATGTAATATAAAATATATAAATATCTTATTTCAATTTCAAATCATTAGATATCTGGCTGTTTTATACATTTTGGATACATTTCAAAGTATTTTTGTAAATTGATTTTTCGATAAGTCATTTTTGTTTGGATCCGGATTACGCTGTTAAGCGTCCTTTAGTATTTGTTAAGCAATTACCTGCTAAATTTAATTTTAACAAGAAAATTATTAATAATCTTTTGGACTGTCGCAGTATGCGCCCTATTAATCAGCTCCGTCTAACGTAACTAAAACCATTAAGGCACTCCGGCATTAAGGAAATAATATCGAACCATTTTGTATACAAACATATTATTGTGTAGGAATAATAGTGTAAATAAATACGATCATTCTGTATTTCATGTAAGATTATTTTTGTTAAGTATTTATTGACAGACTTTCATATCATATGACTTGTATGAATGTTAAAAAATAAGAAAGTATATTATCATAGATATATTATGTATGTCTTACACAGAATATACCTTTTAATTAAAACTAATGTAGGATGGTTTAGTATAATATTTGTAATGAAATAATAATAATTCCTTAATTAGAAATAGTACTAGAGAGTATCTATCTAGTTATTATTTGAATTTGAAAATTTGGGTATTACTATTTTTTGTATTACTTGTGGGCAGAAAAAGCAAAATATTTAAACAATTAAATTTTTTAATATTTTTATTAAGTAGTTATAGCTAATTAGTAATTACCGCTGCACATTTATACAATTTCTTGCATCAACTATGAATATTACAGTAAAAACATGTGGCGCTGTAATAATTAAACATCGGTTATAATAAAAGGGATGTTTGGGAAGATTATGGATTTGCATTGAACTTGCTATTCCAATATGGAAAAACTAAAAACAGTATTTTTCATCAGTTCCAAAGTTTATTAGATATAATAGCTCTAAACAAATCAGAGTATGTTTTTTTATATGTAAAGAGAAATAAATAAAGGCAACATATTTCTACTTATAGAAAAAACAAAACACAATGTTTTTTACAAATATAAAAGAAAAAAAAGTCAGTAATTTATCAAGTGTCAACTTTATTGTTTAGAAGTAAATGTACTTTGCCGTATTCCGTTCCTACGACTATGAACGTCCTACAAAATCCTCCAAAACTCGACATTACGCAAAAATTAGTTGAATTGTTAAACAAAACAAATATCTGTAGAAACATATCAAAATACACTAATGGCATTTACAGTTCGTACCTAAGATGGATTCACGCGATACATATTTTGTTATAATCATTACAATGTTAAGAGAGCGGCGCCTCACCGCGCAGCGACGCCCGCATCCGGCCCGGTCCGGTCCGGTCGTGGTCCGATCCGGTCCGGCCGCGCTGCCTCCATACAACATATTTCCCGGCAGCGCGAGCCGCAGACTGTTCGGTGAGGCGTCGGTTTCGAGTAGAGTCAAGTGAATCCACAATTCTAGATCGTGAAAGCGGTTGTATATATTTTCGAAGTGATATCCCGGCAATAATGCATATCACATTACTGTAACGACTGACGTAGGTATCTTCGTGTAAATATATTACTGTAACCGCCTACGGAAGTTTCCATTTTCGAGGCGGTCGCGACCGCGCCGGCTCGAATTTCGCATAGTCTAAGTGATATCTCATAAAATAGGTACGACGACGATCGACGTCTCTTCAAGAATGATCCGAGCGTCGTCCGTGACGACGTTCGGGAGCTCCCCCTCCGAGAATTTAAGAATCCGAGTCACATGCATGTCCGCCCGGTCGCGCTCGCGGGGGCGGGAGCGACGCGCGCGTGTAAATTTGTCATATATCGAATAATCAGGAATACAAATCACGAATCTCTTACAAAAGCATAATACGAGTAAGTGTGGGCCCACTACGCCGTGCCGTTCAGCAGCGGCTCCACCTTGGGCTTGGCGGGCTCACGCCGGGGCTTGGAGGCGGCCGCGCTCGCGCCTGCTCCCGCTCCCGCTCCCGCGGCCGTCCCTGCGCTGGCCGCCGTCGCCGCGCCCGCCGATACTGGAGCCGCGCCTGCACTCGCACCACCGCTCACGCCGTTCTTCCACCCGCCTCCTGTACGACATACATTTTTATAATATTATACGTTATTCTTGTAATCCTCAGTTTTATTTAACATATTGTCCCTTATTCATTAATGACGAAAAACTACAACTTAACTGAAACAATATTTCCTTAAAAATAAAAAGAAATTAGGCCAGAAAAAAAAACGAAACTTGTATGATACACATTACACAACTACTTATAAAAATTAAACCTTCTATTATTTTGACGAGTACAATAATAGTAATAATAAGTCATTGCGACCGGACCCCGAGAACTTAAAGATCTTAAGCACCGACCCGTTACACATACTTCTTAATTAGTATTCATTTTAATCTGAAAATTTTACGTCGTGTGATAAACTAAAGTATCATGCAATAAATAATAGCTACATGTTAAAAAGGAAACAAAACATGCTTTTATGAAAATTTAATTTCATACGTTCTCTCAGCATTATAAATTCAAATATGTTTATTATAAATTGTAATTAAAATATAGATTACAAGTTCACAACAAAGATAATATGTCTAGGTCCCATAACAAAGCATACATGCACATAAGCGTAAATTTGTATGAATGTACGAACCCACAACGACAACCTAGTATATAATACTATATTGTTTTCGGTTAGGGGATGTATACAAACACAGTGAATTGAGTGTGTACATATCTCTGTGCATATGTTTGTTGCGAGGGGCTAGTGAACGTGTGCCTATGTGGCGTGTGCCTATGTGGCGCGTGTCAGTGTCCGAATGTATGTGTCGGCGCGAGTCAGTATGTGTGTGTGCGTGTACCTTGCCGCCGCCGGCGCCGGCGCCCGGCGCGCGCGTCCCCCGCCCCGCGTGCCTCCTCCGACGACGCGGACTCTGCACACGCCATACTCGTCACCTCACGCCACACTCGCCGCGCCCGCCCCGGGTCAGGACTACTCATTCCACTACTACTACGATACAGCTACATCTATCTATAGTTCGGATAGCTAATTTCACCCGGTGCCATTGAGCGGTGAGGAGTGTAACCGCGAGAAATAGACCCCGGTAAATTGCAATATGCATAACATATTAAATCGCGTTGGAAATATGTTATAATCCTTAAGTAATATTTTCAAAAACTATGAAGATATACCGTCACCCAAATTAGTTATCCAAACTACAAAAAGTTGACAAAGAATGTAAGGCTAGAATTAGACCATCCAGAAATTGAAAATACTTCACCGCCAGACTATTCAAGTAGTAGGAAGAGAAACATTCCATTCGTCCTGTTATATGTACTAATTAAAATGTAATAAAGATCGTGCAAAAAAATCACTAAGATGCATAAATACTTATAACACAAAATACAACTACACACTACATTTGAACTAGCACATTCTGCAATATTTTCAGATTTTGTATCATATTCAAATAATATATAGTTGATTTATTATACCAGAGCTTTTAAGGGTTCTAATTGAATAAACATTTTAAAAAAATATAATAAAAAAAAATATATAGAGACAAAACATTCTATGTAATATTTTTTTAACTATTTCTCTAAAATATATATTTTTTATAAAATTAAACAATGTTAGGATTGCAATATTTAAATTACTATGCGTCGCTCCCTTCCTTCACCCACTCACCTCGATCGCTGGAGGCGTCGAGTGCGTCTGGAGCCGCGGCGTCGTCGGTGGCGCGTCGCCTCCCGCTCTGCAATATACATTTATTATATTACTAGCTGTGCCTGCGACTTTGTACGCGTAGATTTGGATTTTGATAAAACGTATCCTTTGTACTTAACAATGTATGTAAAACTATAAACCTTCGAACTGGTAAGCAGCAATGGTACGACAATAAGATATTGTTAACATCTTTATTTGTTAACCGATGGTTAAAAACAAACAAAATATAAAGTGAATCCCATGACAATATCTTCCCGAAAACTGCATCCAAATCGATGAATCCGTTTTTGAAATTAGCGTGCAGACAGACATACAGACGAACAGACAAAATGAAAAAACATTGTTTTGGGTTCTCTTGCTTAAATAAAGGTCCCCTTGTATGAATTTTCGAAAATATTATTTTTCCGTGTTGTGTGCACAACTAAAAGACAAACAGATAAACAGACAAAGATTTTAAAAATGCTGAAAATGGATTCTGTTTGTTATGACTTCACATCCTGGTATATATCTATATATTTTTTAAGTTTTTAAATGTACAAAGATTACTCCTCTACAGATTTATTACATGTATAGAATAAGATTTGCATGGTACCTATTACGTGATTGACATAAATTCTCAAAATTTTTATATTTCTTAACACTAAATGTTAAGTGAAGACTGTCATAATATATTCCTGAAAATCACATTCAAATTGGTTAAGCCGTTTCTGAGATTAGCGTGCACAAACATACAGACAAACTGACAAAACCATTGTTTTGGGTTCTCTTGCTCTTATAAAGACAGCCTATGATATCTTTTTTTTTATTTGCCTTGTACAGAAATGGATCAGTGACAATTTTATTATATATATAGATTACCGGCATATATGTATATCAGCCTAAGTTATATTATTAGACACGCTCGTAAAGTAACGTAATGAATTTTTTCCTGCTCTTGTATACTTTCTGCAAATATTATATAAAATGAAATTAATTAAAAATGGGAATCACTTCCACAAGTAGATCTCTAGGTTTACTGACCGCGTCCCTGTTGTCCCTGCCGTCCCGTGCGTCGCGCGGAGGGCGCGGGTGCGCTCGTCCGTTCTCGAGCGGGACGCGCCTCTCCTCAGCGCGACGCTCGCTCGACCTGAGGAGTGCTCATAGATGAACTCACCGAATAAGTAGAAGGTTTAGATATTTTCCAAGCCGTTTTTATTAACGGTGGTGCTCTTGGATCAATATCCTTAAATTAAATTTTGTAGCGGAAAAAAAGCAGAAATATGCTGGACAGATGTTATAATGATGTGATAGTTGGATCGTTCGTGACAAATGTTTGAAATGCAGTGAAACATTATGAGCAAAAGCCGAAAAGATCCTTAATTGTAATTGATTGGAAAATACAAAGAAAAGGTATCATTATCTTATAATATATTATTGTAGTAACCTATTTGACCCCATCCCTTTTTTCCAATCCGCCAAATTGTCATATGGTATATCTCAGGTTAGATGAAATATAATAGGAAATTCAATTCAGTGATCAAACGTGTCAAACCGAACGGAAAGTAATCGAATGTAAAGTAAAAGTAAACATAAAATATAAATAGTTTCGTTCGACGTCTCTCCACTAATCACCTGTTGGGTCGCTGCGGGCGGGCGCGTGCGCGATGCGCGTCTCCGCGCTCGTCTCCCAGCTCGGGTGTGGTGCGGCGCGCACCTGCGGGACGGGTCACACATTATTAAAGGAGCTAACGGGTTCGCAATATTTATATTAGAAATGTTTATACGAACGCATGTTTCTGCAAATCTATAAATTTTTTTTAAGGATCACAGACGGTTTACATTTTATTATTACATTGAGTTTTGGGTAATTACTACTTAACGCTTATCGGGAGTGTTTTTAAAAGTAATGTTCACGAGGCAGATAATAACAATAATAACGAGGTAGGTAGAGCGGTATTAATTTCCTCGTTAAGGTTTCGAGCATTATGCGAATGAGCGTTGAGATTGGTGCTGACCAGGCGGGTAGCGCGTGTGCGGTAGGCGCGGACGACGCGCGCGAGCTGCTGGCGCTCCACGCGCCGGCGGGTATGAGCCAGCCGAGCCGCCCGTTACCATGCGCAGCTGCTGATCGATTTCCAGCTTCTCGGCGCGAAGCTGCTCCACCTCCTGGGGGTAGATGACGATCAGTACCGTTGTTAAATTTATGATGAGCGAAGGTGACTCGTGACTCGTGCGAGCGGTCGGCTTTATGAAGTGAATGTAATCGTATCGATTGACATTCGTAACATTCTTCAAACTCCAATACGGTTGTAAATAAAACAGTAACCAAGTGATATCGGTCCACGCGTACCTTCAGATGCGCGACGTGGTATTCGACCAGCACCTTGGCATTGGCGATGTTCTCTCGCGTGCCAACGAAAACGAAGGGCACCATACCCTCCTCGCGCGGTGCCGACGGTTGCGGCTCATTGTCGCCCTCCACCTTCACCTGCACGCCATTATTTTTAAGTTAATATAAAATCTTCAAGAATATCAATGAACTCTTTTTGGGGCTATTTAATAGAAAAGAAATATATAATTGGAAAATGTAAGGCCGCGGACCACAGCCACATGCATGCAATGGACAGGAATGCAAGAAATTATAAATTAATGAAAAAGTGAATGTTAATGAGAACAATTAAAGAGCAAAACGTCCAAACTAAAATTATCCGAGTATAGTGTCATTAGTACGTGGTCTGTCGATATATGTGGGGTGGTACTGACGCGCACGACGCCGCTCTTATCCACGATCTCCTGGATGACCTTCCCGTTCTTGCCGATGACCTTCCCCACGAGTGCTCGCGGCACCTTGATGGACTCCTCCGCGTACTCCAGCAGCGAACGCGCCGAACGCACAGCTTCCACCGACTGACAAAAGCCAATTGGTTTGGTTTTCATTTCAAATAAGACACTCGCAATACAATCTGGTACTCTTCTACACTATATTAAATGCGAAGTGTTTAAATTGTAAACTCTAGCAAATACACGGTACATATTCTTGATATAACAAATCAAACAATAACCTCCCCGCAGATCTTGAATGTGCAAGAGATCTCCTCCAACTCTATGTTGGTGATCCCGGCCACTTTCCTCGCCTGTTGTATATTGGCTCCGTGAGTACCAATGGCCAACCCCATAAGCTCCTCGCGCACGCTGAACTCGTCCGTGTACCTGAGAAGGAACCGTAGCCGAAACTTTAATATACTACTATTTATAATGTCATCAAATCAAAAACCTGAGGAGCCTATCTTGGCAGTCTTTGCCTCCAGTGAAGCAAATTAAAAAAACACATAGCTTATGACTACTTGGTAGAAGTATTTACATGTATTAGGAAAGTAGTATTGGTATTTTATAGTATAATATTAATAATGACTCTCACCCCCCCTGATTGTGAATTTTAGTTGATTCTAGCTGCCTAGCTGCCTCTTCAGTCTTTTTAAGTAATAGCAGCTTCTGTGTAAGGTTTCTGAAAATATAGAAATTTCACTAAGAAGATTGTTTGATTTCCAACAATATTTACGTTTACGTTTGATATAGTACAATGGACAAAAACACTTAAGAAAAGAAATTAAAAAATATTTATGACCAAATGATAAAGCAATGTTGTTAAAAACCTTTTAAACGGTCACATTTACCCTATCGGCATAAAAATATGGCATGAGAGAGCTTAGCGGCATGACTTAGTCACAGCGATGGGAGACCCCAAACAGTGCTGACATACCACTCAAATCCGTATAATATAATAAATAGTATATTATTCATTTCATTTCATTTAACTATAATGTGATTAAAATAATTGCATAATAAAAAATAACCTCATTTGAAAAAAGCTACTTAGTTGTAACAGTCAAAAAAGAGTAACAGTAATAAAGTGTATAAATGTTTATAGAAAATGGGACAACTTCTATATTAATAAATATTATAATTCTTTACACTATACTTCTTTATTAACTGGGATAATTGAAAGTATTGGAAAAGAAAATTATGTAGGAAACTCAATACTATCACCATATAGAATCTCATAACTGGCGACCCTGAAGCTTCCATTGTTAATGTACGCATTCGCACCGGTAAGGGAGCCAGCTGGCTCACTGACCTGAATGTGTGAGGGTGTCTGTGCGTGTTTGTGAGCCTGTCAGTGTTCACCTGAAGTGCATTTCCTGCAGCATCTGCGCGCGTCGCTGTGAGGTGTCGCAACGTGAGACGACAGCAAGCGCGCCGCGCTCGGGCACGAACCACACGAGCGCGGCGCCGATCGCTTTCTGGAACTCCTTGTGCGCGTTCTCCACCTTCGCGCTGTGGATGTCGTGAACGCTGCAATCGTACTGCGTGTAGTGGGGTGGGTACGAGCAAATATACGACGAGCCGACGAAAATTTTTAAAATCATTAATAATTTTATTAATATAATGTTATAAGCTCTTATAAATTATGTTAATTTCTTTTCTGAAGCTTTTCATATAGAATTAAAAGTCTCGTGAGGTCCGACTGTAATAGTACCAGGAATTTTATTTTAGGGACATAAAAAAACTGTTTAAAAAATACCTCATTTTAATACATATATGATGATGCTTTACATTACCAATGTTTCTCATATACAGCTCTAGTTTTCATTTTAATCAAAATATTAGAAACAGGAATATGGTAATACTAGTTTCCAGTCAAATAAATGCGCGAAGATACTTCTACTTAATTAAGCAACTTGTAACTTTATAACTAACATAGAATTAACTTTAATATAAATGTAATATAAAACTTCAATCATATATTTTGAATTGTCAAATCAGATTTACTCACTAGTCCTTGAGGTCATCCGGTACTGTGATTTCAAACTTGTTGAAAGTGGTCTTGTCGATGGGAGTTTTGGGTGTCTTGACTCGCAGCCTGTCTTTAGGTACGATCTCCGTGTAACAGTTGTCCCACTCCAAATACTCGATCACTAGGAAATCTCCCCGAATCATCTGAAAGCGATAAGTGACTACTACACAAACCTATACCAGATCCAGAAGTTATATACAGTTGGTCAGAATCTAATTTTTCGTATAAATCAGACCAAACTAACTTAAATACTATACATAATATAAATATGTATGAAATAGATATCCATTAAAAAAGTATCTTTTAATAATAAAAATACTTCGAATTACTTGCAATTTTATTGACCTCTAAAATATAAATAATTTGTTAGTTTCAGTTCAAATGTATTAAAACCCAGTGATACAACGTGTACAGATGTTTTATCAGATGAAAAGTACAAAGACTTGACAAACCGGATTAAGTTCAATTTAATACCGTCAAGTTCCTTTGTGTTACATTGTTATGATCTGTTTGTTGCAAGTTCTATATGAAAGTGCATTCTTCCATGGTGTCAAATATTCCATATAGTAAAATATATATGAAAATATTCTCATCGTACTTTGCAGTGAGTAAACAGACTATGACCGTTAGAACGGTTGCTTCTTAGTCTTCTATAAACACTTCACTGATTAGTCCTGAGTCATAAAATAATAGGCAACACGCCTGTAACTTTTTTTAATGATTGTTGATATACAAACTGTGAATCGAGACTTAATTATAGTAGATTCATGACTTCTATAATACGCGCTGTTCATATCCGTTTGTTTATCCCCTTATTATTTTTATTTAAGAATAATAAGTAATAACATATTTGTTCATATGAAATATTTTAATGAATTTATAAATTATAGAAAAATGATTTCAGGCGCTTAAATGTCTTACGATTGTTAATCCCTACATGTACTATCAAATGATGTACTAAAGATTTATTATATTAGTCTTCAATGTTTATAAAAGAATTCATAGTGTTATAAGTGTATGTTGACTCAAGATTACTAGTTTTATATTTTACATATGAGTAAAAATAGATTAAAGTAATTGATCAAAACAGTCGACCCAATCAAATATATAAAATCAATGAGTTACTTGACAGACTAGGTAATATAAAATAATATTTTTAACCTATTATTAATATATATCCAGTTAAAAGTTAAGACTAAACTGTAAGATACAAGACTTTTCATCCGGGTGGATTTCATCGAATTCACGATGAAAATATACAGCTAGAAATCAAAACGTTATGTGTTTGACATGTTCAATATTTACTCGCTCAACTTACTTTTCTAGGAAATAAGGAACACAATGATGTATATATTGTCTATATAGATTGATCGATTATTCTTGTTACAAGTGCCTAATGTGAACCAGGTCGATAGTAATATAAACATATAGTAGTCAATGTTATTATAAATCACAAAGAAAGCAATCTCAAGAGTCGTCGAGTATAAGTGCAATGAGAAGCATAAAATTATACTTTACAGATAATATTCATAAATAGTGCATTCCCGAGATACTGCTGACAAACGGCGGTCGTCGCCTTACGGTTACACAGTATCTATCTACTGATGCGTCATAACTCATGCCCGGAATAACGGCTTACAATTAAAAGTATTATAAATTTATTTACAATATACTACATTGTTTTTTAGCTATGAACATACTTATAAAATTTCCTTACGCTTATGAGTTTTTAACGAGTAAACAATTTTCAGAGTTTTTAATGAGTAAACAATTTTTATAATTCGTATATTAATTAAATAGTAATGACAAAAATGTAGAGGTTGATAAAATGTTTTGAGCGAGTTATTTAATATAAACTAAAATACATTATGATTCATGTTAAAAATTTTCATAATATATTAATATACAGCGCTTGTATGGGAGATAATAATAGGGGTCACCATGACAATATCATTTATTAAAAAATAATCTCCAAATTATAATAATAAAAATAAACCAAATAATAGCCGTTTCTTGCGACTTCGTTTGCCAACCCCTATCCTATACTATCATCACCTAAGTGTATGTATAGAGATCCATACATTCTTAGTTTTATAATTGTATATAGCAAGTAACAATAGTTTTAAAACTCAACTATTTTTGCGCTTCCGAGTCAAAGTTAGTGATTGTCTAGAGTAAAAAAAAAACATACGTAGTTTTAGATAATAAGTCAACATAACAAAATATATAGATCTATCTAAGCAAGTAGCTTTAACGTAATGTGATTATATATATCCTAAAGTACTTTAAGGGTTTTCCCGACGATTTCTGACGGTCGTAGTTTAGACGGGTACTGAACAAATAGCAAAAGGTTTTCAGGTACTCCAGTTTACTGGGATTAAATAATTACATTTGGTTAACATAGTGTGTATTATTTATTTATTTATATATCAGCATATAAAATATATATGTCCCTCCGTTAGGCAATCTACACACCGAGATAAAAATAAATTTAAATATTAAAAAAAAACCTCGATACAAAAAACCCTAAAAAGGTTAAAAATAAGATTATTATGTACTTCTTGAAGTAGTAGCCTCTGGAGACCGTTGTACTTACGCTGACGATGGTGTCTATTTTACTAAGTTTTCGGAACTTATTAATCAATGAGGACTATGCGACAAGAAAAAATTGTGTGACTATGATTTAAATATTATATAGCGCGGAAATGAATACGCATACCTCCTATTTACATAAGAATAAAAACAAAAATATAGCCATTAATCGATCCCATTTGGATTTGAGATAGAAAAGATTCGACAAATTCTTGAATGTTAAACACTTAAACAGGCCGCGCTCCAGTTTACAAGGTCGGCTCGCATTCATCTACATGAGATGCGGATAAAAAATAATAATCTATCGTATTTTGGGAATGAATTTAAGATTTTAATTACCTGTTTTTTTAGGTCACGAATAGGTAAAATTGCGAAAAAAAGCTCTCATAGCATCAAACCAAAATCGAATTTAAAACCATTTACTAACACTTATATTTGCTAAAGTTTATATTTCTTTAAGCTTCCAGACAACATCAGAAACTAATAATGGTTGACTATAAATCAGAACTGTTAAGTCATTGACCTGTTAAAACCTATTAATAGTTATTCTTATGTGTTGAAGGTCAGAAGCTATAAATAGATGCAAATTTAAATAAATTATAACTCAAAATCTTATAATTATTTCAAAATTCAAATCCACCAACTTATATTAATATTTATCTTAACATAATAAATAAAATTTTATATTCATATTACAATAAATAAATCATCATATCCATGGCTGATTTGAAGCTAAAACTTGTATGATTGGACTAAAACAAATTGCTAATTTACAACAGTGATTTTGATTTTCTACAATAATGTTATTCACACTCTTGTAAATAAACAACATTAGAAAACAAGATAATGTTAAAAAGTATTGAAGGTAACATTTAAGGAGTATATATTTCGGGTAGCTTATTATGATGGAGTAATATTCTTTATTTATATATAATAAAAAATAATTAGGTATGAGTGTATTAGAATGATGTATCAAAGTAAATTCTTTTAATTCTTATATTGTAAATAACTCAAATATATTGTAGTATACTTATATTGCATAAACACTGCATTGCTTGAAAAACTAGCATGCTTCATTGCATCTGTATAAATGATTTAAATTAATTGACTGTCTTTTTTACTATCCACTTGTATTGGAGTTAAACCTTTTACATAAAAAAACCACATCTGTTACATTTACATTTCAAGTATAAGTATATTCTAACAAGATTATTTTTGCACACCAAAAACTGATTTAACAATATTTTACGTACAATGCCAAACATTCATAATTATAAAGACATACCACAATAATAGAGAAAATTAATCAGAAGGTTAAATGTTTTGAAATATTGTAAATGTT
This sequence comes from Napeogenes sylphis, assembly GCA_959347405.1. Taxonomy (NCBI): domain Eukaryota; kingdom Metazoa; phylum Arthropoda; class Insecta; order Lepidoptera; family Nymphalidae; genus Napeogenes; species Napeogenes sylphis. Next base: position 14,080,980 of record OY365776.1, read on the forward strand.
ATTAAATATTATTAACAGTATAAAGAATAACTACACTAAAATAATATATATTACTTACCCAGTACTTAATATTATTAGATTCTAAGAGGTTTGTTTGAACTGTTGATCTCTACTATATTTAGAATGCATCACTTAAAATATGAAATAGGAAAATAATTGTGGGTAACTTATAAATTAAAACAAAATTATACTTGAACTTAAAAATATATACATCAAGTATATAACAAAAACCAAAAAGTAATTTGAAAAAATGCTTTGTTTGTCGTAAGAAAATAATAATAGAGTAATTTAATACCTTAATATTTGCTGTCCACCACCCACATGCTTCCTTTTCATTTGACCTCGCGAATACTTCAACCTCTTGGTTCTCCACAAATTCTGTGTGTTTGCCAGTATCCTTTGGTGGTAAGAACACTTGAGAGAACAGAAACTTAGACTCCGGCTGCCAACTAAAAGCATATAATATTATAACTATGTGAAACTAGTTGGTAGCATAATGTATTTGAAATGTTAACTCACTCATTTTCAAAAGCTACAAGGACCTCGTTGTCGAGCACGTCGGTGACAATGGCCTAAAAATACAGAAAAATTATGGAACAGTAGCGATCAAATAACTTGATAGTGCGAAATATAAAAAAAAAGTTTTGCGGTTACTATAGTGAAATATAGCCATAAAGGTTTATAATATTAAATTGATATAATATTTCACAATTACGTCTTTAAATATACAACGCGAAACGAATAAAACACATGGAAAATTCACGCCCTGTCAGTCGGACATGGCGTCCATTCCAGCCGCGATGAACTTCCCGGAAAAATATTTTAGTAAGTATGTAACAGAACCTAAAAACGATAGTCTGACATAACTTAATATATAAACCACTAAGGAAAAATACACGCTTTACTGTAAACTCAGTCGTACTTCACGATTTACAAACCTTATAATAAGCACCATTTTCACCGTACACCTCGACCGACAAATCCTCCATTTTGGTTTAAACGCGTATTTGGCGTTTTCAGAGCGAGAATGAAGCTCGCAGAGAAATCGCTAACCAATCACACGCTAGTATTCAAGCATAGACGATATTAATTTCCTAATCTAAATTACTGGCAACATATACCGTTGAAATAGAATTAAATTATTTTCCAGGAAAAACATAGTGAATGCTCCTTGATTTATTTAAATTAAGAATGTCAGAATAATTGTGCCCAAAATATAATATAATGATATCTTGCATGTTATAATTCCGGTTTTATAATATGATTTTTTTACTTTATTATTTTTATAACTAGTTATTGTATTGATTATGTTATAAATATTATGTTTATTAGTATCCCTAATAAAACAGTTTCTCATTTTCACAAAATATGTTTTTTAATGCTAAATCAAACTAAAATTTGTTTTGTGTGAACCTGTTTAATATCACTTTTAGCACAATAATTTATAAATTTATGAGCTACATTTGTTGTATATCTCTAACCTGTGTCAACTTTTTCAAACATTCTTACAAACAATAAGAACCATTTTTGTTTTTAAACTTTTGGGAACCATGATGATTATTATATATATATTTTTACCCCGCATTTGCCGACATTTGCCGGACTAGTTTCCGAGCTCATGAATAGGAACCCCGAATGAATTCGAAACTAGTCAGGCAAATTCCGATTAAATTACATGATTATAGCCGGGTAAAAATGTTTATTTAATAAGAATCATCATTTAAAATGATAAACAATTCATCAAGATCACAAAAGGTATCGTCTCTTTTTATGTTACTAAGTTGACATAACCGTACACGGAAAATGCTATTCTTATGGCCGTGTTCCGAAATACAAACCAGTATACTGGCCAATGCTGATGACGTCAAAAATCGACGCCATGCTGGTGAATCGTTCCGAAATATGATGGCCAGCACTGAATACTTTGACAGTATAAATTGACACTACTGACGGAGTATTACAAATTTCTTTTTAATCTGTGACTACATATTTATTTTTAATGTGTCTATTTTAGATAGTTATACATTTTATTACATAAAATAATAAAGTTCAACAAAAAGTGTTGTTAATCAGAAATTTAATTCTAAACACGTACAAAAATTATTTAGTAAGACTATGATTATAATTAATTAATAGTAAATGGTGAGACGAAATAAATAAAATATCTTTAAACTTAATAAGAATGAAAATTAAAAAAGAATCATCTTTTTACCTTAAATTAAATTTACTGCATAGATACTTTGCATTTATGTTATTGTAACTGTGATAATAATTTATAAAACTTACAAATATAAAGTATATATTTTTTTTCAAATATTAGAATGACGAAAATTAAGTTGTCCTTTATCTCTAATGTATTTTTTAAAAGTGGCAGCTCTAATTACTGTTTGAATATTATTCTGTATTTGTCTATATTGCCACAGATTACTATAAAGTTACCTCACCAGTACAATATGGCCGACACCAGTGCAATATGGCGTCGGTGTTATGACGTCATTAGCCCTGGCCAGTATGCTGGTTTGTATTTCGGAACACGGCCTAAATCGTTTAGTTTGAAATGCACCTGACAAATGGCAATTAAGGGCATGACATTGACACTTGACAGTTGACAACCGGTATTGAGATTGTAAAAGTAAAAAATGTAAATTATTCAGTATTTACTATTTAGTAAAATATTAAAGTAGAATTTTGGCTTTATAGTTCAATGTTCATATTAGGTTTTTTATTTTGTAGTCATAAACAATATTTCTTTTTTTGATAGCAAGTTCTCGACGATTTTTGTAGCATAAAAGTTATTTACTGTGTACGTAAACATTTTTTTTTCATAATCGTAATTACTATATTATTATAAATTTCTATTTGGTGTTTTATAGCACAATTGAATGTAATTCAAGATGAGTGAGGATAAAAGCATTATTCTGGTTACTGGCGGCTCAGGATTAGTGGGACAAGCCATAAAGATTGTTATCGAAGATGAAAGAAAATCAGGTACTGAAAGAAATGAAACTTGGATTTTTTGTAGCTCCAGTGATGGCGATCTAAGGTTAAAATTTATTATACCTACTCAAATAATTGATTTATAATCTGATATTAACTTTATATATATATATATATTTTTTGGTGTAGAGATAAAGTTCAAACTGAGGCCTTATTTGATAAATACAAGCCAACGCACGTTATTCATTTGGCTGCTATGGTAGGAGGTCTATTCCATAACATGGCTCATAATCTGGACTTTTTTGTGAGTTACTAAATGTTTTTTAAAGTTTTACTATTAAACTTATAAAGTTATTTTTTATCAGTTTTAATGGTTGATTTAAATCTTATCAACATTTTGTCAAATTTTACACAATATACATGAATATCAACTTAAACCTAAGTATAGATATAATTTTATGATAATTTTAGCGAGAAAACATGGCAATTAATGATAATGTTCTGAATGTGAGTTACAATTACAAAGTTAAGAAAGTTGTCTCTTGTCTGTCCACTTGTATCTTCCCTGATAAGGTGACCTATCCTATTGATGAGACTGTTGTAAGTTTGTATCATATTATCTTAACTGATATAAAAATGGTGAAAGATTTTTATTTTTTGCTTATAAAGAAACTAATATAAAAATAAAAAATATTTTTGTTTTTTGCTTATTAAGTATAATACAACATATGTAAAATGCATCAAAGAAAATAGTGGTGTTTATCTGATTTGTCAGTGTAATTAATAGAATGCTTATTTTAATGGATTTTATACTTTCTTATCATTTAAAAATATTTTATTGGGAATTAAATGCATTGGTTATATATTTGTTTTTTAGATACACAATGGTCCACCCCATATATCCAACTATGGATATAGTTATGCAAAGAGGATGGTGGACATTCTGAATAGGTAATTTAAAGTATATAAAATACTTGGACAAATAATTTGATATTAATGTAAATCTTTTATTTATTTGTTACATTCCACTAATATTCCTTATCTGATCTTATATGTATCTGATTCCATTTAGAGGCTATCACTCACAGCATGGCTGTACATTCACATCAGTGATTCCCTGCAATGTATTTGGACCTCATGACAACTTTTCTCTTGAGTCCAGCCATGTTATCCCAGCTTTGATTCGAAGAATGGATGATGCAATGATAAAAGGTGAGAGTTATATCTAAGTCAGACTTATTTTGTTTCTGAAATATGCCTTAATAGATTTCTTCCATTAGCGTTGTTAATGAACATATCTTTTTTACAGGAGATTCAACCTTTACAGTCTTAGGAAGTGGGAAGCCATTGAGACAGTTTATTTATTCCCTGGACTTAGCGAGGTTGTTTATTTGGGTGCTGCGCAATTATAGTAGTGTAGAACCTATTATTTTATCAGGTAATTTTATAACTTTTTTATTTTGACAGGGACTTAATATTAGGTGTATATTGAACATAGGAATATTTTAAACATTTTGCTAGAGATATGCACCTCTAGCTGAAGGAGGACCTGAGAGACCTGGATAAGACTACATTTTGGTCCTTGTTCAGGGATGGGATCTATTGTATAGATGTTTAAATTTGTTAAGCTTCAATACTTTTACTACTTTGAGGTTTAGCAACATTAGATATCTTAAACTACAGAGTGCTTTGTTTATTTTCTCTAGTGGATGAAGAAAATGAGGTCACTATTAGTGCAGTGGCTGAGGCAATAAAAAGAGCACATTGCTATCCAGGACATATTGTCTATGACACAAGTAAAGCTGATGGTCAGTACAAGAAGACTGCATCAAATAAGAAACTGCGTTCTTTGTACAAGGATTTTAGTTTCACACCTTTTGATACAGCAGTAAAAGATACTGTTGCGTGGTTTAAGGAGAATAAAGATAAAGCCAGAGTATAGTTAAGATTTCTATTAACTGCCTCATTTTATTTTGCTCTTATAGTTGAAACACCATCCCCAACTCTATTTCCATTTTGTTATATTCAGAATACTATTGAATTTTCATTATATTGATAAGATAAATAATTTTATTGTCGTAATTAGAGTATATTTTTATATAGCATCATAACTATGCTAATAGCTAAACCATAAATGTTAAATAAAATCATATACTATTAACTTTAAACATGATTTTTAATTTTACATTTTATCCTAATAAATATTTATTGTTTTGTATATTTTATTATATTATAAGTGAAATGTCCAGAATAATGTAAAAAACTGAATAAAAAGCAATGAAGAATAATTTAGCATATATTTCACTTATCAAGCCTACATATTGGGTTGCACTGGACCATTTGGAGATCCACCTTGGGTCCTACAAGGTCCCTAATGTTATTTAAACCATATTTAATCATAGTGGGCCTCTCCAGTGACAGACCCCATGCTATGACATTGACGTCTTCTGGTAAGCCCATGGGCAAAAGCATTTCTGGTCGGAACACACCCGAATTGCCGATTTCTATCCATTTTTCTAACCCTGAAATTTAAATGGTAAATTAAAAACCCTCTTAAAAAAGGTATATTATTAATTTTGAAATATTGTAAGATTAACATTCTTTGACATTAAACTATTAAAATTGAATCATGTATTTATAATAAATAATATATTTTTCTCTGTAATAAATATACATTTTGACATACAGTTTTAATGATTTTAATAGAACATTATTTTTTCTTTTCTCGCCCTAATTATTAAAATTGCAATAATCTATAGAAAGATTTAGTATTACCCTTATGATATGCAAAGATCTCCATACTGGGTTCAGTATAGGGATTGTAGGCTGGCTTAAATTGGAGTTTATCAAACCCAAGTCGCTTAAAAAAGGTGTCCAGTACAGAGATAAGGTCGGCCAGACCCAAGTTCCGATCCGCCACCACGCCTTCCACCTGATGAAACTCCGCCAGGTGAGTCGCGTCTAGGGTCTCATTGCGGAACACCTGGGAGTACAATTCCTCACCTTAATTTTTATTGTATTTTTTTTTTGCACTTATGACTTGCATACCTCAAACTAACATTATACATTCACCCCTCTCATCCCATTAACGCACCTTATCTATGCTGAAGCACTTGAGCGGCGCGGTCTCTGCTACGCGCGCATGCAGCGTGCGTGCGCTCACTGCCGTAGTATGCGTGCGGAGTAGGTTCTTTTGAGCTTCCTCTATTTTCCACGAGTACCGGTAACCCTGGAAGCCGGAGGAGTTTAATAATAATACAGATGATTTTAGCATTATTTATTGAAGTGAGTTTGTGCTTATATATTAGCGGAAACCAAGTGTAATCCTAATGAATTTTAAGACATTACCTGTGATCCATAGCCACCCTCGCTATGAACCTTTTTCACCTTCTCCAAGTAGTCTGTAGGAAACTTTGTTGATGTGGATGGGGAGGAAATAAAGAATGTATCATGAGCATCTCTGGCCGGATGTTGCTGGGGCTGGAACAGTGCATCGAAGTTCCAGAACGAACTCTCCACATAACGATTGGTTGACATCTCTGTAAATCCCATCTCAAGGAATATTTCACGGAACTCTGATCTAACTTTCAGAAGAGGGTGAAGATAGCCGCTTTCAGGAGGTTGACCTTAAAGTTAGCAAATTTAGATGATAAATAACAGATTTCTGATGCCCTTAAACAAATTCACACAATAGTTCCACTTTTTAAAATATTCTATAGTTATATTTTAGCATACAGAATCCTGAATTCTTAAGTTTATTTAAAATTTTATGCTATGTTTCATCAAAATAAAAGGTTGAAAAATAATATTATTAATAAAATAAATACCTTACCAAGTGCATCAAAGTTATATGGCTTGAACTGTAAATTTTGCCAAGCTCCGGTCATTAACATTTCACTTGTTATATCTGTTTCTAATTTCTTAACAGATGTAGCAAATTGCACTCCTTTTGTTAACACAAAACTCTTGAATGTGATCTCTTGAAGGAGCTTCCTTTTTTTGTAATCACTTCTTACTTTATCTGGTATATTATCTATACCCTTTTGAATTCCATTAAGATGTTCTTGTACAGCATCTATTATACTCTCAACTTTTTTAGTAACAAGTGGTGTTCCTCCAGATTTATCTAATGCTATCCAGCCGGCCGACATCGCTTTACTAAATCCCACCTTAGCATTTGGTACAATCTGCAGATCATTATAATACCATGAATGAATTATTTGTTACATAATAATAAACAGAAAATGAAAATTAAGTGCTTTCGTATTGCTGATTGTAAAAAAAATTGCCGTAAAAAAATTTAAGAGAATAGTCCACACATTAAAGTTAGCTAAGTAAATTGGGATAAGAAATACAAGTAAGATTTACCTTCATTAATTCCGCCTGCGATATTCCATTTGAGGGAATGCTTCTATATAGGGCGGCTTCGTGGCTGCCTTTTTCAGCAACTAATTTACCCTCTTCACTAAGCTCCCATTTTGTGCTTTTTAGAGGTTCAGAAACTACCATTTCAAGTGCTTCAAGACTTTTTACTGCACCAACAATTTTCTGATGATCTTCTTTGAATTCGCTAGCTAATTTTAATGTTTCAACTTTATCATTTTCATTCAAATATCTTAAAATTCTTTCATTCAATTCCATTTTTGTTTCTATTTATTACTGAGTATTATAATTTATAGGTTAGTTAAAAAATCTGTACAGTGTACACAGTACATCTGAATACTGAATGACAGTGACATATAACATTTGACACGTAGTATTAAACGTTATAGACGAACTTCTAGTGTGACCACTGACCGCCGTTGAAACTAAGTGACTTTAATAAAATATAAAATATACTCCAACATTTAGTAACGTATTAGTTTTACTAACTTACTTTTAATGTTTAGTACATGAACAAAAGTTGAAAAAGTATATTTAAAAGACTTAACTTAAATGTTTGCACTTTTATTCATTAGTAGCCAACGCTTACGATCATGCGAATTGAAAATTATAGTTTATAATTATTACAAATTAATTTAAATATAAATAGATATTGAAATTTATTGTTAAATAATTAACAAAATAAATCAATAAAAGACTGTTACTTCGCTCACTGCGGAAACATTTTGAAAAACACTTTGCAAAATGCTAAGCAGGGGATGGTGAGCTTGTAATGTCTGAAAAAAATACAAACATTTCAATTTAATTCTTTTAATGGTTATTTAAATTTTTTCGGTTGTTTAAGTACTTATAATGATACCAATTTTTCAGTTTAAAGAAAATACTTTCCATAACCATTCCGTCTCGCACTTGGCTATGCTAGTTCTTCATCTATTGACTATTGCCCGTCTGTCTACGAACTACGAGTATGAGTATGGTTATTGGTTAGTATTAAGTTGTTACGACAACGTAATCATTATTGATCACAATTATCTATGGTATATGTAGTACACTTTTGGATAAAAGCAAATTTTGCAAACTAGTGGATTAAGTGGTCTATTATATTATAACCGTTTCGTTTCAGTATTGTGTGTTAAAATTAGTTAGAGAAAATAATTAAAACATTAATTGAGTTTTTAGTTTTATTGTATTTATTTAAGTCTCTTTATACATGTATTAATGAATAATATAATGAAACAACCGTTAAAAACATATATTAAAATATTGGTTTACCCTAGGAAATTTCTAAGTATAACTAGATTGGAATCCAAAACTTATACAAAAGGTTTCATTTATGAATATATTATTATTATATTCAGTACTAGTAAATAGATCTTGATCAAGTAATATAATATAATAAAAAATGACGTTATGTTTGAGTATTCTATAGTGCTACTATTTTTTTTATTTACTTGTTGTTAAAGGTGTACTAGAACCCTTATATTGGTTAGATTGCTGTGTGTACTGGTCTTATAATTATCATATTGCTATTTGCTTATCGGAAACCGGCCGGCACCGGGTACGGCAGTTTCAATTTGAGTTGAGTGATAGAACGATTATAAGATATATATAGTGAAACCAAGCAATCAAGCAAATAAATCAATGTAAGTAGAAAACGTATGAAATATCAGTAAAAACTAGATATAGCCTTGCTACATGGGTTAGAATAAGCAACTATGCCTTATAAATTTAAAAAGGTCAGCTGTAATTAAGTGCACTCAGCGATTATGTTGATTCCATTTGACATTGCGTTATAAATAAACAAAAAAATATTTTTTTGTAAGTTTATGTTTGAATTTTTTGTCTGTATTAAAAACCATTTTTATAAATTATTTCGACATTTTGTGAGTTATGACACTACTTTTTATTTGAGTATTTTGGTTTTCGATAATCAAACAGTGTCTTTACCAACAGACTGTTTAGATATTTATTAGTACTTATTCAAAATACTAATAAATATCGAGCTTTCTAACACATAATACAAATTTAATTTGAATTCAACTCTGGTCTAAATATTTTTTTATAGCTTTAAAAGAGTACCTCCTTACTTTAATATCTATAACGCTTTTCTATCCATGTGAATTGTGACTTTTATGATTTATCCTCCATGTTATGTCACGTTATACTCCAAAATCTTGTTTCAGATGTCCCGTTTAGATCTTATAATATTTGGCGCCACGGGCTTCACTGGAAAGCATGCGGTCAAAGAACTTGGTCAGATCGCTAAGAAATATCCTGGTTTATCTTGGGGAATTGCAGGTCGTTCCCGGCCAAAGCTTGACAGCATCCTACAGGAAATATCTAAAAAAACTGGTACATTGAATTTTATATTATAATATAAAAACCATTTGCGTCATAGATGTATGTATATATTTGTTTAGAACATAGGTACCAGATCTTGTGATGAGCGTAATAATTAGTATTCGAAAATCGTCAGGATCCGGTGATTTATTAACAAGATTAAGTTAAACCGTATGAATTACGTTGCAAATAACATTTTCATGAATCATTATTTGGTATCGTATCGTTAATATAGCCGCGTATTATATTGTAACATTTTAATCTGGGTATCGTTATTTTTTGCTTCACTATATCGTATTCGTATCGTGACTATATCGTATTGAGTATAGTAAGTGTACATAAGTATGGCATCCATTTAAAACAACATTAATTATTATGAGTAATAAGTACCGAGTTCATGTTAAAATTTAAAAATGAAAAGTAAAATGATAATCGACGATTAAGCCCAACATTTCTAAAGTTAGCAAACCTGATTTGTTGTTAGTATTCACGGTCAAATTATCAATTAGACAACTGCCTAAGGGCTACGTATCGGCTAGGGGCCAATGCCCATGACCTTCTAAATAAAGCGTCTTACATCTCAAGGATTGACTATCAATGAGTTCGAACCGACGCTTGGGGAGAATCGAAATAGAAAAAAACTGGTTATAAAATAATAGTAATGCTGGCCGCACCAAGAAAACCGGTATTTATCGGTCAGTTATATATTCGGTCATCACTGACTCAGAAACGCTTAAATCCATTGACCATTAGGACTATTACAATTGATAGATTTAATACAGTTTAGAGACTAAAAACATGTATAGGTATTATTTAACATATCTATGTAACTAACATCGGCTTATATTGTTTCTAGAACAAATTCCAAGGAAGGCATTGATTGGTTATTTTCAAATTTGGTTAGGTAAGGAGAGGAGTGTGGACAGCGTAGGTGAGCGTGTCTCATGGTGGGGCCCCTTTAACAATCATTGTTTGCCCTCCTCTTCATGCAATGCGATGGACCCAGCATCCGTAAGGTTAATCCGTGGAATGCTAAGAAGTTTCGTCTGTATTTAACATACCTACGTACTTTATAACGGTATTTAATACAAAAATATGAATTTTTTAGGAATATCTTTTTAATTGTTTAAAAAAATATGTTTATCATATATATTCTATACGATATATATATTTAATTCGATTTTTGTCTATTTCTCTGTTTGTTTGGCTATTTTTTAACTGGATTAAAATGAAATTAGGTAATAATTTTCTAACTTATTATATATGACAATAACGTAAAGGTTCCTGCGTGATATTTTTAAGAAAGATGTAAAACGATATATTTTTGTACTATTTTTCATTATTTAATATTATTCTACAGTTATCACCGGGTACAACTCAAACGGGATGATCCGGTTAAGCCCAATTCGGTGTACCTGCAGTACTGTTACTTTTAACTTTATTGATGTTGAACGGTAAATTATTTTGTATATATGGATTTCTCTAGAATTTGCTGATATTTTCCCTTTTTATCTTATTATTTTCGTAAAAAAACCTGCGGTATACACGACGAAACGCTAATATTAAGTAAACTTATTTTTTGTCTACAATAAAATTCATCTCTAAAATTATGATCTTAGTATAACAGATGTAATCATTTTGTTCTTATTTGTTCTTGAAATATACACTTACATAATAGCGGATACTATATCGACACGCTGTTTCACAAATAAAATAAATATGGGGCCATTAAGAAAACAAATATAGAAAACAAATATTTACTGTGCAAACAATTTAAACAATAACTCGGTATGGACTTAAATACTTGAGAAATTGTCCTTTCTTTATAAAAATAATTTTTAGTTATTTTAGCTTTCCGGTTTAATTCGACGAGGATGCTATTTGCGTAGCCATCTGGTTCTCCCACTAACCATATGAAACACAGCTACTTCTGGATGATTCTTCTCGAGAGGTCGTTAACCCCGGTCAAACTACCATACGAACAAATAGTAATTAAAATGAATTAACAAAACAAAACAGATTGAAAATTACCAGAGAAAAATAATATCCTTTTTTATCAATATTGACAGCAATGTAAAAAAGCATATTTATATTAGGTATTATTCTTTCCTTGTATATTATTACTTGAGTGAGTATATTTATAGAATGGTAGTTATCAGTTTAGGCCCCAAGTTAGTAGGACTTTGCATGGATGAGGCTCAGCCCAACTCCAGGTAGTTAGTTGTAGTTTACTGGTTTATTTTTTTCTTGTTCAATCGAAACCGGCTATTTAAATTATAGTGCATATTGAACAATTCAGCACATTCAGATATTATTCAATGTATATCGTATATTTCGTACAATACAATATTATACGAAAGTATCCTTTATACAATTTTGAATAAAATTTTAGAGTTCAGCGCGGTTACTAGGTTAGCTATTCATCTCCTTTAATAATAATAAATATTCTGACAGAGAACATTTGTAATAATAATAATTATCATCAGTATATAACAAATAAACCTTTTTAACAATATTTATATTTAGTATCTATACTTCCTTATAAAGTAAATAATAACATGAATAGTTGAATAGACTATTCGTGTTATTATCTGTTAATGTTTATAAATTTTATTTTACATTTTCATTGTTATATGAAGTAGGTAGGTATACTTATATTGTATTTTTTTCTTCGTAGCATATTGTAATAGTTAAAGTTTATAGCGTGAATAGTGGAGAGTATATTATTAAGTCTAAGCTAAACTATAATCTTTTGTATTTTTATTTTAATTATTAGTAGTATACTGTATAGTAAGTAGGTATTAGATGATTAAATAAAATGTGCGTTAATCTGATACCCAAATATATATATGTTTTTATGTATGTATGTGCGTATCTGCATAGTACGAGCACACAATATGTGCTCTGGCTCATTTCTAGAAAGAGTTGGGTCAAAAAACATCGTGTATCGTGTTCTTCTTTCGTTTTATAAATCAAGGCTTATATTTATATAATAACGATGTGTTGGTCGGGTAGTGACCTTGACTTTTGAATCAAATTTCGTGGGTTTCCAACGTAGGATATATTTTTGTGTGATCCTCAAATTATTGTTAAGAGTTATACCTACATTGCGTCCGTTATTTATATGTCTGTTATTACTTACCTATTCTGCTGAACTAGTTGTTTAACTAGTTGTTTAAAAAAACACAAGCACTTTGTAGATATTAGCTCGTACTAAAGTCTAAAACTAAATTTTTAAAACTACCTAATAAAGATAGCAAGTTTTTATCAAACTTAAACTTTTATCTCGGTTTGAAAAAATCTGTTAAAGTCAATCTATTTAGGATTTATTTATACAAATATTGTAATGGCAACAATGTCAAAAATCACAATTTCCAATACTTATACGAAACCTACATTTTATTTTATAAATCATAGATCTCTAACAAATTTCTAGGTATTTCAAATCCTTGAGTGTTGTATTTTGAAATACTCAAAACACTTTGTTTTCATTTATAGTTATAGTTTATACTTATATAGTTTATCGATTACAAATAAAAACAATTTATTTAAATATATATATATATATATTATGGCATTAAAATTAAAATAGATGATTATACCATTTACATGTAGTTATATATTCAAAGTTAAAATCAACCAATGGAAAAAACACAAAATGTTTCAGTATATTTTAGTGCCAAACTCAATATTTAACCGCCTTATTAGACGCTTAACGTGTAGCGACGCAATGGGGCTCGGGTTCGATACCCGACGGGGACAGGCATGTATGTGATGAACCTAGATGTCTGTATTTCTGGGTTTGGTCGTTTATTAAATATATTCGCAGTATTTATAATGTGCATTTCAATGTATTTGTATCGTTGTCTAACACCCTTAACACAAGCAAATAAGTACATTGTTAACTTAGGGGTTAGGTTAATGTGTGTAATTTGTTCTGTGATAATATAAGAGACGATGCTTCTTAGCATTCCTTGGATTCACCGTGCGGGCGGTTTAAGGGGCCCCTTTATGATGCGCAAACACGCTCGCCTTCACTGTCACTACACTCCTCTCCCTACCTAACCAAATTTGGAAAGAACCTACTAATGCCGCCTTTGAAATACTTTCTAGAAATGAACCGATGCTAGTTCTAGAAAGGCCAAGGACTTTAAGTAAGTTACAACACATTAACGTCAGCTGACATCACACACGAAAATCTGGTAACCCAGTGGCTAGTAATATAAAAATATTTCAAGTATTCATTGTACATTATATTTTGTACATAATAATAATGTTTTCTACAGAAATCGTTCGGTATTATTAATTGTGTACAAGTGAATATCGCTTGATATTCTTAATTGTCTACAAGTGATGTTAATAATAAAACAGTTCACTTTGACTACACGGGTACGAGTTCAAACTGAAAGTTTTTAGAACTGGCCACAACATGTTGTATGCAATAAAAAAATTAGTTTAAATTTTGAAAATGGAACTCTGTCAATAATATTGAGTATATATTTCATACATTTGTCATTTGTTATGATTAGTCTAAAAAAAAATTATATTAGGGACTCCAAAAAATTTTCATATTTTTTAACAACTTTCGATGTTATTTAAGTTAAAAAGAAAGTTATGACAGACTTCGATTTTGGCGGTGACTTCGGCGGTGCTTGCAATGTTAAGATTTAAATAAAATAATTTTATAATTTTGTAACCAGACCTAACTTTACCACCATTTTCTTTAATTATTATTATACTAGTTAATGTTTCGTCTCTTCACGATGCTCCAGCAATATAATAAGTGTAATAGTTAATAAGGTTTTTTATTCTCTGTTTATAAGGCCACAAGCGCATGTGAAGTCAAGGTAGACAACTCTTAAATAATTTATCATCTTCTATAATAGGATAATAATAAAAGAAGTTGATGTACCTACTACTCGTAATTATATACGTACTGCAACAGCTTTACAGCTTATAATTCCGCCACAAATAACAATATTCTAGTAAGATGGATATGATGGCAATGTAAATAGAGAATAAAATGTAGACTACCTACGTACACAATAACTGACTATTTATGAGGTATAACTGTTCAGAACATTATACCGGCTAGGTGATTCAGGTTATGGCGTCATTTACTGAATACATTATCATTAAACCGAATTAATTTTAGATGACCTTACTTGTCTGGTCTTGATATTGTAAGTCTTGTCGTTATTTTTTTGTGGGTCTGCTATCCGGTCTTATATTGTTTTTTTTAAACAGGGCAGTAAAACTGTTAATTATTAATATGCATTGATGTCAAAGGTATCTACGTTCCCTATGTACGTGTGTGTGTGTAAGTGCATACGTACTGGTACGTCTGCTGTGTGGGTAGTATGTACTACAGTCTACAGACTGCTGTCTGCGAAATGGATAGGAAATATAATATTGTATAAATAACATTTGTAAATAAAAATTTTTATTTATTTTTACAATAGTTTTGGAATTATTTGATATTGACTATTGAGTTTAGGTGTCTGTCGGTTAGTCATGGTCATTTGTCACCTTTTCTTCACTCAACGTGAAAAATATACATATATAAGTACAATGAATCCTTTAAAAGAAATTTATTTAGTCTTAAACTGTTTCATATGTCAGACGAAGATCTATCATCAGTGAAGATCATCATAGCGGACGTGTCAGATGAGAAGTCATTGCGTGACATGTGCGAGCAGGCCCGTGTGCTGGTGAACTGCTGCGGGCCCTACCGACTGTACGGGGAGCCGGTCGTCAAAGCAGCCATAGACAGCAAGACGCACTATGTAGACGTCAGTGGGGAACCGCAGGTGAGTTGTTGGTAGAGGCGGCCGCTTTAATAACGTTATTGATCAACGTTGATAGTTTTTGTTGATGGCAATATTTTTTCGTAAAATCCGAAAACTTTGCTCCCATAACGATAACCGATAAAGACAACATCGTAATTCGTTTTCGTTATTCGCGTTACCGGAACGGAAATCCAGTGCAACGTTGACGAAAATAACATTATTAACAACGTTGACGCTATAGTAAAAACGTTGCTCATCGTTATTGAATAAAAACGAAAACGCCAATCTCTAGATCTTGGTAACATATGAATCGTGGCCAGAACTTAGCACGCACTCTTTCCGGAAGAAAATCTAACATTTCCTTAATAATACATATCGAAAGTAGATGCGTGTTTTGTTTTTTTTAATTATTTAATTAAGTTCCTAATTTGTATGTAACGAATGAGGATTAGGATCATTAAATTATTAAAGAGGTTCAGCCTTCTGAGTTTAAAAATTAAAATGTGAGAAATTAACTACTGCTTGATCTGTCGTTAATGTTTAATATAATTGCATTAAATAACAAGTTTATTAAGATTTTTAATGACATGATATTCGCAACGACTACTATTTTACGATTATGACTATGATATTGAATAAAGTTAAACACATCTAAACACCTACACAAGTCACTACGCAAAATAAATACATAAGTACAGGCGACTGATTTGGAAGTTTAAAAGTTTTTGACATACCTAATATACATATAAAAAATTAAAAAATTACTGTTGGTTTATTAATGTTCTATTGCAAAGAACCCAGGTGGAGGTCAAGGTTATTGATAGATACGTCTGTATATATTGCATAAATAAATGTTTTCGTAACTAGTAGTGAATATTGAAACTCACAATAACATAAACCTCTGATGATTGGATGATTTTACTGGATATTTTTCATTGTACTCGGTACTCGGAATAGAACAAACATTTATTACATTGCAGTAAAAGAGCTCACGATCATTTACTTAAGCCTTTGGAATAATTTTTTTTCTATATATTTTTGGCATTTAAGTGTTATAATATTTGCTTTATAAAAATATAAAAATAAAAATTACAACACGAGGTTTACTTGAACCTACGACATCCGAAATATTTTTGATTTATTTAATTGTTACTGACAGCCGTCTAGTCTAGGAATTTTCTAATGTTTTCACGAGTAGTACACATTGAAATAAACCTATTTTTACGGATTTGACTCGCGTATATCCAAGAAAATCGATTACCAAGGCCGTACCCCATCGTTGCATGTAATAGTCGATAGCTTTTTAAATGATCTCAAAAAGGTAGACAACCAACCAATAAGTAACGTCAAAAAAGCTTGGATTTTTTAACATCACGTCTAAATTGGCCTTTCCTCGTTTATGATATTAATAAAACCCTTTTGTCAAAGTTAGATGCAAGCGTCATAAAGACATTGAAATTATGGCTCGGGTTAGCGCACTCAGCGGACTCTTCGACCTTATTTAGAGACCCAAACAATTTTGGATTAAAATTAAAGAAACCATCGGAGCTCTACAAACATCTAAGAGTTACCAAAAGACATATCATCGGAAAATCTAAAGATGATACTGTAACTTCTCTGCCAAAAGACAAAAAGACAAAGTTGCCTCAGAGCTTTATGGAATTGAAGTCGTGACTCGTCACGACTTCAATTCAATAAAAAATTTATGATAGGTGCTCAAACAAATAAAGTAGGGCTAGGATCAAGTAGGAAAGTTCAAGACATAGACATAACAAAATCTTTTATTCGACAAGACGAAAACGATAATTACCGACTCCACGCGATGAGCCTAGAAATTCAAAACGAATGGGTGACTAGCTTTGAAGTGGCGCACCTTAATTTATGATTGGTCCCCAGCATTATTAAAATTCTATCTTAATGCATTCCAAATGACTCTCCCAGATCAAAGTAATTTAATAAGATGGGGCAAAGCCACCGAAAAGTCTTGCAATATCTGTGGGGAGGCAATAGGAACCGCGAAACACCTATTAGTAGGGTGTAGGGTACTTCTAGATAAAGGTCAATACTCGCGTCGCCACGACAAGATATTAGAAATTATACGGGAAGCGGTTAGTCTTTCAGTAGCAAGAGCGCGGAAGGGTATAACAACCACCAAACGATCTATAGAATTCGTAAAAGAAGGCTCCTCCAAAAAATCAAAAGCGAAGCCTTATTCAATATTAGGCGTGGCTCCTGATTGGATTCTCATGATGGACACGTATGAAAAGCATTACAAAATCCCTGGGGATGTTGGTGTTTCGTCATCCAGACCGGACTTATTCCTGTATTCGAAACATCTGAGGCGCGTGATACTTGTGGAGCTTACTGTTCCTTGGGAAACAAACATCCCAAGGGATCACACATTCAAGCTCAATAAGTATTACGAACTAACCAACGAACTGATCAGGAATAAATTTATAGTTAGTTTGTACGCGGTAGAAGTGGGAGCGAGAGGTATAACAGCAAAATTTCTTTATAGCCTACTTAAAGACCTTTCTAGAACAAGCATCGGTTCATTTCTAGAACGTATTTCAAAGGCGGCATTAGTAGGTTCTTTCCAAATTTGGTTAGGTAGGGAGAGGAGTGTGGAGGGTGAAGGTAAGCGTTTTGCGCACAATAAAGGGGCCTTAAACTTACTCCTGGGTCGCAAGTCCCAGGCACTGCTTGCACTCCTCTCCTTGCAACGCGATGGGCCCGGCACCCGCGCGGTAAATCCATGGATTGCTAATGGAAGTTTATGGTAAGACGAGATAACCACCTCCATAAAATTTAATACATTATACGCGAGTTAAATCCATAAAAAAAGTTTTATTTCTAGTCTAGGGATATCAATGCTTGTCTTGAAATTAAGGTAAGAACTCCTCCAACATATTTTATATGAAGAATATTTATGACCTGAATTAATGATAAACCTGATTATTTTTAATTAAATTCTGCGATGCATTTAAGTTCAGACCATTTCCAGAATTTGATGGTATTTATAGTTTTACATAAAAATAATGCGTAAATATAAATATACGTTGAAGATAATGAATTTACCAGTACTATCGTCAGATATCTTGTACGCTAGATAGGGTAATCGAGCTGAAGAGGAACAGCGATACACTATAATCACAATTATTAGGCAATATCTTACAAGACAAAGAAGGTACACTATTGAAATTTAACGAAACTAATTACAGTTTCTAAGTAGGAGACCTCCCTGAACGACTTCCACAATGGAAATGTCTATACTCCCAGCTTCCTGATATCGATTCTAGACTCTGTCGGAGCTCAAAGTTAGTTAATTGTCATATAACATGAGTCCGTACTAATCACTCACATAATTTAATAAATAATTATGATTACAGTATTTTTAACATAATGAGGTTTGCTTGTATGCATTTAGTTGCCTACATTCTACTGGTACTAATATAGTTTTTCTTATCGTTGTTTAATGTTGCTGTATTAGACATCAGTGAATAGTCATCATTACTATATTAACTGAATTAATCAGTATTTATTATTTATTATACCAGTCAATAATTTTAAAGCATGTTTGTACTTTTAGGGCTTGTAAAAACACATAAGGTTACTTGATTTTGCTCAAGGATATTTTTTGTTTACAATACATTTGGCATACTCAATCTGCGTCACTGGACTTTACTTAAGTATAAATTAATTCGAAGTACAAGATGACAAATACAAATACATACATATAATATTGAAAACACTACAATCATAAGTATGATTCAATCTAAATTTCATTTTCTGCTACTCTTTTCTCTAGCGGTACCTACACGGATATATCGGTGTTATGACTGACCGTTATACTCAATGTATTACTGTTATTATACTCAATATACAAACTAGTAGTAAAGTAGTATATTACTAGTAAAAAACTGTCATTAACATTTTAGTAAAAAAAAAAAAGGTGGTTACAAGCAAATATACACGTGAAACTTATAAAAGCGTGTTAAAAAAGGCTGCGAATTGCGATCGCCACCAAACTTACAGGATTACCCGCTGTGTCAATCTAACGATTCTTTGAATATATCGTTGAAAACGTAGCATGCTTTCTCTTTCATAGGTATAGATTATAAATTCATATAATAATATATTAGTATCCACCTACGTAAGAAATGTTTCTTAGCGATAAATATTCATGAACATGTTACTTTACATATATATAAGGATACCTATTTATTTATAATAGTTGTTACAAGTAAAATATATAATTTATTTTTTGAAATACATATGCTAAATAATATCTCAGACGATCTTTTGAGGTTGATTTTTTTTAATATTATATTTTTGATATTATAGATTTATTAGGCCAGATCCTCTCAGCAGAGTAGCTTTCTTTTGCTGGGTTTTGGTAGCTGACTTTGACTGAAAGACTGACTATACTGACTGACTGACTATACTGACTGACTGACTATACTGACTGACTGACTATACTGACTGACTGACTATACTGACTGACTGACTATACTGACTGACTGACTATACTGACTGACTGACTATACTGACTGACTGACTATACTGACTGACTGACTATACTGACTGACTGACTATACTGCCTTTTCGAATGTAACAATTCTCTTATCAAAATTTCGTTCTCTAATCAAAAATGCCTACTTGAATTAGCATTTGAATAATAACGGTGGTCGTTAAATATAATAGTAGAGTCCTAATCCATGAAATATATTTACTTTAAAATATATGTTTTCTAAATATTCAATGAATTATTTGGGATAGGCACTTGTGTGTATTTTTACTCAATAATTATGGTATGCATTTATTACGAATACGGACGGACGTTTATTTATACAATTCTTGTAAATAGCAAGTCGTCAATATTTTATTGCCTATTGTTCCTTACACATATGAAATAGATTAAACTAACAATACGAAGTGAAGAGAAAGCGAGTTACTCGAGTGTTAATTAGCAAGTGTATATCATGTTAATGAAAATACTTACTTAAAGAGAGTTCATTAGTATTGGGGCATAGAGTTTAAGGAATATTTTTCACTGTTACTATCTTCAGGTCGAAAAGTTTATTTCATAGTTAGGAAATTTTCCAAAGGAATTCCTTAACTTTTCGGACTCTTATTTTTACTATATCATTTATTTTAAATTATTATGGATTATTTATACAGTATTTAACGTGAATAGATATACATATATATCTAGGTAGATAATGATGTACCATATATATTTGTTGTTACTTAATATTGAATGTACTGTGCTGTTAATTATGATAATACATAATCACTTAATAAGTTATTAAAAATAGCACTCTTATCAATATACCACTGATATAATACCCTAAGGCCTGATGTAAGTCAACGTCTAAATCTTTTATTTCAAAGAGTCATGCATTTCAGTCATGAAACTTCACTATTGTTGCACTATTAAAAAGGAAAAAATAAAAAAAAACTGCGTTTAACTCCATACAATTAAATGTAGCATTGGCTATTTGCGTCAGTCATAATTGAAATCAGAATTCAAGTATAGCGTAATCTAAAGAAGTACAGGGTAACTAACCACGCCCATACTAATTAATCCTATGATGCACCCCTACCTACAAGGGCTTAAAGGATTCTTACCTAAAACATTCAAATGATAAAAATAGCCTTTATTCTACCACAAACATGCTCACAATCATCAAAATATATTATATATTTAGCATTCATTATTTATTTTTTTACATGATATTAATTTCATTATATAATTTTATTAATTTCATGTTATATATTAATTTATATATATTTTATTTATTAACTATATTATTATTATTATTATTTTTTTTTTTTAAACATTTATATATTTATTCATAAAATTGTTCCTAATAAAACATGCAATTAATATTTTGCGGAAGTCGCCTCTTTGGCGTAGGCCTCCCCCAGCTTCCTCCAGTTGTCTCTATCTCGAGCTTTCCTCCTCCAGTTTGGTCCGCCTCTTTCCCTGAATATATCTTCCCATCGCTTTCTTGGTCTACCTCTACCTCTTTGTGTTCCTCTTGGTATCCATTCCGTTAATTTCCTAGTCCATTTATTATCTGCCATTCTACATACATGACCTGCCCATGTCCATTTGATATTTCTTATTTTTTGCAGTATATCAGTTATTTGTGTTCTTTTCCTTATCGTTTCATTATTTATTTTGTCTGATATTTTGATGCCCAACATACTTCTCTCCATTTTTCTTTGATGTACGGCTAGTTTGTTTTCGTCTTTTTTACGCAGTGACCACGTTTGACAACCATATGTAAGGCAGGGAAGTATGACTATGTCGTGCAATTTACTCTTTATTTTTATGTTGATATCTTTGTTTTTCATTATTTCTTTCAACATCCAATATTTTTTCCAAGCTATAGCAATTCGTCGATTTATTTCTTTTTCTGTTTGATCACTGAATGAGATAGATTGGCCTAGGTAAATATATTCTGACACATACTCTATAATTTCTCCATCTACCTTAATTACTTCGTTTTTTCCATTAGTAATAATTTTTGTTTTGGAAATATTCAGTAACAATCCAACCTTTTTACTTTCTCTCGCCAAATCGTTAATCATATTTTCTAACTGTGTACTATTTTCTGAAAATATAGCTATGTCGTCCGCGAACCTCAGGTGATTTAAAAATTCTCCATCTATTTTTATTCCTTGTTCTTTCCAATTAATATTTCTTAATACTGTTTCCAAGACTGCAGAAAAAATTTTGGGAGAGAGTGGATCGCCCTGTCTAACTCCTTTTTTAATTGGAAACTCTTCACCATCTCTCTCTAGGCGTATTTTAGATGAGCTATATGAATAAATGCTATACAGAAGCTCTATGTACTCAATGTCTACGTTTTGCTCCACCAGTGCTTTCCAGATCGCGCTATATTCCAAAGAATCAAAAGCTTTTGTAAAGTCTATAAAGCAAATATACACAGTTCTTCCATATTCGTTGCTTTTTTCTATAAGTTGTGTCACCACGTGGATGTGATCGATCGTAGAGAATTTCTTCCGGAATCCCGCTTGTTCGCGTGGTTGGTTCTCATCTAATATGTTAGAGATCCTGTTCAGTATCACTTTTGAAAAAACTTTATAGATATTACTCATGAGACTTATCGGTCTGTAGTTGTTCAAGTTAGCTCTATCTCCTTTCTTATGTAGTAAAGTAGTAGTAGATCTGGACCATTGAATGGGAGTCTTTCTTTTTTCGAGTATATTGTTGAACATCGTTTGTATCGGTCTTAGTAGAGATTCACATAGAGACTTAAGCAGTTCATTAGTTATATTGTCATCTCCGGGCGATTTGTTGTTTTTTTGTGTCTTAATTGCATACTCTATCTCTGAAAGAAGTATTGAAGGTACTTTTTCGTCATCTCTCTTCTTTTCTAGTATGCATTCGTAAAGCTCAGTCTTTGATTGACTATAATATAGTTCTTGATAGAATTTTGTCGCTCCTTTCATTATGTCCAGTCGTTTTATTTTATTATTACCAGCTTTATCTTTTATATTTGGTGTCCATTTTGAAGATCTTTGCAACTCTATGTACGCTTTTTTCACAGCTCCTGTTATTTTTATGTACTTTTCAAAGGTGAGTCTTCTATGCTCTTTTTTACTAACTGCGATTTCTCTATTAATTTGTTTACTTATTTGGGTTATTTTGTTTCTAATTTCTCTAGTTCTTTTTTCTTGATATAATTTCTTTCTTACTTGTAGTAGTTTCTTTATATGGGATTTCTTGTAATCATACATGTCTTTTCTGGTATCAGGTATTCGATTAATTAAATTGGTCATTTCCTTTTCAAAGTTATTGTATTGATTTTGTATATCAAATGATCTCTCCACTGCTTTTTTGAACTTTTCTTCCCATTGTTTTCCGCTCTCTCGTGTTAAATTTGGTAGGTCTCTAGTGTAGTTTCTCGTTGAATTAATAAATTTTCTTTTATTTGTCGTTTTTATATGTACACTACAGCGTATCATTCTATGATCCGTATAAAAATTTTGATTTTGGATTATACTAAAATTTTGTACCTCCATATCGTTACCGGTAAGGATATAATCAATTTCATTGCGGTATAAACCGTTTGGGGATTGCCAAGTCCATTTTCTGCTGGGTCTGATTTTATACAAACTATTTGCAAATTTTAAATTCTTTTCTATGGCAAATTCTACCAGTCTTTGACCATGTTTTGACCTCTTTCCGCTTGAGTACATTCCAAATGCTCGTTCTTCTCCTTGTAGTGATTTTCCTATCTGAGCGTTAAAATCGCCCATAATTATAGGTTTATTATTGTTTGATGATTCTATAGCTATTTCTAGTGTACTGTAAAATAGGTTTAATTCATCATCCTTACATTTTTCGGTAGGTGCATAGATTTGGATAAGGGTTAACACATTTTTACTGGATAAGTCTATTTCTAATGTTGCAACTCTATCAGAATAGCTTTTGAAGGAAATAATGTTTTTCTTTAAGTGTTTTTTTACTATAAATCCGACTCCATTCTGACCGTGCGAACTTCCTGTATGATATAATATGTATTCCGAGTACTCTTCTATTTCTTCTCTTTCAAATTTCAATTCAAATGATAGTAATTACATAATGCATATTCTTTGAAGTGAGAAGGCTAAAAAAACAACACCTTGAAACTAAGTTATTACAATGAAGAAACATGTAAAGAATTGTCAACAAATTGGTTATTGTTGGGTATTATTGTTCACATAGTTCTTAGTATTATAATAGGCATTGGATATAAGAACGCTTTTAATGTAAGAATTTTTTTAGTTTACTGATACATGGCAATTTTATTTTAAAATTTTCTTCAAAACGAATTTCGTTGCCAAAATTTATTTTCATCACCAAAATATATTTTTCATTACCATTATATTTTTTATTCCAGTTAGTATAAATTATGGAACCATTCTATGATTATATTTAGTATTCTTATGATATATATTATAATAACTATCTGATAATGATAGTTAATTATAATAATGAATAGGACACCACACAACGAACACACACACCACACACTGAACACACACACCACACACTGAACACACACACCACACACGCCTTCAGTAAACTTCAAAAGTGTCAAGACTCAACGAAATGGAATAGCAATTTAGATTCAAGACAAAAAATAACCAACGGTGATCTGATATTCTATCCTCTTTTCAATACGGCAATTATGCCAGAATATTCAATAAGACGTAGATTTATTCGCAAAATGTTCACTATCTGTAAGCGCCTATGTAAAAACTCAGCAATATAGATTAATTAGCAATGTGTTCACTTTATCCGTAAGCGCCTATGTATAAACTCATAGCAATTTTTCAGTTCATAGAGACGATGCAGCTGGTGTACGACGCGGCGGCGCGGGACGCCGGCGTCTTCATCATCAGCGCGTGCGGCTTCGACAGTATACCCAACGACTTAGGGGTTATATTCCTACAACAGAATTTTGGAGGTACGTGCCGTGCTAAAAGACCTCGAAGAACTTTTGTTTTAGAAAAAAGTCAGAAGTTGATGAATCCAATTTTCAAATAATATTGTTTTAGTGTAGCGTATATTGAAAATACAAGATATTTAGGAAGATAACTGCCATATGTTGACTAATGTAATAAATTAATTATGCCTTACTCAAGTGACTTAGTTCTACTTTAGTTTTTAAAGATGCTCCTAAACTGTACACTAGTAATATACATGAAGAAGTCTTATATTATCTGAAAAACAATATCTTCGCAGGCACCGTGAACTCAGTAGAGTCGTACTTATCGTCTTCCACACCCTCCACTGGATACTACAGCGAAGGACTCGTCAACTACGGCACCTGGGAGTCACTCGTATACGGGTAGTTATAATAACATAAATATTACTATTATTTTTTTCTTGTTAAAATTAAATGAAAAGTAAAAAAATGTATAAAAACTTTATGAACTTAAATCTTTTGTCTTAGCATTATGTATAATAATTTATAAATTGAGAATTATTAATATTTCCAGCATTTAAATGTTCCTATATGTTTGACTGTAGTCTAATTAATTTGAATGTTTTCTAGCCTGACTCACTACAGCGAGCTGCCGGCTCTCAGAAAGAAGATTTATCCTGAACCTTTACCAGCACTTAAACCTAAATTGTTATCAAGGTTTGTATGAAAACATATTCTTATTAAAACAGTATTTACCGTCTTGCACATGATTAACAGACATCGTTTAATGATGTTAAAATTCAATGAAATTGAATAATGTTACCTCTTTATAAAAAAACAAAACAAAAATACATACCGATAGAGCGAGATGAGGGTATCTAAAGCTTAAAGTTTAGGTAATAGCAGATTCCCTTCTCTTAGAAAAAATATATATGATACTTATATTAGGTATATAGCGCAAGAGAGTTCCCATTAATTTGTATTACGAGTGACCGTCAAAGTTTAGGTAAAAACAAAAGACGACGGTCGCAAAAAAAATATAGAAAAGTATCGGAATCGCGTCTCTGTTTTTGTCGTGAAGAAACGCGTGGTCGGTCGGAACGGTACAGTAAAAATAACGCGGGTGCAGAGGTGTCCTGCACCGTCGCAACGGCGGCTGGTGCGTACCATTCCCCGGCGCCGACGCGTCCGTGGTGTATCGCACGCAGCGCCGCCTGCTGCCCGCGCGCCCCGCACAGATCCGCACCTACGTGCGTTTCGGCTCGCTGGGCGCCGCGGTGCTCACGCTGCTGGCTGCGGCCGTCCTGTACGCGCTCACTAAACTGGCCGCCACGCGCCGCCTGCTGCTCGCTTTCCCGGAGCTGTTCACATTAGGTGCCGTGCGAAGAGGACCCTCCGAGGAAGCCATCGCCAACACTAAGTTCCGGTTTGATCTGCACGGGGAGGGCTGGGCAGCTGGGGAGGAGGGCGAGACGAATAAGAAGATTCTGGTCAGGGTGCGTGGAGTTTTCAAGTTCTCTTTAAAATGTTGTATCATCTGGATGTCCCTTGACCTATGCTGCAATCCAGGTGTCGGGAGTGAACCCTGGCTACGGTGCCACCGTGCATGCGGTGCTGCACTCCGCGATCAGTATCCTCAAGCAGAGGGACCGCATGCCTGAACAGTGAGTGGATGCACACTCGCTAACACACACACACACATCACAACCCTTTACTCTACAACTTTTTACAAATCTTGATAAACAACACAAAAAAAAACAAAACAAAAAAATTTTGCTCACTCTATTACTTATTACTCTGTATTTTGTTAAAAGTACTTAAAAATTCAACGCTCGGGCGTCATACCGACGCTCAGAGTTAATGCCGGTTTAGAGACAACAAATAAATTTTGTATGTGAAAATTTAAATTTTAAAAACTATTAATTTTAAAAAGTCGTAGAATAAATGTTGTTGGGATTGATGTAAAGAGGCTGCCTGCCAGAGGTGGTCAACTAATTACAAATAACCCTGTATATATAAGTTAATAAATGTTACAGGACCGGAGTGATAACCCCGGGGGTGGCGTTCCGGAACACTGACATAATACAACGACTGAATGAACACAACCTCATATTTGAAGTTGTAGAAAAAAAATAACTCGTATACTATATATAACTATGAGTTTTGTCGCTAATTATTTACTAATATAATATAATTAGTGCGAAATATAATTACTTTACTGGTTGTTGTTTGTAATGTTATTAGTAACAACATACGACTACTGCGTGATATTATCCACCACAAATAATAATTATGTACTATTATTGTACCTATTAAATACTGTTATATAACTGATGTTTTTTTTTATTTTTTATATATATGTTATATCTATTATATTTTATAAATGCTGTTATAATTGTTTCATTTATTTTTTTTTATAAAAATTATTGCTTTTTTACGAGGATCATATGTTGAGGTTATTTTTTATTGAGGATACTAAATAACCGCTTGAATTAAAATAACATTGTATAAAAATAAATATAAATGTAGAAATATTATATATTTTAAATTATTTTGCATTCTCTTAGTATGTCAGAATTTTCGTCGTGATGTACAAACGAACCTGCGGGTCAACTGATGGTAAGTATAAGGTAGATGATAACTGCCGCTTACGGTCTCTTGCCATATCAAAGGATGCACAAGAGCGTTGCCGGACTGAAGAGGAAGTAGGCAATCTTTTTTATGGCACCCATGTGCTAGCCAAATTTATTCCACATCTTGGTTGTTCAAGGCAGCTTTCGAAAGTGCCCAGAACTTGAGTATCCTGGGCCAGCTGCTCATCCGTGTTGTTGAAACCATGTGTACTATAATTGCATTGCTTCAAGAGGATTAAACTACAGGATTTTTTCCAACCGGCCCTTAGTATAGTCCACTATACTACAAGATTTTTTCCATTAATTAAGTAACGATCTGAATATACAATTGTGGCCCGACGTGACGATTATTGTCCTGAGAGAGGCAAGGGCTAATGATGTCTTCTCGTGATATGATGCACATCACTGTTTGTTTGCACGCCCCACTGAGGTGAAAATTAGCCTTATCACACAAGAACAGAATAGCGGCACGGGGTATGGTTGCAAACATGTCTTCACAAGATGTCCGTCGTTATAAATAATCCCGTCTTGACAATCGTTGGAGCATGCACAACTTATACGGGTTACAATCCAGTTCTGTGAAGGATCTGGCGGAGAGAACATCTTTAAATGCCAAGAACAAGTGTTTGCTTCCTAATGATTTCACCTATTTTAACATTGATTGCCGTCAAGGAACACGTCCGGGTCAGCAAATTGCAAGCGAAAAGCACTCTGCGCTGCAACGATCGTGTGGGCATTTAAATAATATGATACAACACAAAATGAGCGCTTAACTCACGTGTCCTCTCCATGATGGCGACTGAAAGGCGGTTGAATATAAATCTCCCTTCTCCTATAATCCTCCCGCTAATCACTATAAAGCCATGCACTAAAAAAAGCAGTATCACTGTAGCAACAACGGCAGTGCAGTTAATAGAGACAGACTCGTCCTCAATGGGTAGGATGTGCAGGAAGTCCTCCTTCAATTCCAATCTGCCTACTTGTACTGCCAGATGCTTTAAGTCGCAGGTCGGGTTGTATGAAATGGTGGTTTTATCGGCATGAAATTTCATACCACGATACGGATTGCATAAATATTAACGGTAGGTCAAATACGGTAGAGTGACGGGGCGGTATCCCAGAGGTCGCGGCTTCGAAGCCCATCCCCGTGTCGGTTTATTTTTCATTCTATTTTCATTTAATTTTTCATACCAGGCAATGTTCAGATGATCCAGGTGAGTGTTGTCCTGATAGTTATCGGGATGTATAGCTAGTACAAGATCCAGAAAAGAGGGCTAGCCACATCCAGGAGACGAGTTTTTGGCACTGAAATCTCCAAGGACTATGATTACGGCAGAGCTGAGAAGAGTGATAATAAATTCTCGTTTCGTTTCATTTGTCTGTAGATCTGATAATGTTCTGGTTCAAAATTAACAAGGTGACGACAGCAGATTGCATGGCTCGAGGTATAATGTGATGTAAATTTTATACTTAGGGTGTCCCATAAGTTCCTATTCTTTTATTGATGCGAAATGAATACATGATATTTGTTATGCTTACTTTCATAATATTCTATAAGGTGGTGTCTTTTTATCGCTTATGGATCTGAAAGATTTACCGCGGAGACATCTTTTAAAGAGAGGAAAAAGTAATAATTTGATAGAACAAGATCTAAGGAGTAAGGAGGGCGAGTCAATGTCCGAATTATACTGTAATAATTTCTGGCTTATATACAAGTCTTTTCGCAGATTTCTGTCCGTTTTTCTGCTATGGTGACTTTTAGTTTTTTTTTTTATTTTTTTTATACGATCTAGGGCAATGCTTGACTACATTCCACCTGATGGTAAGTGGAATGTAGTCTTAGATGGTAAGGCGCATTGCCCTAGCAACCTATTCACTCTTCTCTTGAAGACACCCACATTATATTTGGCCGGAAATACCGACGCAGGCAAATTATTCCAGTCCTTCGCTGTACGCACTAAAAATGAGGAAGCAAAGCGCTTCGTTCGGACAGGTGGAATGTCCACAACAAAAGGATGGATACCTGCCGTGCGTCGGGACGTCCGGTGATGGAAGGGGGACGGGGGAACTAAGTCGTGTAGTTCCTGCGCACACTCACCAAAATGTATCCTATAGAATACTGAGAGGCTAGCAATTCTACGCCTGTGTTCAAGGCTTTGGAGGTCGGCTTCGACCAATTCGGGATCGCCGATAAGCCTCTTTGCTCGCCTCTCAATTGAGTCCAGAACCGCAAGATGAGACTTAGCGGCACCAGCAAATATGTGACCACAGTACTCTACATACGACCGGATCTGTGCTTTGTATAGAACAAGAAGCTGTCCCGGTGTAAAGTACTGCCGAACCTTCGCAAGAACGGCAAGCTTTGCTGCTGCTGCTCTTGCTCTGGACTCAATGAACCGACCAAAGTTGAGGTTCGAGGAAATCTCTAAACCTAACAACTGAAGCCGGTCACTGTATTCCAAGGATACATTCTGGAAAGTAGGAGCCAAGGTGAAAGGGCTCTTTTTGGCGGTGAACAAACACGTCTGCGTTTTGGTGGCGTTGAACTTGACAAGATTGGCATTGCTCCATGCGGAGACTGCTTGAAGTTTGTCATTCAAACGTTGCACCATGGCTTCTCTTTCAGACTGTATTTGATCTCGACTAGCCCGAGTACTCGGCAGATATCTTTCTACAACTGTGCTGTCGTCTGCATACCCATAGATATCGGGCTTCAACAGATCATTAATGTGCAGCAAGAAAAGAGTTGCAGAAAGAACGGACCCCTGAGGCACTCCGGCATTTATTTTCAAGGGTTCCGAGGAACACCCGTCAACAACTACTCGGAGAGATCTCTGGCTCAAAAGGTCCGTTACCCAGCCGATCAGACCAGGAGATATACCGTACGCTGAAAGCTTGCTTATAAGGCTCGCATGCCAGACCCTGTCAAATGCCCTCGAGACGTCCAGAGAGACGGCGACCGCTTCTCCGTTCTTCTCGATGGCCTCGCCTAAAATGTGTGTAGCATACACTAGGAGGTCCCCAGTAGACCTATTACGGCGAAACCCGTATTGTCGGTCACTGAGGAGATCGTTACCTTCTAGGTATGCTAGTAGGCGCGAGTTCAATACACGCTCCATAATCTTGCAGAGTATGGAGGTGATTGAAATCGGTCTGTAATTGACAGGGTCGGCACGGCTGCCTTTTTTGGGCACAGGTTGCACATTAGCAAGCTTCCAGGATTTCGGCACTATTCCAGTCATGAAAGAGAGACGATATAGACGTGTCAGTACAGGAGACAACTCAGCTGCGTATGTCTTGAGCAGAATGGCTGGTATACCATCAGGACCACTGGCTTTATTCACATCTAAACGACACAATGTTCTCCATACCTCTTTGTTAGTGATGCGGATTTCAGGCATCGAAATACCGCAGTAAGGAAGATGTGCTGGAGAAGCATTGCCAGTGTCTAGATGTGAATTATCAGCAAACAGAGAAGCAAATACATTTGCTGTCTCTGTTGTTGTGTGGGCCAGGGAACCATCCGGCTTCAGCAGAGCAGGCAGTGAGGGTTGGCAGAAATTCGACTCGATCGCTTTCGCAAGAGACCAGAAAGCTCGACTGCCAGTTGGTCTGGCAGAAAGCTTTTCGCCATTCTTAGCGATTCGATCGAGACGAGCCTTCCGCAATGCCTTTTTGTAGGACTTGGCAGCTTGGTTAAAGGCTCTCTTCTTTATACTTACATCCGGAGTTTTGCGGCTTCGAGCATCAGCCCAAATAAGGTATGCCGCATGTTTTCGGTCATGTGCATGACGACATTCGGCATTAAACCATGGGCGAGCTTTGCCACCGACGGGAACTTCAGCAAAAGGAATAAAATACTCCATTGCCTGATGCACCACATCGGTTATAGCATCGACGGATCCAAAGAAGAGAATCAGACCTGCCGCCAAGGATAAGACGCAAAAAAGTGCCGCAACTCATCCCAATCAGCTGACTTGTATTTCCATACTCGGCTAACACCATGTGGTTCGAAAGCTGGTGGGGAATATGTAAATACTGATTTCACCAGACAGTGATCGGAGGTTCCCAAGGGGGACGTGACCTCTACACGATACCTGTCCGGATCAGTTGTCAGCAGAAGGTCCAGGCAATTGGCTGTATGGCCTACCACATCTGGTACCCTTGTCGCTTGCCTCACCAGCTGAAAGAGGTCCAAGGACAACGCGAAGTTCCGCGTTTCTCTTCCAGCATGGTCGGTCTTCTGGTATGGAAACAGCCAGTCCTGATGACAGGCATTAAAGTCCCCCAGAAAGACGAGCTGCGCCGAAGGGTACTGATACAGAGCCATATCTGCAGCCTCACTGAGATACTCAAATAAACGAGTTGTCTCCTGGTCACCACTGTGCGAACGGTAGACACAGGAATACAGGATTTTTTCGTTTCCTGTGTCCACTAAAACCCATAGGGAAGAAAAAGTGGGGTCTTCAAGGTGACGGAGACGCTGAATACAGAGGTCGTTCCGCGCATACACACTGACTCCGGCCCGTGAGCGAAAGTTGTGCTCTAACGAGTAACCGGGATAATCCAAGTATGCAGCGCTCAAAGGACATTGTATCTGCATCTCCGTCAAAAAGAGCAAGTGCGGCTGCTCTGTCTCCAGGTGGTGGTGGACAGCTAAAAGATTTGAGTGCAAACCCCTTATATTAGTGAGGTGCACTTTATATGAGGAGGAGTGCAACCGCTGCTTTAACTTGTTCCCTTTTTTAAACTTTTTCATAAAAAATAAATATAAAAGTGAATAGGGAACGTTGAACGAGACGGTTCGTATCGAACCCGACGTCGAAATTGGTGATGTCTTGCCACTGGGAGGCTAGTCTGGAGACTGCGGGGACGCCCGAACCCCCCCAGGGATCGCCATCGGGCCTCCTCGACTGGTCGCCAACCAGCACGATGGAGCCACCCTGGGATTTTTCGCAGCTGGCGGGGCAGCCTTTCGTGGGTGGCTAACCCACTAATTGGGCCCCCAACTATCTGCGGGCGGCCAGCGGAAAGCCGTCGCTTCGGATCCCGCTACCCTCCTCGACTAGACACCCGACAAAACAAACACCAACCCGACGTCAAACCGGTTCGCCAACGCACCGCAACTGTTCAGACCTATTTCCCATAAACGGCTTCATCGAGCAACGTGCCGGAACACGACTAGGTCGCTTTGCGGCACGACTCTGCCCGATGGGTGGTAACTTTGCCGGCGACCGGATGTTATGGTCTACCACCAAGAAAAAAAAAGTTGATCCGATTGGTTGCAATATTTATCAGCAATGATCGTATTACCTTGCGGAATGAGTTCGTAGTACACTCCAAACCTTCCAGTCCCAGCAGGCACTAAAGAACCTTCTTTGGATAAAGATCTCTCTTTAGACCAAGTGCCTTTTCCATGCTCAGTTTGATACAGAATATACCTAGGTCTCGTCTCCAGTGACAAAACTTTTTAAGAAAGAATATCTTTCGTGTCGTTGAAGAAGCAAATTACACGTTACGTTAAGGCCGGTTTTCGTCAGTAGGTATGGAACCGAAACTTCTCTTCGATTCACATATCTCTTCTTGATAAAAGTGACATCCCCTATCTCACGCACACTATACTGCGTACATTAGCGACATGTGCCGCGAAGACGAGTGGCACATACACCCAGTTCGAATGACAATCCACGTGACAGAATTTACGTAGGTACGTTAACATCCACAGCGAGAGACAAGATTAATTTTTTTTCAACTGACAAAAAAGAAGAATCGTTGTTCTATGATTGGTTATATATTTCGAAATTAAATATATCGGTATATAAAAATTATTTGGAGGTGGTCGAAGTGGAAAAGACAATTTGATTTGTATGAACAATGTAACAATAATGTATCATTTCTGATACGCTAATTTACAACTCTGCAACCGTAATATTTTCTACAAAAATATATTTTTGAAACGTGCACAGATTTTTTACTTTATGGTTTTACATACATGTTGTAACAAACCTTTGAAATCTTATTTTGTTTTTAATCCCCGACTAAAAAGATGGGTGTGTTATAAGTTTCACCTATCGATCTGTGTGTCTGTCTGTGGCAATGTAGCGACCAAACGCGTGGACGGATTTGATCGCGGTTTTTTTTTAATCAAAAGCTTTTTTCGTCGAGATAGTTCTTAGTTATGTTAGGTCAAAATACAAACAGTCGTCTTCAAGATATTGATGTTTTATTGGTGCGGGTGAAAGGTTCTTATGCAATATTATCTGTTTCCAGCGGCTTCTTCCGCTCTATATAGGAAACAAATCCTTGTTATGTAGGCCAAAAGGTTTTAACACTAACCTACTCAGGCAAAG
The DNA here is from genome assembly GCA_959347405.1 of Napeogenes sylphis. Classification (NCBI taxonomy): domain Eukaryota; kingdom Metazoa; phylum Arthropoda; class Insecta; order Lepidoptera; family Nymphalidae; genus Napeogenes; species Napeogenes sylphis. The sequence continues at coordinate 14,114,861 of OY365776.1, forward strand.
TACTTTATAAGGGATAGCTGTTGCCCGTGACGGCGTCTACGTAAACTGTAAAAATTATATTTATATGGTTTATGATCGTAGTCATAAAGAATCACGGGCAACAGCTAGTGATAATATACATCGCTCATCATAGTGTTATTAGTGATAGTAAATCATTTTAACTCTAAATGTTTATATTTATTAATATTCGTATATACCAATATGAAAAAATCTTGAATGACATGTTACTGAATACATTTTTAATTTATTTTATCGTCGTAATTTTCACGTTTTTCCTTATTTTTTCTCGTATTAAATATAGCCTATGTTCATCAGAGGGATTCTAAAGGTAAAATATTTTTTTTAATCGGTCCAGTAGTTTCGGAGCCTATTAAATTCAAACAATTAAACAATTAAATCTTTCCTCTTTATAATATTAGTGATGGTGATGATGATAATAAAATATAGCCTATGTTCATTAGGGATAATGTAGGATTCTAATGGTAAAATATTTTTCAAAATCGGTCCAGTAGACCGTTTAATAAAGGAAGAAATTAAAATGCAAGTAAGTTACCAAGGCGAATAAAGACATTACGATATCGAATCGTACAGTTTAAGTCCTCAATGATCAACGTACGTACGACAGTACCCCGACCCAACATCTTCAATAAGTACATTATAATATTATTTCTATTCTTTTTAGAGGTCTTTTAGATCCGGGAATTTTTAAAATTTTTAATTTAATTTTTGTAAAATAAAATTAGTCTAATCTCTTTATACTTCGCCTGACCATAAATACTGTTACAATTAAAAATAAAAAATGTTACATTTGAATTTGGAATCTGTCATTTTTATACGATTGTTCATTGTGTTTTCTCATTTTGGCGCCAATACATTGTACTATATTTTGCGATATTAAAATGGAGTGGTGTGATAAAGAGAATATAATTGCTGTGATTGCATTACACAAAGTAGGTATGGAGTCAAATGCAATTTTTAAAACTCTCCATAAACTTTGTATTAGTCAAATATTAGAGTTTCTACCTGCCTATTAATAGGTACAATGAGACTTCCTCTGTTTGTTACAGAGAACGATCTGGCTGTCCACATAGTGTTCGTACGAAAATGAAGATAGCATCTAGAACCATGTCGCGTAATTTAAGAGATGATTTAGTTCTTGCAGCCTATAAGAGACACTCTGGTCATTTCTTAACTGATAAATTAAAGATGAATAGGTTGGTAAAATCGAAACAACTAATGAGGCGGTACGTAAAGGGAGGTCACAGAAAAAAATTGTTTATATACGAAAATTTTAATAATTGAGTAACATTTTAAAAAACAAAATGACCGTATTTATGATCAAAGCTTTAAGGAAGCTTTCCAATTAGTCGACAGAGTGTAACGTGGGCATTATCCGATCCAACTTCAGTGATAGTTTAGTGGGGTGTTGGCTACGAAGGAGTGACTCAGCCATATTTTTGTGAAAAAGGTATCAAACATCGGCACAAGTGTATCAAGACACCATTCTTGAGGAGGTAGTTGAGCTCCTTAATAACACCACGTTCAATAAAAAAGTATGGTCCATCCAGCAACACTCGGCGCCGGATCATAAAGCTCAGTGCTCGCAGTCTTGGTTTGAAGCGAACGTCTCCGACTTAATCAGAGCTGATGACTGAACGGCGTCTAGTTCCGATCTTAATCCGCTGGATTATGATTTATGGTCAGTTTTACGGAGTACAGTTTTCTCTAAACGCCATGATAAGTCCCTAAAACAATCCATGCCATTGGCAATGAAGAACCCATGGAAAGAGCGCGTGCTTCTATTGATAACTGGCGTCAACGTTTAAAGGACTGTATTGCAGCCAATGAACACCACTTTTTATATTTTTAATTGTTTTATATTTGTGTATTGAACTATCACACTGTAAAAGTAATTAATGTTATTTGCAATTAAATATATACATATTTTCTTTGTTACAATATTTATGGCAAGACTAGGTATACAGGTTTACTATTATTTAGGTGACCACCTCTTGCAGGCAGCCTCTCTACATCAATCCCAACAAAATTTGTTCTAGAACTTTTTACAAATCTTGATAAACAACACAAAAAAACGAAACATAAAATTGTTTGCTCCCTCTATTACTTATTACTCTGTTTTTTGTAAGAGGTACTTAAAAGGACAACGTTCGGGCACCGTACCGACGCTCCGAGTTAACGCCAATTCAGAGACAACAAATAAATTTTGTATGGGAAAATTTAAATGTAAAAAACTATTAATTTTAAAAAGTCTTAAAACAACTAATTACAAATAACCCTGTATAAGTGAGATAATTGAATTTCCTACAAAACGATTGCGATAACTTATTATTAAATGTTGTCTGTAATTGTTAATAAGTCCGTCATCTTCCTAAAACTCAGTTATAGCCAGGGCTGCCAATTTTTGACGAAAAAAATGTGTAAAATTGTTTGAGCAGGAAAAAAAAGTAGTTGTAAGAAAAAAAAAGTATTTTTAAATTGTGTGCTTATATAGCCTTAAAACGTATTTTTGTGTGACTTAAGCACAAACTTAATCTTTTTTTACTATTTTTTATGCTGCAGCAAGCTTGTTTGACAATCAACATTGAAATTTAAATAGATAAGCAATTCGTTTCTAATTAAATTTGGTACCATTTCGAAATGTTCATATATAATCTCATTTAAATACATTATCATTGAATGTATGATGAATGTATGGAAGGCCAGTTATGTTCACTAAAATCTAACTATTTTCTCACTAAATAGCCTCTATCAATAAAAAGTGAAAAAATACTGATAACTTATTAAATATTTCTGATGATGACAGATCCACGTTAACATTTGACTAACTGAATCAAATGTTAGATACATTCGGTTTAGTAATTATAAATCGTTTCCATTATCTGATCTAACTTATATGTTGCATAGTTACCCATAAATCCCATAAAGGCCGTCCATGAATCACGTGAGGCTCGAAAGGGGGGGGCGAGGTTTCGCAAAAAACACGAAATATCTCAAGAGGGTAGGGGGGTGCAGTAAGATATCACGTGTATTTATTTTTTCGAAAAGCGGCGTGTAGTGTGAGATTGACTCGCCGCTATAACCACTGAGTTTGGTTTGCCGGTACCAGGTAACCAGTATTCTGTTATTTTGGGTCCTAATACATGCGTAAGTTTTATTCTCTGGAGAGTGCGCGAAAATGATGACACTGAGTGGCTTGATAAAACCGACGTTCAACATCGACGTTCATCTTCAACAAAGCACAGTCCCAACAACTGACTTTCACGATGCTTATCCAGTTGTTAGAGTTAAAGAAAGTCTTGCCAATCCGTGCTCCAAGGACAGTGTACATTAACTTAAATTCATCTATGATTTTCGCATGATTACACCATTCCTTTGATATTATTTTTGTGCCAGTCAAAAGCCATCTCCAACTTTTTTGTTTAGAGATTTATATCATAGTCCTTAATTTTCATGAATATTTAGATAGATACTAAAAAATACACGTGATTTTGGGTATGGGGTAGGGGGGTAGTCTTAAACATCACGTATCGGGAAGGGGGGTTAAAAATGTAAAAAAACGTGTTTAAAGGACGGCCCCTAATAAGTATTTTGTTCTATGCATCGCATATGCATGCATATGTATAATTACCAAAAATAAAGTGTAATACTCTATTATAAAGCATAGTTGGCAACCCTAGTTATAACCTTCTTTCTGCCGAGTGAGTTATATCATTTGCAGAACGCACAGAAAACTAACGTCTCTAAAGGTGAATATTTTTATTTTAAGATCTTCAATTTAAATATTATTTGTAATGAATAGTAACTATCAAATCGTTTATTAACTATTCCATTACAAGAGACTAAACAATTTCTTAAGATAAGTCATCACATTTTAACCGGTAGTACCTATAAATGCTATCGTTACTAAATATATATTTACCCGGCTATAATCCCGTAATTAAATCGGAATTTGACCGACAAATTTTGAACCTATTCGGGGATCTAATCTAGTCGGGAAATTTAATTATATTTAATAATCATCACGGTTCATGAAAGTTATCGTTACCTCTATTAGATGTCTAACACTGATCGATTGGACTTGGTAATATTCGGGGCGACAGGATTTACTGGCAAGCATGTAGTAAATGAGATGACCAGGATAGCTGGCCAGTATCCCGGACTCACTTGGGCACTGGCCGGTAGAAGTGGTAAGAAATTGGATATTCTCACACAGGATATCTCCAAGAAGAATGGTAAGCTTAATGATTTTGTTATAGTGTCGTCATTTCTTATTATATATTATAAAATCGAAACTCTGTCTGTCTGTTAGGTTTTCACGGCTAAATCTGTCCGACTGTCCGAAGAAAACCTAAATTACCTAAAATGTATTAGCCATACAGCGGTCTTTTGGTTTGCGGCGTGATGTTTTGAAAATCCATACAAGTTTTCTTGTTCTATTTATTATATGAATTGATCGAGATCAATAAATGTAACATGTACCTATTGTTGTCATCGTTGGTCAACTACAACACCTTTATATATATTTAAAAACCGTTGTTATTATAATTGATATACTTACAAAGATACTTTGATTTGTCGGTGCATGTATGCACTTAAATATTAAACTCGGATTGAGTTTGTTTTTATTTGTAATTTGTAACGCTGTATAAGTAAAACAACAACTTTATTTTTTTGCTTACACAAAAAAACAACTTAGTTTTTTTACTTATACAGCGTGGGCGAAGCCGCTGAGCAAAGCCAGTTATTTATAAAAATATTTGGTAGTAAACAATAAAACAACTTAAATGGTTTTACTATTTCCATTCTTTGTAATTTTTTTTATTCTTCGTCACGGTCAATTATTTGCATTTTAACTTATTAAGCTAAATAACAGGAAAAAGATGATGTTATGTTGTCAGTAACATGTTCCGGCGAAAACAGCCTTGATTTTGAGAGTAAGGTGCGTGCAGAAAATAAGAGCCAGCTTAATTCAAATAAAGTTAAGTGTTTCAATGTAAAATAGATACCTAGGTATAAAACAGTTATCTATAGAAAAAAATATTGCTATACTATCAGTATAAATAACTGTTTTTAATATAGAACAGCAACTATTACAAACAGTAGGCTCTTTTAGGCACATTTCAACTTTTGTGGAAAGATTTTAATAAACGACTAAAGCAGACCAACTGGGCGGTTTCTTGGCTACTAGCTAGATGGTGCATCTTAAAAGAACGCTTTCACGAAATTAATCCTTTCAGTTAGTTCTTTATATGTGTGCTTAAATAAAATCCAATAAATATGTGTGTGTTTTTTTCTAGTACTGGTCCTTGTAAAACGCCAGCTCTTATTACCCGCAGGTCCTTACTAACTAAATATCTTGTAAAAAAATAAATGCGTACTATACAGTATAGGTACCTAATACATCGAATAACAACCTTGACAGACAATTAAATGTTATTTTTAGTAGTTATAGTAAAATCATTATACAATCACTTTTTGTAATTAAATAAAATAGCTATTATTTACTTTTTGTAATTAAATAAAATAGCTTGTTTGCAGGAGTAGATCTATCGTCCATTAAATTAATAGTTGCCGATGTAAATGACGCCAACTCATTAAAAAACATGTGTGGACAAGCCAAAGTTTTAGTGAATTGTTGTGGCCCGTTTGTTAAATATGGAGAGCCAGTCGTTGCTGCTGCTATCGAGTGCAGAACGCACTATGTTGATGTCAGTGGAGAGACCCAGGTGAGAGAAGATATTATTATGAAAGGACGGACTACATACCTATGGGATGCATATTGAGCATCAAGAATATAATTGGATGTGTACCTTAACAAAATCTCGGTCAAACAGGAAAATTTTGTTCTTAAGAAAAAAAAAATCTATTATATTCGTGTTTTATTTGAGAACAAAGTTTGTCCAAGGTTTTTTAAATTCTTTATAAGTTTTTTTCTGGTCGTTGGAAATGACGACCAAAAAAAACATATTCAGATAAATATCTAACATTTAAAATACATTAAGAAAAAGCCACAGTGAAAACAGAAAAGAAATGATTTTATTTATTATTATTTATTGTATTATTATTTCAGTTATAGGATTTGTTAGGTAAATGACATTACCGTACCTGCCTTTTGATTGAGTGCGTATTGTTGTTTGTATGTATGTGTGTATGTATGTTGTATGTATATAGTTCATAGAGCTGCTTGAGCAGAAGTACGACGCGCTCGCTCGGGCTGCGGGCTTGTTCGTCGTGAACGCGTGCGGATTAAGCAGCGCCCCCGCTGACCTCGGCGTGCTGTACTTGCAGAGAAACTTCAATGGTTTATTTTATATATCTTTATAATGAAATACTCAATATATCTGAGAATTAGACAGGCTAAGGATAAAAGGATGTTTAGATGTCAGACATGTTCGTTTTTATTAAAAAAAAGTAATGAATTTATATTATTTATATAACTGTCACGAATTCATCAGTGATTTTTTCAAATTTCTTAGTAGAATATCGTAAAATGATGTATTTTTTATTGCTAACGGTACCGACAGTATAAACTATAAAGCGTTCGGCATGACATGACTTCACCAAAATGGCGCCCAAGCGTATAACGAGGCTAGTATACTATTAATTAAAAAAATGTGTTTGACTTTGAGTAGAAGTAGAAATAGTTTACAATTAGACAGGTAACATAATTGAATTGATTGTCGCTTTTAAGAAAAGTTTACATCTTAACATGTAATTATAAATGCTCCAGGCACATTAAACTCGGTGGAATCATATCTGATAACGCAGTTTCCTCCGCGGATGTTATACAAGAGTATTAAGAATGGCATCGTGCGCTACAGCAGCTGGGAGTCTATCATTAATGGGTAAATAAACAATCAATCAATGGTTTCATAATTACACTTACTTTCCGTTTTTTAAGAATATTAAAATATATATAATAATTCTTATTGAATTTTGCAATTTAATCAATCAAGGTAAAAATCTTTGTTTGTCATCTATAAACGTTTTATTTTAGGATGGCTCACGTCACTCTTAAGAAAATGCAGCAAAATATGTTGCCCCCAATGGAACCTGAACTGGAACGAAGGTAAGACTAGTAGATTATATTTTTTAAAATGTTGATCCCTGATCAAGGAGATAATAGAATATTGTGAACACTTGAAGAACTGCTTGATGTGATTCCTGTCAGTTGCATATTAGGACTGAATTCCTCCAACTAAAGACTAAAGTTACATTCTTAACATCTGAGTGCATGATAATTTTTGAGGAAAGGGGAAGTATGAAAAAGACTACCTTTATGAAGAAAGCACTCCTTTCTGCAGAAAGAAAAAAAAAATAGTTTTGTACGTTCCTTATTCTCTTTCATTGTACGAAAAGAAGCTGTAACAGCTACTTTAAGTTAATCTGTTGCCGACCTGTGTAAAGCCGGTAGATCTAGTTTGTACACGCGTCGCAATGAAATAACTATGGCTAGATTCTTCTACCCATAGCTTCCTGGTAATGGTTTAAATAACTTTAAAACCATCACCAAGACTTAAAACCAATAATTTTTTTCTACAACTTTTACTTCTCCAAGGATCAACAAATGTTATACCGGTCGCAAAACAAAATCTTAATGGAATAGTCAAAACAAAACCATTAATAAGCATTGAAAAATAAGACAAGTTTTTCTGATCGTTATTACCTACTTAAAAACAAAAAAGTTGTTTCAGCTTTGAAAAACGTAAATATAACTCAGATCAGACTAATATTACGAGTATGACGTAGGTACCCAATAGTATATTAGATTTAATAATTATTAGCTGGCTACTTTTTGAACTCCACTAATCGTCAAAATTTTTTTTTGTTTAAATGTCAGAATTACCATTAGGCATATTTTTCAGATGTATTCTACACAAAAATTTAAATAAATGGTGCGTTCCGTTCCCGGCCGCGGACGCCGCGATGATTGGCCGCACGCAACGATATCTAGCTTCCACCTGCCACGAGCGACCCGCGCAATATAAGCCGTACATTACTTTTCCCTCTATATTCACGGCAATAGGGACTATAATTGCTGCGGCTTTATTGTTTATATTCAGTAAAATTCCTTGGACTAGAAAATTGCTCTTAAACTATCCGAGGCTCAGTTCGTTCGGCGTGGTCACTTACGGAGACCCTAAAGAGGGAATATTGGAAGACTCGCGTTTCCAATACGAGTTGATAGGCAACGGTTGGAGTAAAGGAGCCGATCTTAAAGAATCGCCTGATAAAACCGTAGTAGCAAGGATTAGCGTGAGTTACTTTATTGTAATATACTCAAAGAATTACTATTAATTGCTATACGACAATGCATGTAAGTATATTTTTGTAGCTGACCGGAGTGGACCCGGCCTATGTGGGAACTGCCGTTGTTCTCATATACTCTGCTATCACTATATTGAAGGAGAAAGACAAAATACCATCCACGTAAGTATATCGGGTTTAAAACTAATAATATGAAAATCAAATATCTAATCAAATCAATCCTTGTACATCTGTCATTTAAATAATTGAATATTTTGAATATTATTATTATATTATTGAAATATATACTCACGGGAATTCTTAGCTTATTAATAGGCTAAAGCCTTGATTCATAATAAGTTTCTTATTTCAGAGGAGGTGTTATGAGTCCAGGTATGGCCTTCAGAGACACAAGCATCATTGATAATCTTAAAACTAAAAATATTACATTCGAAATTGTTAACTAAATAAATTAACTTTTAAAATGGTAAAATTTTTAAGAAAATGGTTAAGTTAAGAAAATGGTTAAGTTAAGAAAATGGTTAAGTTAAATCTGCACTGTAAATAGATTTTTCTATTACTTTGGTTGAAGTTCTAATTAAGATTATTAATTATTAAATATAAATGATATACCTAATTGAGTTTTAGTTGTATATATGAAAGAATTTATATTTCCTATGATATTAATCACACTAGCGCCCTCTTAATACTATTACACATAATTATCTGGTAAAGTACTAATAGTTGACACTAGATGGCGTTAGTTCATGATTATGAATGGTAGACTAATTTTGTATTGCTTTGTTGTATACCTGGAGTTTACTTTACTCTCTAAGAGATGGCGTTAGTGAATCCAAAGCCTGCATTCCGTTTTAATTTTATGAATGTTCGGATATTCTGAAACGGGCATAAAAAATGTCGTAGTGATTTCCTTTTTGGAATGATCTTTATACCATATAGGTACATACTTTACAGAAAGCAAATATGAAATAACAATTAACAATCAAAGAAGTGTTTATTGAAATTATCCTTTACGCGACTCGTGTTCCAATTTTAAATTTTGGGTAGTTACTTTTTGTGCATACTGTAAACGGATTCAAAAATGGGTATTCTACTGAATACATTAGTGATTACAAAGTTTGAATAATACTTTCGAGAAACAGTCGGAAAGCTGATTTAATATTTTGAAATCAAGAAAATATCTACCTATATTATAACTGCGCTATACAAACTAGGGAAATCAGTAAGTTCTTCACAATTGTTTTAAACATTACAATAGGTAGTTAGAAACGATAGATTCAATCTAGATAAATTATTACTTCTTATTACATACTTAAAATCGTCAAATATCAACATATTATTATTATAAAATGTAGACTATTTTATGGTTTTTCTTTTCATTTAATGAGATATGTATATTTCTGATTATATAGGTAAGCATTGGAACTATAAGAATATTGTTAACTTTCAAAACCTAATTGAATGTCAATAGTATATTACACACCTAGGGAGGAGAAATAAGAAATGTCTCAGATCACATGTTAGAAGACCTCGGTATTTCTAATTTTTCATTCCTAGGTGTGTAATATATTATTTTAACAGAATCAAAAAGATATCGTAAATACGTCATTATGTTAACTGTCTTTGCTTTATACATAAGTAATAGATTACATATAATATGTATTTAATATTTATTAATAATATAAATAGCTTTAACACTTATTCTGCTTTAGGTACCATAAGTGTTAAATTACATTTACAATGACAATAAATAATGAAAATTAGCACTTATCAGCAACAATGAGAGATAGTGAGATTAAGTATTAATTATTAAAACATATTTAATCCAATATTTGTGAATATTTATATATGATTTTATGCTCAAGAAATTCATTCAAAGTAGTATTCAGGTTGTACTAATTATCCAGTAATTATTATTTTTTGATAGACAATATTTTACAAAACATCTGTTGCCATGTTTATATTTATATTCAGATTTAAATATCTAATTTATTTATTAAAAACATATTATTAAACCTTTTAGATGTTAGAAAGTAGATACTTCCATATTAATTCAGATTGTCAGTCTTAGGTCTAATTAGGTATTAATCCTAGGTTGTAGTGTTATTTCTTACCTAAAATGCTTTTATGAAAGATGGTTTATATGTAGGTATAAAAGGAAATAAAATACGATACTGAAAATAGATATAATTAATTTATTGATCAATTCAAAGGGCACCTAATGATACAAAATGTACACACAGTAATACCTACAACTGTTATATATACAATTAGATAGTTTCAGTAAACCTGTACAAGTCATATTTTATTTTACGAGCGGCCATTTTAAACTAACACATACAAGAGAAATGACGAAATTAAATATTAATTTGTCTAAAACTGTTAAAAAAATAAATTTATAAGTTACTATTGAAACATATATTTCTATTGGCGATAAAAAATGGAAAAATATATTAGTATTACTTAAAATAGCCTTATTCTATGTGTAGAGTCAGCAGCGAAACATACATATATACAACAAATATTATTCATTGCATGATATTGTTAAGTATGGAATATTATTAAGTCAACCCTTTATTTTTTTTGTTCTGATTTTGTTTGCTGCTGTCCTTACGAAAATAAATAAGAAAATGAGCTTTGGTTTAAAACATGTAAAAAATATTCTTAAAAGACGAAAGCATTTTATTGATACCATTAACAATTAAAACAATTGTAAAAAATAATTTATAAAATGAGTTGTCCAGTGAATGTATCTCACAACTCTTGTTAGACTAATCTTAAAATTAAGTCTCGATCTTAGAATATACTCTATCCCAAATAATCTCAAACAGAAACCCCAAAATTGTGCTTAATGATGACAGTAACTTTTTAATACATTAACGACTAACTATGTACTCATAATTTTATATTATATCTGATTTTATGGATAAGATAAGAATTTTAGAGTTTATTAAAAATTGAATTTATTTGAGAAACGCTGGTCCAGCGTAAGGATAATGCCATAGTTTCACCGATACCCTCGTCATGTCTTAGCTAGATTCCCGACTGTTCTCATTGGAACCGATGGAATGTGAGGTCGAGGCAGTAACTTCTGGAGCAACGATCAGTCCTTCTTTGATTCTCTTCTTTTGCTTCATTCGTCTGTTTTGGAACCAGATCTTGACTTGTGTTTCGTTCAGCTGTAACGCGGAAGCTATTTCTATTCTCCTTGCTCTGGTGAGGTACTTGTTGAAATGGAATTCTTTCTCTAACTCTGTAAGTTGTTTGTTAGTGAAGTTAGTGCGGCCGGTGTTGTTCAGGTTGAGCAGTGGGTTGCTGAGCATCTGGCTGCCTGTGGGTGTGCGCTGGTCTTGAGGGCTGCCCAGAACACCCTGGTTCACGAAGTCGGCTGGGGGTATCATCAGCTTTGGAACTGAAAGAAAATCATCTATTAGTCCATGTGTTTATAGTAAGAAGCAAGGTATATTAAATGTATAAGTATTAATAAAGAGAGTTATTTGAAACGTGCTATGTAAACTGATTGGATTCCCGGGATATCCAAACACTAAATCTAATTTTAGCTATCATTAAGTGTATTTATATTTAATACACATTTTATTTATAATAACAATGTAATCTGACGCCATTAAGCCCAGCAAAGTTTGAATGCGGTCCGGCGAGTTTTTTGCTTGAACAAATATTTGCGGGCTGGAGTTTGTTTACGGAGCCTCATTGCTTATAATCTTTTTACGACATTACAAAGAAATGTCCGTGGGAGCACCTCGGCGTACAATCGGACAGGTGTCAATTTTGAGAGACCCGCAGGAAAATCATAAACCCTTGAATCTTTAAGAATACAAAATACAAAAAATTGAATTCATCTCTATTACAATTTTTATATTCATCTTTTTGTTCGAGTTACAATTTACATAGTTAAAATTCTAAGCGTATTCATTACCTACTTATATCTAAATATGACGATGACTAATTTATCTTCTAAGCCTATTATAATAGTAGACCACTGGTCTAACGTTTTAATTAGTTTTAATTTATTAAAAAAACAATTCAATAATATAAGGAACAACCACAATGTGATCGACATATCCTTGGTTATTTTTTCTAAGGCAGAGGGAAAGAGATGCAACATCCAATATTGTCTCTAGCGGCACCCCGCTGCGCAGGAGTTCCTAACCTGCACTCGCTTCATGGTAAATGTGAAGTTTTGACGTTTATTATTGTAGAAAAGTAAACACGGATTGAGTTCTACGTGTCAGTGCTGTCAACTTGTTGTGTATCCGCCGGTGTCTGCAGTGTCTGACACCGGGCCGATTTACATCTCACGTTTTTATAACCACACTTTGTTATAAATGTAATAAATTATTCCATATTGAGAAGGTGCAAAAATTTGTTGTTACTGGTTTTGATAACTGAAATTTACTAAAGACCAAGAGTCAATTACAAAATCTTTTTTAACTCAAAGTTATATCAAGGTACACATCATATTTGATAAATTATAATTATAATAAATTTTATAAATAAATATAACTACTTTTAATATTATATAACAATCATAGAATAAAACGACTACTCTCGAGTGCTGAGTATGATATCTTAGTTTATCTTATTTTTTTTAAATATTATTTAAACACTTGACAGTCTCATTCATACATTTTTATCTATAGTTATCAACAGTTACTATATCAACACATCAAACTACCAGAGCCTTATAGAAAGTCAGTGCACAAGCACCTGAACCGCCAAGATTAGTATTTAAAAGAAATATATAGTGAGCTAGCTTTTGAATGGAGTAAGGAGAAATCTTTAAATTTCATCCTGTAAAGATACATACATAGATCCTGTAAAATAAAATAAAAAGTTTTAATGAGAACTAAGTTTGAACGGAGACATATCTTCTAAAATCTTTGGATTATCTTAAAATCTTGTGAGTTTGAATTAATAAACTATTTAACTACATTACAATTATATGACAACTTTAAGGAAAAAGTAAAAAAAATAAATATTTCATGTGTTGTATAGCTTATCTGTTTCTCTGACTTATCTTATATCAAAACAATGTTTATTTTAAAAGGATTTCCTTAAAAAAAGTAAGTACGAGGTAAATATATTTGACAGAATTACGTCTGAAGTAATTTTCAGAGAAAGTAAAACAATGCTAATATGTATTATGTATACTTTGACCAATATTAAGTCGTGAATTCTTTGTTATAATGTATTCTAAAACATTGGAGATATACTATATTCTATAATACGATATTCTCTATAATAAAAAAATATTTAACCAGAAACATGTTTAGGTTGTCGTATATCTATACTTCTATACTAATATTATAAATGAGAAAGTTTGGATGCTTGGCCATCCAAACATCCTAAATTTCGGATGGATGGATTAGACGGTAGTTTTGTTTGGAAATGAGGATTATCAAGACACAGAATACATTAATAAAATGAAAATGGCGGACTATCGACGCCATATTTTAAGGTCTAGAAATTATGTTTACTACCAAACCCATCGAGGAGCCTATCAAAATGTAGGACTTTAAATATCGATAAAATTTAAATTCTGCAATATTTAATCACAATTGATTGATGCAGATATATTAATAAGAATACAAATATAAGTAATATTGGGCAGGAATTTATTTACGTGAGGTCTAAAAAATTTTGTTTCCGAAAAGCACATATACGAAAAATATTCAAAAATATTCCCGATGATCTTTGAATAATAAAAACTATATGATACCATAATTTACCCGTTTTTTTGTCACCTCGTATAATTTGTTTCGGACTTTTGCCTCATTTCATAGTTAGTAGCATTAGATTTTGATCAGATTGGCAGTTCTTACATTTATACTTCAAAATTTCCATGCAATAGTCGCAGCTAGATATAAAACCCATATGAATATTATTAATATAGTCTACGTTAACAGAGTTGCGGGCAATACCTAGTATTGTAAATTATTGTATTGTAAATATGTAATATTATAAAAGCAAGAGTCTGGTTTTGTTATAAAGGTTTAATTACACTCTAACTGATAAGTAACTAAATATACTTTGCAAGAATATTTTATTTATTATATATATTAATAGCAGATGATTAAAGTTAAATCTGTTGCTTTTTAAGACCATATTCTATGTTTATATTGCATAGATCTATTAAATTAAAGTTAAAGTGAAACCATCAAAGAAATGTATTAAATTTATTGCTGTAAGTTTTATGTTTAAGATGTTCGTTGTGTAAGGTGTAAAGATCATTCAATATATTATAGACAATAAACAATCAATAAATTCTAACACTTACAATAGTAACTATCTTGTCAGCGGCAGCAGTTATTAATAGCGGTATATTAGTTCCCTAATGAAAGCTGTCCGTCCGCCCCTCGTCCAGTTAATCCTTTAGGAACATTTAATCAAACAATCTGTTACATTGTAACTCCTCGCTGGGATTTACAAAACTGAGTATTACAATTTCTAATATTGTTTCATTTCTTTATTTATTCTAACGCCTCGTGAACATTGAAGTAATATACAGAGTGCATATTTAAGGTAAGGACAGAAAATGTACTTAATGTGCTGCCCTATACTATACTCCTTTTAAACTGCATGTACCTTAAACACATGATAAGAATATACTTATCATATTATCTATATTATTTAGTATTATTATTATATTATTTGAATATAATATATGTACATTATTTAGTATTGCTCATATGAGCAATTTATATAACAAAAACTATCACGGCATGTTGGAGTACTATCGAAAATCTCATTAATAAGATACCTGCAATACTCATGCGCTGTCTAGAATCAGTTGATAATATTGACTATTAAATGATGACTATGAAACGAAAGCCAAAGTTTCGAGCGGTCCATTCACAAAAGATGGCGACCCGCATGGTTCACTTTAAACAAATACAATGTTTACAGAGAGACCTTAGCAACCCGTTAGCAGATCAAATAGGCCGCCTGTTTGTCTGTCTGTCTGTTTGCGCAATGCCCACTCCAGTGGACTTACTATTTGAGGGAACGCGTGTCCATTTACGGCCGCAATTAAAAACCAATCTGCAATTTGGATTCAATAGCAATATTATATAGATTTTGACAATTCATTGCTCGGGTATTTACAATCAAGAATTTAAGAGAAAAAAAAATAATAGCATAGAAATGAATGTAACTATATATTGAATTGTAGGTACATGTTATGTAAAATTTGATTTTTGTTTTCTCATCAAAAGTGTGTAACTATTTTTATTTAAGGAACTAGGAACATAGTGTAACAAGTTGTTGAAGTGTTTACTTCCTACATGAGTAGCAGATTCGAACAGATAACAGGGACTTAACCTTATCTATTTCTTTAGACTTATTCTATAATACAAAGTACAGAAATTAATCATTTTAATTTTATATCAACATATTGTCTACGTTATGAATACTTAATTTTTTAATATAATACGGAATTAAAAATTCTTAATAAGACGATTCTTGCCCTCTGGAATACTGTCGCTGTAGTTCCGGCAATAGGAGTATCGTGTAGCTATAGGACTTGATAATATTCCATATATATTCTTCGTTGTATAAAAAAAAATAATTAATTCATACTATTTAATTCTTTTAGTTTCGTCTTATAATGGAAACAAACGTCGTGAAGCGGACGGCGTGCGCATACGCAGCCGTCTATGACAATATTGACAGTGACGCAAAACCAAAAACACACTGCCGCCTCTCTGAGCTCGTTACTACTCTTTATAGTTTTGGTACTAAAAGCCGCTTATATTGATATTTTAATGGATAATTAAATAATTGGGAAATTATCATCAATAATCAAACAAAACAAATTCTTGAATTTTTTTGATGGTTTATAAGATCTGTGTTAATGAAAAACTCACAAAATATACATAATTAACTTTTCAGTTTTGTGTAAGACGTATGTATACAAACATATTGTAGGTATTATATTGTTGTAAAATAACATTAGTTAATTATATTAATAACATTTCAAATTAAAATTTTATATAAAAATTATATTTTTACTATAGTCACTCAAATGGGGTTTATGAGGAAAATTTGAATAATAAAATATCTAAAAGTATTTTTTTTTTTGGATATAAGACAATAAATGTCAGTTAAGTTAGCGAGATTACATTGTAAATTTTATAAATAAGTTATCCATTTTCAATCCTATGAACTAATATTAGGAAATAACATTTATATAATTAACGGATTCACATACTGACAATAAAAAAAAACAGTAACAAACTAATTTGTTTGTTGATTAAGTATACACGCAGCATTGATAGCATGCTCTAAAATCGATTAATCTATTGTCCTGTAATGTAAGTTGCACATATCTTTATATTGTAATATAATTTGCTTTTACTCAAATCCGCCAGCAATGAACTGCACAGCTCTCCGTCAAAGGCGCCGTGTGTTTGTGTAACAGTAGACGCGGCGGCGAACAACACTAATCCATTACCTCTGCTAATATTTGTTCTGTTGCGAGTGTACTTCGATTTCAGATTATCCTATTATGCAATAGTGACTTGGATTTAGGTCTATGTTTTTGTTCTTAGCTGAAATGTACTTGAGTTTCTTTGTGTTATATATCTTCTTAAGGTCCTTTGTTATTACGATTAAAAACACATTTTTTACTTGCTTGTACCTGGTAGTAGCTTGTACTTGGTAGTCGCCTGATGATGATGTACGAAACCGGTCGCATATAAAATTGTATCACATATTTAAATAAAGTGGAACTTTGTACAAGCAAGTAAAAATTGTGTTTTTAATCGTAATTAAAAATGCAGTTCCATCAAGAATTAACAACATATTCTATAAATTAAAAGTCCTATGTTATATTAAGTTTACAATGATTATAAAGGGTTCTCGTTGGTTTTACTAAAATTAAATAGGTTTTTCTCTCCTCTTTTCTCCAGAACTAAAGTCAACTCAAGAATAGTTAGAGTTTTCATGATAACCCTGATTATATAGTTGCACCAAAGGGGGTAGGAAAGTAAGATAGGGTAGAAACTTTTAAAATAATATCTTAGTTATTTTACAATCTTAGCATTTTATAACAATGGCCAATACAGAGTTTTAAAAATAATATTTACCCATATAAATAGAGTCAATATCTCTTATTTAAAAAGAGTTATAAGTTTAGTAAATATATCTCATTTAAAAGTAAATGCTCCGCGGACCAATACTATACTGTTGTGTGTTCGTAAACGACCAGTAATTTCTGCATTTGCAACCCCCTTATTTACCGAGAAATGCGGGCCATCAATAATGTCGTCGAAATCAAGCATAATTCAATCAATTCAATTGTTCAACAAGACTGACCGTGTACCGCGTCAACGCCCTGAAAAAAATAACGAACTAAATTCGGTTGTCTGACAGTTAAACGACAGCTAGGGGAGCGGGAGCTTGCGATTGGTCGAATTGTACAACGGCAGATGCGTTACAATTTTTTTATTGTCACCGCACGGCCATGTTTGCTTAAATTCTTCACCGAAAAATGGGTATACATAGAATGCAAGCAGCTGACAACATGTCAATTTGCCGTGGAGCTGACACGGGATGAATAACATTACATTGAAAAGGTGCTTCAGTTGGAACCTTTGTGGATTAAAAATTTACATATGTAGTAGTTTCGGCCATTACATAAACTATTAAAAACGGTTTTAATTTTTTGATTTTTTTTTAACTTAAAAAAATATCATAGTTATTATAAATATATATTTTTGTAGAATAACATATAGAAGCTAAATTAATTCTGACTTTGAATTGATTAGAAACAAAATAAACCAATCCAAATAAATAATCTTTAACAAGTGTAACCTGGCAACACTTGGATCAAAGTATAGATAACATACGAAATTGGAAAACAAAGCAAACAGACGTTTCAATATACGTAATCCAATAATCCCAGCTTTCGGCACAATATCACTGATATCACCAGCGAGTATCACCCACTGACTACTGTTTAATTACAGGTTCAAGTGAAGTATGTTGAAAATTAACTCTACATATTCCAAATTAGGTTAATGTATTATAATAAAGTTTTATAATATTATCAATTATAACCAGAATTGTTTGTTTTCATTTAATTTTAATTGTGTTTTTGCATCAATAATATTGAATTGTCTTTTCAGATACAATTAATTGCTAGATTAATACAAAATAACATAAACGTAGTAAAGTTAAGTAAAAATAAATAACTAACAAACTTTTATTTAAAAATCGTATATTTGTTCAATCGGTACAATCTATAAAAATCTGTCCGATAATTAATGATTTTAATTAAATTTGTTCAGTTATGTTTAGTTTCATTATATTTATTTTGGTAACAAGTTACCAAATATGATATATATTATATTTTCTCATAGTCTTTGTTATCCGTGCAGACGATGTGATCCGAGTCCCGGAGAATTATTAATAATTCCATCCGTGCATTACGACGCGACAGTTTGACGGATCACTTCACTCCATGGAAAAAATAATATTTTATTTACTGGTCTCGCTTCTGGAGATTATCGGAAAATGTTGTGTTGTATTATCAATAAATAGCGTTTGTGTATAACTATACGATCATTATATTTTAGGGGATGTAATTATTATAGTATATATTTTGTGTGTAAGTCAGTATATATCTGACAGAATTGAGCAATACTATAAACTGAAAAAGCATGCTTTATACATAGTAGGTCTAGTGTCAGTTTTCTTGACATAAAAAAATCTAGTCATATGTATATATAAAGCGTACAATGCATGTATCAATCTCCTTACACTCATTTTGTTGAGAGCTTTCCCCTCCCCTTCAGAACTCTCCCTCTTATTTGCAGATTGCAACTAGCTACATTGCAGACGATGAACGAAGAACACTATTAAAGAAAAAGATAAGTTTCTTCTGTATACTAATATACAATACCTATTTCTTTAACGCAATAAGTTTTAGTGCAAACCAAAAATAAAATAAATTGTCCTCAAAATAAATAAGTCGCGCATTTTTCCACGTATGACCGTATTTTTATCATTTTAATATTCATGGTAAAATAAATATATTCAAGAATCCTAAATAGCGGATAAACAGGAAGGTATACCCGATGATCCCTCTAATAATATTTGCTTCTCAAATTTGCACAAACCGTAATTTTAGACATCAACGCGCCACACAGCGCTCTTAAATATATCTCGAATATATATTTAGCAGAGTTTGATTATTTATTATCTGAGTTGTGTTCAGAGTTTTATTATATATATTTATCTGTTTAGATTTTAATAATTTATTTATTAGGAGAGATTAAAAGTTTTTAAGTAATTTGTAAAGAGGAGGTTTAGTTACGATGGTGTCAGTCAGGTCAATATCATCAAAATCATATTATGATAACACAACATTACGTAATAAACATAAAAACGTATCAATTGAAGCAATTATACATACTATTAGGAAATTATATTAATGCTAATATTTTAGCAATCTTTTTGAACATAATTTTAGCTTTGATAAAGAAGAAATATATATTGTATTGATGTACATAAAATATGCCAAAACATCTATTAAATTTCGATATTTTGAAATATGAGCTTTGAAATAAATGCCTGTAATATTAATAATATTCTGATACAAGTATCAAAATTAACGCATCCTAATACAAGAAGTATATCAAGACACGTTCTCATCTATGTCACGGTATTAAAAACAAAATAGAGTGGTCAATCGTGAGCTGGATACAATAATGTCTCTTGTATCAAAGTGATAGAGGCGGTAGTCGTGTACATCAGTGGGCTGGGGGATGAAACCCCTGAGGTCTATCAATCGTCCGTGACACGGGGGATGTAGAGCGCCCGGTAGCGTTGTTTTATCAAGCGTTTATTTATAAAGAAATTGCGAATACTGTTTTTGATATTCTTGTATAAGTTATTATTTATATATATTTTAGTATATTATACATTTAGAATATTTGTTAATAATCCAATACTCCGAGGGTATCCGAAAATATCTTCTGCTATGATCATGAAATCTAATGTTTTTATTTAACAGAAATGAATTAATACATTTTCTTTTATTTTACAACCAAAGTGTAATATACTTTGTTAAGACAACAAAATAAACTGGTATTACACGTTTACCCATAATATTAAATAGGTCCGAAAATTATAAGAAGTGAAAACTTATAAAAAGATAATATAATCCGGATACGAAGAGAATGTGCGATAATGATTTCTAGATAGTGTGATAAAGGAAACATAAAATCAAAATGTATTTCAAACCACCATGATATCTTATTCGCAGGACAATATTTCGGTTTGTTAATAAAAACATATTTTTTTAGATGGACTATATTAATGTAGGTTGCACTATTTAATACCGCAATACATTTTACGTCTCTCATTTATTATATGTTCATTGATTGTCTTGATAAATAATTTGAATTTAATATTAAATCAAATAATTTATAAATAAATATAATCGTGAAAATTCGGACGTGTCAATGTAAGATAGGGCGATATCACCAAGGACGAAGATAAAACGAACTGGAAACATGTAAGGGATTTTAAAATCGACAAATCTCATTTGACTGATAGCAGCCGATAACGAACACATTGTGTTGATAGCACCTTGAATAAACATTACATTTTAATTACAAAATATTTTTTATTGGAGCGTAATTTGATTTCATAGTGTGACGATTTATAGAAATTGGATTTCATCGTGTCCTAAATTCATAGAAATATTATTTCATAGTGTTATGTAAACTAAATTATTATTTACATATAAAAGTATTTCATAATGTAAGGTAAAATGAATATAATACTAACATATTTTTTTATAAAACTTTAATACACAACAACAAATTGCATGAACAATATTTATTTTCGTGAATATTTTTATATCTCTGTCAGTCTTTCGTGAGAATGTAGAGTTTTCCAGCGGTTAGAAGATAAATTAGAACGTGGATATGTAATTAATAATAATTATTATTATAATATAATTAGTCCAATTACACAAATTGATCTAACCCCAAAGTAAGCAAATTTTGGTAGGTGTTGGACAACGATACAAATACATAGAAATACACATAATAAATACTGCGAATATATTTAATAAACGACCAAACCCAGGAAGAGAGATATCTATGCTCATCACATACATATGCCTGTCCCTGTCGGAATCGAACCCGAATCCCTTTGCGCCGCTTTACGTTAGACGTTTGCGCTAACCACTCGACCATCGGGGCCTTAAATCCGGCTTAATTCTTAATGGATACTTTTTGTACAGTTGCAACAATGATATAAATTAAATATACAAATGTTTAGTGAATCTAATGATCTTCTACATCAAGAGAATTATACATTACATTTACTTTATTTACTGATTACATTTATCTGCTTTTAAATATAACCTTCATTCGAAACAATAGTAATTATATAACTGCAAAACTACCAATAAATTGGTAATTGCCAAACCGTATTGTTCACATGTTTCTTAGTAGGGTAGGGCGGGGCTAGTTGAGCAGTTTTTCACTTAATCGGTTATATTTCCTCAACGATAATTCGTAATGGCTTATGATGCATACTGATGGACGAGTAATTTATCCCTTAGCTTAGTTTCCATAATAATTTATTTCTAATAAGTCGAATTTGGAAGCTACATGTATTTTAATGCAGAAAGTCAAGTATGCTCAACTTACCCCATATGTGAGGTAAGTTGAGCAAGGTTATGGGGCTAGTTGAGCACTTAGAAAGTTTACCTAAATCATAGGTCCTATGTTAGGTAGACTTACAATAAAATTCTATTTTGATAATTAACTTTTATTTATAAACTTATAGTGACAAAACATCAAATCTAAAAGTACATTTCTTGGAACAATGAGGTAAAAACAGAATCTACAAAACAGCAACGTTCCTAACTTAGCTTAACTATTAGATTCAGACTTTAATATTTGTGTATTTATTTCAAAATATTTAAGAAATCATGGAGTCACGTAAGCCGTTCTTTTTGGGCCATCATATTTACAGTCCAAGAGGGTGGAACTTTATTGCCAAATTTTTCAGCCTTTTAGAGAATATCCATAGAATATTGATACCGTTTGTAACAAGTATTTTTTAAAGAGTCTTCTTGCGTGGCAGAAATTACTTGCCTCGATGTTGCATAACCCATGGACGTATCACCTTCATTTAATTTCTTTATAAACCTTGATAATGTCATCTGTTTGATTCCATATTATTTGGCAGTGGCAAAGCCACTTTTTCCCTCTTCCCTCACAGCTTTGGCAGCCCCATTTAAGTCTTGACTAATATGGGAACCTCTAGTAGTCTTTTTTTATAAGTCCTCATGGTAAAAAAAAACTATTTTTTTTTCATCGTGGGCTTCAACTGTAGCTCAACTAACCCCAACCCGAAATTTTAAAGCAAAAGTGAATTAATAAAAAACTGGTTAGAATTATATCCAGATTCTCTATAAATATCAAAACTGCAACAAATTTACCTTAGATTAACACTTGCCTGATTGAAAACGGATGAAATTTGAGTATCAGAGACGAAATATCCCGGCTTAGGATGATTTTACTTTTTAATAACAAAATAAACAATGCGCTTGGGTACTTTTCTCGATCGCCCAGTGGCTACTTTTGTTCGAGGGATGAGTTCCTTTCCCGGAACCCCTTCTTTTCGCTATATGTTGCGTTCGCGTGCGGTGGATAGTTTTCGAGATATTTTGATTGCCCAACTTACCCATACGCTCAACTAGCCCCGCTCTACCCTACCTTAATTATTACCACAATATTTTTTTTTTTAATAAAAACTATTTTTTTTTAGGTCTGATCAATTTTGACATTGTATTATAAAATCAAATTCCAGTACCCAAAAAATGATTTTTCTTGTTTTCGTGAAATTCTTAAAAATTTTGGAATTTATTATTTTATGATGAAATCTATTATGGAAGACTATAATGTATTATGGAAGACAATTTTCTCTGGATGTAGGTTCTTAGAATATATTTTCTATGATAGAAGTATTGCAGCGTCTTAGAAAATAGTTATAAGGACCCACTTTGAATACCGATACAACAAATACAAGTACATAGCGCGAACGGCTCCCTTTTAAAATAAAAATTGTTTCTACATCTGCCTCAGATCCCGAAATAATACTAATGTAAGACATAACTCTATGGAAGTATTCCAAGTAAACCAACCTTGCAGTGGTGACATGATTTAGCTGTCTAAATTTAACAACCGCATATAACTTAAACGTTTGTCTAGTGATTTGGTATTACCACCAGTTGTTATTATTAACCTAAAGATATAGGTAAAAATACGGTCTATTATTAGTGACAGTTAAGTAGTCACTTTAAAAATGAGTAAAGTAACATCGGCGAACTAGATTATATTACATTTATTGGTCATCAAATTAGGTAAGTCGTTAATATAAGCTAAGAACAAAAAAGAACCAAGAAGTTACACTTGAGAAACGCCACCATTTACACTAACAACAGATTGGATCATGAAACCATTTTATCAACTAGTTTTGTTAAGGATTCATAACTTAATGGACATTTCAACATTGAAACTTAACGGGGAGATAAGGGAAGTCGAGTTCATCCTGATTTATTCAAATCTGATCGATATAATAATATTCCGTACACGGTAGCAAGTGGTGTAGGATGCGCATAATTGTGTGTACAGTGCCACCATCAATCAACGCTATCAGCTGTAATTTGGTGATAACACTATCAGTCTAGCGCTCCGTCACCGGTCCTACTTTAATACGATTTTTTCGTGTCTTCAATTTTTATTTAAGAAAACACCAGGTGCTTGTCTATCTTGCCTATGAGTTCAGTAGAAATACTGTTACGAATTATACGATTTAAATTGACTTTTGATGGACAGTTTAAGTAAAGATAAATAGTTGGTATATATATATGAAAATGAATGAAATGTTTGAAAAATATAAAAATTAAATGTTTTTTTGTTTTTATAATTCCCGGAATATTAATTTTATGAATTCTATTAATTAGTTTCCGTGCGAAATTCTCATGTTTATACAGCCTTACTTATATAAACTGTTTTTAAAAAAACACATTATTTTAAATATAATCTGTGGAATCTTAGCTGTGTATAAAAACCAAATATAAAGAATAAACATTTAATTGAGGGCTAATAACCGAGCAGTTATATGTAACTATCTATAACAATCTCGAGACACCTCTGCGTCCAAACAGTGTAATCAGTAATCAACATGCACTTTGTCGAGGGCTTATCACAAGACGTTGCATTTAATTGATTTATTGGGTGTTGACATACCTGGCCAGCATCCGGACTTACTCTTAATAAATTACTGACTCCCAGATACTGACGCGAGTGATGGATGGAACACGCTATCACGAACAGCTGCATTCAAAATGGCCGAAATGTTCATTGTTACAG
The DNA here is from genome assembly GCA_959347405.1 of Napeogenes sylphis. Classification (NCBI taxonomy): domain Eukaryota; kingdom Metazoa; phylum Arthropoda; class Insecta; order Lepidoptera; family Nymphalidae; genus Napeogenes; species Napeogenes sylphis. The sequence goes on from OY365776.1 coordinate 14,139,571, forward strand.
TAGCATTGTTATTTTGAGTTTTAATAAACCTAATTGAAATGTATGGCTCTGAGTAATGCATGTGGGTGTTGGGCGGATGGAGAGCATTTATAAATGGTTATATGTTGAGGCATATCAATGAAGAAGAGATAATGTTTCATTGATTTATTGAATCTTGTTTTCTTTAATAGTTAATCGGATAGAGTATGTATTTGAATATAACATTTACTTTGACTTGTTTTATTGCAATCAACAAAATAATTGTTAGTATTTTTATTGTCTATGTTACTGACAATGTTTTCAACGAATAATTGATATTTGTGTAAAAATCTGACTTAACTCATTAGAGGAAAATGTATGCCAATATGATTAAGACTAATAATCTAAGAGATATAACTTTGCTGAATTAAAACTGATTACCAATAATGTGCTTTTAATATTCCATCTACATTACACAAGTCTTTGTTAAAAGCTGTTCGTAGCTTGATGAAATTGAAACCAAACTTTAAAATATTGACCTAGAAGTACCGGAGCCTCGACCGATAGGCGCGGTTGTAAATCGTCCAGATAAATAATCTACCAGTCAATATTAAATCATAACAGATAGCATTCCCAAGATATCGTTTGTATCTGAGCTAACCTTAATACCCGCCGTGTGTCACAATCGACTGGGATTTGCGAATTGAGTTATCATTTCAGATATAAATACATTTATTTTAAACTAAGAGACAGGTCGATATGAAGTAGCGGTATTTACGCAGAATTTGTTGTTTTTTTTTATTAACAGGTTATGTAGTTACGTTATAAATAGTTGTTTATATAACGGATGTATAAAAAGGGCTTAATGTTTTTAAAAATAGCAAGTAGGTAATAAAAAATGTCTTCATGTTGGGTCATATAGGTATGGATAAAATTTGTGAATATGAGGGATTGCTTTCTTAAAAATAGGTATATTAAATTAATGTTATCTAAACAATTCTTTACGACTTGACATAAATCCCTTATAATCAATATTATCAAACATTGTTATGAAAGCTATATTTTAAGGGGTTAGTCAAAAGTCGAAACAAAATGTCATATTTAGAAAATAAATAGTAAATGATTGCTATTTGCTAGACACATATTATTATAAATAATTTATTTACTTTATCCTTGCAATTAATTTGTCATCTTACGTATATATCATAAAATGTCTTTTTTCTTATTAGCAAAATAAACTAGTTAGCGCGGACGCCTAACGTGTCACGGCGCAATGGGGCTCGGGTTCGATTCCCAACAGAGACAGGCATTTATGTGATGAGTATAGATGTCTGTGTTTCTGGGTTTGGTCGTTTATTATAAATATTCTCAGTATTTATATGTGTATTTCTATGCGTTTGTATCGTTGTCTAACACCCTTAACACAAGCAAATAATTTGCTTACTTAAGGGGTAGATCAATTTGTCCTGATATTATTATTATTATCTAATCACATCCACATGCTAATAATATTGACATCAACAAAACTTAGTATACTGATTTGAAAAGTCATCTTAAGTCAATCGAAACAATTTAAAATAGATTTGTATTTTTATTAAATGAAGAACAATTTTAATCCATTTCATGATATCGATTGACAGTGATAACTAAAAACTAAACCGCATGTATATAGTAATCCAAGCCTTAAATTGTTAAGATATCTTGATTTAAAATTTTAACTGATACAATCTCTAGTTGGCAATGTTAGTAATCTCATCCAATCAAAATTGCGTATTATTTAATCCTCATGACGCACGAAATTATCAATATATTAAGATATGTTGGAAAAAGCAAATAAAATAACAATTGATACGGTAAGGAGTGAAACGGTAGCTAAATTGTTAGAGTGACTGGTTTGTTTCGAATCTCTGTCCGCATCGGTTTTTTTTTAATTATATTTAATTAATTTTTCTTAACTGTTCATTTCGCTGTTTTACGACCGCGCTAGCTTCAAAGTTCTGAACAGATATTTATGATTTTCACCAGGGAGTTAGAACTTTTATTAGAGATGGTTCCTAAAAAACGGAAATTTATAATGTCAACTAGAAAAAAAGTCATAGCAAAAAGAAATTTGTCTATGGGAGTTCCCTTATTAAATCGTCATGCGCTTGCATCAGTATTAATTATAAAAGTCGTGCTAAAAATGTTTAACAAGCCCTAGACATTTTTCTGAGACATCATGAAGAATAAAATCTTGAAATATATATATGAGAATAACCTAACATACATACATTACCTCATATACATTATTATACAATTATCGTTTTAATCTACCTTTTTATATCTTTCATAGTTTATATCTACCTATAATGTTTTAAGCCTCGCTAATGAAACCAGCCTTATTGGTATTACTTGTATCCAATTCGACTCAAAACATAGGTACTCATTTTGTAATAATTTAATTATGATAAGAAGACGATAAACTTCATAATATATAAATGTTAGGAGCGTTTTAGTGCTTAGTCAATTTTATTCTGATTTAGTAAGATCTAAATTTAAGAATGAGTTTTTTTACGTAGTATTCTTTGTACATTTTAACTAACAGCAAAAGAATTCCTTAAAAAAATTATATTCCATTTTTAAAAGTACGTTTATATAATTTACGCAGTTTATTTGAATTTAAAGTAACCTACTTTTTTGTCAACAAGTTAAAGTCAGTCAACCGTGTGCGGCCGCGGGCGGTATCTGGCGGCTTATCTGAGAGAATAATACGAGGGCAAATAATCCCAGTAATAGTATTATTAGATAACTAATAAATTAACAGGTAGAGAAAATGAGTTCCGCATGATAATTCTAAACCTATTTATAATAATTAAAACCTTATATCAAATCGTGCGATTATTATGGTTTTGATATTGTGGTTTTTGAAGATTTCAGTTTACGTGAGTCTGTTTAATGTTAAAGGGTTGAATTAATTTGAATACTATATTTTACTAAATGAACATAAATTTTAATATTAAAGAGGTTTGATCGTTAAGATGAAAATTAGAAAAATACTTTCTTGTTTTACACACAAACATTTAAAACTAAACAATTAAAAAAAACGAATCCTCATCTATTAGACGGGACCCAAAAACTAAATGATTTATTCAACAATATTAATCCTACGTCCACGTCCCACGTATCTGTCCGTCGTTTCGTCTCTATCTCATAAACTCGAGACAATGGTTTACGGTGTTATCTACGGCAATGCATTCTGAAAGCATGTAGTTTAAATATTCAAGCCTTAATGATAGTTTTGGTGATATGAAGGTCTCCTTTAAATGTTAATGTTACATGTTTTATAAATGTTATATTGAAAATACTAAGCAGCCCTCCTTATTTCTCTTTTAATTATTTTAAAAGAAAAACTTAAAACAAATTCCCTTTTAATTCAGTAGTAGTAAGCTGAAGTAGTCAATTGTTTGTTATCTGAGAGGAAAAACGCAATACACACCATCTCAAGATAGTTCACTCGTAATAATTGTTATTAAAACATTATCATAAACCTCTTGTACGTTGTGACATGTGCTGGGGTCAACTGTAGGGGGTCGTGGGGTCATTACCAACCGAATATAGAGGGTGTTCGCGTGCCGATCTAGATATCGCAACCACTCGACTGTAATCGGTTTACTTGCTACGCTTTAGTGTATGGTGCTAGTTACAGGCGATTGGTAAGCATATGAATTGTATACTGTATCTTTTAACTAATAGACACTTCTTTAAAATATACATTAGCATACGTTGAATTACAGATTTTCATACAGTATTCGACGATTAAAGTTGAACGTCACTAGAGATATTATAAATCGTTTGTTATTGTAAAATTAAATGAATTGTAATAACTAGGTATTTAGTTACAAATGTAATGTCATTTAATTTTTCCTAAAATATATATAGTGTACAAAAGGTCAAGTGTTAAGAGTATTTATTAAAAGGACATGAATAATATATTTAGTAAATAGGTTGAGAATAAGAAGTCACTTATGGCTAGATATTCTAAAGGTGAAAATTTTAAAATAGATTCCTATTTTTGATTACAAGGCTAATGATTCTAAGACAATCTTTGCGTGGATGGGAATGGTTTACAATGACAATATTGGGGTAAATGATCAATTAAGATTACTTCTGAAGATTAAATTCTCTTCAACTCTGGAAACGAGTACCTACTCGTCAAAGTAAGAAATAATAAAAGTATTAAAATTGTCAGGTTAAAATAATTAAAAATAGCATTGTAGTATCATCGTTAAAAATTACTTATTTGTCGATACTACTTATAAGTTAGACCACACTCCATACCTCGGGTAAATGCAGGTGACTTGCAAGGGTTTATTAGCAACCACTTTAGTAGCAGCTATTAATGAACGAGAGCAAAGCCCACGAGCTCTTAGTGCCATTATGTAAATACACTGTTACAGATTTATGAAGCCTATTTGTCACACTTGTTCAGAATGTCTTAATGGTGGAGTTATACCTCAACCTTTTTAGTGTTACACATAATATATGTGATATGATTTAGGCATTCGAATTTTGTTCTTTTTGAGAATTGGTAACAAAGCTATTTATATATTTTAGACGCTTAACAAAACGTCAAGGGTTCAAATTTGATGGGGCAACCCGGATTTATGAATGGACCCGCCCCATGTGGATTGTTCCGATGGCTATGTGTACTGTCAGTACGGTATCTCTGTGAGCCTACTGATAGATGCCATTATTCAGACTTTTGTTGGCAGACTTGGATTCATGATGGGCCGTCTTTCAAGGTTGTCTTACGCGCCAGTTGGGGGAACTGCGGAATCGAACACCGGCCGTCCTGCTGGGTCGTGTTTGACCTATCCCTCCTCCCTCTTTATACATATTACTTGATACTTTGGATTCGGTTAATTATTTGAGACGTCCGTTCTAAAGACTGAAAGCCTAATAATTATTCATACACATACTCAGACTAACTATAGCTCTTTGTCAAAGGTTTTTAATTTATTACATTGAAGAATGCGATAATTTAAATGTTACTGACCGCTTTGGTTTGATACGAGAGAAGTTGCACGTTGAAACTTTAACTAAAGCAGCAAAAAGAAAAACAAAAACGAAAAAGAATCATAAACAGGCCGTTACAAGTTATATAGGACCCTTAGAACATGTTCGGAGATTTTGAAATCTTAAGCTATTTACTAGCGTTATTTTGGTTTACAGGCGGTATATATATATATATATATATATATATATATATATATATATATATATATATATATAAGATTTAGGTATATCTACATAAAAGTTCTTCAAGATTCTAAATTCGTTCACTTATTAATTATTGATTTCAGCTTCAGATTATTATTTTATTTTCTGGCATGGCTTTATAACATAAAAAATGGTCCGTAGAATTTCTGATTATTAAGTCCCATTTTTAAACTAAACTTGTTAGTATTTTATATAAAACAAAAGGAAATCAATATCTCGTATCGTGATAAATTACATAGTAAGTTTTTCTTGCATTATATGAATATGTTTAAAGTAAAAAATGTATAGGAAAGGAATTTAAAGAATTGACATTATATTATCAACTTTATGAGTTTAAGCTTAAGATGTAAAATTTGCTAATTTGATTTCTTCCATTATATTTCACCCGTCATGCGACAGACATGTTTCAACCAGAAAATGACAATGTGAGATATCCCTTCTTCGACAAATTTAAATTTGCACCCCCTAATTTTAGAGGTAGCCTTAATTTAATGATATAAAGTTTTAATTCGCTTGCAACATATTTTAAAATTGTGTAGTTATTATTGCCAAGTGTCCCTGGAGGTTTGAAGGTACGCATTGTGGCAGAATAGATAAGATCGAGTCCGTACGTGTGGTCTTTAAGGATATGAGTCATTTAGTTTACAATTTAGTGCTTAAGTCGAATAAAAACTAATTATTTCTAACTATTACTTAGTATTACCTAAGGCCTTCTCAAATTGTTCTAAACGATTGTATGGGAATGTAAAGTTACGTACATTTTACTTCTAATAAAATTCAATTATGCGCGTTTTAGTCCACTTATCAAATCCCGGTCTGTGGCTGAATGTATAAAGTAAAATTCCGAAGATCCTCAGCGCAAACCCCCAACAGCTAGTAATACTGAGCATGATTTGCAAATGTATTCATTGGAGGCGAGATTACAATAAAATTACACCAATTTGTCCCGTCAGTGTTAGCCCGCGGTTGACATTGGTCTGCTTCGTCACTGTGACTCGCTTGTCTGCGTAAATATTTATATGTAACTTTATATTAAAGCGTTCTTTTGTCAACCATGTATTAATTTATTTAATATTTTTGTGATTTTATTTTATTACAAAAACAGGTTCCATTTTGAATTAAACTATACTACTTCACTGTGGTATGTTAAGATATTTATTATTTAGGTATTTTTTTACACCTATACACACATACACTCACCCACGAACACAAACACACAACAGTGTTAATAGTAATACAATAGTTAAAACCAATGTATATTGTATAAACGTATCTAAAGAAATAATAATAAGTATTCCGGTGGATTTAGTGCTACGTGTTTTTCAATTGAATTAAATTACTTAGCATAGTTATTAAGTTTCATGTAACGTTAATCTTTAGGTCAACGGAAATGGATTGCTCATTTTATAAGCTTTTTAAAATTTATATTTATTAAAAAAATATTACGACTTAGTCATCAAAATTTTATATTCATTACATTCGTACATATTAATATCGTTAATTATTACACATTAATTTATATTGACCATGTAAATATTAATAAATCATATTAACTATAGAAATTTATGAATAATGGAATCCAATTAGACATGTGTGCAAATGTTGGGTATTTTAAGGATATTACCTGAAAAAAAAAGTGTCTCAAGCAAAGAAATGACATTTAAAACGGGTAAAGTAAAACAATTTCCCCCAATTCAGTTGCGTGTAATTACAGAAACAAATACAGATATGCAGAGGCTTAGTAGCAAGTTGGTTGCGTGTATAAATGAGTATTTTTGGGCCACTTATCTACGCCATGGAGACTCTTGACAGCGAACTTGAATTGCCATTCTAACAATTTGGATGTTTGTAATTTTATTGTTATATTGCTATTTTGTCATAATAATTCATGGTAAGGTATTTACTAACTATATATATCAAAGGTTACACGGCTATTTTGTCGAAGCGGTTTTTTTTTCGAAATGGTTTTATACCTATAAATAATAATAATACAGGACAAATTACACACATTGATCTAATCCCTAAGTAAGCAAATTATTTGCTTGTGTTAAGGGTGTTAGACAACGATACAAGTAGATACATAGAAATACACATTATAAATACTGAGAATATATTTAATAAACAACCAAACCCCGAAATACAAACACCTATGCTCATCATAAGCATGCCTATCTTTGTCACTGCCCCTGATGGGAATCGAACCCGAGCCCCATTGCGTTGCCATACGTCAGGCGTCTGCGCTAATCACTCGACCAATAGGGCGGACAGTACATATTTGGTTGGAATCAGCGATTTTTTCTGACTATGACCTTCATAACTTCAATTCCTACCGTCATAACTTCTTTTCTCAAAAAATATCACCCTGGAATAGGCGATAATAATATTATTATAAAAGTCATTACGAATTTGAATATAATGCCAATTAAACTTTTAACGAATTCATTTCTAAGAAATCTAAAAAGCTTACTTATCATTGTAGTTCAGTTAATTAATTCAAAATCGTAATAAATTAAGCATTAAAAAGGTTTTCGTGAATATATTGTAATAGAAAATCCGTAGATGAAGAAAATACGTTGATTCATTTTGAGATTATCGCTTTCCGACAAAACTACGTCACATTGTTTTAGACTTTAGATTTATAATATATGATGTCTTGATATAAATCAATCGAAAATGTAAATATATATTTTTTGTTACGTAATACCCTCGTTACATCTGTAGCAGGTCTTTAGTGTCAGACACCAGTGTCTAATAAGTCACTAGACTTTGTTTTAACGTTTGATTGTTTGTCGAGATCACGATCATCTTACGATGCATGCAGGGAGGAAACACACGCTCTCGTAGACAACATTACTTGAAGTTGTTAAGTTTGTTATTGTAATTAACGATATCTATAATATTATCTTTGTCTTTTGTAAAATATATTAAACACAGAGAGTTTTAGTTAATGATAAGGACTTCATTTATTTGAATAATGGTCTTTTTCATTTTGCTCATATGAATTACTGACCAAAAATAGAAAGTTTAGAATCGAATAAACTACAAAATGAATATCAAGTTTATGGTTATAAAAACAAATTTATATTTTATTTCTAAGAGCAAACATCATTTAGATCGTATCGTATATAATTGTATCTAAGAACGTAAAGATGTAGTGGCTCCCTCAGTCACAGTGTCTGTCAGTCAGAGAGCGAGTCAGAGGTCACACCTCCAGCGTCTGACACATCCAGCCAAATAATTTGACTTAACTCAGTTTGACATAATGTACTCGTGACTTAATACCCTCCAGATATTAACACAATTCTAACCAACGGTTAACCGTTACAATATTTATTCTTTGCATTCATATTTTGCCAATAAATAAAAAAATATATGTAAAGATTTTCAGATGACTTGTTAAGTTCAAATTCAGTTCGCACTAAACTCGTATTCGATAATATTTAGTGCGGTATAACTAGGCTTGAAAATATAAAAAATATATATAATTATTTAAGTAATTCCCTGTTTTGATAAGTAAGATAATATACCTATGTTTCTATAAATTGCATAATGTAGGTACGGAACTATTCATTCTTATATTTATTCGCACATGACCAAATTTCAAGTGAGAGTGTCTTACTATAAAACTGTATGGCATAGGTTACAACTACACACTGACAGATGAAATAAAGTTACATTTAATTCAGATGTAATTGATGTGTTTCCTAAAATAAACTTGGCACATAATTAATTTAATTTTCACTTATGGAATATAATACCTATATTAAGATGTCAGTAATTAATGATGTTAACTACTTTACATTTAAAATAAATGGAACTCTATATTTTTTCAACAGGTTTCCTTATCTATACATATAATAAAATTGTGACTGATCCATTTCTGTCCATGGAAAATATTAAAAAATATTGTGATATTTGAATTTATTTTTACTTTATTATAATAATTTTCACTTTATTATATTTACTTATTTATATGTTATGTATTTCAAGTTTCAGATTTGCTTGCAAACATATAATTTAGTTTGTTTCATAAAATCAAACAGAGGTTTTTTCGTTCTTCTCGTTTTGGCATAGATAAGTTATTCACTCTCACGAGCAAAAGGTTAGGTACTTGGGGTGAAATATTTTGTGAATAATCACTAAAATTGTTATGTAATTTAAGGTAAGTCGTTTAATATACATAGAATTGATAAAAATATTTATTTTGTTTTCTTACTGTTTCTTTTTATCAATATCTCATATCGTTTAGAATAACTTTAGAAAAAAAGTGTATTTTATTTTTTTTAGCCCTAACCCCTTAAATTAACTTAACGGGCGATTCGTTCTTAATATTACTTAAATGTGGAATTAAAAGCAAAATTGCTATCATTGTTTTAGTTGTTAAGTTATGTCTATATACTAATGGTTAATTCGGGATTTCAATAGTTTAATTGGTACCAGTATTCAAGATTATTGTTCTGATCCTAGCTAAGCAAATATGTAGTATGTTTCTTCATAACTCTTGCAGCCTCCATTTCTGTTAGAAAAAAGCAAACTATATGCTTATTATACGCATTGTTCGTTATATAATCAAAGCGTGTACCAAATATGGTATACTTAGTCTGTGGGTACCATTTGAATGTTAATTAAATTAAATGCGCTCTACGAGTTCAAAGCCCGCTTTTTAAGTTGCTAAGTTGACTTATAATGGACAATATTCTGTAGTCCGTCAACGATGTTTGCTAACGAGGAAGAGAAAAAGGAGACGGCGAAGAAGAAGGAGAAAGCGAATAAACTCGTAAAGATAGATTACTATGACATAATTTTGAGTAAAATAGCTGCATAATTTTTATATGTTATAAGATAATGCATGGCTACAGTCCACCTGATTGTAAGCCGGAGGAAATTTAGCCGAAAGTGGCATTAAATAAGTGAAATATTGAGTTATAATTTACCATTTACCTGAATGCTACAGTTTAACAATTAATGATACGTTTAATAGGCAAATTCGAGATACAATCTATATTGGTACATAATACGTATATAATATATATGAGTATTAATAGTTATATCATTTATTTTCATGTGTGTATGTTTGTTTGACATGTGAAATAATATTAGGTAGTTTAAGGACCAATTAACTACTATTCCGCAGCATTCGATTTGTTTTATAATTTATACAAATACGAACTTTACCGTGAATATAATTTAATAAACATATTGTTTTTCTTATTCCTCTTATAAATTGGTTAAGTAAAGTCTACTACGAATTTGAGTATTCAGAAATTAATTTATAACATTGTCAAGATTTGATGAAGCAATTTTAAAATTTAAATGTGACAAACTATAAAATGTGTCAATTAAACATAGCTAATGTAGTTAAGTGGATGAATCTGTCTGTTATTTGTTATTTAAAGACAGAGCAGACTTGAAAATCCATTATTTCACTGATGGGTTTCACTCGTGATCTCGGAATTGGTTGTTTATAATATTATATATAAAGTCTTGGAAGAGTATTTTTTTTTTGTAAATGTATACCTACCTTAAACTTTATTGTAATAAACTAAGCTAATTAGAGAAGAAATACAATGACCAGTAGGTACATTCTATATACATCTACCCATGATGTTGGTATGAGGGTGAAGCAGTTCTATAAGTACATATTATATTTAATTTTGATAATTGAATTTTATACAAATAATAATAATTAATCGTAAAATATTAAGATTAATTATATCTGATATAAAAGGAATAGGCAATATACTTCATCAGCTCTAAAAGATCTAATTATTGATGAAGAAAAATAGCATCAAAAGAAAAACTTATGAGTTACGTTGAGGATAAATCTTACAAATATACCACTTTAAATATATATATTATTATGGAAACCAAAACAAATTTAGATAAAATGTGAAGTGTGATTTAGGTTTTATTTTGATATGACGTAGGTTTAAATTGGCTTAATATTGAGATAAAAGTGTCTAAATTCTGTCAATTCTAAGATAATATCAAGAATTAACGGAATCACATTTTTTAGCATCGATAAGGAATGTTCTGAGTTAGAGTGTTTCGGTAAACAATAGTTATAGATATTACTTGTTTTATCCATGTGGCGGGAAAATTAAAAAAAAAATAATGACGTACGAAATTTTAAACTTAAAATTTATAGTTTCAAACTTACCGGCAGGTTTAGGGACATTCCTCTTGACTTGCATCCACTTGTATGTGGGGACAGTCGAGTGAGAAGGATGAGGCTGATGGCCAACGTGATGCAGCTCGCCCTCCCGGGGGAAGCCTTCCCGTAACCCTTCTCGCAACCCCCCAAACTCTTCTTTAGGTGCGTAGGGGTCGAACTCACCGCAGGGCAGCGGCGACCCTGAGTGGTTATATTGCATACTGGAGTCATCCACAAAATGCATGTTATACTTGGTTTCTAAAAAATGATTGTCTAGTTTGTGTTCGTGCATGTGCATTTCTTCCGGCCTTGGTAATTCTTCTCTGTGCTTGAAGGCCTCCGGGTGCGGTGGCAGGGAATGAATCGGATAATTTTGCTGAAGTTCGCCATAGTCTAGATTTGTATAACATAGACCTGTGTCGGTACTTATAACTGGAGCGGCTTCGTGTGTCGCCTGGCCGTGTAATATTGGTTCATAGTATGGTGTCGGTTCATAGTATCCCTCGTGGTAGCCCTCGTACTGGGGCTGGTAAGCCACCCCCTGCTGGTAGTACTCTGCGCTGTATCCGTTCTGCTGATTGTTGTACATCCCGACGTCCATAGTCATCATGTTTGTCTGCACTATGTCTATCAATATTACATCACACACATCACTACGTCAACGTGAACGCGATTTCGTACCGTATTTCGGTATCGAACCTACAGCGGACTAGTCGCGCCGCGCTATCGATCGTCCGCACGTCAGGTGAGCCGACGAGCACTGATCGCGTTCACGTATAACGAAACAATTTTTCTCAAACACACCTAAAACTTTAATATTCTGTCTCTATCTCACGCTATCTGACACACATGGGTGAAAGGGACGGAGCAATCACCGCCGTGATGCAACTCTGCGATAAGTGGATAAGAAACGTGATTTTTAATGAAATTTTCTTGTTAAAGCATTCTTTAAACGACAGCGGACCGTGGTGCGACTGAGCTTGCGTGGCTCGCGAGCAGGTAGAGCAATGTTCTGAAACTCTATTTACGAAGGGCGGGGCGTGGTGTCGAGGTGGAGCTGAGGGGTACTCTTGACCAATCGGAGAGTAGGATTAGACTCTACATTTAGTATTGGTCGGTGCGAGATAATAGTTGCGAATCTGGGAGGCTGGATGCAAGTAGGATGTTTTTTATTTACCGCTTCATGTACGGTCCGGTGCGGAGTTTACGTGAAATACTTCAATTTATCCTCGTGACGTAAATCGATTTCAAGGTGTGAACAGTTTACTTTTCTCTTTTGTTGTCAACTTGTAGGTAGCTTTTATATAGCCCGTGTCAAACCATTCAGCTTTTATTTGACATTGACATCTATTCTTATATTTACTTGTTGGAACTAAATAATTGATTGCACTTTTTTAATAAAATAAACTAAAATTCATGAAATGTGACATATTTTTATATATTACATTAAGACTTTATTTAAAGATCGCAAATAGTTTTTATCCCTGTACCTACCTAAATAGAAACCTTCTGCAGTTAATAATGAGATAAAAGTTGCATTTGGTATTTTTTAATCTTGAATCAAACTTTTAAATGACGCAAGGTATCGCCCTCTATAAATTTTAAATAAATATGTAATGTACAAATTATTGCCACAGGAACCCTATAACAATAGAACCTGTAACCTTTTGGAAAACCGTTCCGTCGCTCCGTCAATCGAGCTACAGCTACCAGTCTCGATGAATCGACCATTCCATTCATAATCAAATTTATCAAGACATCTCTTCCATATTTATATAAAATTTAAATAAGCTTAACATAGCAATAGAAAAGAATTTAATACAGAATATTTTTTTTAATATTCTTACAATTGAATTAAACAATACATGGGTATAGTTGTATCTATTTCAGCAAAATTTATTTAATATGATTATGTAAAACACGTAGCTATGTAAAATAACAGATTTTTTTTCGTTAACCTTACTTACAATTAGAAAGAAGCTTTTTATTCTATGGAAAAACTGTTACATACATACTTACCTATCACAATTTATTAATATAAATATAGTAGGCAGGTAGTACTTAACTACTCGTAACTACCAGTAGTAAACTGATAGACTTTCTATAAACTTTATTGTTTTGTAATTTTAGTGTTACCTTTAAACATCCTATTAAGCATTTTCATTTATTTGCCAGTCTGTTTGAATGCCTAATACACGCGACTTTAAAATTAAGTATATTTTATATAAAGATTTTATTCGTGATTTAGTAACTGGGTACCATACAAAGATGTATCTTATATTTTGTTAAGATATTTGGAACTTCTTGGTGCGTTCCTGATTCAGGTCTTAAAATTTCGTAATTCCTAGGTAGGTATAACTAAATACTATGAAGGGTATTCATATACGTAAAATAATACGTATTTGCTTAAAAACATATTAATTCCTATAGTCCAATCTACAGCACAATATTTGACCCACAATTCGATATCAGAAGATCTGGCGCTTTTTGGCAAATTGGATAATGAAATGGCCGCTTAATGATTATGTATAAGAACCCTGCTGGATATTTCTTTCTATGTATATATATCTTTTAAGTTCATATCATATAATAACACTTTATTTTATATATATGTACTTTAAAAATATATATAGGTACATAATACTACTATGTAGGTACATAATTATAAACACTTACTGTTTATAATTATTGGTACAGATGGATTTGTCAATATAGGTATATTTTTAAATAGCAACAAACTAATTTTCGTGGGTAGATACATACTTATTTAAAGATTAAGATACGTGGATATACCTAGATTTGGGAAGCGTACTTAACTTACATAGGTACTTAACCAATTCAAAATTCAAAAGCTACCCATAATATATTATTTAAATATGGATTATCTTTATCTAGGCATTCCCGTTCCAAATTTCCTTTTTAAGCTTTTTCTTTGCATCTTCTTGCATATTTTTTGGAATTATATTGGGAACCTCTAAGTAAGTCCAATCTATATATATATATATATATATATATATATATATATTCAAACTATTAAACTAATAGAAAACGAAGGCTTAGTTTAAATAAGTTTTGTATATTTTCACCAAAAATAATTGCAGGTTAAACCCAGAAAAACTCTTTTATACTATCTAATAATTATTGACAAAGATGTTATATGTTGAAAACTCTATCTTTTCATTTATAGATTATGTTAATAAATAATACTAAAGATTTGGCAAATCCAAAGGCGGTTATGAACTAGCTTATCGTAAACTATGCTACCTTCACAGTCGCTGGTCGGGCATTTTTATAAACAATAAAACGTTACAAGAACTCTCTCCTGTAGTGCTGTCAAAAGACAAAGTTATAGATAAAGTGTTCGATACACCTTCAACTAATCTCCGAGTTAAATATAATTGTCCCAGCGAGAACATCCTTCCCGGTGACAGCAATGAGATGATTCTGATCTCACAACCAGCTTTCGAAAGAAAGGGGCACATGGCAGACTACATGTATATGACCTTTATTCCAACACAGTAGAGTTGAAATTTTGCAATTATTTTATTATAAAGTTATACATTATAGTACTTATGTCCGATGGTTAAGGTTGAGTTTTTATTGGCAAAGTTTATAATGGAGGTTGTTTTAATGAGCTTGGACGTGTTAATGCTCCAGACGAGACAGATAACGCCATGAGATGTAGTGATGTACTGAATAATCGATGAAACTTAATAAACATTTTAAATCATGTAATATTGAAAAATCTAAACCTAACCAAAAATATTATAAGCTAGTTCTGGTACAGCCGGTACAAATATATAAAACGCATTACAAAATATTGATTGCAACATTATACAGCCGGGATACATTTTTTAATTGAATCTTGATATAATTATTACAAAACTATGTCACCCTATGTATTATCATCCTATGTAGGTATACGTCTTTGTAATTATTAAAATTTTCTAAATGTGGTACATGAAATATAAAAATAAGTAAAAAATAAAACTAGAATGAGTGGTTATTATAATAAACCGGTATACAGTTTAAAATATTAATATAATGAAAATAACATATATTCACACTCTTTAATCGATAAGCATCTATCGACCTCTCACTCCCCTATTCAATTAAGTTGTAGTGTTGCAGTCCATCTCTTTTCTTCTCAGAAAACTTGTAAATATTTGTCTCACTCGCACATCAACGGAAGCACTCGTTTTGAACCAATGATCACAGCGGTTCGGGCAGAAGGGTTTCAATTATTGTTTTTTTTTGTTAAAATTAAATAAATTACACATTGAAAATACCAAGCTATTTAGCGAAAGTAAGAAAGGGATGACAGATCGTTATTTAACCATAGGTTTATAAAATGTATCCGCCATGTTATGTGTTGCCTGTTTATTTGAATTCAAGGAATAATATAAATAAATTTCAAGGATGTTGCAAATAATTATTAACAACTACTGTCGTTTCACGAGTTTGTTTGGGAAAAAAACCAATGTTGAAATCATACCAAAGTTTAACACCAATTTGACACAATTGTACATTTTATTACATATTTTATGGTATTTTAATGATTAAAAGTTCTCAAAAGATAAAGGAGCTTACTGTATTTTTGTCAAAGCTTCTAAAGATAAGTTACATAATACAATAATTTAATAAAGTTCCGATTCCAATGCCATTACTGTCCTCCCACTAGCACTTATCTAAGAAAAAAAGAGCTTCTTATCGACAGACAACCGGACAGACGATGTCTTCATACACAAAACAATGCCCTATCATTTTACACGCTATTAAAACCACAATTTTCAAGCGAATTTCAACATTACACCCTGTAAGTAGAGTACAAAATAGAATGCAAGAATAATTGATTTAGTTTGTTAATGCTTAATTGAATTTGAACTGTAATTGATTAAAATACGGCTCAAAATATGTTACAGACTTCAAAATGTTTGCAATATTGAAATGGTCTAACTCTCAAGAACTGAGAAATAGAAAAATCTATTTTAAGGGAACGAGATAAGGTCGAAAATGGACTGTTTTGTGAATTAAAAGGGTTATTAGCCATTATTGAATAAGCATATCACATTGTTGTGACGTGCTCTTTGATTAATAATGGAACGAGTATGTTCAGTTTTTCGAGTAACGTTTTTAAACCGATTTTGTCATCTTTTCTTTATCGCCTTTAATTTTTTTTTATGATTTCTTTGAAACGACGACTTGCTTCGTGGGATTAATGCATGAATGTGGTATCATTTAATTTATAGTTATTGGTTTTAGTGAAATAATTATTTTTGTAGTTTAGAACAAAGATGTAGAAAAGAATGCAGTAATAACTTGGATTGTAGAAGGTTGTTAAAGTTTGCTGCGGCCTGGCTCGAACTATTATGAAATATGATATATTAAAGATAAAATACATCTTAAAATATTTTACAATCCATAAAAAAACTATTATACGTAAGATAAATAAGTAACTTAAAAAAATACATTAAACAATGATTGATATTAGATACAAAATGTTACTCAGATAATATATTACAAAAAACAACGTCTTCATAAAGAACTTTTACAACTTAATAAAGTAACTTTGTTTTGACATTTCAGTAATCAGTTAATGAGTAAAAAGTAACATGTAATCAATCTTGTAAATTACTTTATAATATAATTGCGGATTTAGTCAGCAATTGTTTTTTTTTGCACTTTTTACAGAAGCTTTATTTTTATTATTTGTTTTTCTTTGTGGAAATTTATTAATTCCATTTAATTTTTAACGGGTGTAAGATTAATTTTAAATAAATATAGAATGAAAAATGAACAGATACGGGCAGGGATTCGAACCTGCGCCTCTTGAGAAACCGTCTCAAAGTTCTGCCAATTGAAATACCGTATCGCTGCCCGTTTTTTTTTAACTGTGGTGACATCTACTTGGCTTCTTTTGAAAATCTTAACCAATGTTTCTAACTTTGCAATTTAAAATTTAAATAAGCTTAACGTGGCTTATAATGATTTCATCATATAAAAATGTAATATCTTAATAGAAAAAGCTTAACTTAATAATAGTCTCAGTTAAAAAATATTAACGCTTATTTAATTTAATTTAGTTATTAATAATATAGTGTAAATAATAACAGTTATATAATTACAACTTAAGGTAGTCCTCCACTATCTTCATAAGTTTCCCACGAGACGCAGTAACCCTTACAAGCTACAGTTATCAGCATCATGACGGATCGCCTCCCAGCGGACTTGCTGGAGAACTGCAGATCTCTGATAAGTCTCGATGGCTCGGTAGTTGAACGTGTAGCGGAGACAGTAGGTTCGATTTTTTGTTTTTTTTTTATTACATTAAATTTTGTTATGTGTTTTGTTTTTATTTATATACTTTTTCTTGTGCTATATAAAAGATCAGTTAAGCAAAACAAAAATGAATATGTATATATCATCAGACGAAGAGACAATAATATATTGAAATAGTTAGATAAAAACAATTTATAAATAATTAAATATACAGCAATAGAAATGTACATTTCAAGTTCAAGTTCACGGCATCAAAGCAATAAATCAGCAAGCTAGTGATTGCCTCCCAGCACGACTTCCCACGGCCATACATTACTAAAATTTTATGACACGGTAATACAGAGACCGCCGCTATGATAACAGATAACATTCACAAATATTTACTATTGATTCCTTCAAAACAATAACGCCGCTTTAGATAAAACTACCGTGTGATTATAGTTAAATTCCTATGTTCAAGGGATCTTACGGACAAATATTAACAAAGACACTGGATAGATCCAAATGTAACCATTTATTGAATATTTCCGCTACGAACCTGGTACCCGTCAGTACGATGGTACATTAACATTAGATGAGTATACACTTGAAAAAAGTGTAAGTACTAGAAAATCCAATGATTTAACTATCACTGTCAAGATCACAGGATCTCGATCACACCAATCTTGAGCTGTCAAAACTGACATCTGTCAACGTGACATCCGCTGTCACTCGTCGTGACGTTGCTGTGTGATTAATTAGTTGACGTAATTGATTTGCTGTAATGTATTAACCCGTTTAATGACGCATCGCAAAATATAGACAAAACTTTCATAGACTTAATTTTGTATTTAAAAGTAAATAGTACATTTGAAAGCCAATAATGAATATAATATTGTATACTTGTTCATCCATTTTTTTTGCAATAAGTCGATCGAAGATTGTAATTTGTATAGCAAAATAGTTAAACTTAAATCCTAGTTTAACTTCTTTCAAATGTTGCAAACAATTTTAACGCATTATGATTATAATAAATATTACGTGGGAATAAACAAAAAATAAACACGGTTTATTTATGTTTTTGTTATAAATTTGTAACCTAATTGAAAATTGGCAAACCTGTTTAAATAGAAGCTTTCGTCTTATGTATAGAATCTAAGTAGTAGATAGGTGGTACTAAGGGATTATTAAAAAACTTATCTAGTTTAGAATCAACTTAATAATTATAAAAAATATATATATATATATATATATATATATATATATATATATATATATATATATATATATATATCTGTTGCAATAATTTGTTATATGAAGCTAAATAATGTTTTCAGATACAAAATAAAAATTACAAGAAGGTCATTGTTAATCGAAGATTGTGTTAGAGATGGTCCGATAAGATAGCTCGTTGTAAAAATCAACATGTTTGATATAATTTGGATGTCGCTGGTATTAT
Source organism: Napeogenes sylphis (assembly GCA_959347405.1). Lineage (NCBI taxonomy): Eukaryota > Metazoa > Arthropoda > Insecta > Lepidoptera > Nymphalidae > Napeogenes > Napeogenes sylphis. The sequence continues at coordinate 14,158,659 of OY365776.1, forward strand.
CGTCCTTATCATTCGAGTGGCTTCCGAGATTAGGTGGCTTCATATTAGTAATATTTAATTTTATTTATCAAGTAAGCAACAGTTTATACACATTCTCTTGTGTAGGATGTTATTGTTCTAGAAACTTTATATTTTTTTTAGTTAATATATATAAACGTAGGTTCATATTATTTGCACTTGACGGGTAGCCCCGTAAGTAAACAATAATTTGTCAAAGTTTTGTGTGATGATACGATAAAATCTAGGTGTTTCTTATCAGTGTTTTAGTTCTCTTATCTGCAAGTCACGAAGTACTTAATTTTATTTTACTTATCCATACGTATAGATATTATCAATAATTTTCAAAAAGTAACACTAATATTATTTACACGAATTATTATGGAGAGCATTGAAAAAAAAATGAAATTAATTTCATTAATAAAAATTATGACATAGTATGATATTATATTTCTAGGAATCATGTAGAAATTTTATTGGAAAAATAATAATAATTCAAAGTAATTACGACACTTACATAATTTAATAAGTCGGACCAATTTAACACAGTTGTAAAGATAGAAAGTACATATTCAAATACCACACCGTCAATCACTATTCACACTAGGATTGCCAAGTTTTTTTGACGAAAAAATACTTATAAAATTGTTTAAATGGAAAAAAAATTAAAGGACAAAAAAGAGTATTAATAATAATTTCAACATTTATTGCCTGAAAAAGGTATTTTTGTGTGCTTTTAGCTCAAACTAATTTTTTTGACTATTTTTCTAAGCTTGTTTGACAATCAACAATTTAATTAATAAACAATTCGTTTCTAATCAAATTTATTACCATTATTTCAAAATGTTCAAATTTAACCTCATTTTTAAAAGACATGTTAGGTAGTATGGAAATCCCGTTATGTTCACTAAAATCATACAATTTTGTCATATAATTAAAAGCTCCTATCAATAAAGAATGAAAAATTATTGATAATTTTAATTAATATTTCGGGTGATGACGTATACCATCACATTAACATCTGACTGACTGAATAAAATGTTAGATACATTTCGTTTAGTAATTATAAATCCTTTCCATCACCTGTTCTAATTTATATGCTAAATAGTTAATTACCAAAAAAAAGTAGAATACTTTATTGTTAAGTATGGTTGGTAACCCTAATTCACACCTACAGAGCTTCCTCTACATAATAAGTATGACACAATATTCTATGAACGTCTCACTTGTTCTTTTAAATTTTTAGCAATAGATTTCATCCAGTTGTTTAGAAAAACTCTCAACTTCTAATAATATATTATGAAATGGTGTGATATTAATATATCAACCATCTATCCTATTATATTTGATAGGATAGTTTTTTTACACAAAAAAAAAATACAAAAGGCAAAATACAAATAAAAATTAACTACAACTACATATTTTATTGTTCAAGAGAGTTAATATTACAATTTGTATTTTGAACTAACTTCTAAGTATGGTTTTAAGTGTAGTGAAGTGTCATAGTAGAGTCGACTGTAGGCAAGTTTTAAGTTGGAGAAGAATCCAAAAGAATTTAGAAAGACTCTAAAAAATTCTTCAGACACATTGTTTTTGTTCTTTCTGCAAGACAGTTACCCGCATGATATTAGATGATATTAGATATATGATATAGCAGCCCTGATTGGAATTATTACTACTTTGCTTATTATGTCACGTTTCTTAAAGCAACATCATTTATAATAATGCTATTGTAAAATCATATATCTTTTTCGTATTTTTAGATTTTTATACTTTTGCATTATCAGCTTTTCCTAAATAATAATAATAACAAATAATAATTTAAATAATTTATGGTCCTTCTTTTATTGTTGTTTATAACCAGTCATGTCAGAAGTGCTCACTTCTGAAATGTCCAGGCAGTCGATTGTGGGTAACAATAATATAGAATTTCTTTCACTTTAGGTACATGCAATAGTAACAACTTTTTTTTAATGTATCGAACTGGTCTCGAACCAGAGACTTGTATATTATAATAGCGATGTTATCGCTATGCCAGATCTTCGTAACTCTCATAATGTTAACTTTCATATATACAATGGATTTTTCTAAATATTGAATGTGGGAAGAAGAAAGATAGAGCGAAATAATAAATAAAACCTATACATAAAATGTTAAGTGGATAGACTTATTTAATTTGTGTCTTTTTTTAAAGATTTATAATATCTTTAAAAATAAACAAGTAGGTAGTTATAAAAAAATATATAACGATTTGTTAAAGTACCCGGTGTCTGTGGTGAATAATTGGATATATCCTGACGAAAGGAATATTTTAAAAGTGTTAACGACTGAATTACCTTACAGGCGCCTTTTAAACCGTGAACATAAGGGAATTATTTTTGTCTGTATGTTTGTATGAATACCCAAGTCGGTAATAAATATTATTTGGTTCTTCCTACTTGGTCATAATTAAAGAACTCCATTATCCCAAAACAAAAAAAAAGTCAGTATCAAAGTCACCCATAAAAATGGCAGTGTCACCGAAAAATAATATTTCAAAAAAAGTCCCGACCGACAGTCTTGTCAAAATCCAACATCAAACTTAAATGTAAAGCATTTTAAACCATGAATATTGGTGATATAGTTTAAAATGAATTGACAAAAATGTTGACGCCCCGTCAATTAATATGAAAAAAAAAATGATCTTGTCTCTCTAATTACGTAGTGATGGAGGCAGTTGACAAGCGCTGAGATAAACAAATAAGAATATTATATTATCCGGTCCGAAAATAAAGGATGTTTTAAAAAGCGCGCAATGTCAAAGTTTTATCAAGATTGGAGCTTGAGCTTTGTCTGTGTGTGTGTTTAATACAATTTATAATATTATTGTTTTGCATTAATAAGTCATCAGTTGTATGCTATTATAACTCATCAGCATTTTGTATTCTGAAGAATTAATTCTCTAAGGACTGCATTCAAATTGGTTAGGTATACCAGTTATTTCGAATGTTATTAAAAGTTCGTGTCACGAAAAGTAAGTTAAAACTAATCATAATAATTTAATTGCTAATTTTAATGTACAAATAATTTCTTTATTGTCTTGTCATATAAAACTTATAATACTTCGTACTGAAATTTTTTTAAATAAATATTGTAAATTACCTTCAAATATAATTAGCCGGGCGAGCGATTTTCGGCATTAATTTGACCGCGAACACGGTTAGGGCAGGTTAGTATTAGGGTTCTTTGAATAACCTTCGATAGTAATATCACAAATGTAAAGGTTTGTATGTTTTTCTGTCAATAATTCATAATTATCTTTTTTATATAGATTTGTAGATAAAAATAGATTATGATCTGGAAAAAGTATTTTTTAATCGTGGAAAAATACGATAATTTGCTTTTGCTGTTAGATTTTTTAAATTGTGTTTTGTTTCCGGTCTAACGTCTTACCGAAAGTGTCACAACAGATTGTTCTAAAACCATCTTGCAAAAATCATGTTTATGAAAAGACGAGTTAGATGAAGTGATATAACAATTAGTATTTATGAAACGTTTGAGTCTCAATCGCATTTAAAGTAACTCATGAAAGTTTCATTAAGTCACGTAAGTCAGTAAAACTGAAAATCTTTATTAAGATACCTTATTATATCTAAAACTTTTTATAAAATTGTAAAGTTTTTGGAACCGAAATTAATTTTAAATTTAGATAAATCTACGGAACCAAATGTTAAAATAGGTTGTGTTGTCTGTGTTTTCTTGATGTAACCCGACCCGGGTCGCTTACAAGTTTAGTGTATTGACGTTGTAAGCATCGAGACACAGACACGCGCCGGTATCAAATCACATTTATATATAAAAAGATAACCCTTTGGAGTAAAAAAGGGAAATACAATTTTAAAAGCTTATTTTTTGTGTTCGTGACAAAGAAGACATGTATTTAACTAATAAAGAAATTAAAAATGTTATGCAATAATGTTAAGATAAACAATAACTAGTTTTCTTATAGACTATACTCTATTTTTGAAATCAAAAATATATTTTACTAGCGAACCCAGCCCGCTTCGCTGGGCTAACCCTTACTTTGTCTGGTGGCGAGTTACATCAATGGGCATAGCATATTCGTTTTCTTCGAGGAAAAATACACGGTCATACCAATTTTTATGACAATCGGTTGAACGGGGCGGAAGTCTATATTTGTCAGCGCCGCCTGGTGGCGAGTTACATCAATGGGCATACCATATAAACTTTCTCCGTGGAAAAATACATATACATACCAATTTTCATAATCATCGGTCCAATAGTTTCTGAGTTCATCGATTTCATATATACAAACATCCTTCTATATATATATAGATTATTTATTATTAAGATTAAAACCCAAGTATCATATTAGGTATATTTTTCTAACAAATCATTTATCAGACAGAGATTACAGAAATCCATTGTGATTTGCGAAAAGATCATACATAACTTGGAGAAAAAATACTACAATCAGGATATTATAAATCTCTAAGCGCTCCTCCTAAACACCTTCCTCATTTCATTATACAATCTACAGTGCACTATTTGAGGCCAAAAAATAGACAGTACAATTTTTCGCTAATCAGATGGGACCTACTAGCTAACAGCCAATGCTAAATTAGTTTGCTAGTTGACCTAGCACTTAATATATAGCATAACGATTATGCTGTTTTCATAATAAATTGAACTCATTCCGTTTTTACTTACAAAGTGTTGTTGCTTTAAAATATAACGGAAATTAACAGTTTTTTTCAGAGCTTGGTCCTTGGGGAGATAACGGCAAGAAACTCCGCGGTATATAGCTAAAGTCAAACCCAGAGTTACCACCTTCCACATTGTAGACAAACAACACTGTGGATTCTTGCCAAACTACATGTAATAATAATAATATGTAAGTATTAATCAGAGTTTTTGTGTTTTTTTTCTTTTTTTTTGTCTATGCTGTTAGCTAGCCCTGTTGGAGTTTTTTTTTGTCTATGCTGTTAGCTAGCCCTGTTGAGACCCACCCTTAAAAAGGGGGGGCCAGATGGGCCCCCTTACAATTAAGGGTACTAATAATATTTACAGTACAAGATATAATAAGATTTTAATCTCACAATCACATGGACCACGGGTTTTAGGACTACAGCCAATGTGGTAAAAACAGTTTCAGAACTATATATCCTCCGTTACAATACCCACATTCTGGAAACCCATCAGCGTGTGAACTTGACCACCTAAGCTTAACATTACATATTTCCTTCGTTCAGTTCCCCCTAACATTAGCCCTACATGTGTATACATAAAATTAAATTGTCATTGTCTATATGTCTGTATGTCTTAAATTTTTGTATGTCTGTATGTTTGTGCAAGCTAATCTCAGAAACTGCTAGACCAATTTGGATGAAGTTTTCGGAAATATATTGTCACTGACTTTACCTTACATTAAGTTTTTTTTTAATTTAAGTTGTTTAACAAATAAAGAAGTTAATAATTTCTTATTTTCGTACCATTACGGTAAGACATTTTTTTATTGATATAATGGTCCTACTCTCAGGGAATAGTAAAACCCTTTCCAAAAAAAAAAGAAACTATAATGGACTTCATACTCTGTATAAATCAACTGTGATTAAAAATTTAAAAAATAATAAAAATTAACTAGAAATACACGCAAACACTACTTGCCGGAGTTTGATGAAAATTTGAACGGGTACGTTTTAACGAAATAGAAATCTATGCGTACGAACTCGCAGGCTCAACTAGTATATATATTAAAACTGTTTGTCACAGAAATAAACTAATCTGGAAATCTGAAAACTTTAAATATATATTTTGTCAATGTTTTTGTTGTAGTTTAAAACGAAATGTCATTTTTATTTAGACAGGACATTCTTCATTGATAAATGGAATGATAGCAAATTCTGCACCGGAATTTGTATTCCCGGAGGAGTTGAGATATTTAAAGGTAAAGAGATGAAAATTTTGAATGCCTCATCGTTAACTATCAGCAAGCGATTATAGTCAGTAGTTTCATAGAAATAACGATTAATTTATATGATTCTGAATCATTATTAAACTTTTGCAAATATGTCTATTTATTAGCTAATTTAAAAAGAACCCTATTTAAGGTTAATAGAGTTTAGAATTGATTTAACAACCATTTGTATCAATGGTTAATCTGTAAGTAGGGTTGTATTGAATTAGCCACGCGCTGACGGTTGGTGGTCGGTGTTTGAAGGCTCTTAAAGGCTTAATATTGTAATATCTTATTTGTGTTGTAAATGTTCATTGTTGGAGAGACATACTTCAAGCATCCTGTTATGTATAGGTCGTTTGTAGTGGTTTTAAAGATATAGGTATATTTATGAAATGTATATCTCTATATTAACTGTTGCCATGTTAGATATTAATATTATACAACGTCTGGGTTAATGACGTATTATTTATCTAGTCTATATTTAAGTACTTAAATTTATTTCTGCGAAAAAGGTGAACTAATTTTCAAGTACAAGTCCAAGTTAACAATTTTTTCATCTGTTCGTATTGTTATTTGAAATTTGAGAACTGACTAACTCACTCACATTCGTACCTACTCGTCTACTCGTACTCACTACTATAGGAGTTCGTTTAGAAGTGTATACAGTATTATTGCCAGTGAGATTACAAGTAAATAATGAAAATTCATCATCATCGATTGTTATTGCAATTAATTATAACCTGAACTAATTATTGTCTTTTCGGCGTACAATTTCTCCTACTATATACTTTTACCATACTAAATAGTCAAAACTGATGAGGGTTTATGGCATATGCAAATTACTTTTAAATAATATATTTATAATATATTTAGATTTAGATCCGATGTTATCATTTATACTTAAAGCTAATATATTTTTTGTACGGAACATATCATATGTTAGTTTGCTCGCTGTGCGTGGTCTCGTGGCAGCTGCAATTTCCTGTGTGTCAGTTCTAATGCTAGTATCTCGATGTTTAACTAAAACCGACTTAACTGTAAATACTGAGGGAATACGAATTAATAAAGGAGAATTACTTTCTTTCAAAAGATAGCTCTGTGAATTGGGAAATCTTTTTTGTATTCTAAAGAAATTTGTAACACTCCACTTATGCGACGTAATTATTAAAAAAAAATACCAATCGAATAAGTAGAAGTCGAGAAGAATGTCTTAGGACGGATCTAAAGTAGGTATGCCCTAGATATAATTGTAACTTTGTATGTACCTAATTCTATAATAATTGCTATTTAGGTCTAGGATTCACAGAAGTTGGAAAACGGTAGTTTAGTTAAGAAATTGTGTAACTTAAAAACAATCTAAATACTTTATGACGATGATGCGTTCCTTGCTCGTCTTATTAAAGCAACGTAATATATTATTTGTATTTTAATTAAGGGTTATTTGTATTCGGTTGCACCTTGATTTAGTCTTAGAGAAGAAAACAGTTAGATGAAAAGAACAATGCTGTGATATAACATTAAGAAAGATTGCATGTTCGGGTTAATGGTCAACAAAATGACGAGTTGTCCATCCATTGGAGATGAAATAAAACTGATGATACCTGACATTTGCGCGGGACAAAAACTGTTTCCAAATCAATGAACGATTTACGATCAGACACTCTTAAACTTACCATATTTACTTACTTTAGTTGCAAAACGATATTGCAGATAATATTCTTAGCACTAAATATATTTTTTTTTAATTTTAAACAGGAATTTCATCGTCAAGTTTGAAAACATAAGTTCTTTCTGTCACAGGTGAGTGTTTTGACAGCTCGCCATGACGCCTTATTCATACAAGTACGTTATTATGCTAAACGAACAAACAAGTTGCTATTGTCTGATCATCTTCGAAGAAGCTGGATCCTCGGGGATTAAGATATCACAATAGTTCGTATTGTTTGTTTGTTTGTAGAACTAATGTATAAGAATAACCTAAGCATCTCTTGTTATTCTTATATAATAGTTGAAACAAAAACTATACATTGTATGATATTTATTAATTTTAGGAGGTTAAGAAATTGAATATGAAAATATTTTAAATAAATGAGAGTAAACCATTATTCTCTATTTTATATATTTAGAATTTTATTGACACAGACGAAAAATAATGGCAGTATATTTTTTCTAATTAAAATATTTTACACAAAACCAGTTTAGAAGTTTCAATAACAAAGAAAAAAATGGATAAATATCAATGAAAATAGAATAGGTAATTGGTAATAAATTATGATAGAGTTGACAGCGATGTGTATCGGATTATTTTAGTGATAACTGATAACGGACAGATTTGTATTTTAATTGATAGTGATTTCGCAACGCACATTTTTAGGTCACGTTTTGAAATATTTTTTGTAAATTTACGATCACTATTTTATTTGAATAAATGAGTCATTTATTTGAACGAAATATTAAACAAATAAGTCATTGAATTTTTATAATATAATAATATCAGGACAAATTACACACATTGATCTAATCCCTAAGTAAGCAAATCATTTGCTTCTGTTAAGTGTGTTAGACAACGATAAAAATACATAGAAATACACATATAAATAGTGAGAAGATATTTAATAAAAAACCAAACCCAGAAACACAGAAATCTATGCTCATCACATAAGCGCCTGTCTCTGCCGGGAATCGAACCCGAGCCCCATTGCGCCGTGACACGTTAGGCGTTTGCGCTAGCCACTCGAATAACGGGGCGGTTATAATAATAATAATTATAGTTTTACATAGTGTCCTGTTAAAATATTCAATATATAGTAAGAGTAAGAAATACATTTCGTAATAAAATAATGTCCAAGTCCGGTGTGATCCAAGATAGTGTCATCTTGCACAGGTGATAGGCCACAGCCCACATGCCTTCAGGCGGACCGTGTAACTAACAGACCTAACTAACATCTAAATACAAATAAGCACTAGTTTTATTCCCCCACTACTCCCAATATTCCCCCACTCACTCATTTTCCTTATTACTCTAAAACATTCATTCCGTTTTGACCAGATTCATTTATCTAAATCAGAAAAAGTTACGTTACGAACAAAAAAAATATTACGGTCAAATAATCTTTCTCCTATAATGACATATAATTTATTATGTAAAAAAAACGGTGTATCTAGGGAAATAAAGTTCTTAACCTACACATTTCCCTCAGCATAATTACCAAATCCTACACTGTCTATAAGAAACTGTCAGATCTAATTCATAGTAACCATATTTTAAGTTCTTTTTTATATAAATAGAATACCGTCCTGATAAAGACGATCATATATAGAATGTTCAATTCACCAAGACGGACAGCGCTACGGTAGCTCAATTAGTAGAGCGACGGGACGGTTATCTAGAGGTCGCGGATTCGAATCTCTGCCCGTATCGGTTCATTTTCAATTTATATTTATATAATGTATCTCTCCCATTTAATTTCATAAGAATATAGTTTTATTTAAAACATCGATATAGCTGTTCCTATACAACATGCCTTATTGAACAATTGCTAAAAATTAAATCAAATGGACCGAATAGACCGTTTGCTCATAAACCCCGATATGATATCTACCCATTATAAAAAAAAATCAAAGTATTAAAATATTTTATAAACATATCCATGTCAGTGTCAGTGCGGTGTTCAACAAGATAAATATCAGTTACAAAAGAAACCAAACTTTGTCGATTCTATTGTGCGAGTCCTAAGCCAACGTCCACAAACGGACAATAATTCCGTGACATTTACCAGTAGCTTACAAAAAATATATTAAATAAATTATGATTGGGTTTAATCCGTTATGGCTAAGTGGCTTAATGGAAGGAAACTATTTGTAACCACTTTTAATATGCGCCTGACCTTTTTATACATTATCTACATAAGAAGAGTTTGCTCAAACAAAAACAGTTTTCGTGCTGATGTACTTTGCTCACAGTATAACTAGGCGCTTACGATGAGGTGTGGTTACGAGTTTCAAATGGTCATTTAAATTTTAATACTTTATTTATTGTGTAATATAATTATTAAAACAAAATAATAATCAAAAATTAAGAAAAAGCTCTTCGCTTGGATGATTTTTTTGTTGTGTTGGTATTTAAGAAAGGAGAAGGATTTTCCTTTAAAAAAGAGAGACGATATGTAGATTCCGTCGTAAACGATTAGGTAACCACTTGACTTAAGTATGAAATTCAAATACATTTTCAAAATTGCATAAGCTAAATATGAACCGAATGCCAAGGTTTTGAAATTTCAAGTTTATTCATTTTCAGTGAGATCATGATAACCTGTATCGGTGTAGTCAATGATATAAAGAAGAGAGATTGGTCAAGCATAATTTTGGGAATGGGTAGATAGTATCGCAAACGCGCAGTCCATACTAGTAAAAATTTTCTTACTTTCCTTATTTATTAGGCAAGATCTTGATTAAGTGCTGTCTATTTGTACTCCAAGATGGTTGACTTTTTTACTGTAGGGTATAGCAAGCCAAGCAACTTTAGCAATCATGCTTGTAGATCCAATGACCTTATTCCCAAACGATATATCTATCTCAGCTTAACCTAGACTCCAAGTTTTAATTAAGTGAAGCAACAGCAAAAGGCAAATGAGCCAGAGCTTTTTGGGAATACAATTATAAATTCTCTGCATACGGGTGATATTTGTATTGGTTTGTTTTTATATGTGTATTTAATAGGTGGATTTAACTAATGTATAATTAAGTTTTAAATTTAACTCGTCGTTTCGAATGCCTTGCATCAATCGTGTTCCGGGTAAAATGAGGTGAAGGTGTCTGTCAGTAAATCAGGTAGTTAGTCATCTGCCTAAAACGGTTCCTAAGTTTGCGGTTGAAAAGTTGAAAAGAACACAAAACGCACTGACCGATTGACTGAGGTGTTAGAAAGTCCCCAACCAACTTCTTCATAAAAATTAGGGTGTTTTTTAATTTCAATAACCTCGCGAACTATTCGAGAAATTTTCCTAACTCTTTTACTTTGTTCTTTGTTTCTTTTACTCCTCTTTGTTCGACCTATCTGGGACAAGCACACACAAGCCACAAGGTTGAAGCCGACCAGATCCGGCCAGATCGATAGGAAACCGGTTGGATCCGGCTGGATTGAAAATGACGCCGGATTGCAATCCCTACACATATGGTAGTAGGGACAGTTGACGCTCAACTGTGGGATGCTTGATGTGGTTTCTGCGACGATGGTGAGGTACAGGCAGGTGGATGTTGAACAAAGCGTGCTTGGAAAGCTGGAGCCTTGTAGGTGTTCAGATGTGTTGTGCTCTCTGATACAAATATATGTCAACGGTAGCTAGCTTATAGTTTTATTTCAACATTTGGTCAATAATTCAATCGGTAATAATTGGTATAAAATAGTAGCGGTTATCAGGCAGTTGTTATAATGCTAATAAATGGAAAATAAGTTAGTTTTTTTTTAACATACAGCACACTTCTCTACAACGTGTCCCGTAACCACCTATGAAACTCACCACCTGGTGCAACATGGTTATAATAATTTACACACACATATAAGTTCCTAAGACTTCGTATATAACTGTATATCATATAACCAACAAGGAAAGTTTAGCATAAAACATACGTTAGCAGCAATTTTTATTTATTAGTTGTGAAGTAAGTTTTATATGTAATGTTTTTTAAGCAGAATTTTAAATCAGACAGTTAAACAGTCTTTTTAATATAGTAATATAAATTCTCAACTCTGTGAGAGTTTTGACATGTGACATTCTTTTATTAACTTTATGTTCACGAAGGTTTCAACACTTTTTTAAAAATTTCAAGACTGCATTATTTTTAATATTTTTTAAAACTGCGTATAACCGTAATTTGCTTTTGTAGTCAATATGTCGTTATGATGACAGCAACCAAGATGGTTGAGAGATTTTTTATTCAAATTCAAGGGATAATGACTTATAACAACCAAATATCTTACATAATAAAAATAAACATTTCTTGAGGTTTTATCACAGTCCAACGAGAGCTTAATATTTAGAACCATTTCAACATTTATAGCAATCAAACTCAAATCGATTCTTCCGTTTGGGAGATAAGATGCCACAAACAGCCAGATTCACGTTTACACATTAAATTAACAACATTCCTCGTTCTTGCGTCGGCGGTTAAAAATAATATAATTATAAATGTTGCAATAAAATATTTCCTCTTTAAATGATTAATAAATAAAATAAAAATATATCTTATAATTTATTAATTATCACAAAAGAGTTGACAAAATATTATGTGATATTATTTACAATTCCCTTATTTATTTTGTACAAAATATACGTTATGAAAATATAAACTATTTTTTCTTTAATACAACTACACTATACATCAGAAACAAAACACCAGATATGATATAAACTTACATTATTGGTAAGAGTTTTATTTCCTTTTTTATATAAATATATTTGCATATAAATTAAGTGTATCTAAATTTCAATAAGAATAAGTGTTTTAACTAGTTTAGCACATTTTCTGTACTACTAATACGTACATACATACATCATTTAAACTTTTATTTTTATTACGTAATTCTCATTTAACTATCAGCCATCAGTAGCATAATCTTATTACTATCAAGCTTATGTTTTAGATCTACGGACTTAAAATGACATATAGTTTCAAGTTACATATTTTTGAAATACGTATTCTATTACAATTATTGAAATGTCTCATTTTTAAAATGTCAAAGTATCAAAGATATTTTTTTTAAAAGTGGTTTTAAAACTGAGTATTATATTATGTAACATAAAAAAAATAGTGTATTTGTAAAGTGTCACTGCTTACGTCTGTAGGGTGGCAATGCTTGCGTCTGTAAAGTGTCACTGCTTATGTCTATAGGGTGTCACTGCTAGTTTCTGTAGGGTGTCATTGCAAGTTGGAGATGGATCTCTGCACGGTGGCTCTGAAGCCGAGGCGGTCATCAGCAGTGTAGTGCACGGTGCGCTGCTTGCCGTCTGCGTCCATGAACGTGTAGAAGCCCTTCACAACGCCGTCTGTGCGGGACTCGTGGGCGGACTTACTGTCCCCTGTGTGTTTGTCCTGCAATGTATAAAATTTAATTAATACTAGTTAGATGTGCCTGCGAGTTCACTCGTATATTTCGATTTATATAACCCTTCAAAGTTTCATCAATCCCGTCAAGTAGTTGCGTGTAGAAATATTTCTAGTTTATTATTATCTGTAATCACAGAAATTTTTTTACAATTATATATTAATAATCACAGATATTTTTTAACCGATTTAAATAAAAGAAAATACTATATTTGGTGGTATATGAGACTTACATTTACACAATAATAATGAAAATATTATTTTTCATTATCTACATTCCTACTTTTGTAAGAAACAGAATAACCTGACGCTGACTTTTCTTTTATTATTATTATCAGTATTTATTTGTTAAATAAAATTAAGAACACAATCATGAATGTACATTTTTTACAATGGACCTGGCTGCGTATGTATAACCTCGATCCTACTTTCTTATTTGAGTAATGAAAATTCTATACTTAATTAAACAAGTTGCCAAAAATAAACGTTATTGCAATAATTTTATTTTAAGAGCATATTAAACAAGGCCGATAAGGTCCTAAAATAAACCATGTCTTAATACTGACCTGACACTTGAATCAATATTCATTCAGATTGGAAAGTAACTAGACAGTATCTTTAAATTTCTACATACATTCAAAGTGACCTACTTAACAATTATTTTTAAGTGACAACTACACTAATCTTGAATTTAGTGAGGATCGATATAGATAAAAGTAAGAATCTGGTAAGGAAAAATTGTTTGGCAAAAATTTATTACGTATCCATCCAGGAGCAGTATGAATTCAACTCCTCATCTTTTTAGGGCAGAAGGGGGTCAAGATGCTAGAAGGCCCAGAAGAGGGGACATGTCTACCTTCTCCATGAAACTTTATGTTATCTCTATGTTCTATCTCTCTATGTTTAGTGTCATCCTCGGAACGCGGATCCATCCGGATATCTGGTTTGACTTATTCAACCTATCGGATTTTTTTTTGGGATATGTTTTGTCAACATAAGTCATTTCAGTTCCTGAAAATATATACCTAACTAAATATATACCTAACTAAATATATACCTAACCGTCCTCTACTTTAAACCCTGGAGAGATGACTATGCAAAAACAGTGAGTAACATCATATAACTGATGATCTTCTCCAAGCCACAAACTATTTCTATATATTAAACTGTATTTAAATCATTTTTTTTTTGGATTCTCAATTCCAACCACGTTGACGATGACGTACCTATTTACTCGCAAAAACTTAACAACTTCAAAACAATCTATTACAGAAAAATCAACTTTATTACAACTATCAAAGGTTCAAAATAAAAAAAAAAATATGTATGCGTGAGTTGCGTAACATAACACACCTTTTTATACTTCCTACCTTGATCGTGAATGTGGCATTCTTTGCTTTTGGTATTCATTGCGGTTTAGAAACAATCAAGTTCATCTACCATCATCGAATACTGGGCAATGTATGTGGAAAAATATATATTAACGACCTTGTAGCATGGTTATTGTTTTGAGCTATGTAATGGTAAATTGCTAAAGTAATTGTCCGACATTGATCTACTTGAGAAATGTTGTAATTGAATCGCGAAAACCGTGTTAGGGGTCATCACGATAACAACCCAGCAAACAGCAAACTTGGTATTCATCTAATTTCCTTATTATTTCGTAAAAAATAAACACGATTTAATTATATATTATTGCGAATTAATAATTTATTTTAAATATAGAAATGAACTGAATTTCAGTAAATAAAAGAGAAAACAGCAATTTATACGAAGTATTTACTTGTATGGTCATTCATAATTCATTCAAAAAGTTTTTACCAACATACCTATATAAGGTACCTATTTAAGTGCCTAATATAGTTGTACTTATTCGAAAAATTGCATAAAATTAATTAAATCCTTAAGTACACCAGATAAATTAGCAATTTAATTCGATTTTCTCCGTATTTAAAATGCCGCTTTTTTAGGTATGTCCTATTTTTTATGCTTAAATGGAATTATTTAAACGATACCATATCCATGCTAGGTGAAGAATATTATTAAAACCATAGACAATAAAGCAAGCAAAGATAGACAAATACAACACTATCTATCTTTCATATCTATTTAAGATAATATCGCTCGATGAAACTTTCATAGAAATGTCTATAATTATATGATACCGATGTGACAGATTCCTTCGCCTGTTTTGTTGCAATGAGGCTGTATATAATTTTCTCACGTCATAAGTAATAACTGTTTTAAGCTTGCTTGCTTTTAATACTCCTTTTTTACTTACATAATAATTAATCTCTTTCAAGAATTTCTTTAACTTTCTAAACAGTTTAATACGTTAAGTTCCTTTAAGATACCCATCATATTGTTCCTTTTCCTTCTTATTTATCTGATATAAAACAATAAATGCAATCTTTTATTATAATTATAAATTAAGTATAATTTATTATAAATAAATATAAATTTATTTTATAACCTCGTGAAGATTAAAAAAGAAAGTAAACTTCTTTTAAACATTAATTGATACTTGAGTCAGAAACATTTAAATTATTTACTTTAAATGTATTGTACGTATGAATTATTCAAGTTTCACTTTGTTACTTTCACTTGAGATGGCGCGGCCTCGTCAATGGCTCTGATGAATGAATTGGTTCAAGGTGATATTTGTAACGGTAGTATGAGTAGAGATGACTTAATATTAGTGTTTTACATATATATTATTTTTTTAATATTAAACGCATGTCGTGGCCTAGTTTTATGGAGATTACATTATTTTAATAGATTGGTCAACTCATGGTGACTAAATCAGTGTCAAATACACAACTGCTTCTTCTTCCGCTATTAGATAGTCTAAAAACAAAACGTGTGCTAAATTTAAGATAAGAAGATGGAAATCACAATAGCCCTTGACGTGTTTTTCTAGCAATGTAGGGAATATCTGTTCTATCTGGATTTATATAACGGGGATATGATAAAACAAATTAAACTTATGGATGTATACATTTTTGTCTAATTGAGCAGTATAACATAATTGTATGATATGTTCATCGTTCTGCTTTTACCAACGTCAATTATACAAGTTAATTGGAATCAGATGTAATTATAAAATGTAATTCGTAAAGTAAACGGAACGAAACGTAATTAATGAATTATATTGTTAACAATGCCGAGGAAGAATTATTTTATGATTGTGTGATAGTGTTGTTTAAGCTTAGTGTCCGTTACAGGATATCATGAGGAAATCGGTAGAAAGCTGTCGATCTGTCGTTACGCTCTAACGCGGTTTTTCAATGGACTATTGTAGTGGATGTTGTAAAATATCTTGGGAACATTTTACAGTAAATGTTGGTAAGGAAATATTCGATAATTAAAATTAATATAGTATTTACATTGGCATGTAATCGCCGTGGTCACCGTCGCAAATACAACACAAGAGAAGCTGTAAAGTGTCTTCTTGATATATCTCTTAAAACTAGTAAATAAAAATCTCCTCTCTTGACAGGAGTTTAGTAACAAAAGTAACAAGTATGTTACCGCTAGGTTCAGTGACAGAACAAGCACAAAGTCTACCGAGAACTAATTAGTTAGCTGTTAGACCAATACACAACCTGAGCGGCCTTAAAAAGTTATTGCCGTGTTACTTACATCTTGACATTTGCTGTCAAATTCATTATTGATTTAAAATAATTATATATTTAAAATGTGATTTATTATGATCTACTAACCGTTTAATCTAATCACTCGGATGGCTTTGAAATGTGTCATAAACCTCAGGGTGAATTATTATTTGCATATTATTTAAGATTATTTAATGACTGGGATTGGTACCCGGAACCTTTTACTTGCTCAGCCGAGGTCAACTGTTTTTCAGAACAAAATAATAGGCTTAATTCGATTATATCGTTTTACAAAAAGAAAACAAATAAACAAAATACAACATTCTTGCGGCTTGTTTTATATAATATATTTATAAGTTTCATTGCGTAATGTATATTTATTGATTTATAACGTGTAGTCTTAATTTTTTATTAATTTTTATTTTTGCAATAATATTTTTAAGTATTATATTTTGTTTTCGATAATATATATCGTTTATATTATATGTATGGTGTTTATGTGGTATATACCTTTTTATGAACATAAATATATATCTAAAAAAAATCTTTATTTCATTTAAACACTATTAATTTTATATGATAAAACATACTTAAACTATCATTAAAATTTTGTGTCGTATCAGTTTGTTTGTTACTACGTAATGTTTAAAAGTACAAATGCGATACTGTCATATAGGTAAGTCATGTTTTTAAATAATAATTGTTTTGGATTATATAATTAATTATAAAATATCTAATGTTAATGACCTAAATAAATGATTAATTCAGATCACATTATAATATTACATCATGATTGGTTGTTTATTCGAAAGAAACAATTGAGTTTAAACAAAGATGAAAATGACAGTTTTATAAATATTTTGCGATTGTATATGATAATGGTCGTCACGTTGTTTTAACGTTCAAGAATACGATATAAACAAGAAGTGGTGAAATCACAAAGCACTGCATAAAACAGACATGTACAAATACAATGAACATATTAGAAAATGTTACTTAGAGTTGTTAGTTGATATTAAAAAAGTCGTTGAAACAAGACCAATAAAAATACCTATAGGTCATTATTTTGTTATAAAATTTTCGTGAACCGTAAAGATTATGAAATACTAGGGGTCGCTCGCGACATCGCGAGGTTTTTAGTGTTGCCGCCGAGTTCCATACAAAATTAATATTTAAAACCCTTAAGGTTGGCATTTAGAAATCTTTTCTTAGTACACCACTACGTAGAAAAACTAATGTATCCTCCAATTTTACTATCTCTACGACCTGCGGTTTAGACTGTATGCTATAACTAAGTCAGTCAGAACCTATTAGATTATATTAAATTTGCAGCATTTTTCATTGCTGCTTTACTTATATTAGTCACAGCGAGTTGATATATACCCTATAGCCTTCCTCAATAAACGGACTATTCAATACAAAAATATTTTTTCAATTCGGGCCAGTAGTCCCAGAGATTAGTGCGTTCAAACAAACAAACTCTTCAGCTTTATAATATTAGTATAGATTTATTTAGCCGGCTATGTTCACGGAAATTATTCGGAATTTTAACCGACTGGTTTCGAACACATTCGGGGTTCCAATTCATGATCTCGAAGAATGGCGCACTAACGGGGTGATCTCAAACCTATAGGTCCTCAGCTAAATAACAACTAATTCTTCAAAAGGCATACAATTATTTGTGGAAGTAAAAAAAATACTCACATGGACTCCATAGGAGAAACTGTATCGAGGATTGGGATCGAAGTGATTATAGGTTTCCTCATTATCTTTAGTGTAATGAGCCAAATTCAAAGGATTGCTTTTCACAGTTTGCACTTTGTGGTATCTGAACCCGTCATTATCTTTATTCAGATAATTGTTCTGTATGTTATTATATTCGTAGTTATTTAAGTCCAAAATAGGGGGGTTATATTGTTGGTTCGGATTGTAGTATGGATCCATCGGATTAACCGCGGGTTTGTAGCCGGTGTACTCTTCAACGGTTTTCGGGTACTGTCTGATCGGAGTACGCTCGGGCACGGGCATCTGGAAAGCGGCTATAGCCTTCTCTCGTTCATATTCTGGCAGCTTAGTATCAGGGTCGTCCAAGTAACTGACTAGAGCTTCCTCCAGGGTTTTGTAGGTGTTGTAGGCGGTTTCACGTGTCATTGCTCCCGGACCGGTGTCATCGTATTTGTTCTCGATTGCGAATCTGATCTGTGATTCTGAGGCTGCAGAACGTGGCTGAGAAAATCTCTGTGATAGAGCCCCCGTACTGGCAATAAGAGATACAATGAGTACCTGTGAATAAGGACAATCATAAAGTTCATTGTATTTCTTGTACAAAAAAATATAATAAATGATTTTAATTCATATTTCTACGGGTTAATTTAGTTAATTTTAGGGAAGGAGAGAGACAGAGTGTATAAGGAACTAGGATATCATTTTTTTTATCGGTAATAGTATTACGCCTGAGTTCCATTCACACGATACATACTAAATCATCTAATTAAACCAACAATTTCCATATTACGTAAGGAGAGAAAACTATTTGAATATCATAATCTCATTAACATGTATCGATGCTCTTGACTTACATCACTTCTGGTTTATTCAAAACCTTTAGCCTATTTATTTATATTAAAATAACTGAAGTATTACCATTTTTTTTCTATAGATATATATATTTTTTTAAATTTTAAGCTCTGAGTGTTGCAACTAATCGTTTTACTATTCGTCTCAGTGACGTTTAAGATTATGTATGTAGGAAGTAGGCTTAGTCTAAGCGTATGTTTAATTTGGAATTTGTAATCGTCATATTTCATTAGCAGGATTTTTTGCATAATTTTGTGTGACTTTTAAATAACGCAACATTTAAGAAGTAGGGTCTTGGCTATATTGATATATAGCCAATATACATATAAATATTTATTGGCTATATTAATATATTGTCAATTTACATTAATATGTATATTGAAAAAATACTATATATGAAGACTGTAATACAGTTGAAGTGTAAGGAAAATAATCACCTAAATATAATCGGAGAATCCTAATAATCTATTTAGGGGACAAACGCAGTTAGGGTAGGGTAGGGTAGGTAGTCCCTTTGGATATATATCTAGAATAGGATACCTATAGTTTCTGAATAACAAAATAAAAATATTTTAGATAATTAGCTTTAATATTTAAATAATTAGCCTGGTTACCGAGGATCACGGACCGGTTAGTTTACGAAATAAGAGCTCGATGTTCTATGAGACGTGAAGATAATAAATCACTTGAGTAATCAATTTGGTCCAGGGATCTTTTAAATGTCATATTACCTGTCTGTCTATGTTGGTGAAGCAGCGATGACTTGAGTGTGTGCGTGTTGCTGATCTTACAAATTTATATTCAATTATAAGCTTTTCAATATTGGTTTTAAATTGTTATTATTGGGATATGAGTTACGGTTTAAATCAATATTAAAAGTTATGTATTATTAATGCAACTTTTAATATTGATTTAACTTTATTATAAAGAGTAGTGAATCCTTAGTGTATGTTAGGTAGATATATGTTTTTTTAAGGTTTACATGCGCCTGATTATTGCTAAAACTAAGTTCAGTTGTTTTAATGATATATCTAATTGATGAATTACCTACTGAGTGCTAACTTCAAAAGGTTTAAGCATGACAAATTTACTAAGGCGTGGCACGGCCTATGCCAGGGGTCGGCAACATGCGGCTCTTTTTTCACACTTCAAAATATTATTTATTATATTAAAATAAAAATAAAATTCGTTTTGAACTTATTAAAAACGATTTTCGAAATTGTGAAATATTGTTTATCTTAATTTTTAACTCTTCTTAAAAAGGTTGCCGATCCCTGCAATATAGTATTATTAGACACTAGGTACTGATTATTTGATTCGCCTCCGCCGCTATCTTGCACCTACTCTTATTGAACACAAAATGTCATCCAATACTGATAATATGCCTCACGTGATATTTAAAAATAAACAAGCTGATTACATAAACAACAAGTCTTAACAAGATACACTTTCTTTTCTGAAGGTAGATGATTTTAATACTCTAGTTTAAGGTTTTGCGGTTAACTTCGTGGTCTCTATTGGGTATGTAGAGTGACTCTCAGAAGTATTAAGTATGTCAAAAGTAGTATCTACAACATAATAAAACTATGAGCTGATGAGTTTGTTTGTTTTTGTTTGATCACACTCAACTGTGGAACAGAAATGATATAAACATTTGACTAGTAATGTTATACAATACAATATACATTACACTACTAGTTCTACCACCAGGGATTTCTTTTAAAAAAATACCAATATATTTATTATACTAAAATACTTAGGTATACTCTATTTTTCAAGTTCAGTCTAAGTTCTTGTTCCAAATGTGTACCTATACATGTGTACTAGGTTTTATCTACAATATCAATTATCAAAAGATTTTTATATTCCACGCCAAAGTCACTGGCATCAGTTAGGATGTAAACAAAAAATCTTCTATTATCCTGTTCACAGATTTAATTTCAATTTTTAAACCATTTAGAAGATTTTTCTTTATTCCAACTTTTGTTAATGATACTAATCACTTCTGTTACGTATATTACAAGCTATGTCGGTATTGGTAACCAAGGAAACATTGCAAATAAAAACAATTATTTTCTATCTACGTGCATTGCATGTACGGTCTGCAAAAACGCACTAAACAAGTTCCCTGATAATTTTTACGATGAAAGAAAACTAACAATGTTGTAAATATTGCCAAACTAGTTTATTGTTCACGAAATATAAAAAGTAGAGCGAATCGTGAATAAAAAACAATTCATAATAAACGTGTTTTCATATAAGTGTTTTCATATAAGTTCATAAGTAATTAATTGTTTGATCTTTATTAATTTACATCTCTCTATTATGGTTTTTTTTCTCCATCAATTCCTTTCTTGATCAGTAGACAGATAGTTATTAATAATTCATTAATGTTTTTTTTTATCAGTTTATTATTTTGATAATTTATAAAGTGGTAAAACCGAAACAATATAATATATTTTTTCTTATTACAAAAAGTATTGATAATGTTAATGTTATAATTTAATATAAATAAATCAATTATTCAAAATATTAAGAAAAAAATATATATAAATAAAGTATAAAAAACTTACTACAGAAATCATTTTGAAAAAAATACACAACCACAGTTAAAAAATACACTAAATAATTAAAATTTGGACACAACTAAACTCCTCCGGCGTGTACTCGAGAGTGGCCGGTGTTGTGCCTAGTGCTGTACACCTCACTAACATACGTCCGCGTCTTGTAATTGATGTTTCTTTTTTAATAAATCCGGGTTACACACTAGAGGCCCAACAGATCATTTAATACTTCAACATTCTCTACCTTCGCTTCTTTATTTATTTATTTTTATTCACACCATGACATCTGTCAGAAACTGAAATACAACTCATAACTTTATAATTATGCAAATTAAAATCTCTATATTGAAGTAGGCATTTACAAACACTTTTGAATCGAGAAGAGCTGACCAGAATCTACAACAGTTGCTCTTATTATAGTTTTTTACAAACTTTGACCTATACATTTTAAAAATATAACATTAACATGAGTCAACAACCCAAGTTCCACACATTTTGATTAACCAAAAACTTTTGAATGTTAATGATTTATTTAATAACTTTTGTAGACTAGATTCAGTTGTCACTAATTATTATTTTATAATGTTAATCTGAATGTAATTTATGTGAATGTTTGTTTGCCATGATGACGGTAATTTGCCGCAGCTGGTAGAGCAATTTGCTCTCGATCAAAGATATTTACGAAGAATTTATATATGCATGTTGCATGAATTTATTGAGATGATTTATTAGGATTGTTTAAAGGTTATTTAAAATTATGGAATTCTTGTAAAATTATTTAATAGGTAACAATAAAGTACTTATCTTATAAGGTTTGAAAATTTCTTAAGTTGTTATCCTTTAGCGACGAGACTGGAAAAAAATCATTCTTATTATTATTTATAACAAAAAACTATATAACTTCGTATGGCTGAATTAGTTCAATTCAATTAACCATTTATTTAAATAATATTTGGCAATTTCTTAAAATCTCAAAATTTAAGGGAATAATGAATTTGTTATTCAGAGTAACTTATAAAAGTCCAAAACATGAATATATCTGTAGGTATCTATAATATTATGAAAAGTTAAATTAAAAGTCTATATTTCATAATTAAAAAAATAAATAAATATGTGTCTTAATAAAAATAACATTCGAAAAAGGATATTTTGTAATGTTTTTGTAACAAATACAAAAAGTATTACAATTATTAACAAGGTTATAAACAGAAAAATATAAACCAGGTAATTCTTTAAAATAATTTCTGATGTATATATTTACTTACCTTTATAATTAATTACCTTTAATTTCAGGTAGGGTAAGAAGTTATGTTATTAATATGTTTAATACTAATATTTTTGTCTTCAGCCGTTTATCAGGAATCTAATGACTTAAATAAAAAATATATATTATCCCGTCACTTAAAAACTTTTGGTTTGGAGTTAGTTTCTGTTTATTGTTAAAACAACATGCATAACTAATGTTTACTCTGGAAATATCATATAGGTAATAATTCTATGGGAAGTATCGTTTCCTCTACGCAAACTATGATAGTTTTTGAAATCGTCAAATCAAAATTTATAGACATATTTAAAAAAATCTTTTTAATATTATATTTATCTTTAGTTATTTAGGATGAAAAATAGTAAACCGTCAGTTTTTATAACGTCAAAACTCCATAGTGCAGGGAAGCCAGCCTAAAATGTGTCCATTGGTAAAAATGAGAAAACAACTACTACTTTTTCGTATCTCTTTTTTTTGCCTAATTATCTTTTTTTTATTATTTGTTAAACACTTGTACTCACAGGTTTGCCTATGGCTCCTCCTATTCTATGTATAATAATTCTAGACATAACTCTTTTTTGAGTAACCGTAATTTTAAGTAGGTACTTACTACGTAGGTAGGTGCTGGCATTCGTCTACAATGGATCAGGTAATACAATAGGAACCAGTTAGTTTCAATCATATGTTATTCAGACAGCTCATGAAAACAAACGGAACAAATCACGGCCGTTAGAAATATCAATCATAGGTTTTTTTAATTATTTAAGGTTGCACTAATATTTTTCAAATAATATCATTGTGTCCGCGAAATACAGTTCATTTTTGTTTGGCCTCGTGCATCCAAAATAGTTCAAAGAATTATAAGCCTTGTTGATATATATTTTTTAAATTATACTGTGGGATAAGACAAGATTGTAATTACTGTCCGTTTTGGGATAAATCTTAGATTTAATTAAATCAAGGTGAAGCTTATTAATGCTGAGACTCAGTAGGTTCCTACCTATATCGAATATATTAGATATAACAATAAAATAAGTAGGTTATCACAGTAATTATTGTAAAGTTTATTTTTATGGTTTTTTATTAATAGGTAAGTAATGTTGATTGATATGTACCTACACATTTTAAAAAAATCTAAACATGCTTCAGTATTATAATTTACCTATACGTTATCCAAATTATTTTACTCACATAATATAAGTACACCTACACCAATAAATAACACAAAATTATGTAATTAAATATCAGAGTTATCAGGAAGTGCTGATATATTATGTATTGGTTTATGAAAACTTGCCAACTAATAATGTTCGACGGTGTTATTATCATTTGTCAATTTCCCGATTTGATCTGTCATGTTACTACCACTTCGGTGATACAGGAAGTCAATATCAGATATTAAAATGTATCATAGTTCGTATATGTAATGAATATTAGCAAATTTCGGTAATTATCAAGTCACGAGTGACCTTGGTTCACGGTGAGACGTGATTCTTATTATCTATTAACGTAGGTTGGGAGTGGAGGTCAACAATTTCTTAACATATTTTCTTTTGTTTTTTTAATAAATCCACACATTGACAAGACAATGCTTTGGATAACAAAGTTGTTTATAATCTGAAGTAAGACGTCAAAGCTATCAGTGGATGGATCTGCACTCGATTGCTTAATTTTACGATTTGCAATTTTATAGGTTCACAAAACATATTTACTTTTAACAAGATATATATTTCTTAATCAATGTTCTCTCATTTAATTATATGATTATAAGATTAATGACTCATAAAACCATTTAAGAAAATGTGTATGTATTTTTTGCATAACCTAACTAGCTTTAGCAAGCTCTTAGTGCGACTTGTACGTAATATATCTTAAATATTATTTTAACTACTATTATTATAAATAAAATATTAAAAATTATCTTCAATAACAATGGATCAAGTTATAAAAATTTAAGTTAAATATTTACTTCCGGTTAAAAAATACCAAAAAAATCAATTTTTAAATCTGATTAAAAGTCAAAAAGAAGATTAAATTTTCTTTACATCACATTTTATTTTTTTATATACATAGTTATTATTTATTTCAATACAAAAATATTATTAGAAATAATATGTCCGTAAATCAGATGAAAACTTTAGAAGCTCATAACGTAACAACTAAAAAAACTCAAATAAAAAATATTTTGTTTCCCTACTTGTTATATATTCTCTAGAAGTACAAATATGTCCAATATAAACAAATTCGGAAGGGCACTTTTTTTGTTGTCCGTTGCATGATTTAAACCAGTTTTAAACCCAGTAATAAAGTATTTACACCATTATCAAGAAAAACATATATTCCACCAAAATCACCTATGGCTTCATTAAAAGCTATATCGAAGAATACCTCACCCCTCGAGATGTGGGGGAGTCTAGTACGGGGTACTCCGATCCATCAGCTGCTGTCACATGCCATTAGTGCAGGCCTAAACGGAACTCGGGGAAAGTGTGGAACCGTATATGTATGTACACATGGCTTTACTTGCGCATAAATAAGCTCAAACTTGGATTGAATTGGGAAAGCTTAAGTATTTTCTAAGTCAATTCGTTGTATTTGTAAGTTTATATTGAATATACGAACAATAACTACATTAGTGAAGAAAACATTTTATTATATATGTGTGGATGAAACCATAAGACAGATCTTTTATTAAATTATCGTGATTTTTTTTAAAACCTCACCTTGGTCCTATTCTTTAAGTTATTTGTCTAACTATATGATAACAATAAATTCTTAGTAAATCATACTAGAAGGCGAACCGTACTTCAAGTTATTATAATATTTAATTAATTATTCTATAACATGAATATCTAAAAATATAACCTAGATTAAACTGCATGTTTAATAATTAATTTCTACCTAAGTACTATTATAACACGCCCTAGATTTATTAAATTTCAATACCTAATTACACCTTCGTGGTATGTAGGACTGGGTGAAGGGACTTGATAACATTCAAGAGTTTCTGGTTAATCAAATTGTGTGGAACTTGAGTTGTTGACTCATTGTATAGTTACCGGAGTCAAAAATTGACAAATTTTAGATAAAAAGAGCAACTGTTGAGTTACTGGCCAGCTCTTCTCAGCAGAGCAGCAATCCGAGCTGGTGGTAGTTAACTGACTATATTGACCAAATTAATGTAATCATTGCCGATTCAAAAGTGCGTGTATACCTACTTGTAAAAATATATTTTGAATTTGAATTTGATATACATAACATTACCCCCGACTTCGTCTTAAAGTCAACATTGAAAATCGTACAATCCAACACTTCTCACTTTTGTAAAACAAAAACGATAGTTACCTATAAAGAGCTTTTGGTACATTATGTTGTAAGCAATTCAAAGATATACTTTACAATTCATCTAATAAGTATCTAAGCTTAAAAATGATCCATATTGATAATGAATAACCTTCACGATGTTGCTTACAATTATTTACAGGGCAGCAATTACTATGATCAAACGATTAAATGAGCTATGGTATGCATTAATGTGACAAGAAAAAACCATATTACGAATTTATAAATACAACCAGAATCTAAATGGAATACATATAATTTTATTGTCCCATTATTGCTTAATACAGTCTAAAAGTTCAATTTGGTGTACGTGCAATGGGGCAGGTCTTGACTTCGTTAAGCTATTATAATGTTTTACAGATCACAGCAAGGTATTGTTAAAATAATAATTAGGTGTATAGTTAATGTTGCAATGTGAGCTTTTCGACCCATAACCTAGTTTAGTGGTCTATCATTATTATCTATTATCTATAATTATATTATAATATATTTATGAAACAAAAGAAACTAAAATAATACTATTGTTAACAGATTCATCTTGGGTGAAGGATTTATATTTAAATTTACTACAGGATGTAGATGGCCTCTATCATCATCATTTAATATAAAAAATAATAAATGAATAACTTTTACTCAATAACAAAAGAAACTAGATATACCTAATTGGGTATACCTATTTTCTTTACGGGTAGTTACCTAAAACCTTTTAATAATATTACGACACCAATATATCGCTGAGTAAGCTAAGTAATCCTTCATTATACCCTAATAAAGTGTGGCTTGTGGGTATTAACATCCCCAATTGAGTTTAAAGTCAGTTTAAACAGTGGGGGGTAATTTAATCGAGTGTTACCATGTTAACGCATTTCACGGCTAGCTGCCGATGCAGGGGCGATTATGGTGACAGATTATTTATTTTAATATGATAACCGAATACACATATAGCTTTTAATTAATAATAAGAAAGGTTTCACGGAATGTAGAAGCATGGTATTCTAATTTTTTTATCAGCTTTATTGTTATTTATTTCTATTGAGCCAAATTCTATTCACGTACATAGATATTACAAAATATCTCAATTTCAACGCTGACGTATATTCAGAGCCTAACGAAAATGTCAAACTTGGTTATAAATAAAAATATATAATTTCTGTTCGCAGTAATTCTCTTGGTGATCCATCACCGTGGAAGGACACGGATAGACAGATTTTGAGAAAAACGAAATAACGCACGTGCTTTCTACGCTTATAATCAAAATGGAAGAGGGAATTTGTTAAATAAATACGTTTTTGCGAATTTATCTGATGAGGGTAGAAAGGGGATATACCTATTGTGTACAGAGAAAGCGGCTCAGCTATGAAATTATAATAATTTAAGTATGTATTCTCACTGAGTTAGGAACACTTATATTTTAAAAGGTTCTTTTTATTATAATCCAGATATACTTTTATGTGCTATATAAGTAAAAGTTCATATGTTATATGCTATACTTGCTATATAAGTAAAAGTACTGTAACTAATAGTAGTAGTAGTATCTAGTAATAGTCGATAGTATTACAAACTGAATAAACATTTCATCAGGCGAACGATATTTGCTGAACAGTACCCAGTAGAGAGCATTATCTTTTTGTCCGTATTTTCAATATATATATAAGTGTAGGCTGCTATTTATTAAAAAGTGATGTCCACTTACTGATATTAATTCGCCAAAGCCAAGCACTCGAACAGTAATGTTTTCAACGAAATCCAAATCTTGCTTCTCGCGACACTCGCTGCTCGCCATGACACAATAGCCGCGATCTATCATTCTGTCAGCGACCGTCCCCCGGCGCGGACGTCTCCCGCACAATGTATTTACTTCAAATCCCCATTGTATTACACCATTGTTGGCTGACGATTTTTTGGTTTTTGTTATATTTATTTATTGTATCCCAGTGATGTAGGGTAGGAAGTTTGGTAGGTCATGCAAAAACGATTTGGTATTTATTTTAAGATTTATATTTGTGTCCGTATCTGCTCTCATTACCTGAATACAAAGACTACTAATTGCAAAAAGTTCACCAGACTAACTTGTCACTTGACCGCGATACTACCGTCCTTTTTGTTTGCGTTACGGATACCCGCCGGTAATGAAGAGGGATAGGGGGGAATACGGTAGCATAGATAACGATACCATTTTTAAGGCTACCCACTAAGACACAAACGGTTGCCCTCATTGCCTTAGTGAGACTCTACGAGACCACTTTCGAAACTCTCCTTGACGCCCCGGCGTAACCCCCTCTTTGAGGGTGCTCCGAATAAGTTGTAGGTCCTAATTAAGAAACATTTGTAACTATTACCATAATACTATACGAGTATTTATCGCTATTCCTTAAGAGAGGGAGCTTGCAAATTCAGATGCTTACCTATATCTAGGTTTAATCGTCATATGCCAAAAATGTACCTTAAGGTTGTTTGCCTTTAATGGACTCCGAAGGTTAAAAAGTGTTTGTTCCATAAAATACCTATGTTTGAGCCGTTAAACATTATTTTGTTAAAAGGTCTCTCTTGTTCAGAATTGGGCACGTTTAGTAAGCAAGTTTGGTATGGCGAAAATTGTTTTAACAACCTATATATCTTACTTACTATTATAAGTTAGTTAAATTTTATTATTTTTTTTAATGACAAGAACACCTACGAAATCGAGACCAATAGTGCTTTTAAAACAATTATTTATTTGTTAGAATTATTTATTTATTTATTTTTAAAAAAATGCACACATACTGCAAAGTCAAGCATAATGTCACAAGCATTCTCTTCCAGCAAGCCCTCAAATAAACAGTAAATACATCAAGGTGCATAACAAACCCAAAATAAAATAGAAATAAGAAAAAAATACTACTAATCTAATAACAAAATTTTCTAATGAATAATAGGATCAAATGGTTTTTGTCAAGGCATTTGAAAATATTTCTGGCAGGAGCCTTCCTAATGCCGGTAGGTAATGCATTCCAGAGTTTAACAGCTTGTGTAGTAAATGAGTTGAATTTGAAGTCAGTGCGACAAAGAGGCATTCGAAGTGTTAACTTTTCAGTGGAGTGAAGTTGACGACTATGAGTATCATAGATATAATGAAAACGAGATTTTAAATAATTACGAGAACATGAATCATTTAAGAGGGAAAAAAGAGTGCACAAAATTCTTAAACTTCAGCGATGTTTAACAGAAAGCCATTTAAGTTTTGAACGATAGTTGGAGATGTGGTCGTATTTACGAAGACCAAAAAGTAAGAACAATTTAGATTACGGGGGGTGAGGTTTATGAAAATCGAAAACAATAATGGAGAAAGTATGCCGCCGGGGAACACCGGAATGTCGCACCAATCAGACGTATTGTCATCAATGCGAATAGAATTCCGACTATCTCGAAGATAAGAAGAGAACCAGTCTCGTTCTTTTGGAGAAATACCCAATTGACAAAGAATGTCAAAAAGGATGTCATGATCGAGAGTTGAAGGCATTGGAGAAATCAATTAAGACAAGGATTGTCAGACGTGACTACTCCATAGCTGCCCTAGCATCTTTAGGCCACAATATTAAAACATATTGTCTACACGCAACTACAAAACTTCTATAATTGAAAAAAAAAATGTATTTGAGCATGGCCCCAGCTATATAAAGCAATATACCTAAATGAGAAAAAGAGTTACCTTAACTAAATTAACAACAAC
Source organism: Napeogenes sylphis (assembly GCA_959347405.1). Lineage (NCBI taxonomy): Eukaryota > Metazoa > Arthropoda > Insecta > Lepidoptera > Nymphalidae > Napeogenes > Napeogenes sylphis. Next base: position 14,188,789 of record OY365776.1, read on the forward strand.
TTTCCTCATTTCTATTTGATAAGTGCTGTTTCTGTTACCGTATTCCTAATTTTAAGGTAAATTTACAGATTGTATTTGCAATGTATATGGATACTGAATTGTGAATAATATCTCGATATCGAAAGGATCATCTTTAGGTATACCTTGACAACAGACTCTATGCGAACTAGTTTTAACACACATTTTCTTTTTCAGAATTACTGTTTGCATATATGTGTTAACATATCATATTTTATAGACACCACTTCCGGTAGTTTTATATATTAAAAAAGGATCGTAACACCTGTGGTAAGAGTCGTAGTGTGACTTATGAAGTTGAATATCATAAACATTATATATTTTTTTAATTTTGTATTAAATGCAAAGCTATGTTTTGAAATCCCATTGGTAGTTCAACAGATTATCATGTTAAAAACAAAGAAACCTTACAACTCTGATGTATTCATCATTTATTCCCAGTATATAATAATAATAGGAGCTTTATTCAAGTAGCATACACGAGTAAGAATACATTTATCAATGAGAAATTATTACACTTATTATCTTACCATTCTTACCCACACACATCTATATATATATAAAGAAGGATGTTTGTATATATGAAATCGATGAACTCAGAAACTATTGGACCGATGATTATGAAAATTGGTATGTATATGTATTTTTCCACGGAGAAGGTTTATATTGTATGCCCATTGATGTAACTCGCCACCAGGCGGCGCTGTCAAATATGGACTTCCGCCCCGTTCAACCGATTGTCATAAAAGTTGGTATGACCATGTATGTTTTCTCGAAGAAAACGAATATGCTATGTTCATTGATGTAACTCGCCACCAGGCGGCGCTGTCAAATATCGACTTCCGCCCCGTTCAACCGATTGTCATAAAAATTGGTATGACCACGTATTTTTCCTCGAAGAAAACGAATATGCTATGCCCATTGATGTAACTCGCCACCAGGTAAAGTAAGGGTTAGCCCAGCGAAGCGGGCCGGGTTCGCTAGTATTATATATAGTTAAAAAACAATTATCATTCCATTAAATTTATTACAATCCATACTGTTTCCGTTTTTGTATAAATATTGGGCAATTAAATGTTCCAATAAGTATTTATTCTTTGTTATAATTAGTGTCTGATTTTAAAAGGTTTTAAAATGTATATTTAAATAATTCTATGTGCTTTTTCTTTTCGTTCTATTGTTGCTTTGAACATGTATGGGTAATGTTAGAAATAAAAAACTAAAATATAAATAACTAAGGATTTATTTATAACGTTAATCATAATTTATAAATTCAACGTTCATTATGAGAATCGAAGCAATAATATTATTTTTATATAAATAGATATAATAATAAATATTTACAATCTCTTCTGATGTTCGCTAAATTGTCCTCGTCACTGACTCGCTGACTCACTGATTCTGTAAGAAATGTTATCAATAATTATTTATTATTATGAAAAAAAAACACAATTTATCTATTACTAATATTATAAAGAGGAAATGTTTGATTATTTGTTTGTTTGTTTGAAATGAATAGGCTCTGAAACTACTGAACTGATTTTAAAAATTCTTTCACCGTTGGCAAGCCACACTATTCCCGAGTGACATAGGCTATGTTTCATTTTCGAAAAAAATTTGAATGTTTACTAAAACTTGAATATTCTAACGCAAGGTGTAAAAAAATAAACAAAAAACTGCATTCGCTGCGAAAACGGTGAAAGTTACGCAAAAATAATGTTCTATGAAATTGTTCCCCTTTAAAAGTTCTAAAAAGAAGTCCGCAACAAGATATATCTTGCTTTTAAGGTTGACTCACTGTAACGTGTTATATGGTTACGAAATTAGTTCTAAAATAATATACACTTTCGAAGGTGTTTTAATAATAACGATATTATTCCTTATCCAAATAAATTATTTAAATATCACAGGCACTTAATTATGAACAACATTGCTCTTGAAAGCATTTGATTTTAACCAATAAGTAAGGAATTATTTTAGTTTTAAAATAATACACAATGGTCAAATACCACACGTACTTTGATGTGCAGGGTGTGTTGCGCGTTGAAAGACAGCGATAATTTTTTTTAATGCGTTTTTTTCGATATTCATCGAAAATTACACATTAATACTTATTAAATAAAAAAAAATCTTTTAGTTTCCACAGATTACGCGAAAAGCGACCTAAACGCGGGCGGAGCCGCGGGCAACAGCTAGTCTATAATAATTTATCAAAATTTAAGTCAAGAAATATTGACACCACATAACAACGCCATCTGTCGGCAACAATGACTTACCACTTATCTTGACTTATGTCCCTTCCCAATATTCAGTCTATCTATTATTTGCCCTACTAAAGATAAGGTCTAACTAATATCTATACTTATTTTTCTGTCTGAATATTAGGTAATTAGATATAACTATTAACTGTCAGTAGACAAGCTGTCCTGATTAGCTATCTTTTTATTGGAAGGTCATCTACTACTTTTGCTATTTCTCCGAAAATTACATTCCATGCGTCCCAATTTAAAAAGATACTATCTGTTCAATAAATACAACTTATAGTAATATTTTTTTTTTATATAATAAATAATTTATTTTTATTTGCATAGGTTATTATAAAAAAAATGAGAATAGTCTCCAAAGCTACACTTTTAGTAGCAGTTCCAGTCGTAATATCCCCGTTTTGGAACATTTGAGAGATTGCGAAATTCACATTGACAGTTTAGGTCTCTATTGATAGCATACTAGAGACAAGAACACACAATTGATTTATTGTGAGATTGTTTAAAAAGATAGATAAATTGTAACCGAACACCGATATATATTTTTTTTGTTTGTCTATACTGTTAGCCCTGTTGGCTATTACAGAGTCACCGGGGGAGCGGGTGGGTCAGGAGAGCCGCCCTTAAAAGGGAGGGCCAGATGGGTCCCATAACACCGATAACAATCTCTATTGGAATATTGGAAACGGAATCTAGCCGTTGTAGTTATAAAAGTATCCGTACGTTTATTATATCGTACGGGGTGTAACATATTAACATATTAAGTTAACATACATCAGGCTAAAAATTACAATATCGGTATAGGCACTTTTATCTAATAAAATTTGTAAAAAAGTAATTTTAAAAATTAATAAACACTTAACAGATCACTCAATTACCTGTTGGCAAGTACGGCGTTGACGGCGGCCACGAGGTCTTGGTGCGTCGGCAGCGCCCGCGCCTCCAGACTGCGTGCGTACGGCATGGGCACGTCGGCGCCGCACACGCGCCACGCCGGCGCGTCCAGCTCAAAGAACGACGGTGACTCCATCACACGCGCGCAGATCTCCGCACCCACTCCTGCAGGTGTGGGCGGAGTGTGGTTTTAGTTATGAGATATGAGACCATTCCGCCGAGTCTACGCCTGCCCTCTTCGGATCTGTGGCGGTTGGCTGGTGATCCAAATCGGTGAGAGCTATTACGATGTAAAAAATCTTTTCTGATTTCGGAGATCCGCATCGAGCCGGGCCCCGCAAGTAAACCTACCCATGTCGTCTTCAATTGTTACCTAATAGTTTCTCACGTTTATTAGTTCAGAAAGATAACGCAAGTTTCTTTTTGTTGTAAAGAAACTTGCGTTACCTTTATAGAGTAATACAAACAGAAACATTGATAATCCGAAGAGACAGTCTATTAGAACTATTTGCTACAGTTTAGTGTATAATTTCAACTCCCACCATAATTGATTTTATATATATAATAATCATTTTTTGGAGTCACTATCCATCTACAATAGAATAGGTGTACGATAGTATTTCAAGATAACGAAGTCACGAGAGTAACAAAAATAAAACACTGAAAATAATAAAAAGTAATTTAGAACGTTGAAATCTCCGTTCATCAATTAGTCCAGTCATTTGGTCGAAAAAGAGGGGGTTAGATACCTGAGATACGAGGTGGCAAAATTGAAATTTAAAAAGAGAGCATACCGAAATCTATAAAATAACAAAAAATTTCAAAACTCCCGGAAAACTTTCCAGGTAAAACTACGAAATGACTGGGCTAAATGAAAAGTAGATTGTTTTTTTGTATAAAGGACAACTTTCTCACGAAAATTGTTTTGTTTTCTTAACCATTTAGAATATTATTCTTCAATTCAATCAATTGATCTTTGTTGTTTAGTTCTAAAACTCTCTAAGTATTTTAAATTCTCCGAGTTATTTGCAGAAACTTTTGCTAAGGGCTATTCTCGAAGCTGAATTTAATGGACCTACTACAGGTTTGTGATTGAGGTCTTCTCGAGTGTCGAGACGGTAAAAAACGGACAAGATTTAAATCATTCTCCTTCTAAAATGAGCTTGAACAAATATGTATTTGGATTTGTTGGATGACAGATTAATTTAGATGTTAATATTGTCGCTGTAACAGAAGAAAAGATACAGTTCCGCAAACTACTATCTCACCAAAAAGAATTTATCTATCTACGTGAATGTGAACACAGACGGACGGTCACTAATTACCATCAGGGTAATTAGTGACCCCCCCTTGAGAAATGAATGGGAAGAACAACGCAGGTGCATTAAATTACAACTGCCGATTTCTATATGACGAGTAACTGACCTGACTGCGGCCAGCCATGCTCCATGGTGACGAGGTGGTGCGTCTTGGCGATGGACCTCGCGATGGTGTCGAAGTCCAGCGGTCGGATTGAGCGTAGATTTATTATCTCGCATTCTATACCTGTTGGGTGTTAGTAAACAGATAAGTTAATATATCATTGAATTTCGTAAAGGCATGAAGGTGTACTGTTGCAGATGAACAAACTTTACGACCGCAATTATGTTTATTATTGCATCTTAAAATATGAATCAATTTTATTATCTCAGGCACCTTGGTTGTAAGTTTTGGGAAATCTTCAGTTACAAACATACTTTGTAAGTTAGTAAACTAAGTCTCGCATGAACTGACTCGGATCGGATGTTGATACCACAAAGTTATCAATTTTGCAAGCGAATTTTAAATATGATAATTTTAAAGTTGGCTAGTTTTTTGTTTCACAAAAGTGTTGCGTGCCAAGATATACAAATAAAATAAATAGTCTTGACTAGAGAAGAGACGGACATCCGTTCTCAACCAGCCTTTTTTCTTTCCGACCGTAATTCGGGTACTAAAATAAAAAAACTCATTATTTTACTTAAGGCAAATCATACCACAACAGGTTATAGACTTTGCTCGTCAAAAATGGTTGTTTTAATAATTAGTTTAGTACTAAAAATTTGCTAATAGCAAAATATACTGAATGGATATAAATTTTTCCCACTCATTGGTAAGAGGCGACTCTGATTGGCTTATACTAGACCAGTAGTGAAAGATAAATTATAGCAAACATTGCGACTACGGGTACTAATTTAAATTACGTTTGGTGGTGGTCACCAAATGTTTCATCACATCATGATGGTATAAATTCGAAATGTCGAAGAAAAAGCCAACCTTATTAGGAATTGGATTTTGTTTTCCATGATCGTCGCGATCACTACTATTATTCTTTGCCACTTCCTTGAAAGTCAGAAAAAGTGTCATGAGCTTCACGTGTGAAGTTGGATATAATTTTATAATTTCCTCTTCTTTCATTCTTTTTTTTTTATAAATATGATCTGGGGCAATGCTTAACTGCATTCCATCTGATGGTAAGTGCAATGTAGTCTTAGGTGGTAAGGCGCATTGCCCTAGCAACCTACTCACTCCTCTTGAAGACAGCCACATTGTATTCGGCCGGAAATACCGACGCAGGCAAGCTCTTCCAATCTTTTGCTGTACGCAGTAAAAATGACGAAGCAAAGCGCTTTGTTCGGACAGGTGGAATGTCCACAACAAAAGGATGGATACCTGCCGTGCGTCGGGACGTCGACGGGACGGAAATAAGGTCGTGTAATTCCTGCGCACACTCACCAAAATGTATCTTATAGAATACTGAGAGGCTAGCAATTCAAGTCGTTTAAAATAGATGTTAAAGACAGAAGTACACTAAACTGAAACAGAAGTGATCTGTTACTTTCAGAAGGAGACTTGTCGTAAGAGTTTTTTATATACTCTATCATGATTTTCTTTCAGTTTTAAGAACTCCTAAATAGTCTGACCGGAACCTAGGGTCTTTATAGATCGTAGCATTTAGGTAGTTTGGAATTTGGATTCTCTTCCCAAGACTTACAGCTTTCAACGTACCCTTAATACGAGCTTAGCCTGTTTTTTTTTGTGCTCATTTTTATCGTAATACTCTTTAAATAAAGAAAAATGCCAGAACTGTAAATTTACGTTATTTCTTCAAATGTTTTAAATATTTATGCACTTCTCCATTAGACACCACTGTTGTATCGACAAATTGGCGAGTGTGTCATGTAGCCAATATGTCTGATACTTCAGGTTGGATATTGAAGCTCCGGTTTCGAAGCAGTTTGAATAAATCATTATCCGGTATCCGGCCCAACTACTATCCGCTACATCTCTAGATTCTGGACACTAAATTCTATTGCTCTAATCATTTCTTAACTTTATCCAAAAGCGAGTGTTAAGAGATACTGTGTCCACTGTGTCCTTGACATAAGACTTTGCCGGTCCGTGTTCGCAGCGGTACTGAAGTTATTTGGCCTCTGATATGGTACAGAGACCTTAGTAAGTACCACATTAATGGATTCTCTATTGATTGAGTTCTTGTTTTTAGTAACGATACTTATAATAGTAATCTCGTTTACCGCTGTGCTTGAAACAGAGGTTTATAATACGGGCCAGACCGAATACGAGCAACGAATAATCAACTATCAATAACAATATCTATCAATAGACATACCTCGTCCCGCGAGTTCCTCTGCGGCGCGCAGAGCGGACTCAGTGGCACGACCCGCCGTCACTACTGTTATGTGATCCCCGGTCCTTTCGATTTTGGCTTTACCTGGAAGAAATCATTGAGATGGTTTTTAGTGGCTTAAATAGTTTGTAGGAATATCTCGCAAACATAATATGAGATAATGATAATGTACACTATGATCCGTCGATCGGTCTGATATTTAAACTGAACTGTCGGGCAACTCACCAATGGGAAGTACGAAGTCGGGAGTCATCGCCTCGTCGGACATGGGGAAGGAGACGCCGTACAACATTTCGTCCTCGAGGAACACTACAGGGTCGGGGTCCCGGATCGCGGCTTTTAAGAGACCTGAAAATATTAAAAATATAAAAATAGACAAACGCAACTACCATATTCGAACGCTTAGCAAAAGGTTACAAAAAAGACCTGGACACACAAATCTTGTAACTAAAACAGATTAAAAAAAAACAGAGTAAAATATTGAAAAAAGTTCCAAGGATAAGACTCAAGTGCTGAATCCAAAAAATAATTGACATATATTCTAGTTGATGCCGATGGTAGTCGTATCGTTTAAAACATCAGTGCGACTCACCCTTGGCATCCTCCGCGGAGTACGGCATGAGCACCTTCAGTCCGGGGCAGTGTCCGTACCAGGCGCCAAAGCACTGCGAGTGCTGCGCCGCGACGCCGGCGGCCGCGCCGTTTGGTCCACGGAACACTATGGGCACGGACAGCGCGCCCGCTGACATGTAGTATGTCTTCGCAGCTGAGTTTATTACCTAAGAGAGATGAACCGAGGATTTCATTTTCATATTTTTTTGTATTGTTTGAGATAAACATCCTTACATTAATTATAGGAGAAGAACGAATCTCTTTTATCTAGTTTAGCTAAAGTACAACATCCATCTAGTTTGAAACTAGAAACCTATTATGACCACCACAGCTTTCCTAAACTTATTTGAGGGTTTGGTTAATTTGAAATGTAGACGTAGTTGAATGGTCCAAAAGTCTGTATTGTCTGCTCTGTATTATTTCCAAAGAATGATTGGTTCCATGAATGACATTGATAAGCTTTTCTTGTGTGACACTGAATGGGAAACATATTCACAATAGTTTATGTGATTGAGTATTGTTCATTTGAAAATTATATCAACAGTTCAAGTTCAAAGAAAATAGCAAAAGTATTGCTAATGAAACTTTTTAATATCTGCATTTTGTAATATTTTTATATACAGCCCAAAACTGAACAAGATATTGTGACACTGTTCATTCACTGGTCCCATGTAAATATTTAATAAGTATGGAGAAAATCATTAACCCCATAGGCAAAAATGTTAGAAATAAAACATCATGGTTTTAATGATACAATACATATTAATTAGATGTAATATGATCATTGAATTGGAATCAAATGATAATTAATCAAACAAGTGATGAGACAAAAAAGCAAAGTAAGGCATATTATTATTTTCTATTTATTTTTAATTTATATGGCAGATAGAATTTTTATATGTTAATTCAGGCTAGTGACCTATTGAGTATTTTTCAGTGGAATATTGGGACATAAGTTGTGAAAACTATTTCAACAGTTAGATAGAAAACATTAATACATATAAATATACATTACTTTAATATTTTTTAAAAAATTTACATTACATATATTTATTAGGTCTTTTCTTTATTTACAGAATACTCACATGATCAATAGCCTGCATAGAAAAGTTAAATGTCATGAATTCACAGATGGGCCGGAGTCCTGCGAAAGCTGCACCCACGGCTAGACCTGCAAAACCAATCTCTGTGATGGGGGTGTCAACTACTCGCTTGTCCCCATATTTCTTCCATAGTCCTCTGAAATATTTAAGTGTTTAATACCTTTTGTCATTTTCCTTATATGTTTAAAAAGAAGATTTATTAAAAGTATTAAGTTTATTAATATAGCATACAATTTAATTGAGTGTTAGGATAAATAAATTAAATTGATACTGATTTCTGAAGAACTGATATTAAAGATAATTATACCTGGTAAGTAAACAACATCTCAACAGTGATAAGATAAAATTAGTTTTTTTTTGTTTGAATATCTGTTGAAGACATTATGTAAGTTAAGAAAATATCTGACATTAAATTCCTATAGGAATATTTTTTTGGTTATATAACACATACTATGGAGCACATTCAATATTGTAACATGAGTAACCTCTTTGAAAAACATGATGTATGTTAAAGACCAAATGACATTTAACAGGAAAAAATAAATATATGAAGCAATTTTATCGCACCTGGACACTTTGTATGCACCATCGTATTGTGCCACTTCTTCACCTAAAATAAACACTGATTCGTCTCTTTCCATTTCCTCATCAATTGCCTGTTTCAAAGCATCCCGAACTGGCATTGTATTGGAGGATAAAGCTTTTGATGTTGAGATGGATCGCCGGGAGAACTGCGGCAGGAGTCCATGTAGAAGTGAAGACACTTTTAACGCCATTTTTACTAAAAGTCGTAATATTACACTTATGAACTATTTTGAACACCCGAACAGGCTAATTAAAAGCCTTTATAACGGAATATCCTCGAAATTGTAGAGAATATGGTGATACAATCGTGAAATGTACGGGAAGGATGAATGGAGGTCGGACCGTAACTGTCAAAGTTGACATTTGCAGTAGACTTGTGATTATTACATGGACATAAGAATCTATGGACATAAAACGTCGGTTTGTATGAAATTATACCTTTTTTATTTAACACCTAGAACCGATGTTATATGAAAATGTATTAGATATTAAAATCAACCTTGTTTAAAACGAAAAATTATAGTGGTTTCTTTTTCTAGATAAAGTGTTTTTTAAGATCAAAACTTTTAGAAATAAGTGCGAGTCGGACTTACGCAAGAAGGCTTAAATGTTTATCTTACTTTGTTTCCAGTGTTTGTGGTTATAGAGGCAAGGTAAATATATCATCTGTGAAAATTTCAACCGTCTAGCTATCACGGTTCCCGGTATGAGATACAGCCTGGTAACAGATAAAAGGACCGAAGGACATAGTCAGACATATACAGACAGCGGAATAGTGAAATGAGCGTTCCATTATTAACCTTTGAGTAAAGAACCTTAAAATTGAAATTATTTTTAGCCATAAAATTAATAAAATAAATTTTTTAATCTAGACGCCGCAGTGCAACCCTTTTTCCTCTTACGATTTTTTAAAATAGTTTTATGGTTGTAGAAATGTTTTCTTATCAACATTTAGTATATCGACAAAACTAGAATCCACCCTTTTAAGTTTTCAAATAACCTATAATAATTTATAATGTTTTATTTTTTCAGGTAGCCAAGGTAGCCAAGAATAATAGAAGCGGAGCGGCTGACTGTCATGGAACGTGCCTATAAAGTAAAAAATATATGCTGTTTCTGAATGGCGTTATAAAGTCATCATATACCTAATATATTATTAAACTTAAATGAAGAGACCAAGGTTTAGGTCATTTTTAAGTATTAGGTATCTAAGAAAAGTTTGGACAGCGCTATTTTCATGTGTTATTTTAAGTTACAACTTATAAGTTAATTGAAAGATCAATATATCGTTCAAATCTAAATAAGTCACAATTCTATATACTCTTACAAAATTATATTTATTCTTAGTTACTTATTTGGCAAATACCTTCAAGATTATTTAAATGTACTACTAGTAAAATCTTAAAGCAATTATTAAATAGATATTTTTCTTAGTGGTTTTTTCAACATATACACTTTGTTATCGTTCACATTATACACTATTTTATTTTTAATTAGCGAGCATTATATAACACCATCTGTTATTTTTATGAACGAACTATTTTATTATCAAGCATCCTAACCAATGAACTGCTATAAACAGTTACAGTAAATCGTTGCAAGATGGCAGATCTGACTTCTGAGCCAATGTCACAAATTTTTACCTGGCGCACTTTGGTAGCCTATTAGGATATGTAATTGACGGGATTGAATTGAAGGAAATGTGTGAATTTAGCATGCTTCAGTAGCTGGAGCAGGGAGCCTGACATTCAAAGGGTTAAGGTACTAACGATTTACACGTTATTTTGATCTGTGCTAAGACTTTCTTTAAATGCGTAGCGTAATTGTATTACTTCTGTTAAAAATGTATTTCTTAGATATTGGTGAAATAAATAAGAAACAAATAAGTAATATTATCATAAAGCAAAGTCGCTTTCCGCGTCTGTCCCTATGTCTGTATGCTTAGATCTTTATATCTACAGAACGCATTTTGATGCAGTTTTTTTTATAGATAGAGTGGTTCAAGAGGAAGGTTAATATGTGTAATAAAATTTTTAATATATTAGAGAACCACTGATCATTTCAAGATTTCTAATGCGAAGTCGTAAACAAACATTGTTTTTAGCTTACATTTCAAACGCTGGCTGAACTCTACGAGATAGATCAAAATAATGTACTAAGTATAGTATACCTTAAAAAGTTCTGCAAGAAATTCCACGATGGTATAGGTATGTTTATCTCTTAGGGATAACCCACAATAGCCAATTTGTGTCCTTTACTTTTTACGCGAAATAATGGTTTATTTACGAAGCGATTTTAAGCAATACAGCACTAAACTTAATCTAATTAAGTGCCTTAAATTAAATTTTTATTTAATATAATAATATCAGGACAAATTACACACATTGATCTAACCCCTAAGTAAGCAAATTATTTGCTTGTGTTAAGGGTGTTAGACAACGACACAAATACATAGAAATACACATATAAATACTGAGAATATATTTAATAAACGACCAAACCCAGAAACACAGACATCTATGCTCATCACATAAATGCCTGTCTCCGCCGGGAATCGAACCCGAGCCCCATTGCGCGGTGACACGTTAGGCGTCTGCGCTCGACCAACGGGGCGGTTAAAATATAGGGACATCGCGTTAGCGGCGGTACGTTCGGCAGGCGCACTATGGTATGGAACCGTGCAAACCGTCTCAAAAATGGCTTTTGTGAATGTTCGGTATTGAAAAATTTGTTAATGTATATAGCTAACTGAATGTCGAATACATATTATTTAGCATTTAACATAGATTTTTTTTAATGAATCCAGACCTGCAAGTTTATGGTCACAATAACGTCGATTGTGTAGCTCAGAATTCCTGGCAGAGTTTACATGGTCATAATATTTTGATTATGTTCAATGAAAATCTATAAGTATGATAAATGTTTAGAATGATTATTAAGTACTCTGATTTTAAAAGAGAGGTATAAATAAAATACAGTATCTAATATTGTAGCTTTATTAAAAACTTTTACATAGATTTTTGACAGTGAGCGATCTCTAACGATGTCGTAATTTTGATTGTATCACTTAAAACGAGTTAAATAAAAAGGGACCCCTTTGTTTTACTCCGAATTTAAGGCGTGCGAAGCCGCGGGCAAAAGCTAGTAAAATATAATTTAAGAGTAACAACTATGTAAAGCTATGTAAAGCTCTGTCCATATAAATTGTATTATAATTAAAAAAAAAACAAGGACAACGTAACATAATTTTATAAAATACATAGGTATATAGGTATATGTATTTTATAAAATTATGCTTATAATTAAGCCTTGTACCTAAGTAGTATCTAAATATAAAAAAGTATTCTTATGTGTGTTATGAGTTATTTTTACTATTTTAAACAACTTTTTAACGTTATCACAACATTATTTTTTGTTATGAAATTGTTTTTAAAACGAATTTAACTTTGGATGAATTAAATACAAACATATACTAGTATTATGTGGCTAAATATATAATTGAATTAACTTTTTAAATAATTATGATGTTAAATCGAAAGGCATTATGTATAATTTCATTTTGTGACCATATAAAAAACTTAATAAATCTAAACAATGTCTCTTATTATTAACAAAGGGATTTTGTAAAAATGGAAAGCGACACACGGACTTCCAGGAAATATTATATAAAATATAGTGAATAGAACTCTAATTAGTTAGACCATTAATCAAATCAACCAAAAACCACATACTTATAAACGGACTGATTAACATACTAATATAAAACAATAGATAATTTCCTAACTCTTCTAAACGTATGCAAAACTGAAATAAGTTGGCCATCGCAGACCCTTGACCTACATTTTTGGGATCGCATCGTTAATATATTTGAAATTTTATTAGTTGCTCGCAAAATTAAACCGTTTCCTCATCCGACCCATCCCGATGTTTATTTTTTATTTTATGTTATCCCGAGGGACGACGTATAGATATAGAAGTTCAAAGCTATTTGGCGTTTGATGAATTTCTATAGAGGAACCCTAAGATGTATATATATATATATATATATATATATATATATATATATACGCGTGTATAAGACAACGTCTGTCGGGTCCGCTAGTAGTAATATATATTTTTTAAATAAGTACCTAAGCACAGTCTACAAGTTAATAATATAGACGACAGACGTTGTCTTATACACGCGTCTTTAATTAAAAAAATCAAACTTCAAAAAAATATATATTTAAAAGTTATCACAATGTCTTACGTCATTACATGTACATTTATCATAATTCGACCAATCGATACCGTATGAATATGTAAATAAACACTTTTTGTTTGAATAAATGAATTTGTTTCAATACTTTTTTTTAAATTTCACCTTTTACGTAGCGAAGCACGTATCGGGCCGCTAGTACTAAAATATTTTTCTTTTTTCTATCGCAACGCCAGCTGTCAAGGCAGATTATAATTAAAATATAATATTATTTAATATTTGACATTGCCATGGTAACGCAGTCCGTCGGAACCAATGTGAAACATTCCAAAATCACCACCTACTTACACATTAAAAATTAATCAAAAAACCATTTTCCAGTGGACCAAATTGTGAATCTAAACAATTCTCAAGTCCCCTTGAATACATACAAATAATTTCATAAAAATCGGTCCAGTCATTTAGGAAGAGTTCAGTGACATACACACGCACACAAGAAATATATTCAAAATTTCAAAATTCAAAATTCAAAATATCTTTATTCAAGTAGGCATTTACACGCACTTTTGAATCGTCAATTACATTAAATTGGTCAGTATAGTCAGTCTGTGAGTAAGCTACCACCAGCTCGGAATGCTGTTCTGCTGAGAAGAGCTGGCCAGAAACTCAACAGTTGCTCTTTTTAAATAAAATTTAACAATGTTTGACTTATAAATTATAACATCAACCCTGCAAATGAGTCAATTTTATTTATTTTATAAACTTAAATGCAATTTTGGAACAACTAGAACCGTCGCAATCAATCGGAAAAGAAGCCCAATGATTTCAGGCAACGAAAATTAAATAATAATAACAGTAAATATATATATATATACATACACACACACATACATACACAAATCTTCGGCCTGCCACACAACCAGTCACCGCAAGCAGCACCCGTTCACGAGCATAACACAAGAGCCAGCCATCACCCCCTTCGCACATATTTGAGGGAGGGAGGCAACCCGACTCCCGATGCTACCGCAAGTAGTGACTTCTAAGGAATCGGTGTGATGCAGAAGGTCGATAAAGCAAAATTAATTTACAACAAAAAACAAATTGCGGAGATTACTAGCTATTCGCAATACAATACAGATTTATGACCCAAGATTTATGATACAATGACCCAAGTTCCACACATTTCGATCAACCAAAAACTCTTGAATGTTATAGTAAGATTTATTTAATAATATACCTTTAATTTTAGATTTGAAACCAAGAAAAGGAAGATCTAAGATATCTTGTGGAACCTTATTATATATGCGTATACTCAATCCCATGAAAGATTTCTTAACTTTTTGAAGTCTAAATTTAGGCGTTACGAGCCTATTTTTATTTCTTGTATTGATAGTATGTCTGTCGCTGTTTTTTTTATAGTCATTTAAATTTTGGCGTATATATAGTAAGTTATTAAAAATGTATTGAGAAGCGACCGTAAGAATACCGATTTCTTTAAAAACTTCTCTTAGGGAGTCTCTAGCTTTTAAGTTACAAATAGCCCGTATAGCTCGTTTTTGTAAAATAAATATAGAATTAATTTCGGCAGCGCTGCCCCATAGTAAGATACCGTAAGACAATATACTGTGAAAATAACTAAAATAAACGAGTCGAGCCGTATTAACGTCTGTTAATTGTCTTACTTTTTTAATTGCAAAGACAGCTGAGCTAAGTTTGCTTGCGAGCGTCGAGAGATGGGGGTTCCACTGGAGCTTTTTATCTAAAGTTATACCTAAGAAAGTTGTCGAGTCAGTCAGTTCTAGCACTTCATTGTTAAGGAATAAACTACAATCTTGACTTTTTACATTAGGAAGTGTAAATTCCATGCATTTAGTTTTCTTAGTATTTAATACCAAATTATTAATTTCAAACCAATGAAGAACACGTGACAGAGCACAGTTAACTTTGTCAAAATTAGGTTTATTACGATCAACTTTAAAAATAAGTGAGGTATCATCAGCAAAAAGTACAATGTCACATAGTCCTTTTACGTAAAAGGGCAAATCATTAATATAGAGTAAAAATAAGAAAGGGCCTAGAATAGATCCTTGTGGAACACCCATTTTTAGGTGAGATCCAACCGATTTACAATTATTTACATCAACTGTCTGAACTCTTTGATTCAAGTAAGAGGCAATAAGATCAAGCGCAGCACTACGCACACCATAGTGATTAAGTTTGCAAAGTAATGTTTGGTGGTCCACGCAATCAAAGGCTTTAGATAAATCACAAAACACTCCGATTGCATTCTGTGACTTTTCCCATGCGTCGTAAATGTGCTTAAGAAGCGCGGCACCCGCATCAGTTGTTGATTTGCCTTTGGTGAAACCATATTGTTCACTATGCATGATTTCATTGCTATAAACAAATTCTGACATTTGGTTTAGTATAATTTTTTCGAAAATTTTACTTAAAGTGGGTAAAATAGAGATAGGTCTATAATTTCCGGGTATTAGTCTATCGCCACTTTTGAACAAAGGAACTACTTTACTATTTTTCATTAAGTCTGGGAAAGTACCGGTTTCAATACATTTGTTAAAAATTAAGGATAATTGTGGAGCAATATCATTTATAATACTTATTAGTAATTTTACTGACATACCCCAAAGATCACCGGTTTTTTTCATATTTAGATTTCTAAAAGTTTTAACAATTTCATATGATGTAACAGGTTTAAAAACAAAACATTTATTACTGACTCTTACGTTATTCGTCAATTCGACGATTGCATCACATGGTGAAGAATTTAAATTACCCGTGACTGTTAAAGGAATTTCGTTAAAAAAAGTCTCAAAAATAGCCGCCACAGTTGAATTTGAATTTATTTCAATATTATCAATTTTTAACTTAATAGGTCCATTAGCAGCCCTATTTTTCCCAGAAACACTAGATAAAACATCCCAAGTTGCCTTTATTTTATTTTCTGAGTTTAAGATTTTATTTCTTATGTAAATCGACTTAGCTTGTATGCAAACGGTCTTAAATATTTTAGAAAAAATCCTAACTTTATTCAAGAATACCGGATCTTGATTCCATTGCCTCTCACTATATAAATCATATAACTTATATCTACTTTTATATATTCCCACGGTAGCCCAATCACTAAATTTAAGTTTTAGATATTTAGTCATAGTTTTTGGCTTAAAAACATTATTAAATTCTTGTAACAAAAAACCGAAAATGTTATTATATAAATTATTTGGATTATCATCGCTCATGTTTACTTTACCCACTTTTTGCTGAACATTATTCTTAAATGTTAGGACCCGGTTTTTTGTAATTGGTCTACAAGTAAACTTTTGGGGCTTTTCACTTTCGTGATTAATTAATAGAGAAAATTTTAGACCACAGTGGTCTGAACTTAAATTTGTCATTACTGTTTCTTCATAAATGTTACAGCGACAGAACACATTATCAATACAAGTCGCGGAAATACTAGTAATACGAGTAGGTTCAAAAAAGACGTTCAGTAAGTTAAAAGATTTAAACAAATTTAATAAACGTACACTAGACGAATTTTCTTGTAATATATCTACATTGAAATCACCGCAAACAATCACGGACTTGTTTTTATGACAAAGCTTGGTTAAAATATCCTCCATTTTGTTTTCAAATTCATCAAAGTCACTAGAGGGGGGTCGGTACACGCACAAAATAATATGTTCATTGAGCTCAATGCAGGATAGTTCAATAATTCGCTCGACAGAGAGCGCCACTATATCTGATCGAGACTTTAACACTACATCGTTACGAGCTAAGATAAGTGAGCCACCGCGAATAGCTTTCTCTCTACAGAACGAACTTGACAATTTATAATTTTCTACATTTATAATATTGTTATTCTTTGATAACCAGTGCTCTGTAATGCACAATAAACTTATGTCATATTTTTGAACAAAGAGTTCCACTTCCAATTCCTTGCCACCTAAGCCTTGTATATTTTGATGGACAATATTTAACAACTTAGGCTTTGTCTTATCCATTAGTTTAAAGTGGAACGCTTATGTTCTGTCAGTAATATATTATTTAAAGTACATTTATTTTTCGTTATATCTGTTATAACGAAGTTTTTTAAATTAAATGCTACTAAATTAGCAATTTGTTTTTTATAATATAAAGGCATTGTACCTTTTGTCATCCTAAGCCTATTATAAATAAATTTATTTACATCAAAGTAAAAGAATGCATCACTATGACGGTATGTCAAATTATATAATGTCAAATTTAAATTATATATATATTTATTTTGTTTGTCTGAATAAGAAGATGAATATGGAAATGCACAAATTACAATTTTACAATTATTCTTATTATGTAATTTCAATAATTTTTCAATATTACTAATTATTTCAATTTTCTTAATCGACAAACCATCTCCATGTAATAGTACAATAGTACTGTTTTCAGTCGACTTTGAGTCAAAATTAATTATTTTATCTATATTGTGCTGGTAACTAGCACCAGGTGAGCATATATTATGTACATTATTTAATTCCCTACTTAAAAGAGACCCAAAGCCCTGACCTAATTGGTCAGAAAAAACAAAGTAATTATGGTTGTGCACAACAGAGGACCTATTATTAATTTGATTTTTATTCATTATATTTATGTTTTTATTACTACTTTTAGTATGTATAGCCGAATCACCCAACACCTCAGAGTTTAGTTTAGAAACAACATTTAATTTTTCACTTAAAACTTATATATTAAGATTAGTACGTTTAGGATTGTTTCAGTTCGATTTTCCCATCTGCTAGTGGTAGTTTGTAAATATTATTTTATTTTATCTAAAACTAAGATTTTTTTGATAAATTATAAAACATATAATATAAAAAATGTTATACTCTCAAGCAATAGTCTAAATAGTCAGCACACTGTAATCCTACTCACAATTCTCAAAATACCTCTCGTCTTATGTCTTCGTTAAGTTATGCTTCCGGGATGACAATAATCTATATAAATAGAAATCATTTACCTCATCAAGATTATCCTCAATCGGTAAAAACTAGCCATTACAAGAAACGAGGTTCAACAACAGCTTACCATATTTATAGGAAGATATATTATCGGAAATTGGAATGCCATGTGAGGAAGTGTCGAGGGATGAGGGATGAGGGATGAGTGATGGAACACCGTATGGGGTCGCCAGAGTTTAAACATTGAGAAGAAATACCTGCAAATACATAAATGTGTCGTTATCAATTGTATTGGTTTTACTTATTTTACTGATATATTTAAAATATTATAAGCAGACTTTTCTTTATCATTCAGATTCTTTCTCAACACTCAATTTTTATTTGAAGTTTAATTTAATTAGTCTTAGACTTAATTAAAAACAGCTTTTTGTTTAGGGTTAATGAAAACGTGTTTAATATATATACCTACAAACCTAACTATACTTAATAAACGTCAAAAATACTTTTTATATAATAATTCATATATATATATTATATGTTCTAATTCTTCTTTAAAAATAAAAGTATTCTTATAGAAAATAAAAAATAATTTATGTAATTTTTTTTATATATTAAGAAAATAAACGCCTACACAACTTCTGCTCTGGATCTTGGAATATAAATAATTTGATAGTGGTGTACTTGTGCTCGTTCATTCACCCCCGGATGAGGTCAACATTATAAAAGGGTTGTAAAATGTAAATAAAAATATATTAAATGTGTTCAACATTATTGACTTAATCGTAATAAAACATTGAAGCACGAAATTATAACGACTTTTCTTCTTCCTATTTACCTCGCTGCTGTAAATCTTCTTCATCCTCTAAATTTTCCATACTGTTGCAGGTTAACGAACACTTCAAAAATTACAAAATAATAGACAACAAAATTTCAGTTTTTGGAAAAAATTCGTTAAAGTATGAAAAATCATGTATCAATTATTTTTTTCATCACTTATTTTTTTCATCAATCATGTATCAATCATGTATCAATCATGTATCAATTATTCATGGAGAATAAAAACGTATCTGACATCGAGCTTCAAGAATGATCCTTGACTGAACATTCGTCTGCAGTTCTTTTAACATTTTCCGATAATATGGTCCTGTTTTTATCTCACACTTTTGTCCGCCACTTCCATTTATTATTAGATCAACACAACCCGCATCTTTTACATTTTACATTAGAAAACTATCATACATTTTTTTACCATCCACATCTCACTTTAATTAATTCATCAAAAATCTTATAACGGTTTTACATATCTCTCTCTGATCTTATCATAATCATAGATTTTGGTATATAAAAGGGTAAGGTTAATATAAAACAAGCAACAATTTTTCCCAAATTTATTAGCAAATTGGCCAATCCACTCTCACTCTCAATTATACTGATTGTATTCGAGCAACCTAAATTAGGGATAATACTTGAATTTAAATGTCCTCCTGAATTTCAGTGTTAACCGGAGAGCCCATTGCTATTATGAAAGCGATCGCTTTTGCTATGTCCTATAATTCCAAACAAGTTATTTTCCCCAGTCTCAAACAGTAGATACAGGTTGATGTTAAGACTTGATAAATATTTAAGTCTTCTGGAGTCCATTAGCAAAAACCAATTAGAAGTAAATCAAGGTTTCAGTATCGTCTTCAGTTCCTATTCCACAATTCAATCAGATATTCCAAGACACCTCTGGTTTTTTATTATACAAAAAGATACTGAACGGATAATTATCCCAACAATTTCACAATATACTTTTCGGACATTCATGTCTTTACAAAATCAGGATCAAGGATCACTCCCTATGTGGTCTCTATGTGGTGGTTGTATTAAATAAAATGAAGCTGTTATCTATCTGTCATCATTGCATCTGTTAGTTTTATGTAGTGTGTTTATTTAATTGTCTGTGTTTTTGTATATAAATTATGAACACACAACCATAATAAGAAATTATTAGGTGCTAAGAGTACACCGGTTTGTTTGTGATATTTAATAATGACGCCCACACTGACATTTAATATGACACCTCCGCAGCGGCCGTGGTTAACGAGAATTTATAGATTGAAGAATTGTACAAACAATTGCTACAATGTTTATTTTTCATTTTGATCTCTTCGATTGTAATATCAAAATTTAGCAAAATTTCACCAGTTCAGTGTCTTCTAATTTGCAGAACCAAAACAGCTAACCCACTCAACAAAACAGACATGGAATTCAGTTTAGGAGACACTTATCAAAGTTAAAGCACCAGACAGTATACAAACTAATGTAAACACAAGCTGAAAGGAGTTTCCTCAGCACCTTAATTATCTGTCTGCAGAAACGATTAGGTTTAATCTAAATTGTTATTTAAAATAACCGATACTTTGTGATTATTTCAATCCATGGTACTCAGATACGGAACCTTTTTATAGTACTTCAGTAAGTTTTTCATCAGTAGGTATAAAAGTATTTAAGCAAACCTGTGATTAGTTGTTGGACCTTGTTTTTTTTTTAAGTGTTTTAAGTACAATATTTTTTTGAATAAGTTTGACGAAATTAAAGGAGTCTGTTAAAGAAATTAAAAGAAAAAACGTCTGCCAAAGACCTGCATATGCGATTAAGAAAACATACTTACAAATTAGATTTAATTACTTTAAATTTATTTATAATTAAATCTTTCTCAGATTTTTCCATTTTTTTATATCACAATTTATAAATGCCACTAACTTCACTTGAAATAAAAAAAAACATTAGATAGGCTAATGCAAGTAAATATAGAAAGCCGACAAGAAATTTACACTGTTTAAAATATATCTTGCTATGGTAGATTAAAAAGGCAAATAAAAGGACAAAGTCATTTACTTTTTTTATACCTTCTTAAAGATGTTACTACCACAAATCTAATACTAGATAAACACTCATCACATAGTGCTCATAAAAATATTCTCGTAATCGTCAAGTTATTGGGTAAATAAATTAAAAATTCCGGCATTATGGCCCCCCATAGATGTGTATCGAGCAACGCTCCAACTTTACGAGCAGTCGAGACGGACCACTTAAAATAATAAACAGGATTTCAGTTTACCCAATATTACACTATTTATTAGCGAGGTTCGCTTACAATATGTCAAATGACCGTCTTATGCAGTAATGTGCCAAAACACGAAAGTGTACAATTTTTTAACACAGCTTATTACTAGCACTTCAATCTTACTTATTATATCTTATCTTATATATTTTTTTGTCTCATTGTGTTATTTTAAATATTTTTTTGGTCCGATACGATTTTTGAAATATGTTAATGCAATTAATTGCAGACTGTAGGCATACATCATAACAAAAATATTTCTTATAGAATACTAATTTAATAAAATTGAATACCCTCAACATAGCTAAGTTCGTAGCACGAAAGAAATGGAACTCAAGATGTAACAGATTGAACTTTTGATTTTCATATAATATTTATTTAAAATTGGAGATTTAGAATATTAATTAATTTAAAGTTTTTATTTAGGCTTAAATTTCGGACAGTTTAGATGTTCAGTATTGACACCATATTGCATAACACAAATCAAATATAATAATTTGACCTGTGACTGTTTTAGAGCCTGTATTGTGTTATCTTATTATTATTATTTTATTTAAAAGGTGGGCAAACGGGTTTCCTGATGTAAAGAAATCATTTCCGCCCACGGACTCCTGCAGAGGTGCACCGCATCAGAGGATGCACAAGAGTGTTGGTGACCTTTGAGGAAGGAGTGGTAGTAGTAGTTTTTGAAGATACCCAAGTCAGAAACTGAATGTCTGTGAATAATCAAGTTTTTAGTTATCTAAGTTACTAAAGTAAAAGTTTTAGATTTCAGTACATTTTTAATACAGGGAATGTCTTACGTCCAAAATTTGTGTATTGAGTTAGGTTAAGTTGATAATACGGAAAAACTTACAGTATATGGCGATGTAGGCCTGATAGCTGAAACGTATTCATTTTCAGTTCTATTTTTAAGGAAAAAGGTGACTTTCTAACTTTCCACAAAGGTCATGGATATAAATTTACGTTAGGGTCAATAACCTAATATAACGACATACCAAATCGTTTGTAGATTTAAACCGATTATTTTATATACTGATAAAACAAAGGAACAATATTTTAATGGTTCTATCGATGAGTATAAATTATTATTGATATTATTTTATAAGGCCAATAAAATAGCAGTAAAGTTCCGGAGCATACGAAGTCGTTGACACCGGAATACTTTACAACTTTTAACTCATCTGTATTTCATTGTTCTGTTAACCGATTTCTTTGTAGTTTATTGTAATTACAGTTAGAATAGACTGTTTCCCAGCTGAAAGTGTTGTCCACGGTTGTGAACATCTGCAATATAAGTTGTAACTAATTCAGATGTGCTTCAATTCGTAAGTGGTGAAGAATTAAATTCGTATTAGGTCGATTCAAACAACGCACGAAACTTGCCTATATTCAGAATATATTGAACAAAGCCAAAGTTTTAACTTATTAATTAAAATATATCTTATTTTCATTTTGTTTATCTATTCTTAAAAATCTTATTTTAACGATAATCTTATAAAAAATGTTTGAATTTATATAGGTATTATATATAGTCAAGTAGGTGGTGTTATGATTATTATACACATAAATAATATTTAATTGTCTGTCTGTGATTTATGTTATTATGGTCGCCTAAGTTTATTTAGGTATTAACAAAGAATGAAATTACATTCCTACTTGCAAATGCAATATTCCAATTTTACTTCAAAATAGAATATCCTTAAAGTTTTTAGGTGTCTGTGTATTGGATGGCATTACAAGACAATTGAATTGTCCCATGTTCGATTCCGGGATAAAAATATTACCCTCTTCAGTCATGTGGGCGAAGGAATGATTTAACAACGGCCGAAAATCACATATAAATAATAAAAAAATTAGCTCTAAACCAACAAAAACTTATTTTTTATCAGACATATCTTAAACTAGCTTTCCGCCCGCGGCTTTGCCCGCGTGGAATTCGGTTATATCGCGCGACATGGGGCACCCCCCTTTTTCCCCGTTTTTACGTTTCTCCCCGTTGCACCTATCAACTCATCAACTTTTATTTATTCGACACATGAATTTGTCTTAAACAATTGCACAATCTTACATGATTTTATGTCTGACAATAAGGAACTTCACTTATTTCACCCCTTCTACCATTTTTTTGCAATAAAAAGTATGGTATGTCCTTTCCCAAGTTCAGTTCTATCTTCATACGGAATTTCATCAAAATCGGTTTAACAATAACGAACTATTATACAAATTTTCATCCCCTTTTTTTTCAGGTGGCGGGTGAGATCACCCCCCTCTCCCTACCAAAATTTCATCTCCTATATGAACCTCTTTTACGCCTTTTTTCGCCATAAAAAGTATTCTATGTCCTTTCCCAAATTTAGTTCTATATTTATACCAAATTTCATTAAAATCGGTTCAGTGGTTTAGGCGTGAAAGAGTAACAGACAGACAGACAGACAGACAGAGTTACTTTCGCATTTATAATATTAGTAGGGATAACCAATTAAAATTATTATGAACTCGTCTAAACATTAGATATTTAAAAGCACTTCCTATCTCTTTGTACTAAATATAGATTATGAATTGTTTCTCATTTTATAATTTCAAATTCAAAGCTTTCCTCAATTATTTCTTAGGCTGGTAAACCATAAAATGACAATTTAAATACAAATTGCGAGAGTGCGATGACCCCAGGGTGAAATGTATTTAATTTGATCCATAGGAAATTGACATAGGCGTATTTTTAGTTTACGCATTTAATTTCATTGAATAGTTCTTTAACTACTAATATATCATAAAATAAAAAAAAGGGGTAGGTATTACTACGATAAGATATTTTTGTTTGTATATTATGAATAAGAATGATTATTATTATAAATATGTAGTAATAACCGTTTTAAATATTTTTTCTCTTGAATTTCCGTAAAGAAAAATATAAATAAAAATGAAAGATACCGTGATGAAACATTTAGAACAATTCCTCTGACATGTAACCCGCCACAGGCGAAACAGCGTGGTGGGTTAGGTTTTGTAATTGGTATAGGTTCTTTACGTAGCGGTTGGACGGGTATGTGTTGATATTTTTTTTACTACATGTAAATGAGAAAAAAAAACAATCGTGCCAATTAATAAACTGTTGCTAATTAATACCAAATTAAAATGAGTATTTTTTATTTTGTATATTTAATTTTGTTAATTCTTTTATTTATGTTATAATTATTTTCATAATACTTCTTTTATATATAAGGCTTAAGTTACAATTTCTGTTTTATTTTCTTGTGTTATTTTGATTGTTTTTCTTATCGCAAAATGTATATTTTTCCCTGTTTATCTTTGTATATCCCAGGGAAAATATATCATTAACTAAGCAAGATCAAAAATATTACTAAAATAAGGTGCTTACTATTAGTTAAACCAATGTACAGACCTACGACAACAGGGTAAAATTTATAAACAACAATAGTTGCCCAACTTCATTGTATCAAACAACCATCTAAAAGTTGTTCAAAGGTTCTCATTTTACGTCATTGTTATGAATATTGATTGCATCTTTGTTATTATCGGCTAAGAATAGTATAAACTTTAACGGGTTATTTTCGTAACAAAATGTCCTGGTTGGAAAATAAAGTCAAATACCTATGATGAACCTAATATGTGTTCTAGTAATTTTAATGTGAATGTTTATTTTATAGGTAAAGACTTTTTAAAATTATATTTTGTTACAGGTTTTAGAATGCACACAGAAGTACCTATATGACAGTATTAAGTATTGTCAAAAGACCGCAGACATGGGATCTAACTTTTTCTTATTGGTAAATTGACCATAGAGATAATTTATTACGGAAAAATTAGATTGTTTCCGAAGAATAGATAATTTAAAACGGCCTTCCACAATAGTAATACTAATTTTCTTACTTATACAATGTCCGTTGCCGCTGCTAAAAGCTAATATTGTATATGATAAGGTGATTTTGTTTCTTACACTTTCAAGTCTTAATTACAAAACCAATAATTACTACATTTTCAAAATACATTTTCAGAAGAACTTAAAATAAATAAGATACCTTTCACCCTGAAAAAAGTTCTTACTATTTCCTAGGAACAGAAAAAAAAAAATAGCCGTCTGACATAACATGACTGTTTTTTACCCATTCGATGAAACCGCTGGCAATATGATAGTAAATATAAACGTTAAAATATTATAGGATAAAAACAGTCATACATCACAACATCATAACAACTCACACAAAAATTGCAAGTCTCGGTCGGTCGCCAGGTCAAATTATTTAGCGGTATAGTCGAATTAAAGGCAAATAGTTTTAACTAAATGTTTTGAAATAACTATAATATGAATATTAATCTTTCAATTAGTTCAACATGAATTAAAATAAATGTAATATATAAATAAACATATAAGGTTAGCACAGAAGTAATAAAGAGATTGAAATTTGATGAATAAACTCAATTCCGACATTTTGAATAATTGTGAAGTCACCAATATATTTCCATTTTGAATATATCTCATACCATCTGTCAACGCAACATGACAAGATGGAAGCAATGTATTCCTAAAGTAAAATAACGCATATAAATGATTACTTAAAACTATCTATACATGTAATAAAATAATAACGTTCATTATAGTTTCCAATAAATGGGTAATACTGTTAAACTTAGCAAGTAAAAACAGAACCGAAACTTATCCCTGGATTTACAAGTTTATAAGTAATTTGGTGTTCACAAGTAATTTGGTACAACTATGTGTTACAAACTATGACGTAAGTGTGCGTGTGTGTAAATATGCGAATTGTGTTACAATATAATAACTGTTAGCTAATGCGCAGTGCATAAAAAAATGGTAGCATCTAAGAATGCTCTCGTCAGTAACTATGGTGGTTTATTATTGAGATAATTTACTAAATGTTAAGTAAATATAATTATGGTGTCTATCTCATACAATACCTTTGTTTTACTTTTTGTATAGTGTGAGTATAATAAAAAATAAGTTATTTAGTTGTGAGACAAATATTATATGTATATTACATTCTATGGTATAATCAAATATATTTTTATATTTTATATGAAATTTTATAAATATCCAGTTAATATTTTTTTGAACGCTTAAAACTAAAATTGATATATTATTAATAAATCATTTACTATATACAGATAGTGTAGTCTAAATTTATATATAGTTTATTTTTCCTGAGTACTTGTCGGTTTGTTAGTTAAAATTAACCTCAATAATATAGAACTGCTAATCCGAGCAGTATTTATACGTACAAAATACGTCCTTGTATCATTAAAAGTTTTAAAGCTAACATTATAACAATAAATGCAAGCAGTTTGCAAGGATTTTGAACGGTAGTTGTAGAAAGTTTCAGATAAATGAGCATTTCATTCACTAACTATGGATGTCTCAGGACACAACATTG
Source organism: Napeogenes sylphis (assembly GCA_959347405.1). NCBI lineage: Eukaryota > Metazoa > Arthropoda > Insecta > Lepidoptera > Nymphalidae > Napeogenes > Napeogenes sylphis. The sequence goes on from OY365776.1 coordinate 14,215,605, forward strand.
AATATGTGACATTGGAGACACATCATTGACCATAAAGTAGTTTATTGCATCCTTGATTTTGGGACTGTCGAAGAGAACTTTAACTACACATTTACGGCATTTAAACCCTTACATGTTTAGACATAAGGGTGAACGGTCATTGTATCGTTTCACCCATAATATCTGCTTGCCCTTGATCAGGTTCCGTTTATATATTAGCTCATTGATTAGCTGCGATGTTTTGATTCTTGGCATTCCTGCTCAAGGTGTTCTGTTATAGTTTTTTTTTGAAACATATGAAGATAGAAGAGGTTTATATCGTGGGGCTAATTTTAAATAACAATAACCTTGTTAATTAAACAGACATAAAGTAAGCGATTTTTAATCGATTGGTAATTTTTTTTGACGTATATGAAATAAAATAGGAATATACTTTATAATTATATTATTAAATTTTCATGATAAATTTTATATTCTTATTTAAATACAAAGTAAGCAACATTAATAAGAATTCATTTATTAAGGATTCAATAATTAAAATAAGAATGCAGTATTATAGATCAAATGTTCTAAATTATAAAAAATATGCATTTTGTTTTATACATACTCATAATAATAATAATAATATCAGGACAAATTACACAAATTAATCTAACCCCTAAGTAAGCAAATTATTTGCTTGTGTTAAGGGTGTTAGACAACGATACAAATACATAGAAATACACATATAAATACTGAGAATATATTTAATAAACGACCAAACCCAGAAATACACACATATGTGTTCATCACATGCCTGTCTCTGTCGGGGATCGAACCCGAGCCCCGTTTGCGCCGCTATACGTATAAAGTATAAACGTTTGTAACTCTTAATCTTTTAAAGATGGTATATTTTACATATACGTAAATCTATTAAACATATATAGAAATGTATTAAAGTTATGAAATTTTCAGCAATTTGAAAATATTACTTGTTATTAGTAATAAAAACATTATATTTGCAATAAACCTATATATTAATGAATTTGATGTACCTTTAAACTATTTGAATTCTCAATAAAAATCCATTAGTTGTAGCTGTGATTAAAATGCATGAAATGCTAACCTTCTCCCGGATGCGATCGGCTCGACCTTCTCAATTACTAAAAATTTCAAATATTACTATAGCAAGGCAATTTTAACTTTATGACATACCACTAGAAGAAACAGCAACTGCAAAATGTTCACTTTTGGTAGGCACCAAAAATGCACATGCGTGGGATCTACGGGCCTACGCCGTAGAAGCTCTACGATCAGACGGCGCGCGACCGCCGAACAAGACAGGCGTAGACCCGCAACGGTCCCATGCCATCACACTTCGGAACTTTTAATACTTTTCTAACAAATTTATTTTATGCTGCATTATTTGAATCGTGTGTGAACTATAATGACTTGAGTGACAATGGCGCCTTTACGTGTGTTGAGTGACTTCACGGATAACTTTCAGAACTTTTCGACACAGCATCCAGAGAAGCACCATTTGAGGCATCGGAATCATTCGCGCGACCATGCCCGAAACCATTTCGTGGACGTGATATCTAATTCGATAATGGAAGTTATAAACACTAAATTGGTACCAGAGAACAGCGTGCTGCCTGATATGGAGCCACTGTCTACTCACATGGATGGCGAGCGGCATTCGTTGCGTTTGAATATAACGATGAATCGATCAGACCTGGGTTTCGACAACGAGTTCATGTATCGCCACAATGGGGCCATGACAGCGGTGTACTGCGTGGCGTACTTGCTGGTTTTCATAGTGGGGTTGGTAGGGAACTGCTTTGTCATCGCCGTTGTGTATCGCTCGCCTCGAATGAGAACTGTTACCAACTTCTTCATCGTCAACCTGGCGGTTGCAGATATCCTCGTCATCGTATTTTGCCTGCCAGCCACTTTGATGTCCAACATTTTTGTCCGTGAGTACTATTCTATCTTTTACTTATATTTATCAAGATTATTTTGTGCTCATGCTATATTTGTGATGAATAAGATACTGAATATGAATGAGGTTGGGGTAAGTTTAGATGTGAATACAATTACCAATGGTTTTGTATTTAAAGCGTCGATCTGATTAATGAACTCGCTTGGTTATGAATAATTTATCATGAGTTTTAATTTAATAAAAATGTATAACAATAAAATTTATTCAGTTTGTTTATAGTTTATTTTAGACATAAAATTGTCATAAATAAATAATTGTTTATTTTCTTTAAGTAATTGCTGTCATTTCCTTAGAAATTCAATTTTTATTATTTTCTGTGTGTTATTTTCATTGAAATAAGTTATTATTAAAATAAGGCCTTGATAAAAGCAAACGTTCACCGAGGGAGAGAAAAGCGATTGTCAGTAGATATATCAATAAATCTGGCAGATAACAAGAACTTACCAATTCCTTGTAAATGTTGATTCGTTTATTTTTAATCCTTTAGTGTTTTTCTATGCTATTAATATATTTTAGACTTAAAGATTGTATTGTATAAGGTGACGATCGACTACAACAATTTGAAATGTTATCGTAATAAACTATCCCAATAGTGTTATTCAGAGAAAATAATCGGCAAAGTCTTGAAATATTTAATTTAGAGACCCTGAAAACGACAAAACCCGTAGAACATTTTGCGGGGTCTACATTTATGTAACAAATTAATTAAATACGCCATTCTTTTAACTTTAGTTACTTTTTACTAAAAAAAACCATATGACGATTATTAAAACGATATACTTGTAGCATCTTACGACGAATTCTACATATTCATATTACAAGCAAGCTATGAAACCGTTTCTCATTGTTTAGTGCTAATAGAAAGTGAAATGTTTCGAGCTTATCTGTCGTATTAACTTCCAGATTCTATTTACGTTCTTGTGTTAAATATGTATATGTCTAAGGGAAGAAATACTTCTGTATTTATGTAGATATGTTGAATTCAGAATATATCTTCGGTGTTGCTTCTAAAACATGGATCTTCCATCACAATCTTTATTCATACTATTTTAACCTACAGTATAAATTGGTTATAAGGTCCATAATTGCAGTTTACTCTTTTCTGTTTTATGTATTTGTATTCGTAAAGTAAAAAAATATAGTATTTTTAAATTGATTGTTTATTTAACGTTTTATATGTAAGCTGCAAAAATAAAGAGATATAGATAAATCAATCTGCTAGTATCAATAATGGCTTTTACCATTTGTATTATTATTATACAATTATGTTTAATAAATCTATGAATTCTGAAATAACTCATGTATTTCAAGTATGAACTGACAATATATTGAAAAATAATTGCAATGTTACGGGACTAATTGAACTCTCAACGGAAATAGAAGTAGAATTTTGTTGTGCTAATTGTGTTTTTGTAACATATATGATTTTATTGAATATATGTTTAATTATATATTAAAGAAATTATAATACAATATATATAATATTATTTGATATCTCGTAAAATGTTAAAAAGAGTATATTATTTGTATTATAATAATAATATTTAAGTGACAGGCATTATGAAATAAAATACAAACATAAATGTAAATAAATGTATTAATAAAAAAAAAAAAATTATAAATAACTATATACATATACACCCTACCTGGTGTAATAATAATAATAAAATAACCAGTAAACAAAAGATTATGCAAAAAAGTTTTGCCAAAACTTGTTAAGGTTAAAACGTTGCGTTCCTCAATTAGACACACTGGCCTGACTTCCTATTCATAGAGACCAATTAGTACGAAGGGGTTTTTACTTTTACATTCTGAAAACGCATCTGTGTTGTGTTGACAGCACACAAAGTATTTTCCCACATTATAATATTTCTCACCACTGGTTTACTCACCTATGATGTGAAAAAACCTTATTTTTATTCAAAATTAGTACGCTAAGTTCAGAACATTCGAGGTAAATATACGACATAGCTCTTTTAATTTCCATAGAAATATTGTTTGCAAGATGCATATAGAAAAGCTGAAGCTAAGCGTAGTTGCACAAAGGCGGTTTAATATTAAAGCCGTAGTAAATAGCATCTAGACTCGTGCTACCTTTAGAAGTAAAGGTAAGTTATACGAGAATACTTGATTTAATATAAATTGTTGTATATTTTATAAGTATACAACTTAATAGTTTTAATAACATAGCAGAGTGTTTCAACATCTACGTTGATCGTCTACTTCGTCATTGAAGCGAATAATCGTTGGAATAATTTAATTACCTGAACGACTCAATTCCCCGAACACTTCAAATAGTTTAACAGCTACGTTACAGAGTTAGCGATTGTTGACAAATGGTTTTCGATAGTTTAGTAAACTTCGTGCTGCCAAGTTAGTTACAAATTGAAATTGTGTTGAGCTGAAACCAAATAGGAAACAAATTGCATAAAGGGTTAGTTTGTAAACAAAATAATAAACATTAGTGACTCCAATATCTGATAAAATCTTTTCTGGGACGTAAGTTGTAAAAATTTACGTTATTTCACAATGAGATCTCATTCCAGCTCTCATTCCATAAAAAACGTCACCCGTAGTCACGTAGCACCGTGCCGTCTACCACTCCGCTCTATTAGAGAGCGGCGAGACAAAAAGTGGAAGGGAGAGTGCTAAATTAAAGTTGAAAATTATATCAGGTTACGTGAGGTGTTAAGCGTTTAAACTGAACCATGACCGTATTACGTAAAGGTGGTTCCTAAAAATAAACTTGGTAGCTTTAAAGAAAATAATTTCACTTAGATACATTTTTTTTAAATAAAATTCATTTATCTAAACAGTTTTGGCTACCAATTTTTTATATTACATCAATACTCAATTTTTTTTTAATAATTAACATCTGTATTGGTGTGAAGTAGGTGAGTGCAAAAATTTGTTTTAGAATATAATATAAACGGTTTTTACATATTGTTATATAGAGTTATTTTAGCATATTATTATGGAGCTGATTTTTATTCCGAAAAATCTTTCATTTATAGGTAGATCGATTTTTTTTCTTATGACTAGGATCATTTTTCCATTTTTTTTATTTGTCTTACTTGTCGGCTAATCCTCTTATCTTTAAAAAAGCTGAACGATTTTGCCAAACGATTCTACCCTTTTTTTTCGAACAAGAGATCACATAAAAATAATTTACTTTTAATTTAAAATATCTACTTTTAGTTTAAAGATTATGATTAATAATTATAGCCGTGGTTTCAGTTTTGTAAAAACTATTTAATAAATTAAATAGTAGAATCTTTTAAGTAATAAGACTAGCATTAATCGAATCTCGGATAAATATATTACATTTATTACAGTTCTAGGTATTTATTCCGAAATAGTTTTAAATTCACAAAATATTATCATAATAACATAAGGAAGCAATAACATAATAATTTAAGTTTTAGGAATACATAAAATAGTGAGTATAAAAAAGTCCTTAGAAGGAGAATATTTGAATAAGTGAAGTTATTTATTAACAAAATCATAGACTCGTAAAATATGTTTTGAGTTAGTTTAAATGTATTTTAAGATATTTTATTAAATTCTCTTGTTGACGCTATGATATTAAAAGTTCTTTAAAAAAATATCATTTTAAAAGTATTAAGATTCTTAATAGAAAAAGCACCTTATATTTTGGATTTTTATGTGGTATCTTTTTGTTAAGCGAAATGAAATTACAGTCAAGAGGAGATAAGAATTTTAATCTCGACACGCTGTCGTATAATATTGAATATACCAGTCGCGTTACTAGTAACTGAAAATATTGATAAGTTAATTATAAACAGGATTGGAGATGTATAGAACATATACATAGTTTTTTAATAATTCAAAAAGATCTGGTTGAACCTGAAATGAGTTACACGGTTTCTGTGAAAAACGCAAAGCTACCTTTCGCCTTAACTTTATCTTATTTATTAGCTTTTCAAAGTGTTCGGTCCCTAATTACCACCGTTCGGTTAAAATCGTAGGCAAAAGCTAGTAGTTAAATAAGCCGTTTATGTTTATTTGTTTTCGTGTAACTATTATCTGAATCTCAGAACATTATTCAAAAGACGTCTGAGAAACGTTAAAATCATTTTACGATGCTTAACGAGTCACATCTTCGCAACGATAAAACATACAATATAATTGAATACTAGCTTTTACTTCCAGCTCCGCTTGAACAAATTAAACTTATGTTTGTTTTAACCCGTTTGGTGGCTTATATGAACAAACAGAACAAAAAATCGTTCTGAGGAACGTACCATCGTCTCCAAAAGTCTGTAATCAAATATGTATTGTATATATTCAAAAAATATTAATGAATATTCGATTATATACAGTTGAGGGTTGTATTACAATTAAATTTGATAATACTTTCATTTCTTTACTTTGTATCAAAAATTAAAAAAAAATGTTTAACAATGAGATCTGAAGTAATTAAGATAAGTTCCTGAAATTTAATTTATTACTTAAGTCTGATATGATTATACCGTGGCGTTTATCGTAGCCCAGAAGAAAAACGCAAACCCCATAAATATTCCTAATTAATATAAGAAGTACTGCCTGCAGAAAAAAATATAATAATTTATATTCAATATAAAGGTAGAAAAAAAGGACTTTATTGACTTTATATCTTGAAGTTTTTCCATTTTATTTCATAATCATATTTTATACATTAGGATAAAGTTAGATTTCAAAATTTTTATTTTGTGTCTTTTCCACTTATTGGCATTTTATTCTTTTATTTCTTCATAACAAAAGAGTGTGTAAAAGGTGTGTTTATCTTTTTCTGGTATCGTGGTTTTATGAGAAGTTGTAAGATATCTAATTATTATCAAAATATGTCCATGTCAAGATCTAGTTGATATGTCTTATATATTTGGAAGTTTGATCTTTCTTAATTAACTGCCTTTTTACACATACTTACCATGTTTATCATTAATAGGCGGACATTTATGATCAAGATGAAGGGACGCCTACGTTGCTTGAACTTGGTAAGCATCTTATGATTTACTGCTCTAATATATTGTATTTTATGTTCAACCTATCGAAAGAGTATTTTTAAACCTATCTTAAATGTGGTATAATTTTAAGTATGTGATTCTCTAATCACATTCTTAAAATTATACACAAAAACACCTCTGTGTTATTGTAGGCTACCGTCGTCATAATTATACTAGACAAAAGATTTACCTGTTGACGGTACATTCAGCTGAAGTACACGTTCGCTTACTTTAATTGCCAGGTAATTAACAAACTTAATAATACTTTAAAACACTTGGGTCAACAAACTGAAGATTAGGTTATACCTTAATGCTTTTGTGTTAAGGTTGAAAGTGGGTATTGAAATCTGTCGAAAGAAATAATTGAGTTTATGTTAAGGAAAACTTACAGCGCGATGTCCTGTCGAGTGTATTTGTACGTGTTTGTTTTTTTTGTATTTTCTGTATTTGATGATATTTATATAGCTTTTCCGCCTAACCCGGGAATTTCGAAGCATACTCTTTGTTGCTCCCCTACAACCCCCAACAAACACACATGTCAAATTCCCGTTCCTTGCGTTTAGTAGTTTCAGCTGTGCGTTGTCTGTCAGTCAATCTGTCACTCAATAACGGAAGAGTTTTATATATATAAAAAGGAGCTGGGACGATTATTTACTGAAGGTAAGTGATTCTTGTAAGTTAAAAAGAGAGACATACTCTGTCTCTCTTTCTGATGATGATTTTCTTGAAGCTTGAACAAGTAACTTGTCGGACGGTGGGTGATAACTGACATGAAAAACGTCCACACTTAGAAAACACAACTGTATTTTAGATTATTTCCACTTGATGTAGTCTGATTCTCATGCAAATTTAACGTTATGCTTGATGCTATATAGCGGCCATTATATTATTAGAATAAAAGCTCTAGGTATAGTTTAGCAGTACTAACTACCAATTGGTTACCAAGCAACAGTTTGTGTTTCAATTGATGGATCTTGGTTTGACAACCTGTAGTTTGAAAAATATTTATACGGTTTTTATCTCTTATAAATAAAGAAAATATAGTTTGAAAACGCCAACTTACCAAATTCTTTTACATAAATTAGAAGAAGGCTTTTCTCAAATAGTAGGACATATTCAGGTACCTTCAATAAATCATATATAAATATTTCTTTACATACATCAAATAAAAAAAACCATGTAGGAGTAGGAGCAAAATATTTACAAAAATGGTTTAAAATCTAATTATCCTGCTAACCCTCGATAGTGGGACTTGAATATGTGATAAAGGATTAAAAAATAAGTACATACAAAAAAAATATCTTATATCAAGCTTTGCAGAATCATCTTTTTATATGCAACAATTACACTTTATTAGCCATTTTCACACGTCACGTCATTTAACACGCATATGCGTTTACGCTCGTTTGTTAAAAAGTGGGAAAGTTGAATGTCTATAAAAATCTATAGCCATGTTAAGTATATATAAATTTGAAATAAATATAGAATGACAAATTTATCGATACAGGTAGGATTCGACTACGCTTTTGGGAAACTGTCCGATTACTCTACCAATTGAACTATAGTATCGCTACTCGCTTTGATAAATTTAGCATTCAATATATAACCATCTTTATCAAAAGCGACATCTATCAGAGGTTTTTTTTTGCAACCCTAAACAAAGTATTATACATTTTCAAACATTCATTTCGGTTGTGGCATCTTTTTATGTTAATCTATACTGCAAACATAATTATCCTGCCCGTATCAATACATTTTTAATTCTGTCTTATTAAGGAGAGAAAACGAGCTGCAAAAAACAGAAATGCAAAATGTATACTTTCCTGTTTATTCTGTAAAAAATTGCAAAGAAGACACATTCTGTAGCCAATGAATTGCAGGTCGAATGGTCTAGAAAACTTTACTCTCATAGATATCTGGTTTGTTATAAAACGTATTTGTTTGTACTCGGTGAGATTGTCGAAGATAAATAAGAATACCAACCATAGTTTTGTATATTACACTTCCTCGCTTCTTGTTACTTCTTAATATCTCTCTTCTCAAAGTTAGTAAAGCTTTCACATCATATAACCTTTATAATACCGTTATTTATGTACGACTGTCACTACATACTATCAAGTGAATCGTTGGCTTTTTTGGCGAGCAGACTAAAAAAGAGTGCCACAGTTTAGTCTATTTTCCGGTTTTATTAGATCTTACATACTAAAACTTCTTCCTCTGCAAGACTGGAAAAAAAGTTGTGTGGAAAAAAGAATGTATTGTAACTACATATATAGAACACATTTTGTTACACATTGTTCATAATAGTGTCGCGTGACAATTATTCAAAATGATTATGATTGATGAAATGCTATATTAAATGTACTTTTGGTTAAATATATATAGTAATTTAAGATGTGTAAGGATTTACAAAATCTTATCACCGCTTAGTGGAAATCACAGAGCACTCCAAATAAAATAGTGGTGTTTAAAAGTTCAACAGTACGTTATTGCATTGTCATCAGACTGAGTCTGAGAAGTTTCAAACAAATCCGATATCGGATTAAATAGTACCTAGTGGTAGTGATTCTATAAAATAATTATTATGATATTATAATGTTTAAAAATATCAAAGTTTTATGATTATAAATATTCTTATTATAAAGATAAAACGCTAAAATTTAATTGCATAATATTTTCCTCTATATAAGTCAAACTACAATTTATATAGGAATTAAATTTTAAATAAATATACATTAAAAAAAAAACGAAATGCTTTCGAAAATCCTAACCAATGATTCCAACTTTGCACTAAAGATCAACATTGAAAAAAGATGCAACTACCGAAATGTTCCGCAGGTTAATGTTTGAAAATATCTCATTTAAATGTTAAATAAGTCATTCTATTCAGAATTAAAAGAAAGAAATATAAATCTCTTTAAATTTCCTGTTTTTTATTGAATTAAGATTATTCTAATTAAAAATATGAATACCAATATAAATTTTTAGATTTTTTTACATTAAAATTCACGAACTCACCAAGCAAACTAACAACGCAAAAACCTACTGGTTAAGAAATAGAAAAACTTGTTGGCAATATTTATCACCACCTCAATTCGAAGCCTTATTTTTAAATTAACTTAATGAGTAATGTGACTTAGGACATTGACACGAAATTAGAAAGAAACAGGAAAACATGTATTATGTACTTTGGCTTCTCAGTTTCTCAAATACTTTTATCCTTTTAGATGTATATTTTCGATTGTTTTGACGGAGGTCATTCACATGACGCGAACCTGATATGTGAATTGCGAAAAAACACATATTATATACTAATGGCTGAAACCCAATGTAGTATAGAATTTCAGCTCTCAAAACTTTAGTAGATTGAAAAACATAGTTTTAAGAAATTGACACGTGTGTACAATACGAAATAATTATCTTCCAAAATTTATTTTTCCAACTTAAAAATAGGTTTAAATTGAGAATTGTCCTACAGTAAGCGAGATTTTGGACAAATTAAATTTTCTCAACTCTTACTCTTAAAGATAATATCAACAATATTACAATTAATATTGTCTAAATAAAAATTATTCACTTTGTGTCTGTCGCAAAAACAGGAATAAATTCACAACAAAAGAAGCGCTGGCGACAAAAGAAACTTATCACAGTAATGCATTTCCTTTAAAAATATATTGTTAATTAATTCACTTTATAATATTTGAGTGCTTTAATATTAATCTGAATACTTCTAAGTGCTGTTATAAGTACATTTCAGTTGTTAAGTTATTAGTTGCTATCAAACAATTTTAAATATGAATATTCGAGTTTCGTATTTTTGTGTATTTAATTATCAAAATATTTAGAATAATTAATTTTGGAGATGAATAAAAATACTTACGAGTCTAATGTGGGGATAACTGAATTTAGTAAAAAACCAGTAAAGCCTTCGGTCAGAAACCACCCATAGCCTGGAATTACTTTTGAGTTCGTCTTTACGGTAATTTTTATTAAGCCTCTCGAAATTGAATCTTCAAATGCTGATTCTATTGTTGTACTGGACTTTGGTGGTTTCATTGAGAGGATTTTAGATCATTGACATAAAATTAAATTACACGGTTTGTGAAAAATGTACAAAACAAGATCAGTATTTGTACGTTCATTCACAACGATGATTCCAGGGTTATTTGGTCTAAACGAAATATTAGCTTAATGGAGTTATACGAATATTAGCCATAAAAAAATGCTGATTCCAAATATGTATATAACTCCATTTCGCTAAAAATGTCGCTTAGACCAAATAACCCTAGAATCGTCGACAATATTATAAGACCCGTCCCATACATCTCTCATGTCAAATACACCGCCACATTATTTAAATTTTATATGAAAGCTATATTTTCACTTATATCTTCAGACGATCGTCTGCACGTACAGACCCGGAAGTTATAGAGCAGACAGGTTTGCTTTCTAGAGTTTGAAATTATTGTAACCTGCTAAGTTACTTTTGATCAATTGTCTTTTGCATTAATTGAAACATCTTTAAAAGGCGGCCATTGTTGTAGAAAAAAGATAGCAAGTTTTATCTTTGTTATTCAGTATCAATATATTAATAACTCTGAGTAAAGGCCAGTAAAGCATTTATTGTTAATACAGATGCCCCATAAAGGTAACCCATTCAATTACGGACTATAACAAAAACGTCCTCATTTGTGACACAGTTGCTGAGAGCACTTGATTATGCTCGCTGCCTACTGGGTTCTCGCCACGTGTTTATGTGGCTGGATATTTTCTAGTCATGGAAAGCTAAATTCTTTTATAAAAAAATATATAATAAATGCATGTTTAAAATATACTTTTATTATTTTTAATATCGGTGGCAATTTTTTAGCTTAGCGTTTAGCTTTGACAGTTCTTATTTATTGTATAAATAATAACGGTGTTATTTACAAAAAAAAAAATAATATGGTATTTTTTGATATTTAAGTAATATTTTCTTATCCAAGTTTCAATAAAACTATTCAATAAATAGAAAAGAACCTCACAACATCATATTTTGAATTTTCATATTTTAATATTTATTTTTAAGAATTAATAATAATTAACTGAACCAAAAAAACCTTCATCTACATGTTTTTTGTGTTTTAGAAAATTAAGAAATTAATATTAACTAAATCTTTTTCAACATTCTGTCATAACGTTGATTGTATACAGCATTGTCTCGCGTGTGATTTATGTTAAAAAATGGTAAGAATTTAGGTTTCATCGCCCTCAATTTTGTCTTGTATATATATATATTTTAAACAAAAGATATGTCACACAAAAAGTTGACATTTTATTGATCGTTAAATAATGGTTAAACAATCAATTGTTCCTGTGCCTGTGTTTGGAAATCAATCTATTTCTAAATATATAATTTGTTGCTCTCGTACTTGTCTTATAAAACCTAAATAATGATCTGAAGGTACTTGTCAGGTTCTAAATAACCTGTCTGTGTCGTAATGTATTACGACGAAAGAGCTGTAGCTCTTGATCGAGTTATGTCTCCTTAGTGCATAGAATAAGGGTCTCCCTGCCTAGCAAAGAAATTCTTCATGATAGGTTTATCCACATATAGCCAGCAAACTATCGCCGCGTTTGTGAGACGTTAAAATCGCTCGTGGATACTATGCTTTATGATAGGCTGACTTCTAAAAATGGCTCGTAAATTCTTCAAATTCTATTACATCGGCAAAAATTTTTGTGTTGAGAAATTTCTTGCCACATAATATAGTTTTGGAAGATAGAAATATTTTGAGTCATATTTTAAGTTGTTAATATTTTAGAAAAAGAATATAAACATTAAATATGTCATTTGAATATTTTATTTAACATAAATGGAAAATAGTCTTTCATAGCATATTTCTTGAATAAATGTTATAATAGCTCAAATAGTATGTGCCAAGAAACATAACATTGCGAAACGATTTATTATCTAGAACACATCATAATAGCTTTTCGTTTCTAATATTTCTTTATAACATTACATCGAGGAAGTGATAAGTAACCTACAACAAGCGCGTTTACCTCAATAATTTTAGGTTACCTTATTGTTTTTAGGACATTCTTGATTGATATTTGATGTGAAATAATATATTGATTTATTTATTAATGTCGTGACTTCCTTCGAACTTTATATATTGTATTAATTGAGGGTAAATATGGTAATTTTCTACTTGATTACATTTTGGATCATCAATAAAAAACGATTTTTTTTATCAAATCAATAAGTCTGATTACAAACAACCAACAATCAAGAGGTTAATGGTTACCAAAATATGATATGTTTGAAGAAAACCGTGTCCTACATATATTATTATTATGGTTTTGTATAGCTACATTATAGCTTCCAATCGCAATAATGTAGCAAAAACGGTGGTGACTCGCCATTTTCATACTGAAATAACACTATCTCGGTCACCTACTTGTAAAATCTTTCGTTTTCACTTTCGTGTTCTAAATACAAATGTTAAGTGTATTTTTTAAATGTCAATTTTGATTTATTTACAAACATAGTGAACTAGTTCATAACTTCAAATCATTATTGTTGTAACTAGTGCAAAGGTTTTAGAATCATGAATTGACGACTCGTTTGCATTCAGAAATACCCACATAATTAACAAACCTGTCACTCAACTCTAAAAATAGTAATCGTTTATTAAAGAACCGAATACAATTAGATTATGCAGAAGATAGTATAGTTTTAATCATTTCAAATAATGTCATAGTAATCTGAATTACAAACAACTGACCGAACGGATAGAGTAAGATCATACAGATAGATTTATTTTAAATAATTAAACTTCTATTGACTAAGAAATGAATTGACTAAAAAGTCGGAGTGCGATTATCCCTAAGTAATGAATATTGACATTTTCTTACTTTAATATATGTATAAAATACTAACTGGAATTTTACAACTTAAAAAACTTTAGTTCTACTTGCTTATAATGTAATCAAGTAATCAATTATAGCCTAATATATTCATATGATAAATGATATAATTCTATATATTTTTAATTATATGTTAAAATCAGCATATTTATTAGTAGTCTGAAGTCCGGACTGATTTCAGGAAACATAATACGCTTGATTAATTCCGGTTTCGAGAGAAACGGAATTAATTTAATTCTTTGAGAGTTGTTTACTTTTAATTTTTGTTCTCGCATAAACTGTGAAAGTACGGTTTCTGCTTTAAATTGCAAAATGAGTTTTTTTATATACTATAATATATTCTGTATTAAAAAAAAAAAGAGTAACATTGCGCACGCAATAGTTATAATTTTGTTTAACTCATTACACCTTCTCATTAAGATAAGTTTTAACATTTAAAAAATGTTTCGACACATAAATATTAAATCATTTGTGTAGTCTTCAGAATAACATGCAATAACAAGCATACCCTATAGTAAAACCCAAAAGAGTAATCGATAATCAGTTTTTAAAAAGTTATATCAAAGTAAAAAAAAGCATTGTAGTACGAAGAATCGGATTTACAATCGACTGAGAGCGACGGATAAGCGATTTTGTTCTTTTTTTATATTGTATTATATTAGAATTAAGTTTTACTGCATTTTCCTTTTACATCGCATATTGAAAGAACAAAACAAATAATTAATAATGTTATTTAATTTAAAATAATATTAATATAAAATAATAAATTCATCAGGTAGTGACAGAGCAGCTTATTTGACAGAGGTGTAACCATTGAATATTTATTTAAATAAAATAATCCTTACCGGATATTGGTTGTAACATTTCTGAGTAAGGGAAATTAAATTAACATTTTTATAAATTAATGTTCTTTGTACTCGTAAACAGCATTTTATTAACTAAATTTCAGTTGGTAGTAACGGATGCTGGTGACGACAATGGCCGCGAACTTTTAACTTTTAATTGAATTTATCAATTGTTCACGACCGCCTGTTTGTAAGTTAAAAGCTTTCCTTCAGTTAGTCATTGTATGTAAAGAGCTATTTGATTAGTTTAATGTCTACTTGTGAGTGCTTGTGGTAGGAGGTTAGGTTTATCCGAAATCATTTAAATTTATGTATGAAGAAAAAAAGATATATTTTTTTAAATGTTTTTACCATTTCAATTATATGTTCTCATGGATTTAAATGTGTTCTTTATTTTCAAATTACATATTTATCAAAACATGGACTTAAATTAAATTTTTTATCTTTTCATAATTCAATTTGTTAACAAAATATTTTATTTTATAAATTAAATACGTACTATTTAAATGTATAGAGTTATTATTCTTTTACTATCTGTGTATATAATCGCAGTAACTTTCGCTTCACAAGGCATAGTTGTCGCTTTATTTTATGGCCGTATAACTCGCATCGTCAGCATACTGATATTTACCTAGTGCCAGTTTTATTACTTGTACAAGTCTTACCTATACATAAATATTATATTATACTTGTATAAAACTGTTTAGGCTCTTATAACACACATCGATGTAGAATTACAAAGTGTCTAATTTCCTCAATTTTAATACTTAAAATCTTGTGTAGTTAATGTTATACACAAAAAACATAGTACTCGCAATCCATCTCTCTGATTAAATTCAATTCTAAACTAAAAGTTGAGTAATAAAACCCCACCGTACGGACTGGATTAATTCACGTTCCCAATGCCAAGTTTTTCTTATTTCACTATTCTTTTGTTGGTATCTAGCTTCAAGATCGCAATTTGTCTCCAAAAGCAAGATGTTTACAGCCAGAACAATTGTTTATTTCTTCATTTTTCATTCAATATTTAGTTTTTTTTTGTATATCTTAAAAACCAATTTCAGTATTGTTGTTTCTGTTTATTATTTTTTAAAGTTGTTCAACAATCATTCGTTATTTTATATACAGAACTTATTAACTAACGAGGTTTTTTAATAAATCCTTCGAAAGGTTTTTTATTTGGAAGATATTTAGACTTTTTAAATTTTATAGTATAGGATAGAATTATTAATATAGGGTCTACGAGTGTGTTTGACAAATAATAAAATAGGCTAAATGAGAGACCAATACTTATCTTTGTCTAATCACACATGCAAGAAAGAGATATAAATATGTAGCCTCATTTGCTTTCTTTGTTTTTTATTTGATGGTCACATTTTAGCCTCGCTTTCCTACTCTATGTATAAAAACTACATGTAGTATAGTCACAGCCGTAGACAGCTCTGTCTACTGTCACAGATCACAAGTAATTTATGTAATTTAATAAATTAATTTAATTTTAATTTAAAAATTTGGCCCTTCAGGCCCGGCACTTTCACGGGCGGGCGCCGTTGCGAAGTGACGCAGTTACGGCCAATTGGCTAACTGCATAGTCAGTAACAAAAAAAATAAATAAAAAAATTAATAAAAAAAAAGGTACTGATAAGTCTAAGAAATGTCCTAATATACGAAGTGTGGCCCTCAACTCCTTCCTCTTAGCTTGGAGAAGTTACATGTTCAGTGTTTTAGTTCAAAACTACTCATCGGGCCTGATCAGTCATTATTTTTATTTGCCATATTTGTTCATATGATTTACAAAACGTTGCTATATTCTTAACAAGTAAATTTTCATTCCAGTTCAAACCTCCAAAGATACCCTCAATTCACTCATAAAATATGCATTTTCTATTTATAATGTTAGAAGAAATTATTTAAAACATGTGATTTTTAATTAAAATAACAAGAATCTTATTGAATCCATCGTCTGCAAAGTTTATTTGAAAACACTTGTGTTATTGTCATGAGAGTGATTCTTATCATTCATCTTCATCTCAAGGAGAAGTTCGTTTTCAATATATATATTAATAAACTAGTTGTGCCTGCGACTTCGTACGCGCAGATTTCGATTTCCATAATACTTAATCTTTGTACATACGGATGTATAAACTATAAATCTTTAAAGTTTCATCAAACACCGTCAAGTAGTATTTCTAGTTTATTGTTATATATTTTTTTATTTTTAATCACAGAGCAGGTAGTCCGATTTCCTTTTTTTTTTATTGGAAAGGAATTTTATTATTCCCTGAGGCAAGGACCACAATTTCAACTTTGCAAAAATGTCTTATCGCAGTCGTACGAAATTAAGAGATTATTAACTTCTTTATTTGTTTACCGATTAAAATAAAAAAAACTCCAAATGTAAAGTGAAGTCCATGACAATAAGTTCCTGAAAACTTCATACAAATCGGTTAATCTCTTTCTAAAATAAGCATGCCCAAACATACAAACATAGACGTACAAATATATAGACGAACAGACAAAATGAAAAAAAATCGTTTTGGGTTCTCTTGCTATATAAGGAATTGCAAAAAGGTCCCACATTATAAATTTTAGAAAAAAAAAATCCATATACAGACATCGATCAGTTACAGTTTTATTATATGTATAAAGATAATTTTCTTGAACATTTCAAAATCTTTTTATAGAGTGAAGAGTGCAATGATAGTTAAAAACGAAATGTTACTGACTGAATGACGCTCAATTTCTATGTATAAATGTTATTTACATTAGTCATATATTTTTGGGCGTGTTGCGTACACAATAAAAAGAACAGACAAAAATTTCAAAAATGATATAAATTTATTCTGTTAGTTATCACTTTACATCCTGGCTATATATATTTTTAATACTTTTAAAACACAGAGACTACTCCTCTACAGATTTATTACATGTTTATAAGAAGATTTGCTTGTTATTTATTACATGGTTGACATAAATTGATTTTTTTTTATTTCCTTACCGATTCTAATAAAATTAACACTAAATTTTAAGTGAAGACTGTGATAACATATTTCTGAAAACCGCATTTAAATTGGTTTAGCTGCTTCTGAGATTAGAGTGCACAAACATACAGATATACAGACAAACAGACCAATTGAAAAACCATTGTTTTGGGTTCTCTTGCTCTCATAAAAGACCTCGATTATGTTTTTTTTTCCATGTACAGAAATCGATCAGTGACAATTTTATTATATGTTTAGAAGAACATATAATGAAGTTAAATTATTATGTCGTAGTTTAAATTTGGCCATAGATCAATCGAAAAATATATTGAATATTTAAATCAATATTTTTTTTATTAATAAAATACGATTTGTTTAATGTGTTTATTAAACAAATCCTTTATTCAATGTGTTTGACTTAAAACTTCACACTTTTTGATTACTTACCGACAATCAGGGAAAGTAGCTATTAGGTTCATAACCTGTATAAATTGAATTAATACCCAGAACATTAATTACTTACTTGCCATTTATCAATACTATACATATGCTGAGAAAGCATTTTTTTAAATGTCGTAGCAGACATTGCACAGCGTTTCCGAATAGGAGATTTATTCGTATTGCATCCTCATAATTCTCTTTATATAGAAAAAGAACAATCTACTTACTTAGTTTCTAAAATACTCAGACTCAGACAGGTTTTAGTGTCAATGTTTTACGAAATAGATAATTTAAAAGCTGTATTTAAATAAATAAATATATTATTTATTTAATGCAGCTTTGAAATGCAGTTTGTTGTTAAATAATGAATTGTTGCTTAAACATTTAACTACTCCTCCCGTCGTTGAGTGAATGCATTCATTAGAATCAAAGAGCTCCAACAAAAGTGCTGGCAATTAAGTCATTAAATTAAGTTTTATGCAAGTTTCTGAAAGGAATTTTTAAATTCCATTCAGACGCACGTTTTAACAGAACTGGTTTCAGAGATAATGTGTGTGTGATCTGTGGATTGAATGTTGGAATGATACGCATTTTAATGTTAGTGATGTTTATATCTTATAAATAATATAATTTTATTATTAAATAACTTTACATGTTGACTTGTATACTTAAACATTTGATAAAGGATATAAAAATACGACTTTTTTTGATAAAATGTAACTGGCATCTTTATAATCATCAGGAAGAAGTAATTAGAGTGAATGAAAAACGATGTCCCTTCTTGTCATGGAAATATAGTACGATATTTTTAAATTAGCAAATAATATGCATTTGTTTAAATATATTTTAGTAAACATATGAGTTGAAAGGCCTCACAGATAGATAGAGTTGCCTAGATATATCTAGAGGAGACGTGAATGAAACCAAGGGACTTCTTACAATATTTTGATCTTACGTCCTGTCTAATCCTTGCCTATACCTATATAAATTGGACGAGTGGTTCAAGTCTGTTTTAGGTGAAGTTTTTTCACCCTTTATACCTGCTTTTGACTCACTAAGGGTGTTTTTACAGTGGAACGGTTCTAACAAATATGCTCAAGGTTAAGTTCAGGGTCAAGCCTCACTCCGAGCGATTTCTTTTGAATGAAAATGTAGAGATTTTGTGTTTAATAAGTCTTGATAGTTGAGGAACGAGGACGCGAAAAGCTATTTAGTTATATACATTTTTTTTGTTCGTAAAATAAATTGATCTAAGAAGAGGAAATTTTTGAATTTTAGCATATTTTACGAATGATAATATTTTATTTATTTAACGTTAACATTTTCTTATAAGATTTAATATGCATGTTTTTGTATCTTGCTGCTGTATGTTGTTTCCCCAACCTTTCCTTATACTTGACCTATAAAATAAATTCTTATTCTCACCCGTCTTTCTTTGTCCTAAAAAATAATTTATTGTTTGTACTGTATAATGTGATTGCCCAATTCTTTACAGTTAGCTGGGAATACAATTGCAAAAAAATATATATTTTTTGGATTATATATATGCTAGCATGCTCATTACACTTCATCCTGTCCTAAAAATACACAAAATCCTGAATATTGATCAAATTGCCAAGCGCCACTCCACAGGCCTAAACGCAAATCTAACTAACTTAGGAATCCACGATATACATCAAAACATCAAAATCAGCATCGCCTGGTACATGTTGTCCTGCTAAAATAAAAGTTTTAGTAAAATACATATCACTATCTCATTCTTCATCTTCATATATGGGAATATAAATTTTATGGCTGTAATTTGATTAATATATTAAATGCAATATAATATAATACTGACTGATAGCAAGTATTATAAAGTGAATAGCGAAAAAATCTTTGCCATACTTAAAAGCACACTATTAATGTTCATAGAGATTGCTTGAACGATATAGAAGTTGACATGTTGCTATTCCCACTGGGGACGACCTGCAAAGTAGGAAAAAGATTAAAGAAGCTGTAGGTTACATACGAAAAATCTTAAAACAACAAGTATAAAAAAAATCTAAAGCAGCACCTTTATGCCATTAAATTGAGAATCTAAACTATCCAGACCTACAATTAACATATACAAACCTCAAAAGCGGTCCAAACCTTATTAAGATTTAGCGAGGCTAACGAACAGCAAATTGTTTTTTATATGTATACCTACCTGTAGAGGGCATATTAATTTAGTAAACTGTAATTAATTTACATCCTAGTCTAGTTTTATCGAAAAAGTAAAATTATCCTTTGTTTCAAGTAACCTAAGCTCCAAAACCAAATTACATATCAAGTTAAAATAATTTAAATATGAAACATTAAAAATTACAACCTTTGCCAGAGCACTCGAAACTGTGACCACAGACAAAAGTATATGATATAATAAAACCATTGTTAATTGCATCATTTGTTATTGCTAACAAAAGTAGTCGGATTGAATTTGTTATTCTGATTGGGTATTGATGTCTCATAATTGAAAAATACTGTTATCTTCAATGCTCCTGTCGAGTTTGTCTTTATTGAATGGATTCATTTTTACTCCTTTGTTAAACATCTCAAGACCTTTTATGTTATTATATAGATTATATGTATTTGAGTATAACTATCTTACTTTGTTGTAAACTTTGAAAAAGTGAATGTTAAAAAGTGAATATTTTTACTATATATCTTGTCGTGGATATAGTTAACTTTTTATTCATATATACATACAATCAATTATTATTATTTTATTTGACAATAAATTGAATAATATATCAAATACAACATAATATGTAGTTCCAAAAATAATTATAGTAACCAAATACTATAATATGGTCACACATTGGCGAGTTGGTTTATCAACTGCACTTAAATTAATTTTATATTATCTAAATTAAATAAATTTATTAATTCATCAAATACAACATAAATTGTTCCAAAAACAATTACAGTAACGAAATACTGTAATTTGGTCAAACATTGGCGAGTTGGTATATTGGCCCAACTGCACAGGTCGGGTAAATGTCCTCGTGACCTGGTTCCACATCGATCGCTGCACTTGCAAATCCGATCGATCTCAAAAGATACATTTCTTATGAAGTGTTGTTTGGTTGTCGGCATGGAGACTGCTGATTTATTATTATTAGGTCAGATTTTATTAAGGTTGTTCGATAACCTGCCTTTTAAGAATAGGATCGTTAACGGCGATATTTTAAATGTTAATTCGATTTATCTTTTTACAAAATGGCAACATGAAAACATTTTGATTTATTTTAACACTGAACTTATAAATGATTAACCAGAAACGTTTTACAATATACTGGTTAATTAAAAAAATATTTACTTTGAAATATATCTACACAGTAAAGAATTTATAAGAACATGAAAAAAAAAATACAAAAATGAGTCTAGTCTTAAATGTTTCTATATAACATAAAAAAAACTGTTTGGATAACTATCATGCTATATTATATGAATTTATTTATTCTAATACAAGTTGTTATACAAGTAGATCCTACAACTCAATCAGCCTTATTTGCGCGTCTCACGTTTGAAACATTAGTTCAGGACTACTCATTGAACACAGATTGAATGTTTCAGAGGACACATCTGGCACTACTGATACTAGTGATAAAGATTGTAGTGTGATATGATACACATTATGTCACGTTAAAATGATATTATATAAAAAAAATAGTAGACTAAAAATTAGCAGTAGCAGATTTCTTACACTTTCACGTGTACGCATTTAAATTATTTAACGTTTGAATATAACCCAATAAACATAAAATCACAGATTTTCTAGATTAAGACGCAATACACTGCCATTGTGTTAATAAGTAAAAAACGTACTTTAAAGTGAAACATTGTGTCACTACATAAAAGCCTCGTAAAGTTGTCGAACGATTTTTCTACTTACTTCCTTCTTTATACTATAGGAATTATATAGAAATTGTCTTATAATTACAATGTCTATCATTGTATTATTATACTATTATACTAGTACAAATAAATATATATTTACGGTAAAAAACTTTTACTTTTGACATATAAAAAGTCGTACTAAGTAAGAATAACGAGGAACTAACGTAACCTAACGAATAACAAGAGCTCGAGAACGTTACAAAATAATTTTAAAACTCCGCTGCAAAACTAAGCATTTGTTTTTCAGACAAAAAAATGGCGGACCTCGTTCTATTCTAATCTACCTCAACCCGCTTTTATAACATTCTATACAATTGAGATGTGGGCTTCATATTAAAGTTTACTTATTCAGACAATTCTTCTAAATAAAAAACACAACTTCAAATGAGGTTGATTCTGAAACAGCTTTGATGGTTCAGAACCATAAAAATCCACAACTTAGATTGGATAAAGGTTCGTAAGTCGAGGCACTTCACTAAATCCAACACATAGCTTTCTCTTTGTTTCGTTAATGAATAATGTACACATGTATTACTGTTGATCCCCGTGAGTGATCTAGATATGACCTTGACTCTGTAAACATACGGGTCAAAGTTGCGTTTATTATTGTTTTTATGTTCTATTAAATATTTGTTTTTCATAAAATTCGAAACAAAAAAACAACAAACAATATAGGGTTTCTGTAATTCCTGGAAAGCCCCGCTGATATCAATTGCCAATAAGATATTAAAACTTTAATAAAATAATAAACATTTTAATACAATTTAAAACCATTAACAAAAACGAACTCTAATGAAGTATAGAAGTCCAATAATAATATTATTATAGAAAAAATACTTTTATTTATATATATTCTGTAGCTATCGTACATAATGTCTCATTAGCTTCGGTCAGCAGACGCACGGGTCCCGCTGTAGGGCATCACGTTAAGCTTTACAAGGGTCCTAGTTACAACTTGGATAAGATTGTTTTACTTAACTGTTGCGGGGCATAGTTTCATATTTGTATAATTAATAATTCCACAGTAACTCTTTGATTGCTCTATAACTTTTAAACAATCATACTGTGTTCAGAAAATGAAGAAAATACCTAAACCTTTTTTATCACAAAGCCAGAAATATATAGGTTTATTTCGACATTCACATATGTGAAATCTGAAAAGAAAAACATCCGTTAGCCATTATGTTAGTAGTAAAATAGCTCTAAAACGCTAAGGAGCAATAACTTTTATCCACATTCAACAAAGTGGGTCAAGCGGGAGAATGTCTGCGATGGCCTAGAGATACCACCAAGATATTACATTGCACTTGGTTTGGTTGACGAAACGAAACTATGGTATGGTATGGTATGGTATGGTATGGTATGGTATGGTATGGTATGGTATGGTATGAAGACCATGAACTGATTGTCGCACTGGGGACTGTGACAGTTGATGTTGAAATTGTATTTCAAATGATATAACCATATTGCCAATATTAAGTATTTGAGTTGAGAAGATTTCCTAGTATTTTTTTTTTATTCTGGCTTCGTATTTTTCAGATCTGCAAAAGTTATATTATATTTTTTTTTAAACGAAAATCGAAACATATTTTTTGTGAGGAGGCTTAAGAAATTAAAAAAAATTAAACATAAATTCAAAGATCTTCATCTTTTAATTGCACTAAATAAAGTTTCTTAGTTTCTTTTCTTCAGTAAACTTGTTAAAATAAGTTTGTTTAATTAAATTACAGTACTAATAACAGGTATAAAAGTTAGGATTGTTTCATTACAGTTAATTTGATAATATTTAGTCTATACCTATATGAAGTGGTTTTAAATACAATGAAAGCTATTCCTAGAAGCGACATTTTTGAATGTCTATTAATGTATAATTAATTGATCTTGGCAGACGCAAACTCAGCAATCTGTGAATTATTGATTAGACTCTCCACACTTTAACAATATTGATATACTAATGGGGCCATTAGCAATTCAATAATTAAATATTGCAATTCTTTGAATTTTGAACATTTCAGATGTGTTTCTTCGATTTTTGTGCTTAAGATAGCAGTTCATTGTATTGAACATTTCAGATGGGTTTCCTAGAATTTTGTTTTAGTAATTGCAGTTTATTGTTTTGATAACATTTGTCACATTTTAATGTTATAAAAAAAAAAATAAAAAAATAAAAAAATAAAAAAAAAAAAAAATTATAGTATTTTCCCTTATCTATGTTTAGTTATATAGTTTAATAACGAGTGTTCAAATTAAGCTCAAGTAACAGCAATAATGGCTCATTTTTTAATGTTATTAAAGGGTTAGCAAAGGACCAAATAATAATCGTCCGTACATAAAAGTTTATAATTTATTAAAGTGTGAAAGATGCGGATTTAGACAAATTTGATTCCTATTGGACTTTAACGTTGGTATTCAAGCTCTCAAGTTTTCAAATCCGTAGTTCAGAGTTTTATAGTCACGTATTCAATTTGAAACGACGTCATAGTGTGACACTATTCGCATTTTAAATACGAGTATTGTAGAAAAAATATACGTATATTTTAACTCTGCTCCAGGCAAAAAAGTATTTGTTAGTGTTATCCAAAAATGTGACGTATTGTAATAAAATTGCAACTGTCGATGGTAAGTTTAAAAGTTAAAAACCCACGTTTTCAAATAAATAAGTTAGGTACTTGATGATTTGTTGCCAGATCTGTCAAAATGTGTATATAGATTTCATATATACAATAGGTGAAAATCTGTACAAAGATTTTGACTATTAGGAAGGTATCCCACATTAACAGGTTAGTTTTTTAAAACCACAAAACACCTGTATAATTTTGTCTTGAATTGCGACTTCACAAACGAACTAGCAAATATTTAAAACAACACCCTCAATTTTTTTTATTTATTTTACCCATGTTGTAAATATATACTTTGGATCGAGAATATAACAGTAATAAATAACTTCTCTTTCATTCGAATTCCAAGATATCTGTGTCAAACTTTATTTTATAAATGTGACCTCTATCGGTCAAGTTAGAGGAAAGTTATCCGAACTAACAAAGTACCAATGATATAATATATGGTATTGTATATATCTTTCATATTACAATAATATATATTATTAATATAACGAAAGGTGTCATCTTTATTCATTTTAGTACATTTTTGTAATTATAAGGTCACCTGTATCTAAAAAATATTAAAAAATATTACACAAACGAACAAAAGCACTCGACATACTTTTAGAAGTTCATTTTCAATACAGAGAGTGAAATAATCTCGAAGCTATAAAAAACTCATAAAATATAAGCACAAATGTTATTTAAATTGTAAAGCCAACAACCTTTCCTGTTTTATTAAATTATTTTCAGACGCTGTAAAAACTTATAGTGTAATTGACATTGAAGTGTATGAAATTATTTTATAGAAGTCATAATATAACGTATTTTTATGATTTTTAGAATTTATAGCTGATCATCCTATGTATGCAAATTGATATTTGCATAGTATTAAAAAAAAGGAAAGAATAATAAAATAAAAATTATAATATTTTCTTCCATTTTCACGAGTAGGTACTATAGAAAGATAAAGACTAGCTTTAAACGGATTTTGTTGGCGTTTTTTTTAACTCTTATGGTTAAATTTAAAATATTAATCTATTAAATGAGAGTTAAAAAGGTCTTATCTAAAGTATTATTTGTCTTTTGGACTATATTAAAGGAACATGCAGGTTATAATTTAAACTTCCCTAAAGACTTGTGAACTAAGACACCGGGGAAAAATGTTGAAATACAATCAAATTATTTATATCCTTTAAAAAATAAATCCCTTACAAAAAAGTCTTTATAAAGGATTTTTTTATATTTTTTTATAACTATATATGAGTATTTTTTAAGGACTGCGAAAGACCAATTAACAATTATAAAAAAATCACTAAAATAAATTGTCTTCCAAAAAATCTCTTATATGTAGTTCGGGAGCATCTGTCTCTTATTAATGAAGCTGGATTAAAGGATTTGCTCTCGATTCAAAAGAAAGAACACAATAGTTGACAAAATCTAGTGACCTTCGAGAGATATAGTCGCTTGGTCCCAATTCATAAGTCACGTACTACGTCAACTATCTATAACACCACTGATTTTCTTTAACTAAGTATATTGCGTATTCTATAACACTTTCGAGTCCAACACCAAAATATTAAGGAAACAAAATTTTAAGGAATATCTTTAAGGATTTCTTGGTATTTAAAAAATAATCCGTAAACAATATCCTCAATATTTATATTTTTATAGCAGAAGACGAGTAGTTAGAATGATTAGTTATCTTGTATATTTGGGTTTCAAATATGAAACATTGATTGTATTAATAAAATATAGCAAATAATATAATAATGCCACTTTCTTCAAACAAGTCAAACAGACGGTGAAAGATTACGCTACGACCATTAACTTGGCAATCATCCGAATCTTGATCTTAACGTACTTTATAAATAAAACGATATAAGGTATCCAAAAATACTTTAATAAGGTCTTTAATCACGACAATAAAAGATATTGCCTATATCTTAGTAATAGCCGGCTTAAGGTTTGCGCTTGAGTTATTTGATGGATCTAAATATATTGCATAATCTTTGGTATTAATTCACTTATTATTTGTTAATGTTGATTTAATGTATGAATTGGTTGTATTTATACTAATTTACTCTTTGAATAAATTATGAATTATTATTATAACATTATTTTGAATTAATTATGAAATATCTCTATGAATAGAATTAATTAAACTAAACATCTGTTTATTTATTAATACTCTTTAATTGAATTAAATCAATACGCTTATTAAGATCTATATGATAAACGCAGATTGCACAGTCCTTATGAACTCGTACAGAATAATGCCTGCAATATCCCGGATTCCAATAGCGCAATCTTCAGGATTCCCGGAATATCTGGATCTGCACGGATTTTGCCTTTCACATACCATTCGTTAATTAATCGTATGCTAAAGCCAATGTACGTTATGTGGCTTTTATGGCGTTATGTGGCTTTTATTACGCGCTCACTAAATTACTAGCTTTTTTCAGCTTCGCTTTCAGTATACATAAAGCAGTCAAAAGGTTTATTTGGTGACTGATCAATATAAAAAAACATTGGCAATATTGCTATATTACATTTAATACTTAAATATGTTCTAAAAATAAAAAATCAAACGTCATTATAATTAATTCGAGTTGTATATTAATACATTTTATTTCTTATTTTTTTTTGTAACATCTTATTTTATCTATTACATATGTGTCTTTCTACGATGTAAGAAATGTCTTTTATTCAAATACATACTCATGACCATGGAGTAACAATTTGCGAAAGGGTTTTCCACGTCAAGGTTACGCAATTTATGGCCCTTGGACCTTTTATTGAATCCTCAAGGATAGTGCTGTTACCACCGGGTGCATATTAGCTAATGTCCTTGGGTGACTTGGAATTGGTTTCAAAATTGGTATGTTTTATGAATTTATCATTCGGATGAACCAATAAAACCATAGTCCTACTGAATGATTATATATTAGCACATTATAGGTGACTTTCAATAAAGTAATTTTCAACCACAAAATTTCGGGACTCAACATTTATGAATTTCACTAGACTATGATCACTAGCCGATTATGTAATGAAAATTTTAATACACATTGTTATTATTAAAATAATCCTAAAGAAATTTTAATAAACCTTTTAATTTTTATTAAATTTTATCTTCTGATTTTTGTCTTCAAAAGTATAAAACTATGATATTTATTTTTCAAAATAAGCTCAATTTCATCGTCTGTTGCAAAAACGCTAGAAGCTTTAAGAAAATGAAAGCAATAATTTACGACTTATAAGTCCTGTGGAGGAAAGTTTTTGTAAGAAAGTCAGGACATTGAAAAGTGAACCTATTAAGCTTTCATTTGAGGTTGATATTCGTTTTTCATGAACACTAACAATATACTACTGAATTGATATTTGATTCTGTCTAGTGCACTTTGTTTATGATGGTTTCCAAAAATTTCGTATCAAGATTTAGTTTGAAATATTATATCGTATTTATTCTTTTATTCATCTTGAGTTTCAATTTAATATCGCTAATTATTTTTGTAATGCGTCTGTTTTTGCTCAGTTTGTTATAACTTCGTTAGATAAATCACATTTGCATTATCGTTCGGTATTATCATTTAAAAAACCAGCCAAGTGCGAGTCGGACTCGCGCACGAAGGGTTCCTTACTATCATCTATAATAGAAAATCACGTTTGTTGTAGTTTGGTAAAATCTATTGCTCAATTTGAAATTGTATCCATAAAGGGCTATGGTTACTAAATAGTACGTGCACAGTACCTGTTACTGTTTTTAATATTGAGCAAAAAATACGTTTATTGTATGGGGACCCACCTTAATATATACATTTTTGATTTTTAGTATTTGTTGTTATAGCGGCAACGGAAATACATCATTTGTGAATATTTTAGCTTTCTAACGATCACGGTTTGTGAGATACAGCCTGGAGACAGACAGACAGACGGACAGACAGCGGAGTCTTAGTAATAGGGTCCCGTTTTACCCTTTGAGTACGGAAGCCTAAAAACAGTCATTAAAATACACCATTATAAATCTAATACGTGAAATTGTGAACCGATTCATCATCTTAAACATTTCAAGCTGCTTTATCACATTTAACATCTAACCATTCAATATCGCTGAACTAACCTAATTTAACAAATATAACTTAAGTTGAAATTGTAGACGGGCGTGTCATCATCAGCGTGTAAAGCGTACACAGTGTTTTATAGATGACGTCTACAAACTAGACGTACCTATTTAAAGTTCGCAGGGTAGGTAGATGATTTTATTGCTCGTGATCTGTTGCAAATCTATCTTTTTGATTTAACTCTGAATGACTTTCATAACGTTCTTATGATTCTTATTACGATTTTCTTCGACATTATATTTATTCTGGTAATTTTAAATGATGATAATTAGTTCTTACTATTTTAACAATGTATATTCTATGTTAGTCAGATGTTGAACAAGAACAGTGCCAATAGATCAAATAATGTAGTGTATTGATATTATAAAAAGAAAACGTATCAATCTCAAATATCGCTATACATAGTTTCGTATTTAGTACTAAAAACCATACGGCCGCGGCTGAGATTATAACTGGCTCATATTTTCCAGAGGGACCTTAAGGCTAAGGGACAAACATAAAAATGAACATTATCTTACACCGCGCCTTTGAAAAGTGACAATTCCACGCACATCAGTTCTCAATGAGTGCTAACATCAGACCGGCGCGGTGGTTTCTCTTAAGAATTTCTGCCATATCTTGTGCATCATGCCAGACATTTACATATTGCTCAGACTTTAATGTAAGTAATAAAGTAACGATAATTATAAAATAAAGAGCTTTTAATTTAACGAAATTAATAATCTAAGATATTTAACCGAGCAACGCCTTAAAATCTCTGATGGCGACGGTACGCCAAATGACGCTTATCTAAACATTAAGAAGTTGGGAGTGGTACTAACGAATTTCTAAAATACCTCCTAGAACAAAGGACCAAATATACTGAAACTAAACTTTGAATGGATGCCATTAAAGACTTAAATTCGCATCGCATTGAAACGGTTCTAACTATCCTAACTTCTCATTTAATGCTATAGATGTGATAGTCTGTATGTTTGTCTGCATACACTGCTATAGAGTAATTGATTCACATGAATTCGGAAACGCGACAATTGAACGTTATGTACACCGTAAATTACTTAACGTCATGAAATTTAACTACCATTAGTAAATTTTGCTCGTTAATTATTTATTTCATGTTATCAATCACGTTCATACAATTACGTAAAGTTATATCCGATATAACATATCATTTGACATAAACGCTTCTGATAAGAGAGATGAATTTGTATAAGATTTGATGTAACAGCATCCATTTATTATATCCCATTGAGTGATTTGTTTTAGTTTGAGTTATGTCTAGTTTTTTTTACTCTATGTAATTACCGGATTGTAAATACTTTGCAATGACGTTCCTTGTTGCAGTATTTTTTTTTCGCTCATACATTACCATTATTATAATATAATTTCATTTAATAAGTTCATTATGTCGTCATAATACAAAGAAATTCCTGTTTGTTCTGAATAACTATATAATGAATTTAATTCATTATACGAGAGTTGAATCCGTAAAAATAGTTTTATTTCAATGTGTAGTAAACGTGAAAACCTTAAAAAACACTGTTATATATTATATTTATTATTGTTTTTGCTATACATTAAAATGAAGCTTTGTGTAAGGAGGCTATGAATTTCTCTTTAGTAATCACTGACACAGTGAATTTCAATATTGCAACGAATCGTATATTAATTCCTTGCAACGTCTTGTAGTCTGACAGACAGGGTTGCGTTTCCGAAGTCTGACTGAGCATATTGAACTTCACGTCTTGTGAAACATCTGCTTTGTTTTGTATTATTTAGTCTTTTATATAATTTAAATAAAATAATTGCTAACCGATAAAAATAACGTGTTTCACTTCTATCAATATTATTATGTAAAATTACAGACCACGTGGTGCGATGAGATGACTTTTCATAAATGCACTAAATATTTAAAAAAATAAATAAAAAATAAAAAAATGTAAAATATTCTTATTTTAAATTGAGATATACAGAATGGGACTACTTTTAAATTGTAACTAATATCAAATGTCTTCCACTGCAGCTGTCTACAACCACCGCGGTTTCTTTGAAAAACCATTTTACAAAGGTGGGGATATTTAGTTTCATAATTAAGAACTGTAAATAATAAATGTCAAAATTTTACTCTCTTCAACCATAGTTATATATTTAATAAGTGATATTGATATTAGGGATATTTGAATGTTCGTTTCTAATTAGTATGATATATTTATAAATATATGTTTACAACCCTTACGACCCTACGATGTATGATATTTGGTCTAATTATCAGACCTTAGGTTACATTAAATTAAGAAATAACTAGAAATATGAAGTCTAAAGTCGAATACAATTACAAAACAAATATTTGCATATATTTCTTAATATATCCTAAATGATTTTCTTGATTATCTAAGTTAGTGGCATAACTCTACTAGACTTATATCAGCAGATAATTAAATAAGTATTTTTCTTATACAAAAAGCAGATTTTATCGCAGATTCGTAAAACGAAAAAAACAATATTTTTTAAAGTTATTTTTGATTTGTTTGTCGAGTCTATTTAGTTGAGAGTTTGATTGAGTTTAGTTTTGGACTGTAATAAAAATACCGATATTGCTAACTCTTAAAATAAAATAACTGTAATAAAGGTAACTATATTATTGTAGGGCTCATAAAAACCAAGAAACTCTTAATTGGTTTTTTAGTAGATCTTTTACAGATTATAGAAGAGAAAAATGATAATTACACTCAGAGTAAGATTATGGAACAATATCATGTTAACTATTGAAAACGATTTAATAAATAGAGAATTAAATATGAACTAGCGACCCTAAAACCGTCATGGTTGACAGCCCTAATTGTTTATATATATATATTTAAATATTGAAATATAATCAATTGCTACTTCAGCAGCACTAGAAATATATTTTAAACACTAAAAATATATCTGAAAACTAGAGTCTTCAATAAATTTCTATATAGATGTAATGTATTTCCGTCTCTATATTTTCCTAAGTGTTCTTTTAGTAGAAATACGTAACACATATACAATATATGCCAGATTTAACACAAAAAGCTTTGGTAGAATAGTAATCAGGTTAGCGCTTGTTCTGTAATAGTATCAGTATTTAGGCTTGTAGTTCACGATCCATCTTCGATGTATTTAGAGGAAGTAGGTGAACCCACTTTATAGAAAATGCGTATAATTTGAATAGTTTTAACATTTTTTATGTAATTTTTATATTAATTTTTATTATAACTGCGAGTGTGTGATTCAACGTTCGAGAATTTTGGTTTATCTGAGATGACTTACAAGTTTTAAAAAAGTAAAAAAAATTTTTTTTTTTGAAATGTCTGCTCATTTAATTAAGCAAAAATTATGTCATGATTAAAGAGTAAGCATTATTTATTGGTATAGTTGTAGTTTATTACAATTAGCAATTTTTCCACCCGAAATTTATCACTGTCATCAAAGTTTGGAAAACTTTACTAATTATTCTTAGCTTTTAAGATGACTAATTTGTTTCGGCAAAAACTACTTTAATTACAATTTAGATTATATATAAAGTTTTTATATTTTTCTTCGGGAGCCTTAATATATATTTAGACTCAGAAAACCCATACCAAAAATGTTTTCAAATTTTCTCTGAAAGTCCAATCTCTTGAAAAATAACACGCTCTTACAAAAGCTTACAAGAAACTAAAAGGAATTATTTAAAGAGATTCAGTATAAACACAGTATAAAACAATTCGTCTTGTACTGGCAACGCCGCGCCCTACTTACGAATTGACCCAGTTACCGCAACCTGGACCATCCAGGACTATAGTATTGTGCATGCAGTTAATAATTTAGTTATAATTAAACTATTATATGTTTATCCTACACAATAAACATAATTAGATTTTTAATTCTTATCTATATGTTATATATTTTTATAATCATTTATCTCCATATCAAAATCCACAATTTTATAGTATTTTTTTTTATCAATATCGCAAATTTTTTATGGACTGATATTGCTCTGAAAATCTTGAACAGTTGACGTTTCATATATTCTATTTAAAGATTTGGGCTTCAACTCGATCTTTTGTTATTATACGTCAAACAGAGTTTCCGTCATTCCTTATTCTATTTACAAAGGACCTCATTAAAATATAATTGAAAGAAAAGAAAAAAGGAATATATTTCGGGAAAAAAATACAATATTCCGGAGGTATCTGTGAAATACAATCTTAAAAATGCAGGATGGGAATGTCTTGCATCCTTGAACATCCCATGCTTAGACGAGGAAGTTTCTTATTAAAATGCGCCCTAAACAGCTGAGAGTCCAAGGTTGAGTCCCGGCCTGAGGCTCGGGCCTGCGCGTAATAACATGGATTTTGCAAAGGGTTTGATGTGAATAATAGAAGAAGTTTAACTCTGAGTCCTGTGTAATTATTATCCTGATAAGAACAGTCAACTTAAGCTCGGAGTTATTTATTAGCGAGGGAGACTTATTTATTAGATGCCTTTTCAGATTATTGCGGTAATGTTACTAGTATATCCTGGATGGTAATCCGGTTTCGAAGGGAACTAATACTAATTATTTTTTAAATTTAATGTATCTTGTTCCAAACTTTTTTTTAATGCTTAATAAATTGCTTACATATATCATTATTATAAGCATATAGACAGATTGTTATAAGTCTACAGACTCATAAAGCCAGTAGACTGAATACTAACATAAGTTATACCTGTGTTAGTGTTATTTAATATTATTCTAGTTTTATTTACCTTTGACTCACGATGCTTCTTTGAGCTTGAGTATACAATGACTTAATAAGAAGTATCTTAGCTCTAATTACTTTTTCAGTGTTATATTATTTGTATATTGTATATAATGACCAACTTAAAGTTTTAAGAGGGATATTTAGTTGAGTTATTAATGGTTAATATTTATTAGTACATATGTTAATAAGAAAAAATAAATTTTGCTTGTATGTAATACACATAATAAATTGCATCTAGGTTTATTATTACACAATTGTATGCAGACATTACAACCGTAAGGAAACGATGAAGTTCTTTTTATGGTATTTTAAGCTTATAAACATATTTTTTTATTACTGTGTAAGTTTATTATTTTTTTAAATGTAACATTCGTTTTGACGTAATTTCAACTATAAAATCATTCAAAAAAATAAAGTTTAATTTAAATTTATTTTTTTATAGTAAATATTGATAGTTAAATGGTCCAAATTTACTTTAAACCTATTTCGTAAGAAACTGATAACGGAGATTTCGCGACGAAAAACTCACGGAATCAGGTTACATTATTCAAACTAATTTTCATATACCTTAACATAATCGAGAACAGGTCAAGGACTGATAATATGGGTTATGAAGAATCCAAAACAGAGCTCATTAATGTGAAATCTGTTTCTTACTAAAAGTCTAAATCGATAGCATAAGCCGATGCAACTCTTCCTTTTCACTGGACAAGGAAAAAGCGACTGTAACACAATAGACTAAAATTCACATTTAATTGAAGATACCTCTGTCATTTCCGACTTTTGTACTGTAATGCGTTTTGTGCCAGGACAAGGTCGAGTATAAAGGAGATAGGGATATAGCATTATGTTGAAGTGGGACAGAGTGAGCGATAGCGGAATGCAAGGCTGAAGGTTCACAGGTACAGTGACCTGACCTAGTTTGAGGTGCAGAGTATGGTGTAAATATTGATTTAGCACAACCTGTTGCTGAGGTGAGGTCTCTTGGATCTTTACGGACTGTCGCGGGTTGCTCTGACTGTCCGTCTTTACATTCCCGATATATTTTGTGAAATTAATAATAATTTGGATTAGGAGCGTCGAAAACAATGAAAATTCGAAATGATAAATATATGTTGATTTTTATATTATTGAATGAATAATCCATTTTCCAAAAGTAGGAGGACATCGTGTTCCCAGTTTCTCAGCTGGTGTTGATTAGTTTTAAATTGTAGATCTTGTAAAAAATCAAAATCTTAACATGTTTTAAATGGATATGTGAATGAGAATTTCAAACAAGTAGGTTAATTTATTATTGCCATGAGTAAGTTGCGATAGATTTCTTGATCTAAATGTGTATGGAATTAGTTCACGTAGTTACTATGACAATTCTCGCTAAAGTAATTTACCTCCAACATTTGTTATAATTATATACCTGTTGGAAAAATAGAACAAATACAACTATTGTTACAATCAAAGCTCATCTTGTATTTTGTTCTAGCCTGGGTACTGGGCTGGCTGATGTGTAAGACAGTGCCCTACGTGCAGGGCCTGTCTGTGGCAGCGTCCGTCTACAGCCTGGTCGCAGTGTCACTTGATCGGTGAGTTGGTATTATATAATATATCACGTTAATTATATATTAGTGGCGCGTAAATTGTATATAATTATGAGGCTGGGTCATGTCTTTATATGATTTAAGAAAAATCTTACTATAAGCTTCTGCTACTTCCTTGATTACTTTACTTGGTTAATCAATACAAATAAGCTAGAGACTTTTGTGTGATTATCGTTCTCAGATATTGTTTGAAAGCTGTTTCTTTTAAGTAAATAAAAAATAGACTCCATTTTATTACATCCCGGGACGGATTAGATGTGGTAAGAAGTGGTTGAATACCGTGTAACTCTGCTAGATGGTTTATTTATTTAATAAATTATATACATTCTTTATTTAATTTATTCAAAACACACCAATTCACTTAGAACGGGGAAGGTATGGAGATTCGTACGCCATCGAAAGGTAATATTGAAAATTTGTACGTTGTAAAAATTTACCTACAATATTTTACTTCGAGATTACCTTTACCCGCATACAATTTAAACTTGACCTACATAACGTGGCTCGTATGTTAATTTTTGGCAAGAGACCGACTGCTCATTAAGAACGGTTAATTGGAGAGGCACTTTAAGCACTGAGGCATAATAATGTTAATATATTCATAAACACCTTATTAAGGGACAACTATTAGTCCAGCGTGTTACTCCGTTTGTTATACTACTATGCTTTTCCTTAGTAGTATATATATATATATATATATATATATATATATATATATATATATATATATATGTGTGCTTATATAGTATAATAGAGTATTATAATGAATAGAAATCATAGTATTATAATTTATTGATACGTTGATACCCGTGTTATATCTAGAACCAAATATTATCCAAAGAAATAATAAAAAAATGAATAATCGCCAATAGTAAATTATTGACAATACGTTAAGTTTATACTTCTCTCGGATTCGGTAGATGCCCTGCCATAGATATACCAATAACTCACCTGGAAGCGTCAAGGCTACATTTTTCCCTTGACCCGCGCTATGGGCCCCATTATAATAAAAACCTCATAATGCGATTGGAAGTTTTCGAAGGTCCTTTTAGGAAATTTGTCAATTCGTTTATGGGGAAATATTTCCGATGAAATTGCAGCGCTTTTAAAACATTACAGAGACTTGGTTTCATTGACAGCCATTATTTGTCAGGTTTTATAATAAATATAAAGATTGTTACCAGATATTCAACGTAATATAATACACTTACTTATTAAAATATACAATTTAATATTAATCTCATAATTCAAAATATGCTCATAATATTTCAGGTATTTCAGATGTTATCAAATTTCTCACATACCATTTCTAGTACTGAATATTATCTTTTAACCAATATATCGCTGCTATAAATTATAGACAGTAATAGATATTGTCTGCGACTCCGTCCTCGTGATTACAGAAATACATTGCACGACATATTAGAAACATTAATTCAATCTTTTACCGATCCAAGAACTAATAATATCTATCATTAAAGTATTAAAGATTATGAATAGTTTTTTTAAAAGTAGCCTTATTTAGAATTTAAGTTTAATGTACAAAAATATTAGTTTTTCATTTATTTAGCATGGACCATGTTTACATCATTATTGAGATTCACAAAAAAGAGTGAATATTGGATTCGTGCTACAGTTTATTGAACTCTTCAAAATCAACAAAATAGTAGTATAAAGTATCCTTACAGAGATCACTCACATGACCTACATCCGGTTAATTTTTCATTTCCTGCCTCAAACACTCAACAGGCTTTCCTTCCTTTGAGTGTAGCACCTTTTTAGGGAAAATTCAATTTAGCTTTTCGTTGATTTCTGAATTCTGCAAATTTATTCATATTCTTATTAGTTTGTAAGACTATATCATGAATAACGTTATTAAAAATATACCGTCAATAAATATTGTATATATAATTTTTATTAAATCATTTAATAAGTTTGTTTGTCTTATAATAGTAATACAATTATCTATTATACAACAATATGATATTCACATAAATAATAAAAAAATAAATATCCGAGCTGCGAACACTATGACACAGTATGCATATAATAGAATAATTGTTATATATAGTAATCTATATATTATTATGCAAATTAAAAACTTTCAATCCCTTATAACCCATATTGATCATATAAAAAGGTAAAATTTATATTTAAAATGTAATTCAAATACATTGAACGACATTGTCTAATGTCTTACCTTAATCGATGAATTGTTTATGTTACCATAGACAGTAAGTAATAATTAATGTATTAGTCTGATGTTAAACAAAGATAAAGGACAAAAAGTTGACTGACTTTTGACTTTTCAGCATAGAATAACATTAAAAAGATCATGCTAACCACAGCCAAATAAAATGTTATTATTTATATTTAAAAATAATTTCGTATAAAATAAAATATATACTAGCTGACATGACTGACGTTTTCCTGTCTTAAGAATGAACATTGCATTTTTTTATACTCTCTAGGTTAATGCTTGACTACATTCCATTTGATGTAAAGAGGAGATGTAGTAGTAGGTGATAAGGCGCACTAACCTAGCAACCTATTCACTCTCCTCTCAAATACAATGTGGGTGTATTTGGCTGGAAATACAGTCAGTCCTTTACAATACGAAGGATCGAGATGATCTTTCCAAAATACCTTTTTATAGGACTTGGCAGCTTGGTTAAAGGCTTTCTTCTTTAAACTTACATCCGGAGTATTCTGGCTTCGAGCGTCAGCCCAAATGAGGTATACCAAATTTTTTAGGTCTTCAGCATCACCACATTCGGCATTAAAGCATGGGTGAGCTTTGCCACCGACGCGATGGATACGTTAGCAAAAGAAATAAAATACCCCATTGCCTAATGCACCACACTGCAGAAACAAAAAACAAGCAAGAAGCAAAAAAATGCCGCATCTCATCCCAATCTGCTAACTTGTATTTCCATACTCGCCTTACACCATGAGTAAGCTGGTGGGGAATATGCAAACACAGATTTCACCAGACAGTGATTGGAGGTTCCCAAAGGGGAGGTGACCTCAACACGATACCTGTTCGGATCAGTTGTCAGTAGAAGATCTAGGCAATTGGCTGTAGGGCCTACCACATCTGGTACCCTTGTCGCTTGCCTCACCAGTTGTAAGAGGTCCAAGGACAACGCAAAATTTCACGCATCTCTTCCAGTATTGTCGGTTTTCTGGTACCGGAACAGCCAGTCCTGATAACAGGCATCTCCTGGTCACCGCTGTTTGTACGGTAGACACAGGAATACAGGATTTTATTGTTTCCTGTGTCTACTAAAACCCATAGGGAGGAATAAGTGGAGTCTCCAACGTGTAACCGGAATAATCCAGGTGTGCAGCGTACATGTACATTGTATCTGCTTCTCCGTCAAAAAGAAGAGGTGCGGCTGCTCTGTCTTCAAGTTGTGACTGACAGGTAAGATTTTAGAGTGCAAATCCCTGATATTACTGAGGTGCACGTTAAATGAGGAGAAGTGTAAAAACTTTTTCTTTTTATGGTCCTTCTACATTTTTTTTAAAGTGAATAGGGATGGGAAATGGCAGTTTAAGTAGGCGGTACGTATCGAACCTAACGTTTAATTTGGTGATGTCTTGTTACTGAAAGGCTAGTCTAGAGACTGCGGGGTCACCCAAACCCCGTCCACATTTGAATAGATATAAATAATAAAACAAACACATTATTCTGATTGTCCCTTTATTTTGGTAATCTCGAATCTTAAAATTCCAATATTATAGATTCGGAGCATCGCTTTATTAAACTATTGATCGGTATTTTTCTAATA
Source organism: Napeogenes sylphis (assembly GCA_959347405.1). NCBI lineage: Eukaryota > Metazoa > Arthropoda > Insecta > Lepidoptera > Nymphalidae > Napeogenes > Napeogenes sylphis. Next base: position 14,254,538 of record OY365776.1, read on the forward strand.
CTATATTTAATACAACAATTTTAGGCAATCAAGGCATAAATGGTCAATATTTATTTATAGTTTTCATTTGATATTTTTAATGGAATTTCACAGAAGTTTAATAAAGAAAAATAAAATATATATCAGTTCCAGATTTAAAATTAGAGGAACGGGCGATATAAGGAGGGAGACAAATCGTACAGTGAGAAATCAATTTAAGAACAGTTGAAAACTTCATTCTGGGCTGCGTTCATCAAGACAACATTCACAGAAGGAAATAACTATCACTTATATAAAAATAAGCTAGGTGTTTCTACAAAGTCAACAATTTGATATATTTTAATAGTACTTTTATGTAGATTTAATTTTCTTGCTAGAACCTATTATCCTACAATAAAGGGACAAAACTGTATTATATCTATTACAACCAATGAAAAGACCCTCTTTGGTTAATTGATCCACAATCTTATTGCCCTCAATTCCTAAAAGTTCGGGGATCCTAGCAAAAGCCACCTCAATATTTCAGTAGCAACAAAAAAGAGTTTCTTTAATTTTGAAATTCTTTCCTATAAAACTTTCTTCTTTTTTTCTAATAAAACTTATTTGGTTGTAAGGTTTTCTTAAATTATTTCTTAAGAACCTACTCTGGACATAGTTGAAGAGGAATCCTTTTATATATATACATATATAGAATACTGATGTGTATCAGTATTCAATCAGAAATATTTTAATATTCAATCAGAAATATTTTAATAGCACTATGGCTAAGTTAGACACATTCAAAATCGGTATATCCAAATTATTTTTTTTCTTATTTTTACCTGCTAAATAGATCTCTATAAATCAGTATCGGGGTTCAAATCTCTTGATAATAACGAGAGCGAAACAGCCGTCTGTTAAAAGTGTCTCCTTAGGTTTTTATTTGTATACTATATATTCCAAGAGGCTTCGCCCGCGCTATATAGAAAAAAAGGTTTGTTATGTAGGCCAAAAGATTTTTAAACTTACTTACCCAGGTAAAGTACTTTATTAGGGATAGCTGTCGCCCGTGACTGCGTCCACGTAGACTGAAAAAATATATTTATATGGCTTATGATCAAAGCCATAAAGATTCACGGGCAACAGCTAGTGATAGTACAAATCCTTTTATCACAGTGTTACTATAGATTAAAAATCATTTCAACTCTAAATGTTTATATTTATTAATATTAGTATATATATGACAAAGTCTGGACTCATGTTACTTAATACATTTGTAATTTATTACATTGTCGAAAGTTTCACACAAATCCCTTTTTTCGTATTAAATACATAGGCTATCTATGTTCATCAGGGATAATGTGGAATTCTAAGGATAAAAGAATATTTTCAATCGGTGTAGTAGTTTCGGAGCCTACTCAATTCAAACAAAAAAACAATCAAATCTTTCCTCTTTATAATAGTAGTGATGATGATGATGATGATTAAACATAGCCTATGTTCATCAGCGATAATGTAGGATTCTAATGGTAAAAGATTTTTTAAATGGGTCCAGTAGCTTCGGAGCCTATTCAATTCAAACAAACAATCAAATCTCTCCTCTTTATAATATTAGTATAGACATATTGTGTATGTGGTTTATAAGATAAAGTATTTCACTCCTTTAATATTATTTATCTACACTAAATATAAAACTGACGAAAAAAAATATAAAGTAAGTAAAATTTTTTAAGGTTCTAATAATATTTCACTTAAACGATGAAGTTTTAATTAAGTTGTCAAGTGTTACTTAAAATTTAAAACCTCTTAGACAGGGATATTCTCGGAAATATAATATCTTTTAGTACATTCGAAATACCGATCGGTCTTATTCGTTCTGTAAGCGTAGAAAACGCCTGTTACTTTTAAATACTAACTGTATATTATTGGGATATATGTAACTAGTTTACAAAGGTACTTATTTTATTTATTTAATTAAAGTTTTAATGAAAATATTTACTATAACATCTTATTTTAGATTTGTTTTTTATGAACAAATTAATATTTTAAATGTATTACGTAATGAAATATATATTTTATCAAAAAAAACTATTAGAAACCAAATGATTCACCCTAGGCATAAAGCGAGTCGCGACCGACTATAACAAGTTTTATTATTTATATTAGATTTTGCCCGCGACTCCACTTGTGTTATCAACAAAAAAATACAACATTTAGAACAACTTATGGAAATTAGAAAACCGAATGCAATGCATTATCAACATATATTTAAGGGTGTTTGTAATGCCTGTAGTATCGTAGTATAAGTCTTCCTAAATCAATAGGCTATATATATGTCTGAAAATATCTATAAACATGTACAGCCATGTTAAGCTTATTTAAATTTATATAAATATAGAATGAAATATATATGCATATCCAACGTGTTCTAACTTAAAGGAACTACATCTTTAATTTTATTACTAGTACAAAATTGTACCGGGTTATAGTTTTAACGATAAAAATGATTAACATTAAACGTCATTTCAATAAATATAATTGTTTTATTTTTGTTATGTGAAATAAAATATATTTTTTAACTAAAATGAACCATAAAACAACTTTTTTACACTCATACTTTAGGACTAGTTCGTTTTATGATCCTCTAGCAATGGGAGTGTAGTAAAACATATTTAAGGTATTATAATAAAACACTAGCTTTCTCCAAAATTCTGCTTGCGAAGATTAAAATAGTTCGAAAAGTAACGTTGACAGCACTAACAATGTAATAAAATATAACTTAATCTTTGACAGTTTAATTTGCAACTATGGTTTAAAAAAGTTTAAAAAAAAAGTGTAGACGTTCTTTCCCAACATCTAAACTTTTTTAAATTATTTTATATTACTCAACATTCCAACGTTTTATTCTATTAGTTAGGTATGTAGCTAGATTGACTACAGATATACTATATTACAGCTTTATTTGACCACCTTCAGCTATTATCCTTGAAGATAGGTTTTACTATAGACCTTGATATATGGAGGTTAACGAGCAATGTAATTGGCAATTTCTTTGAAGATTCTAACCAATATTATGAATGGGTCATGTTCGTAACAAAGTCACCTTATTTGGATTAGTCACCAATAATGTATATCACATAAATATTTATTGTACTAAAATATATTAATTAATGTTATGTACGAGATAATTATCTCTTTTCTATCAAGGAGTAGTCTGAGTTTAAGTTTCAAAGTGACCATGTTTATTTAAAAACTATGCTAGAAAATAGAATATCTTATGTCCCTTTAATAGTTTATTTATATAGAATTAAAGTCGTGTCATCGACCTCAGTTCAGCTGTGCCCGGAATATGAAATGGGGCAAAATGCACGCCAGATAAATCTCTACTAATGTGACTTATGATATATTACTGGGGATATTTAAATATGCTTACACATCTTTCATATGTCCTTAGAGGTTAATTTCTTCAGATAAATCATTTTCATTATTTAAGATATGATTTTTGTTATAACAGCATTAGGTATTTTTTAAATATGTTCTTTAAATTTTTTTTATCATGATACTACTTGGCTACGGAAATTACCTGCCTAAACCAAATTAAATTTTGGGTACTTTATAAATAAAAAAGAAAAATTAAAAAAATATCGACATTTATTGTCATTAGTGAAAAACCAAATAGCTTTTAATGATGGTGAAGAGATATTATCGGAGTGTGTTTCACAATAGGGACAATTGGGGCATGATGAATCAGTGGGGCGTGATGGAGTATCGGAGCATGATGAACCAGTGGGGCGTGGTGGACTATTGGGGCATGGTGGACTATTGGGGCGTGGTGGACCACAGCAGAGTGGTGTGAGACTACGGGGGCGACGTGGTGACCGATGGGATGGACGATTGGAACCACGGGTCCAATGATGCCGCCCTGCGCGAGTGCAACTATGGCGATGAGGATTGTCTGTGAAATTATTAAAAAGTTTAATTATATTTTATGCAGAGAAACTACAGTTGTAGTATTGAATAAAAATCTAACTAAAAGTTATTATTTATAATATCGGGTAAAATCTATAAGAAATAAAAAGTGTTGTCTTTAAAAACATATTTTATAATTTCTTACACATATACAGAGATTCAGATTTTCTTAGACATATAAAGAATATAAAAAGCCGCCATAGGTGTAACAGTAATAATTATAAAAAATATTAAGTAATAAGAATAAACGTTAGAATACTTACCAATTTAAGCATTTTGTGTGATTAATTTGTAATGATCGTACGAAGCAAATCAACTGAGTGTATAGATTGTCTAGATCTCAGCCCTTTTATAGGTCCTACGTTTTAGTCTCTAGGCTAAATATCTACTTGTAGTAAATCCTTACACTGTTGTTAGGTGAGCAAGTGTAACTATGACACTACATACAGATCACATAGGATGATGTTTTTATTGAGTAATTAAATACATTTTAAAGTATTAATAAAATTTATTGCGTTCAAATATAATAATATTCAAAATAGTAAAGAAAACCATTTCTTTAATATAAATATTACTTGTAATTAATATTTCGCTTTTTAGTACTTGGGGATTTAAAAAAATGTTATCGAATATTGATAGAATTATTAGTAACACTGACCCCAAGTTTTTATAAAAATTATGTAGTTTTATATTTCAGTAGGTATTCCATATTCTTAACTTTAAATACAATACTAACGCTTATAATAGACTTTTAGTATTAGTACTGGAAGTACTGTCAGGCTCTTTTAAGATTTGAAGTAATATTTGAAAATATCTTTAAACATGTATAGCCATGTTAAGCTTATTTAAATTTATATAAATAAAGAATGAAAAATAAACCGATACGGGCAGGGATTCGAACCCGCGACTACTGGGAAACCGTCCCGTCGCTCTACCAACTGAGCTACCGTATCGCTGTCCGTCTCGGCGAATTAAGCATTCTATATGTAATCGTCTTTATCGGGACGGTGGTGACATCTATTAGGTTTCTTTCGAAAATCCTAACCAATGTTTCTAACTTTGCAGTATAGAAAAACATTGAAAAGATGCCACCGTCCCGATAAAGACTCGAGGGTCGAATCCCTGCCCGTATCGGTTTATTTTTCATTATTTATTTATATAAATTTAAATAAGCTTAACATGGCTATACATGTTTAAAGATATTTTCAAACATTAATTTCGGTAGTGGCATCTTTTCAATGTTTTTCTATACTGCAAAGTTAGAAACATTGGTTAGGATTTTCGAAAGAAACCTAATAGATGTCACCACCGTCCCGATAAAGGCGATCACATATAGAATGCTTAATTCACCGAGACGGACAGCGATACGGTAACTCAGTTGGTAGAGCGACGGGACGGTTTCCCAGTAGTCGCGGGTTCGAATCCCTGCCCGTATCGGTTTATTTTTCATTCTTTATTTATATAAATTTTGAAGTAATAATTAAAGATGACATATCAATTTCACGCATATACATAATTATTATTCACTATAAAGTTCTTGCCGCTTCTTTTCTTTACCCTTTGAAACCGTGTATTCGGGATATGACTTTTGAGGTGCAATGCATACCTATTTGAAATATAAACAAAAAAAATTGATCTTCACTGAAATATGTTCTAATGGATGAATTTTTCATTATTTAATTATATAAAATATTCTATTTATTTATTAAAATAAACCGCAAATACTAAAAATCGTAAAGAGAACATACATATTAATTTTTGATATAAGTACTCGATTTCTAAAGACTTAAGAACGTCTACGGTTTCCAAAAAAAAATATCATTTCTTATAAAATATTATTTTAGTTATAATATTCGAACACACAAAGTTAATTTGAGTAAAATAAAGTCGTTTTCTAAGAAAGAAGACCATACAAAAACAACAAGATATTTAATATTTGAGTGTTATATTATTAATTGAAAAAATATTGAAAGTGACGTTTATACATGCAGTAGTTTCATGATAAAGTTCATTCAGACATGAAAAATATTTTATGTGATAACTATAAAACCAGAAGTTATAAAGAAAGAAGTTAATGACCAAAACAAGGTTTATTTATAAGGTAATCATATATTTATATCAAAATGCTACTTTACTCTTTTCTACATTGGTATGGAAGATACTATAAGATGTTCTTATATTTTTGATCGATAAGATATTTTTTTTAATGTTTTTAAATCATTAAGATCATTATTTTAATATATAATTATAATGATCATTAAGATCATTATTTTAATATATAATTATAAGTTTGTTTATTTTTTTATATAAATAACGAAACATCCTGTACTACCAAAGTCATGCGAGGTGAACTCGCAAGATCGTACAAATCGATTTAAATTAATTAATTGATTCTAATGGGTCCTTACCATCGTCACGAGGTTGTTACGCTCTGTAGCTTTGACATTAAAAGCTCAATATAAATAATATGTCAATATAATGTTTCTATTTATAATCTATGTAAATCCTTTCTTACTCTTTGTTGTGCCTTACAATTTTTGACATCTATTTACTAGAGAGAATGGTTATTGTCCCATCTTAGGCCTATATCGGTTGAACGACCGATAATATTTATATCCTAAAATTGCTTAACATTTGAACCTAATCTACGTTCTGCTATCGTATACCTACTATCCGACCGAACTTGCAAAAAGAAAACCGGTTATTTTTTATTAAGGTTATTTTGTAACATCTTGTATATTAACCCCCAAAATAGCTTACCCTGTGATATTGTCGTGTTTTTAAGGGACAGCTTGTATAATCATATATTGTAACGTAATAAAATAGTTTCTTTATAATAATTAGTCATTTAGAAACAATATTTAATTATATAAATAATCTGTTTTTCTTGGTGTAACACTCTACTCTTTAAAATGTAATTATAGTAAACTTAATTTAAGTAAAATAACTAAGTGAACACAGCTTTCTAATAAAATCCTACACGTGCTTATACTCTAGAGGTTACGATTTATTAAACTAATCTATACTCTACTAGTTAAAAGTTGCTTTTATGTAAGCCTCTTTTATTTGTTATTACTTTTTTTATATCCAATGAATATATATATTTTTATATAAATATAGAATGAAGAATAAATCGATACGGGCAGGGATTCGACCCCGCGACTACAGGGACATCGTCCTGTCGCTCTACCAACTGAGCTACCGTGTCCTTGTCCGCCTCTGTGAATTAAGCATTCTATATGTGATCGTCTTTATCGGGACGGTGGTGACATCTATTAGGTTGCTTTCGAAAATCCTAACCAATGATTCCAACTTTGCAGTATAGATAAATAATCTCAATTCACCGAGGCGGACAGCGATACGTTAGCTCAGTTGGTAGAGCGACGGGACGGTTTCCCAATAGTCGCGGGTTCGAAATCGTGCCCGTATCGGTTTATTTTTGATTCTATATTTATATAAATTTAAATAAGCTTAACGTGGCCATGCATGATACATATACATGATTATAGATATTTTCATATATATTTTTTATTTGTAAAACTTTTCATAAAAATGCAATTACTTTAGTTGTTAAGCGATTTGAATAAATTCTAGTGGAATTAATAAGATGTGCAAGTAGGAAGTACGGTTTTATAATTAAATAGACACATTAATTAACTGACACCACAACCTTTTTGGTTCAAAGATAAATATCTTTGAGCCAAAAAGGTTACTATTCTTATTATTATTAGACTTTGTCGCTTCCTTGTAATTTTTATTTTTTATATTTTTTTATGTTAGTATAATCATCGTGAAGAAAACATTTTATAGGCATAATAAATATAATTTATAGAATATGTTGTTAATTCTTGATGGAACTGCATTTTTAATTACGATTAAAACACAATTTTTACTTGCTTGCAGGCGAAGTCGCCTGATGATGATGTACGAAACCGGTCGCAAATAAAATTGTATCGCATATTTAAATAAAGTGGAACTTTGTACAAGCAAGTAAAAATTGTGTTTTTAATCGTAATTAATAATAAATATAGATCAACAATAAAACATCTATTGGTTATTGTATTTTTTTTTATATTTTACCATATTACAATGACGAAACATTTTTATCTCAAAAAAAAAATGTATGAGAATTATTCCAAGGGATGCAAGGATTTCGAAATATCATAGCATTTTTCGGATTACCATTCTTAATATTTAGATGAAGAACAATCGTAAAATGTATAACTGTTGGTCCAACATATAATAAGTACCTATCGTAAATCGATACTATCTTTGTTTAGTAGAAGATGTCATTGCATTTTGCACCAGTCGAATATTGTGTTACGCTTACAAACTATAAAATTGCATTATATATAAAATATATAACACATATTACATACCACGTTTCGCCAATGACTTTTTATTGTAGAGCCTTTTAGCCCCTACCTTCCATCCCACTCAGCCAAGTCAAAATATTTATTTTTTATTTCAAATAGGCATTGCAGTTAAATAGCCAAAATACAAGTAATTACTAGATGACACTGATTACTTGTTATTTTAACGAGTCCATATTTTTTTATTATAATGTTATTACTATAGCACATAATTTATGAATTTTCTATGAAAATGAAAGTATTTTTAAGAGTGAATGGTGTCCTGTATGTTGACTCGGATACTAAGATAACACTGTAACAAATTTAATCTAAATATATGAAAGTAGATATAGATCTACTAGGCATCCATAGGGATGCCTGCTCAAACATTTATAAAATATACGTATTATTGCTTAAAACTAGTCTTCTTTTTTGTATGTTTAATGGAATGTAAATGTATATACTTTACATTTAACAATGAAACTAATGACATATTTAATGTAAAATGTATAGATGAAAAATACTATATTTATCACAAAATCACGAGTACATCTAAAAGCAAAATATGGTTAATATTAAGTGATGTATTAGGAGTATGTAGCCGCTGGTAATCATAGCAATTAGCCCACACTATTAAGTTACGGCTAACTATGCCATTGCCTGATTAATTATTAAATTAAGTTCATGTACGCTTATTGAGGTATCTTAAATCATATCGTCCAAATCATTAAATTTCTGACATAGACAATGACTGACAATTTAGCTAAAGTTTACGTTCATAACAGGAAATTCCCATTCGAATAACCAAAATGTTATTCCTAATTGGATTTAAAAGGGATCCATTAAGCACCGTACACTTTGCTAATTGTTTGAGGTCAACGAACTGTCTAACGTTCTGAATGCATATCGCTTGATAACGATTTTAATGTCCTGTTTACAGTCAGATTTAACTTATTTAGTCGCAATAGTCGTTAGATTTTATTAGTTGTTTTGGAATTAGCGAAGTTGTTTGTGAATGTTGATTGCATCTGTAATTATCGAAGGTTTTTGATATATATGAAATCGATATTGGTGTTCATCAACTTGATAACTAGATATTGTAAACTGACTATCTGACTGATTTGTTTGTTATTTCTTTCATTTAACTCTAAAATTATTTACAAGTAATTATATAGTAACATCATGTAATTGTGTACAAAAGTGATCTTATTGTTTTTGTATATAAAATTGCTATCATTATAGTGTTTGTTTAAAACTATTCATCCAAGCCTTGATTTAAGTTGTTACTTTCTTTCCATAAAACTAAAATTTCGTTATAACCCTTTTGATCAAACATTTAAAAAGTAATTTATTTTAAATTGGTCTTTTGAATCACTCTACCGAAGAACGGATGACTTCAAGGCGATGTGCTAATTTAGCACTTTGTATATAAATGAAAAATAATATTTAATAATAATAAACCATAGTGACGAAAAAAATAATAAATCTATCATCTTAAACACTTAGGATACATTTTATTACTCGTAAGCTCTATGCTAGAGCATGTCGTATAAATTTTAATACGTATTATATTAAATTAATAGAACGGTGAATGAACTGAGTTCAGAGTGTTTGCACTCTTCAACTTTGCTCTACATATGATATTGGTTTATTTGCACACACAATGTAAACTAATTCCGGTGACATCTAAATTTGAATTGTTTATTAAGGTATTAGAAATTGCTATTTGATATAAATTTTACAGTTTTAGGGTGCTTGTTTATTTTAATTATTAACATAATACTTATACACTTAAAACCCTCAATGTTGCTTTCTCACAATAAACCCTTTGTTCCTAATTCAGATATAGTTTTAGATAAATGTTTAGATTATTTTAATGATATAATTATTAAATAAAATATATTATTATTCTGATTATGCATAAATAAAAAATATTTTGGTATTAATAATAATTTTATTTTCCAAACAAATGATAATGTGATTTCACTTTATATTTTACAATGGGTGCATGTATGCCATGAACAATTGGCACACTGTGATGTACTATTGGCGCATGATGGAATATTGGCGCATGATGGACTATAGGTGCGTGATGGACTATCGGAGCATGTATAGTATGCACTGGTGTGTGGAGTACAGCATGATCATGAATATAGTGATATCCAGGCACTGGTGTTGATGACACCAGGACAATCGCAACCAGAAGCTGAAAAGAGTATTTATTTGATTAGGTATAGTTTTGTAGAAATTTGCTTCCTTTTTTAAATTATTTGATTTTTGTCGGACATTTAGATTTGAGTCAAGATCGGTATTCTTAGCTCATTAATTATAAATAATGTAACTTACTATGAACAGATGTGGTTGCATCTTGAATGCCGGCTTCGTATTAAGGTAGCGTGAAACCGGTTATTTATATAAATCTTATTTATAAGCCAAAGAGCTACAAAACAATAGACATGCCAAGTATTAATTGTAAACCAAAGGACTGTGAACAATATATACTCTGTGATGGGAAATAAAAGAGTTATTGTTATGTATAAGCGATTATCATAATTATTATTGGTAACTAATGAACCAATATTTCATATTTATTTACAATTTTAATATTATGTTGTAATACTGTTTAATAACAATTATTTTAATGAGTTTTTTATAAACTAAGTTGTTTTTTTGCCGAAAGTGTTACAAGGATTAATTTTATGAACTTGTAATTAACATCTAGATATGATAAACATTACAAACAATTTAGTAAAAATTTAATTGTCAAAGTATTAAACAATACTTATTTATAGTATATGCTGTTGAGCGATGGTGTGCAGTCATGGCGACACACTTGCTGAAGTCAATGTCAGCGTAAAGGTTGAAGTAATGCGGTCACAGGCAGTTCATTTAATTGGCTTTATATGTGTTTATATCATTAGTATGAGATAACTTACATTTTTAAAAATATTAAATAAAGCTTAAAAGTAAATGTTTTATTTTGTATTTCGATGTTCTTTATGGTTAATGATTTTTTTGTAACTTTCGTGACTACAGAACCCAAGAGATAATAAGTATTATAGTTATAGAATCAAAGAAACCTTGATAAGGATTAGCTATTTATAACAACGGTGCCAAAGGCAAGGTTAGGCTTTTAACGGGCTCTAGGGCACCACATATAAAGTAATATATGTGACCTACACACAAGATTTTTTTAACTCCTTCGAGTTGGAATTCGACTAATGTGGAAAAAAAACAAATAAGATTAATATTATAATTATTATTCACTCTAAGCAATAATTTCTTAGCTGCATACAATATTGCAATTTTGCATTGTAAGAATTTCGAAGAAGGTATTTGTACAATAAATGATTATATTTTCATATTAGCTTGTATGTTTGTAAATATTGAACTCACCAATGACACAAGAGAAAACCTTATTATGAGTTTGAAGCGTTCAGCCATTATATGAATATAATTTTTTACCCTATGCCTAAATGTTACCCTAAATCTGAGAGCTTTCATTCAAGTTGGAAAATAGGTCGAATATTTTGCAACCGCAAGGGAATCGCTAATAGGCGTTAGATTACCTAATAACCTAAATACCAAGTAGGATTACATTTCTAGGTCACTTGAATAAGCTCCAAACTAACAAGTGAAGTTAGGAATTTTGATTATGAACATTTAGAATAGTATAGTATTTGGTCATTTATATCAATGTGTTATATATGGATTCTAGAAATATACAAGGATATTATATGGTGGTGACAAATTTATTAATTAAAATGTATACACGATAAGAGAGTGATAATCCATTAAACACATATTACATACTTAATAACATAAAATAATGAACCTCTTAATGTAATTTATATGTGTCTTAGTAATTAGATTTTGTTAGTCTGTCTTAGTTATGTTTATATTAACACATCTCTACATACATATTATGGTGAATTAGTATTTTAGGATATAAAACAATATATAATATTAGGCAGACATAAAAAAAAAAGAGGATAAAAGATGTCAGGTTGGTACAAAGTATTCAATAATTAGAGTTTGAAACAAATACTTTAACAAGATTATACAATTAAGAGGAGTGTTCTGAATATATTATAGGCCAGTAATATGTTGACCGAATTCCAAATGATACATTTTCCTGCTATTTCTTCCACAACCACGAAGAATGATACATATTTGGTGAAAATAGATAACGGTATACCGTTATCTGTTTTGTTGCTATGTAGAGCATTGATGTGTAAAAGGGCAAGGGGTTTATAGGGGACTATTGGACCAAGGTTCACCGACTTATGATAGGAGTATGAACTCTGATAATTAGGGTGTGAAACATTAGTAGCGGCGCTGGTGAAGTTTGCAGCAGATACTAGAATATTGACTTCTATGTGAAAAAATAGTTTAGACGATCTTTCATACAGGTACTATTTTAGTCCTGATTTGTAAATTGCTTAATTGATTTAAAATATTTTTTTCAATTACCTATAATGTAACAACAAAAAGTGTATTTTGTGTTTTTTTTTAATAACAACTAAACATGTAAGGCGTGTTTTTTAGTCTTTCACTTAAAGTCTCTCAGTAGGTCAAGACAAAACATCATTGAGAGCTGGTCAAGTATGTATGGTCTTAATATCGATATATTATTTATGAGGTAGTGGACCAAGTAAGTTGTATATATTAATTAGAAAGGTCATTTTCAATAAACTTAGCCGGAAATTGAAAGCTATTTACAAATATACCATTTGTGTTACCTATAACTGATATAATATAATACAATTCATTACTTATTAATTTATACATTTTGACAACAACCCTATTCTAAGAAGTAGTAAAGTGAACTGACGATTTTTCAACTTTCCTATACTTTATAGAAACCTTGCAATCCCTGTCATGTTGGAATTCATTCGCATCGTCTGGAATGCTTTAAACTGTATACAGCGTCATATCAAAATGCTCAGTTTTCACATTTTACGAGTCACTGTAATAGATTTATTCTAGAAAACGTAATGTCCCTTTACATAGCTAATATAGTTCTAGCTGTCTATGTGAAATTAATTATAGAAATGAATATTAGGACCCGCTTTATTCATAATAGTTTTTTGAAATTATAAAATATTGGACATTTAATATTTTTGTTAAAGTTATACCTACAAATTAATTTTAAACTTGTATACAAGAAACAGGCCCGCGATTATTAGGGGAGAAAGCTTTTATATCTTTTGATTGAGTAGAGTTTTTTATGAAGGTATTTCTTTTATTCTGCTTAGGTTTTATTTATTTTTTTGTTCAAATATTCAATTCAAAGGGTTGATTGAAGTTGCAAAAAGCTACAATTTGTTGTTGTTGAAGATTAATATTGTATTTAAAACGCATTTCTCTATATTATTTTGCAATATTTCTAACAAGATTTTCCTTAATTAATTCCATTAGTATATTACAAAATACATCAAAGGATTAAATTAAGCTTTCATGGAAATGCTTCAACAGAACCAAATACTTAATTTGAAAACTTATGTCGTTTTAATTAAAATAATCCTATTCAGAATACTAGTGTTTTAGTTTTATCTACCTTCCAACATTTGAGAACTATTGAAAATGCTATATTCACGAGTTAACTAACATAAGTACATGATATACCAAAAAAATATAAAAATGATAAACGTATTTTAATGACTGTGTCGCTTAAAACTTTTAATTGAGTGATGAAGAACAATCTTAATGGCTTTTTCCTGGCAAAGTTCTTTCTATGACAGCGCTTATAAAGTTTTAACAAATTAAGTACCCAAATATAAACAACATTGAAATTAAATATTAACTTTTCATTTCATATATCAAATTACGTTTTAAAAGCTACTGTATTTATATTACACTGTTCAATTATCGAGATTAACGTCCATTTTAGTAAATGAGCAAAAACCAATTAATTAAATAAAAGTATGTTTCAATTTCTAAAATTATAGACTTTGGATATCTCCAATCTTCATTAAGGTAAGATCTCTTGCAAAGTTTTTCCAAAGATATAGTTTTTCGTTTTTTTCTAAGTAAAAAGTAATTAAACGTTTATTATATATGTATTTGGTATAGAGAAATATTTGTTTTAAAGCTTTGATTAAGCCGTTTAGTTATTAAATAGAGAAAAACACTTGATTGTCGGAGGTACAATATTTATTCTAAGAGGTCGTATATAGCATATGATATATATATTTAATGTACGGAAACATAAGGGACGGCTTTGATTGGTGTGTGACTGACAACTGAGCTGCTGTGAGAAATCGCAGAAGGAGCAGTCTTTACCACAACTGGGGCGGTGTGAATGGCGTGAACAATGGGAGCGGAGTGTACAGCATGAACAATTGGGGCAGCATGGACGGAGTGGACAATAGGGGCAGCGTGTACAGCGTGGACTACTGGGGCAGCATGGACGGTGTGGACCACAGGAGCAGGATGGACAGCATGTACAACTGGGGCAACCACGGCGGTTTTCACAACCACAGGGGTATGGATGGCATGTACCACGGGTGATCCATGGTTCACCACTTGGCTGCTTTTAGTGATGGTGGTCTTTGAACCAACAACAGGGATGCTGTGGACTACTGGAGCGTGGACAGCAGCCACAACTGGAGTCGCATGACCCAGCAGCAGACCGGGGGCGGCGGCGGCACAAGCCAGGACAGCGGCGAATACGACCTGAAAGTAATATTAAAACGTATTAGGGTATGTGACATACTTTCGTCTCAATGGTTTTTCTGTTTAAATGAACTTATTCTCTCATGCAATCAGGTAATGGAAATCAGAGCCATTCGTATCCGAAATTAAATGAGTTTTCTGTAGGAAAAGTAAGCAATATGAATATTATAAAATAAAAGCATATAAAATGGATGCAAAATAAAAAAAAAACAATTAATGTTATAATTTTGGATAAAACTACTATTTAAATGTATGAAGGCATTCTACTTCGAATACGTTTTAATCGACATTGGAGTATGTTGTGAAGCTGAATGAACATAGTTTGTTACCAAATTGCGATGCAAAATTCAACCATGATGTCAAGCTAAGATAAACTTAAAATTCAAACCGAATACAATAAAATAAAATTTATAAATAATATATTAGCAATAATAAAAAAAAAAGAGACAGGTCAAAACTAAAATGAAATCAGACTCAATCATTTCTATTTAATATTTTAAAATAAAATGTACTTGATTTAGTTGGAGAAAGTTAGCAACTTTGTTGATAACTCCTGAATTTAATTATTCAGAATAGTTCAGAATATCCTATCAGTTCAGTAACAAAAATAAAGTTGTTACACTTGACTTGCTGACCATTAACAGTCAGTAAAGGTCAAAATGTTAGCTATCTGTTATAAATAGATAAATTAGAATTCAACACATAGTTAACTCTGACACTACAGTAAACATTGAATATTTATTACAGTATTAATTTATGTACCAATATTTGACGGTAGATTTGAAAATTGAAGAAACCTATGCTTAATTCTGATTTATATCTGAGTTCAAAGTTTAACTCGAAATATGTATTATGATTTTAGATCACCGTATAAAACGCTTGCTGCCGTTTCAGAAGTATTCTATTTTTAAAAGCGTCGTACTTTGCAAGAAAAATAACGAAACTTACGAATCTCTGCATGTTGATGATGATAAGTTTTTTTTGGTTCTTGGTTAATGTTGTCAAGTCAAACTTGCCGAATTATCTAACAATCGTACCGCGGCCAGCCGTATTTATACCAGTTGCCGAAACTCCACAATGGGAGTTGGCGTGTACTTGAACATTTTGAGGTATGAACCGAGAGTTTATTTGGAGGTGGTATTTCCTTTTTGATTGTGTATTCAATACTTTATAGTAAATTCCTTTAAATACAATTATAATTATATTGATTTATAAACATAGGTTTAATAATCGTTGTTAAAATATTAATTGCAATGTTTAAAGAAATCACATTTGTTTGAGTAGATTTTTTTGACATTATCATTTGTTTTTTTTATTGGTAATAAAGATTTTAAAAAGCATAAGATATAAAACAAATCTAATTCCTTATTTCATTTATCTAAATAGTTTAATAAACTTAATTGTATAAAGACAATATTTTCAATATCACATTTACACCGCATCCGAACTGCTATAACTTTAGTATATCCTTGTTATTTTTAAAGTAATACAAGTCGGGATTTATGAACACATAAATGTAAACAAGATTTCGTCCAAGTAGGCTGAAGCCAAGTTCACTCTATCAAGTCGAAGTTACACAACGCTTTGTGCGGTAAAAATAATTAGAAATATTAATAAAGGAAAAATTTATACAATATATTAATATTCTACTTCCTACTATTCATAATATTTCTATAGAATAAATCGAGCATTCAAGGCTAATTATGGTATTGTATGTCATAATATTATAAAATATTGATCTACTTACTAACTGATATTTATCTCAAAATCAATATTTTCCTCATTTCATTGCCAAAAGTATATAATTATAATTATGAACCTTATTACGTAAATTAATTGCCAATTCCAGCGAGGTTATCACACAAGTAACTTTTAAGTTAACTAGTAATGGTTAGTAGTTACAGAAAAAATAAATTAAAAGCCATGGTTACAAATATATAAATATATTTATCCGGCTATACCAACGTCAATTATGTAAGAATTTAGCGGAATAATTATCGTGAATTTAACGGGTTAAATTTATTCACATACACCCGGGGGTGTATGTGTATAAAATAGTCATCATGGGTCACGCACTTGAAATACAAAAATAGTTTTAAATAAATATGGTCCCGGATTCGAACCCGCGTTGTCCCGGATTCGAAACCCGGATTCGAAACCGTTTCGTCGTTCTTTTAATGGAATTACCTTATCGCTAAAACAAACCGTTACGGGCAGGGATTTGGGAATTGGTGGAACGGAGGGAATGTTTCCTGAAGTTCATGGGTTCGAATCCCTGCTCATTTCGGAATATTTTTCAATGTTACTTTTTAAAAAACATGTGCATATATATTTATAACACAAAAATAATTGTAAATATATAAGATGACAATGCTTTGATATAAATTTACTCTTGCCATTACAAAACAATTGATCTATAGTGATAAAGCAATAAAAGGACTTGGTTTCGTCATGATTGCATGTTCGCATGCTAGCATCGCGTTAGCGATCAAAGATAATAGTTTGTGAAGTAATATTATTTATATTACACAAAAGTTTATTATTATATTAACTTTAAATCATCTTATTTTATATATTTGTTGATTTTGATTATCAAGTAATATGTTCAATGTAATGAGTTTGTGTATATATCTGTATGTCTGTGTGTGGGTACACACCCACACATAGACATATCATGTGCAGCGTGTGTGTGAGATCGGTATATCAATAATTGTAATTTCATAAAACTTTTATTTTTTTAATGTAATGACAGCTATATTGGATATTCATTTAAATGAATAATTAGGTGAGATTTGTATCATATAATTTGATTAAAAATCTCGTTCCAGTGTTCAGGGCGAAGATAAGAACCGGTAGATAAGATAACTATCAATCACTTTTAAGATCCTTTCATTTTCGTCAATGACTCAATTTTGGACAAGAAAATTGAGTTCAATAATAAATTTATGATTTAAATACGTGTATTGAACATAATTGTCGGTTGTTATGTAATTTATTTTTTCCCACAAATAAGAAGCTATAAGAACTAGCTATAATTATTATATATTGAATAATAGGTACTAATATACTAAAATATGTACGCAATTATTAAAGTTTGATAAAATTCTAATATGATAAACATACTACTACAAAAATTGCGTAAGGAATTTCGGAAGCTAATTATTTTAGTAAGTGAATAATTATTTATGCAAATATATGCAGAATAAATGTCTAATTCAAATTATCTTAAACTAACCAACCGTCTAATATTTGCTTATAAAAATGATAAATGATTCTAGAACGCACTGCCCGTGAATTTAATAACATATAATTATTTTCATAAATACAGCGCTCGTTTACACTATCGAAATCGGTTATTATTATTATTATTTTTATTTAGCATAGACAACTCCCGCATCAGGAATATAAAAACAGTATACTTGCGTGCTTCCATATATATTATTATATTTTATATGAATTATTACAAATTATTTTATGAATTACTTAACATAGATATTATACAAATTTTTGTTAGTCTAATCCGCAAGTCACCTAAATTAAGCCATCTGTTGTTATGAATATATAATATTGGTAGAAAAAAGTCATGTAAATGTGGCTATAAAATTTTGTGGCTCAACAGTCAATTGTCGTCTTTTATTTTAATGTTGTCGACTCGTGTAAACGAGCTGCAACTGTGTAACCCAATCTCCGAGCCTTGACTGATGTTCTAGCAATAATTTAAGTTGAGTAACATATTCGACAATAATCATTCTATTATGTTATGAAATGAATGCTTATTGTTAATAACATCTAGGAGATGTTATCTATGTAATTGAGACAATTTTTGATATGAAGATAAAATGATGTTTAAATTTGTTTTCTATTCTATTATCATTCGATTATTATCAGTTTATAAATCAACTTTTGCCATCTGGCAACATACATCTACAAGGGTCGTGAGTTAGTTCGATGTTGAGACAAACGAATCTCGGAACTTGGAACAATACGTTTCAAATATCGCTTGCAAAGCACTAGACTCTGTTGAACTTTGTTTGTAGCATGTTTCCGAAAGCTTTCTCACAATTTCGTTTTAAAGTCACTTGTGTAATATTTTTGAGCATCAAGTATCAGGATTAAGTATTCATCTTTATTTTTAGTATTATTTATTTTTAGTATTTTTTAATGGGTAATATAACAAAAGATAACTCTGCAATAAAACTTTAATAAATGATTAACAACAAATTATCAAAAATAAAACAATATAATTATCTGAATTATTAATGGAAGGCATAATACGAGTTAACTACTGGCACTGTTTCGTGTACCGTAGAGCTGAGATGAGATATAGCTGAGTCTGGATTCTTATAAGAAACGATTGATCCAGAGTGGACGAACACTGGTGAATGAGCCACATGGGTGGCAACCAGAGGAGCGTGGATCAGTGTAGAGCTTCCGTGATCCACAACATGATTGTTGTTTGTCACTGTTGTCTTCGCCAATGGGATGTGGTATTCCAAATCATGCATGAGTATCGGTGCCTGCAGTACATGAGTGCTTCCATGGTCCACGGTCTGACTGCTGTGAGTTAGAGTAGATTTAGCGAGAGGAACCACTGGGTGCAGGACTTGTGTGCTTCCATGATCCACCATCTGCGAGCTGTGGGTTAGAGTAGACTTTGCGAGTGGGATCACTGGGTGCAATACATGAGTGCTTCCATGATCTATAGCTTGGCTGCTTGAAGTAAAGGTTGCTTTTGATAGTGGTACATAAGCGTTATACTCCAGGCCGGTCGGTGCTGCGACCGCGAAAGTCAGGACAACACTGAGGATAATCTAAAAAAAACGTTTTAATATTGTCATTTTAATCAAACAAACAGTTAATCAATTAACGCGTTTGTTTTAAAATAAAATAAACATGATATTAGTTCCTTAAGAGCTATATTTCATTCAAGGCTCTAATAAATAACCGTGACTGAAACTTTCAATGTGAAAACCATTACGATATACTTAATTATATGAATATTTTAAAAATATTTTATTTTACTATAAAATGATGACTAATAATTAATTGCATTGCTTATTGGCATTGTATTTAATTTTAATAATTTTATTATTATTCATGTATTTGCAAACTTACAACAATTTGCATTTTGGAGACACGCCTTGTTACAGACTGATGAGCAGCAGTGGTTGTAACCCTTTATATGCGGTTTCAAATTATTGACTGCCCCAGTTAAACCGGTGCTTTTGATAAAAAATCACCTTCGTTAATTTTGATTTCGTCATTTGACAGGATCATTGAGCCTTGATGTTGATAGATAATCGGTTTCGCCCGCGGATATGTCTTGAGGGCGGCCAAGTTGTATATATCTCGTTATCGATTAAGTAATCCCCTTTCAAGTACCTGAAGGGTCCACTTTCTTATTGGATATACTAATAACGATATTAGGAGCTCTATTAAAGTAGCACTCACAAGTAGAAATATAGGACGAAAAATTAGCAATTGTTGTTTGTATGCTTTCATTGATTGATTGATTGATTGATTCGACGCTTAGAAATGGTAGTCCAGTTTACTTAGATATGGAATTGCGAAACTGGTATAGTAGTGTGTGTGTGAATTAAAATTATATAAAAATAAAGTACAAATGTTCATATTAAAAATGTTTTAAGACCATTGTACCTTATTATATAAAGGTTTAAAATTAGTTTAAAAATACTATAAAATGTTTTTAAATATTATACACAATTTCATATTTTGACATATAAATTGTATATAGAATTATTTTATCTTTATATTTACATAATGGCGATAATAAAATAAAGTACAGTCATGATGAACATCTGATAAAAAATATGATTCTTAAAAACTACGTCTTTTTACTTTAAATCTCGTGTTTGATTAAATTAAACCTGGCTTTAAGGTGTATAAACGAGTGCTATAATAAAATAAAAATTAAACCACTTTAAAAATTATATTTTTATATGACATAAAAGGTGACTTGATATTTTTAAAATTTTATGTCAGCTTCTGTACACGCGTGATTTAACACAATTTAAGTAAAACGTCCGCCAAAAAGCTTGTAATTTGACAAAAATACCGTTGTCAAGTAAGTTAATGCGGCTTTCAATCGATGTTGCAACACTTTTATAAATATGATTATTAAATAAAATATGTTACAAGGTATGCGTAAAAATAGTTTTACTTTGCTGTAGTATATTTTACTCTTCGTTATATTTTATCATAATTGTAATTTTATTTACAGATATAATATATAATTAATATGACTGTGTTTACCAGTTATTTTAAATTAACATTATACATAAATTAAAAAATATTTTATAGTCGTATTCTCTAGATTCATTATAGATTTATTATAACATAGATGAAGTATATTGTAGATGTATCATATCATAGATATAGGTGTTTTTTTATTGATTTTTTTGTTTTTGTCTATGGTGTTAGCTCAGTCGGCTATTACAGCGTCACCGGGTGAGTGTATATTATAAATGTATTATAATGATATAATACATCTATGAAGATGTAGTATACTATAGATGTTTTATATTATAGATGAACATTTATCACAATGATGTCATGACATTTCACTTAAACTCATATCATAATATCAAAGATCGTAAGTCATTGAATATAATTTCATTACTCGGCCCCTGATGCCACATTAATCATTTATTGACCCCTGATATTTTTAAGGTTCGAAAATTCATACCTACATGGGGTTTCGAATGTATTATAGCTTTTTGAATCATCAATTAATCTTATCTTAAACATTATTAATTTTATTATTTATTATTTTTTGTATTTCCACAAACGACCAATAAAATATGATGATAATAAATTCATAAATGATATGAATAATTAAAATTTACGTTATATCTTTTTTTAATATATAAATTGAGTTTATATCTACGACGATTAGAAAGTATCCCGGCCTGATTGATTGAGAAATACATTATTTTTTCACTCCCTATGTGAAAACCTACTGCTGAAGAAAAAAAAATATTAGTGATAAGTGAAATATTTTTTTGTCCTTAACTGTTTATGGGCATTTAGATAATAATCAGTTTAATTCGTTGTTGCCGTAAAAGTAAATATAATAACATTTTTTACTGGCTGTTTGGTAATAAAAACTATAACATTTAAAAAGTAATGCAAAAAATCCTTTTAAGTGTGAGGAATATTCGCCATATTTGTACTTAACTTTAATATTTGATCATGTTGATACGTTACTTACAACTTTCTTTGTAAGGCGTGTCCTTACTTGCGATTAGTAAAATGATTGCATTTCGTAATAAAACCAACAGAAGCTTTCAGTATACCTAAAAATATTGCGTTATTTTTTTTTAATTATCAATCTTAGCGTCTGGTTATAAGAACTATTAAGCTGAATGTGTAACTTTGCGATATTCTCACATATAATTATGTCATTTTGATGTCAATGCCAACGTCAAGTAATGACAACTAATTTTAAGGCGCCAAAACTTAATATGAGTCCATAAAAGTATGAATTAAGTGTAATAAAATTATATTAAAAACGAGTCGATATTTAACGATCACTTCAGCGATACCATCTGGTTAGTATTGGCGGCGATACGTCGAGGTGTTCCTCGACTATAAAACTCAACGCCAAATATTTTATGTATCTGATTATCTTGACGTTATGTTTATTTTATTTGTGTAGTAACCTTTCCTTTTTAATGAAAGGGTAAATTTATGACTGAATATTAAAATAAATATGTATTATCTGACAAAAAAATGTACTATTAGGATTATTAGTTAAATTTTCTAAATCAATAAACACCGATTGGTTAAATATTTATTTGTGGCAAATTTTCAATTGTTTTGAATGTTTAAATTATTTTTTTAATATATTTTAATTCAAATATATGGTTATGAAATGATAATTATCTACGATGCTTGTTATTTCGAATGAAATGCGTGTAATTACGTGAAATACCTGTTTCGGTCTTAACAAGATACTTACGAATTCTTAATCCATCTTCGGTGAGCTAAAAGAATATTGTGTAGATTTAATATATTATTAAAGATTTTATTTGAGAATTGTCCTTAATAAGCGAGTGTTTAATATTCTTTATTTGGTGAAGACTATATGTAGCCAGATAGCTGCAGCTCGTGTAAAAACCAAATTCAATCAGAATAGCTCACAGAATATCTACACTCAAGTTGCTTTTCGTATTGTGAGTGCACTGTAAGTCTAACTCAAACATCCCGCCTCTCCATATACAGCATCCTTTCCTGTTCTTCAGGTAATACAGGCTCCAGAAATATTGGTTTTTAATATAAATTTGGCTTTAAAATATATATATATTAAATTATAAAATATCTACTACTCTGGCCATATCATATTCAATTCTATTAGTGAATGAGTCAGAATCAAAGTTTAAACAAACATAAATTATGATGGGTCATAAAGTACGGAACCCAAACCTTAATTGGCGCTTGACTCTTCACATTTTGAAGTAATTTATTCGAGTCAGTGAGTTATTGCTGCGTTTAACCCGAATCTTACATGAGGTCGTCCCAAACTGTGGAAAGTTTGAGTTATTTAATAAGTTTATAATATTGCGATGTTTTCAAGGATACTTATACGTATATTTTAAGAATGTTAGTGCAAAAAAAAAATGTTTAGTATTAAAAAAACTCTAGTTATCAGGGATTAATATGCTACTTATAAAACGTTTTATGAAAAACTACTTCAAAATCTATTTATAAAACTAAAAGGGGGTCAATAAACTCTAAAACAATAGGTTCTAATAAAATGCAGTTCAACAGCCGACCGTTCAACAAAAGGGACATCATTTGTCATCCCGTCACTCTCGAATACTATTTTCGTACCTTTTTTCATTTTAAGGAAATAATCCCAAATAATGAAAAATGACTTTTAGAAGAAGTTGTTTTTATAGATTTGGAACATTCTACAATTCAATTCATTACGATTATGATTTCAGCAACTTCCTTCTCAAAGTTCTAAAAACATTCTATTAAGAGATTTCGACAATTGACATGCGCCGGTATTGGCCTAGTTTCAAACCTTAAACAAAAAATATTGATTGAACAACGACAGTTGAATATATTAATTATGTCATTTGAAGGCTATATCAAAGTTCTGATAATATTAGATAGTTATTTTACCACGATTTTTTATATAATTATAAAGTGTGTTATACTCAAAATAACTTAAGTTTGCTATGAGATAAAACTCGTTAGACAACGTGAGAAGGCAATTGGAGCAATTTAGTTACCAGATCGCTTACTAATTGAAACTAGTAAACAAAATCTAAGGCTTTTGTTGGCTGTCATGTTTATTAACATTGAATGTCAGTATGTGTTAATAATTAATGCTATTAATTAAGGTTTTTTGGTTTTGGCCAGATCTATTCTTTTTTAGTTTAATTAGGTTAGTTTTTTCTTAACATCATGTTTTGATAATTGTGTGGATAGTTTAATGCTTAGCAAAAAGAGGAAATAAAATAACAGGAAAGAAAAGAATAAAAAAATAACCTTAACTTATAATTAATATGCAAATCTATTTAAATACGTAGTAATAGTAATAAGCAAATGTATGTAATATTAGCATATTATATTACACTCTGATAATTCATTAATTGTTTTTATTTTACTTATAACAACCTAAAAAAAACGTGCCATATTGCTAATGTTTCAATATGCATATAATTGTAAAGAAGCTTTTAAAAGAATTACAAAATATCGAAAATTTTATAAATGATTGTCGTAAAAGCCTTCATAATATTTCCGTCATAACAATTTGAAAATAAAACTTGATGAGGCAAAATTCAAACCACTGAAGGGTCAATTTGCTCTCCGACATCGTCTTCCTTGTTTTTCCCTCGTGCCCATTACACCCAGACTGTATAAATCGTTAGCGTTCAAGTGAATTTACTTCTTCCAAGCAATATCGCTGTTAAGTCGATTTCAGGAAATTTACTAGCTTAATCTTCCTTGCAACTGCAGGAAAAAACAAAGTGAGATTTATGCTGTAATTAAATACATAGAGTGAAGGTTATTTATTTATATATATATATATATATTTTATTTGCAAGTGTCAATAAAAAGTAGAACGTTTATTTACGCACAATATTTATAAAAAAGGCTTACAGAAAAAATACGTACATGGCAAAGTTTATCTCTTACAAAGAGATCTCTTTCAGTTATCGATAAATAAGAAATAAATCATATTAAAAACGAAAGTGAATGCAATAATAGTTGAGTAAATTAATTTAAATTACAAATTTTAAATTTACTCAGCATAAAAAATATAAACATAGTATGT
Source organism: Napeogenes sylphis (assembly GCA_959347405.1). NCBI lineage: Eukaryota > Metazoa > Arthropoda > Insecta > Lepidoptera > Nymphalidae > Napeogenes > Napeogenes sylphis. The sequence continues at coordinate 14,279,804 of OY365776.1, forward strand.
AAATCTAAAAGATCACTTTAACGACTTAAATAAGAATTGTAACATTACATATAAATATGTAATAGGAGTGTTTTGTTTTGAAATGATAACATAAGAGGCCTACATAAAATGACCCCATGGAAAGTGAGCAAAAGTGTTGCCTTAAAATAATATATTTATAAGATGAAGATAGGTTTAAAAAAGAGCATTTCAGATATCATTTCATAAATATATTTCTTAAATGTATAACTCTTATTTTATATACCTATATCTATATATGATGTCTGGAATGCTGTTTTCTAACCTATCTTCAAATACAAACTACACACCCTCGTAACTGTCTGCTAACTTGGTCGTTACTCATAAAAGTCTAATAAGCATGACCTTAATAGACGCCTCTGCAACTAAAAACGGGGCTCATGTAATTTAAATCATTTATAAACAATACTTCAGAAAAGCAATCTAATATACACAAGTATTTCTTAGAAGCTCTGAATATAGATTTGCCTTGTTATCGTAACCTATAACTTTCTACAAGTATTCGTATTTTTAATAGCTTATAAAATTGAAATTGTATTTATAATGTATTATATTGTTTCAGATTCCTTGCTATCTGGTGGCCGCTTAAATGCCAAATCACTAAACGGCGTGCAAGAATGATGATTGTATTTATTTGGATCTTCGCCATCCTCGTCACAACACCGTGGGTTTTCTTCTTCGACTTGGTTGTCGTATTTGACGACAATCCTCATGTACGTCTTTGTTTGGATGTATGGCCCAACCCCATCAGCGAGGTTCTCTACTTTGTTATTGGAAACCTTATCTTCTGTTATATCTTACCAATGGTGCTCATTACTATGTGTTATATTCTTATTTGGATTAAAGTTTGGAGAAGATCTATCCCCACTGATACTCAAGATGCACAAATGGAACGCATGCAACAGAAATCAAAAGTTAAAGTTGTCAAAATGCTCGTTGCTGTTGTGATACTGTTTGTCCTATCCTGGTTTCCCCTTTACCTAATATTTGCAAGAATTAAACTAGGTGGTCCAGTTCAAAAGTGGGAAGAAGAAATGTTTCCGGTGGTGACACCTTTAGCCCAATGGCTAGGAGCGTCCAACTCTTGCATCAATCCGATTCTTTATGCATTCTTCAACAAGAAATACAGAAAGGGCTTTGTCGCTATAATTAAGAGCAGGAAATGCTGCGGTCGCCTTCGTTACTATGAAACTATTGCTTTGCAATCATCAAGTACATCTACAAGGAAGTCCTGGCACTACAACAACAATCACGCTTCAATGACACGCAGGTCACCGCCAGTTGATAAGAACGCTGTGTCTTTTATCTTCAATCACACTGGAGTTTAAGACTTAGTGCTATTGAAACTGGAGCTAATTTTCAACGGCCTACAGGGCTCGCGTCCGCTGGCTCGAAGACAGCTGAGGCGCTTTTCAGCATATCGACGAATACGAAGACGCTTGAATTTTGAGTTAACAGTTTGGTGTTGTCTTGTGCATATTTCGATGTGACTATCCAATATTATAAGACGTTAAGTGGTAATAATGTGTTATTCAATATATTCATAGTGAATATAAATAATACTTTTATACGTAACTGGATATTAACCGAAAAAATAACTATGGAGTGAACACGCACATGACGCACGATATGAAAAAAATCATCTGCTTGAATTTGATTAGGTCATAGATTTTAATTTTATTCGTTTTACTTGTTTGAGTTTATTCATAAATATTACTTTTAAATAGACATCAAAAGTACCTGTGTATTGTAATCAAGTAATAATATTTAGGCTATATTTTATAACCAGGAATATATGTTTCTGTCGATTAAGGATTTGTAATTTAAACCTTAGTTTTTATAAAAGATAAAAAAAAAACATGTCCTATAATATAGAGTAAGTAATCGTAAAAAATATTTCAGTACAAATACAACTGTCTTAGATATATTTCGTTTAAAAATATTAGATATTTCATGATTATTGTACAATAATATAATAATAATAGATTTAAAAGGAATATTTTATGAAACCATTCATTTGTTTTTGATAACATTGTTCCTTGTGAAATTATTAAAAGAAAAAACTATATTTTATTAAATTTACCACATATCTGATTATTTTCTGATTAGATCACGTCATTATCATATTAGTGGTGATAATATTAACTCGCATCCAATATTTTACTTACATGTATTGTCGAAAAATACCGAATTTGCCGTTTATAATATATTTTTATAAAATGATTGAAAACAGCATGCGTATATTTTGTTAAGCTCAAGCACAAATAATCATTGAATTAGATTGTAATAAATACATTATAAATATTCTTGTAAACTTAATATTATAACCTTATATTTTAAGTAATAATAATTTTAGAACATAATAGTTTAAAACATAAAAAATAATGAATAATTAATTTTATTTATTATTTTTTGTTTTTTATTTATTCAGTTATTGACGCCTGTTACGGGTCGATAGCCGCTTCGAATGCACAAATGTTGGTATAATAAAAAATTGTAGGTTAAGACATAAAATTAAATATATTATTATAAATATAATGTGAAATAATCTAATGTCTATTTACAAGTTTCATGTTTGACATATAACCGACTGTTTGATAGAGAAACTCGTTGACTACGTAATAAAAACATTAGAACATAACTGCACTTAATATAAAAAAAAATAGAAAAAATATCTTAAAAAGAATTGTATTTTTCTACTAGGAAAGTGGATTGGATTGCATAGATATTGACGGGATTTTAGATTAATTATTTTGCATTTTAAAGTAAAAACAAGCATTTACTTGCGCTTGTTATTATCAATTTTGTGTTATTAAATGCTAATTACCATATTTTGTGTTTTAGTTGATATTTAGAGTATAGTTGGTAATGAGCTTGTTTCTGCTGTAGATTTCATGTTATCAGACATAGTCGAAGCTTGCAAGACTGATGTGTGAAATGCATTAAATCCTTGTAAAGGAAATAGGTGATAGTAAAAACGAATTCCGCTATTTTTATATTTGTACAGCTTAACTTTAGCTTGACACTTTGTTTTTTTAAATTTCTTCGAATGCAATGGAAAGGTTCACAGAAGGAAAAAGTTTCTAGTTTTATACGTTACAAGAAATTCACATATTAAAAAATAAATCTTCTATATTTGTACATGGATTCTATAACTTCTTTGTAAATATTATGTAAAATATATAAAATGTTTGATGTTTTGTTTTTTTTATAGTGCAAAGTGTACATAGCTTGTTTTATTTGCCGTGTTTGGTGTTAGTTTGTAAGAATAAATATTTGAATATTCTAATTATAAGAAATTTGGAGATAAACTGTAAATTGTATTTATAAATTATCTGTACAAATTAATATTTAATACTTCAGTTTATTTTTAGTGTAATTTCTATAAAAAAATGTCCTTAAATGTGATTGCTTATAAACATTATAGCAGCGGAATCGAATATTTTTTTCTTTTATATATTTATTGTTAAAATCTACAAACATACAATATTCTGTAATTTTAAGACATTTATTAGACAAAAATATGTATAAATAGGTATATGAAATGTATAAAAAATACCAGTAGAATCAATGTTTCAAGCAATGTTAGTTGATTATTAGAAATTTTTAAAACTTTAGTAAGCTTTTTAGATGAAAACTAACACGATTAAAGTTACAAAAAAAAAAACAAATTATTCTTAATCGTGTTAGTTTTTAATAATAAAATAAATATTTACTGACTCAGAAATGATAAGCAATCTAAACATATTCAAGTGCAAAACTTCCTACATATCAAAAGCAACCGTACATTAGAGATAATATAGTTCCCATTGTAAGGATACGTTCGTACAGACAGGCGGCTAGCTTAGCCTTAGAATAGTGATTAAAAACCACCAAGTTTGTTTATTTCAATTGCCGCCAAGCAACAAAACAACTAGGCGCCGAGCGTCAGTGTGGCTGTCCGCATACATTTTAGAACGCTCGTTTTACAAAGCTACTCGCTAGGTGGCTCGTTAGGCTTCAAGCGCTGAACACGTCGCCTGTCAGTGTGGACGTAGCCTAATACTTCTTTCAGCTTGGATTTACACTGCCAGTTTGTTATGAAATATTAATTGACATAAAGGTTTTGTCATTTTAACATATTTATAGAATTTTTAAATAATTTTTACTAAGTTCCTTTTACTTTGTTGACAATATAATTTATAATTACAAAAGGAAACAAAAATATGCATGCTCAGATTAACATAACAACGATTTAAAAAAAATATCAAATTAACTTATTTAAATTTTTGAAGATTGTTTGTTTTCACTAAAAAGTATTTTTTTAATATTAGAAAAAATATTGTTTATAATGATTTTGATAAAAAATATCTTTTATAATAAAACTGCAATTGATAATCTTATTTATTTGTTGCAAAATCTAAAATCTCCTATTAATAGAGTTTTTTTTTAAAGACAATTAAAGTTTTTGACTATTTACATAAATCACCTACTTACGTTTTATAGACAAAGTATTAGGATACATTTTTATGCTTAGCCACATAGACGTTCTCACTTTGACGAGCGAAGGAATTTAGGCTGGATTCTGGACAATTAAATAATAAAATTAAAAGGTGATACCAATTTTTTTTAAACGGCAGTTACTCTGCAGCTGGAGATTCCCCAAGAATTTAACCTTTGCAAATATTTTTTCAAACGTAAATGACTTATAGCAAATAAATTTAATTTAACAAAACACAAAACTTTACTTTATGGTACTTCTTAAAAAGTAATAATTTATTCTTAGAATTCTGTTATATAAAATGTATTAGAGTTAAAAGAACAGCAAGGAAACGACAATATCTTGTGATTATGTGATTAAATTCCTATCAAATATAATATCCTCGCTCAGTAAACAGCAGATCAAACAATACCTTAGCTACTGTTTGAACAAATAGGATCTAAATAAACAATATACTACGAATATGTAATAATCTCCTGTAGCTTGAATCAATATCACAATCACAAGGTCCCATTTTGCCAATCTGTCTTACATCTAAACAGATTTTGTCATTATTTATATTATTTGTTAAGTGTTCTTTTATTTCTTATATTGTTTTACATATAAGTCACAGTGTGAAATAGATCTACCCTATTAGAGTTGTTTTTCTGTGCCCGCTTCGCAAGTCACACTGCAATTATGAAATATATTAAAATAAATAAAATGAATGTAAAAAATATATCCTAGTTTCATTTACTTCTTGACGTTTGTATGGATATTTTATTTTTAAAAAAGAAAATTAAAGATGAGTTTAATTAGGTGATGAGATATATAACAGTCTACATGTATTTTTAAAATAAATTTAATTGAATGATTTGTTTATGTATTAAGTAACATGATTCAAGACTTTTTCATATAGGTATATACGAATATTAATAAATATAAACATTTAGAGTTAAAATGATTTATAATCACTAATAACACTATGATGTAGGGATTTATGACCGTGATTGCCCGTGATTCTTTATGACTACGATCATAAGCTATATAATTATATTTTTACAGCCTACGTGGACGCAGTCACGGGCAACAGCTATCCCTAATAAAGTACTTCACCTGAGTAAATAAGTGTTAAATCCTTTTAGCCTACATAACAAGGCTTTTTTTCCTATATATCGCGGGCGAAGCCGCTGGGAAAGGCTAATTTTTGTATAAGAACCTTCCAACCATTAAAACGTCAATATTTTGAAGACGACTTTTTCTATTTCAACCAATCATAGTTTAGAACCATCTTGACAAACATAGCTTTCAATTAAAAAAAAAACCGCATTCAGATCCGTCTACATATTTGGCCGCTACATTGCCACAGACAGACACACAGATACACAGATCGACAGGTCAAACTTATAACACCTCCCTTTTTAGTCGGGGGTTAAAAATATTGATATTTCTGTCGTGTTTATACTAATAGGGTGTAAAACAGTTGAAAAGCCAAAAAACATATAGAAAATATTAATGCAATTTTGTCATTATTTAAATTAATAGACAAAACTATAAACGTGTATATAACTAAACATTATAAACATACTTTATTTAATATTGAAAATAAATATTATAAAATAAATATATATTGTGTAGAACTAAAAACGAAAGAACTACAATAAGTTCATACAAGAAACAACATAAAATAAATTTCAATTATTTCCACATTGGTGAGAATTTCATAGTGCTAATGCTCACCAATTTGGCAAACACGAAGCAATTTAAAATCGTTTACATCCGAGGTGTCCGATATTTTCATTTTAGTAACATATTTTTCCTCAAATCCTGCAGCCTCGTGCTACTGACCCGGAAGTTCACGGCCGCTGCACTCCCGGATTTATTTAAGAGTAACAAGTGCTCTCAATAGTCTAAAGCATTTTTTGTAACCTAATTAGATTACAAGTATATTCTGGTCTTCTCTAAGATGTGGTACACATCTAAACATTTTGACAAAAGTTAACTCCTGTTTTTACTTTACCGCTTTTACAGTAGTTTTGAATTAATCGTTATCGATTTGAATTATTATAATACCTTGTAAAAAAGAACCTATATTTATTTCTTTATCACAGGAGTGGTCCACTGGAGCGGTTAGTACAGTCGATTGTAGAAAAATATATTTTTATTAAAGCTTCCGTTAAAATTTACTTGCCTTTATCATTAAAAGAATGTAAGTATCTAATTCCTAATAATAAATAATGTTTTTGAAAATAAATGGAGAGATACTTCAGTAAATCGGCGATCTTAGTTCTGATCAAGTCGGTTATCAGATATGGTGGTGGTTGCTTTATCAGATAAAATATTAATAAAGACAAGATTAAATGACTTGTTATTTGGATCTCTTTATTGTGCTGACAAACTGTTGTTGTTTCGAGATTAAGTCCATGACTTGCAAGTCATGTTGCAAGTTAGCAGCTAAGTGGTGTTTAAAACGATACCTTCAGCCGGCTCGTTTGATCCGTGACGAAACTGTCTTAAAAGTGAAGGTGTTTTATTAGTTTAAACTTTATTTTCTGCATAATATATGTATAAGACGTGCTGATTAATTCAGTAAAAGATAACGAATTGGGAGGTAATTGAAGCGTATATCTGTCGAAATATTTAAAAGTAGGTATTAAATACTGGTAGGTGCATAAAATAATTTTGTTATAGATTTATTAAACATAAGGCCTTGAATCCTATTAGGCATACCAGAATACTTTTATTAAAAAGTTTCAACGGAAAGTTACGTTAGAAAAATCTTTAGTAAAATCATTTTAAATGAAAACAAAATTACGACAACGTTTTATTGTTTTATTAGGAACCAGTCTCAAAATATTAAAAAATGACAAAATAGTCTAATAAAAACCATAAAAGTAAAAAAAAATATAATACATGTGATGTCTTGTCTTCGAGTATGTTAAATATATATTATGTGGTCTAAATAGCATTCGAGTGCATGTTAGTCCCGGAACCGTCGACCGTGGCCTGCTGGTGACCCAATATTACTAGTTCAAGGTACACCCTGTTGCATTTCAGAATTTTATTTTAATATCATTTCACATTATAATGAGATTTACAATTAAAATTGCAAATGTAGATTTACATACTTTTTTTTAAATTATGTATTTCAAAATGTTTTACTTAATTTTCTTTCGCTGGAAGGATTTATTTCTCTAAGGTTCCTTACAATTTAATAAACAGAAAATATAATGCGACAATTCTATTATAGTAATAGAATATATAATAATAACAACAACTGGAAAGTCATAATAAAAATATTATTAGTTATTAAAAAAATATATATAATCTACTTAATTACTCTGATATTAATCTTTGAAAGATCATAAATGAGTTAATAATAATCAAACCCAAAGTCACTCCTAAAGCCACGAAGCCAGGTGTCCCGAGAAGCCCATCCGCAACCCAGTTCCAACCAGTTCAAGGCCGCTGCACCAGAATCGATACCGATTTCAATTCATCTATTAAACTCTCTTTTCGGGATATATGTATGACTTTGCTATTTATTCTTTGAATTAAATTCAAATAAACTATGTAAGAGTGAAGATTTAAATTAAATATAAGTTGTCAATTATAAAAGAAACAGATCCATGAATGCAATCTATCAAATTAAAACAATTTCAAAATATATAGTTTATGATTTGCAAATAATTACGTCATCGTGTATATTATATTGAGAAAGAGACGACAATCATGAAAATTGTGGTCCCTGTCAATATGAGATATTGATAAATATTAATAGTCATTACTAAAAGATAAAATATGTACCGTAGCAGGTGTCTGCAGATGTAAATACTTGGTCTTGACCTATATTTGGTATCACAGCACCGGTGTCGGATATTAAAACGGTAAATTCAATATTTGTGAAACATATTCGGATTTGGTTTACGGAGTTTTATCGTAATGTATCCGTTTTTGATTGGTTTGATGTGAAAATAAGTTTAGTAATAGACTGCATGTGTGTTTATTAATAATAACTCATTAATTAAAAATATTTAGTAGATTAGTATGACTGCTAGAGAGTAGTCAAGTATTACAGCAGAGAGTAGAGTAGAGTAGTAGTATGACTACTAGCTACATGTAACTCTCTACTTAATTTACATTATTATAATATGCTTTCTTTAAAAAATTAAATAATTTTAATTTTTATTTTAATAGTTTTAATGACTGCATATTTGATGTTACAAAATAGAGCAATAAAGAGTTTAAAAACAAAGGTAGTTCTAGATTTAAAGTAATAAGCTACCACGTATGTACAAATTATTATTTAATACGCAGAACAAACTAGTACACGAATGTTTAGTAAATATTTAACTACTATATATAGACATGTTTCAATTAATCTCAAATCACAGCGCGCTGGTACACGGGTGTGAGCTTATCTTCTGTGGTAAAGGCGAGTTCTGCAAATGTATAAAAAATTATATTAGTGCATAATGTATTTTTTCTAGCGTTTGATATATTTTTTGTAATACTCTCAGATTGCATAATTTAATTTATATTCCTAGCGTATATAATTTAAATTTAAAATGTTCAATAATTATTTTAAGGTTCAATATAAATGATGTAAGACAAAAAACATCATGTATATCTCACATGTTTCAATAAGTTTCCTGCTAACACGAGGGTTATTCAATTGGAAATCTAATAGGAAATTGCAGTAAACAAATAGTACTCAGGACGCAGAGCCTTGGCCTAGATGTAGGTAAACAGGTCATATCTAGCCTAGGCCTTGCTAATGCACTCTGGGGAGCTAGAATATTGTACCGTATTTTGGAACTTTGTGCTTCATATTTAAGACTATTTTGTTTCTAGCAAACTGATATTCTAAAATGTTTTTGTTTTATTATACTTTGTTCAATAAACGGATATTTTAAGAACTTGTATAGCCTGATAATTGTATTTTTATAAAGAAGTTAAAAGAATATCCATGGAGTTTCTTGTGTTTTCCATTCCATGGTCTTACTCTTTGAATCGTTTAACTAGATTTATAAGTTAGATTCAGACGTAACATCAGTCAAATACATTGTAATTTGGGCCTTTTAGAAATAAAAGTTATTGATTACGTCAAGAATTTAACTTAAATAATCTAAAAATAAAGTATTTGCTGGATACTTATACATATGGTTATAATTATATTAAAATTGACGTAAATCAAAAAACCATGTGAATCACTTGATGATGAATGATCACCACGGTCTTCGGATTTGTGCAAAGCGAAGATGTTGCTGACGTTTGAGAAAATAGTACCAGCACTTTTTCTCAAGTTCTCTTATTACTGGATCTACTTATAATTTTTGAATTAATTAATATTTTAGAGAACAACAAACACGTCTTTCTTTATCCAATCTGGTTTTTGATTGATCATTGAGCTTAACTGCTGGTAAGACTTTCTCGTAATTTGGATTTGATTCTCGGGTGTTGGAAATTCAACGCTTGAGACCTTAATGGATTTGGATTAAATTTGCTAATAGCCTTAACATATTAAGCTCTACATTTTGGGTAAATTAAAACTTTTTTGAAACGTCCCGAGAGCACGCGGATAACACCGGCGCGGCGGTACCTTTCTGCTATCATATAATATGCCAACAAGGAAATGGTTCAATTAATATTCTATTCCATGCCACTTAATTTAAAAAATTTATTATATACTTAACAAAATTAAGCTTAAAGTGTAATGTAATTTCTCCCATCGTGTCTATGTAATAAAAATTACTGTATATTATATATATTTTCTTATATATTATAAGATCAGACTTGACCGCATTATTATGCGGTCAAATAAATATAAAATTTATAAATATAAAACTATTTTTTAAGAAGTTACCCTGTTGAAGAGGTAAGTTAAACCTTTGTACATCCTATTTGATTGTATATTTTTTCTTGTTTTCTAATTATCTTTTTGAAATAAATAACTAAAATAGTAATTAGGACATACCTTTACATATATGTACTTTCTTGTACACCACAAAGTCAAAAAGTAATTTTGTTTTATACAAAAAAATATTGGCTTAACACGAAATAGAACTCAAAATAATTGCCTCAAAAAACTTTGTCTATTTGTTTTTCTATGTGGCTTTTTTGTTTCTAAATCATGCTTTAGTATAATCTAAACTCATTTATAATGAACAAAAAATCTATGGATCTAAATAAATTTTAATATAATTTATCGCTATAACTAGGGCAGAGGAGGGGATCGGACAGACGAAGTCGATGGCAACTCCATAAAACTTTTGTTAATTAGGTATCTCCCAAAAAACTACCCAACCATAAAGATATTAACACAAAATATAAAAAATAAACATACCTAGATTTTATGTCAATACAAATATTTTTATTATTAAACAAAATAAACCATTTAGCATAAATTGACAAATTGTAAAATGTCTAAATCTAAAAGCTTTACAAGTACATACAGGTTCTATTCACAATAGCAAATACGTCGTGAAACCTTCACCTCCTCCTTATAGTTTCTAAGTTTCCAACTACGCACTACGTCAGATGATAGTTCATCCAATTAATCTTACTAACATCAGCGACAATCACTGTTGTTCTTATTCTCGACCTTCACATAGTTTCTCATTAAATCTTACTTCTGTACATAACAAAAATATAAGATATGATCTCCAACTAAAGCTACGATATTAGGATAGGATAAGCTAAGCTATATCTAATTACTGTTATGAGAAACAAGTAATTTAAAATTACCCTAATTGAGCAACAAATTTAAAAGTAATTGTACCTGTTGGTGTAGTGGTTAATAACCATGACTGCTGAACCGAAGGTTCTGGGTTCGATCTAGATAGGTCTTCCTTTGTGTGATCTTTGTGTCCGTTATTTATATTTCCCCCTGCGACTGAGGGATAATATAAACCCTAATGCGAGAATAAAAATTTAAAAAAAATGTCAATATAATGGACTTCTTTCATTGCGCAAGTAAAATATAATTTAGATATTACAGGCCTTGTATCTTTCACTGGTTTATTGGCCACACATAAAGTTTACTTACAAAGTATAACTTTTAATCCATTAAGTTTTGCCAATGTCTTTGTAATTTGGTTCAAGGATAAGGAAAATAGCAAACTTGAGGTTTTAGGCCGCCATTATCATCACATTAGCATATACAATGTATTTTACTATAATACAAAACTTATGATAAAGAATGATAGAAAACTTAGAGCATTTTTAGTATGGCTGATAATATAAATAAATTATAAAGTATTTATAGTGGTTTTCAGTTCAAAGCATACTAAAAATAATATCTCTGATATAATTTTGACTTTCAACACACAATACTAAGACCTTGACATTTTGTGACCAATGGATGTTATGTTAATTTCCGTCATCTCAATCGGGTGACCTACTGGCTAGCTTTCAATTTCTTATTACTTCTTTCTATTGTATCCATATGTGGAGTATCAGGACAAATTATTCAGTCTGATTCCTAACCATCCAAATATTGTTATTAACTATATTTTCTATAGTTACTTTATACTAATATGAAACTATAAATGTTCATAGTAATGAAAAGAAATTCGTTCATTTAGACAGTCTATTTTTTTCTTTCATCTGACTATGGTTCTAATTTTATTTAAATTAAATATTTTCAGTTATTATTTTTGTGAAAGTACTCTATTTTAACAGAACTATTAACGTCTTCGTCAATAAAATTAAACAGTGTTATTTATATTGAAAAAAATATACTTAAGAACAGAAAACCAAAAAAGATATTTAAAAAAAGTAATGGATATTTTATATAAGATTTAAAGAATATTTGAAATATACAGTGCGTGTGTTACGTAAATATAATGAAAAGGCTTTTTAAAGTTGTTTGAAGGTTTAAAAACTAGCGTAGGTTACATCTAAATCCGACTCAGTGTTTCGGAAAAAACATTTTAATTACGACAAAACGGACATTGCAAAGCGATATATTTGTGCACACTACACAGTGCACAGTGATAACAACATGCGACTTACAGGAAAGCTAGTAAAAACTGGAACATATTTAGTATTTATCTTAATATTCTTACTAGTTTTAAAAATACTAATACATTTTGTGTTTTTTAAGGTTTTCACGAGTACTACACATTGAAATTATCTTGAGGACATACAGTGCGGTCTCAGACATGGGATTTTATATTTAATCCAATAATTATATAAGACTAGCTGACCGGGCGAACTTCGTACCGCCTTAGCATTGCAATGATGCACTACTTTATTTTGTATAGCTGACCTATCTTAGGTATGAGTACCTATTCAATTTGAACTGAATCCTCCATATAAAAATGAATCCATAATTCCCTGGTCTCGCTATTCCTGAAAATGACTACTAATTTTACATTAAATAAAAAACAAAATATATATTTTCATAATAGTGTTTATTTCTTAGGATTCAATAATTTCACTAATATTTTTACAAATCCCTATTGAACAACTTTGCATTTTTATTTAAACACTAAGCTCAATACGATGCTCTTTCATCAATATAATCTATGGCTGTGAATGACATTGACATTTGTTACTCGCGTTTTTTAAAATATGCTAAATTAAATGTACATTTTTCAATATTTCTGAGAGATTTTCTTAATATTTTTTTCCGTAAGAACCTTCTCCTAATAATAACAAATACAACAAAAAAAGAATTAGTGAAATCGGTCCAGCCATTCACGGGTGATGCCGTGACCAAGGAAAACGGGCTTCATTTTTATATATATAGATTTGATAAACCTAAAATCCGCGCTAAAGAACAACGTTACATTCTAAAAATGGTTCGCGAGGCTATTGAAATTAAAAAAATCATCCTAATTTTAATAGAAAAGTTAGGGATTATCTAATACCCACTGAGTGTTCCATAGTGGGACCCACTCTTGAAAAATATGAAATCTCATGTCTGTGACCGCACTGTAAGACTTCAAGATACTGTTAGTGCGTTTTGTGTGAATCCTGAACTGTACGCCCGGAAGCTTAGACACCGTTGGAGATAGATGACTAATTAACTGACTTACTGACAGACACCTCCATCTCGTCTTATCGTAAACACGATAGCTGCAAAAGCATTCGAAATGTCGAGTTAGATTTATAATGTAAATTTAAAATTTAATTTAATTCAATATACGCTAATTAAATCCGTAAAAATAGTTTTATTTCAATACTAATACATTTGTTAGTAGGTATTTCTTCTGTTTTTTTATACATCGTACAGTATATTTATTTTCAACTTCCTGTAGCCCTGTAGCCTGTTCCTCAAGGCCCAAGTAATAAAACTAGACGGTAAACTTAAAATTTAAATCCGTATATTTCTAGTGTTACTTAAATTTAAGTCAACGATTATATGTTTTTACAAGTTAATAAGTGAAGATAAACGCATTTTTGAAGGAATCTTTAGAAAATCAGAAAATATGTACTATATTTATTTAGTTTAAATATTTTTATATATAGATACTTGATTAACTATTAAGATACTTAACCGATTTTCTAATTCTTTCCCTGTCACAAAGTACTTTTTTTAAGTTTTTAGTTTCAAATACATTATTTAAAAAAATTACTACTATTTCGATATTTGCGAATTATCTAGAAGGAAATAGAGCTTAGTTGTTTTATCGACGTCTGTCAGATGATATTGTAATATTTAGATTGTGAGAAAACAAAAACTATATTTGCTGATAGGTAGGCTTGCTGAAAAAGTAGTTATTAGAATGAAATAAATACCAAGGATGATCAGCTTCAATGTCTATTTAATTAAGAAGATGTTTTGAAGAATCTCTAATTTGTCGATCTTAAATATATACCTTTTTTCATTACATATTTTTTTTTATCGAAGTTTGTTTTCAAATATATTTTTTTATCGTAATATTATACAAACAAGTAAACAAATACGTAGCAATACACATGAGCTTATCGATATTATTGTTTCTTCTTATTTAGTTAAACAATCTGCTACAGGTGTGCAATACGTGTAAGGCCTGTAACATGCTACCCTATAAGAATGTTAAGTAAGCCAGGCCCTTAATCCCCGCTTCTAAATTATCATATATCTGATAAAAAGAATAAAATCTGAAGATGATTAATATCTCATATCAAAATAGATTTAAAACGTATATGATGATGTGCGATCCTAATAGAATTTTCATCATTAATCTTATCTTATGACATAACATTATAAAGCGGTGTAAAGCGTTAACGCTCCAACGAGTCGCTGTTATATGGAACCTTGAGATAAGTCCGTAGGATTTTGATTTTCCCGCACAGCAACTTTACAAGATTTAAGGAAATTTTATAAATGTTTCCTTTCAAATATATTTACTGGAAATCTTTTTGGAGTAAATTGTGCTGATTAACTTATTTAGAAACCATAAATGAATTATATCTTACAATGTTTCGACAGGAATTTGAATTGTAGATAATTGAGCAATGAGAGTAGTATTAATTTTTATCTGAGTATCAATACTTTTAGAAGATTTTTTAACTTAAAACTCAGTGATAAGGAATAAAGTACATCAATATAAACCAAGGAACGACATAGAAAAGACAAACGATTGTATTTGTATACAGTAAATATATTTTCTTAAAATATTATAAAAAAAATATATAATATATTCTTAAATATATTTTGTTGGTTCTTATCTTAGTTTAAGAGACTTTTATCATTTTAATAAACGATTTGATAAAAATCTTTAAAACTTTCCTGCGAATCAAAGTTTAATGAAAAAATAGGATATTTTACAAATTATTATTACACCTTTAAGTTTAAAATGCGGAAAAATTTTCATTTTTATTTTGAAAGAATTTTAATTAAAATCGCCCAAAGGCTAATCTTTAACAGAAATAAGTGATAAATAAAGAATAATACAGAAACTGCAATACATTATATACAACCCGTAATTAGCTCAACATAGGTGGATATAAAACATTCTGTGTATGTACACAATGTAATTTAAGTTATGAGTAATCAAACAAAAAGCTAAATTTCGCACGTATACTCTCGGTAAGTAAAGGCTTTTCTAATTTTCCACATCGTGATATGCGGGTGAGATAGGATATTTCCAGAAGGAAGCATCAAATAGATATTTGTATTTCTACGTACCTCATTATTTTCGATTCCCAATATGCTATATTTCTTCCTTGCAAAATGTTAATTAATTGCACATTTTTTTAATTTTCAATTATACAAAAGCCTTAATAAAGACCCATTCATCATTTTTATACAAGAATTATCTTAATTAAAGGGTCAACGAACTCAACGCGAAACAATTATTAATTAAATGATAATTTGTATCGCAACTTTCCTTGTTCGTATTTCTTTTAATACATTTTTCATCTTTGCTAATCTCTTAATAAAAGTTCTGACTTCCAGGGTTCCTTGGGATGTTATGAATATCCACAAAATATTATTTATACATATTATTTACTTAAAATATTATACATTATTATTTTTTAATTCTTTATTGAAATTAAC
This sequence comes from Napeogenes sylphis, assembly GCA_959347405.1. Lineage (NCBI taxonomy): Eukaryota > Metazoa > Arthropoda > Insecta > Lepidoptera > Nymphalidae > Napeogenes > Napeogenes sylphis. The sequence continues at coordinate 14,295,775 of OY365776.1, forward strand.
TTAGTTCATAAATGAACCATAGAAATTATTGTGTGTAACTAAAATAATTAATTTGTGAAAATCAGCATTTATCAGAAATTTGGGTTAGTAGTAGGTAGAAAAGCTTGTCGAATATGTATCAAAATTTGTTTAATAAATATTTATATGTGGCCGCAACTTGTATGTGAAGGGAAAGTAGTAAGAAAACCCGTATGCTCTTATATATAATACGAAAACATCGGGTAGAGCAGTTTCAAAAATCGGTTTGAGGCAAAGGGCAAAGTGCCCAGCACTGGAACTAGTATAAACTTAATTATTTATATTTGTCCCAGTTTACTGCACATTTCTATCAATAATTTATACTAGAAGTTCAATAACCGATCTTAGATTAATATATTTCGCGAAATCAATAAACAATATTCTAATACAAGGAATTTAAGAGCACCTGGAGTTATGAAAAACTTAATAAACATCAAGAACATTAGAATTTATGATAAAATTATATTTTATCAAACATTTGCCAATTAATTTTTGAATTGCTTAGTTATCACATAAGATGAGATAAATGTAATATATTGTAAATAAGAATAAGTTTAAAGTTTTTTCTCAGATTGGGTAAGCACATATGGTAATAGTGTGTAATTTTAAGAAAATTTTTAATATATTACATTTTTTACAATTATAATTCGAACTATGTTACTAATATACTATATTTTGTTTTGATAAAGCTGTCTGATTTCCTTTACAAGGTGAACAGCCGCGGAGATATTAAGAAAGAAAGCTGTCAATGAGATGCGTAGCAACGAAACTTTCAATGAAATATATCTTCTTTTATACTATGGATTTTTTTGTATATGTTCAATTTAATATCAAATACGTATTTGAACTATTTGATCACAAATATGTAAGCGTCTTAACTTATATTCATTTGGTATTAATGTTTTGAATTCTTTATTTTGTGGGTTATTTATTCTTTAATAAAGTCAGTCATTGTGAATGTCTCTTTGAGGGCAAAGTCTTTGGTGAGATTAGTTATTTTGGAAAATATTTCTACTTTAACTAATAAGCATCTTTATTACTAACTTTAAAATGATCTCATATTTAATGAATACATCTTTTCTTTACATTTCATGTCTTCTGTTTTGGAGATCTTTGTAATAACTTTACTACAGATATAAAATATTTTGCTTGAAAATAAAAGTACTAAAGCTGTCTAGTTCTTTCACTGGCTTATTATTAATGATACTTAGATGGTTTTCTTTTAAATAAAATTCAAAACAATTTTTAACACGTCATCATGATGTTTAAATCTGTTGTGATAACGAATGTTGCAATGGAATTAATGCTAAAAACTAAAATCTATGAAGTCGAAATACTAATTAAGTAAATATTTTTTATTATTGCACATTTTTTTACTATCATTTTAGATATAAATATGTAGTATATAAAAAAGCTTATTTTTTTATTATTATCGATTTATCGATTTATTATAATCGAAATGTTGTGTTTAAAATTATTGTTTTCGGCAATAAAGGAAACGAGTCCTGAAAGGATGTCATCTAAGTCCGTAATGGAGAATAAGTCAACTACCGAATCACTGAACTTAAGTAAGGTTGATTGGTGGTAGTCTTAACATGGAGTGATCAAAGTGTTGACATAGGACTTAAGGCAAATAATTTTGAACAAAAAAAATAAGTTAAAATTTCAAACATAGACTATGATTTTAAACTTAAGTTATTTATTGGAAGAAGTTATTTATTAGCGACGATGATGTTATCAAGACTCAGATTATTGTGGTTTTCACTTTGGAACTCTCGTAGTGAGAGTTACCAGAGTTAGATGAAGTTTATTACTCGGGAATTCCGTTTTATAACTAATTTACTTGGCAGGAATTCGGTTAAAGGAATCTAATGAGAATGCTTATTATTGGAAGTAATATTCTTAAGTTGCTGCTACATAATCTTTTTATAACATTTACAAGCTTTATTAAACTGACTATTATCGGTAACAGGTAACTTTATCGTCAACACAAGACCAAAAAAGGCTTTGTTTTTAATAATGATTGCAGCTGGTACTACTAGCTACGTTTGACGAATGATATTCATTAGCATATTTGCAAATATGTTAAAATTATTTACCATCAGCAAAGCAAAAATAACCTACAGACCAACTTTCTTCCAAATCGATTCAAATGCGACTTAGTAGACATAATTTTAGTACTTACATACAAAATAGGGAATGCTAGATCATTGCAACGAGGGACACTTACTTTTATAATATAAAATTGGTTTACCTCCAGGAACTGTCAATATGGATGATTTATAAAAAAGAAACATCGGAGTGAATTGAACTTGGGGCGTGCCGGCGCTGCTCCTGCCCGCTTTAACGTCGGTTGTAGACCTCGTGACGTCAGGCTACGTAATGCGATAGCAACATGAATATGTGTTTGCAGTTGTTAGTATAACAATTGAGACTTGTAATATTCATTAAATTGGTATATTTGTTGATTATATTAAACTAGTTAGGTAGCCGTTCCTAATTGGAAGATATATATAATTCGAAATACGTAATAAAAAATTCATTAAATATAAGAATGAAACCCTCGCAATAATAATTATGATTCATTCTGAATTTATTTATTGCCTGCCTGTTTCACTAACGGGGACCTACCTACATGGCTAGATCCATTGCGTAATAACTGACCTTAAATACTTTAATGTAAAAAAACAATAACATATTAATAACAAAAAACTGAAACTCCAATAAAATATGCCCCGGTTGCCACCAAACTTTACAGGATTACCCACTGGGTAAATCTAAAAATTATTTTGAAATTTCATTGAAATCGGTCCAGCCGTTTCGGAGTCTATAAGGAATATAAATACATACTTTCACTTTTACAGGTATAGAAGCTTAGAAATAATTGAACGTTCGTAGAATAGTATGGATATATTTAACAATATACAGTAAACGTTCAACGGTGAAAAGGATTAAAATAGTATTTTGAAGGAAAATCAAATGTTATGTGTCAAAAACACTATTATGTAGAAAATAAACTGCACCCGCTGTCTTTTACACTCTCCGCCTTAAAACTTAAGTTTATGCAGAAGACTAATATTGCTACATATTGATATACTTTTTCTAAAATATAAATATCGTGTATAACATTATATTGAGTGCATTACATAGACACTATGTTTTTTGGTCTACATATTATTTTTGTGGCTTTATTGTTACAATGTTTTGTAATTTCCATTACACATTGTTATTTAATAAAATTAAATGTCAAAACCACTCATTGTTTGTTTTCCTCAAATATCCCTGTATAACAAAGTTTCATACCAAAGTTCGATGAACTCGTCACAAATATTACAAGTTTAAATTGAAAACCAGACTTTGTTTTCTTTATCCCATTTTCTCACAATCAATGAATTGGGAAAACAATGACCACAGACACCATTATCAGAGACGAACGTTGAAATCAAAATAATTATTATTGTATTCGTTATGTCCTTGTTGAGCTGAAAGTTTCGCTTTATCGATTATGCTAACTTTTAATCGAATGATGTATTTGAATTTAAATGTTGAGCATTGTTTTCAAGAAAATAAGTTCATAAAACATTTTATTTCTTCTTTAGGGTAGTTTGAAAATTAAATGTTTTAGATATTTTACCCATACCATACCATAGTTATCATATTTTTTTGTTATTATTTATTAGTTTATCTACCTAAATGCCAAGCCTGCTGAGTTTTCTTGGCTAGTTCATTTCCAGTTAGAAGCAATTTATTTTCAAACGAGACAATTTTCGACAGGGGAAAGTGTTTTAAAACTTTTTATTTATTATTTATTATAATGTACAATTAATCGGTCATCGTATGTAAGTGCTTATTGTCGCAAAAAGTTTTCTACATCTTTATATATTCCTCAGAATCAGCAGAGTATTGGCGACCTAAAAAACTAAAGCAAATAAATACATATGGCTTGACAGAAAATTGAATAGACAAACGAAAAGCAATCTGGCATAAGTTTTTTTCCAATAGCATCATAAAATTATCGTAAACCCAAAAAACTGTAATAAATTAACAACGGGGCGGGCGCATTACTGTCCATTAATTTTTAGCGACCCTAAACAGCTCTTTACGACTTCACTCTGATACCACTTCACCACGCTCATCAATATTACCAGCCGTAATATTAATTAATGTCTAAACAAGGAAATCTGAATATTAAGTTAATTTTGACAGTTAATGTTTGTTATTACGTCAAAAGTGACTTTTATCATTGTTGAACCTATAAACGTGTCCGATGGACTTACAATGTATAATAGTTGGTAGCTAGAATTTTCGCTATTTTGATAGGACCAGAAATTAAACGCGGGACTTGTCAATATACTTGTAACAAAAGAAATTGCTTCCTCTACTTTAGTTTACTTTTTAATGTTTTTGCAGTATTTCTTAGACTGCAAAATTAAAAAGAAAATACATCTTATCAAACTTTTATTCAATAACTTTCTCATTTTTTTATAAATTATCAAATCAGTTCCGATGTAGAAAATGCTCAATACGCCCTTCTCGAAACGTGTCGAAATTTCCGGTACAAAAAATTACAAGAATATGTGTCCACTACATTTAATTAAATTAAAAAATAGATTACTAAAGAAAACAATCCTGAAAAATATATCTGTCCGAAACATATATTAACAATTGGAGAAAAATATAAAACAAAACGTCCGAAAATAAATTGCGATTTTACTATTTATTATCGTATTTTAGGAGTACGTTGACTTTAGTATCAATGGAGTAGAGTGCCCAATACATTTTGACAAAAAGTAAGACATTTTTTTAGCTTTAATTACATATAAATTTTGGTAGTGTTGTAATAAAAAAACCGCCTTTTAATAAAAAAAAAACGCATACATACTTAAATGTACTCAAAGCTAAATTTATATTAGTTTTTTTATATTATGGTCACCCTTCATCATACTAGTATAACATAAACACATGTTCCTCTTTCCTCCCATTACCAGTTATTTATGTAATACAATGAATCAGACTATCATATCCATTTATTGGTTGATGGTTTGTTTTTGTTATCACTAAGTTTAGTATTTGTCATTTTTATAAGAAAATACTATAAATATGGGTTAAATGGTGCTTATATAATAAAAATATTATAATATATTATAATAGCTAAATAAAATTAAATAAGTAATTTTATGAGGATATCTGTTTTTTAGAATTTATTGTGCACAAAATATAAAAGTAGGAGTTTAGTTTAATTATGATGAAAGGAACAATTGCGACCATCTAATTGCATGTAACTTCAAGCAGTGATCGGTTTTCTATCTCGTTTTAATAGTAAGTATTTTAAATAGAAGAACACAAAGTATTCATAAAAAATGTAAGACATTATAACTGAATTTTAATGCATGTCGCAATACAATAAGAATCCTAGAATCATTGTTAACTATTCTCCATAAATGGTGAATATCATAATTTTAAAGGCTTCACTCAAATATATAAAAAATCGAGAGGTAGGAATAAATTAATGATAACCAATAACATCAACTAGTATTATACCTAAAAGTTGTATTTTTCAGCGCAATATCTGATCTGCCATATAGCTTTAGAAAATGAAACAAGAACATGAAAGGATACTATTGTGTTTTTCAAATTTGCGACCTTACTATTATGAGATCCTCATAAAAATTATTGCTCAGGTTTTTTTTTTTTTAAAACACTAATTTCCAGCCATTTGCTAGATGTTATTAGTTCGCAGAAGTTCCAAAATTATGAAATCAAACATATTAGCATTTTTATTGAAAAAAAATTGGGGTTTGAGACCCGTTCTATTGATTTATAATTAAAGTATCGTAAACCGTGATGATTATTAAATATATATTTAGCCCGCAATGTTCACGTTAATTAAAAGTGAACCGTTTTGGCTCACTTTTAATTCAGGTTTTGAGTTGTGCATTCTTCAAAATCATCATGATTTCGAAGGATAGGATTCGAAATAATACTCCAATTAATTTAAGTGAATATGACACAGTCGGGTAACTATATAGATACCGAAAAATGTAGATTTAGTTTTTATCAGAATTAGTCCCCTTTTAGTTTTTATCAGAATTAGTTAGAAATAGCCATTTTTTTATATACTCTAAGGTTTCAAAGCTAAGCTAAGCCCTAAACTACCGCTTGAAAAAACCACCGTGTATATGGATGATAGTAACATTGATGATACCAGAAAAAACACAGAAAAATGAGAAAGTAAATAAAATAATGTGATAATATAACTAATTTTATATATTTTACAATTTACACTTAATATATAAATTAACTACAAGACATAGAAACTAAAAACTTAAAGGTGGTAAATATTTAACAGTTCTCGAAGACGCTTCCAAATGGCACACTTCAAAATTATACTCCTTTGGATAAGAAAATTATTCAGAAGTAGAATTTCTTCCTTCATATAAAATAAAGAATTATTAAGTTTACACTTGTATATAAAAATACTATCTACAGTAGGTATATCGATTTTCTATGATATTTACATATATTAAGTAATATTTTGTTTAATATATCACATTTTATTTACAAGTCTTTAACTCTAGGTAATAAAGCTTACTAGTAGTTTTTTACCAGGAGGGAATTTATATAAATAAAGTTATCTATATTTGAGACTTATAAGGTACCATATTCCATTTTTTTGTGAATACGCTGTACTATTATCACTGGAAGTACAAAAAATATTTTATTATTTATGACTATAGCCATTTATCAATGGTAATTTTAGTAATTAAAACTACGTCGTTGGTTCTAAATAATCTGAATAGCATTTAGTCTATTGCTATAATGGTCTTGCGAACATTATTCTCTCGCTTCCCTGTCTCCTGATCATATCTGCTGTTGCTGGTGAAGCCACAAACACTGTTGGGCCCAGCTCCATAAAACTACCTTTTTTGTTCTTTCCACTCAGTCTTCTGCCTAATCTTGTATCAAAAACATCATCAACTTCACTATGGTCGTAATCTACCATTGGTTCATTTATTACTTCTTTTTTTCGGTAGTTCTTCTTGTTATTTAAATAGTACGGTGCTGAACTTACATTTGGTGAAGAAATTTGTCTAGATATACCTCCAGATCCAATTCTTTCAAAAGATGGGAAGTGTCTTTGAAGATTTTCAGAGAATGATTGCCGCCGTGGGTTGTACTTTCGAGCCTCAAATGCATGGTTATTAAAAGATGCTCGTCGGAGAAATTTGTTATCTGGTTCATTCCGGAAAGTTTTTGGCTCATGGTTGTGACTTGATTTTAAAGAGTCTTCGTAGCTGCATCTGAAAGATTTTATACATATTTTAATTAAAGATATATATAATTTGTTTACTTAATGGATACCTATCCATCCTTTATGATCAATTTACATTAACCAGCTACAAATATTCTCTATAGGAATGAGGTTAAATGAAGTCTATAATGTTTTGTTTAATATTAAAATGTTAGATATAGGTTATTAAGATACTCAATGTACCTTCTAACATAACTCACCCGCTGCTCTCCTCGGACGCATGAGCAGACTGCCCACAAGGACAGCGCGCCTCTGCAATGCCGGAGTCCTGGCCGCTGGAATTCACTGACGTTATCGATGTGTCTTGACCTTTCCTATGTTGTGTAATGTGGTCTTGTGAATTGTTTGTTATGTTCATTATTTGTTTTAGATATGATGCTAAGTTTGATATTAGTGATAGTTGGTTAGTGTTTTTTTATTATAAATTGTAGTTTTTATTGTAAGCTGACCAAAGTCACGATCGTGTAAAAGGTGCTTCCTGGAATTCTATTAATCAATGACGTAAAGCCTACGTAATTTTCTGTTTTCTAATGTCTAAATAAAAAAATAGAATAGTACTTTGCAACAAAAACATTCAATCTTACCTCTTTTGCATAGGACGCTGATTAAATTTGATACACATCCGTTCATGCTTTTCCTTTCCATTTACGTCTACAAACTGGCTTTTGACACATTTTTGGTGAGCTTTTCCAAACTCCTCAATAGTATTACCATGATGACATGTTTGCTTTAAGGTACTTTGGTTAATGACGTCTATATAGGAGTCGGCTTCACTATAGGACTGATTGAGTTCTTGGCATTGATTGTTCCCAGATGGAAACAAACCTCCGTATTTAGTAAGGTGCTCAGTGGAGAAAGCGGTAAGACGTTGTTGGGAAAATGGTTTGTGGCGATTTCTGTTAGGGCAAAGATAGAAAAGATTTGAGTTAAAAGAAGTATGAGTGAAAACTATTTCAAGTCTTCATATGTTACGATGAATTGCAAGACTTAGAGAAAGAAAAAGGGAAACAAATTTATAGGTTCTTAAAAAGTTATCGGAAGGAATGCAATAAAATGATTTTTAATTTTCGAATAATTTATTTAAAAGCTTGTAACAGAGTTGCGATAATTTTGGATTCTACAGTAGATATTGCACTATGATTTTTTATTATTTCTAGTTGTAGTAAGAAAGAAAATGATTCTAGGAGAAATAATGATGGGCATGCTTTCTTTTGTGATGGTGATGATGTCTGAAATTTTTAAAAGAAAAATATTGCTTACCTTTTCTAGAATGCTATTTCTATGGTTGCCTAATAAGGCTTACGTTGAAAAATATCAAGTATGATGAGTGTTATGTTATTCAAATACATAGTATCGTTTCAAATCTAAATATTTTACAATTAAGTTTAAAGATTTCTCACTATAAATATTTACCTTCGAGTTTTCCTGACACACAGTATACAAATTGCCGTTGTGAAGGCTCCGATGAAAACAAGACATCCCAATGCAACCACACTTATTTCCATTGTGCTTAGCATTTGACCACTTCTTGCCTGTACCATTGTTGTATCTCCAACTTCTAAAACCTTAAAGCCAGCCAGATCTCGACGAAGAGATGCCTCTCTTTTCATCAACGACCTACATTTAAAATAATAATAGTAAATTAAGATAAACAAGGTGATATATAAAGATTACTATATGAATTATTAAATTGATTCTATGATGAATATAATGAACCTTGAACAGTTCTATTGATTTGATCGTTTTCGTAGATTAAAATCAACTTTATGTGCTTACTTTTGTAGTAACTCCATGTCAATTATTGCATTAGATATTGGATCAACGGCATAAATGTACATGTTCGTCCTAAAAACAAAGAGCATAAGTGATATATAAGTATTTATATTCATGATAAAACTGCGTACAAAACAAAAACATTGTCGGCAACAAACTCAATCAGGCACATAATGAATTTATGTGATAAAGTTAAAATATCAAAGTGTATTTTTAGTTCATAATAGCGTACCATAAGCCACTAATATAAAAACAAAAAGTATGATGGTGTACGTTCATATTATATAGATGTAACGGAACGGTACATGGAACGGTTGACTTGAGAACTTACAAAAGCATTTGCAAAAAAGCATTTTTATGTTCGAACAGATAATGTTATCATATATACGCATAATTACAGTTTTTAAAATAAACATATTCGCTGGTGCATAGCTACGTAGCTGATTAAATATTAGGCGTATAGCGTATGGCGATAGCGCCGTGGATTCGGCTCCCGGGATTAAGTAGCTACTGTGTAGCGTAATGTGTTTTAGATGTGAACTTATTTTATAGGTAAATTAAATTTTGTAACGATTGTTTACGGTTGTCGTCAGAATATTGATTGTTTTGAAATCGCCAAATCTCACATTGGTACTTATACTTACGCATAACTGTCCATAGAAGCTTTGGCGTTTGTTTCAAGTCGTCTAACACGGATATCAAAACCAGTCATGTTCGATAGATGTTTAGTTATATTATCCATTTCTTTTTCTACCTCCATAGGTTTAGCTCCAATGACCATCACTAACTGTTTATTTTGATCCAAAACATAAACCTGAAATTGATTGGAAAATTGTAGACTATGAATCGTTATAGATATAAATACTTTATAGAACTAGAAGTTAATAAGATTATTTGGATACATATACCGAATATATAAATTCGATTATTTCCCTGCTAAAGTATTACTTACAAAAACATTGACAATAGCAGATCGTCCATCATCCGCCCCTTTACGATCAGTCGCCTTAACATCAAAGCCGATAACTCGGCCAGCATCTCTCAAGAAACTACCTGCCACGCGCACGCGCCCAGTTACTGCGTCTACACTAAACCGCGCACTTTCAGAGTTGATAACTTGGTAGCGTATATCAGCGTTAATCCCGAAGTCTGCATCTATGGCCTTTCAATTAAATAAAAATCTGTTTTATGTTTACTAATTATAAGGCAAAAGTTTGGTAAAATGAGATATTTGATATTTTATTACCTTTAATTGGATTACTTCATATCCAAATGTAGCTGTTGTTGGTATGGCTGTAACCATAGGTCTGCCTCCGTTAACAAATCTTGGAGCATTATCATTAACGTCCTTCACTCTGACGACAACCTTAACATCGTATTTTGACATTCCTTCGAGAACATCATCGGAAACTGGATAAATCATGTGAGGTAGCTCACGACTTATCTTTTGTCTTTCAGCTCTTACTATAATTTCATAAATATCTTTAACTTCTCTGTCGGGACTTCGAATCAAATATAGTGTACCGTTACGAGGATCAATTACAAAGGTTTTCTTTATATCAGTATCATTTTCATTAAGAATGAAATATTTCATTTTAAAAGGTTCATAATATTCAGTAAGATTTAAAGTTACGAGCTCGACCGGAGTATGGACGTTTTCCTCAATTTCTAACTCATAATATCGTGAAATAAATACAGGTTTATCGGAAACTTCAATTTCATCTGGAATATCGTTAACATTTAAAATAACTATGGCAGTTGAACTTAAACTTGGAGATCCCAAATCCGAGGCCACTACAGTAATATTATGAACTTTTTGATTTTCATAATCTAACCTCGAAGTAGTTGTTAAAATCCCTTCCTTAGAATCAATGCTGAAAATGTTATGTACGTTTTTCCTCTGAGGCAAACTATATAAAATTAAACCATTTCCGTTACCAACAAAATCTGAATCATTAGCATACACTCTTGTGACGGTACTACCAATGGGTGCATTTTCTTCTAAACTTGCTTTATATACTGGTATCATCATAACTGATTCAAAATTGTGGTTAGAAAGTTCATCCGCCTCGGGATGCTTCCATTCCAATAATTCATCGTGTGCAAAAAACTTAGGAGCATTATCATTTACATCTAGTACTTGTATTTCAACACTTACTGAGGACGATAATTTTTTTACATGTCCATTGTCACGAGCGACCACAGTCAGTGTGTATTTATCTTCTTTTTCTCTGTCAAGAACACCATTTACACTAAAAACTCCACTTAAGGGAGATATTTCGAAGGGTAAATCTTTGCTCGCAGGTTGAATAAAATATGTTAAATTTGAGTTTTGTCCAAAATCTGCATCGGTTGCATCAACTTTTCCTAGAACCTTTCTGCTGTATTGAGCTTCTTCTACGTTAAAATGATACCACGATTTTTTGAACATAGGGTAATGATCATTCACATCCTTAATAAATATTCTAATAGTAATTTGATCGTTTAATTCTCCTCCATCTAACACTGTGATATTTAAACGAAATTCGGATTCTGGTGGTAAAGCTCTTGCGACGACAATGTGGCCATGTCTCTCATTAATAACAAAATATCTTTTCACTTGAACAGAATTTGCAGGCAAGGCGTAAGGAGGCATGAATAATTCTGAAATAAATTCATGCCGCAATTGTCCATTTATACCACTGTCCATGTCAATGGCGTTTAATTTTAAGATTGTTGTTCCAACTGCAATATTTTCAGGAACTAAAAATAAAGGCGATTGGGCTGTTATCGCAAATTTATTTTTTGTTTTAGCTTCAACATTAGAAATGGATTTTGTAATATTATTCATTTCTTCTATAAAAATTTTGACTGTATTATTTTCACCAACTTCCAATAAATCAATAGATTCTCCAAATGGAATAATTATTTGATTATATTTTGGCGAATTATCATTTTCATCTAATATTGAAATTGTTAACTTTGCTTCAGATTTTAGACTACCTTTATCTCTAGCCACAATTTTTAATATATAATTATTTTTTTCTTCGCGATCTAATTTACTTCCAACGAAAGAAACAATGCCGGTTTCTTCGTTAACATTAAATTGATCATGTCCATCACCAAATAGCGTATACATAAATATAGAGTTTTGATCTATATCAGCATCTTTTGCTCGTATTTTGTTAGTCATTTTTACTTCAGTTCCAGTTTTAGAGTTTTCAGTTATATATCCTTCATAGCTTGATAAATCAAATAGAGGAGGATTATCATTTTCATCATCTACATGTATAGTGATTTGATATAGCCCTGCCCCAGAAATAATTCCCTTATTAAATTCAACAATAACAGTCATTCTGTATACATCTCTTTTTTCTCTGTCTAATGGTTTTTGAGCGTATATTGTGCCGTCAGGCCCTGGAAAAGTTAGAAGATTTTGTAAGATATTATTTAACATCCTAATTATGAATGATAACATCAAAATAAACATTTACCTATAGCTATATCATCAGCAACATCTTGCTGATTAGCAATTATAAACTTTATATTCCCACTATTATTCGAAAAAGAACTTGAGTTAACAGGAAAAATTTGGCCAATGGTCGCACCAGCTACATTTTCTTTTACATGGAACACGAAAGGAGAATGAGTTCCTCTGAAAGTTAAAAGCATTGTTATTGAGTTAAAAGCATTAGAGGTAGTACTTAGGAATTTGATGTATAATATAATTACTTTAAAAAGACACCTCTCTCGTCATTTACATCAACAACATGAACAGTAGCGTTAGTGGTAAGTGTTACATTATTGTTTTCCTGTAATGCAACAGCTTCAAAATCATAGAGAGGTCTAATAAATTTTGAAAGTTCATCTATAACCGTTATTACTCCTGAGCGTTCTTCAACTGCGAAGGGCACTGCAATAAATATAAAAAAATATTATTTTATAGTTCCATAAAGAAAATATAAAATTTTCAACGTCAAAAATAAATGTAATAACAATAAACAACCTCCTTCTTCATATGCATGTAGCAAATCATATGTAAGATCATTTTTGTCCATAGCTTCATTTACTTTGATTTGTCCAACACTCGTACCAATACCTACGTTAGAGCCTACCCAAAATTCGTAAGGAGCTCCAATAAACTCAGGCTTGTCTTGTTTTAATTCTAGAATAATGACAAATATTTTATATAATGTATGATTATCTTTAGTTCAGTGGTTTAAAAAGTGGCCATTTATAATTAAAAAAAAAAATTCAAATCAAAGTCAAGTAATATATTTGCGTATTTTTTTTTAATAACGTTGGTCCCTGCTATTCTCTTCTCAAAAAGGAAAATTTTTATTAATTCAGATTTTACTTTTTATATAACTGTAGTCATTTTTTTTACCTTTCGTCATTCCAACGACATCAATAGTTACTACGGCCAAAGAATATCTTCTTTCACTAGGATTCGCTGGTTGATCAGATGCCTCTATAAAAAGAGCATGTCTTCCTTGCAACACATGAGATTCAACTAAACTAATCACCCCAGTTTGAGGGTCAACTTGAAAAGGAGACGTAATGGTGAGATTGCTTGTTCTTTGTAAATCATATAATACAACACCGTTACGACCTAAATCCGGATCGACAGCCTTTACTGTTCCTATTTGCGTTCCAATTACCGCATCGCGTTTAATAGAAAACTCGTAGAGATTACTTGGTACAAATACTGGATTGTTATCATTGGCATCTAATAATGTAACCTCTACAGTGACATATGACATTAGTTGTCGTAATTCTTCATGGAATTCAATGTTTTCGCTACTGGATACTATTTTATCTGGGAATACATAGGTTGTTTTGTCTCTTAGAGACGGCCTTTGTGTGGAAGTATTTCGGCGCCGTTTTGATAGCCTTTGATGTTCAAAAAATGTTCCTACTATGCTTGGATTTTTCTCTTTTGCATAAACTTTCATTCTAATTGAAGAATGTTGCTCGCGATCTAATTCTGTCTGTAATAAAATATACACTATCGTATAGTATTGTTAAATTGTAATTTTTTAATCGCATATTTATTTTGAATGACAACTTACTTGGTTCCTAACAGTAAGCCAACCAGTTCGTGGATCTATTGAAAACGCGCCCATTGGGTCCTTTAATTGATAAGTAAACTCTCCATTATCTCCCTGATCTTTGTCAGTTGCCATTACTTGTAAAACACTGAATCCTGAAAAGATATTCAACATATTTTTGATTGTCTTAAAAATAAAGTTTTCACATATTATGATTTAAAATATTCAAGAGGTTATAAGTGTTTACCGTTGGGTAAATTTTCTACTATGCTAATATTATAAAAATCAACTTCAAAGTCGGGTAGATTGTCATTTAAATCCTGGATCTCTACTTCGACTCGCGCTTGAGCTGTCTTTAATGGGTTATCGACTTGAGCTGCTTGGATTTGAAGAACAAATGTATTTCCTATAAAATGAAAATAATTATTTTGTTACCCTCTTAATCCTGTTAATAAATTTTGCATTGTACATTAAAAAAATGGTAACCAGGCAATGAAGTTTCAGCATCTACATCTACTTCCTTTTCAAGAAACAAACTGCCATTCAAAGGACTCAGTAGAAACAAACGACGTTCATTCCCCGACACCAACTCATAGCGGATCGGAGAAGCCACTCCTGCGTCCTGATCAAATGCTCGGATTGACTTTTCGAATATTAATTCTTTGTGGATCCGTTTACCCTATAAATTTTTGACTGGTTATAAGTAATTAAAAATAAAAAAATAAGTTTTGATAGGTAAAAAAACTTTTTGTCAATAAAAAAAACAACTTACAAGAATGGGATAAAATTCTGGTATTTTGGTTTTGTAGACATCCATAGTGAATTTTGGAGGGAGATCATCATTGTCTTGCACTAGTATATGAACCGTTGTGTTTGTACTTCGTGGCGGTGAACCACGATCCTGCAATTGAAATGTTTACTCTTTTTATTGTATTTGAAATTTTGTATTGTTTTATACAAAACAATAACACTTTTATATATTATTAGCTAATATTTACAAAATATGCTAAATATTATTATTTCAATT
Organism: Napeogenes sylphis; assembly: GCA_959347405.1. Classification (NCBI taxonomy): domain Eukaryota; kingdom Metazoa; phylum Arthropoda; class Insecta; order Lepidoptera; family Nymphalidae; genus Napeogenes; species Napeogenes sylphis. The sequence continues at coordinate 14,310,935 of OY365776.1, forward strand.
TAAAAATTAATTATATTTCGAACTTACAGAGGCAGTTATAACTAAAATAAATTCCTTATCTCCGTTATCAAAGTCTAAGGGTTTGTTGAGAATAACAGCTGGCTTATGAGAACTCTCAAGTACAAATCTTCCTTCTTCATCACCAGCCGTGATACTGTAAGTAACATCTGAGTTGGGAGTGTTGGGTTTGTCCCGATCAAAAGCACGAATACCCTTGAATAATGTTAGACCTAAAATATATTATATTTATTAATGAAAACAAATATTATACTCTATTCTAAAATAAATGTTTGTAATACTACTACTGTAATATTACAGTATTTTTTCTTTTTTTTTAATATACTTTAAAGATAAATTGCAACCACATTCACCTAATATAGCTTTAAATTTTACCTGTAGGAGTAAGTTCATCCACTGTGACTCGATACGGCGTATCTAAAAATCGTGGCGGGTTATCATTTATGTCTTCGATATACACCGTCACTGATAAGAATGCCGAAATCTGTAATAGATGTAATAATGATAAGTATCCTTGAGTATAAAATGGAATATAGTTTATAGTACAATGAAATTCTAATTAGCTATTTTAAAGAAGTCAAGAAGATTAAAAAAGAAATATACAATAAAAAGGAATGGGTTAAAGTATAACAAAATGCAATGCAATTTTTACGTGATTGAAAAAGTTTTTAACTTCTAAATAAGGTATCAGAATAGAAACAACTATTACAAACTATCGAGGAAAAGTTTTCTTGACGAAACTGATGAAAGCAGTCTTTTTATTTGCAAGTACTTTTTCTAAATCTTCAGTCACAAAAAATATAAACGTTGTCGTTATGGATTGACACATTATAATTTGATATAATTGTTACTATTATTGCAATAGCAGCCATCAAAAGTTTTTGTAATCATATTTTTAATAACTATATGCCTACTTCAATAAATAATAAAAAATCTCTGTCCTGATAATCAATCAAAGGGTGGTAAAATAACAATTGTCCAAACTAATTTTAATAACATTTTGGTAGAATATTTTCATAAACAGGGTTTAAATAATATAACTCATTTAATATAGATTTAAGGAACAAAAGTTTTTATAAGGTATTAAAATGTATTCAACAAAAACCCTGCAAAAGTTTAAACGGAATAATATGTAAATAAAAACTAAATCTAAATCTATTCTTTATAAACGCTCCAAAGATATCCCAGATGCGAGAATCTTTTAAAAATACCCCGGTGATTTATTACCCTTAGACAGCGTTATCAGATATTCCAAAGGTTTTTTTAACCAAAAACAGATCTACATAATTATACTTTCTTAAATAAAAGTATACACATGAACTAAATGGGTACCAAAAAGTCATTTAAATCATAACATCTAAACCTTTATTATTTACCAGTTCAGGGTTATTGACATTAGATGTGCGGAATCAAGACATAGCCTATATACTTATATACCAAGACAGAGTAAATTCTCAATTTTTACATGTTCATACCAAGAGCTTAAAAGTATATTACGTAATTAAACTATCTATCTTTTGGTACGCCAAACTGAAGACCTAAATAAATAATAAAACTCAAAGTAGCCTTACCTAGTAAAAGGTCAACGTGCAAAAGTATTCTCTTACACAATCATATTATTTAATAAACACAGTTTCATTTTGTTATAGTATCTCCATATTATAACGACATTAATTTAAGAGACACATTGTTTCCGCGGGTAATGGCTGTTTTCGAGAACAATTATGCAAATGCTGAAGTATTTGTGTAAACATACGTCGTCTGATGACAATGATCAATTTTACACTGGATGAGAAAATCACAACTCAAACATAAAACATCGAGTCTGTGGAATTTATTTATTTTTAAATCCAACAAATATTTACTGTGTTTTTGTTTTACGATAAACAATTACAATAATTTCTTACATGAATTATTAAAATCAAATTTTGATTGGCAAGGGTGGCTCTATATATTTTTTTATTATATTTAGTTAATTTTAATGACCTTAAATATCGTTTTAATTGATATTTTTAAGTTAATTACTAACTGTTATTTATAAAAAACAACAAACATGGAATATTTATGTTCTGCATTATATATATTTTACTGTTAAAATATTCTATCCAGATACATAATTCCTTGTCCCGTACCTCGGCGCTCGACTCAGGTTACTGAACTTCATCTAAAAGCCATCTTTTCACTTTTTACGACACAAGTTGTAAACGTAAACGTAAAATCGTTTCAGCCTTATTGGGTTTATAAGCTGTACTTAAAGTTATTGTTTCCTGTATGGTATTTTTGGTTAATAAAATATTTTTCTTTATGCTTGACACTAATAAATGTGTAACAATGCAAAGGACTTCATATTTGAATAGCTATGAAATAGTTCAAAAATCTCAAAATAAATTTATTATTATTTTTTCGCTTCTAAGAAATATTAAATTTTTGCTTTCATTAACGACACTTATGAATGTTTCATTTTACAGTTCAACGTCTAGATTTAGCCTTAGTAGATGTAATAATCTAATTATGTCTAGATTTATCAATATGGGTTTAAATGTTTTAATGAAAATTTACATTTTAGTCGATATGAAGTTTGCTTCTTGAGAAATAAATATGCAAAGTAGATTTCATTACAAAAAGTCACGTAACTAAAAGCTTATTAAATTCAAATTTGTTATTGAACACCTGTACTGACTGGGGACTGTTGTGTAAATAGTCTTATAAGGTATCAATGTGCACATTACACCGTTTTATTTTAATAGGAGTCCAGTAAACCTTTAAGTTGGGTTCAGTACAGGGGAAAAGCTTACGTGAAAAAGCTTATATGAAAAAGAATGCAGGATATCGTAGAAACATAATTTGTTTTTATTTATTCTAGAACGGTTATATATATATATATTAAGTAAACATAATGAGCATAAGCAAGTAAACCATGTAAGAAGTCGTTATTTCAACGAAGAAATGTTCAAATTATTGAATCATGAAACCATCTATAGTGGAATAACAATTTTCAATAATTATAATTTTGATTACTGACTGTTTAGTCTTACCAAGTCATCCCCAGTATCAAAGTCACATCCAAGTCGGAATTTGACAACATTCTGCGGCGTGTCGCTATCCACCAGCGACTCCACGCTTTGAGCGAGCACGATGGAGACATGTGTCTTGTTTAAATCCTTGTATGTGAAGAGATGAGCGTCTTCTTCGCGGTCTACTGCTTGAAGGATTAAGTTTTTTCTGCAAATTAGAAATACATTAAGTACATTAGTCCATCTTGAGTACTTTTATTAATGAATAATCGAATAAAACCAGAGTAGTAAATTGGCAAAGCTTAAAATACATTTGTAGGAACTTTTCAATAGTGGAACGATGCAATGGTTAGAATATATAAAGGAATTTGAAATCTTCCAAATAAAATTCAAATATAAGTATGATTTTGATTTTTTTTTCAATAAAACGTTTATTTTATTGTTGTTTTATTTTTACGCCATCTGTCCACTATTTTATGAAATTTTCACGTCGAGGCTTTTGCTCTCATATTACTGAACAATGTACTATTTGGAGGATGTCAGCGATCTCCATGAAAAACTTTCTACTTGAGCATTTATAAGTCTTTTGCTAGATGGCGCCTTTTAACAAAACTAATTATCTCAACTACCTATACAGTAGTATTTAAAGGATAGTCAATTACGTACACTTTACTTTCACCTTTAGATATATAATATGTATATATATATAAATCTTTACACACATACATATATATTATATGTGTGCTAATACATTTTGTATAACTTTTGAAACTATTGTGTGAACTTGATAGAGCTAATGCATAGAGTAATTATATTGTAAAGAGCTGAATCTATCGTAATCAATATATAATTGAAGACTTATCATGCCTAAGGGTATTATTCAACATTGCTCATAATAAAAAGAATATTAATTTAAAAATGTACTGTTTTTAAAAGGGTTATAGCAATGCAACCTAATAACTTATTAAGAAATTTATAGCTTTACACACTCTCGAAAGTTATTTAATTCTACTCTTTTGTTTATTTTCTATATAAGTTATTTTATTTATGTTATGAGAAACAACACGATCGTCTCGTTCTAAGTAGGAGTTCTTGCCTGTCACAGCTACCCACTTTCGTGTCCCAACGGTGTTCAATAATTGCAATCAATAACAGTTACACGACAGTAACAAGTAAATTGTACGAGAAATATATTATTAACGTCAGTTTGTTAGATTATACATTAATATTTTAGAATTAAATTCACTAAATAAATCGATTTATTATTAGAAAGTATATTACGTACAGTATGGCTAGGATATGTCTAAAAGTTTAATTATATGTTACTGGCATACCAAACCCCATTTGCTGCGCTTAACTTAAAGATATTTAATTTGAAATAGATTACAATAAAAAATACATTAAATATTAGAATAAAATCAACGCAATAATTATTATGATTCATGCTGAATTTCATTTTCTTTTCTACTCTTTTCTCTAGCGTAGATCCATGGCGTTATAACTGACCTTACTACTATGTTATTTTATTATTTATTATATACGTATTTATTTTATTAATGATAAGAACAATAGCATGTTGCTAGAGAACTGTTACTGACAGTAAAAAAAAACATGACTACTAAAATTTACTGGATTACCCACTGAGTCAATCTAAACATTATCCGAAAATTTGGCTGAAATCGGTCCAGCCATTTCGGAATCAATAAGGAACGCACATTCATACTTTCTCTCTCATTATATATTGTAAAGTTGAAACGGGTGAGATTGATAAACTTGCTAGTGGAATTATTTTGTTTTAAAAAGTCATTTATCACAAATCAAATTTACATATCTTGTTATATTTAATAACCCTAATTATTTTTTTAAAGCGTAGTTTGAAAATGTTAGAAGTAGTAGTAAAAATATTTTGTTTTATATTCAATTTCGTATCTTTTATGACACTTGAAAAAAAAAATATTGTTTCGATCTCAGTTATATAAATAACACAAAGCATTACTTTTTAACAAATAAAAAAAGTTTGGCTCATTAATTTTTTATAAAGTATAAATAATTACAACTTAGTTATTATATAAGAAATTAATTTAATGTCACATGAGGTCTTTTGTATTGTACTTTGTATATCATTAGTTTAAAATTTTTACACAACACGAAAAATATTCACTCATCTTATTATAATGCGAAAAGGTCAAACTCATCATCAGTTTGGTTAAAAATGGGTACATTAAATAATCTCTTACTCAATATTTCAATTGAGTATTTTAACAACGAGTTATTTATTTGGTTTGATAAATGTAGGTATAATATCTTCGTTGAATTCTATTTTGATAGAAAATAACGGTAAAAGGAAATACGTTTAATGCTTGTAAATATTTAATATCGCTTTCTTCTTATCCATTTCCATTAAGAGCGGTCAATACTCAACTCTATCATTCATCTTCTCAGTGCTCACTCCTTTTCTTAACATACCTTTTCTTCGACCTTTCTTTTCTTTTTTTAATCCACGTTTAAAAATTAAATTTAGCTATTTAGTACATTTGTACCCTTTTATCAAATGCATCTAATTTAGATCGGCTAAGTTATTTATCAAGACTAAAAAGAGAAAAAGAAATCAAGTTAAATAAGCTTTAAAATAAATAATTGTAACCGTAGAAATTATTATAAGCAATAAATTTCTTCTAAGCACAAACTAACAAATAATCACAATGTATTTATAATTACTACTTAACATATTAATTTCTTATAAATAGTGAATTCCTGGAAATAACTTCTTAAATGAAAACATAATGAAGTCAAAGTCAGGATTTAATTTCAATTAAACTGACGTTACACTTATGAACGTCAGACTTCAGTGCAATAACTTTTAATTACAAACAAACAAGATAATTTTATTATTACGCATTACATGCATGTGTTTGCGCACTGTTTATCACAGTGAGTTAAGCAACTTTCTGGTTTATGCATGCTTCAATTATACATTTATATATTGATAAATACAATACATCTCAATACAATAAAATTTGTAACAGAGAAAGACGAACACAACTCATAAGTTCCCTGCCTTACTGTACTATCTCCCATATGTAATACTAACAGTCTCAGTATTAATACCAAGAGTAACAGATTCAAAGTATCGAAAAAGTTTACCCACTTTAAAATTTAAGTCTTAAATTTAATTTGAGTAACAAAATGAGTCGTTATTTCGTGACACAGGAATTACATATCTAAGTTATCTCGTTATGTGGACTCGATCTAGACACGTTTCACCGTGACATCAATTAAGATTTCGTCATGGGAAATTTGTGTGTTATTTGTACATTTGCTTTTTGGTTAATAAACTGTTATTTCAAATACAACGTATATAATTATATATCTAGAATATTTTGTTCTAATGAATATGTTGTTTGCACAGGAAATGTTGTTGTTTAATGTAGGTACACTACATAATATTACATACATTATATTGACATTTTTTGTAATAATTTTGTTTCTATTCTTTATATAACTTAATCAATCAAAAAATATCTATATTTCTAAACTTTTCATCAAGAAAAATAATAATAAAAGTAGATAAGAATTTCATTTGAATCCGTTTAAACAAACGTCTTTTACTTGTACATTTCATATATGGTACATACGTAATTTAATACGTCAAATAATAAAAATACTATTACGTTCATAGTAAAGTATATTTAATTTTTAAAAAATATATATTTACCTTGGATGCACTTCCACCCTTAATACTTCTGCTCCTATCTCCAGGTTCTCTGGTATTCTTACGAACTTGAGGTAGTCGCCCATGGGATAGAAGTTACAACCTGTGGAATAATATTATTGTAGTCAATAATCAAATAATTTTGTTATCATGACGGTTGTTACGATGATGATGATCATGTAAATAAGTAGAAAGAACAACCATCTATTTAAAGTTTTTAAAAAAGATACATTATTAGATACTGTATTTTTTATACCGCTCTTGTTTTTACTAAAAAGTCCATTTAAATACTTTTTAAATAGAGTACTTAATAACTATTCTAACCATATACCACACTTATAGATTTTCATTGAAAATAATCAAAATATGACCATGTAAACTTGAGGAATTCTGAGCTACACAATCGACTTTCTTTACCATCAACTTGCAGGTCCAGTTTTATTAAAAAAAAAATGCTAAATAATATGTATTAGATATTCAGTTAGCTATATATGCATTAACAAAATTTTCAATACTGAACTTTCACAACAGCCATTTTTAAGACGGTTTGCACGGTTGTTGGAGTGCACCGGCCGACCGTACCGCCGCAAACGCGATGTCCCTATATTTCAAATCCGCAATATCTTCGAAAATATTCATTTATATTACCTGCTGTAAAAGACTATATTGATCCATATTAAATGTAAAATGTATTTAAGTTACTTAATTAGATAAGGATTAAAGCTGTATTTCTTAAAATCGCTTCGTAAATAAACCATTATTTCTCGTAAAAAGTAAAGGATAAAAAGCTCGCTATTGTGGGTTCTCTAATATATTAAGCATTTTATCATACATATAAAAATTCCTCTTGAATCTATTAAAAAAAAACTACATCAAAATCCGTTGTGTAGTTTTAAAGATCTAAGCATACATACATACAGACATAGGGACACGGGAAGCGACTTTGCTTTATACTATGTAACGATATATATTTAACATTTAACTTAAACCTAAACACAACTAGGTTGACAGCCATCCTGACTGATAAGTTAAGTGAGTGAGGTTTTATTCTCGAATTTGGATTTTTATTAACTTTCACACAGTATAATATAGAGATGTCAATCGATGAAATAAAATAATCAAATCGGTTTATATTATAATTACAGAGGGGTTTGATGACATAGAATACATTAGACCCAACAACACTCAATAAAAGTACTGAAATAAATTATTGACAAAATAAAAAATTCATCCTTAATGATCGAAGAAATTAACACTATTTAAACTCGTAACTATTTCCGGACAATTTAACCTATATTATGTTGAGAAATCTAATTGTCGTTCAATATCAATCAATACAATCGTTATGTAAAAACAAGGTGGATTGCGGCAGCGCATGGGAACATTGAAAGCATTCCATGGATATACCTTGTGAAACCGTCATTATGTAGAAAGTTAGATTTTTGATAGAATTGTTAATCATTTTATTTAATTACTGGTTATACTTAATGATACCGTGCATATCATTTAAATATTTTTTTTCAATCTTTTATTTAAGATTTTTTAAAATATATATTGTTATCATTTGTGGTAGAGCTTTAATTTGCCCTGTCTTTTATTTTTTTTTATTAAAAAGTTAGTTTTTAATAATGTAATTAAACAATTATTAATATTCTGTTGTGACAAAATATTAGGTTTATTATAAATAGTGATATTATTTTTGGATATGATAATATGCAGCGTTTCTTTAAACATACAATTATCTCTTAGTCTGAGATTTCATTCCTTCATAGTTGTTGACATCGCTTTGCAATAATTCCCGAGAATTTACTCAATAACTAATAATATATATTTAACGCTACATAGCTTAGACGAGTTTACTAAACATCTAAATTATCGCGATTCAATTAAAAAATTTACCGTAATCACAAATACAGACAAATTCCTTACAAATTTCTACAATGTTTAATTGTAATATTTTGGAAGCACCAATGTATTGTTAAATTAACTTGCTCACAATTAAAAAATATTTTTTATATAAATTACATACGTAATGCTACTTACTATAATTGATACGTTTTACTAACATTTTGTGAGAGGAATTATTGATCAAAACGTATACCTTAGATAATACAGACAATCCTGCCGTCAAATTACCAGCGCAGTCACACAGCTACAGATAAATCATATTATAAAAAAATAATAACAAACAAAGCAATTATAATGAAATTAATAAAAGTTGTTTTGTTTCTGTAACCGTAAAATGCATCACATTGGGGAATAATTTATAGACTCGCTCGACTGGAGAGTTTTTTCTTGTCGAAAAATTTTCCCAAAACTGACAGAGCGTGAAATATATAATCATTGGATTCAAATTACTATATATTTGGTCTCTAGCCATAGACAAATTAATAATTTAGTAACCCTTAAAATATGACAAAAATCTCATATCATTAGTTTAACTAAATAATAATTAAGGATTAAAAAATGACGAAGTCTAAGAAGTGACAGTGAGTATGAATTTAAAAAACAGTATATGTTCAGTAAAGTAATATATGTGATTGTTTTGCAATATTTTCAAGATAGCCATAAGATCCTATGACAACAATCATTTTGTAATCAAAAGCCCTCCATGGGAAAATTCACCATAGCCGATGTCTCAAGAGTATAATCCGTCACGGTTGTCTGTAATCCGAACTCAATAAGGAAATTTAGGCTTCAATAACTTTCTAGAAATGATTTATGTCCGCCATTATAAAGATCATTAATTATTCCTATTATATAAATATTGATTTCAAATAACAAATATTAGAATGTGTCAATATTCATTAAATATAAGGATTACTTCCATGTTTACCAAAATAATAATAAAACATTAAAGAATGGTTTGGAAATCGAGATAGATTTCTTTTGTACACATAAGCCCTCTAAAATCTCGTATCCGACACTCATGGGTGATGTCAGAGATCTCTCTGAAAAATAAGCTTATCCTGTAAATAGGTTTCTATTATAACTGTATTTTTTGTAACTAATTGTGGTACATGAAATATATAAATAAGTATACTTATAGTCAGTTTATGCAACAATTTGTAGGTAATTACAAATGTGGACCAAGTAGTAGGAAATGGCTAGTTTTTAAAAATGGGTAGATTGCGAACTGTATGGAATGTGGAATTCATTTGAATCAAGTTATCGTGAGTTTGTTTGCTATTGTTTGCAAATAGGGTAACGTATCGTGCATGGTATAGATACATGCATTGTCGCCTTGTTCTTTCATTAAAATTATTTACTTTATATTTGCCATAAAACAGGTATCGGCAAAGAAAGTATTCTGATATTTTAGCCCAGATAGAAACCATCAAAATAATTATAATATTTAAAAAAACACCACTATCCTGAACTTCAGCAATATATTAATATTTACCTTTAAAACATTTTTTAAAGATATAGTTCAGATGCTTAATGTTTCTGAAAGAAAGAAATGGTGAAAAGAAATAGGACGCTAAGAAGGATATAAGAAGTAAGTAGAAGGTATCATCTTTCAGTAAAATTTACAATATAGCTAATAATAACAACTATTTAATGTCTATCAGCGGTGATTAGTTATAGGCAGAAGTGACAGTATACAGAGACGATATACGTATTAAAGTCAATTATTATGTCTTCTAGCTTGGCTTTTCCTGACTATAAAATACTGTTTTATATCACAGCGTTTTATGCAAGCCGTATGAAATGCAAAACAAATAAAACTTATAGCTATTTTATTATATACATTAAATCAGAGAGCCAAAACAAAACTGGTAGACAAATTATAGAGAATTGCTATCTAGTAATCATTGTTCATTAAAAGATTTACGATTGTTTTGGCTCAATCATTAGTAAAAATTATTATCTAGCTGATAATATTTTTTACCTTTATCATATCGACCTCAACGCAAATTTCCTTCATGCAATCTGATCCTCAAACAATGACCGACGATACTAAACTGAGATCTCCATCGGCAATGAATTGATGAAACCTTTCCCACACATTAATATCTTTATACACGTAATGATCAAATTACTCGTATCTTTCATCTCGGCTATTGTTGATATAGATTTTATGTTTTATTGTAAACAAGCTGACCTTAGATAGTAAAGAATAATAGTGACCTAAAATGATTCATGGTAAAATATCTAAAGAAGACACAGGTGTTAGACAACTTTCTAAAAAAGTATTACTTAATTTAAATGTGGGAGGTACATTACATATCTTTATGAAATGAATATTACAACGCAATAACTAATAAGACAGTTGCTAAAAACATTAATATTACAGTTGAGTTGAGATATAATTACTTAGGCTGGTACTTTTGCAATAAGGGTATTTTTTTCAATGAATATTTAATAAAATTGATTTTACTACAATTACTTCTATTGGAAAGTTACTACATTTTAATACAAATAATAAAGTGAAAAAAACTAAAAACCTTTTAAAAGTGTGTGTGCGTGTGCATGTGTGTATAAGTTAAGGTCTTGTGTATCCAAGAAAAAATATAATTATATTGTTTTATGTGTATATAAACATAGCGTGCTTATATGAATAAAAGATACATTTTATTTTAAAAAGTAAACTAATAAAATATATTAATAAATTATTATTATTATTACTTTCTTAAAAAACAAACTTATTACACACAACTAAATTACTTTCTTCAGTGTTCAATAAACCTGTTACTTTACTAGCTCCAAGATACGTATAAATGGTTAGGAACTGCACCGACTAGGAAGAAATTATAGAGAAATAGGAAATCGCTAGAGCAGATGTGAATAATCTTATTAGAAAATAAGTAATTTATTAACATTATAATGAGTTCGTGAATGATTTATAGTCATTATTAGAGACTTCTTTTTGTATTAAATTTATTTTATCCCAAATAAAAAAATAAATATTAAACAGTGGAAAGTTATTTTCGTCATAGATTACCTTATCTCATTTAATAAATAAATAATACGATAAAAACTAAAACATAACTAATCTCTGCATTATGAATCAAAACACCAACTTGACAGGACATTCAATGAAACTAACTACATCTCCGTCTGCTAGTAACCCTAGAAAATACTAATTAATAATTCTTACCAAATATTTCTTATAAATAATTCTTTTAAATAAACTAATAAAAATAATTCTTACAAAATAGAGTGATGTCCATGTGGAATAGTTTACCAGAAACCCTAATTAGTGCACAGTAAAAAAATTAAAAATAGACTTGATGAACATTTAAAACATGTATGAATATAAACACAAATGTCATATTATGCATACATCAGATCAACGATCTGCTAGTTCATTATAAAAATAGTAATGATAATAAAACCGTTAGTAAACGTTTAATGTTTTTAGAATATTAAAATGCTTATCAGTATTATCAGAGACTAGGTGTCGACAGTCATCCAGATGTCCATGATAAGAAAGCGGGAAAGTGGAAAGCGAAGTCAGTCATCGGAACCACTGGGCAAGGTCGGATTTCATTTACATTTTTATGTTGATTATTTAATATTCATAGTTTGAAAGATAAACAGCGCTAAAGGTTATTGACCTTTCCATAAAGATCCTTTACTATGAGAAAAACAATGTCTGCCATACAATTATTATATATTACAGGATTATATATACCACAATTAATGTATTTCAATTATATATATTTGTTTTTGTTATTTCCTTTAATAAAGTCGACAAGAGGAACAAAGATCTATTTCATATGAAATGTAAGTTGACTTTGGTTATATATACTCATTAGTTTCATAGTAAAGTCAATAAACACAATATTTAATTCAACAAGTCAATATTATATCCAAGTCATTGTATGCATTAGTTGGAATTTCTTAAAAAATATACATTTTATACATACTTTAACTCTTTATATCAAGAATTACGAACAACATTAAACAGGTTGAATCAATTTCATTTTCATTCTATTACGTAATAGATAACATACATATTTGTAAAAGTACAGGTCTGTCAGTTAAGGAAAAAACGAAAGTGGTCACTCAAGTCCGCGATGAGTGCGTGATTTTTATATCTTCATTTAAATAGCTCTGATGATTTTTTATCCATATCATTTATATTATATTTATTCTTAATTTCTAACAAAAAATCATGTATAAACCAACATGTTTTTGGACCTAGATTTTTTTATAGTTCGAAAGCTTGAATAAATTATCTATAAATGTAAATTTTTAAAATGGTATTTGCTTTTATTTAGATCGTTCTCGATATTGTATTTTCTTGTTAGTAATTAAAATATTTATTGGTAACTTTTTATTTTAATTAAGGAATGAGGTTATTTAAATATTTTGTGGATTTAAAACTAAAATTACTTGAGTTGCTAGCTGTACTGTACTTAGAAACAAACTAAGAATCCAGAACTAACTCGGCCAGGTATTAATTTTGTTTTCATCGTCTTATAATTACTATAGCAATTTCTTTATTTAAATTTGCAAGTGTTTTAAGATTCAAATTATTTTTATTTTGTTTATTTCATTACTAAGATATAATACATATTATAAGATACCTAATAACGCAATTGTCTTTCTAAAACTCTAAGATTGATAACTATCGCTTCACAATCTGTATATTACACAATCACCGAACATATACAAAAATGCTTTTGTTCGTCTTCGCTCATTTCCGGCACCGGAATTAGAATAATTACTGTTGCGTAATTAATGTTAACGCGAGGTAATGAGACTTCTTGTGATTATGTTTACAGAATAATAAATCAACAAGGCAGCATTACACTTGCACGTATTTACTATTTACCTTTTAAAACATTATTAAATAACATTATGAACATATTATCGCTTTGAATTACTTATGAAGAAATATGTCAGGTTTAATTTTATAAGCTTTTTTTCTTAAAAAAATAATCTCCTCTCTTAAACTGTGATGCTTATTCATCTGTAGAACACAATATTCCTATTACAACAACATGTAAAGAAAAAAAAAGAATGCGGAATCCGCAAGTTTCCGACGCACAATGCCTACTGAGCTTGCGTTTTCCGCGTTTTTGCAGTCAACGACCTAGCAACGATCTGTGTTGTTTCAAGATTCATATGGCGGATGCAACCCATTGTAATGGCTTGTATGTCGGTTTTTTCAGCTCAGTCATATTTAGAAATTATAATATATATTACAAATAATGCCATTGCACAACAAGTTAAGTTATAGCAAACATTTTTTTTTTTTTTTTTTTTTTTTATACAAAACTAGGTTAATGCTTGACTACATTCCACCTGATGGAAAGTGAAATGTAGTCTTAGGTGGTAAAGCGCATTAACCTAGCAGCCTATTCACTCTCCTCTTGAAGACACCCACATTATATTTTGCCGGAAATACCGACGCAGGCAGATTGTTCCAGTCCTTCGCTGTACGCACTAAAAAAGATGAAGCATAGCGCTTCGTTCGGACAGGTGGAATGTCCACAACGTAGGGATGGATACCCGCCGTGCGTCGGGACGTCCGGCAAAAGAACGGGGATGGGGGAATTAGGTCGTGCAATTCCTGCGCACACTCACCAAAATATATCCTATAGAATACTGAGAGGCTAGCAATTCTACGCCTGTGTTCAAGGCTGTGGAGTTTGGCGTCAACCAATTTAGGGTCGCCAATAAGCCTCTTTGCTCGCCTCTCAATTGAGTCCAGAACCGCAAGATGAGTCTTTGCGGCACCAGCAAATATATGGCCACAGTACTCTACACACGACCGGATCTGTGCTTTGTATAATACAAGAAGCTGTCCCGGTGTAAAGTACTGTCGCACCTTCGCAAGTACGGCAAGCTTTCCCGCAGCTGCTCTTGCTCTGGACTCAATGTACCGACCAAAGTTGAGGTTCGAGGAGATCTCTAAGCCTAACAACTGAAGCCAGTCACTGTATTCCAAGGATACATTCTGGAAAGTAGGAGCCAAGGTGAAGGGGCTCCTTTTGGCGGTGAACAAACACGTCTGCGTTTTGGTGGCGTTGAATTTGACAAGATTGGCATTGCCCCATGCGGAGACTGCCTGAAGTTTGTCATTCAAACGTTGCACCATGGCTTCTCTTTCAGACTGTACTTGATCTCGACTAGCCCGAGAACTTGGCAGATATCTTTCTACAACTGTGCTGTCGTCTGCATACCCATAGATACCGGGCTTCAGCAGATCGTTAATGTGCAGCAGAAAAAGAGTTGCAGAAAGAACGGACCCCTGAGGTACTCCGGCATTTATTGTCAAGGGTTCCGAAGAACACCCGTCGACAACAACACGGAGAGATCTCTGGCTCAAAAAGTCCGTTATCCAGCCAATCAGACCAGGAGATATACCGTACGCTGAAAGCTTGCTTAAAAGGCTCACATGCCAGACCCTGTCAAAAGCCTTCGAGACGTCCAGAGAGACGGCGACCGCTTCTCCGTTCCTCTCGATGGCTTCGCCTAAAATGTGTGTTGCGTACGCTAGAAGGTCCCCAGTAGACCTATTTCGGCGAAATCCGTACTGTCGGTCACTGAGGAGATCGTTACCTTCTACGTACGCTAGAAGCCGAGAGTTCAATACACGCTCCATAATCTTGCAGAGTATGGAGGTGATTGAAATGGGCCTATAATTGGCAGGATCGGCACGGCTGCCTTTTTTGGGCACGGGTTGCACGTTGGCAAGCTTCCAGGATTCCGGCACTTTTCCAGTCTTGAAAGAGAGGCGATACAGACGTGTCAATACAGGAGACAACTCACCTGCGCATGTCTTGAGCAGAATGGCTGGTATACCATCAGGACCACTGGCTTTATTCACATCCAAACGACACAATGTTCTCCATACCTCTTTGTTCGTGATGCGGATTTCAGGCATCGAAATACCGCAGTGAGGAAGATGTTCTGGAGAAGCATTGCCAGTGTCTAGAAGCGAATTCTCAGCAAACAGAGAAGCAAATACATTCGCTTTCTCTGTTGCTGTGTGGGCCAGGGATCCATCAGGCTTCAGCAGAGCAGGCAGTGAGGGTTGGCAGAAGTTCGACTCGATCGCTTTGGCAAGAGACCAGAAAGCTCGACTGCCAGTTGGTCTGACAGAGAGCTTTTCGCCATTCTTAACGATCCGATCAAGACGAGCCTTCCGCAATGCCGTTTTATAGGACTTGGCAGCTTGGTTAAAGGCTCTCTTCTTTGTACTTACATCCGGAGTTTTGCGGGTTCGAGCATCAGCCCAAATGAGGTATGCCGAATGTTTACGGTCATGTGCATGACGACATTCGGCATTAAACCATGGGCGAGCTTTGCCACCGATGGGTACGTCAGCAAAAGGAATAAAATACTCCATTGCCTGATGCACCACATCGGTTATAGCATCCGC
The DNA here is from genome assembly GCA_959347405.1 of Napeogenes sylphis. Lineage (NCBI taxonomy): Eukaryota > Metazoa > Arthropoda > Insecta > Lepidoptera > Nymphalidae > Napeogenes > Napeogenes sylphis. Next base: position 14,327,019 of record OY365776.1, read on the forward strand.
GCAACTCGACGGATCCAAAGAAGAGAAGCAGACCTGCCGCCAAGGATAAGACGCAAAAAAGTGCCGCATCTCATCCCAATCTGCTGACTTGTATTTCCATACTCGCCTAACACCATGTGGTTCGAAAGCTGGTGGGGAATATGTAAATACAGATTTCACCAGACAGTGATCGGAGGTTCCCAAAGGGGACGTGACCTCTACACGATACCTGTCCGGATCAGTTGTCAGCAGAAGGTCCAGGCAATTGGCTGTATGGCCTTCCACATCTGGTACCCTTGTCGCTTGCCTCACCAGCTGAAAGAGGTCCAAGGACAACGCAAAGTTCCGCGCTTCTCTTCCAGCATGGTCGGTCTTCTGGTACGGGAACAGCCAGTCCTGATGACAGGCATTAAAGTCCCCCAGAAAGACGAGCTGCGCCGAAGGGTACTGATACAGAGCCATATCTGCAGCCTCACTGAGATACTCAAATAAACGAGTTGTCTCCTGGTCACCGCTGTGCGAACGGTAGACACAGGAATACAGGATTTTTTCGTTTCCTGTGTCCACTAAAACCCATAGGGAAGAAAAAGTGGGGTCTTCAAGGTGACGGAGACGCTGAACACAGAGGTCGTTCCGCGCGTACACACTGACTCCGGCCCGTGAGCGAAAGTTGTGCTCTAACGAGTAACCGGGATAATCCAAGTATGCAGCGCTCAAAGGACATTGTATCTGCGTCTCCGTCAAAAAGAGCAAGTGCGGCTGCTCTGTCTCCAGGTGGTGGTGGACAGCTAAAAGATTTGAGTGCAAACCCCTGATATTAGTAAGGTGCACTTTATATGAGGAGGAGTGCAACCGCTGTGTAACCTTGTTCTTTTTTCTTAACTTTTTCATAAAAAAATAAATAAATATAAAAGTGAATAGGGATGGGAAATGGCAGTTGAACGAGACGGTACGTATCGAACCCGACGTCGAAATTGGTGATGTCTTGCCACTGGGAGGCTAGTCTGGAGACTGCGGGGACGCCCGAACCCCCCCAGGGATCGCCATCGGGCCTCCTCGTCTGGTCGCCAACCAGCACGATGGAGCCACCCTGGGATTTTTCACAGCTGGCGGGGCAGCCTTTCGTGGTTGGCTATCCCACTAATTGGGCCCCCAACTATCTGCGGGCGGCCAGCGGAAAGCCGTCGCTTCGGATCCCGCTACCCTCCTAGACTAGACACCCGACAAAACAAACACCAACCCGACGTCAGACCGGTTCGCCAACGCACCGCAACTGTTCAGACCCATTTCCCATAAACGGCTTCATCGAGCAACGTGCCGGAACACGACTAGGTCGTTTTGCGGCACGACTCTGCCCGATGGGTGGTAACTTTGCCGGCGACCGGATGTTATGGTCTACCACCAAGGAAATATATGCAGTCACTGACTTTACGAACGGAAACCAACTGCCAGTCGTAAGTACATGCAACATGCAATGGTCTCTGTCAAGAAAGTAATCCACATATAGTATTAACGAGAAACCATTACAGATATCATATATTACTTACTGGCTGTAAGTGCTGGCAACGAGTTGCAAATACTATGTTGAGGTAATGATAAGTTTGTGAGATAAGAACCTGTGAGTAAGAGTCGTGATTTGGCTTTTTTCTTTCGGCTAAGGTTGTATTTATATAAAATTAAAATATATCCTTTTTATACATTTCATAAAAGTAATATATCATACATTTGACTTTGTAATATTCTAAGATATATTTTGATGAAATATTCATATCTATATTTACATCAACGCTAACGGATATATAGTACAGTTACGCGTGAAGAACTCCCGCATTGCTAAGCTCATAGTAACATTATCACACCACTTATTTCCTTAGCACAATACAAATAAAATAAAGCAAAGAAAACACAATGAATATGAGAAAAATACTTAATACTATATGTTCAAAGTAAGACGCCTCCCACGACCGAGATTGCATCTTAATTATCGTAATTTAAACCCTATTTCGTTTTCATAGAATGCAATTTTCCATTAAAATGAAAATATCATTTTATAAGTAGCGATTTAAAAAGTAGCTCGAGATATACCTTATTTTATAATAGTCTAGGTTCTAAATCGTATAATAAATTTGAATCAGTTAAATAAATCGTGCACCGCGTCTCTGGAGCTAATTAATTCGGTTTAGAGAAATCTATGGGAGCGAGGGATTTTCTCAACGTAATGAAATAGCTTAATTAATAATAACTTTGTTAAACTGATAATTAATATTAAAACTTTTTTATGTTACTTCGAGTATATAGTAAGTATATTTCAAAAGGGGAAAATTAGGAAATTAGCAAATATCGAATATCTCGTCTCAGTAGTTTATTTCTTGTTTTTGTTGCAACAAAATAAATAAACCGTTTGTAATACATTACATTATGATATAACTTTATGATTATTGCGTAATAAATATTGTACCGTGTCAAGATAATATGAAAAGTATGAGTACCTACTTATTTTCACGTAAAACCTACACCTAAAATTATTATAATTAGCCTGATTTTACGTCGCCACTTTAACCTCTACTCTCGTTATGTTTAATATAACGTATAATAAGATTAATTAGTCGACAAATTGACACGTCCCTGTCATAACGCGATATCATCAGCGCGCTCTACATCGCGGAGATCTATGTCAGATGTAGAGGTATGGAGGCATGTGCCATATGCACTACATAGCATAGCAGAAGTATGAAGGTTCTGTTACGAGTTATGATAATATTTACTATAATAATAAAAGAAACAGTTTTGTGGTAGGTAAACAATTCTATACTTTAATCTTGATGATACGGGAGGATAAGCAACCGCGCTTTATATTGTCTAGGAAAATGTTTATCAACAATGACGCAAAATAATCCAATTACACGTTTTATCACATAACAAAGCTTAGATGATCTCGGGAACAACCGTGCACTCCACGAATAGGTTCCGGTGGAGAAAGTTGCCGACAAAATTCCAAACGATATCAGCTTTTTATTTATTACATTTATTATATTTTCTTTTATTATGTCATTTTGACTTGAATTAACCTTTTGTTTTGATTTTACCCAACCAATGTAAACACGTAATTGTAATTTAAATATACTAATGTGTGTGAAGAAATTGTACGTTATTGAGAGCTTCAAACTTATAGAAAAATATATTTTTACATAAAAATATGTATTTGTATATATAAGTAGTATAAAATTATATATGTTATTGCACATATATACGATATAAGCGATATCTCCATGATCAAATAAAATTTTCTCAAGACAAAATAATCTATTACAAATGTACTTATTTTTGTTTAATTTTGTTCTTGAACCCCATATTAATACTAATACATTACATTAGTATATACACTAGTTATATAATCCATTGTTTTGTGTATATTTGTATTCAAATGTTTTTCTATCCTCTATAGATAGTTTAATAAAACTATATTATAAAAATACAAAAAACTTTTTTTTGTATTTTTGTATAAACCAAAATTATTATTTTTTGTTTAAACAATAAGAGAATCGGGTGTTTTAATTAAAAAACGGCTATATATAGTTTTATAATTATGAAATACTTACATATTGTGAAATACACCAGCGCAGCAAGGATGAGAAGAGACAACACTCTCACACACATGGTCACAGTACATTAGATTTCAACGCGCTCGCACAAACAACACAGACATCTTACTGGCAACACTAAAATGTTTAGATAATTTCATGTTTCAATTTAACCTGCAAACAAAATAAAAATAATTATTGAACAAAATACGTACATTTATCAATATGTTTGACATATTATGACCAAATTTTATCAATAATATAATAGTTCCTAATTAAACTTCATAATACGGAGTTGATCTTGTAAGAGTTAGTAAATTGAACACAAAATAGAGTTTTACATTTACTGTAAATGAAAATCGCTTACATTAATGTGTTCCTCACTTACACTCAACGAGTAAGGTCAATGCTTACATCCCATGTCATACAGAGTAATGCTCACGCGCACGCCATAGTTACAGCTAGCTTCATTTGATTCGCTCCATTTGAATGAAGAATATAATGGTTGAATATCTTACAATAGTGATGTTCTTTGATTTCTAGTATTTATGTTTTGTTTAGTATTGATAATTCATAACGCATTTAAGGACTTTGACAAACAGACACTTATTTATATTATTTATACAAAACTTTGTAATATTAAATAATTTTTGTGTCATTAAAATATTCATATTGTAAATACTGGTGTGAAGCACAAAAACTCTTTGACAAATACTTATAGACTTCTAAAATAAAATAAATAAATAAATTATATAATAAAATAAGATAAAATATATAATTAAGCACCCCAATGAACTGTCGGTGATAAATGTAACGGGATTCGAACCCGTTATCCACTCCCTCAGGCGACTGCAATCATCCTTTGTTAAACTGGTTAAACTGCTATGTTTCATAACAGTATGTAATCTCGTAGATTAGAAGTAACTAAGTGTATGTTAGAGTTAGTTATTTTAGTTTATGTTTATTATCAACAACATTCCTTACAATCTGTGAGGTTGTAAGCAATAATTAACCTTTTTTTTACTTTAACAAAGTATTTTTCTATTTTATAAATATATATTCTAGTATTATAAAAGCCCTTAGTGAGTTCAATTGCTAAGACTGTTATTAATTGCAAAAAAAATCTCGCTTAACTAATTAAAATGCTCTGCCTGCTATGCTATGCTAAGTGTCTAATGCCTATGTTGTTCCTCAACGAGCCGTGTATGATGCGTAACCATATTTATAATTACAATAGCACAGAGCGGAACGATCTGCAAGTCAACTAAAAATATTAGCTGCAAATTGCTCGTTATCCAAGTCTATAAAAAATATCCAATTCAAATAATTCATATATATTCTTTACCCTACATTTATACATGTAATAAAATAGTAAGTAGGAAAAAACTGAGCCCAAAATTTAAAAATATATTGCCATTGCTACGTGTTTATTTCCGAGAAGAAACTCAATTTATAAATATATTTATTTTCTCTGTTTGTTTATTTATTTTATTAGCGCATCATGCCAAAACTATGTTAAAAATTATTTTATGTTGTTTGGGCAATAAAACAACAAGATCCTTTTTAATCCTTCAAATTCACATTTTCAAAGGAATACATAAAAAAAACTACTTTGGCCTACGATAATAATACAACAAAACTACAGGAATTTTAGAAAATTTCGTTTGTTTCGCTTATTTCGTAAATTAACATATCGAATGCTTTCACTTATACAATTACAATAAGTCTAAGAAGTGAGTATTTAGATATATTTTATTTGGTCTGTGACTGCACACGAGTCGAAGTCGAAGACGCTTGTTTCATTATAACACAATACTCGAACACAATGTCATTATACTTAAGCTTCTTTCTCATGATAATCGTAAATTAAACTTCATCTTTTTTTATTGGGCTAAGGTTTTTAAAAAAATCTCAACAGGACAAAATTAATAAAGTAAGTAATCATAATATAATGCAACAGTGAGCGAATTCTATGCTTTGCGGTAGTATGGAATATATGTCTTAAATAATTAAATTTTATTCCAATATATATTCTAATATATATAAACCTCTAGGTTTTATATAAAATATTTATTCAATCGAAAATTAACAATATTAAACGTGTTAAGTTTTTTTTTCACGAGGTACTATTGTAAAGTTTATAAAAGATAACTATGTGCATAAATAAAATTTGAGCATTTAAGCTTTTGTAATCATTATTTGAAAACGACAGGACTGATTTGTATACCTTTGTAATCTTAACAACGTGTACATATGATATTTTTACAAGAACTAAACTCAATATTCACAGAAGAAAGATAAAAATTTTAGAGTTATACTACAAAGAAGTAAATATTTTTATGCTCATTTCCGGGTTACATAAGTAAGCACATTATCACATTTTTTATCGAAATAAATATGGTTTAAGGGAAACAAACAATGATCATTGAGATTAAGAAAGAGTGTCAAGCTTCAGAAGAAAGAAATAATTCGTAAAATTATTATGATTCGTTATATTTAATAACTTTAATAACTAAAAGAATAATAATAAATGCGAGAACTTGCTTTAGAAAAAATCAAACCTGACTAAACTCAGCTTTTACTTTTTTCTCATATTCCCCTATTTGGGATTCGTGTTTTTGATTGTTAATTAAAACGCAATTTCTAATCCTTTCCCTGTTGGTTATGTAATGAATAACTAATTTGCCTGACAAATTGTAGAATGAAAATCTGATAACCGATTTCTAGATATTTATATTATAATTAAATTCTATTTGAATACAGTATTTCTTAATTTTTAGAAATAAATGTATACTTGACATATTATGCATATATGATTTTTAAAGAGTGTCTTTTCTTTATCCAAGTATCAAAATAACTGTGAATAGTATCATTAATATTAAATCAATTAAGAAAAGAAAGTAAGCGATCAAATGATTTTAATGTTATTTGTAGAAAATATGTAATATTATGGAGCAATAAAATACTTTTTATATCTTTATTTCTATTAACTATTTAGAAATCTTAGAAGAGAAGCTACTACTATTATAAAATTAAATAAATTAGAATGATTGTTGGCTTTATTGGTTTCAGTTATATCTATATTAATGTGATGGTTGACTGGTAGAAAATGCTTTAGCATTAAGTCCGCCCATTGTTTTTTATTTTGTAGAATAAAGTATTAATAAATAAATAAATATATAATTTGACTATTGTAATATATATAAAAACTGAACAACATTTAATCTCACTTATAAAGTACCGTACAAATTTTTGCACACAATATTTACAACAATATTTTTTGCAACAGAGCTTTCAAAACAAAGCTCTACTTATAAATAGTATTTTATACATAAGAAAAACTTACCATTATTATTTATTAAAATCCACATTTAACACAGACACGTTCCACTAAATTTGACATCAAGTTTCTCATCAGAAAGCGTCAAATTATATGAAAATTATGCATTCGTTGCTGCGTGTGCGCAAGCCGCGAACTCCGACGCTACTGAGAGCGGGAATCTGCCCGCATTGGATTGACTGCATTATTATCGTTAATCTGTGTTTTACAGTTGTAAATATTTTGCTAAACTTGACTAAATAAATATTGGTAATTGATAGATTGCAATGGAGACATTAATAATATACGTGTGTAAATATTTTTTGTCATTTTATTTATCATATTTAAATATTTTAGGAATGGTTTCCAAATTTATAAAAAAATAATTTAATAGTAAAATATGGTGACTCTATATAATTAACCATATTCCGAATTCACAACCTATATTCTACTTTTACGGTCGATAGTGATGCTTACGCTAGTGCGAGTAAAAGTTTTAAAACATTTATAATAGTAGTTATTTTGAGTTTATTATTGTAAGTTTATTTTTATTGTCATTATAAAATCGAAATATGGCATTTCAAATTCAACGATGAAGTATCAGTAAATTTTAAAATAATCTTTTCTAAAACGTGTCCACGTGAAAGTTCACGAATATGTACGCTCTGTTTCGTATCACGACGTCACTTACAAATGTACACTTAGATCTATTAAAAAATCATAAGTGCAACATATCGGTGAAATAGCATTGTTCTATTTACCCTAATACTTATTTAGTTAATTTATATTATGGTACATAATATATGGAGTTTTTCTAAAGGCTTGTTTTATATATTAAGCTATTTTATATATTATATATTATTATTTTATATATTATATTCATATTTATAAATATAATTTATAATGTATAAATATAATCAATATATTAATATTATCTGTATAGAAAACTCGTTTATATATATAGGTCAATTATTTGCATATGTCAAATTCTGCTCTTCGTATTGTGTAACCCAACTTCAACTTTCAATAAAAAAACTTAATGACAAAAATAAATATCAGTAAATGTCACAGCTTCTCAATCTTTGCAGTTCTAAATGGATTTAAATAATTCAATGATCCGATTACGAGATGAGAGCCAATTGCTTATGCAACATCCAAGAAGTATTATTGACTCTGCCCCTAATATTGTTAATCATTTATGTATTTTAAGATAGATATGTTTTTATACAACACTTTTTTTATTTATTTAATTAAAATTATGATTTTAAATTTGTAGTGTTACTAAAGTCTTCTCTGGCCGATTAGAATTATTTTACTACCTCTATGAGCTTTCATTCACTTTAGGGCTACAGTTATGATATAATAATACTAATATCATCAACATTTTTGTTTGAAAGTAATGTTGAAAGTCACGATTTATCTGTCGTTTAAAAAGATATACGCACTAGAGCTAACAAATTGTATTGTCATGATGACATATTAAATAGGTACTTATATAGTAATAAAATTGAAGTTGAATGTTTATTATACGAAATAATATTGTCAATTGAAGATGGTCAAACTTTTGGCTCTCATAAGAACTTTTCCTAAGATTTTGTACATATTTTCTGAACAATTACAAAAATGTATTATAACACAAAAATAATAAGAAGTCAAATTGAATTATTAAACAACATGATTCAATCAAATTCATAATAGTTACATACAAGAGTATCTTGAACTTGTTAACATTAATTTCATTATTTACGCTTGGTAGCACACATGCTGTGTAATTATAAGTAGGTACAGTGTACCTACTCGTATATAATGACTTAACATAAGTGAGCGTGATCCCTAAAGCTTACTTAAAGTAACCTTACATGACGAAATCACTATATTAATTTCATTTATTTTCACAAACTTTTAGTAAAAATTTTAAATAGTTATAAAATGAAAAATAAGCTGACACGGACCCGAACCCGTAACCTTTGGGAAACTGTCTAGTTATTCTACCCATTGAACTACCATACGGCTTTGGTAGAGCGACTGGACGGTTTTCCATTTTTTTAAATTTTAAAGCTTAACATGTTTATAGATTATTTCCATTATAATACTCTAAAATTAAACGTAGGCTTCTGGATCTTTCAAAGTGCTAATTCTCAATTAAAATCGCCTTTTAACAATGATTTATTAGCATTTCACTAGGAAATACGTATATTTATACAAATCACTCACCTTTTTTCAAATTGGTTCGAACACGGAAATAATACAATTGTACATATATAATGGATGTGCTTGAGGAGTTAATTAACGCAAAACTTTTTATACGTGCGCCGGCGCCGGCGCAGGATTTTATACAAGCTGAGAGTTATGTATAATTGTTCATAATATAAAATATGTAAGCTAATTAGATTTATAATAAGTTTTCAATCACAATAGAAATCGAATTATATTTATTTTTCTGTTATACTATTTTTCTACATATAACAAAAGTTTAATATTCATTACCGTATTACCTACTTTCGCTCGATACATCAAAAGTTTGAGTTAATTGTTATAGTAGCGATGAAAAGCATATAACATTATAATATCTTTTAGAAGTGTGTGAATGACTTTTATGATATTATCTCTGCGAAATTTCCCAGTTCCGGCAGTTCCGGTTTTGAGGTTCTCACTTTCATAAGCGAGTTTAAAGGTTAGGTCAATGTGATGTAATTATTATCACAACATATTTTACAAATGAACATTGGTTTTAAGAAATATATCGTGGTCTAGAGAATTGAACCTAAATACAAAACTAATTCATATTATGAAGACACCTAATATCAGTTAAAATATATAATATACTTATATAACGATTTAGAATTGCCTTATATAACTTTATGTACAATATATTCTACTAAGGGTAGAAAGAACGATCAGTTAGAACTTTAGTGCTGACAATTCCTCGTCATCGAAAGAAAATACTTAAAATTTTCACTTTTTAATTTATGGACGTATCTTACCGTGAGTTTCGGTTGAAAGAATTTATAACTAGATTTATCTCGTCTTATATCTTTTAATTATTCATTTAATACTAATTAATATATAGAATAATAAAATAAAAAAATGCTCTTTTTTTTCTTATGGTCTTTTTTATTTTTCAGCTAGGATAGATGTTTAAGATAGGATAGCTGTAGAATATCGTCTTTGGAATTCTCTTCCCAATGACGTCAATAAATCACGCACAAAGCTCATATTCAAAAAAAAAGTTTATATTCATTTTTCTAAGAAACTTTTATATTACATTTTAATCGGTATATATATATTTTTGAAATTATATGTCTATGATATCTGTATTTATTTTGTGTATGTATCTTTCAAATTAGTTATATGTATATATGTATATATGTATATATGTTGTTTTATTGTACCGCTTTTAAGTCTCTGTACATCCCTAAGGCTGACTATTAGAGAATGCTATTTAGCATTAAGTCCGCCAATTGTAACAGATTTTGTTGAAACAATAAAGAATAAATAAATAAAGAATATTTAAACAAATAACATTTTATTTTACATACAATAAATTATAGTACACACATCTTATTACGTTCTGACTAGTTCTACTACTAAGTCTACAAAATTGTACCAAATACTGTATTCTTCAAGGTTTCCATTAGCAACTCTAAATTAAGAGTTGAATGCCCTCACCCCTTAAATGCCAGTATAAGTACACTAAAGCTTGGTAATCTAAGCTGAAGCCTCTTCATATTTATGTATTTTTATAAAGCAAACATTTCAAGGCCGTTATAAATTAACAAATCACTTTTTATTTCATGATGCATTCTGAACTCGATGATGTTTTAAGGTCATTAATTTGTATCGTTACATCAGTGGTTGCAAAACTCGATAAGACTTCTTACAAAAATATTCTAAAATAATTCATTTGGGTTCATTATAATTTAGAGATGTTACTAACATGACAAAGTAAAAGATATTGTTTCATTAAATTAATAAAACATTATGAGTAGTTCAGAAGAAGCAGAAGTTAAAATAAATATTTGGTAAATAAATAAAAAAATAAAGTAAATAAATAAATTAAATATACTTCTATAATATTTATTCCATTATAATGTTTATATACTGTTTAAATTAAAAAAAATATGTAAATACAAATCACACAATATAATCATATTAAAATGTAAACGGAATCCTAATTATATCGCTCAGAACTAATTTCGTCAATAATTTTGAAACGTGTATGTAAATGTAATAATTGCAAGACGTTTTGACTTATGTTTTTTTAATGTGTTCTACCCTTATTTTAATTTCAAACATTGAACTCTCAACTAGTATAGAACGTTGAACACTCTAAAATAGTATTTAATAATAAAATACTTTCTGGAGTTTTATTTATTTCGTTACATAAAAACAAGTATTTTTTATAGTAAGCGTCACTATAAATGCAACATATCGCAAATGTTCTCTCAAAGAATGTCCAAGAAAATAACATGTAATTCAAAGTTTTCCAACTGGACCTTCTCTCATCTATGATCCGGGCTGTAATGACATTTATCAGCGAGAAGAAAGGCGGGCTAGAACATCACTTGGCTTCTTGCGATGCTGACTTCTCCCGTTATCTAATATTAGTGTATCTATCTATGCCATATAATTTATATTCAGCTTATAAAACATTGTAGACTTGAAAGCTAAGGTCAGGGAAATATTTACTTATACAAACTGTATAATAACCTAAGTTAGAGTAAAAAGTAAGATATCTGTAGCTTAACATATATATATCTTTTCCGGTTTCAAAGAATATAAGATATATTCTAAGTTATATATTGTTGACAGTTATAAATACTTTCTTAAAATAAAGCAAAAAAAAAAACAATATTTAATATTAATAAATTATCTTTAATTTCAATTAATTGCAAACCATTTATTTATTAAATAAAATAGCTAAGCAGTTACCTAAGTCAACTCATTAATTATTTTACCTAATAATCGTAATAGACTTACGAAGTACATTTGCATGCGAAAGCAATAGGAAGAACTGATGAGTGCGTAAAACGCAAAAGCAATGCTTGTTTTGCAATCTCTGATTTTGTATTGATGTAACCGCCTAGATTTGAAGTAAGATTGGTATTTCGTTGGAGCTGTTATGTCTGTTTAGAATTAATGTATAATAATAATTATGTAATTCCTCATTTTGCTTGTAGGATTAGGATTTAAGCCTGAGTGCTCTGGGTCTTAGCAAACGTCGACTCTGATGTCGTGTCGACACTGGTCTTTAATTAATTATTTCATATGTAATCTTAGTGTTTATATAATATCTAAGATGTTTTGACAAATATTCTTAAAAATAAATCTAACATAAGCAATTAATATTGCTTGTGTTCTATAATTGAGACTAATCACTAAAAACAAATTAGTATAAAAAATATTAACTATATTTTAAGAGACATTTTTTTACATAACATAAACAAGTATATAAACAGAGATAAATTTATAAAGCGTCAATTTAAATATTGGAAGGAATTTCATTTTTATTGTCAACGATTTTAATCTAATCTTCGTTAACTATTTTTAACTAGCTGTTGTCCGTGTCTCCGTCTACATAGACTGCAAAAATTGTATTTATATGGCTAGGTACATAATTAGTAACAACGTACATAAACATATTTAGAAAACGTAACGCTCATTTTAAAGCAATCGAGTAACAAGAAGGATTTTCACAAATACTTATGTAAAATTTTGTACCAAACAATTAAAACCAGGAACTTCCATGACAATAACGTAATCGCGTTAAAATCTATGTTATGTCACAGACAAAACCACGTGTTAAAGTTAGTATTTCTATAGCCTATGTGTTATTCCAGTACATAAACTACAACATTGCCAAGTTTAATCAAGATCCGATAAGTATTTTTGGCGTGATTGTGTAACAAACATTCATCCATTCAAACATCCAAAGTTTCGCATTTAGAATATTAGTTTAGATTATGGAAGCAATAATACTTTTTCTTCTTCTTAGCTTTAGTCCCAGCTCAGGACGGGGTCCGCTTTCCTTATACCCCTTCTATTTCACTCTGTCCTGGACAACTTTTTCAGCGAGCTTAGAAGTGTCCATGTCTTTCTTAACGCAACACATCTACAGCAGTTTGTCCTTTCTCTTTGCCGTTTGCCTGATTGATTAAGATTTAGTGTCATATTGCAATGTACACAGGGTTTATATAAAATTCAGTGCTGTATGTTGTTATTTAGATTCTAATATGTAAAAAAAAATACCATCAAAGCAATAATGCATTAAATAAAAACTGAACTTTATCTATTTTGGATTAGAAACTAAGTTGATCATTTGTAATTCATTCCAGCGCCATACTTGTATATAATAATAATATTTTGTAAATAAATAAAACTATAAATAGCAGCTCTTAGCATTTCAACGATAACTAAAGAATCCATAGTTTGTCGTAACACAAAGGCCTACGGTCCATGAAATCGGACCATCATATGACATTTCCTGCAGCTGCCTGCGATTTGCTTGTGACATCTTGTTTACCGCTGTGTGGACATAATTTTTGTTATAATCAAATCATTTATAGATCTGCAAGCTTAAAATATTATTACACTTATAGTTTGAGAGCCGAAGGTCATACATCCTGTTACGAATCTTGAATATTTCGCAACGTTTTTTTAATATGTAACTGGTTCAAACCGTTATCATTAGCGTTATTTCAAAATCTAAAAGATTTTAAATGCTTTACTAGAGACTATTTAAAATTAAAATTCATAATTTTTAAAAAAAGATAAATTTTATAATTTATTAGCAATATTGCATTGATTAGCAATATTTATTATGATTTAAGAAAAAATAAACTTTTTTTTAAAATTCGTTGAAATAGGCATAGATTATAATTTTAAATGACAATGCAAATTAGAACTAGTCGTGCGGTACACTAAAGACTGATAGAGCAGGTTGCATATATGCAATTGGCATCAACATCATAGTGAAAACTGTTTTATTTTGATGAGTGCTATGACAGGAATCGATCCCGCAACCCCTGTAAACCATGGCTAACAACATCCTCCAGACATATTACCTCAAACTCATTCTAAAAAAAAAATTGGCAGAAAAACTACTTAACAATAATAATAACAAAAAATAATATAACATTTTTCAACAGGTTAGACAGTTTTAAGACCGACTACGTAAAATGTTTTTTTTCTTGAATTTAGGGTATGCTCATGGGCTCTATGTTGCTTCTTATAACACCAATGTAGCGCTCGCAATTATAAAACACAAATGTAAAATTTCTTCATAATAGGATTAAAAATGCAATCTCTATGCGAATACACTTGTACCCATATATGTACACAAACAAATTATAAAAACTTTTTCTCCCAATTTGGAAACAACTGCCTTCACTCGCTACGCTTCGTCAGTCATTTTTATAAAGCTGTTTGATTTATTTAAATTTCATTTTGTAATGAATGCTTGGCCTGGGGGTATCGTTAAAGTTTACCGCCTTTATTGTAGATTAAAAAGAATGTTTGCGAGTTGAAAAGCGAAGTTCCGTTTAATACAACTGCTAATAAATTTAATTGTAAAACTATATATCCATATTCCACACTTGCAGAGATTTTGATAATGTGGAATAAGTTGACATTTTTTATGAAAACTAGATGTACTAGAAAACTGTTTCTGATGCGCTCCGTCTCTCAGGTAAGCTATTTTTAAAATTATTGCTTTTAACCCCTGACTAAAAACAGGAGTGTTATAAGTTTGACCTGTCGATCTGTGTATCTGTGTCTGTCTGTCTGTGGCAATGTAGCGGTCAAACGTTTAGCCGGATTTGAAGTCATTTTTTTTTTAGTAGGTAGCTATGTTTATCGAGATGGTTCTTAGCTATGATTGTTCGAAATAGAAACAGAGGTCTCCTAGATATTAAGGGTTTATATGTGAAAAGTTCTTATGCGTTAATTAGCTCTTCCCAGCGGCATCGCCCGCGATATATACGAAGAAGAGCCTTGTTATGTAGGCCATAAGGTTTTTAAACTTATTTACTAAGGTAAAGTTCTTTATTAGGGATAGCTGTTGCCCTCGATTGCGTCCGCGTAGACTGTAAAAATTATATTTATATGACTTATGATCATAGTCGTAAAGAGTGACGGGCAACAGCTAGTGATAATATAAATCCCTTCATCATAGTTTTATTAGTGAGTGTAAATCATTTTAACTCTAAATGTTTATATTTATTAATATTCGTATATACTGTTCAGACTTGTTTCAGTAATACACAGTAGGTATTACCGAAACAAGTCTTAATGACACTTAGCACTTCAATGTTTAATATCCAACCATTTGTAATAGAATGGGCGAGAGCAGCCCTTACAACTGGTTTTATAATATTTTAACACGATAATATTAAGGTGAGGGTAATTTACAATTTCATAACCAACTTACAGATGATATTATTTATACCTTATAATAAGTTCTAATAATTAATAAAAGATTAAACATTATATTAAAATATTCTATGCTTCTAATTCTTAAAACATTTAACAGTAAATACGAAATAAAATTCCATAATTATTTGTGTAGGTGGCGCTACTGTTGAAACTTATGAACTAAAACATGTAAATTCCAATGTATTTACCATTTAAATTATTATAAATAAATATGGCAAACAATACCTATATGAAAAAGTCTTGAATCATGTTACTTAATACATTTATAATTTATTTAATCGTCGAAATTTTCACGCGGAATCTTATTTTTTCTCGTATTAAATATAACCTATGTTCATCAGAGGGATAATGTAGGATTCTAAAAATAAAATATTTTATTAAATCAGTCCAGTAGTTTGGTAGCCCATTCAATTAAATCAAACAAACAATAAAATCTTTCCTCTTTATAATATTAGTGATAATGATGATGATGATGATGATGATTATAAAATATAGCCTATGTTTATAAGGGATAATGTAGGATTCTAATGCTAAAAGATTTTTTAAAATCGGTCTCATAGTTTTGGAGCCTATTCAATTCAAACAAACAAACGAATCTTTCCTCTTTCTAATATTAGGATAGATTAATAGAAATATTTAAACAACTGAAAATTTGTGTGTTCTATAAATTCGCTTAGTAAGAAACCAGTAACATAACTTTAATAAGCAGAAAAAAAAAACAAAATTTAATAAACCCCCGATACAAAAAGACCTTTAAAAAGAATAAAACTAATATTAATATGTACTTATTGAAGTCATTGCGTCCTTTTAATAAAGGATTAAATTAAAATGCAAGTAAGTTAAAAAAGGAAAATAAAAAAAATAACGATATCGAATCATATAGTCTAAGTTAACATCATAAATACACACCATTGTCAACGTACGTACAACGGTCCCCCGACGCAACGACTTCAATAAGTACATAATAATATTATTTTTATTCTTTTTAGAGGTCTTTTTGTATCGGGAGTTTTTTTAATTTTTTATTAAATTTTTCTTATTTTTAATATTACATTTCATTTATCACAAAAGCATGTTAATGTTATATTTATTTACTTTTAAAACGTAACGTTTTTTTTTATCAGTGTAAGCTAGTTTGAGTATATGTAAAATTTGTTAATTTTAGTGTTAAGTTTTAAGTGTTATTTTTTTTTTGTTTTCCAAATAAATAAATAATAGAAAATTCAGATGATATTAGTTTCTAAAATTAAATAACACTGTATTATAATATAAACCATGTTTTTAGGGTTCCCTACACGAAGGGTAAAAACAGGACCCTATCAAGATTTCCCTGTCTATCTGTCTATCTGTCTGTCAGTCGCCAGGCTGTATCTTATAAATCATGATAGTTAGACAGCTGGCAGCTATGATGTTTTCCTGTTGCTGCTATAACAGCAAATACTAGAAACAAAATAAAATAAATATTTAAGAAAGGCTCTCACACAATCAATGTTATTAATAACGGGAACAAGCAGACATTTAAAATGTTTACAAAGTATTTAGTTATTTAAAATAATGAAATCAAAATAAAATAACTATTTAATCCCATACTACAAACGTGATGATTTTGCCGTTTTTTTAATGTAATGGTCGGAATCCTTCGTGGGCGAGTTCGACTCGCACTTGGCATGTTTTTTTATTTACAAGCAATTTCAAAGCGTCAATGACTTGCGCCTCCCTTCAACATAATTACTTTCTGATGGAGGTTTCTAATGACCTCTATACAGGTTGTAGGTGTTCATTCATAGCATGTGGATAATTTAACCGAAAGCAATATATTCCGTGTGTAAAATTTCTTATTTATACAAAAAATACACTACATAACGTGACGAAATTCTAGTCATGAAAATTGTTGATACAGACACGTCAACTGTAGCGATTTCATTTTTTTTTAGTTTATACTAGTAATAGATAGCGACTTCGTCTTCTCCCATAAACCATTCGATTATATTAATTAGCCATTTAACACCTGACTAATATAATATATATGCGATTTTTTGGATGTTTTGTATGGATGTTTGTTACCCAATCACGCCAAAACTCCGTTTGGTTTAGTTTTGATGAAACTTAGAATTATTGTAGCTTATGTATGTATGTATGTATGTATGTATGTATGTATGTAATAACACAAAGGCTATAGAAATATTAACTTTTGCACGTGGTTTTGTCTGTGATGTTTGTTACTCCATCAAGCGAAAACTACTAAACGGATTTTGATGAAAATTAGCAATATTGTAGCTTATTTACCTAAATTATACAGAGGCTATAGAAGTACTAAATTTTGCACGTGGTTTTGTCGGTGATATCTGTGACTCAATCACGCCAAAGCTATTGAACGGATTTTGATGAAACTTTGCAATATTATAGCTTTTATACCAGAATAAAACATAGGTATAGAAATTCTAACTTTTGCACAAGGTTTTGCCTGTGACATAACATAGGTTGTAGCGCGATTACGTAATTGGCACGGGAGATCCTGTTTTTAATCATTTGGTTCACTGCATTTTACATAAGTATTTGTGAAAATTCTTCTTATCGCCCGACGTCTTTAGAAGGAGTGTTATGTTATTCATATATACGTATGTTAATATAAATATAGCCAATTATGCTATTTCTGTGTTCCCTGCTACAATCTAACTGGATTAAAGGGATTGACGGTTGAGGTATCGGTAGATACTTCCAAAATAATAGAAAGTAATATTTTTATGGCTTATGTTCCCAGCCATAAATATATATTTTTTATAATGTACAGGGACAAAGTCACGGGCAACAGCTAATATTTAATTATTTATAAACATGTGTACATTTAAGATTTTACTGTCATTTACGAACCATTTCTTCTGTTGTCCGAGGAAAAATTTAAATATTTTTTGAATAAAAGGAAATTAGTTTTGTATGTGTGTGTATTATATTTTATTCCACATGGTTTTAAATCAAATTAAAGAATTTTCTGGAGTCAAAAGCAGTTGGTTGTTATTTAATCTATTTATGGCAGTTATTATATATATCTTATTTGTTGACCAGACAATAAGCTACAACAATTGAATTGATTTTCAACAGCTTACAGCATTGTTGTTTTTGTATTTAAGCTCGTGATCCATTAAGACTCTTACATATGAGAGTATACAAACAATATATTCTCATATATAAAATTGTTCTTATTAAAAATATTTAAGTCTTGTTTTTATACATATGTATGTACCCGGCTGTAATCACGTCTATTAGGTCTATTATAATTATATCCACTGACATATCCTTTTGGGGTCCTTACTCATGAATTCGAAGGATGATTGAATCCCAGTGACATATTAATTTCAATTTCGATATAACTACAAGATTAATATGTATATAATATATATATACCTAAATTTATATAAATATAGAATGTAAAAAACCGATACGGACAGGGATTCGAACCCGCGACTACTGGGAAACCGTCCCGTCGCTCTACCAACTGAGCTACCGTATCGCTGTCCGTCTCGGTGAATTAAGCATTCTATATGTGATCGTCTTTATCGCGACGGTGGTGACATCTATTAGGTTTCTTTCGAAAATCCTAACCAATGTTTCTAACTTTGCAGTATAGATAAACATTGAAAAGATGCCACTACCGAAATCAATTTTTGAAAATATCTTTAAACATGTATAGCCATGTTACGGTATAATACGGTAGCTCAGTTGGTAGAGCGACGGGACGGTTTCCCAGTAGTCGCGGGTTCGAATCCCTGTCCGTATCGGTTTTTTACATTCTATATTTATATAAATTTAAATAAGCTTAACATGGCTATACATGTTTAAAGATATTTTCAAAAATATATATACCTATATATAAGAATAAATCGTTTTTATAACGCATGCGGAACATCTCCGTCATGGAACATTACTACAATTCCAAAGATAACACAAACATTGCACCACTTCAAACAAATTTGAGTCAATTTGTCAAGCTTTCCATCTTAATGCAGTGATATTCAATACAGAACAGCTTAAGAGATGTAATGGTGATATCTAATGTAACAATGGACACACCTTTATTCATATAATGAAACAGACAAATACGTTATCTCAGAGGTATACGCAAATATCCGAAGTTCCTCAATAATTTTATGGCAATTCTAATCTGTAACGTGTTATCAGCATTTCCCGGAAAGGCCGGTTTTTGAATCCAGTATTTCTTAACAGCTCCGAGCGTAACTTCCCGTCATCAGGACGTAGACGAGATTTGAAACAAGATTGTTAAATGAAAGTGAAGGTGACTATTAAAGACTTGTTTACACCTTTTTATTTACCTATGAAATAAATATATATTTTTTATTTTTCTGGAGGTATAACGCTGATAATCCATATGATGGTAAGTGGTTACGGTTACTCTAAACTGTCAAAATAAGAATCTAGAAAAGGTGATTTTGTAAAGTATAAGTAAGTAGTAGTCCCTAACGAAAGCATATTTTTTAGCCACACTTATGTTCGACAGAAGAGAAAAAAACACATCGTTTTTATTTGTATAATATATTAAATAACTAGACACGTTTTAAATAGGTACACGGGCTTTTTCTTTTTATTGCTGGACACTTTTAGTTATAGACTAAAGTTATTGGTAAAAGTTTGTTTTTTAACAAATTATTTAAAAAAAAATATTACCACAGACAAAAGTGTTCGAAAAAATAGGGTACTTGACAACTGTTTTGCTTTAGTACAGCATAACTTTTATTTATATAATATAGTATGTTATATATAACTTAAAATAATAAAAATAACAACTTAATATCTTCGTCAGTGTCCCTTGTATAGGATGAAATATATATAGGGTCATTTCGCCTGTTTGCGTCCATCGCCAGTTTGCGTCCATTCGACGGCTATCCTTTCATTAAATACTCGAAAATAAGTTCATGAACTTTCTAACAAAACCAAATGTAATTTCTGCCAATACCTCAATATATAGGAGATACACAGTCATAGACAAAATTTCCTTGAGCGCAATACTTCCCTTTAAAAAAAAAATTATCTGAGCCACGGGACAAAAGACTGCGAATGTCTTAAATGTTAGTAAAAAAATAGTGAGCAGCAACACCACTCACGGTTAGTTTTACATTGTTTTATGTGAAGTTAAGGATACATAGATGTTTCTAGGCCTTAATAATAAAGAAAGGAAGAACATAATTATGAATTTACTTAAGTTTTTTTATTGTTGACAGTTAAAATAAGGTGGACGCAAACTACTACATACAAATTTAAAAAATTCCACTTTGCGTCCGCAGTGGACGCGAATTTTATGACCTATTATTTAGGACAGACCAGATTGCGCCACCTTTGTTTTCTTGTTATCTATTTATAAAGGTAATTAAAAATGTATAGCTTATTTAAATTTAATAAAATTGAATATACCTACGATCAATAATATCTTAATGTAATTATAATAAAAAAAATTTACGTAATTTATTAACGGCTCCTGATTGAACAAATTAGAAATTGTGAAATCACAGTGTATCAAGGTGCAACTCTGAAACTCATGACATGGATAAAAATGATTTTGCCTATACACCTTTTTGGCAGTTACCTGTAGTTTAGTTCAATAGTGTCTTCAGATGAAGTTCTTTTTTACCACTAGAAGATATGGCAACTTATACTACACCAAGTCTTGAGAAAACTAAGCAACAAATATCAGAACCCCCTCCGACTGCTTTTATTCATTCAGCATCAACTGTATCACCATCTATTTCACCTATAGAAAAGCCTCCTAGTTTACAATCATCTTCATTATTTATTCAAGGCATTTCACATTCAGAAACCTTTGATCCATTTAACATAGCAAGAAAAATTTATCAAAGAACTCCAGCGGCCATATCTTCGTCTGCATCGAGAAAGTATTATGAACATAAAGAGCAGATGGAGAAAAAAAAACAAAGCAGTGAGAAAAATAAATTAAGAACGAATAGAGAAAAAAAACTTCAAGGAACTGCTCCAAAACGTAGGAAAAAGACACTTCCTGTTAAAGTCACAGTAGATACTGATACTCTGAAAAGAAAATTTGAAAAAGTGGGCTGAATGTAATGACATACTTATATCAGATGTATATGAAGACGGCGAAGAAAACATTGGCTGTGACAAATATATAAGATGATAAATTTGTTATTAAAAATATTTTAAAATTTAATTAGTTAAATATTTAGATATAAAATAATAAATTGTTAAAATCTAATCTTTCTGAATAATAATTAATAAAAATCTCCCCTACATTCTATATATAAGTTGGTGGACGCAAATTAGATTTTATGGACGCAAACTGGGTAAATCGTCCAAATCTGATATTTATCACTTTTATACTTAAATCGTTATATCTTTCGACAAAAACTTTAAATGAATATAAAAAAGACTATATCATTAACACTGTACATAAGTTTTTATTCAAAACTAGTGCTAAATCATTTTTATTTTCTCTTTCAAAGTCAGCAACTCCACTAAATGGACGCAAACAGGCGAAATGACCCTATACGTTCACCGCTTTGTTTGAAAATATGAACTAAAACGTCTGAAGACTTTAAATTGGTATTTTTTTCATTTTGATTATTTTATTAAGTAATTGCTACAAATAAATGCTAATTCTTTGCGTGCAAAAATACTTAACAAAATAATTTGTGTCAATACTTTCACCGTGGTAATAACACAATATTTGTCTATTCTATTGTATTCCTGAAGTCGTCCGTTCTTTAAATAAAAGACAATTACCTAAAAGTATTAGTTTTAGAAGAGAATGTCTGAGAAAAGAACAGTAGCCTTTTATCTCGTTAACACCAACGATTATACGACATTATGTTCAATCTTTACCTTACATTTTAAAATTGTCAAAAATACTTCTTACCATACTAGCATAAGGTTCAAATGAATTGTAACGTAACAAAAAATGCACTAATGTCTGTAATTTGGCTTCCTATCGACACAAAAAGAGTGTAAAATGGTCAGGACCGGTTATTACGTGACCGGGTCGTTCATTATGACACTTACTTTCACTCTAAGTGGTTTGAGGATTTGCTTCACATTACGATATATAAAGGAAACGTCGAACTACAATGTAAATAAATCTTCTGAGAAAACTCTTTTCCTTATCATTATGTTATTATTAGTTAAATTAATACCGAAACTAATATTTAAATTATTATAAAAAGTCCTTTAAACCATAATTTAATCTAGAACTGACTCGATGTCAAGGTATTATTTCATTTTACGTTAAATTTAGTGATGTACCTACCTACCTTTACGGTAAAGTGAGATTGCGCATAACAACTCTTTTAATCAAAACCTAATAGTAATACAATAAACCAATCATTCTCTAACCAATTTAGTTTTAGATTAAAAATTTATTCGCTTGAATGGAGTTTAAGTTAAACTTAAACGAAAATTAATGGAACGATATTTATTGGTTAGTTTACGTAAGTAGGCAGAGGCAGGTACTTTTGAATTGTCCTAGGCCCCCTAACAGTACCTAAGTGGCAAGCGGGACCTCATGCTTTAATCGTCGCCCTTACTGACCTACGTCATTAATATTTAACGATAAGGGCAAAATACTATAATTGCAATTAATTTTAATAGTCTTATCTTCATTAAAATATAAATTGCAGTGTTATAAACAGTTTTATAGATTATTTTCTACCTAACTTTTACGTCTTCCTTCATTGCCTAATTTTGTTTTAAGAAGTATTATTATTGATTATATCAGAAAATATTAATTACAATATTGATTTTTAAAAACATTTTTTATTGTATTGTAGCATTTACTTACATTGTAGTTTATAGAATATATTTTTGTGATATCGTTCTTAAGATTATGCAATTATGTCAATGTCTTTTAGGTATATACTGGGCCCTTATTCTCTATAAGCAAATAGTCGCGTTACGTACCGCGTTACGATAAATTCGTGAAATCTTCATGGGATCGTATTGTCTATGCTATTGTCAAATCTAAATACATGTTGTCGTGCGTTATATGCTTGTTTTTAAATGTCAAAATAACATGTTGTGAAATCGCGCGTTTACAAAAAACGTGGTAAGTGTTGGCACGATTCTATAAAAATAAATATATCGGTATTTAATTTTAAAAAGTATTATAAAGTTAAAAAATAACTTATATTCTTTATAATAATTATAATTTACATTCTTTACAATTTTTTTTAATTTAATAGTTACGAGCATTACCAAAACATGTATGATGGTTCTTTTGTAGCTTTATCGATATGTAATGTATTAAAACGATCATTTAAAATGCCATTGAAAAAAGAGTTTATTTATTACCTAACTATAAATTGCAATTAAAAATACAATAAACAAGACAAAACACTCAAAACTTGTTACTTAAATTTTTTTCCTATTTTCGTTCTAAAACTAATCGGTAATTTTGAAAAATTTTAAGATTATTTTTTGGTTTCAAACCTACAAAAATTCATAAACATTATAAAATAAGAGTTACGGTAGCTTAAAAATAAATTTAAGGTAACGCTTTATTTAAAATAAACCTACTAAAAACACACATTAAAAACAAATAATAAAAATCTTTTTAAAACCGGTACCTTCGAATAAAAACCGATGTTAGATTCATTGATGTACCCGTAATGTGAAACCAAAAACTGCACATAGATAACTCACCGTGTGGCGTGCAAAATACAATTTGTCAACTCCATATCGTGGCGCGTTAAAGTTTAGAACGCGTTATGATGTATATTAATTGACATAAATACTTGTAATGTTATCAAATATCAACGTTATGTCATTGTAAAGTCTACCACATTTCTTTCTCAGACAAATATCCTAAAATAAATAAATAAATAATAAAGAATAAAGTTTCAGATAGAATTTACATTGAGATTTTTAAATTATTTAGTGTAATAATTGTTGCATTACAAAGTCGGTGTTGAAGAAAACTAGAAGACCATTTATACGTCATAGACAAGAATTTGAGAAACATTTTTTAAAGTTACAAGTTTTGAGTGTTTTGTGTTATTGATTGTGTTTACAATTATGTTTTAAATTCATAATAAATAAAATCTCTCTTTAAGAGGTATTTTAAATTATCCCTATAACATAGAACATAAATATCAAATAACGAAGAAACAATGACAGAGCTTTGGTAGTAGTCGCATTTATTACAATAAACATTTATAAAAAATATAGTTTATAATTATTATAAATAATGTACGTTATTTCTTAATTTTAATAATTCTTTGTTAAATTGAATAATTAATAAATTGATTTTAATAGAAAAGTACCAAAACGTACTCACGTTATTATAAACGCGCAAGCTCAAAGCACGTTAATTTTGACTTTTCAAAACAAGCCCATAACACATGACAACGTGTTTAATTATTTGACATTGGCATAGTGAACCGCGATTCCACGATTTTATCGTAACGCGGTGCGTAACTGGTCATAGCGAATATGTTATTGCATACAATTTTTAATTTCACATCTAGCCGCGTTTATGTATCGCGTTTAGGTTTACAGCGCGTTGTGACGTCACGCGTTATTCGTAAGAAATCTCGTGTATCATACAGAATAAGGGCCCTGAAACATATTAAAAAAACGTGTTTATTACTATGACATCTTCTTTATAATTACATTTGTAGATCCGTTATTGACAGTATTTATATATAAATAAATTGATATGTATTATGTCACTAGATGTTTCAACAAAAATATGTTACATTTTGTATATTTTAGTTTTGGAGCCAAGGATATAGATGAAATATGAATCTATAATTTTTTAAAAGCGATGTGATGTGTTATACATTTACGTAAGTTATAAAAAAGATAGTAAATAGATTTTACGATGGGGTTTGAATCATTTGTCAATCATGATATGTACCTCTTATGTTATCGAATCGATTATCTGAAATAAAAAAGGTACATAATATTCAAACATGCGTTAAGATAAATTTTATCATTATAAACAGAATGAATAACATTCGTTATATTAAAACGTTGTTTCATTCCCTATTATTATTTTTTTTTAATAAAATTAACAACAATAAAAGTAACAACACTTTAATAGCTATACATATAATAAATCAATCATATAACAGATCGATTTCTGTACATGGAAAATATTAAAAAAAAACAAGGTGGGGGGAGGAGGGAGGGGCTTTATAAGATCAAGAGAACCCAAAACAATAGATTTTCATTTTGTCTGTTTGTCTGTATGTTAGTGCACGCTAATCTCAGAAATGGCTGAACCAATTTGGATGCAGTTTTCAGGACAATATATGTGACAGTCTTTACTTAACATTTAGTTTTTATTTAATTTAATTCGGTTAAGAAATAAAAAGTTATATTAATTTATGTCAATCAATCAATCATCATGTCAATAAAAAGATGTAGTTATGTTTTTAAAGTGTACAAGAAATTTATCTATATCTATACATATAATAAGATTGTCACTGATCCATTCACGTACATGGAATTAAAAAAAAAACATCATAGGGAAGCTTTATAAGAGCAAGAGAACCCAAATCAATGGTTTTTCAGTTTTTCTGTTTGTCTGTATGTCTGTATGTCTGTATGCTTGTGCACGCTAATCTCAGAAACAGCTTATCCAATTGGATTGCGGTTTTCAGGAATATATTATCACAGTCTTCATTTAACATTTAGTGTTTATTTTATCGGTTTATTTATTTAGGTGTATAATCGGTTAAGAAATAAAAAAGTTATGACAATTTATGTCAATAACGTAATAGGTACCATGAAAATCTTATTCTATACCTGTAATAAATCTTTAGAGGAGTAGTCTTTGTACATTGAAAATGTTTAAAAAAATATACCAGGATGTTAAGTAATAACTAACTGAATCCATTTTCAGCATTTTTAAAATCTTTGTCTGTTTATCTGTTTGTCTTTTAGTTGTGTACACAACACGAAAAAAAATATTTTCAAAAATTCATTCAGCATATAATCTTTATATAAGCAAGAGAACCCAAAACAATGTTTTTTTCATTTTGTCTGTTCGTCTGAATGTCTGTATGTTTGTGCACGCTAATCTCAGATTAGTCGATTGGATTGGATTAGTCGATTTGGATGCTGTTTTCTGGAATATATAGTTATGGGATTCACTTCATATTTTGTTTTTTTTTATTATGTATGATTAGATCTTTAAAACTACGAAACGAATTTTGATGCAGTTTTTTTTTAATATATAGAGTGATGCAAGAGGAAGATTTATATGTATAATAACATGCTTAATATATCAGAGAATCACTGATAATTTCAAGATTTCTAATGCGAAGTCAAAAACAAACACATTGTTTTGCGCTTACAATGTAAACGCTGGCTGAACTCTACGATATACCTAGATCAAAATAATGTACTAAGTATTGTATACCTTAAAAAGTTCTACAAGAAAATCCGCGATGCTATATGTTTATCTCTTAGAGATAACCCACAATAACAAATTTTTATCCTTTACTTTTTACGAAAAATTATAGGTTATTTACGGAGCGATTTTAAGAAATACAGCTTTAATCCTTATCTAATTAAGTAACTTAAATACATTTTAAATTTCATATGGAACAACATAGTATTTTACAGCATGTAATTTAAATAAATATTCTCGAAGATTTTTGAAAATATCTTTAAACATATATAACCATGTTAAGCTTATTTAAATTTATATAAATATAGAATGTAAAAAACCGACACGGGCAGGGATTCGAACCCGTGACTACTGGGACGGGACGGTTTCCCAATAGTCGCTGGTTCGAATCCCTGCCCGTGTCGGTTTTTTACATTCTATATTCATATAAATTTTCGAAGATATTACAGATTTAAAATATAGGGTCTTCGCGTTTGCGGCGGTACGGTCTACCGGCGCACTCTGGTATGGAACCGTGCAAACCGTCTTAAAAATGGCTGTTGTGAATGTTCAGTATTGAAAATTTTGTTAATGCATATAGCTAATTGAATGTTTATCATTTAAACATTCAATTAGCTATATGCATTATAGATTTTTTTAACAAAACTGGACCTGCAAGTTGATGGTGAAAATAACGTCGATTGTGTAGCTCAGAATTCTTTAAGTTTACATGGTAATATTTTGATTATGTCAATGAAAATCTATAAGTGTGATATATAATTATAATGCTTATTAAGTACCTACTCTGTTTAAGACGTATTTAAATGGACGTTTAAGTAAAAACAAGAGGGGTTAAAAAATAATTACAGCACCTAATATTGTAGGTACCTTATTAAAAACTTTAAATATACTTTTGACAATGAGCGATGTCTGCTGATGTCGTAATTTTGATTGTATCATTTAAAATAAGTCATATAGAAGCCAATACAAAAAAAAAGTGGGAACTGTTTTATTACGAATTTAAGGCGTGCGAAGCCGCGGGCAAAAGCTAGTACTTACAATAAAACTGTAAATGATCGCTGTCTGTACATAGAAAATATTTTCAAAAATTCATAATGTGCCGGGGCTTTATTTAAGCAAGAGAACCCAAAACAATGCCTTTTCATTTTGTCTGTTTTTCGATATGTCCGTAAATGTCTGTATGTTTGTCCACGCTAATCTTAGAAACGGATTAAACGATTTGAATTCAGTTTTCGGGAATATGTTGTCGTGGGCTTATTTTTTTCTTTTTTTTTTAACAATTGATTAACAAATAAAGAAGTTAATGATCTCTTATATACGTACCATTGCTTAAACAAGATTACGTACCAGAGATTAAACATTAAAAAATATACATTAACAAACTAGAAATACTCCTATAGGTACTCAAAAACTAATTGATTGAGTTTGATGAAACTTTGAAGGTTTATAGTTTTTTAATAAATTGGTACAACAAAGAGTACGTTTTATTGAAATCGAAATTTAAGCGTATGAATTCACAGGCAAGCTAGCATTATATAGACTAAATTGGGTTTCAGTATTATTTATTTTATACGCCACCTAGCATGTTTCCATAAAATCTTATGCTTAGCCTAACATCACCTTCTTTAATGTCCTCTTTAGTACTACGAGGGCATCATAGGTGGCGCTTTTATAAATTTAATTAATGTTTGTTAAAAGTATTACCTACTTTCCTATATCATTCTTTCTATTTCGTCAAAACATGTTTACTGTTATTCAAGTATTATAAATACGTAATTCTATTTTTATTTAAATAAATATAAATCTATTTTAACACGGTGGAGGAAACATGATTTAAATAATGATTAAACTGTTTTAGTTGTGAAAATGGGCTTAATAATATACTTATTATCCTTTGCGTGAAATAAAAATAGTAGAGGTTCTAAAAAATTTTTAAAAGTTTTATTTTAATTCTACATGGACAGAAAACCGTTTTTAAATCCTTAGGTTAAGCACGTGAATATACCTTCTTGTCATAAATATTGTACCAAAGAAAAAAAAAATTTTTAATTGAAAATAACATTTATTACTTTTACAGTGTGATAGTGATACACAAATATAAAACAATTTAAAATATAAAAAGCTTAATCAAAGCGATGTCCATTGGCTGCAAAACAGTCCTTTAAACGTTGAGGCCAGTTATCAATAGAAGCACGCGCTCTTTTCATGGGGAAATTCTTCACTGCCAATAGTATGGATTGTTTTAGGGACTCCAAATTATCATGGCGTTTAGAGCAAACTGTACTCTTTAAAACTGACCATAAATCATAATCCAGCGGATTAAGATCGGGACTAGACGACGGGCAGTCTTCAGCGTTAATGAAGTCCGAGACATTCGCTTCCAACGCAGACTGCGTGGTCCGTGCTTTATGACCTTTGCATAATGCAATCACAGCGATTTTGTTTTCTTTATCACCCCACTCCATTTTAATATCGCAAAATATTGAACAATGTTCGGCACCAAAATAAGAAAACACAATGAACAATAGTATAATTACAGATTCCAAATTCAAATGTAATGTTTTTATTTTAATTGTAACAGTATTTATGCCCTACTTAGTATTTAAGGCCATGAAAGAAAAAATAATTTTGGTAAGACTAAGCGATCAGGTAATCAAAAAGAAGTCCCAAATACCTAATTATGTACCTTTTTTAATAAATGGAAAATGCGCTTACACTCCAGTTCTTGGTAAAAGGTCGCCTTGACCCAAGGACGCTTGCAACATACCGGAAATTGTTCGGGAATAAGGGGTTTGAGTTTCCGGCTTTTATATTTAGAAGAAAAAAAGAACAATTACATAGTCAGCACAGGTATAAAAGTTTCTACCATACAACAGGTTGTAGCGATACTAAACAAGAAATAAGCTTATTTTCGGTTTAAAAAAAAACGTAGTTAACATACCTACACAATAGGGATTTCTAAGCAACTCGTTTAACCGTTTGTTTGTTATTAACTTTTATTATTATAAAACTTATAATTATATTATTGTTTATAAAATAATAGATAATAATTATTAAAGAGACATTAAAAAATTCTCCTATATATTCTGAAAATGACCGCAGTTATGCAAATATCAATTCAATTCGTGAATGGTAGTAACAAGCAGGTGATGATTGGGTAAATCGAGTGATAGCACGGACTAGCAATTGTGTGAATTTTTAGAACACATTCACCAAGTGTATGTAAGATTTGCCAAAAAAATCATCAACTGACATTTCAAAAGTAGCAAAAACTTTAACGATAGCAATTGTATTTTTTTTTTGACAGTTCGCTAACGTCATTTTTTTCAGTTATAAATTGTGATATCTGAATAAAGAAATTGGAAACTTACTTATGTTCTAGTAAGTATTATTTTTATATTTCCTGTATTTAGAAATCTAAATCGGATGTTTAACTGTAAGTGTAAGTGGTCATTGTAGTTGAAAGCAATCTCGTGTACGAAGGATTGAGAGAAACGCTATTAAGGGCGTGCGTACAAACTAAATGTTAGCTAAAAAAAGTTTGTTGAAAGGTTTCTATTACATTAGAAATATACTTTCAATAAAATTATTTTCTGTAATACTTTTTACACAAAAAAATTAAATAATAAAGAATGTACTCTTCTTACTCAATATTGTAGACTCTAACTGAACATATTTTTTTTAATAAAATATTTTATATTTTATTCTTTAGTTATAAATAATGTAAAATGCAGCATTTTTAACTAGTTATCAGCAGAAAAATATCGTTAATAATATATTTATTAGCGCTAATATACGTTTTTTTAAACGTTTTTTCATTATACCACCGCTTTACGTCTAATTGTTTTGTTCACTGACCTGTGACTTGCTTTTAAAACTTCTCATTACAATTTTACATTTGGTGATGTTGGACTGTTCTACAATGGTGTCTCCTCTGCTACTAATTGTAAGTAGATTTAGGTGAATAATAATAATTAAGATTTTTTTCATTTATTATTAATGAAAATGTGCTTCCAAAAGTTTTTCCAATTAAATAAAAAAAAATCTAATTGTATACCCAAATAAATTTACACACCTCTCAAAATGTAGATTTTACATGATTTTATTAAGAACATTTCTTAACCATGTTTAGTTGTATATGTTTTTTTTATCATTATAATATGACATCGTGAGAAATATTACAATCTTTTAAATTCCGTACCTAATCTTATTAATTACATATATTATAAATTTTATAAAAATATAAAAATATTAAAAAAAATTATTAACAAATTTATCATTTATTTATATATATTTTTATATGGTTATAGCAATACATCATTTTATAGGTACATGTTGTAAGGAATATCTATAATAATCGACTTAATAGGTAGAGCTTTGATGAAACAATTCTCGTTAATATTGCATATTATTGATTATCTTGAGCATTTTGATTACAGAATGTAATAAATCAGTTTGACCAAGTGATACATAATTGAGACACATGATTGATTCACCAAATATATAAATCACTATCTGTTTTAGGTGATTTATTTTATTGTTAAAGCAAATTCAGTCCATAACGTTTATCCCGACAATGGTTGGAGACCCATCTCAAACGAAAAAGTCAACGAATTACGAAGAAATTTCATTAAAACGCCTGAAAACGTACATTTTCCAACCCAGCGAAATTTTCCCAAATCTCCAGACAATTTATTAGAAAGAGGATACACTGTAACAATAATACCGCAACCAAACAAGGAGCCAGTCGATGAACATTCTACAAATGGTTCCGAAGTAAAGGAAAATATGAAACTATTACAATACTCTGAAGGTATGATGAGGAAATTAATATTTTATTTATATATATATTTTTTTTTAATTGTTATTAATTTAAGATTGTTTTGCTTTTCTCAAGCTATTGTTAAAAATGAAGCGCAATTTAATTTTATTGTTTATATCTAATATTGTATTGCTTAATATTTTAGATTATGAAAATTGGCCTAAACCTTCAATATCAAACACAAGATCAAAATTAAGGAAAGCAAAGAAAATTAGTGATCAAGAGGTAATAACATCATTAAATAATATTTTTACACCAGAAAATATTTTTAATAAGGAACAAAACAGAGATCTTGGTTATGAAGTTACGAAAGAAAACAGAACAAAACTATCAATACCCAGTCATATTTACGAAGTAAAGGAGAATACCGAAACAGATTTAATAGCTTCAGATCAATATCATAAAGAATATTTTTATGAACCTCCCAAACTAAAAACCTTCAAGAACAATAATCTAACTGGTAACCTGTTTAGTATCCTTGCAAATTACAATATCAGGACAAGCGATAAATTGCCAAATTATGCTCTATCTCTTAGGCAAAACAGTCGTAATTCCGATACCCATGATTATGTATACATGCAGATTCCTATAAAAATACCCCTGAGATACAATAACGGAAATCATTTTCCTCTTGACCCCTTACTTGCTGTGTTTCTGTCGAACTACGGTCATTACATACCTGGCCTTTACGGATTTCCAAGAGGTTTTAATAATCTATACGGAAATCTGGCGTATAATAATATTCACAACAACAAACCCTTTGGGGGTTATAAGATTTATTCCGATACAGACAGCTCACATTGATTATGTGTTTTTTTTTTAATAGTATTAATTAAGCTACCAAATTTTTTGTTTGTTTATTCTTTTACTTTTATTTTTACGTAAGAAAAAAAATTGGTAGCTTAAATAATAAAGTCATTTTTATTTATAAGCAAGTTACAAGCAGTTTTGGGGAGAGATTTTATTTGGGCTATAAATACGCTCTCATGTCCCTCCATGAAAAGTTGCTTTTGCATTGTAGTTCAGTGTAGAAATAAAAGTTTTTAAACCTTTTGTTGGCGAATTTGCGGGTTCGCGTTAACCAGTTCCGAGTTGTTTACGCTCGTTTTATGTAAAGGAAGAATGGTTTAATTTGACCCAAAGGAAAAATTTGTCTTTCACTATGTGAATCTTCACTTTTTACACTACTTTTACTATTTATGTATTTAGCTAATTACTTTTACTTCTAATACTTGAATTACTAATCTAAGTACAGTAATAATTACCTGTTATAAGAACATCATTTTAATTTTGATTATTTATTATGTAGTTTCTATAGTAACTGATATTGATTATATTTATATCAAAGTTATTAGATGTTTGATTGCTTATGGTTTTTGCACTTTAACTTTAACATAGTATCTATACTCTTTCAGGATTGTAAATATTTTTCAAGAAAAATCTTGTAATAAAAATGAAACAATCTTATAAAGTTATTTTTATCGACATCAAAATAAATGTATTGCACATTTATTCTACCGACAATAACATTCTTATTGAAGTTGAAAACAATTTATATATAAATCAGTTTTAATTAAAAATATAGATTAAATTAAACTGTATCTCGATAAACAAGAAAAGCAATAAAGCTCAGATAAAATGTGGGAAATAATGTGGGTCTAAGTTGGAAAATTATGCGATATTTAAAAAAAAAAATATACTTTCAATTAAGTGATTTCATAAGACCCTTATAATAATCTTTTATTTGAATGTTATTAAGTTATTCCTTATTATTGCACTTATATATTAAATACTCTACAGGCTTGTGACTTGAGGCCACATCGTCCAAACGAAGAGCTTATTGGTGCGGTCGGTGTGTAAACTTAAGATTTCCTTTTATTTCTGAACAGTTTTACAGTTTAATGAGTTCGACAAATTACCTTTGAAACTTTTGTATCGCTCTACATTTTACTTACCTACGAGTTTCTAAAGTAGTTTTTACCGGAAGACAGCAGTTCAAATGATTGAAGATGACTTTTTAAAATGTATCACACTATTGCCTTTCCACGAGTAATGGGAAATATAACTATCATCACATATTTTTTTTTTCTAACAACAATCTCCTAATATTTTCAACAAGAAAATTTAAAACACGAGGTATATGTCCACTTTATGTAAATATGTAGTTATCCGTGACAATGTAACACTACCTCAATGTTGCTTGTGTGGTTTTGCCGAAATTTAACAGGTGCTATCGAACAGGGACTGAACAATGACACTTAACGTTCTGGCTTGGGACAGTGTAAAGTATATTGCACGTACGTGTGATGTTACACATGTACAACCATACTGTAAGTACATAAACGATAAAGCTTAACAAAACATTTAAGTTTACTTATTTTATATATCTTAAATCGGATATTTAATTGTTACAAATTAAATGTAAAGTATATTAAAATGACAGTACTTAAATTAAAAATGTAAAATAAATTACTTTTACAATGAAGTCAAATGTAAATTAAATAGCCAAGAATATCGGGCATTATTCGGAGACAGTAAGTGGGTAAGCGAATGCAAAAAGCACAAAAGTCCAGACACGGCAAACTGCATTTTCCGGTCTGCTGCAGCCGCGTCACAGCGCACGCGGCTTGGACGGTTAGTGTCTTTTCTACCAAATGTAAGTTTTCTTTTAGTTCTTCTAGACTTGTTCTTGTTATGATTCCGTTTTATCTCTTTTACTTTTTCATTTACTAAACCGATTTACTTAAAGACTTTTTATTTTACTTATATCGTGACATTATTAATAAATGGGAGTCATGTCAGTCATCATCATAACAATTCAATTTAATATCAAAATTATTAAAATTTAAGGTCATTAACAATTCTTCTCATAAATATTCAAGAAATAAGGCGAAAAAAAAACCGCATTTCTTTTATCGTCGAGTCTTATTATTTAGTGACGGAAGTTTAGAGTCGTCTGCGGATAAAATCGCTCATAAAATTCAAATTCGACGGTAATTCCTCCCTATTTCTTTTCAACTTCTTTTGGGTCGTGAAAATATATTTCTCAACGATAATCATCTATAATATTAGTCTTGTCTTACGTGGACCAGAAATACACTAAAATGTAACGAATATGAAGGAAATCACCTAATAGAAAATGACACAGACAACAAACCAGTAGTTTTTGGAAAAGTTTAAAAAGTTAAACTAATTTCAACTATCCTGTTTATCAATAATAATTGCATACAGAATCATCAAATACAGTAATTGAGACAAGAAATAAAAATCTTGTTCAAGTCACCCTGTGATAAGTCGTGCCTTTGTTCAATACTTAATAACCAAAGCCTTTTCGATTTCTATTGTAAAAATCTAATTTTCATAATTAGGGTATCTATATTTAAAATTAAAAGCCTTTTGATACGATCACTTAGTAGAATTCATTGCTAATTGTATGAGAGGCGTGTGATCTAACGTACAAAATTAACTAAGTGAAGATAATGTGATCTGCAGAGTAATGCTTTTATCAACGTCTGCTCGATCGACTAATTAATGAATTAATTGCTGGAGCGACGAAATTATCTGGTAAATGTACGGTCGGCAACACGTTCATTTCAAGGATTTTAGTATCTATGATGACGGAATAAGTGTCAGATGTTTTATTGGTTAGGGTGTATTTTGTACTAAATGACATCAATTTACTGGAGCACTCTGGATTATGTGACACGAGAGTTCAAGTAATATCGGAAAATATATGTTAGAGTCATTTATAGTCTGCATAAAATATTACGGTGATTTAATGGTAAGGCTTTTACCAGCGTAATGTACGCCATAGTTATCTAAAAAGTTTAACTTCCCCCTTTTCCTTAAGACAATCAATTTTGTTGTACGTCAATCTATAGTCTTTACGGTAGTTGTTCTTTTCACACAGAAATTTTACTGGAACAAAATGAATTATGGTAGCAATTAATAGAAACAGTGTAGTCCATTACGTGGTTGTAAATTTATATCAACCTGCGGACGTTCCCTAGTAATAAAAGTACTATTTTCATAAAGTTATGATTTGTAGCGCGCTGTAAATACTGAAAGTTTAAAGTATATTCTATAGTAATAAAGAAACATTGATAATAGAAGTTTGTCATAGAGATTTCACTTTATGGCGAAAGTAACTTCCTATGTGGTTAGTTAAAATGTTTCTCCTGAATTCCACTTTCGATAAACCCTGTTGTTAAACAAGTGTCTAATGAAATCTTAGTCCCTTGTCCCAGGTAACCCATAAATTATAGACTCTACACCTTAGACCATTTAATCGTTAACTCGACGTAGTTAAAAATTAAATTGGTTTTAGCAATACATTGCTTTTTACACAGAATACGTTTTGAATTGATGAATTGATAACGTACAATGTAAAGTGCTCGCAACAATCATGCTGTTAGAGTACAAATACCAAATTTGCCATAGTAGTGTAGGGTAGACCCACTATAAAGCTGAAGAATTTTAATTTACCCTCGTTAGGACATGTTTGGGGTCCGTCGTTTTATAAAACGGAATAATGAAAGCAGTAATGGAGGAATCGGATGGACGTAAGAATGTTATTAGTGTTTTATTTAGAAGCGAATGCAAAGTTTAAAATTCCGTGAGTTTTTGAAATACTTTAAATCATGTTGGGAATTGTTGGCGTATCTGAAAAAAAAAATATAGTTAGTTTTAAATATTTATTAAAACCATCTTTTCTTTAAATGTAGGTGTACATATGTATTGTTAATTTATGTTTCATATCACGTTTTGATATTCTCATTAAAACAAGTTAATACATACAAATATAGTCGACGGACTATAAAAAAAAATTGTGGTTAATAACAGACAAAGAGATCAAAGTTAAAGGTTGCCGAAGTCTGGATGATGCTATTCTCGTTAAAAACAAAATCCAATCAAATTTCAATTTCCCAAGATTCGATTAAAAGTTAAAACAGCGTGGTTAAGGGTAAATGAGTAACAAACACTCAGAGCAGGGATCAAATGGGTAACGCGATAAAAAAGGAGAATCTGGCTAATCAGTATTAGCCGGTCTGCTGAGCTAGGATAGGACATCGCTCACGTCAATGCATTATAAACCTTTTACTGTTTGAAATTAGATAAGAAGTCGTTTGCATCTACTTATTGTCAGGTACTCCAAAGAGATTGGCATTTTCGTTCTTGTTTTCTTCATTATAAAGTAGCTTTTTGTAAACCTCTTTTGGAACATGGTTTTATCTTTTTAGCAGACACCTTTTTGTGATGTAAAACTGTTCGTCGGTTTTCCGTCAAGTTCGTCGTTTGGATATTGGAATTTTCTATTGGATCGTATTTCATTGTGACGAAGTATTATTGTATCATTTGTGATCAAAAGTACATTCACAACACACAGAAATAAAATGTACGAATTTTATCTAAAATATATTTCTCCCATTGATTTTAAGTTTTTACCAATAAAATGAAATTTAATGTTTAACACGTGTATAATTATTTATACATTACTTGTATTAAATTTCAATTCATTTCGGTGGGCATGTTGTGACCTACATCTCACAATGTCAATCTAGCGCGGCGGACGGCAGAGAGGAAATTCGTTTCATTTCCGCCAGAAACTACCAACGCGACATACGTTGTACATGCTTTGTATACCTATAACATATCAATGCTTTAACCATTACGTAAGAAAATGGAATAAATTCTATCTTATTCAGGCTATTTGTATTATTGCCTAATAATAATCCTAATCTGCTATTTTTTACAGTTAAAATGTTTTAAAAAAAATTGAACTGTTTTATCAATTCAAATGATTTTAAGAGTTCTTATTTTAAAACAAAAATATTTTACTCGTTAAATATACACGTGGCTTGTACTAAAAACTACTTGTCGCGCTTCAAGGTATATTTGACGCGAAATCAAGGTTTATAAATAGGGGAGATCAACATTTCCCTTAACGCTAAGGTTAAATTGGAAAATTAGAATTTTTATTGCAATATTAGGCTTTCGTGAACTAAGTTTTGCACCATATTAGTTTCGTTTAATAGTATTTCTCTTAATTCATTAATTCTAATATTATAATATATAGGTGTAATTAGTTTAATTATTAGTTATATATATACCTAATAATTAAACTAATTAACTAACATATATCGATATAATTGTTTTACGTAGGGATCAAACTTAAGACACTTCACCTCAAACATATGTATTATTAGCATGATAATTGTAAAAAAAAACTATTATACCAAATGGGTAAAGTTCTCTCATGGACCCCAATAAGACATTATGTAAAACAATGAGAACTATTAATTGTTCAATGGGCCATATTTATAGCCAACTTTATAGCCATGTTTATTTGCAATGTATATGCTAATATTCAATGCATCGAAAGACAATAAATAAGGGGCTTTTAAACTTAAAAACCCATTAGGATGGAAAGAATCCAATTATTACTGCCAAGGGTAAGACACTTAAATAAATTACACATTCCAAATATCGTATTTGACAATCAACAATAAAGTATAAATTCTTTAATATAATGCTATCAAGGCCAGTGTTTTTCCCCAATGTTAAGCAGTACATATCCGTGACAATGTAACACGTCTATCAAAGTTCGGAAGGGTACTCAAATACCAATCGACACAACTAGAAGGGCAGTTAACGTTGGACAGCCGACTTCCTTTCCCGAGGGACCGCAGAACTACTCCGCTCACAGTGGCTGTCTACCATCTATCCAGACCACACGGTATAAAATAAACTATAAACAAATAAAACTGCTTAACATCATTTGAATAATTTATATAGGTAGATCAAATAGTGACTACCTAACTTAAAATTTATAAATATTTAAAAGTTTCAAATCTTGTTAAACGGTTTTGTTTATGTTACAGGTGGCGTTTGTTTGACAGTTTTTTTTTTTTTTATTAATTACTGGATGGATTGGACATTGAAATGGTTTAGGACAAGTAAGTTCAAAAATGAGTAACCCAAGTGATAGACGGTCTTGTATAAACTGTGCAGTGCAGTGGTTGTTTTGTGCTTTTGCATTGGTAATCTGTGGATATAGTTTAGTAAAGCAACAACGTTTAGAGCAACGACTCCAAGTTCTTGAAAATCGGCATACGGAACTGGAGACTCTTATCAACTTTCAAAAGCCGAAGGAAGAGTTTTTGAAACGAGAAACAAGAGATGTAACAGATTGCGCTTGTCCCTCAGGTAGGTGTAGAATAAGTCTATTTTTATTATTTTCAGGTCTTAATCGTATTTGTGATATGGATTGCTAGAAATTTGATTGAATAAAACTGCATGAATGCTATTAACGAAAGTTTCATTTAATATTCGTTTCCAATTCAACCAGCGGATAATGGTCCATTTCACTTTAAAATTACATCAGGACAAATGAACGCATTCAAATTCATCGCTTTTTGGAGTGTAACGTTGAGTGCTCCCTCAGTAGACTCAATGTAGCAATTAATGAAATTAATTTTGGGTTTGTTCCCAAACACAATCGCCGTCCGCAATCCCGCCACAGCCGGTCACATCAATGAAGCCCGACACATTGTATCGTAACTGCGACCACTTTACAATATCCGGTGATAAACTCAATTGGGACACCATCGACCTATCTCACACACTAAAAAATACCTTCTTACTATTAAAATAAGAGCTAGAGTATAGTTTTTCATTGAAGTCTAGTTTAGATCGATGTTATAAGCCAAAGCGACGAGACAAAATTTAATGCTCTATTGTAGCAGCAAGTAGACGTAATGGTTTCAATAAAGAGTATTGAAATCATTCTCAAAGATAGTGCCTTAGTTTACGAATCAGCCTTTATTGAATTTAACACAGAGACAAGCTAAAGGGCCGTGTGAAGAGAAGGATGTTGACCCCTGGCGGATATTAAAAATGCCCCCTAAATTGGTTCACAGATTTGTTATCGGCGGCATATTGCGTGTTTCCGCCGAACTTCCAATTGGTGCCCAATAAGGAATCATCAAACGGCCTTTCTGATGTTAATAGATTTTCTTTAGGGTCATCCAAATCGAGATTGATGAAAATTTTATTCCACAATGAAAAGGGCGAAGTAAAGTTTTCTTTTTTTAATTTCCAGCCGTCAACTTCGCTAATTACCTCTCATTGTTAGGGCGCGATATAAAGGCTTAATTGTTTGAAGTTCATCGGAAAGTTACTTTGAATCCGGTTTTATCTGAGACGCCGTGAAGGCGTAGAAGCCTATTTTACTGTATTATTAAGTTAACTAAGGATTTAGTTACAGGACGCTACTAAGACTTTTGTTTAGATAGTTAGACTTTGAAACACTCAACTTTGGTTAGAACCCAGTTTGTATTTTGTAATTTTATAAGTATATAAATGTTATTTTATCGTATTGGCATACCTAGTAGGCAGGACTATCATCTGTAAATCATCTGCTAATATAATATGCTACAAATATATCAGAAACTAGGATTAGGACAAAAAGAGGAAGAGAAGGGCGCATTTGGCTTTCTCACTCTAGGACGAAACGTTGCTACAATAGCTTTATGCCAATCCTCCGTGTGAGGGTGACACTACCCCGATCGGGGCAACTGGTATACAAGCTGTAATGGAATGACAACAGCTAGCCTTTACCACCGTCACCCGATGTCTAGCGCCGGTCTGGTATAGTCATGCATATATTTAACTCTATACTTGAATATACGGATTTTGTCTTTGATGTGGGACTTATGACTAATAATTTCAAGGTTCAAATAAAAGGTTGGAAAGGTTATTGGGTTTGGTTTTTTAAGGAAATAACCAGGTATTGTGCCTTAATGACGCATTAGGTTTTGCTCAGCTCCATTGTGACGAAACATCATCATGAAAAGTAGGAGTGAATGTTTTAAAGTAATTTGTGTATATAGAAAAAATATATATAAATAAAATTATTTAAAATCTATATCCACAAAAACAAGATTCAAATCTGTGATCTCTGGATAACATTTATAAATTATTTAGAATGTTTATCAAACATGTTAAATTATTTACAAAGTTTCTATGTAGACTTTAGTAATTTGATAGATTTCCAATTGCATAAATATAAGAAAAACTTAAATGCATAAAATATAAACATAAAATTAAAAATATTATGTCATATTTGATATAAATAACTAAGAATTTGTATAATTCATGTACCTGGTTGTTTCGCTCCAAATTCTCGAAGGATGACGATCGTTATGACACCATGGGGTGATATTAAGTGTAATTGCTTCATTGGAGTTAGAATGCTTCCTACTGTTATTGTTTAACTTTCTCGGAAAATTATCACTTCCTTGTTTCTTCTGTATGCTCTGACTGCTGAAAGATTTCTCTTAGGAATAAGCACGTACTTTAAATAAATAAATATTATTTCAAATATATAATAGTATATACTGTATATGTGTCACTAATAGTGTTACATAGAATTTTCATTTCTGTAGATACTTAAGTATTTATAATCTGTCAAATTCGTAGACAAGATATAATATTTATCTGTTGACAGATGCTTTGCCACAAAGTTAAAGAAAGAAAAAAAGAATCTGTTGACAGAAAAATTACAAACTCTTAATTAGTCTGTCACATTTATTTTTGCTTAAGATATTGAATGTTGCATGCTTAAGCTAACTTTATAGTCCCCAAAATTATTGAAAATATAAACATTTTATTTATAATTACTGTTTTAAATTTAATTTATTAATCACTATTAAGGGTAGCATATCGCTAAATATTATTTAAAAGTAGCTGTCATATTGTTTCAGAAGTTTAGTTGCAGCCAACGTACTATTATTATTGTTATGATTATTGTTATATTTTTTAGTATATATTGTTATCAATTTATTACACCTGTTTCTTCCTTTAGATAATTAGTGCATTGTTATAAAATTGTTTGAAGACCAATGTCTTCTTTCGATTAATATCAATTTTACCCACATTTCGTGTAACGCTGCGTGTGCAATTAAAGTGTATTTTTATTAAGTATGTAATTATGTATTTTTTTTACGAGTAACAAATATTCGTTTTGTATAGGAAATTCGGGTCGGGGAAAAAAACCTTTCGCATACAGTATTTCGCATACTTATAACAAAAAAAAACTTTAGCTGAGCTTTTAAGCTCAAAGTTGATTTAAGTGTTTTCCAAACAAACCATTGATCTATTTGAAAA
The DNA here is from genome assembly GCA_959347405.1 of Napeogenes sylphis. Taxonomy (NCBI): domain Eukaryota; kingdom Metazoa; phylum Arthropoda; class Insecta; order Lepidoptera; family Nymphalidae; genus Napeogenes; species Napeogenes sylphis. The sequence continues at coordinate 14,368,712 of OY365776.1, forward strand.
AAGCTGGGTACACAAAAAAGCTCGATATTTTGGGTGCCACACGAGCTCACTGAAAGGAACTTACTGAACTCTGCACTTGTTTGCGAATCTTCACAGAGACGTAATGAAATCGACCAAATCTTGAAGAGATTGACAACTACACATACGATTAGAACGTGCGTCGGTTAGCTTCACAAACTGTGACAAAACCCGGGTTAAGTCGCAATAAGGTGACGCTGGTGGGTGGTGGTGGTGGGACTGGAAGAGCTTTGTTCATTAGAAGCTTTTACCGCCAGAAAAATATCGCCAGGCAACAACAGGCAAAAGTTCAGATCTTTACTGCCAATAGCTAATGAGATTAAAGCAAGAACTTGAAAAAAAGAGGCCGGAATTGATTAATACAAAGGGTGTGGTCTTTCACCACGATAATGCTAGCACACATATTTAGCCAATAAGCAAAAAATAGGAGAGGTTGCTGGGAGGTATTAATGCATATGCCGTATAGCCCTGACCTTGCACCTTCAGATTTCCAACTGTTTCAGTCTGTAACTAATTTTTTAGGCTCTGTCAGGTTAACTTCAAAAGAGGACTGCCAAGACTACTTGCCTCGTTTATTTGATCTAAAGTGCCAAAATTTCAACAGCAACGGGATTAAGCAACTACCTACGGCAAAAAGTTATCAAACAAAATGGTACATATGTCCTATAAATAAACTGCTATAAATTAAAAAAAATGTCTTGAGTTTTCATATAAAGTGCGAAATGTTTTTTCCTCCACTCTTTCTGTCGATTTGTATTGTTTTATTACTACTGCCTTAGATGTTATAGACAATCTATCGTATAGTGTTGGAGGTGGATAAAAATCACCAAATCATTTTATCATGCTATGTATAACCAAAACAAAAACAATCATAAGCTGGCAGCAATCCAAGATCCATATTCTGATAGATTTATAATGCAGGTCACAGTTGACAAACGAGCGATCAAGACGGTTCTTATAAATTCGTCTGTCAACGGAGAAATAATGAGACGTCGGGGCGATTAGTTGACGTCATCTTTCAGTTTTTATTTTGATGATCTCATCTGTTCTCCGGTACCTGAAATTATTCAAACAGTTTTCCTTGAAATTAAGCATTCAAGGACTTGTTCTTAAATTTATAAACATGATATTATTTGTTGATTTACTATTTACGTATTAAGAGCAATGAGAAATTACTTACAATATTATCCAATTTCAATTGACAAAGTTATATTGTTTGGAGCTTTGGACCAGTAATATGAATACAAATAACAATAATGGATATTACTTGTTAGGTACTCTATTTATTTGAGTTTTGTCTATGTAATTTTATATTTATAGCAAATGTATATGTTTTTCTGATAATGATAATACTGTTTGTACAAATACAACGATATACCAAACCAAATTATATTATATATATGAGTAGATAATAATACCATATGAGTATCTAATATTCACAACATACTTGTACCTACAATCCCAAACAACTTTTTATTCTGATAAGAAAAAGTTTTACTGGAAGTGAGTAAAGTTCCCTAAAAACTGTCCCTTTTACTAAGAAGGGGACGTTAAACGACCGGTCCATTTACATAAATCAGAGGGTGCTAAGATATAAATCTCAAATATAAACAAGTTCAGATGAAGCCAAAGTAATGAAAAGCTAAGATTTGCATCAGTGTTTATAGTTCACATTGTAATAAAAACAAAATCTAAGATAAAAAACAACTATTTAAAAAATAATATGTTAAGTAAAACCAGATCAATATTAATAAGGATGTACTATAATTATTACTTATTAATGATAGACAGGCACGCGAGGCACATACTCTTTTAATTTTAGATCAAATAAAGATTCTACTCTTCATGTTTCGTCAAAGAGTCAAGCACCCCTCGTATTTACATTGTAGTGTTGTATTTTTATAATTACTATTTATATGTAACATATAAAAAAATTAAACTGAAATGGATAAAAGAATGCTTGCAGGAATATAAACTTAATAAATTCTCCACCAGATACTCCCCATTTATTTCAAATAAGAAACAATAAAATATAATATTACGAGAAAGACTATAACGAATAGACGGACGGTACGTAGTATATAGTACAGTTAAATAAATAAATGGAGTCCGCTTATACAGCGAGCTTGCAAGGAATTCTTTGAAGCGGTCTGGATTTGTACTGGAAGTTTTGGACGCAAAGCGATTTATTATACCGAGTTTGCTTTGTTTTGTTTTAATGTGTTTCAGGTATTTTTTTGATTATTAATATAAGTATTTTAATATAACAATAGGTAACAGTAAAATTAGGTTCAACTAAGAAAGTATTTATAATTTAAAACATTTTCAATATACAGGGTTATTTGTTATTAGTTGACCACCTCTTGCAGACAGCCTTCCTACATCCTCATACCCAATCCCAGCAACATTTGTTAATAGTTTTTAAAATTTAAGTTTTTACTCTGAGCGTAGGTATGGCAGCTGTGCGTTGATCTTTTTAGTGCAAAATACAGCGTAATAAGTATCAGAGGGAGCAAACATTTTTTTGTTTTCTTTTTTTGTGTTGTTTATCAAGATTTGTGAAAAGTCGTAGAACAATTGTTGTTGGGATTGATGTAGAAAAACTGCCTGCAACAGGTGGCCAATTAATTACAAATAACCCTGTATATATATTTCATGTGATATAAAAATAATAATATCATATAAAACCAAATACGAGCTTTTGTTAGCTTTTTATAAAATAACAAGTCTTTTTATTTATGTATACTCAGAATGAAGAATTTCTGTCGTGTATTTTTATGGACTTATGTTAAACAAGAGAGAAAAACATTCAAGTATAACATAATATTATTTCAGATGTCAGAATAACATATGTGCCTGAATATGGTACAATGTCGTATACTGCGAAGAGAAACTTGATTAAAATAAGATCATTTACATTAGAAATACATAAAGAATATCATATATTTGTGTAAATACATAGTATTGTATTTTGGCACAAATAAAATCGGTATCGAATTTCCAACATTTCCCTCGAACATAACTTGAATAATATTGTGACAAGTGTCGAAGGCAGTCACATTACGTACACCCAAAGAAAACTATAAAAACACAGTATATGTACAAAATAAACCTTATTGCTTGGCCAAATAGAGTAGATCTGAAACGCAAATTATAATTTGCACTGAAAGCATTCCAATATTTTAACGCAACGTGCATTGCTCTAAAAATAATGGTTCGTATGATGTAAAATTAACTTTAATAGTGGAAATTAGAATTCAGATTCCAGTGACAAATAAAAGTATAATAAAAGAGTAACCGAGGAATTTGAGAACATGTAGACTGTTTAGGAAATTGGTACTTACAGAACATTCATAGAAAATCCTTTTTTATTGTGTTGCTCATTTATGTAATACAGTTAAAAGCTGTTATAATATTTTTAGAAACAAGGTCCTGTTGTGTATCAGTTCTAAAGTTTAACAGAAAAAAAAATTGAATATTTTAAAAACCTCCCATACAAAAAGACGTCTAAAAAGGGTAAAAATAATATTATTATTTACTTACTGAAGACACAGACAGACAAACAGATACTATATATAGGTCAAACTTATAACACCTCTCTTTTTGGGTCGGCGGTTAAAAAATAAGTTAAATGAGTAAAGTTAAATATATTAATGTTAAGCCTAGTTTTATACTTTTATCTAAAATGTATTTTTTATATTAATCTGATGTTACAGACAGGTTAAATTAATTGAACGCGCACAGACAAAAAGAAAGCTTTCATTTAAATTAATGTCGGTTAATACTACGAATTTCAGCGTTACTTTTACTTGAATTCAGTACTATGATATTGAAACCGCGGGTTTTAGCTTGTACAAAAAAATATATTTATATATAAAAAAATAGGGATAGTTAAAAATCATTATAATGAATAAAGACCTCAAACGAACCACCTTGTTTTTTGTCATGATAAAACATTTATCGCCTTTTTTTAAGCCACAATAATAACAACTCACCCTTTTCAAGTGTTATCAAATTTCTTTTTGCTTTTTCTCAACCATCTTAACTCCTTTGTCTCTATGTGGGAAAACAATTGAATTTAATGGTAAGCCCCGGAGAGGAAGAGCCCAGTTTTGAATTAACTTATCTTTCCGAATCAAATTAAACCTTTTAGCTTTGCAGTTAGGGTTTATTTTGTATCTTGCTTAAAACGTCAAGGTATTAAAATCTAGCTTTCCCGCGATTCTGTCGCTGTTCAAGTGCCAGGAAAGCACAGTCTTCTTATCAAGCGATTAATTTGATTCTATTCAATTGTAAATCATTTGGTTTTGGCTTTGTATATAATTTATAGAATTTATCACAGAACATTCATTTTAAAATATTTCAAACTTAAGTCATGAAGTATGTATATGATTTTAAAAGTTTCGCAATTTTGTGTAAAATAATGACCCAATTTCGGTACCTGCAAGCTGTATTACCTTATATTTACGAAATCCTTATTATAATGAAGTTCGCGTGGATAAATCTAATTTGATACGAGTTTGATGTGATCGCGACGTTACCTCGTGATCGATCATTGAGTTGTACGTTATTAAATTATCTTTGACTTGACGAGTTCGACTACTTTGATATATTTGTAATATTTTATATTACAAATATTTGTCAGACAGAAATAAAGCTTACATATAACGGGGCCTAGGACTAAAAATTATTTAAACCTTATATAAAATTGTTTATTTTAAATAAAATGGAATGTCCAAAACAGACTGAAAGAAAAATAAACGTGGGCCAGATTAATTGTACTAATTTAAGTAAAAGAAAAATGCTGCGGAATATTTGTTTGTTTTTCACCTTGAACTTTTATTTATATAAATTACATAATTCATTACACAATTCTGCTTGGTTTACAAGACATCACAACAAAACTTTTAATGAATGACTATCAATGTATTTACATATCTATTAATTTACGTTGTTTATATAAAAGATATCGTAAATATTTCCCCAATAAATCCATCGGGTCCGCAAAAGGTCCATTTACAGGGGCCATCCTGAGCGCAGCAGCCCATGAAACTATGGGATCCTATAGTAAATAGTTTCCCGCCCCATTGGTTTATTGTGGTTTATTTGTCTGGTCTGCGAGTTAAGGGTTGAAGATAAATTATAATTTTTATTTAACCTCTTTTGTCTATGGTCACACGAGAAAGAATTCATGTATTTTTAACGTGACGATAAGGCTTACCCTTTCAACGTAAAAATATAAATTAACTTTATTGTTTGCTTCAATTTAATTTTCATCAACAGTGTCAAAAAATATTTTTGTGTAAAGATTAACTTCTCTTTATACTTAGCGTAGAATACCAAATATTTTTTACTTTATGTAAATTATTTGTTGCTTCTACAATCAAATATTTTTTATATAAATAATATGAAAAACAATTATATTTATGTAGGTAAACCTTAAATAGTTATAGATTTTCTAAAAAAGGGTTGACTTGACACGTTTGCCATAAATCGTACCAAAGCCGTCCAATAACATGTGTTTTTTATAGAGGGGGTTGCATGGGGTTACGCTGTGGATATATTGTCCAATAAAACTTCCCATAAAGGCGCTGCGATGGACGTTAAACCGTCGGGAAAATCTGTAACGGGTTTTTCTGACACGTGCTAAAAACTAGAGCTTTTCTTGAATATTAGAAGACGTTATTCAAAAGTGGTGGTTATATATTTAATATTTATGAATACACAGATTACTTATAATCTAGCTTCCATAAAATAGATTTGTACAAAGGAACTGTTTAATTCAAAATGAAATCTCTTCCAGTAGAACTGTTAAAGTAGGTAAAAAAAATTGTAGCAGTATACAAAAAATGAACCTATAACAATTTGTGTCAACATTTTTAAGAAAAATAATGTAAACAAAACTTAATATATATGTATGTATAAACTTACATATTCTAAATAGTTATCTACGTATAACGATTATTACTATTATTTTCTTATTAATTTGGTGCCATAATCTTACTTCTTGACACGTAAAAATATAAGAGTTTATCTTACTTACTTAAAGTCAATATAACGTTTGCATAAACGTGCAGCCTACAATGAGATTCAGAATCATATACAAAAGCGTTCCCGCAAATAACCTGAGAAGGTTGGATTGTAAATATATAAGAAGACATAAAGTGGCAGTATTTTTATTGAATTGGATTGAAAGCCTTTTTCTACGAAACTTGGAATGTATGAATTTTTTTGTAATATGTATCTTAATTTTTAAAAGTAGTTGATGAAAATAGGAAAAAGTATCAGAGAAAGGATGCGTCCTTGGGAAATACTAGCTATGCGATAAGCCCAGTAAGAGAAGTAAGAGACCAGGTTAGCACACTGTGAGCAACTTCGAAGGTAAAAATCAATCCAAGTAATTGTAGAACTTCTACGATTAACATGTATGCATGTTCAATGTTCATGGATCTTAGAATATCAAGGAGAACGTTAAAGTCGACAGAGTTCTGCTGAAATCCAATAGAACTGAAACAGTTACATCATGCACCGCCGTCCCAATAAAGACGATCACATAAAAAATGCTTAATTCACTTAGAGTTACAGCGATACGATAACTCAATTGATAGATCAACGGGGCGGTTTCCCAAAAGTCGCGGGTTCGAATCCCTGCCAGTGTCGGTTTGTTTTTCATTCTATATTTATATAAATTGAAATAAGGTTAACATGGCTATACATGTTTATAGATATTTTCTAACAGTTACATGTTTTTTTTTATAGGCAAGCGTATGTCTTTCACAACTTTGAAAGGAGCAAATTCCGTGCCCAATACCAGACTGGTAAGGAATTAAAAGAGTATTAACAACGTATGAACATGTTAAAAAGCTTTAGAGAAAAAAGTAGTAAAGAAGTGGGAAAAATGAGTGATACAATTAAGGTTGACAAAGCATTTGTATAAAATAGCAATTTTAAAAGTTTAAAGGTAAGGTAAGGTAATAAATGGTAAAAAAAATACTTGAAAACGTGTATCAGAATTAGAAGAATACTAGGGAGAAAAAAATGATCATTTTTGAGCATAATTGATCATTACCCATTGCATTAAATGAAATATTGGGTATGGCCGTCTTAACACCGAGCTCGCTAACGACATCAAAATAAAATTGAGAATAGTTCGGTATTAGTAAAGCGGATAAGTCTCGCTAACTAGCTTTTTCACTCAAAGCTTCTGCTTTCAGAAGAAACTGAAATGGTCATTGAAGGCATCTCAATCAATATCAGTAGAGGCATTATGCCAATACCGATGGACTTTAAAAAAATGTCATGTTTTACTGTCATTGTAATATATCAACATTAGTGATAATAATATTTTTTATTACCTCTGTATAATCTAATCGATTGCAGGGGTTGTATAAGACTTTAAAAGTTAATAAATTTTGTTCAAATGGAGAGCATTTATACCTCGTGTTTGGTGTTATACCTTTGTATGCAATTAATTTTTTAGTCAGGTAATATAATATTTATTTTTTGTTGAAAGTTTTTTATTTTTATCTTTTTTTTTGGTTAAAGTTTACATTTTTTTGTGTGTATATGTATATATACAAATACACATATGTGTGTTTGTTTTGTGTAAAATTCTGTAAATTCCCAACACGATCACATATTGAAGAACTCAAGAGGTAAAACGTCTGTAACTTCACACATTTTTAGAAATCCACAAGCGATCTGTTTTTCTTATTATCAAAAAAAAGTATATACTATAAAAGTATATACTATACTAAATATATATATATTTAGTAAGGTACATTTTATTACATTTTTAAAAAAGAATCTAGCTTATAATTTTTCTTTGTTACTAGGCAAAGAGCCAAGTTAATAAATGTCTTCAACAACTTGGCACTTGCGAAACTCAATCGCTTGATTTTCACCATCTAGTCTAGTACAGAACTTTAAAACAAGAACACTGAGTTTCTTTAAAACTGTTTCTTTAAAACTAAAACTGTTTAAAAAAATCTATGGTACAATATGATTAATGGCCTAAAAGTTTTAACCAAAATATACGTACCCACGTAATGAATTGGTTATATTCGAGATTTAAATTACCGCATTCTGAATAAAAATACAATAGGGCTGCGAAAACTATGACATCGAATTTACTTATCAAATTTATATAAATAAAAACGTTATTTTATTTTTAATGGTTATTATAGAAAATATATAAAAAACATTAAAAAGCTAAAATTTTAAACACGACTGTCGCGAATAAATTCGTCAAGCGAGACTGTAGCTCATTTCATAGTGACGGGTCAGTATACCAAAGACCTTAAGCAAAAGTTATATAATAAAAAAATGCATAATCATTACTTAATCAATCTTATCATATTATAATTTTACAAGTGTTTATGTATCTATAGTTTGTATTAATAGATGTGCCACAACTCTTTTCACGTGGAATACACAAAGCAGCTATAGTAGAAACCAAAAACAGACTATTTTTTTCATCAACTTACTTTACAAACTTCTTATAAAGAAATACTCTTTGATTTAAACGGGTTTAATTGAAACGTATAATAACAATAAATTACTTATTATTCGAAATATATATGCAAAAGCAATTTTGCGGCTTGTAGGGTAAGCAACCCTATTGTAGACGGTATCTTCCCTACTTTTATCACCCATTTCCGTCATATCGAATTTTATTTTACAGCGCGTGTTGCACCCCATATTTCAACTAAATAGCAACTCGCGAGATTGGATGGAGCTGCTATTTTTCAAGTGTGAATTTTGCATACGTTTTAGTTTCAAGTAGATTTCATTTTGTTGATGCTTTCAACGGTGTTAGCGCTTACATCCTGTTTTTATTAGAACATGCCGCGTCATATGGGAGGAGTTGCTTCCTTGTTATTTCTCTATATTTCCTTATTCGTTACCAATATATATTCAGTGAAAATAGATTTTCTGACAAAATATTTATGAAAAGCTTCAGAAAATATATTATATTTTTTATTTTTCCTTATTATAATCGTACTCCGCATCTCGTGTGGTAAATGAGCCCACCCAAGCAGGGTCGCGGGTTCAGAGCGACACGGTTTGGGCGTATCGCTGTCACTGGCGACATGACGGTTGCTAAATTGGCTACAGCCACAGTAATACTTCGATAAGAAAAGAAATGACATAAAGTAAATATGTCAAGTTGAGGAATATACGTCCTTATTCCTTAATTCTTCCTCTTCCATCCAAAGTAATAAAATATTTACCGTATAATGTATTTCTTCATCCCTCGGTATAATAACCGATAAGCGCTTGCTCAACGATATCATATTTTTTCGTAATTTGACTTTGAAATTACGGTACTTGCTAAGCTTTAGACAGTCTTAATATCAGAACAATGTGAGAGACAAACATATATAATTTACTAGAACGGGTTTTTTAATGTCTGAAATAACGGAAATAATCTCGTTAAAAATTTGTACATACATGTATGTAATTGTAGTGAATACAATAAAATGACGTCAGGTAACACAGAAGACGACAAATACAAGTGACGTTCCATCTGATTACTTTAATCTGATAAGTAAAGAAAACTTTTGTAAGCAATGGCAAAGCTCCAGACTGTGAACAAATATTTTGCAGTTATTAGTTACTTGGCGTGTTTGACGACTCCTGCTGATTAAGTGTAATGGATATATAGGTATATAAATAGGTATTTGTCTGTAAAAATATTACAGAAACATACACATGCTTTTTAATTTAACCCTAAAAATTGTATGAGCATTACGTGCTAAGCTCGTTATTGCACTAGGGACAAATCACCGCTACAGATGTCGCGGCCCGCTGTCGTGTACTCGCATTATGTTTCATTGGTTGACCTCTGTTTATTAAATATTAAATAAATATCTACTCTAACTATCTCTAACTAGTTAGCGAATAGTGTTATCAAATAATTATATGTAAAGAAATAATAGCACAGGTAAACTTCTTTATTCGTTATATGTTATTGAATAAAAATATTAATATTTAATGTATAATAAATTATATATTTTTTAAATGCCTTTCAAAATCAGGTATCTAAACTAGTAACTGTAACAAAAGTTATTGTAGCTGAGAAAAAACTTCCCCCAGACATATGAAAGTTGGCGCTAACTCGACGATGCGACGTCAGGTGCATTTTATGGCCACGACGGTGTCTTTTTTCAAAACCTTATGAATATTGCAACTTGCATCCTTAACTATGAAAATCTCGCCAAAGTTTCATATACTTTTATAAAATACAATCGGTACGTTACTCGTATTTCTTAAATACATTTTCAAAATAACAACCAGAACTCCTTACTGCTACAGCTTGAATAAGGCATTAAGGGAATAAATCATCTGGAATTGTTGGTTCTTAGTAACAATGATGTTACACTTTGCATTTATTTGAATGTTAAATTTAGTGGAATGGAACACGATCATTACCATTGTTTAAGTTAAATGTTTTAAACATCTTATAAAAAGTATTATGGAATATTTTTAATGTAACTGTTTTATAATAATGTATATATTTATACACTTTCTTTTATATAACACTAGAAACTTTAATTTTATTAGTGCTCAATTTTCTTTCCGCCCGTCTGTCAAAACATTGTTTTATGGTAAAAGAGAGCGAAAAGTACCGACAAAATGTACAAGAAATCGAAAACACAACTTGTAAATACATTTTAAGTTTCATAAAAAATCTTAATTAATAATATACAGTTTAAGTTAAATTTAAACAATACGAATATATTTAAAGTCCAAAATAAAACGGTTTTCATTAACAATAATTGATATTTTTAGGCCTCGATAAATATAATATGTTAGTTTTTGGATCAATTTAAATAGTTTCAAAGTTTTTCCCCACAATACGTGTACCTACCGAACTTTCTTCATTCCATTTTGATTAGTTTCTAAACTGTTTATTAATATAACACGTGATACACTTGAGGTTTTTATTTAATAAAACTTTATTAATATCAAATATTAAGAGAATTATTTTACTTAACATTGTAAAACGTTAAAAAAATGGAGAAATACTTTAATTTATAAAAAAGGGAAAAATACTTAAATTAATACATTATTTATCTACCAGTAAGAAAGGCCAACTTAAATTGGTTTTGATTTTATATAATCAAAAAACATACTAACCGTGTTATACTTATTTACATTGTAAGCATTTAATCTAAATATTATACATTATTAGAATATTCCATACAAGCACTGAGAACTCCGACCCGGCTACTAGCTGCAGCAGGATATTCGTGTTTACAAATTAGTTTGTTTAAGAAAACTGCTTGAATATTGTTAAGTGATGCTATTTTTAAATGACTCTTATTATATTGTAAATACTCATATTTATTAAAGATATCTAAAGAATACAAATCATTAGGTATTCTTTATTCCAACGTCATCACATAATATTCAAATATTTATTATACAAGTTGTCTACGCTTGTCTGATGATTTGCTAGTATCAATAAAACACAATCACAGTCCTCAGACTTTGAGAACAAAGAGATATAAATAGCACATTTTATGGGAATGTTTGTTTGAATCTTCAGTACATTTAATGCGTAATGTATAAGTCTGGAATTAAATGAATCAATAGTTAAGTTTAACTTTATAAAGGCGTGGCTCTTTAATTTTTTTTTTTTACTTTTAAAACTCAACTCCTGCACTAGTTATATTATCCCTATGTCAAGGGGATTCAGAAACATATAAATAACGGATACAAAGTACTGCCAGACTCGGAACAAAAATCTGTGGATCACATAAAGAATTTTCACGCATGGGAATCAAACCTATAACCTTTCGTTTAGCAGTCAAGGTTACTAACCACAACACTTTTTTAATTATTTATAAAATATATATTTATTAATATATACATCATTTTTATTAATGTCAACCTATAATTGATTATAAACATAAATCAAGCCAGTGAACAAGCTCACTACTCCCCGGCAGAAGATCCTCAAGAACTAAAGTCAAGTCAAGTAAATCGATTTAGTCGTTTTAGAGTAAGAGCCTAAACAAACAGACAGAGAGAAAAAACAAACGCGTCTCTAGGTTTGAGTAAATAATAATATGAGTACATGGTTCTGGCTTACTTCAAGAGCACAGACATAATGGTATTTTTTCTTATTGGTGTATGTTCTATTCTTTATATTATATATATTTTTTAAATATTCATGCATTATGTGAAGATGTGAAGACGCTTTTCCAGAACAAATAAGTATCAAATCGTATCACTACAATGACAAATCTTCCCATGTATGTGTGTATATGGAAATAAAGTGTAAATTAAACAACTTTTATAGTTTAAAAATATTGTTTTTTCTTATTTAATATTTTTAAATATCTCAATAATTGTTATCTTACTTTGATATAGCGTATGTATCTACATATTAAACATATAATATTATGTTATTATAAGTTATAATTATTAGTTATTCTGTGACCTGAAAATGCACACTTCAGTGGTCGCTCCTTGTTCTCATAGACCAAAAAAGCTAGGTCATCGGAGCTTAAGCCATTGTGTATATATTACCTCCAGACACGGTGGAGTTATCTAAAAGTACACTTCAGTAGCTACCACTGGATCTCCTAGACGAATTGAGTATACAAATATTGTATGCGCCGGGACTTTACACACACTATGGTGGTATATGATTCTTAAAATATTTGTAACAAAGAACCAAATAAAATAAACATTATTGAAATAAATTAAAAGTCATTTGTAACTACAAATACTTTAATTTAATTTATTTGCTGAAATATTATCACACGTTTTTTTTTGAGTATATGTTACAACGTATTATCATGTTTAAATATGTTAATATATACAAAAAAAATATACTGACTCTCCACCCGATGTCTTTAACTTTGTGTGAAGAAAAGAAGATAGTATTTTATTTTAAACTACAGTATTTGTTTTTTTTTTTAAGAAGCTAAACTTCTATTCGTTGCTATCATTGGTTTTATATTTTGTAGCAATATAAACCGAAAACTTGTCGGCATAACTGTAAACCCGACATTAGTCAATTGACTGTAATCTATACACCTTTTAGGACACAGTTGTTATCGTTTGTCAGTGTTAGACAATTAACGAGGTACGAGATTGAATGTATGTTTGTGTCCGGTAATTGAGTGACGTGACACGTGTGTTCATGTTTACTTATTAGCAAGTTTACATAATAGCAAGCATCAGCTGTTTGTTACACAATGACCCGACGCCACCGGTGCCTAATTTGTTTAATATTATCATGGCATGGCCTTTGATATCCATATATTTTGATTAGTAATACCACTGTCTTACTAAATCTATATTCTAATATAAAGTAAACAACCTGTGAAATAGATCTTATTAGTCCGTGTGTAGTCTAACAAGCTGGATTCAGAAGAGCTCTCAACCCAGTTTTATATGAAGAGTTCTGTAGTGTGGTCTTTTTAATGTCTAAACTTTATAAATGAAGGTAAGTTTTTCTTGTTTACCTGTTCATGTAGCGTGTGTGCTTTAATGGTTAAAGTTCCTGTTTTATTTTGGTAACTTGGAACTTTATTTGTGTTTTTGTAGTTATTCAGCCTTTGTATCCTAAGTAGGGTTTTCATAAAACACTGCCTGCCTGTTAGTACAAGTTATACAACAAATAAGTTTTTATGCTGGTTAATTTTTTAAATCAAGATATTAACAAAATATATTTGAATACTAAAAGTTTTTATTAAACACCTATTAGTATTGCAGCGAAATGCTTTTAGTTTTAATCAGGATCTGGGGATAATTGTTTATTTTATAAAATATATTTGTTAATATAATTAATTAAGCAAAGATTTACGAAAACCGCTCGTGTAATTAAAATTCATTTCAATACTTTTATTAAGGGTAATTTAATTTAAAAAGCTGTATTCGTGTTACCTCTCGACCTAGTAGCACTAAGCATTTGCGCAATTTTTAGACCTATCTAGTTGTTTTTAGATTTTTAAAGTATAGAAAGCTTAATATAAATTAAGCTTTTTATGTAATATGTAATGTAAAATGTATTATAAATTGTATGTAATAGTATGTTATGTAAATTTAGCTTTCAATGGTTCTTGTTTTATTATAAATTCTGTTTTTATGAAAGTCGAATTTTTAATTAAATTACCTATTATGGATATATTTTTATAATAATTGTAAATTTTTTAATAATTGATTTTTAATTCTTAAATGTTTATTGTCACCGATCGTCGAACGTTTTTTGTCAGCACTTGAAACCACTAAGTCCATAAGAGTTTCACTTAACTTAGCGCCGGGTAGAATAACTTTTCCGCTACATTACCTTAAATAGCGCTCTTTGACGAGAGCATCTTAACCCTACCCCACTTTACCCGCTACTAAAATCCGGAAAAATCCGCCTCTGTCCGGTTCTGACCTCTCGGAACTAGTTATTTCCTGATTTAGATTACAAGTCCTCTATCCTTTCCTTTCTGCAAAATGTGTTCTTGTAAGAGCGGGACGGATGTCTATTATTTGATGATAGATTTCGATATGTTGCGGCTCCCCATCAACACTTGAGCCTGATTAAATGACGGTCCGGGTCGTTAAGGCCCCGCGGAAATTTGTTTTGGCCAGCCTTTTCCCGATCTCGAAGTAAATAGTTGATAACGTCAAAGGTAGTGTATAGTGTAGGTTGTTTTTAAAAACTTCGTTTTATTCTTTTATTTGTAGACACGAACGAAATTGCTTTTAGTAAATATCGATATTCTTCTACATTAGTATAGATTAAAATAGTTGTTCGAATTTACGAGAACATTTTACTGAAAAATCTTTTAAATAATTTGGACTATCTGTTATGTAAATTTAATAATATAATCATGTAATAACAATAATCTTTTATGTCCTATCCGTTCGTTTATTTCTAGTTTATATGTTTAGTTTACATTGATATTCCTATTAACATTTTAAAAATGAACTTAAATTTCAAAGTTGATACCCACGATGACATTAAAATTTTATTATATAGATAATCTTTACTCAGCGTTTATCAGGCTCAAGTTTTATTGAGTCAATAAACATAAATGAGTTTAATCGCCAGACGTAACCGAGACAATCGCCTTTTATTGTTCGGATAACTGACACATTAACTTAGCTTTTAAGGAGGTTTCTATATGCTTTGTATGAGACTTATGTTCTTGGCATTCATATTAAAAAAAAGGGTTAGGAGGTGACTCAAAGAGGCAGCTGTTAACTTCTATGGAAAATGTGCAAGGGTTGCTGCACATTTGAGGATATTGTTGAAGAAACTACCTTAAAATATATAGGTGAAAATGTATTAGTACGTAACGAGTTATGGCTATGAGGAAAAAACCACCGAATTATGTTTATTTGTCATAAATTACCACGTGCCCCTGCTGATTTATAATTTTAAATGCCGCCGTATTCAGCCTTTTGTGGCGTAAATATTTTCATGTTTGATATTTATAATGTACACATATTTCATGTATGATTTATTATTTGTTTTATTATATTTACTATTATCACGTTTTTATGAACAAAAATATACTAAGCCCAAAATTTCGCCTGACTGAGACGCTAGTGCATATATTCGTAACAAAGAAATAAAGCAATACGATATTTATGTTTTTATTGACTATAACATTACAATATATAGCACTTCAATGTTTGGAATAACATTATTTTAAAAAGTGTCAATGTTAAAAATGTTAAAAAATATTATTATTTTCGAGTACAGTTCGTATAACATTCCAGTCTAAAAACCAGCTCAGTGTTGCGAATAAAAACGTAAAACCATCCATTGACGTCCATCGTTTACCTCTGCCGGTACAATTGCGCCAGAGTTTTTGCATATGCATGAAAACGTGTGCCTTCGAAACAATTGTTTTGATATGTATGGTATTCAAATGTTGAATATCGGAACCATGCATGAGATAAAATTGTTCACATTGTACCAATGTATTCAATAATTAAACCTTTATATCATTTTCTATTCCTTTGTTCATTATTAGAATCCGATTACATTAAAGCGTTTGCTAAAACAATAAAGGGGATATATCAATAAATAATATATCATGAACATTTATCAGTATTACAGCGGCTAATATTAATTTGTCATCAATATTTGTTTGAGGTGACAACCCAAAACAATCATATTGGATTTGACAATGAAATTACAAAGCGCCTAGCCGCTGAGTTTTTCATACAATACACGTTTATTTAATTTGAATCCGTTTGGGGATATTTGATTGCGTTATTCCAGCTTGTGTTTTGGATTTATAGGCAATTGGAAATTTATCGAATATGATTTGTACTTAAAATATTGTGGTCACTAAATCGTTTAAAACTTGACCTACATTGTGTTGTGTGACCGCATATTATTTAGATGTTCAATAATATAAACAATGAAGCCCTTAGTTTAAATCAAATTAAGGTATTTTGTACAGTTAATTCCTTTTATTCTGTTTGGTCTTTGGTAATTTAAATAATGGTGTATTATATTTGAAAAAGGATTTATATAAACCAATTCCTTTAATAACGAGGCAGGCTAATAAACGATATAAATCGTGCGCTTAAAAAATACGAGCCTCGCAAATCGGAGTCATGGTACGGAATATATAAGAAGCCACTGTCCCATGGGACAGAGATAATTCGATCTCTCAAATTGGGCGTTCACTTACATGGCGATTTATGGCGTGGAAGGGACGCCATTTGCCTTCTAAATTATTTGCCCCATTGCATATTAGCTAATTAATTAAATCTTAAAATGTATATGGTTCTATATAACTTAATTAGGAAGGTTTAAAACTGTATTAGAAGTCTCTGGAATAAAATAAAAAACGATATCTTTTTTACTAATTTAGTTTTTGAAATATGTAATAAATGATACAATAATATATATATATAATAATAATTAACTAATAAATTGTGTTATTGAAGTTATATAAATATAGAAATATAGCCGCAGTCATATTTTCTAATTAATTACTACTTTATGATGTATAAAATAGTACGGAAGCTTGTTTGTTAAAACATATGATATGATTGATATATCCATAATTTAATTTAATAAAATTAATAGGTTTTCCAATAATGAATAGTAAATATTAAATATATACACGACAAATCTTCGTCATATTAACAATGTTGCCACTAGGGATAGGGGGATAGGGGTTGTGGAGGGTTGGGAGTTAGTCGTAATATTTTCGTTATGAACCCCTTGCAATCAGAATCCGCAAGGGAAAAAACTAAACGAAATAAGTAAAAAGTACATATTTTTTTGGAGATTTTTGTAATTGTATATTGAGTATTTTGTAATACTTATCTGAAATACTCTTTTTACCTAAGTATAAATTGTACTTCATTAAGAAATTTTAAGTACATATTGCTTATATCATGTAGGTAGCATTGTATTGGTATATTAAAAAGGTACCAAAATATGTAGGTACATCTAATATCAACATTTTACATCAATATTTTAGTTAACAATATTATTACCATGACGTGTTTTTAAAAAATAATAAATCATAAAATATGATGGAAATATTATAATTAAAGAATATTTTAGGGTATCTTATATCGTTAGATAACTTAAAATATATATATTCGTTGCGATAAATCTAATGAGATTTTGGGTCCCATTTAATTCTAATCTAAATGATGGCCTGAGGCGTCCATTTTCATGGACAATAAGTCTGGGACGGGGCGGTTTATGGTGTTGTCGGTGCCCCACAAAATTAACATGTTTTTGGTAAATTTCATGGATGAGCAATTGGTGCTATGGTAGATATGTTATTGGTTCCGCAGATTATGCCATTATGCAAATGGAGTGATGTTACATACGCTTTCTTTAAAAAAAAACTGCTGTTTAGTTGTGTGTGTTCATTTACCATTTGTTTCTTTGTTTTCTTTTTTTTTAAGTTGTGTAGCCTTTTAGGTCTATAGTTATTTTTAAAGTCCTGTCTGAACCGAAGTGGTATCACTCTTGGAAAGACGAGAGGCCTAAAGTAGCTGTTATAGTTGAGTTTCGTGCGTCAAGTGAGAGAACTGGAATACCAATTTCTTTCGCTTTCCTTCTTTAACGCCTGGATCATATATATATATATATACCAAGGCTACCAAGGCTATATATGGCTACCAAGGCTAGCCGTATATAGCCTTGGTAGCCGTTGGTCGAGTGGTTCGATTCCCGACAGGGACAGGCAGACAGGCATGTATGTGATGACTATAGATGTCTGTATTTCTGGGTTTGGTCGTTTATTAAATATATTATCAGTATTTATAATGTATATTTCTATGTATCTGTATCGTTGTCTAACACCCTTAATAATGTGCTTACTAAGGGGTTAGATCAATGTGTATAATTTGTCCTGTATTATATATAATGATACATTCATCCAGGTGAGTAACACGAAAGTTCTATGGATAGAGTAGCGGAACGATGTCTTAGGAGTTATAGACTTGAGTCCTTTCCTCGTCGATAAATTTATATAGTATTCGTTTTAGTACAGAAACCAACTTCCCTATCGCCAAAGTTAGTTAATATAATTTAAAGTAAAATGTCTGAGCAACTATATAAAGGTATGAGTTTATGAGATCCAAAAGTGGGTCTTGCGGTAATTAAGGAGATAAATTCTCTTATCGTTTTTTACGTCGCCATATTTTATACAAGATGTGAAGCAGGTACCCATAGTTTAAGCTTTTAAGACAGTTAAAAGATAAAGACAAATATTTGTGTATAAGAAAATTCTAAGCATAGAGCAAATTGATGAAAGTCATGTAAATATTTAAATTAGTACTTCTATAGGTTCGTATGTTAAACCAATTACTGCTTAAGCCATACATTAATTGTGTTTGTATTGTATATAATATCGTTAGCGTTACGCAATCGGTTATGTTCCTCAATTCGAAAGCAAATTGAATCAAATCGGAGACCTACAATAAAAAACAAACAAGATAAATATGGACGTAGGTCAATGTTTTCAATAAAGATATAATATTGAAATAACGAAAATGCTTGTAACATTATTATTTAAATGTCAATTGTTATTAGTTCAATCCTTCACTGGGTTGTTAGCAATTCTGTGAATTGCTTTTATTTGTCGATAGAATCATAATAATATGGCTGAAATAAAATCACCTTTCAATCACTAGCTGTACCTGCGATTTCGTACGCGTAGATTTCGATTTTGATAAAACGTACCCTTTGTACTTGCCAATGTATGTAATAACTAGAAGCCTTCAAACTGGTGAGCAGCAATGGTGCGACAATAAGAGATTATTAACTTCTATTTTAGTCAACCGATTGTTAAAGAAAAAAAACATAATATAAAGTGAATCCCATGACAATATACTACCGAAAACTGCATCCAAATCGATTAATCTGTTTCTGAGATTAGCGTGCATAAAAACATACATACATACAGACATACAGACGAACAAACAAAATGAAAAAACATTATTTTGGTTTCTTATATAAAGGTATGAATTTTTGTTTTTTTTTTGTGTTGTGTGCACAACTAAAAGACAAACAGATAAACAGACAAAGATTTAAAAATGCTGAAAATGGATTCTGTTAGTTATTACTTCGTATCCTGGTTTATTTTTTTAAATACATACAATGTACTAAGACTACTTCTCTACAGATTTATTACATGTATAGAATAAGATTTTCATGGTACCTATTACGTGATTGATATAAAGTGACACAACTTTTTTATTTCTTAACCGATTTAGATAACATAAACATGAAGTCTTAAGTGAAGACTGTTATAATATATTCTTGAAAACCGCATTCAAATTGGTTAAGCCGTGTCTGAGATTAGCGTGCACAAACATACAGACATACAGACAAACTGAAAAACCATTGTTTTGGGTTCTCTTGCTCTTATAAAGCCCCCCTTTATTTTTTATGTACAGAAATGGATCAGTGACAATTTTATTATATGAACAGATATGTTTTTAATTAAGTGAAGCAGCTATTATAAGTTATATTGAAGTGAAATATTTCATAATTGTAATTATTTACATATTTAGTACTAGGTGCGTAGGAAGTTAATGTAGATATAACTCTTTGAAAGTTGATTTATTTGAAGGATTATTTAAGAGAACGGACGGACGTGTCAAAACACTGTGGTAACTAAATGGTTCTTGTGAATTGTAATATGCAATATTTCAATAAACATTTAAACGTTTTGTTGAAATGTTCATACATTTTGTTATTAAGGTAACAGAAACAACTCTAGTCTCAAGTCGACTATTTTCTTACATTAATTTCAATATAAACTTTGACAGTCTTAAAGCAATCTTATTCACTAGAAAACAACAAGAATGTGTCTATCATTTAGTAATGTTAATTATTTATGTACCTTCAACTATTCTTGAGTTTCTGGGCATAGGGTGTGTGGGCATCCATGATGAATGCACACAAAGCTGCAAGAAATTTAAGAAAAAATAAATCCTTTAAAAATATATTTATAATCACAAATTATAAAACCATGTAAGAGAAGAGAAGTCTACTAACCTCTATCCTGTTAGGGATAGTAAAGTAATTCTTTATATATATATACCATTTATGTTAACCCACCACGCTGCTTCAGTACGATTTGGCGGGATATAATGCATAAAGCTCCTTTTAAGATATTTTATTTACCGAAAAGACCCAAATAAATATATAGATATTAACAACAATTATATAAAAAAAAATATGACCAAAGATCAAACACGAAACTTTTCAGTTTAAAAACAAATCTACTTAACGCTGTGTCGTCATTAAAATACTTATTAATTATATTACAACTACATTTTTGCCAAGAATTTTAGAGTTAATGAAATTTTACTTGAAATTCATAGTTTAAAATAAAGCTCTTTATGACTTTTAGTCTAAGTTTGAAGTAGGATCATCACGCGCTCGAAGGATGTATCGCGCGATGAATAAAGCATGAGGCAATTACTCCGACACCTCCCTAGACATTTGTCTTAACACGTTTGAACTTACGCACCAGAATATCACTGGTAATTAAGTTCACAAACAACACTCGAAACCTTTTGTTTTAGTATCTCAATTTCCGTTATTGTTGTGAAGGAAAAGTGTTATAATTCGTGTTTAAGTCTTCTGAGTTTGAGTGGATAAATATTCATGGAGTGTACAGAAAGTATGATATTAATAAGTAATTTGATTATTTTAAGGTTATGATAATATAAAATCAACCGCATCAAAACTAAAGGTCTGTTAAAAGTAATTTGAAAAATGTATCGGTTGAAGTCATACTATATTCATTATAGGTAACTCTAATCTTATATATATATATATTGTGTTAGGTAAGGGAAACCTCGTGAAAACGCTAGTAATGTTGTAAAACCTAACTAAATAGATAATAGTAGCAGACCAAGTGGTCAACTGTGACCGACACGTCGTTAGGTCTTTCCATTCATCCATTCATTCCTGCAATTCCCGACGCAGTCTAGAGTTCATACAAGCATTTATCATCGATAGAATCCTATTCTATTGGGTTCCTAGATCATTTATCAGTCTCGCCTTTGTTTACCGGATCGTAAATATTATGCTTTGTTTTGCAAGTAACTTCATTATGAACTCGGTTACATTAGGGTTTTACCTTAGATTTTAAAGGAATAACAATGAAAATAACAAGAATATTTAACATCGTCAAATTTATTTTGGTTTGTTTTGATAATTTATGTACTTTAATAATAGATAGCAGGTTTATTGTTCATATAATTAAGTATTCAAACTGCTGTATGATTCTAAATTCTGAACTTTGCACGTCTCACTGTATGCACGAATTGGTACAATCAGTCTAAAATATCTAGCTTTCTGCACAGAAACTTCATCTAAAACAAAACTCCCAGCTTCCTAGAACATGGATATGAACATAAAATTTTACAGTCGTAGAGTAGGAATGTTCTGAAGTTCAGACTTCGAAACAATACAATTCGAAGTTTGTTGTGAGTCGTAAACTCGAGTTTTACCTGTCTTTGTGTGGTTATCTTTTCATACATAACGTCCTTAATGTACCTTAAGAGAATATGTGGAAGAATAAAGTTTGTATTCTGTTTATAATTTTGCAGATTTCTCGTATGAGTTTTTTATATTCATATTCTGGCTATTGTCGCCAATGTAAAGATGAAAAACCACAAAGTAATCTTATAAGATAAAAGGTAAGTAATTTATTTATCGTATTATGATAATACAATGGAAAATTAAATGAAAGATTCCCGCTAAAACAATTAAAATGATGTAGGAATATAATTAGAGTCATCAAAAAGCAATCTTCAGAGCGCGCGGAGAGTGCAAATGAATTTGAATATAAATAACGTCACTTGATACGTGCTTGCGATGCGTGTGGAAACACACCGATAAGAAGAAATGTTTATTTTAATAATATTTTTATCATTTTTATAATATTAACTATGTAACTACTAAAATTGTACCGAAATTGTATTTAGTGTTTAAAATGATTTTACCGGATTTTTCAAAAACTGCTCTGCCGTATATCGCTAATGGTCGTATATCAACCTATTTTTTATTAAATATAAATTTATTTTTAGCATTAGCTAGTATAAAAGTATAACATTCAGTGTGTTTCAAACTTATTGATATTGAAAATCAGTTAGACCGGCTCCATACATGCTCCCTCCAATCTCACACTCGCAGAGTAAACCTTTCAGAGTATTGTTATTTAAATCAATATATTAAAATATCCTCGAGAATTATATTGCCTGAAAATATATTAATATTAAGATTCTTTCTAATATACAAAAAGTAAAAAGATTTTTTATCTATTATTAAGAGAAGTTATAAATTGACATTACATTGTTTGTCCTTTTTAACATCATTTAAAATAAATTATAATTATTTATATTTATTCTATAATATCCCGTAGTGGAATGCATATGTTCATAAAACTTGATATTCAAGCGTAAGACTAAGCTTGCAGAAATTTTTAATTCGTTTTTATACATTTTTCAGAATTCTTGAACAAGTTTTTTAGTCCCACTGGAGCGGTGCCATATCTCTTAGGAATTAGCGCTCAGCACCTGCAAGAGATAAACGTCTTTAATTGCCTTTGTCGCCCCCTCAGATGTCCCCCTTTTTACACCTTCTTTATCCCCTTATTAGCGGGGCAACTTTTTAAAGGTTTTTGCTTAAGATCAAAATATTAACAAAATAAATTTATATAAATATAGAAAGAAAAATAAACCGATAACCAACTGACCGACAACCGACCAACTGAGCTACCGTATCTACGGTACGGTATACGATATGATACGGTAGCTCAGTTGGTAGAGCGACGGAACGGTTTCCCAGTAGTTGCGGGTTCGAATCCCTGCCCGTATCGGTTTATTTTTCATTCTATATTTATATAAATTTAAATAAGCTTAACATGGCTATACATGTTTAAAGATATATTCAAATATTAACAAAATAAACGAAATATTTGTATTGGATTTGTTTCAACATTTATTATCCACATATACCGTATCACTAAATCGACCATTTTAGCGAAAATATTGTTTAGTTTTCCTATTTTCAAATAAAATCCAATAGCAAACAACTGACCGAAACAGATAAAAAAGGCGCCCAACTAATGCGGATTAGCCTTTTTGTCAAGTTTGGTAGCGCAACTATTTAGTTTTATCTAAACACCCTAATATCCTAGCAATTGCATCGTTTGTTCGCATCTCTAGCGCCATCTGCGGATAATGTTGCTTCAAATGTGCTTTGCATATCTTATATTATTTTGCTTTGGTTGTTTACATAAAAATAAATAAATTTAACTTTTATTACATTTTTTTTTAAGTTTCAGAGCATAGATAATCCGATTGATTCTAGTAAATTTGAATTTTTTTAGTTTTTTACATAACATTATAGCATATTTTGCATTATTTTGAATATTTAAAACAAATGCAAATTTGAAGATCATGAATATTGCGACTTCAGCTTTTAATTTGATATTGTTATAATAGTAAAATTAAATTATCTTCATCTGCATACATGTATAGTATAGAATGCTGAATAAGTAAAACAGCTTTTACCTTATATTACTATTACTATATTCATATTATTACAGATACATTAGATAATTCATGAACATATATTTTAATTAAAGTAACTAGGAAATGTGAAAAATTATTGATGCTCATTTGCAACACTGATAAATATTGTTTTCTCACCTGTCATTTAGAAATAAACAGAGATAAAACACATTTAATAAAGATATAGGTTAAGTAACAATGTACTGGTAGCAACACCAAAGTTACTTGTGTGTTTGTTTCTGTTAAATCGTTCTTAGTGTACACAAAATAAGCACAAATACTTTGTTTAAATAATTTTGTTGCTGTGTTTGTTCTATTTGGAATAGTGTTTAAGTTTTCTTACTAATAATTAGGAAGAGACCGGGATTATCAAAGAAGATAAAAGACAAATAGCTAGAAAGTTGCTTATGAAAAAAAAATCTAATTTATAATTTTCTTTAAATTGATATGCCAATTGTTGTATAGCTCTGTTAAGCTTATTATATTAAAATAAATAAATATATAAACGACGAAAAAAAATATCGATACAGGCAGAACTCGAACCTGAGGCCTCTGAGATACCGACTCGTCGCACTGCCAATTGAGTTACCGTGTCACTAACGATCTCGATTAATTATTTAAAATTGTATTATATCTTAATAGGAAAACGGCGCTGTTGTGCAAAAATAAAGCGATTTCTGATGATAAAAATTATATTTGATATTTGATAAGAAAAATCTAAATAAATTGTACTTTACTTTCGTATAAGCCACAACATACTCAACATGTATTCTGTTATCATATTTCTGTTTCTGTGTAAGTAAAGAGTACCCTCTATATTTTATTCTATGTCAGAACTAGTGCAATCTTTGTCGTTATCCTCGCTAACGAAGCGTCCGTAATTAAAGCTCTTTATCGCAGGTGCTGGTTGATACACGCTGCAACAACACCTGATTACTGTGATCACGGCCTTAATTAAGCTTTGTTTATTTGTAAGATGAAAGGAAGTATTGTGCATTCAGATGTTTAATTTAATGCTATACAAAATTTAAATGTATGACTTTAATAGTAAGAAATTTACGATTGATCTTGAAATAGAATCTAGGATTAGAAGTAGAATGTTTATATTGTAAAATGGAGACGTTAGTAAAGAGAAAGTTTTTTTTAAATTAAGAATTTAAGCTTAATTGATTTCGTCCGTATCTACATTCACGTAGATATGTTTTTAAAAAGGTTATATTATTTCATGAATTTTTAAGACTATTTAATTTGTTGAAAATTTACTTTATACGTTTTGCTCAAACGGACTTAGTTAAGTACCGACGCGAAGACGAGGGTTGTTTTAATTTAAATTTGTGTACTTTTGTACAAATGTGTATTTATCTCAGTAAAGTGATTTGGTGCAATATATCTATAGAGCAATTTATTTACGTTTAATCGTAACCCTGAACTGCCTATTATTTTGAATATCAAAATTAATGATGTTCACATATTACGAAAACAAAATAATACAATTTCTTAATTATCTGACGATTGCTTTATAGCATTTTGTAACTATATTACACATTATTTAATTAGTTCGTTACATTATATAAAGTAAACCTCACCTCATATAAGATAAAGTTGTTTTTAAAGTCATTGAAGCGAGTGCATTTTGATACATTTTGAACCTTCGCAAACCTATATCTTTCACAGGTCATTACTTGCATGTAGAGTGTTTCGTAACCCTTAGAAAATATTAACATAAAAATGTACCTTTCTCTCTTGACGTGTGTGTTTATCTTAAAATACCAATTATATACTGTTTACACTTGTATCAGTAATACACAATACTTGCACTTCAATGTTTAATATCCAACTATTTGTAATAGAATGGGCGAGAGCAGCCCTTACAACTCTTTTATAATATTTTAACACTATAATATTTAGGTGAGGGTAATTCACAATTTCATAACCTACTTACAGATGATATTATTTACTACCTTATAATAAGTTCTAATAATTAATAAAATATTAAACATTATGTTAAAATATCTTATGCTTCTAATTCTTAAAACATTTAACAGTAAACACTAAATAACATTCCATAATTGATTGCGTAGGTGGCGCCACTGTTGAAACTTATGAACTAAAACATGTAAAATTCAATGTATTTACCATTTAAATTATTATAAATAAATATAACTAAGAATATTCATCTAACATTTTTCAGAAATTCATAGTCTTTTTCAAAAAGCTATTTATTTCATTATTTATTAAATAAAGTACAATCATAACAAGAAATTAAATATAATATATATCTTCGTTTTCTTTCATCTCAAATGATTTTATATTAACATAATTAAGACCTTCATGGTATTATCAGAATATTATTTATTCCACTTGTAAAATTTCCAAGCAACGCTTTATTCTATAATTTTCAAATTCTTCAAAAGAAATTATAAGGCTTTTGTTTTCAATTTTATAACACGGCACGAGGCCAAGACTTCCTAATTCCCGAGCAGCCCGCGGCCCGATGAACCTCGTCATTACTGAGTAATACAATTATATATAAAAGCGTATTCACTAAGCGTACCCTACTTTCATCTAAAGTTAATGAGCAAAGGCGTTAAATTAATATTTACATCACTTTGTCACTTTAGAGTTTTTAGCCCAATTTATCAATCGTTTATCCCCAAAATGTTTATATCAATGCATGTTATAGCCAACACGTGTTCTACGGTATCGGTATTTGCGGCCCATTGGATATGTTATTTTGCAATTTACATCCAGCGCTTGCAGGGTTACAAGTCGAATATTTTGTGCCGAATATTTTTTATAAGTCAATATTATTATGATAACACGGGTAATGGTTTCTTCTAAGGAAAAATACACAACCAATGATCTTTCTGTTTTTAGAACAACAGGCTTTTGTTATTTATAAGTTATCCAACTCATTGTTTATATTAAATGTTATTGATGTTTGTCAAAAATGTTCCTTCTTTATGTGAAATGAAAAACAAATAGCTTATTTCTTAATGTTAAATTTCATCCTATTTATCTACAGTCTTAAAAGAAAAATGTTTAAAATCAGTGAAAATGTTCGTAATTTTATTTAACTTTTACGTAACTTAAATTTGTTTACTCTTCACAAAATCCCAAGAACAGAACAGTAAATTGAACAATGTTCCTAACAATGTGGAACTTTTTTCATATTTAACAGTTTACCCTTGCCCCGGACATCGGACCTCAGTGACATTTATCAGAACCTTTCTTGGTTATTTCGTTAGTTTCGATTCGATTTTCATTTTATGCAAAATACAATCCAATTTCTGAGGGGGACCTTCAATCGGGATAATGCCATAGAAGAATGATCTAAATTGAATTCGTCGGAACTTCGTCCCCCACTAAGCCGACGCCATCTTAGAAAAACGCACGAAGAAACTGTTTTCAATTTCCTTGTAAGACCTTAAGTTATAATAAGCTACCATTTTCTAATAAAATATCTTCAGATGTAAAATACATTTGTATAATAGAAATTCTGAATCTATACACTGAAATTGTTGAAATATAACTATATATGTTTAAAATATTTTTTTTAAACATGTATGTATGTTAAGCTTATTCAAAATTAAATAAATATAATGTAAAATTAAAAATAAACTAACACGGGCAGGGATTCGAACCGACGACCTCTAGGAATCCGTCCCGTCGCTCCACCAAATATCTAAATACGGTAGCTGCCCGTGTCGGTTTATTTTTCATTATATATTTATTTAAATTTTTAACAATGTATCTAATTAAGAAAGTATATTTGTATAGTGGGTACCGTTAATGGATAAAGATACCTGTAATATGAATCACATATCAGATTAGAAAAACTTGTAATTGATATGGAACGGACATAATATGATCAGTGATGTGATGTGAAGAATCATTAATTCATAATCCCATATAAACAATGGGGTCGGAACCGTCGAATGATCAGTAAGACTCTTACTGCCAATTTGACAGCGGGAGCTTTGACGTTAATCTCAAATGAAGAATACTTATTTTTAGTTCTTGTTTTAGGACTTATTCATGAAAACAACCAGCTAAGCGAGATTTCCCTTGATTGTAGCTTTTGAGGTTAGGGAAAATAGCAAAATATATTTTTTTTTGTTAGATATATTTACTTCGTATTTATTTTTATTCAATTTATAAAAAGTTAGAATCGCTTTAAATTTAAGATTTCATTTACTCCGAAGTTGTAGAATAAATCTCGTACATTATCCCTAGGAGATGTAAACTAATCTTGATAGATTTAGAAGGAGAGTGAGATCACTGACCGGGCGACGGACGCATTAGGGAAATCCGATACACCTATTCGTCTTCATTTATTTACATTTGGGCGACTGGAATATTGGTCTTAACTTCTTTATGAATTGTAAACTGGACAAACATTTAAAGATATGTTTGTAAAAGGTGCATTCTAATTTTTTCTTATAACTTAGTGAAGCTTATTTATATTGGTTTTGTATTTGGAAATCTTATTTTTATTGTTTATTATTTAATTCTGTTTTCTTTTTAGGTAAGACATGTTTTCAGTTTTGGTAAGTCAATAATAATATTTACCTACTATTACAAATTTTATAAGATTACAAATAATTATAAAAGAACGCTTTTTAATTTTTTCTTGTAATTTTAAACCAGATAATATATTTAGGCGTTATTATTTAAAAAATACTCGACACAAAATTATGACAGTATCTTTTTAATGTAATAATAAAAATATCGTTTTACCCTTTTTAACTCAACCCTATGTTTAGAATAATTTATCGTTTATATATTTCATCCCGAGTCACTAAACACAGATGAAAGGATAAAAACATTATTTCAGTGTACAGACAACACAAACCATTTCGTTAGTATTTGATGTCGTGTGACCAAATAAATACGATTACAAAGAGCTTACTGTTTCATTTACAATCAAACCATAATATCAAATTTGTAACGCAAAAGATTTTAATTTAAAACGTTTTAAGTCGTAAGCTGTAGTTTCATTTTAAAACGTTCAAGTAGTTTCATTGTTTTTAAAAGTGTTTTAATTTATTGTTTTTGCAGTCGGTTATTAATTATTTCAATAATATTATAAGTAGGTAACAAAATAAATAGTCAAAATCGATTCTTAAGGAGTAAACTCCAAAAAGTTTAGGTACTTATAACTTTAATATTAGAGGGGTTTCTTTTCTTAAATCAATATATATTTATGTACTTCTATCTATTCCAAAGTAAGTACCTACGTCACGTTTTATTTATATGTAGGCACAAGTGTAAATTATAAACATAAAAAAAATTAAGTTATATACACATACTTATATACTTCACTGTAAAAAAAATTACTTTTAGATAAAATTAAAGAGAAACATGTTTCACTATTTTTGGAACTGATTTGTAAAAGTATTTCAAATATTTCATAGAAAAGAAACCAACCAATTAAAACAAACTAGCTATTAGTAGCTAGTTCATAAAAACACATATGTTGTGTTATGTTGAATATAAACAACTTAAATATATTATACCGTATTAGAGAATTTAAAGCGTGGTCTTAACACAATAAAGAAAATAAACACTCATCTTAATTTAGTGTCACTTTGTACAGTCACCAACAAAATACGAAGAACAAACTAATATTAGTTATCACTTTATTAATTCGGCATTTTAACTCCATATAAAACTTAGTTGAATAATAAATTTTCTAAGATCATAAGCAAAATATTTTGTTGCTAGATATTATTTATGCATTTCCTTTATGTCACCTTTATTTTAATCTATTCAGTGTTGTCATCTGTACTTTATAATAACGACTCTTTGAGCGCAGTCGTGCAAAGTCAATATTATCTGTAATAATTTCCCGCCACCCGTGACCATTGATAATATTTAGCATCTGTCAAAATATGTCGTTTTAACACATTACCTCTAATCGCAAGTGAATTATATTATGAGACTACAACATAAGTAACGAGGCAAACCAGTTTATGTGATGTATTATAATAAATAAAAATAATTATCACTAACCATGTAATTATGACTATTCGCCCATTTGTTTTCAATTTTGGCTAAAAGTTAAAACATCAAAATAGACAACTGTCATTCTGACATATTGAATAGTTTATTGGTAGTAGTGACTTCTACATAGCGTTAATATGCAAAGAGTAGGGCCAGTCCAAAATGTGTCCATCAAAAACAAAGCGAAACGCAAATGAGGCTACCTTTTTGTCTCCCTTTCTTGTATGTGTAATTACAAAGATATATATTGTTGTCTCATCTTTTCTTTTTTTTAATTTGTTAGACACTGACACTAATAGGCCTGCCTATGGCTCCCCTATTCTCTGTACATATAATAATTCTTTGAACTTCTATAGATATGAAAAAAACAAGGCAAAAATGATTGTAGGTAAGTTTTCAAAATGCTCCTTATCTACTACATTACAAAGAACAATAGTTTATATTAGTTCGTTTTCGTTTGTTTGTTTGGGCGGATTTTTATGAAATTGGATGTAGTGATAGGTTATTAATCGCTTAACATATAGAATACATTTTTCTGGTAAAAACTTTTTCGTGTTCATGGAAAAAGAAAAAAAACTGATTTGGGCCTTAAATGACTAATCAATATTTAAATGAAAATGGTATGGGAGTATATATGTTATCTTAGTCAAAAAATGTAATATGCACATTTTTCTAAAAAAAATGGTTTGTTCTTAAATCATCATAAGATTAAAATATTGACTATTGACTTCAAATAAATATAGAATGAAAAATAAACCAAACCGTATTGCAATTAAGCAAAGCGACGAGATGATTTCCATGAGATCGTGGGTTCAATTCCCTACCCGTATATGTTTATTTTTTATTCTTTATTTAATTACAATTTTAATATGTTTAACATGACATTTATAGAAATTTCCAAACATTAAATCTTTATATAAACTTTAAGTGATAATAAAAGGATTATAATTGAAATCGGAATGAAAAGATGTTAGATGAAGCCGCTGTCAAAAACTAATGAATATAGTAAAAAAAAAACTATAAGCAGAATAAAATAATAATTAGTTCTTATTCTATAAAACAATCATATAATACACATTTCTTAAGCCGTGTCAATGCCCAAGTACCTAATATGTGCTACTTGTAATTACGATATCTAGGGACCGTGTGCCGGTCGGACAGTGTTAACATGACTTGTGGCCAGGAGTTGTACCTGACTTTTCTATAAGCCCACTTCGAAACAGCGTTTCGTTTCATTAGATGAACCTCATATGAGGAAGGGACAAAAAGAGAGTGCAAAATTAAAAAGTGTGTGCCAAGCGTGCATCTGCTTTTAGGGATGTAAAAGATGCATATATGGTACACGATAATAATTACTAATGGTTATCTAAATTAATGTCTTTAGTTTTATATATCAAAATATATATCTTTTTCATATAATAGGTAGCAGAGGGTATCTACTAAATATAAAACTCGCCATTAACAAACCGACTACCGACTAGCTACCGGTATCAGTCACTAAATCATCGCTTGAATGGGCCACAATAGCGTCTTGTGCGATTGTACTCCCATCACAGTGATTTACGCGAGGTTACAGGGCTGACTAACGTTTTCAAAGAGTTTTTTATCTTTTCAGTAATGTTGCCATTTTATATTTTTAAAATCGTAATATTTTTGACAGCTTCAGTTCAATTGATTTTTTTTTATTTATTACGGTTCCAAAATTGTTATGCCTAAATTTACAGTGAGAGAAAGATTATAATAACTTATTTACACCCCTAAACCGCCATATGAAATTACTTATAACGGATATAAGTGCAAATTATAAGGCCTCGATTTCTATACATCATATTATTATTGCAAGATAATATCAACAATAAACAGATAATGTGCTGAGGGCAACCCTTGCGGACTCGCTTTAAATCTCGTCCACACATGGTCAGATCTAGATTTCGATAATAATGTTACACTATATTGTTAAATTATATTTTGCAACCGAGTCTATTTTTCACTTCTCGTTTTTATTCTTGGCACTCAGAACAAAGTACAATTTACCTGTAACTAAAAAAAATATAAAAGAAAGAAAACATTTATTTTTTATAAACCAAAAGGTTCAAAAAAATAAAGATATTATTCTATTATTAGTCAAAAAAATAGAAACAAAAAAGTTAAAATAATAAGTAAAATATAGAAATAGCTCAACCATTCTTAAGTGGATAAGAAAACATTAATACGTACTGTTAAATACCAAGTTGCATTTAATAAGTTGGTTCAGTAATACAATACACAAAAATATACTATTTCTATTGGTCGCCCTATCGGTATCGTGAGCAAGATATAGCAAGTGTGATCGGTATCCACGGTCGAGCGACGTTGCCGTACGGTGCATCGTCGGGCGTCCGCGACTTGCCGCTCCGTTCACTATACCCGCCATATTGGCCACGCATCCATTCGAATAACCAGTACGTCGCCAGTTTTGACATTGAGCCGGTGGCTTGTAAGTCTTTTTTGTATTTATTTACTATGAATACGGATAATTTCGACACTGAAAAGTTTATAAAAGAAATAGAAATTAGGCCCGCGTTATGGGATGTTACGATGGCAACATATTTTAATCGGGAAATTAAAAATCAATGCTGGGAAGAACTTATTGACATTTTCAGCGGGAAAGATTTAGCGGCTTCGGAGCGGAGAGACAGCGGTGAGTGAATTTGACGGTTCTTATCAAATATTAATGTTATCAAGGTGTGTTAGTAAAATATATAATAAATAAATACATAGCATATTCTGTTAGATTTCCTAGTAATATTTTGCGATAAACACATAATGTATTTAAATCAGTTTTTTTTTTTTCAAATAAATTAAACTGAGCCTGCTTACAATACCATACTAATCAAATTAAAAATCATAGGATTGCTCCTCCAAAAAAAATGGAAAAGTATTCGAGGCTGTTTCACTCGTGAGCTCAGGAGACAAGAGAGTGTGGTGTCCGGAAACAACCCTGGTGCCAGGAAGTCTGAGTACACATACTTCCAACAAGTACAGTTCCTTCTTAAAGTAGTCAAATCACGAGATTCCTCAGAAGAAGCACTCGATTACATATATTATGACGTACCGGAGTTTAATATAAAAAAAGAAGATTCAGATACTGATGACCCTTTAAGAGAAGACAATCACAAACCAAAGAGAGTAAAATATGTACACAGTCTGGAAAGACAAAATGAGAGTGAAGAAGACAGAATGTTTCTTCTCTCAATGGTGAGTGCTTTACAGAGTGTGCCTCTGGATAAGAAAATGTCCACCAAAATTAAACTGATGACCGTTTTAGATGAGGCTACTAAAGGTTTAGAAGAAAATAGATGAAGTTTTACTATCAGATGATTAAAGCTACGAGTTATTTCTACCTACTACTAAAACTGCTAATGCAAGTATTAGTAGTATTTTGTAAAAGGTCTAAGGCCATTTGGCCATACTTTTTAGTGAGCTTTGATTGCCTAGACCAAATATTATCTGCATGTTCAAATTGTACTATAATTTAATGATGATTTGTGTTACCTTAAACCATATTTTTAAAAACATTATTATTGTACATAATTTAATTTATTTACGAAAATGTTAATATTAAACCAGTCACAAACTACTATTCATGTAAAGTTATAGCTTTGTCATATGAAACTAAGATTACAACAAACGAATACATACTGAAATATTATTTTACATTTTAGACATTATATGCTTGTTTAAATTTTAAATAAAAAGATTATTCCTTAATAAACCACACTGCTTAATCCTTTCGACAATGACTAATATATAATATATTACCTATTCTGAAATCATCAAAGAACTATCGGCACGGTAGTTCAGTATTCAAAACGACTAGAACAATATCCTAGAGGTCACCAGTTCAAATGATTACAAATAAAAAGTCAAAGTAGTAAAAAAAATATATGAAATATAATTAGTATATGTAAAGCTATGTGGTAAACTTCACTAATTTTATTTCTTAGCTTCTTTATTATTTATTTTTGGTTACCTTCAAATTAAGTACAAAATTAAACGAAGTTTCTTCATTAAGTCATTTATTTTACGTAATTAATACTACCGTACCTAGCTAGCAAACTTAGTGATAAAAAAAATAGAAAAAATATTATATATTTTGCATCATTAGTTTTTGCAAGATAATTGTAACAAAAGAATTGTATTAAACCCGAAATGAATACTATCATGTGTACATATTATTTAGTGTACATATTATTTAGTGTACATATTATTTAGTGTACATATTATTTAGTGTACATATTATTTAGTGTACATATTATTTAGTGTACATATTATTTAGTGTACCTACATATTATTTAGCGTACGTATTATTTAGAGTATATCTTATTTAGTGATACTTCGCAATCGTTACATATTATTTAGTGACCACATAACAGAAGCGAACGTAACTGGATGAAACATCGATTTGGAAAAATGCGTGAATGTACAGAATACGTACAGTTTACAAAGGACAGTTTTTCATCACTTTTATCTAAAAAAAAACCATTTGTATCTATATTCCATGTAGATTCTTTTGAAAGTTTATTAGAAAAATTAATCACATAACTAGCAGTTACTATTTATAATAAAATTATCTCATTTCGAAACAATAATTCAATAATAATAGCTCAAGACAGACATATGATAATTATCAATTATAAACAATGTACTACAAGTACTTTAACAATTCGTCATTACAGAAAACTAAATATGAATTGCACGTCGTGTGAACGAAACGCCAAGAGGCGTTCCCATACAGATTTATGGCGTTCTGAGTCTCGAGGGACGACTTGTCTTTTCCCTCACTTCCACATTAACGTTCATTGTTGGTTATTCAAGTAATCACACATAGGATACAATTTATGGTTTAAGTCATAGGAAATATCTACTTTTCAAACAAAATGTATTATGGTTTAATTCTGTCGAATAGCACTTTGACCAAATAGTATTAATCATATTTATAAATAAGGCATCATCGGCTTTAGACTTTTTTGTTATGTTATAAAATAAGTACATAAAATATGTTTACAGATTTTATTAGCTATCATTATGCAGGGGTATAATTAGCTGGCGATTTACTTTTGACCATCAGTTAAATTAAATAAACAATACTTGATAAATATACATAATTAGGAAAACAAACCAATAATGAAACTCTCATTATCTGATCTCACATAAATAGCGCTCGGTGAGCATTGTGCCCTTTATTATTTAGAGGTTTTGTCTAATTGCCGGGTTCCCATTAACCCGTACAATATGTACCAGTCGTGTTTTGGGGACTGTAAATAATAGATAACATCTAATTGCCAATTCACTATCCTATTTTTAATCTATAAATAAATCATTTGATGAAATTAACGGTTAGTGATGCTTAAAATATTCAGATGATAAAACTGACCAATGCTTAAAATATTCAGATGATAAAACTGACCAATGCTTAAAATATTCAGATGATAAAAGGTAATTCTAAATTATTATTTACTATACTATATTTTACTGCAAATATAACTCGGTACATATATTGTAACTCATAGAGTATTTACTCAAGTGAGTGTCGATTCTTCCTCAGATCAATACGGGCCGAAGATAGTTTATTTGAAGCTTGTGTGCGTCTCAAATATTTACTTACCGCGAGAATCAGCCCTGCTGTGTTAAGGGCTAACAAATCGGGGATCTGTTTCAATGAAATTAGACGTTTTTATATATTTAAAATTTATCGTAATTTCTTTTACTTTTTATAATATATTATGACGTTTCTTTTTGAGATCTTAATTACGTCATTGAAAGCAATAATTGATTAAATAGTTTTCACTAATTGGTTGTAGACTTGAGCAGACAGTGCACAATAATAATCATTTTTATAAGAAATGTTACGTTGATTCAATAAGTAATAAGTTATAAGATACTAGGGTATTTGAATTTGACAGAATCGTAAACCTTTGAAGGGGGGTTTATCAGAGATCTTATTTTAAATATAACTGAATCTGGGGTAGTGTTGCTAGTTATAACTAACCCTCAATTAATATGCGAACCTAACACATGAATTAGCTATATCTATCGATAAAAATAAAGAGCTGACAGTGGATTTTTTTTTATGATCATAAAAAGATTTGCTTAGACTTTTCTGGTAAAGACAAATAAATTTTCAAATATAATAGTCTACTAAATCACATCTTGTTATAGAGAGGTCTGGCCACTCGAGGATATAGCATCGTGTTTACTATTGTTACAGTTATTGTGTAGCAATTTATTGGGTCACAATTTCTTAACTAATTTCAAACAAACATTATGAGCGGAAAATAAAATAGATAAATCGAACTGAAGCAAGATTCATTTTACAATAAAATTAAAAATGTTATTTAGAAACTTACAGCATACAGTTTTATTATCTTGAAACAAATAATTGAGTTTAAAAAAAAAATACACATATTGCTATATTACAAAGAGAAATAATATTTTTAATCATCATCAATCATCGATATGCCGATTTCATAAATACTTGGTGTAAGAAACTGAATTGTTAAAGGAACAAAAAAGTTTAAATGAAGAATGCCAACCCTATTTGAACAAAAGCAGCCGGTGACATGTGCACACGCATTGTCCGCTCCGTGGGCGGCGGAGCCAGTTCCACTGATGTATGGTGATAATCCCTCTTAAGTGCAATATTTAATACAAATAAGAGGCAGAAATTATTTCTGCTTATAAAAATGCAATAATAAAACATAGCCTTATTAAATATTACGTAATGTTTAGTAAATGTAGAATGCACAAATACAACCCATTACAAGTTTGTAGTTCGATAATTCAAATTTCACCTAAATATCTCGTAGCTTTTCATATTACTTGTACAATTTAATAATGAAAAGTGTCACGGCTCCATGACGGTTATGACCAAATTATCCCAAGTTTTTCGTATTTCCGACCGCGTCCTGAATATTTTATATTCCCCCGTTGTTTACTCGATGTTGCCAGTAATTTTGTTGCAAAACGCTCATTTCCTTGTGCGATTTGGAAATTTCCAAACTTTGTACACAATATGAAATTAGTTTCTAGGATTTGGTAAACGAAGACGAATTTAGCAATTTAGTCCTTCATCGTGTCTTACTTAAACTTTCTAATTTTATTTTAATTTTGCCACCGTTGGCTTTGCTAATATTTTTGAAAAAGTTCCCATTGTTCCCAGTAGTTTCATTCAGTTCGTTAAAAATACAGTACGAAAATGCCATTAACGAAGACAACGAAAGGAATTTACATACGAACACTTAATAAATCTTCAGTTCACCTTTTCGATTGCCCACGCGTTTGCAGTGCACTCAATTATGCTCCATATTCGGTTGTTGTTTTAAACAACCTACAGTTTATAATCCTTTGACGTGTTAGGAAAGTAAACTCTCAGAAGTGTTTCCAAAAACCAATTTAATTCATCACACATGAAACTGTTATGTTACTTGAAAATCAATCTTATTGGGTAGTAATAGGGCCGTTATTATCTATTTGATTCAGATGCCACAAGATGTGGTAAGTTAGTTTGTGTGTATGAGTAAAATAGTCAGTGTTGCGAGTGGAGTGCAGTGTAAATTTGCGGTGGTCGTTGTGTGGCGCTCGTTTATGGCGCTCCATATAGCCTTTGTGATTCATTCCATCGCTTGTCATTGCGTTAGCCGGCTGTCTGTTTGTTCTTTTTATATGGCGCAAGGCTAATGTGATCCTATGTTTATTTTCGAACACATTTCAAGTTCTGGATGGTTTTTATACTCATATTTCGTGAATATATATACCACCTAAAAAAATACACAATATTATTATAACAAATATAAAAAGCTTTCAATAGAGACCTCAAATATCTACAAACTGTTTAGTATCTACTTAAATTCAGAAACTAAAATAAGAAGTAGTTACTATCAAAAACACCTCCTAAGTCTGTCAGCAGAATCATTTCCATAAATCAATATCAAAGCATGAAATGTATTATCGGTGTATCAATAAACAGGCTGTATGAAGCCCTCTAAAACAATAAACTTATGTTAGAGCCAAATACTAATGGTTATAAATGGTTAACGATATTTAGTTCGTAGCCATAGCGTGTGGCGCGATTTATAAGAGACTGCGATTAGTTTAATCTCAACTATTGAATTATGTTAGTGATAAATTAGATTTGAGAAAATAACACTTTCAACTTTTATAAAGAAATTTAAAAAAAGTGCATCAAAAAAATATGTTATTAAAGTGCTGAATGAAAAATAAAACCTACCTTTTTTTAATATAATTATACAATATGGTAAAATGGTCGTAAAATGCAATGGTGTTTGCAATTTCTAATAGACTCGGGCTGGTTATGATGCTATCACATTAACCCTAATGCGGCTGTTAACACTTAGTATCGTAATTCGATGCAGCAACAGAATAAATTGACACGTTAGCCCCCGTAACAGCACTAAGCCACAAAATGGAAGTGAACTTGTGCGTGTAGTCGAACTAGTCGGATAGTGTCGGGTATTATCAGTGTATTTTAAAATATTTACTTACCTATACTGAATCGCCTGTCGGTAAAGTGGTTAGTGTAGGCACCTAACGTATAGCGGCGCAAAGGAGATCGGGTTCGATTCCCGGTATGTGTTCACCATAGATATCTGTATTTCTGGGTTTGGTCGTTTATTCAATATATTCGAGGTAACTATAATGTGTATTTCTATGTATTTGTATCGTTGTTAAGACGAGCAAATAATTTTCTTACTTAGAGGTTAGATCAAATTGATAAATTTGGCGTGTGATATTATTATTATTATAAATAAATAATCTGATCTAACAATAGTATTTCTTTAAGTGAGGAGGTAGTGAATTGTTTTATAAATATCTGAAAGCAAAATACACTTTTACAATAACTGGAATCGCGAAATTTCGACGGAATCGACGTTTAAACTGTTCTAAGTAGTAACATTGATGGTGTGGGTGCCGAGCCGCAAGGAATGTGTGTTTCCGATAAATTATAAAAACATCCCTTACCATATGAAAAAAATATTTTTTTAAATCTTTTTTTATAAAATTGAATACTAATATATTTCATTTTTTTTTAATAGTTTTATAAAATTGAATATGAAAATCTTAATTATGTAATATGTTAGTGGTACCTACGTCAAGATTTAAGAATCTTAAAAAATAAATAAAAATATACATACGTAATTTTTTTCGTTGTATTTATTATGAGAAAACCAATCCTATAACTTGTGAGTTTATTAAAAATTGTGGCAATTATTTTGCGATAGAAATATCTTCATTTAAATATAAGTATAAAATATTATGTGATATCTAACGAGTTCTACAAACAGTAATATAAAAAATAATTGTCTGTTTCTAAAGAATTTTGTTACATAAAAAGAAACTTGAGAACCCTACAGTGGGAAAGAAACATATTTAATAATTATAATCAGAACATGCATCTTTTATCTTATCTTTCTCAGCTTCAACTTGTATCACAACTACAGTTAAGCATAACAATGAGATTAAAATCAAACAGTACAATTGCGGTAATACAATTTACTTTAAGAGGTATACATACACAAATTAAATTAGATAATTGTGACAGACAGACACGACTGTCGTTGCTCATTATTCTTTGTATAATTTACTTATGGACTTCGAATTACAAATATATTTCAAGATTAATTTGAGGCACTAAATGTTCGGTTTATTTGATTTACTTTGTTTGAATATTTACCTCTTAAAGTGAGTTGAATTGAATTATGGAATTAAATAAGAATTTTAAACGCTATTTCAAAATTCGTAGCATTAATGTCGTAAACGAGTAGTAGGGGTCCATCACGCCATATCGTCATGAAACTTGATAACCCTTCATTACCGTTATTACATTCTTAAGTAGGGGTGCGTGCGGCCTTCAGTATTGGAAACTGTCAGGGCTCTAATTGACAACTGCCCTTTAGAGAATAGCAATGCTGTACTGTTTAAACAGGTGACGTGCGGTGCACTCTGTTCGATTCCCGGTTAATGTAGCCAGAATAATGTTTTTAGTCATTATTAAAATTATTCGGATTTCAATTACGATGACATACAACAAAATATATTTTGAATTATTTTACTTATTTAAAACAGGAAGGTATATTATATTTAAAAACTATTTAAAATGCACATTAAAGCTTCATAAAAACCACAAAGTAATGAGAAATTACACAAATATTTGAATTGTAAATGCAGCAATCAGAATCAATCATCAAAATAAGAAATAAGTTGAATAATGACATTTCTGAAGAACCACTGATAGGATTCATTAGCTTGTATTAATCCCTTACAATTCTTTGTACAAAGGTTACTAACCTCGGCGGCTAATGCAGACATTAGCGTAAAAGCTTTACAGCACAATACAGTGTTATGGCAACATGACTGCAGTATGCCATAATCTTTGTGATCCCCCGAGCATTCGGAGCTTCCGTTCCTATCTTGATGCGAGTGCAGGATCAAGACAAGACAAACGCAAATTAGATATATCTCTTCATTTATTATATTATATGTAAATATACAAAATGAAAACTCAGCTATTATTTAAATTTATTACATTTATTTATCTAACTATTTTTGGTTGTCATTATCGTATATTGTAGTACTTATGACATCGCAGACAAAAAATATGACTTATCTGTAGTTTGTCTTAAGTCTACGGTGCAGTATCCTCCGCTACATTTTAGATTTTCATAATTTACTACCTCCGGCTTCGTATATGAAGTTTTCCGCAGTCTCTCGAGATGTTTAAAATCAGCAACTTTATGGAAAACTACAAAAAATATACTTAAATCTTGAGGGACGAGTGCAAATGCAAAGTAATACAATATCAACAATAAAAATAACAATAAAGCAGCCTTTGCTGAAGTTAGAGTGAAAGGACAAAGCCGAGAACCCATACAGAAATTACTTTTTGAAATGAATATACGTTTTTTTCTTTTCTGCTTTTAAATGTAAAACAAATTACTAATAAACACACAAACATTAAACATAACAGAATCAATAATTTTCTATTGGCAAATAAACCTTTCAACATCGTATTTGCATGTGATTTGTAACACCATTGTCTTACGCTAGCCAATAATTTGCAGTGTTACTCTGTGTAGGCAGTGTTACTCTGTAATGTCAGTATAAAGGTTATTTGTAAATGCGAAATTATAATCACGATTTGCTGTTGAAGATATAATTTATACGTGTAATAATAAATTTTGTAAATATAGATGTTGAACTCGTAATTGCTGTTTAGATACAGCTATAAATGTGAGATATTTTGGGAATTACATTTCCCACTCACGTTAAATGGGCATTTCGACTATGAATAAACATGAATTTGACATTTGACTATGAATAAAATTATTAAAAAAAAAAAAGTAAAAAAAATCCATATCATCAACAGAAATACTTTTTGTTTGACACCCCCTTACGTATGTTCGCGAAAATGTCAAAGAGAAAATATTTATGTTTCCTTTCGGAAATAAATTTCGGACCGTTTTCTGTATACATTTCTTATATACGCTTCTAGAAGGCCTGTATTTATATATTTACTTACTATAGAGATTTTTTTAAATAAATTAGGATAAAGATTAAACTACAGGCAACAATTATTATTAGTAATAGGATGCAGGTTTTAAGTGAATGTGATATAAGTTAAACTTATAATTGTATTATACATACAATATATATATACTTAATACTTTCAAATATCAAACGTCAAACGTCGAACCTTACCCCATCGTCTCTCCCCTTGTAAATGTTCCTTGCCTGAACTGTATAAAAACCTGGGTAAGAACTAGTTGTTAATAAAACAGAATCAGACACGCAATTACCTCCTAATGGATAGAATCCATTACAAGAAGACTTCTTCCGGTTACGAATGTTCCAGAGACTGCGTGATTTGTCTTAATAGCGGTCGGATTATTTGCCTTTTGTTTGTATGTTCAAGGAACTATCATATATGGCATATTCATTGCAAATATATAGGTCTTACTTTTAGCTGAATATAGTATAAACGTATTTAAGAAGAATCATGTTTTTTTAATTAATTATCTTTAATAAGATTTTAATTTCTACGAGGATATTTTAATGTAAATAGAAATTTTATTATATGACATATTAAAGTTTTTTAATTGTTTTTATAAAAGTAACTTCAACAACGTTCATTGTTGTCATTGAAAATATTTTCAGTTCAATTGACATATGTCAGAAATGAAAGATGCGTATGCACAGAAAGTAGAAGACCGATGTGTAATTAGATTTTAGATAATATTATACTAAAACATAATAGGTATGTTGTAATTAATATTCTACACTTGTCTAGAATCCCACCACGAGTGATGTCTTACATTGCTACTCCTCGAACAGTTTTATTTCACATAAATGGCCGTAACAAATCGGACAGCGGTCGGAAATCGAACAAGTGTCAATGTCCATTCGCCCGCAGGATTACTTCTGCCACGAATTGTAAAACTAATTAATGCTATACCATGTTTTCCTTTACTTTTAGAACCTCTATTTAAGCTTATTTACTGTTATTTTCCCTTTCTTTGCTTTAAAATACTAAATGACATGTACCTACTTCTGTAATTTACATATTAATTATCAAACAAATAATAAGCTTTTGAATATTATAATTAACTAAATCGTAATATTTTTATTTATATAATATTGTAGTATTCGTATGAAATTAAAAAGTTGCATCAGCTCAACTCGTTTCACATTCAATGGAAGCGTCAATTCTTGGCATCGTTTGATTTACTTCCATTTCGAACACAGGAAGTAGTGGGGATGTATTGTTACTGGATATTTCGTTTTTTATTGCTATTATATTTGTTACGACATTTTCACTTAGCATGAAAACTAACTTTGACTTTACTATAGGTAATCTTTTATAATGACATTAATTTATTTAACCACAGACATAAAAATAATATTGGTATTCTAATTTTTAAAATACCAGAATCATAATAGCATTAATTAAAATTTTATTATTTTATCCGCATCTTTTACTGGGGGTTATCTAGCCACATCCAGCGTCCGTTGCTGGTAGTTACGTGCGCTGGTTCCGGGCTGCAGTTCCGGGATGAATTGAATAAAACATAAATTATGGCCTACATTTCAACTCTGCAACCGATACTCTACCTAATAATAAAACCGCTTTGAACCTTAACACATAATAATATTTAATTAAAACATGTTCAATAAATAAAATTATTTCTTTATTAGCACTATGACATTAATAATTTAATAATGTAACGTGATTATTTCTTAAATATATATATCAGAATAAATAATAAATAATATAATTGGCGGTCTGGATAAAAATATTTAACATTCAATAATTAATTGTCTATAAAGTTCACATAAGACACTTACAACTTTATTTATTTTATAGATGATAATGATCATAAATTTCGGTTTAAATATAAACAGACACTAAAGTTAAAACATTCCACATGCAACACTTAATCTTCTTAAAAATAACATTAGCGTGTTTTAGGTAAAAAATGTAAAAGAGTCACCTCGAAGTCAGAGATTGAACGCTCTTTTAAATATTCCATCCGTCTTGTTAATAGATCCGAGCTCTACGAAATAAAAATAGTTAAAGCAATATAATATAGAATGTTAATAATAACGTCATTTTTGTAACTAAACTTTCGTGAACCGTGATGATTATTAAATATATATTTACCCGGCTATTTTACGTAAATTAATCGGAAATTTGCCCGAGTAGTTTCACAGTTCACGCCGTGTGTCGGCCATGCTTCGCGCTCATGAATAGAAACCCTGAATGGTTTCAAAATTAGTCGGGCAAATTTCTGATTAATTTACGTGAACATAGCCGGTTAAGTCTAAATTTAATAAAAACGTCACAGTTTAAAAATATCTACAAACATGCCATGTAAAGCTCTTAAATAAATATAGAATTAAATATAAACCCATACGGAAACCGTCCCGTGTCTACCAATTAAGGATTCCCACAGGTCGCGGGTTCAAATACCTGCCAATATGGGCTTATTTTTCAGTCAACATTTACTTAAAATTGTAACAAATCACTGTTTCAGAAGAAATATAAATATTTATTTAAAATGAGATATAGCTTATTCATTACACTTGCTTAGCTTTATTAATTCATTTAAAATTTCCCTAGTTGTTTTCAGCGACTATGTCTACATGCATGTAACAAAAAATTTAAGTTTATATAGCACAGATTGGGTGATGCCCTAAAATTTTTTTTTTTATTATAGTTTATGGTTCTCTGTCGTGTATACTACGCACCATTTTTTACCTCGTTACTATATTTATATATCATTTTGTTATATATATAGATTGCCTAACATTTACTTAAATTCTTAAACAAATAAGTATTTTATCCTTCCTAGTTATTTGATATATTTCGCTCGACATCACCCAGAGCGCGAATTTGCTAATATTTATCTACAAGCTTTAATTAACTTAAAATTTAT
Organism: Napeogenes sylphis; assembly: GCA_959347405.1. Taxonomy (NCBI): domain Eukaryota; kingdom Metazoa; phylum Arthropoda; class Insecta; order Lepidoptera; family Nymphalidae; genus Napeogenes; species Napeogenes sylphis. Next base: position 14,413,267 of record OY365776.1, read on the forward strand.
TACATACTGGAAGATAATTTGAATATTATGCTAATTTATATGAAGCTACCGAAACTTTCGAACAAAATGTTGTTAATTTTCAAATGCTAACTATATAATTAAAATTGTAAGGTATAATCATGAATAGGATTAAGAATACTTATGAATATTTTTTTAATAAAATATATTTTAATTTTAAAAAAATAATGATGGTTTAGTAGTAGATAAACATTCCTAATATTCCAAGTACTTTCGGTACATCCCATCGTCTGCCGACTCAGCAAATATTTGCGATTGCATTACCAAGTCGTCTCTATTGCTTTAAAGTCGCAAGCGACTTTTTGTTAAATTTCGCAATAATGCTGTCTTTGTTCCTTTTTACTACATTCGTATTTTAAAATATAATTTACCAAGTAGATTGCTACTTCAATGTATTTTATTATACATTTGAAACCATAAAAAAACGATTTGTTATAATCATACAAAAATGTTAATTTCAAATCTTGATACATGACCAATCACCAAGGATCAAATTTGAAGCTACAATCTCGTGAAAATTGCACTGGCACTTTTGTAACTGAGCCATCGTGTACTATATACATACAATGTTAATTTATTTTTCCGTTATAGAGAGTAAAACAAAAACTCCCAGCGTGGGTTTTATTAAATTCAGGTAGTTTTGTTTTAATTATTTTATGTAGATTTAATTTTAAAATATGACATTGAATTTAATATTAACATTTTTATACCAAGTATTATAATAAGATATTTTATGTGGGCCATAACTTTGCATTAATAATAAATTCATAATTTAACATGTAAGACTAACAGGAAGTTATTCAAATTGAGGAGAGTTTTCGAGCTAGGGTTGGACATGATTTATATTTTTCTTAAATTTTTAAAATTGTGGATGATGAAAATAAATAAATAAAATACTGGTGTTTATTAAATCCATTTATAGATAAGTGTCTGTAGATTTATAATGTTTCTTAGCTTACGTATATAAGCTCACTTTAAATATTTATTTGTAATAACTAAGATACTGAGATTACTTACTACTAGTACTAGAGATTAAAACAATTCTAATTAGAGCAGAATTAAAATATGAAAGTAAGTTAAATGGCACTTACAAGACAGAACAAGCATCTATCATAAAATCTCTTGTTTCCTCCCGAGAGAGTGAGTCGTTCTAAAAACTGAGATAAGAATTATTTATGAGCGAGGAAGCCGCGTAAAAGTAATAAAAATGAAATCTTTGGAGTTGCTTTACGCATTACTGGTTCCGTAGATTATTATTCGTTTGTAGTGAGTGATAATATTCTTAGTATTCCCCAGAATCATAAAAAACATTTATTATAGACACTGCAAATTAAATGTAACATATTACTTTTAACATTTGGGTACACAACAAAGCGAATTGTTATTTTTTTTAGCTTCGTTGAAGAATTTATAGTTTAGTTAACATAATCTAAAGTATATACATTAAGTATATGTGTTGTTCGTAACAAAACATGTACACATGTATATCATTAATATGTGAAGGAGTGCAGCTGTTTATAGTTTTGCCTGAGGGACCCTAATTAATTCGCTTCCACCGCCACGGCTCCCGCGGGCTCGCCGATGCTATCTCCAGTAGCGATGTGTATTACAATTTGTAAGTGATGTCTTACGACTAGCTGATAATAAAAAATAATTATATTCTTGACAAAGTGTTTAATAAGTACTACATTTTACACATATCTCCAACAAAACGAAAAAAAACCCCACAAAAATATTTTGTGAAAATGTTTAGACTTTTGTGTTTTTGTATATGAAAATATCATAACTTTAAAGAAAAAAACTCAGTAGAACAGTCGCTATACTTCTTAAGTAGATGTTATAATTTATTTACGAAATAATATTGTTACCTTGTGGCAACCCTAAAGTATGGGACATATGAATGTGGAAGTGACAGTTTATTTCGTTAGCCACTTAACAACTGATTGAGGGCCGCCATGAAATTTACAGGAAGCAATCTTGTTAACTCCCATTACTGTTACATTATATCTATTTTCATAAATAGATATGACAGGTTTAAAAATGAATACAAACATTATTATATTTAAATTACTATAACTTTGTCAGAAGAGTTTTACGAATCTAGAAATATCAATGGGTGAGTAAAAGTTATAGTAACAGCAGAGACTTAAGTTACTAAGTTACTGGTGAGTAAAGCTGGAAACTTCAAGTTATTCAAAATGTGTATAACTTTAATAGTGAAAATCTTTGTTTGAAATATAAAGAGGGCATCGGTCTTCCACGTCACCTGTGCTGTTGATTGACAGATCCGTCAACAACAGCGCAATTAAAACAACAAAAACATCACCAGATTTCTCGGAGCTTGAACGAGAGGCAGCATTTGCATAAATTTGCGTTAAGTAAATGGGGTCCCCTGACAACTTTAATCTTGTCTTTACAATTTATTGCCTCCAACTGCAACCTCTAGCTTTGCAGTGGCTGAATAAACATTTTGGTCTTAGTTCAAGCTTTTAAGTCGTAAGGATATAGGAATAGCTATATTCAGCTATTTCCATAATTGTCGCAGTGTTTCTGCTCACTAACGTTCTACCATTGTCGGACTAGAACTACCTATATCCAAAATAGACAATAACATTTTTATATGTTCTTTACTTTAAAAAAGATTAAATCTAATCTTGCTTATATATGGAACTTGTTTTTTTTTTAACTAATTATTGTTTGAATTACAGTTAGGACTGTAGTCATTTAACTGCACTTCATATGTAGAATTAATCTTGTACCATTCTCTTGCAGACGGCTAAAGTAGCTATTACATATAAGTTCCATTTGGTCAAGGAGAGAACCATTAGCGCAAACTCCCTCAAATCTTCTCTTTGCGTCATTAAGTCAACTTTTTGGAGTGGCCTATTATTTTTCCATAATATCTACATCATTATTTCAAAAGAGGATGAGGCACCACTTCCCATTCTGGGGACCTTCTGCTTATGTATCACACAATTCCATAAAAACTATAATTAGTATATTCCAACATAGAAATCATTTTGTAAACCATTCTTTAATGTAATTAGTTTACAACATGAACAGAAATGTAAAGAAATATACGCAATGTTAATATGGATATTCCCAAAAATAGGGAACAAATATGTACAACTTTGAGTCACCTCGTTAATTTTATATGTTCGTGCGTGAATCTTTATTTCTTTACACATTTGAATAACGCCTCGAGGAGAGATAATAAAGCTGAGTTTGGAACGATTTACGTTTCCCCAACTTCATGTTCCTAACTAACTAACTAACTAACTTTGTAAAATTATTGGGCAGACAAAAAGTTTTCTCTCTAATCATGCTACTTGTACAGTAGAATGTTTGTTCCGCAATTTGAATTTATGAATGTATCAAATTGAATAATGTGTGTCACTAAAATTTTAAATCAGTTTTTAAGTTCTTCTTTACAATAACGCCACACGGTAGTTAACAATGTTTGTGGCAGTTCTTTGGTTCGGTTATACTAACTAACCTGTTTTTTTTATCCTTTCTAATGAGTATTCCTATATGAAAGCTAATGCAAGCTACAAATACACAATAGTATTTTGAGCACTCAATTTAGTTATTGCTCTAAGGATAACAATTCTTGCTATGGTTTTTTTTACAAAGTAGGTATGAACACAAAGTTCTTCATTGCATATAGAATTTTCATACAAATACCTATTGACTATATGAATGTGATAGCTACGACACTAACCGTACAGACACTGACATTTTTAATAATTCTTAAAGTTTTAGATTTAATACATGAAAGTTTCTCTATTCTGGGTTGAAGCGGTTTAATGAACAGTTTTATCTCGGGTTGCTGCTTGTTTGTGATGAATTTATAGTCTTACAAGATTAAAGCTGAATCATGCTGCAGCGAAATGTCACTATAACTTAAGATTTGTTTAAATTAAATTTATTTTGTCTAGCGAAATATTTTGTTATTGTTCTTTAGTCCTTACGAATCCTAAATAAATAAATATTTAACAGCATCGTTATTTAGACACTTACATTTATCACATCCAAGTCTTCATTAGAATTACGTTTTATCTTTTGTTCCATTATAATATCCTATACATCACTCTAACTATTACACACTTCTCCGTGTACCACTCGATCTGTTTCATTAATCACGTCATTGTGGAAACTATATACATCTAGCTCGTAGTATATTACTTTATACTCTATAGACCATATAATAAAGTTCATTTTATATAATTGTCGGCAATCTAAGGAGATCAAAATGTAGTATTTAGTAGGATCTATTTGATTGATTGGCGTCGTGCGGGTCAGAGATCACTGGATACGGCCTAATTCATTCTTACGCATTATTTTGATCGATTACGGTCTTATCTAGATTCTTATTTAGATCTATAATATTTTACTCTAGTTTATTGTGTGATTAAAGTTGCTATGTAGATAAAATATAATATAAAAATGTATTTTTCATTATTCCACACTTTCTGATTTTACTCTAAAATATTATATATTTTTCAATATATTCAAAATTCAAAATTCAAAATATCTTTATTCAAGTAGGCATTTACACGCACTTTTGAATCGTCAATTACATTAAATTAAATTGGTCAGTATAGTCAGTCTGTGAGTAAGCTACCATTTAAACGAAACAAAGTCTTAAACTAATGCCAAAAGTTCTGTGGTTTTCAGACAATTCTTTTCTAATGAAACCTTACTTTAGGAATTGAATTCAGTAAGTGCGTTAATACAATTTTGAGAACTTCGAGATATTGGTACTTCGTGTGTTCAACCATTATAGCTTCTATTACAAAAGTGGTAGAGGCTATTACCGTATATAAAATAAAACTGTTCTTAAGCGTCTAATTTGCAAATGGAGTCGTGTCGTAGGCCTTGCAATTTGGCTTAAGCGAAACTCTTAGCATGCCGCTTACTGAAGTAATTGAATTTATTCGAAAAGTGTTCTTGATATATTTGTATTAATAAAACGTTTTTGGTATGGAAAATATATTAACATAAATGCAGAATAAAGATTGAAAGATTATTGCTATATTATATTTGAATTTACAGATGGCTTGAAACTTGTTAGAAGTTAAGTAAACAAATATATGAAACTAAAAAAATAAAACACAATCTTTATTAGTTACAATATGTTTTAAAAATAAAATCTAAGAGTTGGGAAAGTTAAAGCTAGATTTCTCTAAACACTAAAATACAAGTAAGGAGATAAAAGTCACAACTCGAATAAGGTAAAAGATAATAAGAGTAAATCTCAGGTTTCTACAAAAGTTAAATGAAAGAGCAAACAGAGGATAATGACCGCACTCTCATGGATACTTAAAAACTCATTCAATTGAAAGAATACGAATATTAAAATTGTAATATTTACACTTGATTATGTATTTTTATTTTTACTTTTATTCTAAAAAGATTAAGATGAGTTTACTTATATTTAAAATAGGGTAGTAAACACAAAACAACTACGCTTTTGATCTTAATAATGAAATACGCCATACTTTAACCTTGGCCTAATAAAAGTAGAATATAAAAAAATATCCCACAACTACTGCAATTTACAGATATAAAACTAAACGCAGTCCGTCATATCGCATGTTACGTGTTTCCATTGTCCAAGTTGCGGGGCTCCTAAGATTTACAAAAAAAACTCTTTATTTATAAGTAAATTTATAGGCTTATATAACGAACTAAAACTACTAATTTATATTACCTATATATTAAACATTATAGCTGCTCTTTAGTTTATAGTTTTATTCGTGTTACAATGGATAGATTCTTTATTCCTTCTTTTATAGCTACTGAAATATATATATATATATATATATATTAAAGTGAATGATAAAATATATAACAATTATCAAATTGCTTAATTCTAAACTTTGATTAATAAAAATATTGTGGAACCGTGCACTATTTTATAAAAGTAGACCAGTAAGTTGTAGCATGCACCCATGAGTGTCTGAGCTTGATGGTGACTTAATCAACTATAATAAGAGTTCCTACAACAAACAGCACCCACTTGAAATATTACTCAAGTATCTTTTATTACATGAAACATAATTTTAGTACATTTTGTACACTAGTTCCTATGAAATTTACTTAGTTATATGTATTAAAACATCGTTATATTATTTGTTTATGCTCTCAAAATAATGGAGAGTGAATAGTTGAGTTTCATTTAATTACACTTAAATACCTCTGAATATTTTAAATCATAAACTACTAATAGTTCAAGAAGTTGCAAAACTGCAATCAGAAGACTTTATATCGTTTTCGATATCAAAGAATGACGTAAAGCCCAAGATCTAGTAACAGATCAGCATTGGTGGGCGGAGTAGTATCCCGAGGGTCCATAGTCGACCTCTTATCGAATGATAGATACTGATACTAATAGCGTTTGTTTCCTTTTTTGATAAAATATAAAGAAAATATTATTCTATAATATTCATTTTTTTATTATGAATGATAAACTTTTAAAAATCCAAATGGTAATTTATAAAATAAGTCGACTTTAGAGTTAACTTATTTACTTGATATTAGGATGTATTTGTTATATATTCCTCATACAAGCTTAGCAACAATTTGGTAATATGAGACCTCAAACACGTCCCCAGTAACAGCTTGTTATTTGTTACAATATTTCAGCGCGATATCATTAGGATGTTCGTTTCAGTTTATATTGGACAGTATAAATCAGATAACATATTGGACAACAAAGAATGTATTCATTATATATAACCACTTATATATAATCACTTTGTCTATTACATTATTTATTATAAACAAACAGACAGACAATGTACAAAGAATACACAAACAGACAAAATAAAAAAATATATATTGGTTCACGTAAAATATAACTAATATTTAAATCTAATTCATATTATGGTTTTTAGGATTATTAAATTATACTATTGAGTGCTAAGAAACGGCTATTAAACTGATTATTAAGTATGTATTTAACATATGTAACATAAGCAAAATAAATATTTATATTTAAAATCATTTATTTATGCATACGAAACTACAGTGCGTATTACCTTCACTAACATATTTTATGAAGTGCTGTCTATTATACAAGTAGGTTAGGTCTGATACTAATAGTCAGACAACATTGTGGAGTCACTATCACTTAGAGTTCTGACTTAGTATATTATCAACAAAGGCCAGTGGAAACAATGTCTATTGATAGAAGTCTAATTATCTAAGTGCTCTATGACGTAAGGATGCGGAAATATTTTATAATAAAATCGATCTATATAAGGTTCAAGACCATCACTATTTATTAATTTGTTGATTGTTTAAGATATATGTCTTTCATACAGTTAGTACAGTCCAGACTTTAATGTATCCGCCGTAGTCGTAATATAATTTCTAATATATCGAAAGCGATACGGATGTTCACGTAATTAGTTCCAATTATTGTAACTACTGTAATTGACATCTAGCGATAGTAAATTACGTCCGTTGGATTAGATCAGTACTTGCGAATCCTAGCTAATAGTGTATTGGCTATGATTGTAGAAGGGACAATGATAATGACCAGGAAAGTAGTAATTACACTTAAACATTGATAATTACAGGCATTAGGACATAATTGAGCTGAAAATGTATAGCTATTACAAATATCTGGGTAATGCTTCATAAGGAAAGTTCAATATATGATGAATATCTATATTTAATAGGTATATACTTAATAGGCTTCTAACAAGATTACATAAAACTTAAAAATCTTGGTACATATAGCAATTATTTAACTTTATACACAACTTGAATTTAATAAAACACTGATCAGTCCACTGGGAATTAAATCACAATTACAAAAACGGATACGAACTAGGAAATGAGAAAACAAAAAAATGAAATTACAAACAATAGGATGACGAAAACTTTGCGGAATGTTCGTTCATTTTCAGTAAATCAAGCGATTCCCGCAAGCTATCTGCGTTGGACTCCAGGGATTTTGTAGGGTTGTCACTCCCCCGACAAGTAATATATTTACCGGTTATGATTATCGAGTAATGGCATCTTACTTCATCTATTTATTTACGTTACGATAAAATTTTCGTTTTGATTATATTTGATTTTATTATATATGCGAGATACATATGGCACGAACTTAAAAATGAAAAAGTCTCGTAAAAGGTAGCACTTTTAAAATAATTCACAGAAACCACTTAATGACCGTCTCCAAAACGAAGGAAAGGCCGTAAAAACTCAATCCCGGAATCCCGGAAGTGGCATCCCTAACCACATTAAATCCCCTCGTATCCCGTGTCCCGGGACACGACGATAATAAAAACCCCACACGCCTACTCTCATGATTAATGGTACATCTGACACCGCCTTTGCTTTATACACTGGCTTTTGCACACGACTGTCCATGTTAATCTTTAACCACTTTTTGTTCGTTTGATGAAAGCCTGCTAGCAAGCAAAGCAAAAAGCCAGCAAGCTTTCATAGCAAAATCTATTTAAGAGTACTTCATTAATATAGTTATTGTAGGGAAAGTAGGTCATTCTGGTTTAGACATTTATAGTTTCTTAACATACGTGAATGTTTAAGCTTTATATTTATTCTACTAACTGAAGTGAAATAAAAGCAAAAAGTACATTTTAAAGTTTGGAACACATGAAAATTCTTGAAATTTAACCACATAAATGACCGTCTCAGCAAAGCGTCGCATTCAAAGCCAGAAGATGGATACATCGCATTAGGAGCGCGGCCAAAGCGAAAGTTATTTGGACCATTCATTGCATTCACGTTCAGCTTATCTCATCTTATATAATATCTCAATCTCAGATGAAGGAAAAGAAACGTACAAGTACTAGATTTTGACTCGCGCAACCATATATTTTCTATCTACATTTTCTATGTGGACAGCTAAATTAAATGATGCGAGGTGAAGAACTAGGTAAATTCAAATTTTCATTTAATATTGAAAATTCGGCAGTTATATTTTTCAACTTGTCTAGTTTCAACTTGTTAACTTCTTAACTTGTTTTTCACAGTATACTTTTTTTTTAACTTATGTATTTAATATGTTAAATAGATTCATATAACGAGTGAGATCACTCGTAGGGTAGGAAGATATAAATAATGATCTGTTAAATGGTGATAATACGCTGAAGTAGACTTCAGCATATTATCACCATTAACTATACGGATAGTTCTATGAACTATCCGTATAGTTAATGAAGTATATTGATCAGTGACTTTGTCTGTCTTGACCCTTATAAATAATAAATCATCTATCATCGCTAAAAATTAAGTTAGCATAAAAGCAAATCGAATTAAAATTCGTCTTGTAGTTCTATCTCGAACCATTTTAATGAATTCATTTAAGAATTTATTAGTTTTCTGAAGTACTATTAATTTACCAGTACCAAAATGTTATCAAAATCCAGTCTGTCTCGGACGAGCAAAAAAACACAGAAAAAAGTAACAAATAGTAAAAAAGTACCTACATATTTTTTTATATATAAAGAATTATAACTTGTTAATATAATGACACGTATTTAATACTTATCTACATTGCTATCAAGAAATAATTAATGTACATATTTGGCCTTGTTACTATTTTGTTATAATAAATTGTTATATTTTTTTAACAATATAATTGTATATTTTATCAATTCACGAAAACAATAAGCAATTCAAAATTGATTGCAACATTGAAATCAAAAGCTCCACAAATATTTTTTCAGAAATAAACAAAGCGAAGCCCTACATACACAGCCATAAGTCGCCCATTGAATTTATCAATGGTGTGTGAAGGGCTCTTTGAAGATACCGATACTCTCATATTTTGAAAGACTTTCTTGTTACGCCTCGAAAACCCGTAAACAAGCTTTATAATCTTATGAATAGGGAAAACGGAATTGGTGAGAATTGTGACACTGGTTGCTTGAGAAATAATATTTTTTAAGATCTAAATTTATTTTGTATGTAGGTACTTGGTATTTTTTATGTACAAAGTAACGCCCATATTCAGAAAACAGTGACATCAAGGAATATAATTTCCTTGTAAGATAACTTTATACTTATCCTTAAGATATCTTTAGCCTTAGTAAACTATACTAAGTATATGATACATTTATAATATACAATGTATCTTTATAGTATTCGAAACTTACACCAAAATGTTCAGTTAATATATAATCTCGCAAAGGGAATTCGTACAAAAGATGAAGACGTATGAAAGAGGCAGTCGCTAAAATCTCATATAACATAATCCATTGTACCTTGGGGTTCAAAGGTTCGCATTTTTATCGTCTTTCTTTCAAAAAGTCCTCACAGGAAATGATTTGTGAATGGCGAATATTTTCCTCATTTCGGATCGCAGAACCATTCCGATGGTCACGTAATAAATAATTTCATTCAAATTAAAGCTGTTAACATTTTGAGAAGTTTTCCTGCGTTTTCGTCACGAATACGCAATTGAATAAATAAATAAAATGTTGTAAAGTTTGAGTACTTTGAGAATAAAATTATGTTAATTTAAGCGTTCAGGAATGTTCAAAGAAAAATTTATACTAAATCCGACAAATGGCAATCAGTCACGTAAAAAATATTATTTTCCCTTAAATTATAAAATAAAACCATTGCTAGTTTAACAATACTATAACTTATTATAAAATAATGCTGTATTTAGAAATCCATATTACAATCTCTTTTATAAACATAATCCTCATTTATCTATACCTCTAAAAGAGAAAGTATGTATGTATGTTCCGGATAAACTCCGAAACGGCTTGATGGATTATAACCAAATTTTCAGAGGATCTTTAGATTGACCCAAAGGTAATCCTGTAAAGTTTGGTAACGATCGAAGCATTTTTTATTGAACTGTCAGTGACAGTTTTTTTACTACTAATATTGTTTTTTACTACAAACTATTTAGGGTCAGTTATAACGTCATGATACTATCCATGTACAAGCTGGAGAAACGAGTAGAAGAAAATGAAACTCAGGTTGAATCGTAATTATTATCGCAGTGGTTAATTCTAAATAAGTTAATTCTTATATTTAACATATTTTTTTATTCTGTATTTTGAGTTAGTACATCTTTAAATTAAGCCTGCCGAAGCGGGCTGGATATGCTAGTATATAAATAATAAGAAAACGAATTGCTCCTAAATATTATCCGTTTCGAAAAGAGTTTCTAGTAGAGCCCAAATTTATTAATTTTGTGTTCTGATTCAACGGTTCTCTGGAATCCTGTAAATGAGAGCGAACATAATGAGCTTAATTTTGAAGACTTCCTCTCAAAGGACGGTTGGCGCTGCGCTATCGGTAATTGATTTAATGACTCTTAACTTCAGCATGTTTTAATGTATACTAAATTTTGTTAAAAAAATGTTGCTTATGGTGTTTATTTTCTTCCAAATTACATAAACTTTGGAAATTTACAAAAGCTTTTTATTAACGAATTGTCTTTTATATTCTTTGATATTTATATTTTTATATTCCCAATACACTGAAATTCCTTCATCGTAAACAGCAAACCTAATTTGTCGTGAAATGTCCACAGTATGCTCGCTGCCAAATTCCTTACAATCCTAACGAAACTGCGTACCGCATCTCATGCGCACAAATTACGTACAATTACTGCTTAACTACGCTAAACCACGCCATGTTGGTCTCCCTGCCCTCTCAGATGCAATATAAATTCAAACGTGAACAGAGTATCTAACAACAGTTTGGAAGCTCCAAGTAACTTGGTCACTTTTAGACCCCATCTCCTAGTTTATTGTGACTTTAGACAGTGACATAGTGCTAAGTAAATTAAAGTGAACTTTACTCAATATAGCTAAGGTTGCAATTTGTACAAGAGGGTTAATACTAGGGTTAGATGGAAAGCAATACAAATTGATCCCATCAGCATTGTCGGATCCCGGGATCCGGTGTTTAAGGAACGATCCCGGGCGATAGTGTCAGAAATTACATTACTTACAGAAACACTGGGATAATATAACTGAGAGCAGTTAAGGATATTGGATACGATCATCTCTCAAATCATTTAACAAAACATAGTTTACAACTCTTGAATTATTCAGTTAAAAAATAAAATCAGTTTTAAAAAATTATATAGCGTCTTAAGAAAACGATCAATATCAAATTAAACATATATATTAGTACACAGTATTATTTACAAAATTCTAATATAGTAGAGTCACAAATCAAAAAGCTATTGTAATACCGGCAGTAAAACAGCTATCTGCGGTATGTAACATAAATACAGCCGCCGTCGGGCATAACGGTGTAACACACAGCCGCGGCTCCCTGCGTGCCAACTACCCCCAAACATCTATGACGTGTGTATAGCAAGGATGGACAACCATGACTAACACTTTACTCATATCAATACGTTTAAATTAAGGTAGCTGAAGCTATAGAAGTTGTGATACTTCGTCAACATTGCATAGCTTTTAGTCTGCGATTAGATTTACCAAGAATAATAAGGTGCATAGCCAAGTCTTAGATTCAAACTAATATAATAAAACTTAGAAATAAAATATTAAGTAAATATTTTAGCAATTTTATATTTCTACTTAGATGAGTTAATCATATAACAGCCTAATCACTTGCTATCGGTTTATTTCGTATAGACATATGATACCTTAGCCTTATAAGTCAAGATATAATAATAACTCCCATGAAATAGCTGTTCAACCCTGGACTGGCCAGCTCGCCATGGCTAGACTGTGCTAAGCTTCGGCTTGATTTGGCACACTCTCAGATTGCTCAATTGTACCTCCGAATATCGTGCTTTTACATTTTGCAGAACATTTAAACATTTTCTACCTTTATTTGAAAGCTTTTTCTTTTATTAGAGCCGAGTGTGCCTAGCGTGTAGTTTAAATATAAAACATGGGGTTTTTATTGCAGAAAACAAATGATTCAGCTGGTAAATATGCAAATCATAGTTCGTAAAAACTAGCCTAACAATATTATGTCAAACATAATTGGTCTCAAGAGTCATTAGGTTAGATAACTAAATGGCATTTATAAATTTTACATAAAAAACATCATTTGGCGAATTAATTCCATTCATACATAAACAGTCGTCCTCATTTCAGTCCATTAAAAGTTGGATCGGAAGTTACTTTAATTTGGCGCTCTCTCAGATAACACAAATGTGCCGCCAACTTACTTATTTTATTCCACTATGTGTTTAAAAGGCAACTTTGAATTGAAATGTTACATATATTTTTTCAACTACTTTCTTTATTCTTGCTTACTGAATTTATTTCGTAATCATTAATATATTAATAACAAATAGCTTATCTGTAACCTTGAAATCCTACAAGATCATCTACAGTATAGGCATCAGTATTCAATTTAGATAATAAATAAAGCTGAAATTTACTATGCATGTTACTCTACATAAAACATATTTTACAAACCAACAGCCTATTTACTTTATAGTCAACCAATTTATAAGCAACAACATCGACACGACAATTTGTCGTTCGCTAACGAGACACTTATCACTGATCTGTCAATTGTAAATAAATTTATGATCTTGTAGATAATACCCGCATCCAAACTTAACTATGTTATAGCCATACTCTACAAAAGCGTATTGCTTCCCACACGTCCATTACTGTATCAACAGCTCAAAACTTATCTTTTACCCTTATGATTGCATCTATGAAACCGATTCCTAGAATAGTATCATAATTTTTTGTTAATATTTAAACGTCAGGCAATCGATTGTTGTCGCTTGATTGCGAGATGTCATCTGACAACGCGCAGTGAATTGATAGCGAATGGAATACAATAGAATTAAGTTGTGTTAAATCAAAACCCAGGCAATGTTTGTTCGTGGAATAAATAACCAATGGCATCTGATAGAGATGTATGGCTCTCGGCCCCATTGTATGAAGTCGAGGAAGTGCCCGCACGCGGTATGACAAATATTATAATCGTTTGAATATAAAGAAAGATAGACGATTTATATTTGTTTTGAAATTATTTGAATAGCTGAGAATATCTTATTTCCTTTTGTATTTAAAGTAAATGTATAAAGCAAATATTAGATAAAATATTTAATTATATTGTTATAACCTCATAAAATTACAATTATCTTTACAGCGTACCCATATCTCAAGACGTGAATTTCTTGACATGCGGGACAATTTAATATAGAAGTATTAATATTTTCTCCGATATCCTTATCACTGTATAACCGCTGAACACCCACAGCAATGGCATTTTCAGAATAAATACCGATCCGTGCGCTATCATTTTCGCCCATCTTTGATTGATCGCCTTTTGATGCTTTGCGGTCTACTTAAATAAATATAAGACTGATTGCTCTTATTGATTACATAACGCCATAACATTTAGGTTTAGGTTTCAATTTAGATTTAGATTTTACTTCAAATAACCCATGACATACGCGTCTTGTATCCATTTAAAGTTCATTAAATTGCGTACTAAAATGACAAAAACAAATAACTATCAATATTCTGGGACATTCGTAGCTACCGAGATTTAGGTCGTGAACTAATATTTGTATTATTTACTGGATCTCGTTTCAAGTAAAAACATATCGAAGTAATATATTCCAAGACAAACGTCTCAATTTCCGAGGGTGCATTGTATACATTGGATGTTTGATGAAGGGTTCCAGGGTAAACTTCATCAAGTTTTGTATTATAAATGTTTGTCTTCAATTGTCAAGATATTACCATATTTTAAATGTAGGATACATTTAGAGAGGGACGGATAGTGTATTTTTTCGTTTTTAACAAAGTACAAATATTGTCTTTAAATTATTGAGTTTGTTTTCATGATTTCAATGTTTTAATTATACTTTTTGATTACTTATGATTTATTAACGTAAATTGTAAAAATTGCATCGCTTATGTTATTATACCAAGTAATTACGTCACTAAGAGAAGTTCCTACTATTCGCCCTATGTCATACTAAAATGCAATGGCGCATACCAATATTTACCTTACCATAGACACGTGGCCTTTCACATGGACGCCCTTTTTATGCATTCTATATTTGACAATAGTTTTTTTTAGGTTATTAGTATGTTTACAGTCAAATAAAAGTCGATTAAAATAAACAGATTGGTTATTATTGTTTTTAATTGATAGTAAGCCATTACTTACATAAATGGATAGGTGAGAGTGTTTCTGACCGCATCTTGAAAATGAAAACGTCCCTAATCCTCTCATAGATTGAGACACTAGCTTGTTTTAACAGCAGATGCTTTTAAGATGTTCTCAACATAACTTCGCCCCTCACATTTGTCAATGTGTTGATGGCTTTAATTTACTATGGGATGTGGGACCTTTGCCTTTAGAATTTATGGCATTTATATATAGCCGCCTTAACAGAGAACAGCGCTATTGTTAAGTTTAGAAGTTAGTACCGGTGATATAGGGTAATTTGGTACCACCATGAAGATAAAGAATTGAGCTATTCTTTTTTTTATATCTTGTATGTTATTTTTGATGTAATTAATAAATTTATCCTAAAAAGAAAGAATATGAAAACCTCTGTTTTTTCTTATTTATTAAATTTTGTTTATGATTATTGGATTGCTGTTGAATTTTACCAAAACAAATACCAAAATTTTAATGGTTTATGATATTATGTCATAATCAATTGCAGTTCTTTAAGTTTTATTTCTATTAAATAATAGAAAGTCGATGAATGGGAAAACTTCATATAAAGAATTCCTCAAGAGATCAAACGGGGAAAAATAAATGGACAAAAGCGCCCCAACTGGAAAAATAGTTTGCCAAATCGGATCTCCCACTATCCGCATGATGTTTGTTATTCACACATTTATATATCATTGTCAACATTTTTCATACTAACTTGATGATATAGTTTTAGACTTCTGTCCAAGCTGAAACCTATTTAGGTCGTTTGCTCGTGGTTCGAACATGTCAGTCAAGTTTAAAAATAATAATATAAGTCTCAAAATTGCAGAGATTTTGAGACTTGATAATTATACTTAATATCTTTTGTAATAGTTGTATAGGAGTTAGATGTATAGGAGATAAAACCAAGTAAGAACCAGGTGAACTTGGAGTTTAAAAATATACGTACTGTATCTTTCAAACATGTCTCACGGCTGAGAATTTCTATTACCTAATGTTAAGGGTGCGATACCTAATTATATTTTATATAATATATAATTACTCAAAAAAAAAATTATGGATACCATTATAACTCTCAAAATAACAGGGACTTAGTCATTGAAAATTTACGCGCCTCATTGCTAAACTATTTATAAAGCTAAACAATTAAATTATATAATAATATGTAATTATGTTATTGGTATTAAAATAAATAATTTTATAAGTAAATAGTAAAAATATTCTGTCTTTAAAGTACCCATATGTAAAAATATATATATTTTTATATTATATATTTTTTATTTCAAAAGACATAATTAATTGAAACGCTCATTAAAAAACCTTTTAAATATCTAAAATTGGACTAAAAAGCATTTCCATTAAAGCAATGAATTTTTAAATCAGTCTAAACAGATCAAAGGAATTGACGTAATGGATCCAATTTATGAAAGCACATGCAATACGAAATGTATAGAACGTAATCACTTTCCACATTATAAGAATCAATACCTTCGATGAAATTACGGATATAGGCTAATACGAATTTAAATTAAAATGAACCTCACATCAAAACAGGTTACACCCCTAAATATAATCAAGTATTGGGGGAAGTTGTATCTCTGCACAGGTCAGTGACCGCGGACAAAATGTACTGATAGCATTGGACCCAGAAACAACCCTTCGTTTGTTTTTTTTGTTATCTGTACAAATTAAGTCATACGTATTATGTGTGCAACTTTGAATTAAGAGATAAATTAAAATTACCAATTTAAGATAAAAACATACAAAAACAAATTAAAACAAATCTTATCTAAAATCTTTAATAATATCAAAACTGTTTCACAATATTATCGTATAGAGAAACGATGCAATCTCATAAAATCATATAAATGATAGCAGTATTCTCCGCCCACGTTTAATTTTCTAACTGTATTTCGTGGACACAGAGTCTAGTGTATAATTTATAATGTTATATTTTCAAACAAATACAGAAATACATTTTTATATTTTCTATAGTCAGCTGCTTATTCATTGTAATACTGGAACCAATATAAAATTATTTGATAAACTTAGAATAGATAATGCCTTTGAAATATAATATTCAAGCATACCCTAACACTATAATTATTTGTCACTGCGCTGTTAAAATCAGTTAGTAAGATTGTTAACCAAACGGCTACAGTGCATTGTTGACTTGTTATAAACGGCTATGGCTGTTATAACGATGTCGAAATGGCTATTGCCTTGCTTGATATTACTGTTTCTGTCAACTATCGTATTGAATTATAATATAGTAATTGATTTTGGTATGGCTTTCGATTTGCGGAAGGCTCGAAATGTAGCTGTTTTATGACAGATATTGCAAAGTGCTTTCTCTTTGAATTGATGTTAAGCGTTTATACGAAATGGATTCGTAAATATTAAATATTAAGTGTATATTATTACTAACAATATATTAAGGTAAAGGTTTCTATAGAGGTGAGGCCATTCAAACTTAGTGAACCGACTCAGATGAACTCTGATAGGATTACAAAGTTGATTCGCTACATGTTCAAATTATTCATAATTTTGGTAAATTTAAATGGTATGTAAGTAAATTGTGAACGTATATCATACGGAAATATTAAGTTGATATTAAATTATTAATATTTTATGCTGTTCCAAAATAACGTGTCCCAAATAATAATACATAATTTTTTTTTATATTTAAATATATATTTTTATCACAAGGTTTTTGAATAGATTTTCTCCGCAATATACTTTTATTAATATTGAAGTTATTTGTATTTTAAATTCATCAATAGGCACTCTTTTTCCTGTTTTAATCATCTATTTAAATACAAAAAAATATTATAAATTTAATCTTTCTTTAGATGTTTTAGATGTTTAGGATGTAATTTAGATGTTTAGGAAACAAGTTTTTTGGTATGCTTAAATGGTATTTTTTAGACGGTCTCTGCGAAAAGTTCTCTAGGTTTAGCCTTAGATTATCAAATATATGTTTATCTAAATTCATTACAATCGGCTAAGTGGTTTAGAATTTTTATTAATATTTTTTGTCCTCTATTTCTGCCCGTTAGGGGTTGGTTTTTCCAAAACATAGGTAGCCTATGTTTGATTTTGCGTCGTCAACTATTCAAAAATTCATGGAAATCGGTCAAGTGGTTTAGATTTTTTAAACAAATATACATCTACTAAGGGGTATTTCAACTACTAAGGGGTTAATTTTTGAAAGAAAAAGAAACTTATGTTTGACCCTTGGTTAATTTAATTTAGAATTCCATCTAAATCAGGCTTTGGTTAGTTCGTGAAAGCGTAATAGAGAGACAGACAAAGTTTGGCATTTGTAATATTAGCATGGATATATTGATTTAGATCATAATAAAAACTAAATTTATGACGTAATCTATCTATAACTAATTTTATATAGAAACACCAGTCTCCACCAGTCACCACAACACCATCGAATTTAATTTGATTAACCATCTATTACCAACTTTGTCGTTTATTGTTCTAATTTTCTTTTATCGCTTACATTATTACAATACGTCAAATAAACTGGAGTGTGTATTAAAACATTTATTACCTATGACCCAACCGGAATAAACTTTACCGGGTATAAAACGTATCTTAATTCTCAAATAATATCTGTGTAAGTCGTTTCATAGCACCGAATGAAGCAATTTAGAAACAAAAGCTAAGCCGCCTTAACTAAAACACAATCTCACGAACTTGACATTATCGAGGTGTTGGAGCTTATTATAATGTAATAAAAGTAACTATTAATAACAAAATAGTGTTTCTTTTTTTAAAATATAATCTCTTGTAAGTAATTATATGGTTCTGGTATTTTTTTATTTTGGTTCATATGAAATTAATTAAGATGTGTTCAGACGAATTTATGTTTCGCTAATTGATACGAGCCCTTAATTATTCAATCGTGTCATTAAATCCAATGTTAATACTTTTAACTTATTTTAAGTTAAGAAATTATTATTATAAAATGATTGAAGTTAGGTTATTGGCTTACTAATTTCCATTGAAAGTGTTAACAAATGACAAAAGATTTATTAATGGTAACAGAGTGCTACGTTTGCCTTTTTTCAATTAGCTAATTAAATGTGCATAAAAACACTCTCTCTCTCTTTCTAGAGGCTGAAGTATACCTAATCCCGCCTCTACATTTCTCCCTTATACTCTCCTATACAAGTTCAATTGATAAATATTATATTTTATTGATATTTAATTTCAAATATACATAAGCGAACCGGCTTAAAGAAGATCTAATGATTCTATTATCAGTATTTTAAATATTAAACTACATGCCTAACACTGTAATCGAAATCAAACCTACCTGGACTATAGACAAAGTAATGGATGATCTATACAAAAGTTTGATTCGTTTGTCCTACCTTTAATTGTTATATGTATTATGTGTACATAAACTCAAAGGGCAACTATTACAATTCATCAAAGCGCAAGTGTTGTAGTTTGGACCAAGTTACCCAAACTTCACACCCGGCTTCATGAGGGCAGCTGTTTACATCTAGTTGTGTATGATTTATTATACTTATAACAATATTATTATATGTACATATCTCGTTCACAAAATTGGGCATTATTGTTTGTTTCTTAAGGACATAAATATCACTAATAATAAGTAACCAATGTGAATGTGTAACACGGATAAGTGAACTTTCGTTTTTGTTAAAAAAATATTATTTATGCTTTTCAGCAATGAAATATTTATTTTTTATTAAGCTATTTTAACTTTTTTTAGTCTAAGAACGATGATTTTTAAAGATTATTGAAGAATTTTTATTGATAATAAAATATCCTAATTTACTACCCTTATTGACAACTTTATATATCTAAGATAGCTTTACTTACGTGTGTATATATATTACATTATAAAAACTAGTAGGTACTTAATTCTGTAATACCATTTTATAATCGTATGTAGTATACATACATCAAAGACTTCCTTCTTTGGCCGTTTATGAGTTATTACATTTTTAAAACGAATATATTAAAAAAATATGATATTTATTTTAAGCACCCGCTTAATACTTTGTGAGAAACTTCATCTATTAAACTTTGCAGCCTCTGATAGGAGTGATTAGCACTTAGGACACATGTATCTGACAGACAATTTGAGACCCGACAATTTGTCTCCAGGGGACAATTTCAATTGGGAGTAGTTTCTCTAATTGCTGTCATTTTAGTAATAAATTGATAAGAGAGGTGGCAAGTTGAAAGTAAATATCTATGTAGCGTTAATGGAACGTTATTTTACGAAATACAAACAAACAAATACTTAGTTAATAAATTATTTATTATATAAAGAATATATAATTTGATGCTTTTCGATATTTCTTTTAAGTAAGCAGTTCAAAATGAGAAATAGCTTTTAATTTAAAAAATAAATAAATGACTATTTCCTTTGCCTGTCTGGATCTTATGGTAAGGATAATCGTGTTTTTCCGATATTTACGACCCAATATCGGTTTAACCAAAATCAAGTGGGGATTTATAAAACGCTCAGTGGCTCAATTTACGCCCCCAAAACTTTAACTGTAAACAATATCGTGGGCCGATGGCTTAACTTCACCGATACGATATTATGTTGTTGTATGCCTTGAGTTTAGTTTTAATATTTTCCTTTAATTCCTCTGTTATACATATTTTGAACATACACGTTACGAGTTGACTTTTGCTTTTGTAAGCAAAACATAGAAGAGAAAAGAGCAGATCAAAGTTTTTACTAAAAGCCATATCAAATATACCTACGTATATGTAATTTCTTTATTGCATCAGTTAATGTGTTTGTTGCGTCTGGTAGCAATTAGACTTCCATTGATATTGAAAATTCTGCTAGTACTTTCCTACCTTTTAAATATTGATGAGCCGAATATTCACAATAGCGCTTGATAGTTTCACTAAAATTAAAAGTTTAACAAAAAAAAGTGTAGTTTTCGATTTAAATTCCATTATCATAAAATGCATTGTATTTTGGTCTGTTAGCTTTTGAGATAATAGAAAATTAAATTACGTCCATGACAGGTTAATGCCAGCTCTGAAGAACACCGGAGGGGTTTTGTATTGAAATTACTAAGTGAAATCTAGATTTTGTTGCATTACAAGCTTATAGTGTTTGTTGCGGTAATATTTACAAAACGACAGTTATATATTAATAAAAGCATTTTATTAATATTTGCAACGAAGAATGTAATGAGTTTTTTTATTTTTTATTTCTAATTTCTTAAAATAAATCTAATTTCATTTAGATAATTACAAACATAAAACTTATAATTGCATGCAATAATTTGCAATAGTTTTGTGATTGTGATCGGTAGTAATTAATTAGTTTTTTCTTTATTACTTATTCATAAGAGTTTTTAGTTAATATTTTTTCATTATTGTTATGTATATTTTTATACACATCTATTATTATTATTTTTGTTTATTTTTTATTTAAAATTTTGTAGTTATCTACCATGTTACATGTTATTTTTCATTTTTTATAAGAATTCAAGGGTTGACTGGAAGATATCTCTTCAAGGGATAAGTCCGCCTTTGTATACTTTAATAATTGTTTTTTTTTGTATTTTATATATATTGTAATTTACATTGTGTTATTGTGTACAATAAAGAGTTTAACAACAACAACTTAACTGTTATAGACCTATTATTAGGTTATATATTGTTAGATATTTCAGACTTCCTAACCAAATCATATAAATATTTTTACCGCTGCATCTACTAACATAAAATATTTGAATCAAAATACATCCCGGGAAATAGCACTTGAAGCGAGTTCCGAATCCTGAGTTCAGAATTTATATTGCCACTATAATACGTTTTATCTCCAAATAAAAACTTATAGAGTGGGGTTTATTTGACTGCATTGACGTAGTTTTTTACATTTTTTTCTAATTAGGGAATAAATTATCCTAATAAAAATATTTCCTTAATTGTAGTAGGTAGTTTAATTGCGCAAGTTTGATCTCCACAAGTATATATATATTTATATTATGTTGCTGTATCAAATTAAATTGGACCTTTTGTATAATATCTGACAGTTTCGATAAATGATAAAAGCTAAGGATTTATAGTCACGACTTTATTTTTACATACCAATTATTGAGCGAAGCTCTGGCGTAGAGTAAATTTAGAAGCGGACATTTAGATATTGATAAGAAATATTTTTCGGGCGCCATCTTTATGGTAACGAATGCTATCCAGATAAAGCCATTAATTTAGTTATGAGTTTTGTTTATACAATGTGTGTACCTGACTTCGTTCGTTTTTTAGGAAATAGGTTTGTATGCATAATGATAAATTATTTTATTGATTTCATATATTTTAAATTTTGTTTATTAATTAGTACCACAGCGTTATAATTAATCGTTATTGATTTTGTCAAGTGAAATGATAATTATTTGTACAAGGCAAGACAATGACTATTTGTTCAAGGAATTCAAAAACTTTAAAAATAAAAAATATTCAATCTTATTATAAATAAAGTACAGACACAAATATATTTAATTTATAATCCAAATGGTGTTAGTTTTTTGTATAAAGCGTCGGCCGTCTCTTAATGACTCTATTAAAGAGATTAATAGCTTATATCATTAAAACATTTTCTCCTAAATTCAATTAATTCAGATACACATCTCCAACTCGGGTTATGGTTAATTTGTTTAAGAAACTTGATATTTTAATTAAATATATTAATGTACAACATATTTTATTGTTACGATATTTTGTGAAATATAATGTGTTTCTTATGTTAGAATTTAAACTATTTGATTATATGTTTATAAACATCTTGCTAGTGTATAGAAATTGAGAGACATTATAAAAAAATATTATTTTAATAGTATATTTTTTACAACTTAAAAAAAAATATATTTTTAAATTATTTTTTTCAGTTTAAAAATATTATCATCAAATTATTAAATACAAATCGTTTAAGTCATTTTAAATTGTACAAATATGTTTTGTTGAAAAAATATTTTCCTTATTTTCTTTTCTAGTATGAAACATATTACAGAGTATTGTCTAAGCAATCACTATCTCGCATCCCTTTTTCCGTGCGATTTGTCTCGCAATTTTCTGCTTCTGTGTTCTATAATCTTTGATCGTATTTTATACCCTACATCATATTTGTGTGATAAGGATATATGTTTTTATTAAAAGAAAGCAATTACAATAATGTTATAACTAGGATAGCGAACATTGTTAACATTGTTATATAATGAGAAAGTAATGTAAAACATTTATAAACGAGCTTTTCGTTTAAAATTCTAGCATAAAGTTCGATTATGTATTAACAGACGTGTTCGCGGAAAAACGACGCATTGGGGGCTCATTTTTGTATATATATTATTGGTCACTGTCTTTTTATTTCGTTGTTTAATTGGTTATCTTCGCTAAGGGAAAAGATAAATTTAGTGTCATAATATCGTAAGTAAAATATTGTTTTATTGTTGCATTATTTACAATCTTCACTACTAATAAAAATATGAAGAATGTGAAATTTATTAAAGATAATCCAAAAGCTCTCTTAATACGATCTAGCGTTGTCAACGATTCCACTTCGCTGTAGTCAGTATTCCGTAGTCAGTAGCGTGCCGTTTGTCGTTGAAGGAGGACGTGCAGCCCTCTCGCGTCTGATTATCGAATCGAAACACGATCGCTGTATGAAAACAAAATTTTCATAGCTTTATTAAAGTAAAATAAAGTTTTTGTGTTTCCTGTAATACATAGAGTAGGTTTTTAGCAACTTTTATTTATTTCGGTGCTAATCATGACATAGAACCGGGTTCCATGAACCAGTAGCAATGATATTCAAAATGGGGGGAAAGCCTCCGGGCAAAACTCCTCCAGAGAAGGAAAAAGAGAAAGAGACTAAGAAAAAATGGGAGAAATGCGAACGATGTCCGGCTGATCCGTGGACTTACTGTGTCGTGTTATGGTGTGCGTGTGCGATGAGCCTGATATCTAGTGGGTATAGTCTGTACAAGCAACAGAGTCTTCAGGACCGGCTGTCATTGCTCGAGGAACAGCATTTAGCGTTACGTAGTGCGGTGTTGGAACCGCAGCAGCCGCTCGTGGAGCGGCTGAGGAGGGAGGTACCATCGCCACCGTACAGCTCTTGGCGAGCAAGAAGGAGCATTAGAGACTACGGTGGTTGCGGCTGTCCACCAGGTAAGTTGATATCTATGGTAGTGTTGTCGACGTGAAAAGCTTCACATGTATATGATTGTATATATACAAAATGATTACTACTAATATTCAAAATAAATATTTTTTTTTTGGCACCCGACGGAAAAAGAAACACGGCAGATATATCTTTCGTCCTTCATCTGTTCACAAAAGGAGTTGTTCTTGAAAACGATACCCATATAATAATATTATTGTAACAGTCATTATATTCTGGAGATTCTTGAGAGTCTCCCAAAATAATATAAATTAGGTACATTCTCCGGATATTTGTTTCTTATTATATTAAAAAGGTTAAATAAAAGATACGGATACATAAAATAATGTCTACTAACAGTTTATTTAAAACAAAAATTCGTTGTAATATAAGAATAGTAATAAAAATACTTTTAAACATAGGATCTACCTACCATGTCTGACGTTTATTTTCTGTATTGTCTCACCCATGGTCATTATTTGTACGGTTAAATATATTTATTTAAATTACATAAATATTTAATGACTGCTTATTATAACATTGAACTTAACCCCAAAATACAAATATTGGCTCTAGCCGCTACGAGTCGGAACAAATTGAATCGACAAGCAAACAGACAGATATTTACCTCGTTTCAATAACATGGTAAATAACTATTAAAACCGATCAACTTCATCAATATTTGCTCAGCGGTGAAAGTCTTCATTCATACCTGATGTTGAGAACCATTAAGAAACAAGTTTTCCTAAAATGTTCGTCAATATTTCTTATATGTATATAAGGCATTAAAGCAATTTTAAACTAGACAGTTTAGGAACTTTATTAAGGCATTATGTTGTAAAAACTAGAATATACTATTTCAAATATGAAATTTAATTCAAAATTAAATATTTAAAGTATTAAATGTATATTAAAACAAAAATATGAAACCAAACAAATTATATATACGACCAATTATGAAAAAAAAACACTTCAATATGCAACACATGTTATTGTTTCAATTCGATTGTGAATTCTGTAGCGTTATAGATCATTATTTATGATATTAATGATAGGATTGCCGTGAAACACAATGATAGCAATAAATTATTCTATTCATACGCAACGAGTCATTATTTTCATAAATGCGTACCGTCATCAAATGACAATGACACTTGCCAATTTCATGTCTCTACAAAGAAAGGACCTACCTTTATAAAAAAAATATATTATATATAATTAAATTCGGACATTTATTCGTAGCGCCATCTAGCTACAAGCTTGGCAAAGCTGTTTTTAAAAATACGTAAAGAAAAATAAAAGTTGATGTTACAAATTTTTGGTTTTGTGTTGGGGTCGAACCCAAGACTACTGGCATAATAATCCGAATTACAGCCACTGAACCAATTAGTCTTCATATATGTATAATCTAAAAACTTTTTTTTTTATAAAGATAAAACTATTATAAAATGTATACTTTTTTATTTGTTTTGTGAACCGGTAAATGTCATTAGTGGATTCAAAAGGCCCGAAAAAGCTATTAATTTTTTTCTGCAATACCAAGTTAATCCGGGCTCAAAAGCTGTCACCTAACCCCATAGTTATCAGAGCTACCCGGAGGCGTCGATGAAAAAAAATGATAAAATGGAGCCGAAGCGTTGAGGGAGACACTTTTATTTGAAGGTATGATAAGTCGCTAATAGTGAGTTTTTATTGCAGCTTACTTTAATGCCGTGTTTATTAAGTACCTTGCAGCTTAAGAAAGGGTAAACACTCATACAGATTAAAATGAAACAAATTTCGTTTAATATTTTATTGTAAAATAAATATTTACTAAGTTGTTTACTGATTAATAATATTACAAATGTATAGTGGTATGAAGAAGATAATTTGGATTCATGTTTCTGATGGTTCTTAATACAAATAATACATCCCAGAAATATTATAAATGAAAGAAATTTAAACAATTGTGTCCTTTTGCCGATACTGTTTACTTATCTGTGCATGTTAATGAAGGTGTCGTAATAAATGAATCGTATTTATTAATTTGAAAATTCGTGGGAACGGAAAAAAAACCGATAAAATAAACTAGGGGTTGTCGTGATAAAAGTGACGCGTGTGTTTGACGTCTGGGGTGGAGATGTCAGACTAAGATTGTATATTATGTGATAATCATAGTAACTATTCCGTGTTAGGTGGTAATGTTACGGACTGGCTCTGATCCGATAAAAGGTAATTTTATTTAATCATGCGTATTAAGTATTTAAAAAAAACAAAGAAATAGTTTATGAAAAGCATTTTTTTAGTTTTTTTTCAAAGAGTTCAGAATGCGCAATTCGTAAAGAAAAAAGTAAAGAAAATATCTGAGGTATATTGTGGTGACAGAAATGGATTTTTAGATATTTCATAACTATATCTCGGGTTAGAAGGGCTATATAAAATATAATATGTTTTAATTTCAAAAACTACAAAAATAATAGTATGGTTGTGTTTCCTTTAAAAAAATGTTGACTGTCGCATCTAAATCATTATTAGACTTGCTAACGGTGTGTACACACTGATGACTACTATGCAGGCTTCTGTTTATTATCCAAGATATGTTCACTAACTCTTGTAATGACGCGTCTCTTTGTTTGACCAACTTATAAACACCTACCATCACAGTCGCACTGACTGTGGGGGTCTTGATATGTCTTTAGTATGCATCTTTAACCTTATATCGGCAACTGAGTGTCCTTGGAATAAGATGACTAAATAACTGACTCACGAACAGAGTTAAATATTACAAACAAAAAACCAGTTAAATAATAAAATGTAATCCAATAAACATTATTAATATCAGAAAAAAATATTCCTATTTGCTTCGATATTTTCAAACTTATTTCGAAATTATTAAAAAATCTTTATATATATATTTCTTGTGTGCGTGTGTATGTCACTGAACTCCTCCTAAACGACTGGACAGATTTTTATAAAATTCTTTGTGTGTGTTCAAGGGGACTTGAGAATTGTTTAGATTCACAATTTGGTCCACTGGAAAATGGTTTTTTGATTAATTTTTAATGTGTAAGTAGGTGGTGATTTTGGAATGTTTCACATTTTTTCCGACGGATTGCATTACCATGGCAATGTCAAATATTAAATAATATTATATTTTAATTATAGTCTGCCCTGACAGTTGGCGTTGCGATAGAAATAAGAAAAATATTTTATAACTAGCGGGCCCGACACGTGCTTCGCTACGTAAAAAGTGAAATTAAAAAAAAAAAATTGGAACAAATTAATTTATTCTAAAAAATCTTTATTTACATATTCATACGGTATGGATTGGTCGAATTATGATAAATGTACATGTAATGACGTTAGATATTGTGATAAATTTTTAATATTTTTTTTTAAAGTTTGAATTTTTTAAATTAAAGACACGTGTACAAGATAACGTCTGTTGGGTCCGCTAGTATATTTATAAATTTCAAAGATACTTCGAAATACAATTTTAATAATATATACGAATATGGTAATAACTTAGTTATCTCACTACAAGTGTACTTGTGGCTAGCGAAGCGATTTCAAGGGTTTACGTCAAAATATTCCCCTTCAAACTCTATTTCGCTTGTAAATTAGAAAAATTAATATTCTGTAATCTGCTCACCCCCTTATGCGATTATGTGTCTGTCAGACCATCGAGTGGACAGACGGACATAAAGCTTTGATTTGTTGGAACAATTAAATTTCGTTTAAATTGGATGAATGGGTACATAGATTACTCTCTATATTTCGTTTAAAATGCTAATTAGTCCTAGTGAAATTATACACTTATAGGTACCTATATTTTTAGTAGGTACTTAAAGTAGAATAAATATATAAAATATTAATTTAGAAATTTAAACTGAAGCCAAAGTATTGTTCTTTAATATATCTATTGAGTAAAATAGGTGACCATGACTTATACTATTCGTTAAAAAAATATTTTAAACATATAGGTTTTAAATTATAATATATTTTAAAACTATTCATGCTTATATACTCACGTCAGTAATTGTGATAACCAGCTTTTTACGTTTCTACCCTCTTGTACCCTCTTTCTACTATTCTTGTTCCTACACAGCGCAGTAGCGCTAAGCTTGATAATGCATTAAGTAGAAAAAACGGTATCAACAATCAAAATTAAAATCTGTAGTGAAGTTACATACAAAAACATTTTGTCATTGTCAAAACTCTAGCTCAGACATTAATTTACCATAGAACTGAGAAAAACTGACGACAGAACTCAACGGGCTGGTCATTTTAGAATCTATACAACCTTAAAAGTAAAAAATCTGATTAAATTGCATGAATTAAAATAAAGCAATTTATAAAATCTGTTCAAACAATTTAAATTAAATATAAATCAAATAAAATCAAACCAGTGGAAAGCATTATTTCGGGCCATATATTTTAAAATGGTTTATTTTGGTTCAATATAGTTAAAATGCGTGTCATGTCTATCAATTGCAATTATTATGCGAGGCTGCTAGCTCCTAGCTTTGCCTAGTTTATATTTGGCAAGCCGCCAATGCGTCTAGTCTGACTTTTAAGGCCGCTCCTGGATTTTATAGAATTAGGAGATCTTGCTGCTTAAAAAACATAAATAAAGTGGCTTTGGTTACTGACACTTAAAACTTTGTTAATTATTTAGATAATAAATATACCATTGACGCGCTACAATCAGACGTGCATTTTAAATAAATACAAATCAGATTGTTACTTCTTGGGGTGGAACGTTTCCCGGCGTTAAGTAGATGATAAGTCTTTGTCACTTTAACCGTCAAAAGCATAATTTATTTTTATGATATTAGATACCAAAGTAACGAGGATGAAAATAACAAAGCCTTACTTAAACTTGAAATTTCCCCAAAACTGTTTATGATTTCTGTAATAAGGACTGGTAATATAATTCCAGTATTAGTGGTATGGTATGTTTAAGTCTCTTAATATTTCATTTAACAATACGTTTGCTTTATATTTGAGCATTGTTGGACTCAATGAACAATGTGCTAGAAATAGGGAGAAATAAATTACGCACAAAGGATTACGCGTCAGAACTACCTACTTGCAGCTCAACCGCTTTAGGATCCCTATTCCCTACATTATTAGTATAGAAATTATTGAAGCGTGGTCCTTTCATACGGAAACCTAGAGAAGGGTTTTCGGAAAGAAAACGATATAGGGCTGTTATATTGCAATATATTTTTCAACACTCTAAAGGACCTCCAACCAAATAGGACCAAAAGGAAAAAAGAAATGTATGATATGTAAATGTAAGAAGTGTATGATAGACGTTTTTTTTTATTTATTTCATAATTAATATTTACTCCTACTGAATTTCTTCAAACCTAGTACTTTTTGCAAACAAAAACAAATAAAAAACTAAATGTTGTAAAATAAAATCGTTTTCTGATCAGTTTCTTGTAATGAACTCGTATAAAATATTAATATCTAAAAATAATTAATCTATAGATTGTGTCTCGTTAGTATTTTATTATGTATGATATTTTTATACATTAGGCAGTGTGCTATAAATATTTCATTATATTAATATACGGAGATTGATTGTGTGTCCGTACCAAACAATGTTATATCTACCTATATTTTCGAATACCCAATTATGTTCATTAATCTACTAACCTTCCCGCTATTGTTTAGGAGTAGCAAAGGACAGGATTACCGAGTGAAAGTCATTAAGGAGTCGAAAGCCTAAGTCGATAGCCGTAGCTAAATCATTTTAGGCTTATGTTAAATAAATTTAATAGGGTAACCAACTTTAGATTATTTATGTGAGAAGAAAACTGTTGGAAACATTTTTATATCTTTGTTTATAAATTAACATTATTAGTTTTAAAAAATATTATAATTTACTAATGGAAAGAATATTAAATCGACGGTTTAACCAGAATTTATACTGAAAATTGACGACAAGGCTCCTAACTTTACTTAATCACGAAATGACATCAAAGTGAAATTTCTAGAAACAACTTCTAGTTTACAGAAGCTTATGAAGGACGTTGTTAAACAGATCGATCGGCTTTACCGCAAAGTATAACTAAAGTAGGGCACATTATAATATTTAGGCAGCCCCTAAGCAAGTATTTGCGAAGTAAAATTGCGTTTGCAGTCGCTTATTTCAACTTCTATTAAGGGTCAAAACTACTTCTTCAAATACCCGGATGTTGAATCAGTACTGTGTGATCAGAGTCCTTTGTGAATTCCAAAAATCACGCTATGTTGTGGTTCAAAAATACAAACTCTAACTAATTAACTATAAAAAAAAAATGTACACCAAGACATAAATAATAACTTTTGTTAATAAGTAGTCATTGATTCAGGACCAAGATATATTAGCCATTACAAATAATTCTCTTTTAATATCCGATTCGGTATGAAATACTTTTTTAGCTTTTAATAGCTTCTCAAACTTGCAGTAACTTCACTGCAACTTTATCCTCGATGGATCTTCGTTTAAGTCTATATTCAATAGAGATCGACTATTTTATTGATTAATGACTTCAAATAAATTAACGATTCATTTAAATATATCAAGTAAGTCTGAAAATATTTTTAAACATGTAAAACCACGCTAAGATTATTTAAATTTACGAAATAAAGAATAAAAATTAAATAGATACGGGCAGGGATTGGAACCCGCACCGGACGCTTGAGCTACCGTTTTAATTTGTAGAGTGACAGGACGGTTTCCCAGAGATCGCAGGTTTGATTCCTTGCCTTGCCTTGTATCGGTTTATTTATATTTATTTAAATTTATATTCAGTATCGTAAATATCTATATTTACGATTATATTCTATATAAGGTTATAAACTATAGCTTCTTTGAATGTTAAGTCCAAATAAATTAGTAGATTGTTTATATAACTAAATGAGCGGAATCACAATGGATCAGCTAAAGCGACTCGTGTGTGAAGTGAAAGCTTTCAAAGGTGGCACCTCTAATTGAATGTTTGCTGAAGGGCCTCCGAGCGATATGCCCTATATGCAAATTTGGACAGGGATAAAAGGTTTTCACATCAGGTAAAATAAAGGGTATTTTCGCTTACTCTAGAAGAAATTAACCAAAAAATATCAAAGTTGACGAAAAACAAACATGATATACGAATATTGTGATAATCATTTATGACAGAAGTATTTTAATGATCAAGAATAAGAAGTCTGAAATATTTTTTAATAACATTTTTTTAAGTGTGGGTTGAATAGATTTAAAAATCTAATTTTAAATACTTAATACAAATGTTTGACCAAAAACAAAGTCAATTTAAATAGACATGAGACCCTTAAAAAGTTAATTACTTTGCAGCTTGCTATTTAAATTGAAGGAAGATCGAAAAGAATTAAGCGGTAGACCAGTAAATCCAGCGACTAAATTAAAGCTCTGGGAGCGAATGTAGACGATATGTTCCGTAAACGCTTAGATAGCAAGTGTAATGTCGTATTTAAAACCTTTTGTAGAATTGTTTTGCTTGGTTCGTGTATTTGTTCTTGGATTGGGAATAAAATACTTAACCGTTGATGTAGTAATGTAACTTTGTTTTTAGTCTTTTGTGGATATTTAAAGTAATGTTTAATCTTCAAGTTATTTTTGTAAACAACGTAAGACAGACGTGTCTCATAGGAGTTGCACCATTTACTCTTCTAAAATATGCGAAGTGCGGTGTCGCCTGACACGTGTTTGCTGAGGAAATGGTAAGATGTTTGCTACATCACTTCCAGCTCGCGAGTTGATTCTACTGAATAAATACACTTTCGTGTGTTTGTGTAAAGGTGTGTATGATACTATGTGTTAGATAGTATCTTTAAAGTGAAGGTTTAAAACTATTACTTCACTGAATATTTTATTTTTTAATCAACTATATTGACTACATAATTTTTTTTAATATAATAGCTGAGATTATATTTTACTATTAAGACATTTTTTTATTTAATTCAATCACATCAATCAAGTAATGCCCACGTACTTTTAGAAATAATTATTATTGATTAAGGTTTACTGATTAACAGTTTAAATGCTTCCTACCTAATTCTTAGACATTCTCCACCTAATGTCATCATCACGACTTAACAGGTTACTAATAAAACTGATGAATTTACAAAGAATGTCTAATTAACAGTAAACAGTCCTAGATAAGTCAATTCCCACCCACGCTCAAGTTCCATCAACCTGATTGAAACTGAACCTTTGGGCTGAACCAGTCTTTATTTCCTCGAGATATTTTTAGTTGGGATGTTAAATATTACGATGCTATTTCTAGAACGCGTGGGCAATGATCAATGTTTAATAAACTTTATGTGGAGTGATTGATTAGTAAAGTTTTAATTAGTTTAAAAATATTTTTTATTTGATTGACCTATCAATTAAGAATCTTATTATTATAATCTTGCCTTTACCTTTGTTGACTTAAGTTGTTCGTTTCAGGTTTTGTTATTAAGTTGTATCTTCGATGAAATAAGTTAATTGAAGTCACATGAGGCCAAAGTAAACAATCTTTATCAAATGTAAATACTTGCAGGGGCTCGTTATACGGAACATTGCCAATTACAAAACTCATCTAGATAAGAAATTGTAATTATGTTGGTAGGATTGAAATAATCGTAGGGGCGGGGTTTAAAATTAACGATTGAGCCATTACCCTGCTGTTGATATTAGAAGTTTGTCGTTTATAAATATAACGTCAAATAACATTAGTATAATTTTACCAAAAAAAAAACAATATTTATTTTTTAGGAAACAGAGACAAAAAAACTTCATAACAATAATTCACGGTAGAAACTACTTGATGAACTAGTCACCCAGTAGGTATTTCATATCTTTGCCATATTTGGAAAGACATGCCCGGTACGTACAAGGCTAGTCCGTTTCTTTAATAGCGCCGATTACAATCTGTGTATAGAAAGGACTTGTCCTAATTCTTTGATCTAAACAGCCTATGCCACACGAGTTAAAAAAATAGTTTTTTATGAATTCCATCCATAAAGGCGTTGAATATAGGATGAGAGATTTTTGATCTTTTATTTTTGTAATAAAAGAAAATGAAAGAACTGAAATGATTCTCTATGACGCAGAGCTCCAAAAAAAAAAAACTATTTCTATCTTCTTTAACTCTTCCTGTTTAGGTCTGAAAATGTTATGTTCATATGAAAATAACTGAATAATGGATAATTGATGGTTAAAAAAAAATTAAAGAAACTAAATTCATAGTTCCAATAGCGTACGGTTGCACTATTAAGCTGCCTAAAGTTTATCATCATATAGAACTGTAGCAATAGTCCTAAGTCGATGGAATCTTGTTGCCTGCTGGCTATTAGAAATAACATTGTAGTATATATTTTTTTACATTACTAACACCGCCTGTCCAATGTTAAGGTTACTCTATAAAGTAAAAGTTCATTTAAAATGATATATTATTTACTAAATACCTTTGTTCTAGGATGTCTTTGTATCAAGCCATTGAGATGTTATAATGTTTTAGTATAACTTATGGTTAATTTAAACATAACCAATTCGAGACCAGACACAGTGTGTTATTTAATTACCGCATGAGCACTTATGCCATGTTCCCATGTTTGTGGCGTCACGTGGCGGCGCTCGTTACCCTTTGAAGGTTTATTTTTATTGCACCCTTTATGGTAGTCACGATTTATGTCATACTGAGGTAATTGAAATGCTTTTGTCTCTACTTTTTACATTTGACTTTTACGAGTGTTTGAAGGATTCTGTTTTATTGCTTGCTTTTAAATGCTTGCGAGGATAATATTAAAATCTGGTTTTGTTTTATGGATTGCTTTAATGAGAGGGGATAGTTAAACTTATCCTTGGTTTTCTGATGCTTGTATTTTGAATATAATACGTATCTACGTACTACTAATAAAAGTTGAACGCGTTTTGAATTCTCGTCCGTTCATTTTAATTAAATGCAAATTTAATAGGTATAATAATATGTTTGTATAAATTTGTATATAAACATGTAAATTCACGATAAAATTATTTAAATTTCAAAACACGACGATAACCCAGAGATAACAAGTGTGATTCGAGTTGTTGATTTTTAAATAAATTTGATTATAATTACTATAGTAGATACACCAACAAACTATTTATATGAATCAAATGAAAAGAGGATAGAGCTATGTGTTCAAATTGCACACATATCGTCATTCACACACTGGCATCCCCAATAAAGGCAATGACCTCGGTGAGCCCTTTTTAAAATGCTTAGGGCGCGGTCAACCCTTTGTGTGTTTTGATTTGTAATTTGCCTGAAACGTGGACTACTATTGGAAGGAAATATTTTAAATTATTGTTGTTTTGTGATGATTCTGCTATGGTCTCTATTATTATGAAAATGCTAATGAAAGGACAACAGATCATATTTAATATCTCTCAGTAATGAAAAATCAACATGTGCTTAAATATTAAGTACCGTCGGGAACTGCAGTTTTACAAAATGTTATATATGTAAAAAGTTTTTTGTTTTTTAATCTTTAGAGGAATAGTAATAGTATTATTAAAACTGAGTCCACGTACTCTGCATAACTTAGTAAAGCTAAGGTCGATAATTCTTTGAACAAAAGTCCAGTCATACATTATGTACGTGAGAAACGCCTTTTGCAGTCTATTTGTAGGATTTACCTTTCTTTTAATCATTTTATAAGGTTTACTTAATATAGCGAAATGAACCTTGTTGAAAGTTGAAAATAACAAAACTATACGTTACGATACAAAATCCGTATTTTGATGGTTGTTATACAAATGATATCTTTTGTACTGTTGATACAATGGAGGCACGGAGCCAATCGGTTACGCCCTACAAATTAAATGACAATAGTAAACAGAATTGTAAGGAAAATGTTATAACTTGTTTATAAATAAAGACTGAGCTTAATGACAATATAATGCTAATATCAATGAAATACGAAGCAAATATTATAAACAAAAATAACAGTGTGTAGAATTTTCATGCAAATAATTTGATTATCATTGATGCCTATGAGTAATAAATATTAAAAGATAGCATCAAAACTACGTTTGAGGGAAATGATTAGTGTCGTAATTTTATTGTATAACGATATTGTAAGTAGTTAACGATATTTTCTACTTAGTTAACGATATTCTATACGTAGTTAACGTAATCTTACCACAAGGCTCTATAAGAAAACATAATTACATCTCACAACAACCTACATCTGTTGCCTAACGGAAGTTGATCTTTAATCTAAAAACGGCAAAGATCGCTTCCAAAACGATATTACTTAACGAACATTAAATTGCATTTAATATTTGGAACGAAGCGTTAATGGAAACATAACAATTAGCGACGCTGTTATAGAGCAATAACGTAAACACGCCCTTAGTTCTTATCACAAGGGCATAGAAATCACTTTTAGGAACATTACAGCCAGCTGCGGAACGAAATTGGATTCGTCACACGTAAGTGATGGAACACGCGACAATAATAAACATGGCCTAGACCAGTGTGACTGTCGTTTTCATGAGTACTAAATATGTAAATGTATACACATTATCATACATGACTTGGTGTGGGTAATGGACACATGCACCACTGTCCTTTCAATGAAAGAAAATACTCATAAATACTTTATATATTATGAGACATTTATTGTATAGTATATTTAATAACAGCGATCCTTTCCATCATATCAGTTATAACATCATCCAGAGAAGAGTTTTGAAGTCGCCTATATTCCTTTATATTAAAACTCAAACAATGGGGCGGTCTACACGAGCGATGTTATGGCAGCACACAATAGGGAGTCCGCAGTGTGTCCGCGTCACATAAATATTGTCACATACTGAACCACGACATTAAGTCGGATTCACTTATTCTTGGGGTTTTTGTTAGAATATTCGAGAATGTTTTTATTTTTTGTCCTTTGTCTGCAGATTTACACATGCGGATAGAATTGATATTCTTTAATAAAGAAAACATGAAAATACGCGCAGATGTGCAGTATTACTTTTTCGCACAATAGTTTTTGCTACCGACTGTATTTATAAGAAACAAAAAGCTATTTTATAAACCTCTTGTATTCTGTATATACATGTATATACATATGTATATTTTGTATATAAACATATTGTGTGTAGAACATTGGTAGAATAAATAGTCAATTATTTTGTAATAAATATGTTAATTACGCTTTCAGACTTACAATCAAATTTGCCTCATTTTTCATCCCCCTCTGATAGTGTTAAAATCACATTTAAACATCCAAATGAAAGGGACAAATGAACTGGATAGACTGGGATAAAGCTACGTTCACACCGTAAAATAAAAAAAGTTTTAACCAATCATAAAACAATTTGTTGAAAATTGTTTTCGTGAATAGAACAAACCTTATTTTTTTTTTGCTTTAATCATTTGATTTCCAAAACCTATTGTAATTTAGTACCATAATATAGCTTTATTTTACCTATATTTTGGACACGTTTTTTTAATATTAATTATATAAAATGCAGTTACAACAGTGTACCCCATGCCTATCAATACAATAATAGGCGTTTCAATTTTGTAGCGACAGATGTGAACCTAATACCCGGTTTTTTCCTTCGTTCATTCACTCTTTATTAACTGTCTGTTTGTACGGTCTTTGTTGAGAATTGAAGTAACTTATATAATTAAAATGCTATTTAAAATGTTTTCCTATTTATTAAGATCTAATGTTTTATCGTTATCCAATATCAAGTCATGTATAAGAAATATGCTCTAAAGAAAAAACAATGTTGTCAATGGACAAGCTTTTAAGGTTACGACTATATTTAAGGATGTCTCATTAGATTTTGTTTGTAGACAATAATGAGAATATGATTATTTTACCCAAACACATTTTGACCACTTAACACCGGCATAAATATTACATTTGACACCCCTACCTAGTACGTAGTTATACCTATCATTAAGTTATTTCAATGAAATTTTTGGGGTGGATTAGTCGTATCTTTCAAACTACCAACAATTTATTAAATGACATTAAATAGTCTGTTCTATTATAACTTATCGTTAATTTAATTAGTATTAAATCACTTAGGGAATTATATTAAATTATTATTAGTCAAATATTTATAGTTTCTAAAATAATATGAAGAAGATAACTTTATTATACGTGTAACTACAAACTTCTACCCAGGGTTTTAGTTTTCTTGGATATTTATTTCCCTAGATACCCAGGCCAAAGTAATCTATCATAAACTGGAAGTGTGTCTGTCTCAGTGAAATAACTATAAGTAAAAAGGATGAAAAACATACTGTTCTACTTTAATGATTAAAATAAATATAGTATATATAAGTTAAATGATTGTTAAATAAAGAAAGAGATAAATAGTACTGGCGACTTTTAGCGACTTAGCTTTTATATAATCGTCTATTATACTTAAATTTTTCAAGAATAACTATTTTAATATCTATCCTTCTCGTAAATCTATATTGGACGGTTTTAAAACTCGAGACCTTTAAATATAATTTTTTGAAAAAAATACGATTATAGTTTTTACAAAATATTCAATTGTTGAATGTTGCAGAACCATCCATGTATAGAATATAAGTGATTGTTCAATTAAAAACAAATATATAATAAATAAATTACATGATTTTGTTACTTTAGAACATCTAAGTATAGCAGCTTAAAAGAATAGGGCCTTATTTGTTTATGAAATGATAAACAATTTAATAATTATTTCTATAATTTTTGCAACTATGTTTATAGAATATGTATTATTAGAATTGTGCTAAGAAGCTTTATATTCTATAATTATCTAACAAAACCTTTACCTTTCTAATATGAACAAGTAAACAATAATGGATTGTTTTGAAAACAAAAACATGGGTTAGTGGCATGTTATGTACAGTTTACCAAACATGAATGAGGTTTAGAAAACAAATATGTGTTCAAGAATAATATAATAATACCCGCCTGCCCACGGCTGAAGCCTCTAATACTATTTTTACTTAATAAAGCCCTTTTTTCTTCATAAATCTTAATCTAACAAAATGTATTTTAGTGTATATTTTGTTACGGAATTCTTTAAATTATTTTCCCATTTTGTATATACATAGTAGATTTATTTTTTCCCTTTTTTATCATCGATAGGTAACACGTAATATTTTTTATATCAAGCGTCTACCTCGATTAATAATATTACCATTAGTAATTAACATTTTCAATTCAATTAATAACTTCATATACAACAATAAAACACTCTATCTACTTCACAAATATCCGTTATTTAAAACGTAAAGTGTTAGGCTAAAAATAATTTGAAAGGGGCTCGTAAAATTTCAATATCCGTCCATCCTCTGCCTTCAATCTCGAGTGTTGTTGTGGCTGCTTTATTATTAATTTATTTTTGTATATTTGCCGATTGAAATATACATTTATTTTTGTATATTTGCCGATTGAAATAGATATACTACTGATTTATAAATGTGCATTTAATAATAAAATATAATCACTAGAAAGAAACAATAGATAGATTTCAATAAAATTATTGGAATCTTTGTTGAGTAATAAAAACATATAAAAAAAGTTCATAAAATAGTCATATTTTTATAAAAACGAAAGCGAGTGTTACATTTTAAAAAACTTTTCATCCATTGAAGACAATACTTTGTCGTTCTTTGTTTATTTCTTTTGTATTTATTCCGCGTTGAGATCGAGTTACAAAAACAGTGAAACAGCAAACTGGGAATTAAAAAAATACTTCATAAGTAAACTTTTAGTTGATAATTTACGAAACAATAACAATTGTTTTATTTTTGTTCCTATTAGAAGACAAACTCGATAGCTGTAAATTCTGTTTTATTTCTACACTCTCACAAAAACAAAAACAATTGTTTTAGTTACCTGAATAAATATTAAGGTATATGAAGAATGTAATTTAAGGTTTTGTATTAATTTAAATGGGACACAGACACACACAACAAACACACACAGACACAACAGACAGTGAATGAAATGTAATAACAATAGAATTATAAAGTTAGCCCCTGTGACAGGTGAGGGCATATTAACGAGTCTTATCAGCGACCGATATAAACCAACTTTACCGGAAATGGAACACCACACAACAATACCGGTATCCTTATAATTACATATCCCCTTATTTGGCTTCAAATTAAATTTACTGTTGAGAAATTACGTGCCAATTCGAATGTAGATGTCACGCAATATTATATAGTTATTAAAATTATTCAGATTCATCTTGAACATCTGGAACCAAATATATTTAAATCTGAAACATTCTTAAAAAAGAAGTAGATTATTTGACTTTCCTCAAATATCGCATAAAGCCGACATCTTGATAATCCGAATCCAATCATTTAGGTCGATGACATTTCGGATGTTCCCTAATATTTTATCCCAAAAATTTTCCTACAATATTTTTGGGAATTTAGAATAAAACCGTGGATTTGAATGAGCAGTAATCGTTGGGCCGCGTGGCATCTGCCGGGTCACAAGCCGGAACTTTCCTCGCTTCGATAAATTCAGATGTTTTACAGTTTTACCTCGGGCTCTGTTTTGCCTCGTCCTTCTCGATTGTTATTATTCTAAGAGGCTTTTCACTTTCGTTAAGAGGGTAACGCAACAATTTTTCATTATATATATGAATACGATAATATCTCTATGAAGTTTAACCATTAAAATTGTCTAAAAAGTAAATGAACAAAAGAAAACCGATGGAATATATAATAAAATTTCAAATATTCAGCAATGTGACTATGGACATTATTGTTTAATTGTCAGAGCGACGGGAAGGTATTAAAAATGATTGCAGATTTGATTCCTGCTCGATTATATTTTTTTAACTTTTATTTAAATATGTTTATATAAGCTGATGTGATATTTAAACACATACCAGCTAATGAAATTTTAAACGTGTTTATTACATTCATATTTCTAAAGCAATACGGCCTGGGTCTATCGGAATGCAAATGACTCCGGCAGTTTCCACTTAGCCAATTTGCAAGCGCTACTGTCGCCTGTACACAAATTGCTTAGCCAGCTTTGCTAATTGAGCTCGCAGCAATACTTCTACATCTTTAGTGTGTGTTGCAACTGCTATAGGTGTAGTGTGTTTGTGTCTGTGTATTTGTGGTTTCCCTATTTTGTATACAAACGGTACTTTAGTGAGCATGCATTTATTAGTCATTTAGCTCACATTTGAATGACTCATTGACTGCCAACTTTCAAATGAAAAATGGCCACATATTTTATTGTCGATATATATAAAAAAATCACGTTTAGTATGTGTTGTAATATAACAATACTATAATGTTTAATTGAAATCAGAAGTAAAAGGTGTCTAATGCTCAAGCTTGCCGACTATAGTAAAAGGTAATACACTTAACACCTGGTCGATAGTACCTACTATCTCCTTCAACCATGCATTCAATTAGCAAATCAGTAAGGGCACACTTATTCATTACTCAACCGTGGTGTGTCTGTTTTTATTTCACAAAACATTTTCAAATTATATTTTTTATATACATTATAAAGTCAATTAAAATACAATGGAACAAGACAACAAGTCTTATAAGTCTTAAGTCAACAATATTACAAATATAAAATATTCATTACTTTAGTTCTTAAACGTCCCGTTACTTTCGTCGAGTGGTAGGCGTAGATGCCTGCCTAACGCATCGCAGCGCAAAGGAGCTCGGATTCGATTCCTGACAGGGACAGGCATGTATGTGTTGATAGATGTCTGTGCTTGTAGGTCTGGCCGTGTATTAAATACATTCTTTGTATTTATAATACGTATTTCTATGTATTTGTATCGTTGTCACCTTTAACATAAGCAAATAATTTACTTACTTAGGGGTTAGATCAATTATGTAATTTGTGCAGTGATATTATTATTTTTTCGGTACAGCAAAGTTTATGACATAACATTTTACAATTATCAATCAATCAATCAATTGTTGATTTAAATTATTTCACCTAAAAATTAACCTACGTTCCTTGGTAATACGACTTTCTCTTAACCATAATTTCAGCATCAACAGTCAAAGTTGTTTTCTATCCGCCTACACGTCATATCTGCTAATAATTTACAAGTGGGCAGGCGATAAATAGCGAAGCGGTAATGCGAAATTAATGTACGATATTTGAAGACAGATGTCACACTCCCTTATTGAAATTAATGTGTTTATATATTAAATTATGTACGAGCAGATTAAACGATGTTAATCCAAGAAACGGGGCATCTAAGTCAGTTTTAATATTATATACTGTTATTTTATTAGTTCATAAAATGTAGCATGCAAGAACAAGCGAAGCGAACTTTATATTATTTTAATTTGATTCTAACATCGTGTTAAATATGTGAAATGTTATTCTTACGCTGTAAAACAATGTTTAATTTAAACATTTGCTAAGATTCATTTTATGCAGCCAACTAAGAGATCTCATATAATAGAAGTATCCAACTACGTAAATCTATTCAAAAATATTGTTTTCGTAAGTACATTAAAGTGGATGTTTATTAAAAGTGAAACAACTTCGTAGGTAAATGTCGTATTTTGTATAAAATATTCAGTAGACAACTTGGAACCGAATCTTAAATTTAATAAAACAAGTTCCATATAACATAATTTAAAGGGGTCCGGAATTCAACATTCAATTACTGAATCAAACTATCCGCTACACCATAATTAAGGCGAGGATAATTAAGTTTTAAATTATTCATGAGGTGTAAGTCTGTGAGCGTCTTCGCCTTCGAGCTCACTATTAACATTTTGATTATCCGTTTTTATTAGAAAACACTAAAGACTGGGGAATTATCGGGAATGCTGTGGGTGATCCAGTAATTAACTAGTGCTGAGTGAATAACGTGAATAAATCAAGCAAATTAAAACTATAAATTGTTTATTCAATTTAAACGCTGTGTATCCGTGGCTTGAGGTGTTATAGATTGTAAGCGTAACATATAATATTTGTAAAGTTTATTTTTTGTGTGTTGAAGATAAATTTTCCCTGTTTTTTGTTTATCTATAATATTAAAAATCCCAGATTTCTAACATTTAGTATATTTTGGAAATTCAACAGCGTAATAAACATTTTATCTATACCTTAAGTTTGAACTCATCTCTAGTGTTGACAAGTTATCACCACAATTAAGTTGGTTACAGTCAACAAAGCGGTCAGTGCTGAGTTCTCAGGAGGGTGATGCACTCAGAATAAAATAAACTTCGTTGTGGTCCACCGTCTTGCAATCTTCTCTCAACAAACTTACTGCTTTGAAAAATTCACCACGTCTTGCCAACTTTGCCAAGTTTGTTTAAACTAGCGACACAAGTTATATGAAATTTTTACAAGTTTTTAGGTACTAGATATACTTGTTTACATGTGTCCTATTTTTAGCAAATGGAGTTGTCTTAGGAATTCCTTGTACTTTTGTATTTTTTGTGCAGAAAATAGTGTCTTAAAAATACATTTCTTAAAACAAAATACGAATTCTAAGGTTTAAAAAACATATTCACGTCCATTATTATCCAAATCAGTAAGCAATTACAAATTAGATACAACCCATGCTTTTTGTCGCAGAACACCCAGAATAACGAAATTTGCAATAATGACGCCAAAGAATTCCATTCTCTTGTGATTTATAATACTGTTCATTGTTTTTGTGTACCAGTTCAGCTCTGATTCGCGCCAAGTCCGATGTTCGGTCGTTTTTACTCCAGATCGTATAATTAATTACCTCAGGGTTATTTAATATCAATTCTTTGAATCTCCTCATAAAAACGAAAACAACATTTATTAAGGATTCATATGAACTACCTCGTATCGTTAAGACTTGCTCAACATTTTATTAAAATATTTCAAATAAAATTTACTTATTTATAATTTTATATTTTCATAAAATTATAATAATAAGATCTAATATATCATTTTGCTAGAAAGCCATATCAGAATAATTAACAAAATCGATGTTATCAATACACGAACTGATAACATCGTTACATCATTTAGCGATCCGATCCAACCTTATAAGACGTTACATGTGCGATAACATCCTTGAAATGACGTTATAGTTAATTAAAGTGATCCTTTTAAGCTTTTAATCATTATTTATAACCTGAAATTGAAAAATAAAAACCTTTAAAGGTATGGTATTATCCCGAGCATCGCTGATATAAAACTGATTAAAAAAACCCAAGTATGCAGAAAATTTATAAGACATTTGAAGACATTTGAATAAAATATTTCTTTTTTTTTATAGACTAACATCTGTGTGGTATCTACACATAAAAACAGAACACAAAAACCAAAAGGTCTAGTTCGTTAATGTAAACAAAACAAACAAGTCCTCATCAGACTAACAAATCACTTATTTTTTATACACTAAGTAGAACACTGTTTTGCTTTTCATTCTGATAACGATCACGATATCAATAAAACTATGGAAATTGTATTTGATAAAAGGTATATCTCATGTTATATTTGCTATTAAAGATAACACTATATCGTACCGACTTCGTATTTATACGATAACTATGTTGACGAGCTGTTCTATGTTTAGATACGCTTATATAAAAAAATAAGTTTAAGACCTATAAAGTACTAAAATTTTACTTTTATTCTCATATGGCAATTCATAACTTTGTGTAGTTAGGATGTTATGAAAAAAATATATTTTTATGAAAAAAAAATTATATATTAAATAACTTGTTTATTATTGATTTTTGGCATAGTCATCGTACACATATTTTTTTCTTTAATTATATATACCTATAAAAAAAAGTATTTGAAATTTAAAAAGTTGAATGTTTTTCATTGGAGACATAACATCAAATAAAACAGGTAATGTTACACTATCATCTTCATCTCATCTCTAAACATGTAAAGATGGCAATAAAATGATATTTTATATTCAATGGGTCATAAAACCTTTTTGATTGGCATTCTATTACTATAAATTACTTTAAACGATTATGCTATACACTATTATGTAATACAAAAAAAAACAACTTTAGAACAGAAAAAACATCGCTATTACCACCACTTTTCTATATTAAAATATGTATTGGAATAATAAATTATGTTTATAACAATATCTACAAATAATATCATAAACATTTTGAGCGCAGAAACTCGCAACTAAAGGCTAATAGTTAATAAAAGTCTTTATATTCTCCCGGAACTGTCGGTTATAAATCACGTTCAATAGAAAGAATACTCTGTAGGAAGTTGTTTTTTACACATTCGCAGCACCCCGCGGCTTTTATGTTTATATCGAGACAGCGCGAGATGGTATCGAGCGATGTCAAAATAATATTTTTAGGTTTCAAAAATTCTATACTTCCGTCGACATCAAATAAATTTTAATTCTATTTTGGATTTATTTCCAAAATTTAAAGTAATTTAAATCTAAGCTATTAGAATTTGCATCACATAATATATCATTTTATTTTAGATTAACTTGGAATTTTAATATTTGAAACATTTGACTAAATTTTTTAAAAAAAATCGAATTTGACAGGTTA
Source organism: Napeogenes sylphis (assembly GCA_959347405.1). Lineage (NCBI taxonomy): Eukaryota > Metazoa > Arthropoda > Insecta > Lepidoptera > Nymphalidae > Napeogenes > Napeogenes sylphis. The sequence continues at coordinate 14,458,135 of OY365776.1, forward strand.
TAATATTGTAGGCCTCTTTAAAAAGATCCTTTTCTAAACTTCACGTTGATATAACGTCATAACCAGTGGTTCCAGGCCTCCACGCCGGTGGTCGAGCGGCGGGGGGCCGGAACCTTGCTCTTTGTACTCTATCATCATGTGGGATATATTACTGTATACTTACTATGATATACATAGGCTTTGAAAATTCGAGTGAATCTTTTGACAACACTAACAGAAGTCTTATGTATAAGTTCTAAAACGCTATCAAATAAGCAAGATATTATTATGAAGAGCAACTAATTGAAGTATTTACGAGTCACATAACTTACAATCAAAGGTTGAAATGTCTTAATTATATACAGTCCGTCACAAATAAAAGGAACACAGCAATGTCTCTATTAACTTCGTCATTAATAAAGAATTCCTAACTTCCTCATCTCGGGTCGTTTATGACCATCAATAAACTTTATACCATTCCACTACTTACTTTATTACTAATTAAGACTATAATTGTGTGCCTTCAATAGTAATAGAAGTAGTACATTTTTGCTCGTTGTACTGACATAGTTCTCTTGAGTCATAGTTCAGAGTATGTCAAGTGCAATTAGCGACCGTACATTGATGCTATTATTGAAAATAAGATGAATGCTTCCATTAATGCCTAATATTGTTTATTGTATCCTCAAAAAAGTATAACAATTCCGAATTTCAACCAAAAAAAATATAAAGAAAAAAACGATAAACATAAAATATTCAAGAGATCGTTTATTGGCGATAAGGTTGCCTATCGCTAACAAACGATCTCTTCCAGATAACCTCACATTAAAGGACAATACTTTAAATAGCAGCGGACGAGGTGTACATTTTATATTTATACAATATATAGATCTCCCCCGGTGACGCTGTAATAGCCAACAGGGCTAACAGCATAGACAGACAAAAAAATACAATATATAAATATATATATATATATATATATATATATTTATATATTGTATTTTTTTGTCCGTCTATGCTGTTAAATATATATATATATATATATATATATATATATATATATATATATATATATATATATATATATATATATATATATTTACACAACTTAATATGAATGTACCTTTCTTATAAAATACTTTGACTTACAGACTGTTAAAAGCATTTTATATCATATGTGGATAGTTTTAATACCTACCTCTAATCTACATTCCATAAATAAATTAAATTATTTTTCAAGGTTCTATTCCTCTTTTCTTTGATCTAATCGTTTTTAGGCCAATGCTATTACTGTCAATGCTCTCTTTTTAATTTCTATCTAAAGTACGATCGATGTTTTGGCGCAATCTTCAATGGATTGCCGGAAACACTGGGGAAACGCCGGTGATGTGAAGTTTCTATTGAGACCTCTCTAGGGTCAATAGGATTTGAGCTGTTTTTTTTTGGTTTAAAATGAAAATTTGTATTTTATGGTTCTTGTTGTAAAATGTAACATTTTAAATTGTGATATAATATTTTTAAATTCTTTATTGCTTACAATTTTTTTTTATATAATATCGAAGTCCCATATATTGCACAATCTTTATTACAGCGAGTTACAAATAGCGACAATTAGTTAATTGCTGCCTTCGCGTGCCTCCACTTCGTTAGTGCGTTGTCCCTTATTTGTTTTATCTTGTATATGTTTGCTGTTGGGTCGAATTCGATTCTGTACCTTCGTCATCATTATTTGATCGTTGTTTTAACGGGATTGTTTGTCTTGGGCTTCGTTGGATGTTTCGTAATTGCTGTATCATCTGATTGTTGATTCAGAAACTGTACTCTTAAAATGGTAAGCAATAATAGAGACGAAATTTGGTTCAAATAATTTAGTATTATCGATTTTAATGCTTAACAAGCTTAATTTGATTAGTAGAAAATCTGAAATTGTAAATGTTGAATCATTTATCATTTCAAAGAGCGTAATATTAGAGATATATAATTTTACAAATCTTATCATTGTATTGTTATTTTAAAGTGAGCCAAAATTATAATTTTGAAAAATGAATATCAAACATAAAAAAGTAAGACAGATTTTATTACATTGTCTGAGTGTTATAAATGCTAATACGTTCTTGTATTTGACACAATATAAAGAGCAAAGTAATGAGAATCCGTGAGATAAATGTTGACTCTTGAAGATCTTATATTCGCGTGTTTTGGTGACAGTTATTGCGTTAAGGTGGAACCAGCTGTCAGACACTCACACCGACAGACGTTCGAAACTAAAATAGATTATGTACTTATTTTTGGTATATCCCATCAGCGTTTGTGAATGTTAGCGAAAAACATACGCTTTATATTTTGGAATAAAGTAAATGTTAGTTATGTCCTTACTAATGAAAACTTTGTTTTGATATAAAAATGTTTAAGGTTTTTAAGATTGGTGTAATATGGAATTAAAGTTGTTTGCAATGGAATGTAAGTATATTAGTGAAAGGAAACGTTATGGCTTTAAGAGAGTTGCTAAGTTGAATGCTATGGCTTAAAACGTGTTCAAAATTTGTAAAAATAAAAAAAAGTTCCTTTGTTTACAAAAAAATACTTATTGTAAGTTCATATCGTTCACGCAGTTTTGCATGTTAATTGATATTTGTTGATGAAATGTGTTAATCCAATTTAAACTGGAATCGAAGAACCTAGTCCTTTATAGGAACCTGTTCCTATAAAGGACTTTAACAATTCTCAAGACTCGATTTTTGACCAAACTTCATACAAAATATTCAGTGGTTACAATAGCCACTATGTTTTTATTAGGTTTTTTAGAAGATCTAATGAAAAACTCTTATACAAGTCACAATCACTGATAAGGATTTTTTTTATTAATTTTGTTTTTGTTCTTAGGATAGTCATTATTTTTAAATATAAGCTCATTACATATTGCAGTATTACAAGTATTTAATTAAATAAAAATGTTTTGAAACTGCAAGAATTTATTATGTGAATCCTAATAATCTCCAATACTTTAACACCATCAGATAAAAATGAAATATTATATACATTATTCGAGAGCAGGGTGATCAATCTTCGCGAAGCTTGATTTCTATTAGTCGTTGATAGATCCTGTAGTACTATCACCATCATTATAATTAGTCACGGTTTACTCCATCGATAATACTCTAATGATAATGTAGGTTTCACTTCCGCGTTTGATGGTTTAACTGAATTAGAAATTGCGTTTAAGTTTGATTTATTGCAAAATAGATCCTGACTTACTGATTTTGGTTCATCCTCTTGTTTGTTTTGATCAATACGAAGAGACGACTAACAAAGAACACGGATAGCTTTCAACTATTGTTATTGCCAATCTCGCGGAGTGTCGGTGATGACGGCGATGCGGCGTGTGTCGGCGAGTGGAGTCAGTGAATAATGCAACAGTTGAAACGCGTCAATCCTTATCAAGGTGACACTGACGGACGGAGTATAATGTTTCTCTTTGTTATATGTTAGCAGTGTTGCTGAGGTTTTGTATTCATTACTTTTGGTGTTTTATCTCTTAGAAGTAAATGAAACTACAACAATATTTTGTACATTTAATCCATTTTTATGAATATCTTGATATGTGTTAATATGTGTTATTATCAGAACACAACCCTCAATATTAAGACATTTACTTATTTTTGAACTTAAAAACCCAAATAACCATATTCTTAATAGTGCCTACTTGTTTTTTTTTCTAGGCTATAATTTAATTTATTACAGAAATAAAAGGGTGGAAAATTTCGTGTTAAACGAACGAGCAAAAGAAAATTATAGGGGCCAGTAATTGTAAAGAAATTCAAACAAAACTTCCTTAGAATATTTATCTTACTTTAGATTCATCGTGGAACAAAACTTTAAGTTGTTCAAAGACCTTTTCAAAGTTCTCACGATTGTTAAGTGTTTTATCATATGTGTAAACTGTTTCTTTTCCTGTTTTTGATGGCTTTATTTTATTTTCAGGTAAGCTATCAACTAACATGTGGTGTACTTTAGTAAGTGTATTTTATGAGTTTTATCACAACAGCAGAAACAAATTTCTTACAATAACATGACAACTCTTCATTACTTCAATATATATAAACCTTCGTTCACTGTATTCAAATTTAACCCAACCACTTTTGGATTTAAGGTCCAAATTAAATAGAAGTGTTACATTTGAAATACATAGTTTATTTACGATGTGCTCGATCGCTTGTCTGTCGACAAAAAGTATTTCTTGTTTGACAACAGGGCGCTATCTGATAAGGCGTTGTTCTTTCATTTACATCATGAATTATTCAATAGAACCTTGTAACAACATTTCATGCATTGTCTTTTGAAAGACACCAAAATCCATGAGACAAAGTTACATTTCGTAACATCACTACATCTTTTGACATTCATTTAATCTTCCCAACCATCAATGAATTTGTAAGATGAATAAGAAATCTCGAACTTATAGAAGACCATTGTGCGCATGTTGATATATCTTTATTTTACGTGAATTCGCTTAACAACCTTAGACAAAGCAGCATTAAACCAACAGAAGGTTGTAAAACTTTTACTCCTCCTTTTAATGTTTCTGACCACAATATGTCAAGTATCATGTTTAACGTAATTTAAATCTTATGTCACCCACATTAGGTTTTAATTAAAATATCTATATTATAAGAGAAAATGCGGGAACAATTTTTATTTACTCAACTCAGAATACCTTTTTCTAAAAACAAGGTTTTCAAATGTAACCATATTTATTTGTCAAGCTCTCGACTAAAACTCTTATTTTGTAGAAAAAAGTTGTCATGAACAGGATAAGCTCATTTTTTCAAGTGGATGATAAAGCTAAGTGAGATAGTTCTTTCGTTTTTGAAGAGCCTTCAAAAAAACGTTTTATGTCGTGCTAAGATCTAGGATGTCTTTTGTGCTGAAGCTTCTTCCGCGTCCTGACTTTGTGAATGCGAAGAGAAAAAACTGAATGGCATGCTTATTATTTATAGTCTTGTTCAGGAAATAAAGATATTCGTGTTCGTCTCAATCGACTTTTGTGAAACTGTTTTATTACCCTGCATAAACTTTAAAATATTAATAGGTTGTATATTTTTTAAAAAACAGTATTAGATAAAAAATAGATATATATTATTATTTTAAAACGATCCAAATGTATGGCTCTTCTAATGAAAGTGGAAGTTACGAGGGCTATAATCTTCAGCGGTTATATTATAAAAGGATGTGCCCAAAAGGATGGTCAGAGTAATTACGGTTTGGTACAAATTGAGCGATTGTCTTCACCCACGGTTGGCCGTGGGCGTGGGGTAATGGGTTCTCTTTAATAGGCCTTGTCTATTTGCCGGGGCCAGTTATTAGTTTATGTGTGAGGCGTCGATTAGCTTGACTAGTGCGTGGGTGTATGGAATGTTTTCTTTTTCTATTGCTTGATTTGATCATGAATGGTGGACATAATGATCACGGCGGTGATATTGCATTTATTTTTCCTAAATGCCAAATATAATTAAAATGTTGCAATACATTGGAATTAATAAATGATTTATTAATAAACTAACTATTGATGTTCAGAACATTTCGCACCATTTATATCGTAGCAACATTTTATTACATTTAATTAATAACATTTAAACTGGTAATGTTTAAGTAATTAAATATAATTCAGACTCGGAATTATCAATTTCATACAATACGTAGTAATTTGATTTCATGTAAATGAGATTGCATTGTACTGTGTTATTTGTATAGGTTTCAGTATAATAATGTAAAATATACTAACGTTATTATTCGATGTAATGTTACATATAAGTTTACTTATTAAAACCAAATAATATTTTTTTTAAATAAATAATAATTAATAGATTTAAAAAGTTTTATTAAGTTATAATAAATTAATTATCGTACTAAAGTTTTGGCAGGCCTAAACGTGATTGATACCTTTAAAGCGTAGCTATAGAAGCTAATATTAATGTAGCTTTTATTTGAAAAAAAAATACATTACATTATTGTATACCCTTAAAAAGTTTAGGTTACGTCATATTCATTTATTGCTGTGGATAAATTGTAAAAAATCTTATTATTAGCTATTTTTTTGAATTAGTCGCATATATTTACATGAACATCAATGTTCAGAAGTGAAAGGTTAGTCATTATTGTTTAATATGGTTATTTATGATTCATTATGGAGATCTGAATAATAATATACAAAAAGATTTGTACGATAATACTCTTGTACATCACATATTCCATGTGGGTGGCAGTGATAACTCACCACCAGATGACCCGCATGCTCGTCTTCCCTCATTTTAATATAAATATTTAAAAAACTTGGCAGACACTAAAACGTAAGAACTAACTAAGACTTATCAGATTAAATCGTTTCCAATTATTTAATACCATTTTTACAATCTCCTATTCTATTTTTAAATTTAACGATCAAGATTAAATACCATACCGTATAAAAAATGCAAGTAAATAGCAAATGAGGCTCCATTCATTTCAGGCTATGTAGGTCAAGTCCTAAAATAGATTGACTTAAAGAACTAATTACAGTTTGCAAAGTGTAACACGCGAAGTTGAAACATAACAGGGGTTACATTCTGGACATTCAGAACTTAGAAAATTAACATCTAAACAGACCTTTATGTGTAATAAACTTAAGAATGAGCGGTTTTATTTTTTAAACGATTTGGAATCCACGCTTAACTTTTACAAAACAATAACTCTCTTTATTTATTCACTTGTAAATATAAAAAATTATGTAACAATAATAATATATTCATATAATAATTAGGTGCATGTATAAATTATAAACTATATCTAAAAGACAGCTCCCTCGTGCGCCCTGTAGCCGCAGTTCTTGCATAACTTCCATGCGAGTTAAAGATATTTGGTTGGAGTCGTGATGAATATTCATTAGGTATTGTTTGACCTGCTTTTTGAGTTTTTGATATCGTTATCTAACTTTGGAAACTCTGAGTAAGTATATGTATATTGATTTATCTACTGTTGCCAAAGTTAATGTAAAATTGTTAGGAAACTTACTTACTGTTTTAGTTTTTAATTAGAATATATATTTACAAACTTAAAATATTTTTAAGATAGGTATAATATACGAGGTAAGTATGAAGTTTTTATTATTTTACTTAATGTCTAACAATAATATCGTTCGATACGTCTCAATACAACTCATCTGTTCCGCTGAGAGCACTCCATGTATTTTTACAAGTAATAAAGTTTTATTGCAGAGCATTGAAGGTCGCTGTTGATAGGAAAGCTTTCATTGTATTCGTAGGTCTGGAACATACTTAGATGTATAAAGTATCAAATAATACATATATAAAAACAGTTTTTTAATAAATTATCTATGCTTTATCATAAATCTTATAACTTATTGAACACCTATTCTCCTACAAAAGCAGTAAATATTTTTAAATATTACATATAAATAGTGCTAGTTGCAGTAGTGAAATGTAATTTAAAAACTACCATCCAGAAGTCCAAACATTGTAAATTAGCTAATTTGAAACAAACGCCTTCACAAACACCGCACTGGAGCGGCCCTCGTTTAATCAGCTTTGTTTATGAGCAAGCATTACTTCGAACCACTTACTGCTTAATTTTCTACATATGTTTTTGTAGCACATTCATTTCGTATTAATTACTTTTTATTTAGATCGTGTTGTATCGATTTTTAACAAATCATGTCGCAATCCTAAATTCGTATTTTTAAGTGGTCAATGATTATTTTTAATCGAAAAACCCAAACAATATTGTATGCGATCCTATCACTAGTTCGAATAGGAGTCGAATATTTTAGAGTTGGCTTATTTTTACGACTATTTTTATTACCACCAAACATCGTTGAGAACCCTCTTGAATACAAGGATTTCAATTTAAAACCGCACTCTATTCTATGATGTCACAGAGAGAAATATAAAAACTCAAGTTAGATATTTGACACCCCTTATCTATGCGTAAGTGGTTAAAAAATAGCCAATGACATGAACAATTGCTGTATTTAGTAACATTTATTAGAGCAACACATACAATGGCAGATAAGCAATAAACTTGAATGCCCTACAACAATCCCTTTTCATCGGAGCAAAACATTTCTACTGAAAAACTTTTATCACCATAAAACAAAAACTGTGTGTCACCCCTGGTGTCCCGTTCTGGAGGGCGCATCCCCTGCACGATCGATGTGTAAACCTCACGACGAAGTGTGGCTTGTGACGTCATTAGCCCTATTTGATGCTCAGTAACTAGTGCTATGTTAATGACCAGCAAAATACGTTAACCTGATTTTTTTTACAAATATATATATTATTATGTATGATGGTATGTTTACACAATTAAAGAAGTTACTATAACTCTCTATTAAGTCCAATATGTTAAGTCAAGTAAATGTTATTTTTAAATCAAATTGTAACATTTATATCGAATAATTATCTTAAGTATATAATTAAGTTTTACAATCCGAATAATTAATTTATTAAATGTCAAACATATCAGTAATAAATGTAGTAATAACATAATCACATCTTTGGTAAAATCGACAATTACGTTAACCACGGATGAATTACATGAAGTATACTGAACTAGCAGCATATTTACAATTACAATTTCACTACATTGTAATCTTTTGTGCTCAAAACAAAAAGTTCATATTCGCTTGAAAGAATTATTTCTAGAAACAATAAAAGTGGGGTTTGTTTGGAGCGGAACGTAAAAGCGAAGTTTATGTCTCGATAAATGTCAGTAGTCGTGATTGGAAATACCAGCAGTAGACGGTTTCAGCGCGTATCAGTTTTCTAATGCAGTTAACGTCAAAATTGCATTGGGTTTATTTGGTGCACTTGCTTGCGTGTAGCTTGAAGTGCTATTATCGTAATTTTGTCTTCTGATTAATAAATTTAACTTTCGGGTGTTATTATTTGTAGCAATACTTCTTCTAGAGCCAATTTGATGTTATTTAAAATTGTCGTTTTTCTTATTTGAAATTGTCGTTATCGCGTAAATTTTAGTAAGATGATTTAGTTAAAAACATTTGTTCGTCCATTAATAGTACAAAACAGTCAGTAATTCCTGCAATCACATGTGCAGTCAGAGGCACCTGTCAACTCTTCCGGAACGAAACGTAAATAGAGGAAGCGGACGATTTTACAATGTCCCGTTTGTGATAGACTTAGTATACCTACTGGTAGTTCTGGAGTAACCAAAATATACTCTATATTGATCAATTTTAAGAAAATATAACATAATTATATTTACAAATTCTAATTAAAATTAATTGAATTAATTAATAAATTAAAAAAAAATGCATTTCAAAATGGAATATGTATAGTAAATTTAAGATAATATCATAACAAATGAACTCTAGCAAACCTCAATTTTTATTGATTTTAAAAAATAACTAATTCTATACAAAAACTCATACATAAGAAAATCATTAAAGTATTATATTCTTGAAATGTATCGAATATGCGATTGTCATTATACGATATCAGCAAATCTCAGCACGAAGTCTTCCACCACATATGATTGTCCATAACATATGAAACAGTATCGGAAAACGATTTGACTCCAGACGAGATCCTTGCAACAAAAGGGCCGAAGAGCGAATAAAACAAAGAAAATTTTTTATAACTCTCTCAATTGCCGCTATCCTCGCTGAACACTCGCCGAACTGAATAGGTTCATATTAAACATTTATTTTGAAAGGTTGATGAGCAAATAAACCAAATAGTTGCAGTTACATTGGAATTAGGACTAAAATAGTAGAACAATCGTAAGTTTGTTTAAATAATGCACTATACCTAACATATAAGTATCTTGGCTCATAAACGCATTCTTCTTTTCATTATAAACATTTTATTGGACTCAAAAACGCCGTCTTCTTTTCATCATTGCAATATGAATGATGATGAAGACATAACTTATATTATATAAACGAAGTATCATTCAGAACCTTGATTCATTAATTTATAACCAGCAAAGTGACTCTGACATTCAAAACATTTCGAAACATATACATATGGTTCTTGACACTTGACTGACACAACAATAATAGTTTTACTACACTCGACCAGACATTTTCATTGTCTCAATATTGGATAGATATACCGCTAAAATGCTCTTAATAATATTAATGATGAATAATTAAAGAATCCAATGTAATAAATTATTTATGTAAATATCATATACTTACCTATTTTGTTTAATAAGTACCTTGGGTAGCACTTTAACAAGGAATACAGAAGTGGGGACCTTGTTCAGACTCCAGTTGGTTACGAGTTGTGAAGCTAAAGTTGGTTGTGAAATGTTAGCCACACTTGTCGCGAGCCCCTGGGACGTGTCCGGACTGCGCTGGTGAATCGAGTTTGATACACTATTTAGTTCTATTTCATGGTTCCGGATGTTGTATTAGATTTTCTCTGGTTTCATCAAATCTCAGTGGGGTTGGTATTTAAAACAATTATCACGCCTTTAAAGGTACCAAGAAATTATTTAGTAAACACGTATTAATTGGAAATTTAGTAAACTGCAAGTAAAGATTGAAATCTTTCACAAATCGGATATTGATTTATAAATACAAGTTACTGTTGTTATATATACCGATAAATATTTATAGGGGAACATTGTCACTCAAAGTAAAACAATACCTTGTATAGTTTTAAAAGGTATGTTTAAGGCCAATATTATGGTGCCATAATATTATATTCCTGTCGTTGAAGCTATAGTGTAGACATTATGATTCTCATGAAAGATTCAACAGTGTCACCAAAGTTATGGAGCCTCAAAGCGAACACACAAAAACTTGTGCATTGACGCTTATAATTTTACGACGTCGCCAGATCTTGAAAAGTTAGTCTGATGAATTTTACATGATCTTCAACTTGCATGAGATTTAAAACCGTTATAAAATGACGCACCATGAAGTTGTGATTTACAAAGTAGTTACCAAAAGTTTACATTTGCTTGAAGTTATAACTGTAACTGGGGATTGTCGGACGTTTAAGGATTTCAGAGCAAATTAAACAATTGAAAGTTGAATTTTTCTGTGTATTTAAAGCAATGTGTACTAATTCGCGAGAAAACAAGGTAACAAATAGCCGTCGGACGCCGACGATGGCTTCTAATTTACCGGCTTAGCCGCGACGTGTTAACGCGCTTTGTAATTCAGTTTAAGCTTCTCGCTTTATTCTTTTTACTCTTGTCTTCTATTTAGTCGTTTTACTTAAATGACCTTTTTAACTCTTGTTTATAGTATTTTAGTAGGTTAATAAACGGCCGATTTAAATGTGTACCTTTTTGGAAGTATTTTACTAAACTCAAATATATATATAATTTCTCTTTTATGTCATACTAAGCAAACAAAATAAGTTTAATTATTAATTTTTAATTTGTTAAGAAATCATTGAGTTTCTGTGTTTAGGTTTGAAGTGAAGTCTTATTATTTGCTTTCTAAAACCAAAGTTGAAAGTCTTTTTACAAAGCCATACCACTTACAAGCTATAAGCTATAACAACTAAAAGCTAGCTAGCTAGCTGTTACAAATAATAGATAGCTATCAAATTGCCTATTACATGAAAGATAAGAATTTTAAAGAAGGAAATCACTTTTTAGACAAATCACATACTTTGTTGACGTTTTAAATTTGCTTATTTAAAGAATAAACGGTAAAATTAATAATGTCGATAAATTTCATAAAATTATGGAAATGAAAATTAAAATGTTAATAAAAAAACGAAAATATTAAATAGCATTAAAACCAAAAACACAATGGTTGAAACATTACATAAAAAGCATTAAAACCAAAAAACAATGACTCTTAATATTTCTATTGCTTTATATTGAAAACAAAAGGATTCTAACCATAATGCTACTATGTAGTGAATTCCAAATATAACCTTTATTTACTTTACTACTTTATTTACTTTTATACTTTTAATGATAAAATTTTAAATTTGCCATACCAACTGCTCTGTTTCATTTAAACTTTAATATTATTATAAAAAACTACATTGTAAGGCAGACTTTATATATGCTGATATTACTAAATCCAGAGCTGATACCGATCTATTTTTATGTAATTAGCATTTAATAATTAACTGAATTTTTATAACATTTTAACTATACGAATGTTAAACACTACTTCACGGTTTGTCCCCTTAAAATATCAAAAATGGTAAGTTTTTATGTTACAAGCTATACTTATAAAACGTTGCTCTGAGACATACAAGCTGACATATTCGGAGAGACTGGTCCATGTTGGCTATATAGGGAGAAGGTTGCTGTAGAACGTGAGATAGAATACAACGTTTTTATCAGAAACAGGCTTCTCATTCAAACTTAAACAATTCTTCAAATATGTTTCGATAGAATAGCAAGAGCAATTAAGCAATTGTTCTTTGTTATTCGAAACTATATTTGAACAAAAGAACATATTGGGATTATTATTAAAGTGAACAATATTATTTACTATTAAATATCTTCGATTGTAGATATTTTGTATTAGCGATAATTTTAGCGAAAACAACGGAAAGATTTACTAAACTAGTTTTTTTTTCCATTAATGTAGAAAAGAAATTTTTGAAAGTATTTCCTTTAGATATTATCTTTTTTAAGTTAAAAATTATTTATATTTACAACAATGTATTTTATTTCCGCTCATAGCTATTGTTCAATTTTGTTTACTAAAATGTTGGGTGTGTAAGCTTTAATCTTTTTATATCATGCGCTTTGAATTCAACATCCGCATTCGCTTTATAATCGCACACCTCTTTATAAAATTCAAAAGCATATCTATTAGCTGTGCGATAACATCTAGTGTATTCAGTGTGACGCTTGCACCCAAACATTTACTCACGAACCCCATCAATGACGCCCCACTTAGTTTTTGAGAAGAATCTGAAATTATATACGTCAACGTATTCAATGGGGCATTTAAAAGCATTCCTTTTACGCCCCACGTGTTAGTCGCGCCTATATTTAGAGGCACAATGACAGATGCAAGAACTGCACGCACATTTGCACGAAAGGTAGGCAAACCTCAAGAAATTTACCACTCTAGCCGCTTGATAATCCTCAACGACAAAAGCGTAGCGTTTATGGATTAACGATATCCCTTATTTGTGCAATATTTTTTGTGCACATCTATTTTAGTGTTAGTATGACAATATACGTAGGATCTTAAAAAGTTACAAAGATAGAAAATTGTATCTGATTTCAAAAATCTACTACATGAGAATGTACCAACGTATATTTGAACCTGAATTTAAAATAAAACTAAAACAAAAAGATCAAATCACATCCGACCAAGGCAAGAGCTACATGAGAAACTTATATAAAATTAAATTTGAAAAGCACAGTTTCACACTTAGCCGGTCGCGACAACGAAATCTGTCAGCGAGCGACAGCGGGTGTCGCGGTGTCGCGTCGGCGTGTCAATCTGTCGAGCTAATTTACGAGAAAGTGTCAGACACGCGTATATTTTTGGATGCAATACATGTTCAATTGCCCCCATCAGTTACAGATCTGGTGTTGTTTATACTTATGTTTACGTGCAAGGGACAAATGCAAAGATTTTACAAGATTTTACGTCTGTTTTTTGTGAACCACCTATGGGTTATATTTAAAATAAATAAGGATGATATCGGTGTAGGCATTATTCTTAAAGGAGTTTTGTATTCAACCACGTATTCTTATGATTTACAAATATGTAGGAACTGCGATAAAACATGATAAAAGATGCGTCATATTTTAGGTATTCACTGTTGAATATCTATGGGATTTGAGGACACACCTGCGTAGCAAAGTGTTGTCTTGAAATGCAAATCTGAAAGAAAATGTTTGTATTTATTTCCCTAAGACCGGGGAGTCTTCAGCTACATGCTGAATAACGTTCTTTATCTTATCAATACCTCATTGCTCATAATTTAGATGAATTTAGACAATATCAAATTATGAATATATTGTAAATAGAAATGTATAAGATAATAAAATCATAAATTTCAAAATAAAAACTTTTTCAGTGTTACAAAATATATCGAAAACAATCGATGACAGCTGTTACAAAGTTAAGGGAATAACTTCGTTCGAAGCCTTTTGACATCTTAAGGTAGGGAATATTACGTTACTAAAGGAGCTTGCCACTTTTTATATTTCATGTTCGTCGTTTCTATGACTCCGGATCAAATAACAGTCTATCAAGTGTCATATTTTAGGAACATCAAATTGCCCTCACCCTATCGAAGTTATATTTGCGAAGTAAACGGATCCCAAGGGATTGTTTGTCGAGATTAGACTGAGAACACTGGGATCGTTATTTTAAATCACGCCACTCAATTTCGTATTTCCACTTCGCTTGTAAAAGATATTTCTGTAATATTTTTTATGACAAGATTTATGGTCATTTAACTGACAATAACGGTCAAGAGAATCGTTTAATCGTATCTCCTTTGCTCAGTTTTTATATCGGAAATATTTTATGATGGTGTAAAAATATAAAATTATTGTCAGTTGTGCAGAAAAACGATATTATACTTTTATTAAGTCCAATGATGTTTCAAGTGTTTTTAATAATAATATTTACAATTTATGTATGTATAGAAATATTTCTTACAATTTCTTAATAGATACACACTTATATATTTTGGATTAATATTTTATTGGGTAGTTTTAACCACTCTTATTCGTGTTAACTGGGTGATACCTACTTCTATATAAGCGAAAGTAAGCAACATGTCTCAATAACCTTTAAAACATTCTCAAACTGTTGTTCAGAAACAGCTGTTACGTAGCACTATTTGTAATATACATATATACAAACTGTACGTTTGTCCGTGGATCGCTTTCAATCACAGCGCGGGTGCGGCGTCAACTCGTAAACTTTTATCGCCATCACGACATCTGCTTCAATCGTAACATCTTCAATTCAATTTTTTTTACATCAACTAAAACCTTATCAAAGAATTTATACTCCATAATTTCAACGTGGTAACTGATATTATTAATAATAAACTAAACATCATCGTAGCATTTAGTTTGAACAACTGATAACATAAAATATGTTAGGAATAAAAAAAAGTTTTCTAAAATAGAATCCACTCGACTAATAGATTCTTTATTAAACATTTGTTACACAGTTAATACAATATGAAAATACCATTCTTTGTTTCTTAGGAATTTGTATTCATGTCTATATTTTAACTCTGCTACCAGTAAAAGAACATACTATTATTATATTGAATCCCTGTTTATTCAAGAAATACAATAAGAAAACCGACACTTGACACCTGTGTTTTTTTGTTTTCTGTACGTTGAATTTATGACTTTAAGTCTATGTAATAAGACACAATTTGATTTGTCAACTGATATAAGTCTCGATTTCAATAAGGGATTAACAAGGAAGGCTTTGCTCGATATTTGTCACGACGAGTATTAGCTGAGAATTGTTGTTGCATATTCGTTATGACATGTGTGGAGAAACCTTTTGAATAAGTACTTATTGTGTCTTTTATATAACATAGCTTTTTAAAATATGTTGAAAATAATAAACGAGACAGACTGAGTGTCGGTATTCCATTTCTTGGAAAAGCATTTAACCTTAAAATATATATCTAATTGGTTTCAAAAAATAAAGACAGATATCTTTTATAGATATATCTTACGATTTAGATTTCTAATTTCGTTGCGAATTAAGAAAAATGTGAAATGTAATGCTTATATAAAGTGACTTTAAATGTTATAAAATAGTATAACTGGACAACTACTCGGTTGAACTAGTAGAAGCAAACCATTTTATAGATATAAAAATATAAGTTAGTTTTTAAGACATTTATATTGTGGGTTTTGTTGTTATTGTAGAATTTTAGTGTAATTAGTAATTTTCATGATTAATAAACGCCCTTAGAAATTAAGAGGAACCTTGCAATTTAAAAAATCAAGATTTAATATCACGTCTCTAGCAGTTAAAGTTTATTTTATAAATACTTTATTTCTTCTTGCAAATTTATTTAAAATACGACGCAGAAACTTGCGGGACTCAGACGTGACAATTCAAAGGCATGCAGTGGAAAATTTTGAAGTCAAACATTTAATTTCCGGGAGGGTGTCAGGTATTTTATAGTACATACAACCTGCGGTCCACCACCGGAAACATGATAACAGTTGTCAAAAGTTTCGGTTTTCAAAGACGAACTTGGTTACTTGAGTGCACAAAAATGTGTAGACGTCAATATGTATTGTTTTTTTCATTTTATTCTCAGAAGAAATATTTAATAAATACGAAATGCTAAATAATATTCCATTCATGATTTTATAACAAAATTACTGTATTGATTACTAATGAATGTACGAGTTCATTTAGAAACAGTTACGAGTACAGCTCGCGGATAGCTTCTTTCAACCCGACCCTACCTACATCAGAGCTCAAATTCAACATAATTCCATTACACACTTTGATCTACTCGGGCCGTCTGTTAGCTCGAAACAACGATTCATTTAGCAACAGCCAGGGGATGATATTTTAACGCTCCCAAGACATATTAATCCTCGTTAAGTCAAATAAATTATTCACCTAGCTTTAGTACCCTTTTCAGGTCAGGACTCTTTTGGGAATACGTGGCTCCAAGACTTGAGATTTTCTTCGAAAATTCCGTCGCAAGGTTTACATGTTTGATTACAAAGTTTAAGACGTATTTAAAAATGTATACTAATGAGTCCGTGGCCTCTTGTAAAATAATCTGTACATTATGAAGTTATTGTATGGCCTGCTATTTGTGAAATGAAAACGGTCCATTATATGAAATATTAATTAACTTGTGTTTAACTCCTACTGTTACTTAAATAAATATCTTTTGTTTGTTGTAGGACAAAGGAAGTTCAATAATAAAGTTTCAAATAATTACAGAACTACCTATAAGGCTTCTCCTTAAATTATTTCTTGTAACATTAATCAATTATAAATTCTAAACTTGTTCCGATAATTAATTAAGATAAACATAAACGTGAGATCACGTTTGATCGAGATAAGAGAATAAATCTAGCTGATATTGAGACTATTGGAAAATGAAAGTTAAATGAGTCATCAACAGTAAAGTGAATAATGTGTTCAATTCTGTAATGGAATTGTGTATAATAAAAACCGCGGCATATCGTCGGCAACCGCACACCGGTCCTTTGGACAGTCTTCCTTTAATTATCTATTAAGACTTAATTGTTGTATTATGGTTGACCTTTTAAAATATCTAAATAATAAAATAACCACAGTTTAATTTCTGTAACATGGAATTTATTGGATATGTTACTTTTATTAACAAACCTTATTTTTCTATTTGATTATTATAAAATCTCCTTTATTTTTAAAAATACTAATAAGTATAGTGACAAAGTTGGTTAATGAAAATTTGTTTGACATGACTTTAAAAGGCCTTTGAAATTTGAATTAATTTATTATTTATTTGCTTTACAATAACATTAAAATAATAATATTAGCTAGATTTAGATTTAATGCAAACAAAGAACTTACTTATCCTACATTACTTTGCTTTTACTTTGAATACTTTTGTTAACAAAACAGTCTAATGTTTCTATTATCTACAAATTCAATAGAGTTACATAACAAGCAAGTTAGCGTCTAGTTAAGAAGTACTAACTGGTCTAGTAATAATACTAATGGTAGAAGCGTTGTTCCTAACGCGATTACCTTCGAGATGAATGCGGGCATGCTGTTGGTCTTATCGAGTTAAAACATCTTTGCGTTTATCAATTACACGATAAAGTTGGCCAATAAGATGAACTTATCATGCTTATAACAATTTTATTATATCTTGTTAATATTATTCTACTACTTTTTAGAAAACTTGATAAATAACACAGAACAAACGCAACAAAAAAAAATGCTCTCTCGGTTATTTGTTACTCTGTATTTTGTAAGAAGAATCTAAAAAGTCAACGCCCGGGCGCCATGCCTACGCACAGAATTAATGCCAGTTCAGAGGCAACAAATAAGTCTTGTATGGAATTATATTTTTTTTAAATTATTAATTTTAAAAAGTCGTAGAACAAATGTTGTTGGGATTCATGTAGAGAGCCTGCTGCACGGGTGGCCAATAAGTACAAATAACCCTGTATATCAGATTTGTTACTATCTCAATATATAATAAATTAAATTCGAAATATTATGTAACCAGTAAGCCCTTAAAACACACAAACTAACCTATTATAAATTCAATTAAGACGCGTAAGACGCAAACAATTTGGGAATAGGGGTTAGATATAGGGTTGAGTGGAGGGGGTAGGGTAAACATATTGTAGGTCATTTGGGTAGAGTCAAGTAATACTTTGCTGCCATTTATTGTGAGAATTGGAATTGTCACCTCCATACCATAGGACTAAGGGCAGACCATGCTTTACTACGACGGTTTTTGTCATTACTACCATGTTTTTAATTTTCTTATTCATAACAAATTTTGCTTCATATTATAGAGTTTAGGTAGAGTTGTATAAAAAAATATATATTTATTATTTTGGGACTAACACCTTTATAAAAATATTTTCAGTTGTTTCAGTGAAATTGAAGAACAAAATATAAACCCTTTTTATTACGATAATAAAAATGAAAATATATGTATTACACATAACAAAAACATGTAATGGCCATATATTCTCCTGGAAATGTAATACGTTCCAATTTACTGTAGCCAAGTTTTCCAACTTGTGTCGTATATGAAAGAAATTCTTTTATAGCTATATCCTGAGGAAAAGTAGCAGAAAAGTGTAACAATACAGCGCTGTGTAATTCAAAAGTTGGTCCATTCCGTTCGGTTATTAGATACCTCGTTTTCTTTATGAGAGTTATGCGTGTATTTCTAATTTGAAACAAGCTCTCCAGATACTTAGGCGATATTATAGTCTTGTATTTTTCTTTGTAAAAGATTTTATATATCTAGTTTATTTATTGTTTTCTTTTCTCATACCTGTTTTGTGCTGTAGTAAATATTAAACCGAGGGCTTATGATATTTTTATCGAGGATACTAATAATACTTTCTAATAGTACTTTTAAATAGATATAGGTAATTATAGAGTATGCTGTATCAGTAATATTTACGAAATAATTAAAAAAATTAAAGGTGTTTTTTCTGTATAATTGGAGCTACTATTAGTTGTTATTAAAATATATCTTCATGTTGTATTTGTAATCTTTTATATCTAAAAAGTAATTAAAATTTACTCAATTCTTTGTTTTTGTAAGCATGACCATTTTTTTAAGCCTCATCTTCATCCTCATCATGAAATAAAAACTTTTTTTGTGACATAATTTTAATCCATCACATTTTCCTTTTTGGAGTAAAGTTGAAGGGTCGCTCAGTAATTTGTTGTACCAAAGTAACAATGCCCCTTTTGATCAGCAGGTGGACCGATCCACAAATTTAATTATGATCTTAGAGCCTTACAAATAAAGTCCATTGTGTACGTATAATTTAAGAATAATCTCTGGTCATTGTCAACCTTTCTATAAACAAATTTCTCATATTGGTCTCTTACTCTTCTTAATAATAAATAAAATTTAATTATTGAAATTTTGACAATTGATATAACTTTTGTTTTGTTTGTTTAAAAATCATTCAATTTAAATTTCAAAGTACATAGGATCTTAGCAACTCAGTTATGCGCATGAGTCTTGATAAAATAAAATCAAGCCCATACATACACAAAAGATTTTCCAGACGTCCTTCAGTAATCCTTTCTTGAATGTTCTGTATACACTTTATAGAAAAAATATTTATCAAGACTCAAGCATTTATAAAAATATTATTTTCAACCATTAAGAAACAAAATATTAAGAAGTAGTTGAAAGTATGTAATCAGAAATTATTATTGTCTTAAATTATGAGAAACTTAAATTTTTTTTAATTTAATGACATCTTTGAACAAAATTCTTATTCACTATTCGATTTAAAAACAAAATTAATGGCAGGTACTACAACAGATCCTTCTCGTAACAAGAACTCAAGGTACGTCGTCAATGTCAGCAACTACTTTATAAGACGACTGATAATTAACACAGTAGACTATGTAATGAATAATTTTTGATTATCTCAACATAGTCAGTATTATTATAAAGTATATAGCATTATCTGAATCTCAGGGTGCTAATTCCAAAATCCTTAATCCTACATCTCAATTAATTTAAAAGAATAATAAGTAATACTCTATAAATAAATATAATATTCAACATTAATTTATTACCCTCAAGCTAATAATTTGCAAATCTAAATATGCATTACAAGCCGGCAAAGCTTGTTAAATTTACAAGACCATTATAATTGTAAGCCCTATTTTGAGAGGAATTTAAATCATAATATTTATAAATAGTTGCCTATTATAAATCCTAATCGGATTACCGATAGGTGTGTGTTGTAATATTTAATCCGCCCGCTGGCAGTAGGCCCGGCCCTGATGGCTAAGACGCAGGGGCTTAGCAACTGAACAGTGCTTAGAAGTTAGAATCCGTATTTAAGATGCTAAATAGGGTTAAACGAATATATTACGCAGAAGTTTGTTGTGTATTGCGTTAGACTTCCGGTAAACAGCATAAGATTAAGTGCAAATTTTGTTGTGCGCGCAAAAAGGTTAACAATTAATTATTAGCTTAGGTACAGTATGTTTTATAATAAAAACAATTTTTTATTTATATTTTTATAAGGTAATAAAAAAGTATATATTTTTGAATTTGAAACATATTTTTAAGTGAATATTTTTAAGTGAAAGTTTTAATATTCGGATTAATAAAAACTCTTCTCCAATTATATTTTTTATCACGGACCCTAAAACAAAGAAGAATTTCATAATATTTCTAATTATAACCCAAAGGCCCTTGTTCCACGAACTCTTTAAAATAATTTAATTTATAAACTCCCTCAGAGAGTGAAGACTTGAGTTTTCTTTCTATTCCTTATTAGAAGTGACTAGTGTTGTAAAAGAGTTCAAAAATAAATAAAAGATATATTTAATATCTTTTCTGTTTAGGCGAACTTAAATAACTTTTAAATAAACCTTTCCCTGATAGTAAACCTGATAGGCTCTTCTGTTGTCTTTTTTATAAATATTTTATCGTATTATGATATAACCTTGAGCAGCTTGAACATTTTTATGAAGTCGTAAAATATCATTTTATGTAGGTACTCTTGGTAATATTCTGCTGAATTTAAAGTCATTTGTATATCATATGATATCATTAAGCTACGATACGATAAAAAACACAACAGTATTATTCTGTATATCAAAATATATAATAATAGATATTTTTAATTCATTTATAAAAGTATGTGTTAGCAAAATTTATTAAATTGAATTAACAAAACTCATAATGGACACCGCCTTTAATGAAGGTAAGACTTAATGTAAAAGCAGTAAGAGTTGAATGAATAATGAACTGCCCGAGCGAGTCGGATAAATGCAGTTATTAATTGACGATTCAGCCTCCATCGTATTAAGATATAATTCGCTTGCGACCACTCAGTTGAATGGTTTAAGATATGAAGTAAAAGCGTAGAATATTTTTACAAGTTCTTTTATATATGAAATGCTTTTAATATCTTTGGATTTACCCTCGAATGATTGTGTACTCTCTGTAAAAGACAGCGCTCTTTTATTTTAACTTCTCGTATCTTGTAGAATGTTCTATCGCGAGCTAGATGCTTATTTCATGGTTTGAAAGTTAACATTAGTAACATCCTCCAGCATCGACAACTCCGCCTCACTGACAGTTAAATGAGGTACCAAGTGTAGTAACTAACATGTGTAACTGGCTAACTGTTAAATCATACTTGCAATAAAAAGTTGCAGTGTATTAAAAGAAAAAGAAATCTTTTCTCTTTTAAATATGCACTTTTCACCGTGCTATTTTATACATGTACAAACCCTTAACAATTTTAAATATGTAATTTATGCCAAGTAAACATTTTCTACATATTTGGTAGGTACTATTGTTATTGTAGTTCTCGTCTCGAAACTCGTTCGTAAATAACATCGTATCAAGATCTTGTGTTATCACATAAATCACTGACACTGTAGTAAGTTGTAACTCGATGACAGCTTAATTATACGCGTTTTTCGAGATAACGTAGTGATCTTAATTTGCTACTACATGATAAAACTGGGTGCGAAAATATGTGCGAACGATTTGTGTTTTATTATGAAAAGGATGTATTTCAATAAATGTTCAGTGTATAATTTTGTATAACCAAGGATTTGTATAATGTTTTAGATTAGATCAAATATTATGTTCCAAAAATTAATTAATTTTATGCAATACTTAGAACAATGACTTCTGATACAATCCTCGTGAACGTAAACTATAGTAGCCGTGACTCGCGACGACCATTATCTCTAATGTCGTATTGTTTTACAAAATGATCGTTCGTTAAACAAGTTGGTTTTAAGAGTTTATCATAATTCGTGTTGAAATTTCTGTTTATTATATAATATTTTTCATTTGGATATTAATAAAGTTTTGAACTTAGAGAACAATCCCATATAATTAAGAGAACCTTTACACGAAATAAAATAATTAAGACAAATATATATAAATCTATCTGTAATATAGTTATAGCTTAATATAGTTTCATTTGTACTAAAATTGAAACAATCAAAGGTTATTAAAACCCAGCAAAACATTATTCGGAGCTAACTGAATCCAATTTAACTTGATATCGTTTATATTCGCTGACAAGCTCTCCGTCAAAACTACAAAACATTACCGCAGGCTGAAACCTTGATGGCTAAAAAACTCTCTGCTATGAATATTAACCAATTCTCCAAATGAAATCTAAGTGCCTTCAGCAGTGTTAGGGCGCGACCACTCAAGATTATTCCGACGTAGTTTACGCGTAGTAACAACTGTGTTTGAATCATAATTTTTATTGAAACTTGTTTATCTATACTGCAAAGTTAGAAACATTGGTTAGGATTTTCGAATGAAACCTAATAGATGTCACCACCGTCCCGATAAAGACGATCACATATAGAATGCTTAATTCACCGAGACGGACAGCGATACGGTAGCTCAGTTGGTAGAGCGACGGGACGGTTTCCCAGTAGTCGCGGGTTCGAATCCCTGCCCGTATCGGTTTTTTACATTCTATATTTATATAAATTTAAATAAGCTTAACATGGCTATACATGTTTAAAGATATTTTCAAAAACTGATTTCGGTAGTGGCATCTTTTCAATGTTTATCTATACTGCAAAGTTAGAAACATTGGTTAGGATTTTCGAAAGAAACCTAATAGATGTCACCACCGTCCCGATAAAGACGATCACATATAGAGTATAGAGTATCACCGAGACGGACAGCGATACGGTAGCTCAGTTGGTAGAGCGACGGGACGGTTTCCCAGTAGTCGCGGGTTCGAATCCCTGCCCGTATCGGTTTTTTACATTCTATATTTATATAAATTTAAATAAGCTTAACATGGCTATACATGTTTAAAGATATTTTCAAAAATATTCATGATGATTATATTTACTTATCCGACCAAAAACAGTATTGCTATTTACCAAACGTCTTGCAATAAAGTCAAAATATTAAAAGTAAAAAAACAAAACCTCTTTTAAATTTAAATAAAAGTCCTTACTCCGTAATATCCAAACTTTGCAAGTGAATAAATTACCAAAATCAAATATATTATATCGAAATGTTTACTAAGCAACCCAATTACTCTGCATAATGTGTGTTTATATTTGTTCGTTCGTCAGTCCATAATGTAGCCGAGGCCACTTTCCCGATTGTTTGCAGACATGTGCTCTCAAGTTACGGCGAATGGCAAGTTTATTTTGGACATGGATCCAAATTATAAATTGTTACAAAATAAATATATAAAATTTGTTTTTACACAAAAAAAATGCAATGGAAAAAAGATTTGACTTGCGTTTTTGATACTCCAATATATTATTGAAGTGGATTATGTAATATCTATTCTAATTATAAGAAAATTTGAGGTTAGGTAATTTCATTTATCTTGGTCAGCATCAATATGTCTGACACGTGTATACACTATTTCGATACAGAGCGAAAACAATAATGCCATTAGTGTATGATCATGGCAATTATCACGTTATTGGTTATTAGTATCGGCTTACACGACAACCGACACTCAGCCCCCGTGATGGCAATAGATATTGACCTTTGAACTTCGTCTACCATCATATCAAGGCACTATAAAAAGTTAGTATTTTGTGGGCAATAAGGCTAATGTTATCGGTTTAATCAACTAATAATAACGAACATATCAGAGGAGCTTTTTAATTTGTCATTTAAATTATAGTCACATTAATAAAGGAGTATAAATAAATAATACAGGTTATCATTTGGCACTTTTGTTTGTAGCATAGAATATTTATATTAGTATTATGAATATATTATTTAGTTAAAACTGGGATTTAAAATTAAATATATATAAATATAAACTACCATGTGAGTCTCATGCTTCTGGTTAAAAAATATTTAAAAAACAATATTCGAAAACTGCATCGATAACAGTACCTACATCTGCTAGTTATCTAAACATTTCGATCTATGTTTAGTTCGAACTGGGGTTCATTATCTTAAGACTTTGTATAACAATACATTTATGCTCACCTGCACTTCTATCAAAGTTCTGTACTTTTGAGACACTTATCAACGGCTTCTTTATTTGAAAACAAAATATAAACAAAAAAATGTTACTACCAACCTTACAACATTGGTCACTCATAGACAAAACCTCCCAAGTGCTTGTTACACTACCATCTTATCAAATAAACCAATCCTAAATAACCACGAATCCAATTACATTGCGTCTCGCTTTAATAAAAGCCTTTAAATTCTGATACATCATTAATTTTCCTGTTCATGAATTAATTACCTCCTCCGTCGTGTA
The DNA here is from genome assembly GCA_959347405.1 of Napeogenes sylphis. Taxonomy (NCBI): domain Eukaryota; kingdom Metazoa; phylum Arthropoda; class Insecta; order Lepidoptera; family Nymphalidae; genus Napeogenes; species Napeogenes sylphis. Next base: position 14,483,047 of record OY365776.1, read on the forward strand.
GCTGTTCCTTGGTGATTTATCCTTTATTGTATCCATGTTGAGGACATCGTAAGATGGATAGTAACACGCGTCTCTAATTGTGAAGGCTATGTTTCTTGTTACTCGTGCTACATGTAGGGTAAGATTAATAAGGTTACTCTACTAACCCGATCGAAAGATTGTTTTAATTGGGATAATCATCAATTTTGCTTTTATTCACTTAAGTTGTATATATTTTTATATCTTATTCCATTTTTGAATATATTAGGCATAGATATCAATCTTTTTTGTATAAGTCCATCCTCTACAAATATATATTCTATTGTATTTTTATGTATGTATTGATATTCTTTGTCTTTGTCTTAACAGGGTTTAGATCTCTAAACAGCGATTTCACAGGTTAAGCTAGCAATTACTAGAGATAGGCTATCTCTTCACTAGCCACTATTTCTCACAGATAAGCCCGGCTTAATTAGACGCCAGTGCTTTCGGTGTGAAGATGCCTTATTACTTGGAGAAGGTTCTGTTATAATCTTAATTGCAGATTGTTGTGAAAATTGTTTTCTATTTCCCATATAAGATCGGGGTATACCAACATACCAATAATTGAAATTTCAATTTCTTCCAATAGCATCTTCCTACTTACACAATTGCGAAACATTTGAAACGTTTGGTTTAAAATCTTAAATTTCGAAATGTAACCGATTTATTCTGATGAAATAGTTAACTTATTAATCTCACTGTGATTCTACAACGTCAGTAAGGCAGATCATCTTTTCAGATTCACTGATATGAAATACAAATCTATTTTAGGAACAATCATATTGAAAAATTCTATTTTATATTTATATTTCTATAATATTTCGTTATTAGATAACAGTATCTCATATTCCGCAGATTGAAATCCTTTTACTTGCTTGCTACCTTTTAATTTATATTTTTAGCTTATAATCTGTAATTTACATAATTTATAAAATCAAATTAAAGTTATATTGGAATCATGAGCTTGGCCAAGCGACACGAATAACACCCGACCTAACTAGTGATTGAAGTTTTGCGGAAAGGCACAACGGAGATAACAGTTAGAAAATTATTACATTCTAGTTCAGTGACAGACAACCCTTAATTGGTCCGCACTATCTTTGTGATAATAAAACTTATTACATTACCGCTATCGAGGTGAATTGTATCCAGCGAAATACGTTGTTTCCAATTAGAGTTAATTATTTTAATGTTTCTATCGCTGGATCTAGTCGTAACTTAGAATAGACAATGTATGTTAACAGTTGAGTTATACCAAGATTGTGGTACTTTAATGATACTTATAGTTTAACAAACAGTTAAATAGTTCGCCGCCCCGTTGGTCTAGTGGTTAGCGCACACGCCTAACGTATAGCAACGCAATGGGGCACGGGTTCGATCCCCGACAGGGACAGGCTTGTATGTGATGAACATATATGTCGTTTATTAAATATATTCTCAGTATTTATAATGTTTTTATGTATTTTATTTGTATCGTTGTGTAACACCCTTAACACAAGCAAATAATTTGCATACTTAGGGGTTAGATCAATGTGTGTAACTTGTCGTGTATTATTATTATTATTAAATAGTTTAACAACTATAAGTACCTACTGTATTCCATTATAAACTTTTAGTAGGTATACTAGATTACGCCCTAACATATGTAGTGATAGTTTATGTATGTAGTGTATATAATATTTACCACGGACGCTTTACATCTGTTAATGTTACAAGTTAGATGTCACGCAGAGCACGTGATAAATTGCAGTATAATCGCTAAAGTTTCCCCAAGTGTTCAAAGTTTAAGGGGCTTACTTGAGACAATATGCATTAAACATATTTCGCACCATGCATATAACTACAATTATCCATTTATAAAGCAAATTCAAAGGTAAAACCTAATCCCAATTTGAAAATAGAATTATTTGATATCGAATGTCTTTCATTCATACAAAAGTGCGCGTGACTTAACACGTTCAGGCAGTGCTATTTGCCAGTTCCAGTAGGACAAGGCCGCTCGCTTGGAATTAATCTATCTCACATGCGTCTTCCGACGCGGTTGCAGTGGCGGCTGTGGCATCAACTGTAATGGAATATAATATCATAGTAGAGGCATTGCTAACCATATTACATACTATATACATATAAGCCATATTAAATACATTTTACAAACAATGTTTATGAATTATTATGGTTTTCATGATGTTAATTAAAGACCAGTTTTCTAATGTATGTAACTTACCTACGTATTAAATATGCAAGTTTAGTTATTGGTTCCTTATAATTATTGTTATCTCGGTTGCTTCAGATGGTGTCCTATTTTATTTTGGTCATGGGATTTTATTGATAAGATTTTTCGGTTAAGTAATTTAAATATAAATAATCTTAAATGCAAAGTTTGTCCGTTTTTAAATTTTACATCCCCTAGCACTAAAACAATACAAAATGATAAAGTACTAAAAAAATATGTGTGTAATTAGAATAAACAAAACAAATTAAGTAAAGTTAAAAATAGACAGTCAAAAACCTATAGTTTATCGTTCTGAACAGTGTAAATACATAAACCTGTGTTATAGTCTTTTTAGTACCCAATGTACATATTTCAGCCCGTTACTATTAATTTATTAACTTAAACCCAATAAAACACTCATTTAAGCTATAATAATTTACTCCACCATTAAGACAAAACGATTTAAATTAAATTGGCGTCGCATTCACAGGATTCTGCATTGTGGTCACGTCTGCGATTAATACCGCACCATTCGTTTCCCTAATCATTGTACTCTCGTCATTGAGAGGCGCCGCACGATGTACGCTTATCTGGTCTTTTTATGAGAATTTTGGTAATTAGCGTTAAACAACTTGCTATCTCATGTATCACTCAAATTATATGATATCACTTAATATTCATATTAAAAATAATAGAATATATATAATTTATTTTTTGGTATAATGAAAATTAAAGGCTTTTACATTCAAATGAAAAGTAATAATGATAAAAAATTGTAAACTTAAGAATTCGGATCACGGGTCACGTAGCGTAATTAATTGCTTCGTCCCTTATTCCTAATCACGCTCATTTAGGGACAATTGGGAAGAATTTATCGGTCTGAAAATTTTATGTTTAATTTTGAAACCTTATATATTTAGGTATATTTTCCTTTCTTTCTTCGTGCCAGTTTTACCTTTCTGTGCTGGCAAAAAAGATCTAAAAACGTATATATTCAAAAAAATATCTTAAAACGTAAACAACATGAATAGCGTAAAGTTTTCTTAGTAACAATATACCAATGTTTTCTTTACTTCTCTCATGCAATAAGGGTGATCGATGACCCTAAACAACCCTAATTCCCAAACTTTGCCCAACTGAAAACTTCTCAATTCGTTTCACTCCTATGTATTTTTGACAAGTAAATAGATTTCTCTTCAACCTGAATTAACCCTTTTGATTCTCTTCAGTTATTTATGCAAATAAGTTCTTATTGATTTCAATTGACTGTGAATTTAGGTCGTAATTTTAATCAATATATAGAAAATAATTGATATATAAATTTAGACATATTACAACTCGTAGTCTTATATTAAAACCACTGCATTTCGCCAGCAGCTTAATATTGACCATAATTCGTATTCCTACTTGAAAAAACTAAACTAATTTAAATATTACTTAATATTAATACTTAAGGTCTAACTTGTATTATATCCTCTTCTTACTTACCAATATTTGAGTATTTTCTTCATCTCATTACAACTGTCATCGAAGCAAAAGTAAATAAGTGAAAATTTATTTTGTTTATACTAAATTACTTACACATATTCTTATTATTTTCATGCCACTTAATTTTTTCAACGCTTAGTTGTCACTAAAGAAAAATAAGAAAAGCTTTAAAATCTGCTTCTGAATTATCAACTCCCGTACTATAATATAAGTGTGTTATTTGTACAATATATTTGCTACAAAAAACTTAGTTACAAATGTCTATCCCGGGGGCAAAAAAATATTATAACATTAAAATTCCTTTTTAATAATTATCTAATCCTGCCCTGGTCGAAGAGTGCAAAAGTATCAATTTTTTTTCTCTTAGTAGGGGATGTAATGAAAGCATTCCTCTGAATAGAAGCGACCGTTAGCGGATTATTGGTCTATTCATAACTTGTATTAATGGTATATAATATTTTGAGCACTGCGTAAAGGAGGAAAGAATCGAAACTACAGCTTTACACTGATCAATTCTACAAAAAGTTAAAATAAAGAATTTATTATCTACCTATTTTAGAAATCGAAGATAGATTAACACTTTATTGTAAAAGTATAATTATTTCTATCAAGATGTCTAAGAATGTTGATCTCTCCTTGTTGATCCATTATTCAGTCCACCCAACCATTATTTATTTCACATAACTTGCCAACACCGAGATAATCAACTAGTACATAACTTCTTTCACTGTTATCTGATTGAATAAGATGTTCGAAGCGAATGTATTTGTTATTTGCACCTGGAGCTTATCGTTGATCTACGTTGGAGCTGCTGTGATCTTATCAAGGTTTGAGTTTGTATCGTGGATTGACTCGAAGTTCTAAAGTGGTATGGAGATTTGAATTTTGCGCGACTGTGCATATTATTATGCGTATTTGACCAAAGACAGGGAACATTATTAGTCTCAGAGTAAACAAAATTAGTTTTCTTAGATTTGGAAGTGATCTTATTTCAGGAATATTGCTAACTCGCTTTAATTTCATATAAGGATGAAAAGAAGTCAAATCTTAAGTGCCGTGACAAGGTTTCGAAACTTCAACATAAAATAAGTTTTCCAATTTCTATTCATATCTCTTTGCAATAAATATTACATTCACGTAATTGCTACTGCATAATAAATAATGCTTTATTTGATGGTTCAATTTCAAAGAGAAAAAAAACTATACAGAAAGTATTTTCCAATATCATATTCCAAAACCCCATTTCGCATCGTCATCGCATTAATATTGTAAACGTGCCATAAAACGGGAGATAAAAACTGGATTCGAATCTGCGGTGAGCCGCTGACAAATGGCTGCCGATCAAGTTTACAAGTTTCCGAACTGCGAAAATAATTTCGAATCGGAACTATCGCGATAAATCGTAGCGCGACGCGTCTCCTCGCACCGCAACCACCGCGTTTATATCACACATGGCAGCTATAAAGATACATATTATTAACTGAACAAGAGCCTAGCAAATTAATTTTTCATTTAAACCATAGTAGAGTGCACATACTAATTGTTTGAAATAATAAAGAAACATGACACGTACACAAACGCTGAGAAGTTTGCAGTCTCCTGATTTATGATCGTAAATTAGGTTATAGTTTAGCTCGTGTTATACCAAGACAAATCGTTATTTTACTATATTACATGGAAACTTCTATTCGAGACTAGAACATGACTTATAAAGAAACTAAATATATCACAGGACATAACTAAACCAAAGAAAACATTAAGATTAATTTTGATATAATATTTTTTGTACAAAAATTAAAAAAATCACGAAACCAATCTAGGCTTCTTTTACACTTGATAAATAGGTCACGTTCATTAAATCATGTACAGTATCCATAATTCAATAACAAGAAGTTCAGCTTCTGTATTAATAAATTATTGGAAGTCTCGTATCACGTACAGCGTCTCATAATTCATATTCACTCGTAATTTATACTTCCCCTTTAGAGATTCGCGATTTCTAATATTGATGTTAATCTGGTGACGTGATGTGGGAACCAATTTTATATATTTATGGTTAGGTTTGATTTTTTGATGTAGTAGTGTGTTTGTGATCTTTGATGACTATAGAATTGGATTAAATTGTATTATTGTGTTTTGGTACTATGAGACAAGACGATAACATGATTTTTTTTTAAATAATGTAGTGTAGTGTAATTTTTTATAGTTTAGTTGAAAGGCTCTTTTCTATGATAAACCTCCTTTAATATAATTCCTTTTTTTAAAAAATAAGGATCCTCTTTTATTATTTTCAAGTCATACTTATGGTCGTGTTACATTATAATAAATCTTGAAGAAAAATAGAAGTCTGACAACGATCGCTTTATATCCAGGGTACACTATGCTCTAAATATTTTGATATACTGTTATATACGTATAATCAAACGGATACAAGAATTCTTTATCATATTTTTTTTGAATATGTTATAATGTTATTTTTTGGGAGATAATTGAAAAGGATAATAATTGACCGATCAAAGTTTTATACCAACTCTTTTAAGTCGAGTAACAGTATCATGAGCTTGTTTTTCTTCCTGATAATTAATATGAAATTACAGGAAAAACATTCATTTAATATTCATTCATCGATATTCATTTACTATTCACTTACAAATAAAACATCGAAACATTTTATAATAAATAGATTAAAAAAATAAAGAACTCTACATTTGACAAATTAAGTTGAAGATCAACTTAACGTGCAAATAATATTTAATTGTTGTAACGAAGTGTTTCGTGAATCTCGCCTCTTTATCTGCATCTCGTATTGTGTGTAAGTAAATAACTTCATAATTAAATCCTTGTTTTGATCTACAATGGTTGTCAGTTAAGTCATTTAAGACAAGATTATGAACTTAGAGTGATGATTTTAGATTTTCTTATCTCACTGTTATATTAATATCTTTAGGCATATATATTATTACAATTTAATTTTATGATTATTAAGTCCTTTGTACAAAATCATTATTATTATGTGCATCCATGGAATTTCACATTACGAAAGTTAGTGCGGAACAGTGACAATTAAAACTTTGTCTCTGTTATTGTTTAAATAATATTAATATCTGAAAACAAAGCCAAACTTAGTTTCTTTCCTGTTCTATCCAGACTAGTTAAAACTTTTTAAATGTCCTCTCTCTATAATGTATAATTAGATTTTAAAGTAATATTCTCTCTGCAGCACTAACCAACTATTAAATATTATTTGTTGTTATATATATTATACATTTAATAATTTACTGATGTAAATGTTTCTTTATTTTCGAAAAAATAAAGCTTTTTTATTTGATAGATTAGGATAAGGCATGAATATTTTCAGCTTTTGAATGTGTATTAGTTACTTTATGTACCATCTTTATCCACCTAAAATTTGAAATACAGTTTTTATTTTGTAAATAATCCTATTGGTATATCGTTTCGTTTGTGTTGGTGGTTGGTTTGTGATATTCAATTGACATAATATTAAATTGTCAAACGTTTCATTATAAATGTATTATGATTAAATTAAATTGAGATTTAAATTAACGTTCTAAAATAGCAAACCAAAATATTCTCAATATTTCGCGGCAGCCCTTAACTTAACAGCAAATATAACGAGGGGAGGAGAGGTCTTTTGTCCAGGGCGGCTTATTATGAAGTGGCACTCAGCAATTAAACACAGGGCTCGGAGACACAGCCTCGGGCGATTTATATGAAGGTGCTGCGTTATATTTCGTAATTGTATTTGATAAAAGCTAACGCTCAACATACTTTTGTTATTTTGAAGAATAGATATTGAAGAACATTTCAACGAGATGTAATTGTCAAATAAGTGTAAACAATATTAATTAGGCCCGTATATCAAAACGTTATAAATACGTAGGTACCATAAAAAACTACAAACTTTTCATTGGAAATGGCAGATTGACTGGAATTACATTAGTGTTATTATACCGCAACTTAAACTGCCTCTCGCTTAAACTGTTGACAACAATGTAAGACAATTTAAATTTATGAACTAATACTTAGTGTGAATTAAAAATATAATACTTCAATAAAAAATACTTCTTCGTTATTAAATCTGAATGCGGGATCAATTTATTGACAGATAACACAGCTCAAAGGAGTTTAGATAACTTTTTACAGTAGCACTGTTTAGAATTTAGATAAATAAATATAAATTATCCATAGACTTTTTTACCTAGTCGGTATCAAGTTATACAAATACCTACCTTAAAGTCACTGACCTTTTATTTTACACTGTCACATTGATTATTTCCAAATACATCGTACTAATGAGGCGTTAAAGAGCATAATAATTTAATTAAATCCAGTTAGGTACATACAAATGAATTGACCCATTAATTAGTTATAGCAATTCCGTGAAAATATGAATTCATTTATTAGGCAAATGTTTAAATTAAAAGCTAATGGGCCATGTTTATATATATATATATATATATATATATATATATTGTATCAGTATATACACTGTATTTATATATATATATATATATATATAATATGTTTATTTAAATTTGTAGCTATTATACAAGATGATCTTAGAAAATAGTACTTATAATTATATTATAAGTACTATTTTCTAAGATAATAATGGATACCTGAAATTTGTTACAATTTTAAAAGCAATATTGTTTTTCGCAGTAAAATTAACTAATTTACATAAATTTCATTGAACGTTAAACTATACAGTTAACTTTATAGTATTAGTATTGTTTACTGTTTTTTCTTCTTAATCAAATAAAATATTGTAGGTACTGTTCTTAATTATAACTCGTCTTACATATCTTATACTTCCATATTGTTTATATTAAATCTATCTTACAAACACTTTTCACTATTATCAGCATTCATTTAATAATAATTTTATATTATTACTCTATATTCTTATTTAGTTAAATGTCATCATAATTCAATAAATCAAAAGATGCTCGTGTAATAAAAAATCAGTTTCATTAAAAGTTTATGAATCTGAGCACTGAACGTCCCATTTAAGTCCACTCGTTCTAAAATATACAGCCATAAAGTTGAGTGCTTATTTGGTATTTAATTAGCTGTCATCCTTTTCTGCCCATCTTATTAGTATGAAATATGGCCCCCATCTCGTTATATTTAACGGAAGATGTAACTTCATTTCAGTTTCAAATATACACGAATGTACAATTTGCTCTGTCGTTTTGTTAATTGATTCACTTTTTACCTTACAATAATTTTTGATTTCTTATTACCGTTTTTGATTCACTTTTTAGTTTACTTTATTACCAATGCTACATTTGAATATATTTAAAGATCATTGCTATTAAGTGAACCATTCTTTAAAATTATAATGTTATAAATATATTGTTTTTGAATAATGATACGTTATGGGACACCAAATAATGTTCTATAAAAATATACACAAAAAATGTATTCTAGCTGTTTCAAACAGAGCATAATAATTATATCTGACTTACAATACAAAGAGTTATGGATTTCCTTCAAGGACTCTCATTATGTCTTACTTTCATCTTATTCTTATAAATTATTATTTGCGTTATAGTGTTCGTTATTAAATCTTTGTTAGTGTTATATAGCCTTTTACTTATGTGTGCATTCCTTACCAACTGCGGTGTCAGATTCTTGTTTTATTACATTATTTTAATATGTTATCATTAGTTGTAGATAGTAATCACGATATATAGAGTACATTGATATTTCTTAACTGATATTAATAAGGTATTAGATTTATAATTTAAATTTAGCAATTAATATTACAGCAACCTATGGACAGTATACCGCTAATAAAGATCTCCCTATTATTTATCTTCATTTGCTGTTATGTTAATTATCTAGAGGGTCTACTTTCTGATTATCTCATTTGATAATTAAAGCCCTTGTTTTGTTGGTTTGTGGCAGTTTTGTGATCTTTGTGTCAACCCCACGCCGACAACTAATTACAGATATGGCGTTCTTTTTCTGATCACAAAGTTCTAATTGAATAACTTTGAACGTAGACGACTACTCGAGAATATTAATACTCTTACTTATTAGTAAAGTTAGTGTATCAAAGAACTTATAATGTTAATATTTCCAATATTATAAAAAATAATAAAGAAATGCCTATTATTAACAAGTATTTACAGACAAACAACATACTATATTTAAAGTTTGATAGATTTTTTATAAAAGAGAGGTCGATCATCCTCATTATATTGCAGTTATTTATAAATTTCATAGCCGCGAGGCCTTACGCGTTCAATTTAACGCCTCGCTCCATGTACGTGATATATCACCTAATTTAAATTAATAATAATAACGATGTAGCTACTTACCGTTGATCGTTTTTCCACTAGATCTTATCTAACTTTAGTATGAGACTATAATATTCGAAATATGAATATGAATAAAAATATAAGTTCCTAACGATTCCCGAGGAGGGGGTGGCTCTTTATGGCGGCCATGGGTATGGAATACATTTCAACGGTCATTAAATTTTACGACATTAACTTTTCAGAGAGCATAAAATAATTTCGCGTGCAGCCGACGACTGCAGTCTGCTGTTTACAGCTTTTAGATTAATTTGCTTCACCTCACATTACATTACTGTGGTACGAATACAATAATTATATTGTTATAATAATAAATGGTGGTTCACGATATTAATTTGGCTTTTATTATTTCAATGAAGCAATTTTAGCACTTTAATACCATTTGGTGGACATAATAAAGAGCGTGCAGTCCATTCTACTTGTTCTCCAAATGTGCTTAATTTTCTTCATGTTCTTAAAAATAGCTTTAGGTGACCATAACTATGTACCATCAGGTACATTAATCTTTTTAATAATAATATAAAAATATATTAATATTACCGCCTTAAAAATTTAATTCTGCATTTCAAAAAAGGGTATACAGTTCTACAAATAATAATAATTTATAATATCATTCGTCCAAATTTAAAGAAATCCATTTAAATTTAGAAGCTGCATAAGATTTTTTAAGCTCAAAGTGCTTTACACAACTTTTCAAAGAATAATACATTTCTTAGCGTCGTTCATTTAGCGGCTGAGCCTTTGTATGTAATTGCGTTATAAATTAAAGTTGTGAGTTCTCCAAACAAAAGTTCACCTTATATGGAAATAATAAAGTATAGATTCCAGTAACCAATAGTGCATACTTAAAGTCACTCTCACCGGTGCGGGTAGTTTTTGTTAAGCGCAATTAGAAGCGTCAGGAAAAATCTGAAAGGATTTAATGTTTCTGTCTCACCGATTTTATGATTTTTAAGTGATTCTGATTTTCAAATATTTATAAATGTAAGAGATTAAATATAATGGCAATATTTATTTTTTTAAATAATAATATATAATATTATTTTTTTATATGCAACTTAACAATTACCTATGGTTTTCTAATGATATTTTCTTTTCAGGTATGTAAGCAGTTTATACGTTCATTAAAGGAGGGTATGTTCGATTTTTTTTTATCTTTAAAAAAATATTAAAAATGAGACACCAAGCTTTAAATGAAAGAGTAATCATTCATTCCTTCCCATTGACAAACAGGGTGAAGGGTACTGATATTAAAATCATCGATTACGTGACCCTTAATGTGACACTCACACATATACCTTTATTGTTTGTTATATTTTATTGTTTTTTTTTAAATCTCAATTCATATACATCATTGTTATTATGTTACTTTTTTGTAAAATATTAGTGTTCATTAATCGAAAATTAATATCTAAAAAGCGATATAGGTATGTCTCTAGTAACTCGTAGTATGTCACGAGTTACTATTCTTTTTAATAATAATAGTCAATAATTATGATATAGATGCAGTACATAAATAACAGAGCCAATACAAGAGTGCGACAGTGTGTCTGTACCTACCTGTAGTGATTTGTAATCTGCAGGCTACACCGGTAATTGGCTGCTTGGTCTAATCCGCACCAATTTGTTAAAGTGAGATCGTTGCCAACTTCCAGCTGATTACTCGCAATCTGTAATTTGCCACTAAATTCGTCATAGTTTTTGTACTTGTACAAAAATATATATGCATTTGGTCATACATGCTTCTCCGATTGAAAATTACAGATTCTATACCTTCTAAAAATAAATAAAGTTTTAGTAACAAAACATAATTAATGAATTTATCTTTAACTAAAATATTAACCATTCAAAATGTAAGGACAAAAATTAGGATATAGATAGAATATAGATTTTTGTTAGTGAGCACAGTACAGACTCCACTTTAGTTTAATACAATTGACGTACCATAATGCTATTTTTTAGTTATTTGTTATTAAGGGTAAATTTTCCATTCCTAGAAATGTTGGGCTGAAAATGTACAAACTCAAAATGTTTTCAGTCTTTACTTGCATATGTCATGTGCGACTGTTATTGAATAGCGAAATTCAATAAAGCTTAATTATCAGGTTCCAAGATCTGAGGTCACAGGCTAATGAAGCTTCCGTACATGGATAAACACCTTTGTCTGCAGGTCGTATACGCTTGTTCTAATGACTCCTAACGGCCAAGTCCTCTTTAAGTGTAAATGTACAATTGATTAGATATTATCATTATTCACAATTTATATACCTTTGGTTACGTATAGTGCTATAAACACTGCTTGAAGCTGTTTAATAACTAACTTTCCGACGTGTAACTGATACCTACGAATCCGAGTATATAAGTAGTTTACAATATACTCTATTAATATATGAGATTATACGGCTTGTTAGATCTCAGAGTACTAAGTAAGTTAGTAACTACAGGTGTCTCAGATAATAAGCAGGTGGCTTTACTAAAGTTTAACCGCCTACGGAACAACTTATGATATTATATTATATTAAAATCAAATATTAAAGTTAAATATTTTCCTAGCTCATTAAACGTTACAACTTTTTGAATGAATATAATAATAAGCAGCAACGAAGTAAAGTGATTTGGAGAAGTGGGTATGCTTAAGTTTATCTTTTGTCTACGTTGTTTTAGCAAATTCTGGAAACTGCGTTATATAGCTATCATATAAAATTTATTGTATACTCTTATTTAAATTTAGAATAATATATAAAAAGAGGTTTAATATGACCTATGAATTTTGTGTGTGATCTTTATACGAGAATTAAATGCTTTATTGTCTGTGGGAACAGGTGCTATGGGCTCAATAGTAAGTTGCGACGCCAACAACTTCCTTTGCTAAGTCGCGGCCGAGTGTATGTAATCTCTAACTCTTAGTGTTTATTTTGTGTTGCTACAATATTAGTTTAGAGTTTGCTGGTGGTAGGAGCAACATGCTTTATGCTTTTGTATAATGTTAGACTTACATTCAAATAATGACAGCCAGTAACTTAGTAGAACTTCCTGTGAGATTGTCTACATAAGAATTTTAGTTGATATCAATATTAAAATGATAAATTGATCTCAAAATACTCAATACTAAAAAAACTCCTACAATTGACAATTCCAAGAAGTCCCGACAGACTAATAAAAGCAAACGACAATTGAAACGTCACGAGCGATTAAAAAAATCCTCCCTCAAGAAAGATGTGACACATTAATTAAGCCTTTACGAAGAACAAAAGCACCATTTGTCAGTGTCCCTTTCACGTATTAAAAAACAAAGTTTAGAAAGTGAACGAAGTCAACGAGCGAAGAGAAGTAAAAAGTAAAAATCGACATCAGAAGAACGGTAGTCTGTTTTTTAGTCAGGGGAGTTCTGTCTTCATTTATCAAAACTGATCAAGCCGGACCAATTAATAACGAGAGACTTAAAGAACCGATTTGCCTTCTATTTTATATGTTTCTTTTAAGTAGTGATGTTATAATAAGTACTAAAGGATTTATCGATATTTTACGTATACGAGAATATCTAAACGCAACATTTATCTACGTATTCTGTGGCAATAATCATATATAGTAATCTTTAAAGATAAAAATGTATTGTTATTTATAATACTAATGAAATAATAATAATTCATCTTTCGTCTAATATTGTACATACAATTCAAATTATTAATCCTATCCCGAAAACAATTATATATAAATTAGATAGACTTACTAATAATGAGATAATAGTAATATCTTACAAGAAAAATTACAAAATATTACTTATATATTTAATATTAAAATTATAATTTTAATGGAACAACGTTTGACTACATTAAAAAATACAAAAGTGATATTATTCATGAGACATCTTTAGACGTTTTCCATAAATTGCTTTCTCAATTGTTCTTAACTTTATAAATATGTCAAGTTCATCGCCAGCGTACCGAGATGATCTCCGTTCACGAAAAATGTGCGCGATCTAATTACAGCTCTGAAACTTCGGGACTTGCCGATGAGTTCCTGCTTCACTTTATAAATTGTTGCGTCGACCCACGTCAATTTAAGAAGTTTTTTTTTATATCTTAAGATGGCGTAATAATTTTTAATGTCTTTGTCTTCATGAATATCAAAGACAGGTAATCATAATCGTATGCCTTTAGGAATTGCTATTAGTTCAATAAAGTTATTTCTCATTAGTTTTATTGCGTTATCTATAAAATAATCCAGTCACTGGTTACATGTCTTGCCATGTAAATATCCCAATAGGCTTTCAGACAATTTTTAAGCTTGTTCAACTTTTTGTCGAGTATTTCCACCGAGAGTTGCATAACACAAAAAAATGGGAAAGAAGTTAATCGTATCGTTTTAGCATGTACACTTATTATCATATAATTATATATATGCATTATTACGTAATATATGTATTTATTCCACTACTACTAGAACCCATTACCTTATGACTTCATCTATAGGTACCAAAATAACAATACTGAAGAAGAGTCTATTGTTTATTAGTTTTAAAACGCTCATTACTGATAGATAGATTACAACAGGTAGATATTTTCTAAACTTAGGTGCCTCTTAACCAGTATAATATAAATAGGGTACTCCAATAAAAGATTAGTTTAATCTATTACAATTCATTATCCTGGCTTCTATCATTTTTAAATAAATCCATTAAACAACCAAACCACAAATCACTAGTGGTACTTAATCCCGCGATAATCATAGAATTTATCCAAAGCGAAATCGAGTGTAAATTTAGAGGCTATCAGTTGGAATGATGGAGAGGGCTTATCTCCAAACAGGATATTATCAATTGCCTAGTTACGTCAAGTCAAATAAATAGCCCTTATTGTTAAAACAGTAGAGTCTATAATAGTCACTACTATGTTGCCCACCGTACATCAGTTATTCGTATTTGTCTGACTCGTAATCCATTTGATGCGGTAGTCAGTGCGAATATTCTGGGATTAAGGCTGCTACGAAAGTCATGTTTTCTTATTAAAATAACCAGAACTGCTTAATCTGTGGCAACTATACATATAGAGCAATTTCAAAATAAGCATAGATTCAGTCACATTTCTTATAAATCATCTAACTACTCTTTATAACTCTTTAATGTTGAGTAAAAATGTATGATAACAAAGTAACGTTAATATTATAAACACAGTTGTGGCAACCCTGCTGCGTATTATGTCTAAACTCTTGACGTTCAAATGAGTCTAACGCGCTAAATTAAGTATTCACATTGCACTAGCGCTATTCTATAATACATAGTGTAAGCTAATAAAGTAATCCTAAAGTCGTCTACTGCACTATCTACTTGGAAGATTATAAGACATCATTAACATTTCATATTATCAATATTAAATATTATATATTCATCTAAATAAAATTTAACTAATAATATAACAATAAAGTTATATAATTTAATAAGTAATAACTTTAATTAAACTTGTTTGAATATTAATATTATATATATTGTTAAAAATCATATTGAAAAGTAATATAAAATTCTCTTATATATTTTTTAATACATTTTGGCTAGGAGCTTCAGGTTAAAGCGATCCAACATGATAATCTATTTCGATAAACGATTAATAACATTTTATGACTTACAATATCGACCCTCTCAGCTTGCGTAAAATTACTTAGAATTGTAATAAATCATATTCTTTTATACAAGACGAAGTCACTGGACACATATAGTTTTCAATCAACTACTGCCTTAGCTATAACTTCCCTAAGTTTGAAAGGGTTGTTGCATTTGTTAAGCAATTTGCAAAATCTTTTCCGAAAGGGCAAACGGTGTTGACTCTAATAAAAATTAATTGATAAATATGGGTATGGATATGGGTTGGACATCTTACTTTTTTATTCTTTCGTATCATACCGGAATCCCCTCAAAATTTTTCATAGTGCACGCTACTAAGCTCTAGAACGGACTACCATGGTGTCATAAAAAAATCAGTCTTGTAGTATCTATTTCAGCAACAGCAGAATTTTTAAATAAATATATATTTAATACTATATATATTTTTATGCATGTTATATTTAATAAAATGTCTGTATTTATAATTATTATTTTTTGTTTTATATATTTTAATTAATTGTTGTTGTTTAGTTTTATTTAGTTATAGAGTCATAGAAATAATATACAATATAATATTGTACAATATCTTTATGGTATTAGTGCCTTTTTTTAATTATTTCTTTTCTTGTTTTTTTGGGACTGACAGAGAATGTTTTCTGCAATGAGTCTGCTATTCTACCGACTTTGGGCAATAAAAATCTAATAAATAAAACGTATGAATAACGAAAGCGATAGTATAGAGATATTATAGTTTAGGTTCATCCATTTAAATACAATTATGATCGCTTTCCATTTGTCTATAAGCTCAGTTACGACAGTTAAATATAAATTTTAAAAATCTGTTCCTAACAAACATCATAATGCCTGTTAGTAAAGAAACTCTCTTAAAAGAAATCATTTCATTTATTAAGATGAAATAAGCGGATGAATATATGATAATGTTTTTAAATCATTATTTTCAGCTGATCTCCCTCATAATCTTTGCTGTTATCTTGACGAAGTGGGTATCAATTTAAATTTGGAACATCACCTACCTATTCTCGTTTCATACAATATTTTATACAACATCCTAATAATGAAGACACGTAATAAAGGTAATTCCAGGAAGTTTTAGTTTAAAGTAAACTGTAGATAGTCGTAGGAGTAGATTCTATCTCCCGTCAGCTCTGATTACCTCAGCGCGGTGTCGACTAACGCCTTCTTAACACCGGTTGAGATATTTCAATTTAGATTATTGTCTGTAACCTGTAAACTAAAATTTAATATTTCTCTCTTCACAGATTAATGTATGTTTTTAAATTTTTACTAAGTGGTTGTTAATTATTTTGCGTCTCTTAATATGAGAATAGTGTAATAGCTTCAAATTTCATAACTATTTAAGTATAAGCAAATACGTATGAAAGCTTATAAACATAATTAAATAAACATTACAAGGAAAGATATGATCTAGTGCGTGAGCTCTTATTACTTCGATGACACGCTATAAATTACCGCCTTCGCTAGCGCTGATGGTTCAATTATTTACTTACATTCCTGGCTCTTAGAATAAATACTAGACTGTGTTCGTTTAGGTTACACTTTGCACATAGTAATTACAAAAAGGTAAACCAATTAAGGAAGGATTTATTGCGACTGTTGCGGAATTAATACAGTACAAAAGCTAAGGAAACCTTAAAGTAAAACCACACGAAGCCGTGCAATTGCTTACGTATTAACGATGGAAATTAAAAAGTCTTTGGTTTTAATTAATTTTAAAATTTAAATGACAAAATATATTTAATAATAAATTATACTATTAAACCGTAACCTGAACAGAATACTGAATATATCTATGCACACATTCTATCCGCTGTCTGTTCAGAGTCTAGTGTCAAATGTCTCAATTAGACAATCTGACTAAATGTGACTCACTAGTGCGGGCAACAGGACGTCCAGACTTATTGATACTATTCGACGAACGGTTGATATTTCAACGTTTATTGCATGCAACAAATTCAAAGCGTTGAAAGTTCTCAAATACTCGCATGCCCATAAGTCATCTGATTTCTGAAGTAATGGGGAAATTGTATATCAATTTGTAAGTGTAAAGTTCTTTTATCGAATATGATTTTTATATATACAATTTTATTTAACATTGTATTTTCTTATAATAGAACAAATATCACAGAAACTAACAAGTTCTTCAATAATAATATCTGAATGTAAATCAAGAGATAACATCTCAAAGTCAACAATAACAGCAAGAGATCAGATAATATTAGACGCATTCGGCTGAATATTGCTAGCTCACGGCGGGTGTGTTGGCGTGTATCGGCGCGCGACGGTCTGAAGTCAGCGGTCAGACCATGTTGGGGCGTCAGACCGATGAAGCCGGACTATCACTTTCTACACATGTTTTTGCTACTTTGGATACCAGTGCAATATTATTAAGTGCATTCATTATTCTATGCAGTTTTATATGTGGAAGATTATATTAATTTATAAATTAACTATTCAATAGCTATAATCAAATAAGTAAACGAAGTTGCTTCGAGATTGTTTATTTTTAAAACAGAAGAACGTCGGCATAGATATGTATAATAAAAATAATAAATTTGTACTGCATAAAGCAATTTAATTGCTCAAAACATAATCTAAGTTGTTAATAACAGTTTTAACTTTCAACCATAACGCTATGGGATTTAAGTGAATTCCGCTCAAACACGCGCCCTACGCCACAAATAGTTCGCTGAGCTTCCTGGCTTTTGTGCGAGGCTGTACAAGTATCGCACGTCTTAATAAGCCAGACCTAAATAGTCAAGCTTGGATTTGAAAAGCTCATTTAATATCTGCTTGCTCGTATAAACGCTGTAATTAAACAGAGATGAGCTTAACAGAGAATGAGCCCTTTGTTCATTCATAACTTTATAATTAGGTGTGAGAAGGAATACATTATATGAGTTATACCCGCTTATTGCTTCTCATTAAGACAGAAAAATCTATCCATTCTTGGTATAGTAGGATTTAATCATTTTTTTGTAACAAATTGATGTAAAGATTATTAAAATTCTTTTGTAATAAATATGATTACTCATATTTATTACAAAATATATTTATTAATAAATATGATTACTCATATTTATTACAAAATAAATATGATTACTCATATTTATTAGTCATAAATAAAAAATAAAAGAGTAAATGATAAATTAGTTAGATTTTTACACGTAGCCGAAAATAGATTTCTCTCTTAACACAAGGAACCGAATAGCAGTCAATTAAGATGATTACCAGCCGCAGCCTCCCAACAGACAATCACATCAACGCCTCGGAGTTCAATGCTACCATGATCTGAATCCTAATGTACTCTACATGTATTTGAATGACAGTTTCCGTCAATTTATCACAGATAGAATTGAAGATCAATACTTGATGCACTATAAGGGAAAACTTATTTGAAAGTCAGAAAATGAAGCTTTTTTAATGTTTGTAATGCTAAGATTAATTTATTTAATAACAATTTTAATATAATTTTATTGCAAATTAGTTATTTTACAATTGTTATGTACAGAAAACATTAAAAATTTTAATTGAGTATGACGACATTATTCAGAAAGGTAATTTAGCTTTTTTTAAATAATTTCAACTTTCAGAAGCGTTTGTAGGAAGCTTTTATATACAAACCTTTTTAGTCTAATTACATTTTTCTACCCTACATCCAACTAAAGTACTTAATTTAATTTAAATTCCATTTGCCACCTCTACTATATTCATAGCTCTGGCAAGACAGTATCAGTGCCTCAATTAACCTCATCGTGCGCGTTAAACGCATTACCTGTCACCTGTACGTTGCAAATATACATATACTTATGACTACAGTTCACTGTCTGCGCTATACATTTTAGCAAATTGATATAATAACCATAATACCCGCAATTAATGTATCAACCAAAATAATAATTTTAAAAATGGAAACAATTACACGTATATAATTAGGAAAGTAACGATTTCAAAGAACACAATAATAACTTAAGTACATGTTTAATACATACATTAACGTCACTTGGGTATAATAACAGAGTGTTGCAATTGATTTGTCATGTTAAACATTGCCCTCGACGTCAACAACGCTTTACTGAATCGGGCTCTACACAGGGAATTCTAAATACCTAGTAATTGGGTGGTAACTGTTTGAATATTACCAATCTGCTGTATATTGGACTATTTTGATAGTGGAGTTGGAAGTACATTTTGTAGAATAAATAGTAAGAAAGCTTTTGTAGTTTTTTTTTCATTTATATTATTCTAGAGCACTCAGCTAACATTGTACTGACGATCAGTTAAACAGTTCAACAACACTGTCAACTGATCGTCATATTTCAAATTACGATATCAATCAAATTTCTTTTCCAATGCATTTCATACAAATCTTGCTCTAACAAAAACAATTTCTTTTAAAGTTTTCTCAAGTTATGTTCTGTCATACATGTGGCAATAGTTTTTATGTTTATGTACAGGTAAGTTATTTGACAGTATTTGGTAAATTCAAATATCTATATTGCACTAAAGCATGCAAGAATAAAGCTGTTGTTTACATGAGTGCTTTTGTAACATCCGCTGTAACTGACACCGATGGTAGCCGGCTGCTACCAGCAAAAATTATGTGATATTTAATACTCCAGGCTGGCATTCCACACTATAGTCACTATGGCTACATTAAAAATAGAAGTCATATTTATTTTATTAAACATCAACTATGTTATTATATTATGGTATTGGTAATTACATAATTTACAATTTAATAAATACAATTTACATTAATCTATCGGGAGGTGAATACAGTCATAAATTAAATAACCGTAAAACAGACAGACATGACGTCGGAACAGCGCAATGCTCACTAAAACGTTATTAGCGCTCATTTCATTATTCGTAGTCACGAGCCACTCATTACCGTTAGTCATCTTTGACAAAATGATATTCATAGTAATTCACTGTTAATAGTGCTTGTGTTAAAGTATCGAAAATCCTAAGACTGGAATTTGAAAATATAAAATGCCACCACGATTGAAATTAAGTTTAAACTTGCCTGATACTACGTTAGTAACTTTCGCTTTAGAATATTTGAATATTCTAATGATATTTTACTTAAAAAAATATTATTAATATAATATAAACATTTTATCACATTAATTTTGTTTTTTGTCAACCAATATGCACTTAACCCATTGTTACGATCAATCAACTATGGAATTTGATCACAGTTGCATTAATTCACACAACAATCGAATGATTCAAATATGGGCAATTTAATTTCAGGCGACGAATAAATGTGCTTATTTACAGCAATGAATTTATGAATGGTTGGGGAATACGAAGTGATTCATAGAATTATTAGTAATATCCATTCACGAACAAAGCTTCACGTTCAATTATGATTAAAAGAAATAAAAACTAAATAAAAGTTGCTGGCTCAACACATTTGGTTCTGTTATATTTTAAAAAAAGATTAAATGTGGTTCTGTTTAATCAGCTGGGATTGGCACAAATATTATTTGTACATTAATATTATTAATTATATATAAAATAGAGATAAAAATTGGTGTCGGACTGGCATTATGCATTCACCGTAGAGGAGGCTGAAATCAGTAAAATAGTTGCGTTTGTTGGGCTTGTTTAAAATTCAAGGATCAGACGCGCACAATCCTGAAAGGAACGTTTCTTTTTATAGGGGTCACTTGGGTAAATAACGCGTCTCTGTCGAACTCGTATGCGGAACACGTACGCCGCCGCCGAGCAGCCGCCTCTACGTTTTGAATATTTGACTGCTTCTGCCGATATATTGAGATTTGATCTTATGTTGGGCCGCTGTTTTGACTCTTATAACTCTTATTTTGCGGGGTTTTACCTCGTTGGTAACTGCTGTTACTATTGGTCAATAATCAGACATCAATGAAAATGTTAATTCATTTAACTCAGAAATGCCTTTCTTTTGTCATTAATTAGTATTCTTATAATGTACTGAAGGATATGTCTAAGATATACTATATGGACAAGACAAAAACAAGGTTGACTATATATTTAATATAATAATCATGTTGTAGAACAATCTTAATTACTTAAATGTATAATAAAATTATTTATTGAACAAAAATATAAATTAAAGATAAGATAAGATAAGATGTAAAATGAATTTGAGACTTCATAAAAACTACTACAAAAGAGAACGGATATCCAATAAATTAAAAAGCAATTACGCAATTTAGATTTTTGCTTTCTTATAGCGTAATTACGGGAAGTCATAACAGATGGTCTTCATACAAATTACGTTTCGAGAAATATCAAAAACGCATTACCGGATGTCAGAGAATACCAAAGAAAAGAACATGAAAGATAATTTGTTGAAGCCGTCATGAGCTCATCTCGCACCATTCGGATGCAGCACGCGTCTCGCGTCCTGCTAATATTTTAGAGACCCTCGCCCTTAAAATGCGAGGGATAACGATTGCATTCGATCGAATATTCAAATATTTATTTACAAGATGGTTTTGTCTTTATATAGTGTCCGAGGTCTACTTAAAGTCACAATTTATTTGTATATAATTTTGTTTAATTTATTTTAAGCACCGTTCTCGCTGTGCGGTGTTCTCATTTTAAATGTTTTCAAATTTATTTTGTTTGTGGCTGGGCGTTGTTGTAATGAATTGTATTTTAAATATTTAAGTCTTAAGCATTATTAAAACTTTTCGAGATACATTTTTAATGCAATCACATGCTTGCAAATGAAAGTGCAGAATCCTATCGCTAAGTTACGAGAACGGCGAGCAAGTATCGACTCGCTGTTTACACAATCCAATCGAGAACTGCAGAGAGCTGATTTCCAAATTCATGAGCTGAAATGTGCAATCGTAGATATTGCTTGAATTCTGAACATCTATTAGGTCTGCACTAATAATAAATGTTATACGCTACGGCGAGGATCATTACCAACATACTGCAAAGATAGTTACAAATTTATTTTCTTTTCTTTTTGTTTTTAATTAAGTATGAATTCATTCTAATTTAATATCTTCGGTTCTTGTTAAGAACGCTGCATTGAACAGAGGATACATTTAGATGTATTATGTTTTTGTTATAAAATTACCGCTTTTATATTAGTAATCTACGATATACTAAAAATAATGATATTAAATAAAATTAACAAATGCTATTTTAGTTCTAAGTCGCATCTTTTATACTATTATATATAAAGTTAGTAGTCAAGCGTAGTATAGAGAATAAAAGAGCTCTAGTGCGTAGTTGCGTCAGTAGTACAGTAGAGTTGAAGCTTGGAGTGCATTTTTTCTTGTTACGAGTACATTCAATTCGCTTTTATCTTATTCCAAGTTTGTTGATTCAAAGAACAATTAGTTTTAAACTAATATCATAATCTTATGTTACAATACAAATTTATAAGTGAATATTATTTTTGACGATAAACTCTTTTACCTTGCTTTATAATACAATTTTATTTTTTAGCAATTTTATCTTGTAATATAAAAGAACTAGCGGCATTAACTTATTAATATTATTAATTCTTTGGATTTAATATTCAATGTAATACAATGTTAAAGATAATAATAAGATGATATCATAATGTATTTCGATGTAAGATGTTAATTCGTTTTGTACGAGAGATGATTATCGAAATCGAATCAAACGCGATACGAAAAGTTCCTTGAAATGTCTCACATCGATCTTATAAGTGATTCGTTCCGGTTTATCGGTGGGTTTGTTACAACTCAAACCGTCACTCGACAGAGCGCATAATGTATCGACTTCTAATCGATTATATGTCACAATAGAATTCTTATACTACATTTGATTCCTGCTACACTCAATAGAATTCTGTTCGAATTCGAATGTAAGATGTCCATTGGGTGTGGAACGTTCAACGGCGTGTTCTGATATTTTTTTCGGACTCGCTATCCAGTCGTGAATAATTTCCGGCTGATGAATACCTTTCTATATTCGCCCAGTATCATAGTGTTAAATTTAACCAGTAGAGTGTAAACTTCTTTTGACTCTCCAAATCAGTAATAAAATTGATATTGACACTGTTTACACATGTAATTTGGATTCTGAATATGTAAGTAGTATTAATTGTAAAATATTACTACAATACAACATACCCAATTTAATAGTGTTTCGTGTTAATCTTCGTATAATTTTAAATTCCTGTATAAAATATAACATTATTTTGTGTTATAAATTAAATAAATGATAAAACGAAGCAAATTGAAAGTGAGCCGTGCTTCTTGCAGTAATGGAACATGACACGGGATGATAAACATCTCGTATGTTATTTATGTCATCTACAGACACCAGCTGCAGCAGCCATGCTTTATTATTTGATAAACTATTTTCCTATCCCATTAAATATAATACTCTCCATATTTTACAAGTTCGTTAATTCCTGAAGGCAATAATTTATGGAATAAATTATAAAACATTTATTAGCAAATTGCGAATTATAATGCTATCTATCATACATTTACTTCAATTTTGATATATAATTTATGTTAATAGGGATGCCATTTGTGTCACACCTTAGACGTCTTACAAGATGATCTAGGTAATTTAACGTCATCATTAAATAAAATGACTTTTCTATTTTTATCCTCGTAACGCACTAATGTGCAGTTAAGATTAGGAATACACTGAATTATACAGACAGATGTTCAACCTTAGTCTATCATAATGAAGAATAACGTGAACACACTTCGCTCCAAATAGCTGGGATTACAGACGACAATGGACATCCATCATTGCTCGTTTTGTTTGTACGATATATTACACATCGAGCCAACCGGGTGAAAAATTGTACAAATAAATAACATTCTGTACTCTGAAGAAATGATAACATGTGCTAAATTCCGTTTGTCTACATCTTTGCAGTTGACTTATTTCCATTCGAGGATAAGAACATGGGAGAGAATAAAATTGAACACAAATGAATGCTTTTGAGAAAGAGATGGTATAACTGGTACTACTAATCAATTTAATTATAGCATATATATATATTGTCCGTTAGTAGTATTGTTCGTTTATAGATTCGAAGGTCCTAATCCATAAGGGTATTTTGTTACATATTAAATATTATGCAAGCAGAGAAGCCTATTGTAGGGGATTGCTGTCACCCTTGGATAACAGCAATATTGGTAACGGCGGATTATAAAGTTACGTTACGAAGCTCAGTTGTGCTATATAATTGCAATTTCAGTATTACATAATAGTAACTTCCTAAAAGACAATTTTAGTACCGGTGGAATCAAATCCATATACGAGCTACAAGTAATTTTGTTACAGCTACCACTCGTAAAAACATCTCTAAAAAAGTAGCAACCCCTAAATCGAAAGAGTGCGTTGTGCGTTGTTTAGATAACAGAATTAAGCCGGTGATAAATTGCTGAGCGAACGAGAACTGCCCGTCAGTAGCGGTTTTATGGTGTATGGCTTAATTTGCGCAAAAAAAAACATCATATCTCTGTGGATTTACATAAAAGAATGACCGGAGTTAATGAATCAAATGATGTTAAACTTAAAATACAGTTAAACATAATACAGTTCACAAGTCATAATACATCTTGACTTTAACTCGATAAATTTCTTTTACCTCTTATTAGATGTAAACATAAATCCCGTGTTGTAAATTCATGATAAAGGCGCGGGCGCAAATAAAACCGTCCACTACGCGTCATCATTTGGAACATCGCCAGTGTTTATAAATGCCCCAAAGCTAATAATATTTTTATAGTATAGCTTTTATTATAAAAAGATCATAAAACTACTATTTATTTTAATGAGATATGTAAAGTAGCGTATACCAACCATCTATTCTATCCAAAGAATATATTCTATCCAAAAATACATATACTTGTATTGTACACTAGACTCTTTATGAAATCCTCTTTTAGCATAAATAATTGTGAAAACGTTTACATGTAAAAAAAATAATAAATGCACCAATAACTAAACAACTAAAAGAGTATAAATCTTTTATTGGTCTAAAAACACAGACACAGGCCCACACAGACGCAATGCGCCTCTGCAATGCGTGCCGAGAATTTACCATTAGCCAGTCCGCTGTACTAACAGACTAAATATGCTGACTTCAAATAGATAACATTAAGTAGTACACAATCTTTAAATACCATTGTATTGTTGTGTGTAAATTGTTTTCTAAACGTTTTATTATTTATAGAAAATTGAATAAGTAAAAATTTAAAAAAATAATAATCGAAATGTTACAATTATCCATTCCTTGATTTCAAAACGAAAATATGATACGAGTAGGTACTTGATTATATTTTTTTAAGTATGTGCGTCTGTTTGTACAACAGGAGATAAGTGTTTATTTGAAACTAGCTGTTTCCGGCGACTCAATGTGGACTACAGACGAGTGTTACAGAATCGAAACATTATTTCAAAATATCAGTTCTATTTGTAAAACCCGAGACGGGACCGTTATTCGCATTTGCCATAATTTTATAGAAAACACTTTTAATATTTAGCATTTTTATAAGGAACTGTATCAGACTCGTAATGATGTTATCTGAGAAACCAATCT
Organism: Napeogenes sylphis; assembly: GCA_959347405.1. Classification (NCBI taxonomy): domain Eukaryota; kingdom Metazoa; phylum Arthropoda; class Insecta; order Lepidoptera; family Nymphalidae; genus Napeogenes; species Napeogenes sylphis. Next base: position 14,509,299 of record OY365776.1, read on the forward strand.
TTTTTTTATTTTAAATACATACATGTACACGGTTACAAATGATAGGAAAGATCTGATAAGAAGCTCCATGAATCTTTTTAAGCTGATTGATATTTTTTTGTGTTGTTAACTAACACAGTCAATTCTTTCAACAATAATCCAGATTTATTTAGACTAGTCAAAACTATATACTCGTAGTTTTAGAATTTTACGCGCTTAAACAAAAAAACTATTTCTTCAGCTTTGTTACATTCATAAATATAATGTTAACAATGAACCTACCTGTTTTTACTATTTATTATCAAGTACAGAGGTTGTGTGATGTCAAAGTTATTAATTTTAAGAATATTAGTTTAGAAACTATTGTAATACAAAAATGTGTATATTTTAATTTTTTTTTGGGTCTGTAAATTCCGTCTTAATGTCATACTTATTCATAATCATAATCCATAAATTTATTCTTGATCCAGAAATCCTGTAAAATGCTAAAGAGACAACAAACTCAATAAACAGACCTTCCTATTGTAAGTTGATATTTACGTTAGACATCCATAGCAACCGAGTAAGGGGGGTTGAATGTGGGAGGAAGGTTCTAATGACGGGTCATGGCAGATCGAGGTAATAAATACGGATTAGTTGACACTGTGTGGTCCTGATTCCAACAGTGTACACTGGTTATTAAGTGGAAGTTGTGCTTAAATTTTGAACTTTGATATTACTACAATCTTTCTGTCATACTTCTGGGCTTGGATATGAAACAATCCTAATACTCTATTAATATTTTAGTAACTATTGAATTACGGCTTTTTATTTGGTTCCCTTGAAGCGAACCGAATAATTTTAGAGGTGCGTACTTATTTAGTATAAATAATAAGCCATTATAATATCCAAGAATTATTTTGTAAAGTAGACATCATTTTACATTTTTTTTGTACAACGTACAAACATTTTACATAATATAGAATAATAAAATTGTGACATCTTTTCTATACTGAATGAAAAGTTAAAGGCACTGCTTAGGATTTTTTAAAGAAACCTTATAAATGTTGGATCCGTCCAGACTATTATGTATCTATAGAATGCTAAATCCATCAAGGCGAATAACGGCATGATATCTCAGTTGATTGAGCGACGGATAATGTATCTAAGAGGTGACAGGTTCAAGTAATGCCAGTGTTGAAAACGTTTTCATTCTATATTTTATAAAAAAATATATAAATATAACGTATCTAACATGTTGTGTATAGACAATTTTCAAATTTAAACTAAAGTTTAAGCTACAATTTAAAATAAATAAAACCTCTTTGATACAATGAAAGTTTGGAAACAAAAACTGATACTGCGCCAGAAGTTTAAGTTTATCACAAATTTATATTAACATTTAACAAATATAATGTTTTAAAATGCTAAGATATTAAATATTGATATTGTGTCAGCTCCCGCAGGTTAGAAGGAAAATGATAGAGATTAGCTTGTAACAGTCACCACAATGGTTTAAGATACAATCTTAATGCGAAACAACTTTCGTAGCTTCCTTATTTGATTTAATAAATAATTTTATTTCGCTTTACAACGCAGTTTTATACGGCTAAAAACTTTATAGCTACTAAACCCGATAAGGTCTATATGTTGAACGAGTAGGTAAATAGATCATTTTGATTATAAGAATTGTAAATTTAATTAATTTGCAAACGAAAATAAATAAAAGAACTAGTTAGTATAATAGTAAAGTCTTATTAATTATTATGATTTTAATTAAAAACATTATTAATACAATTACCAAATTTCGGTTATAATTACTAACAATGTCGTTTTTTACGTTCAGTTGTATTAAAAATAAATTGAGAAAATCGTAAATCGCACTTTAGGATTTTATGATCTTTAGAAGTTAAGTAGTATTTATGATCTTTAGTTAGTAGTAGCATACACTAATTGTAAATAGAAATGAGATTGAACAGTGTTAAAACCACTTGGACTAAAGGCTGAATGGACGAATATGGTATATTAATTTGAATATAATAATATTCAAACATCAAAGAACCAAATCCAATCTTAATATTATGTAAAGTAATAGCCCGCGACGCGCTACTATTTACATTCTACTGCGCGCAACCTACATGAAACCAAAATGGTAACAGAATGGAGGTGGCAAGCGAATAATATTGGTAATAAAATAATTGGTTCACGTTCAAAATCCTTACACGCATTTCTAACTTTGCAGTACAGAATAATTTGGAAAATACTGCAATTTATTTTTTTAATATTTGTGAGATATAAAATACACAAAGTACAATTTCAATTAATTTTTTTTTATTTTTCTATTTTCATCCATATACCTAATTTATTGTAAATTCATCACAAAAAAGGGATAGAATACATGTAGGTACTACCAGAAGCATTTATCAAAATTTTCCGCTTACAAACCCTTATAGGCTTATCGTGAATTGTATATTATTACATTTATATTCCCCCTAAATGTGGAAATTTAAGACACAAGTCATGTTTTCACAATTTAGCATAAAGCCTCACGTTTTCACGACATAAGCTGTCGTTATCTGTCCGCCGCGGGCCGCCATTTTTCTGGCTCAGAGTGCGCGGGAAATATTGTCCGTCGCTTAGCGCATCGCACCCTCCATTCATTTGCATATATTTACATTATAATCCGTGTTGTTTGGAGTATTTGAGTCGGATATTATTTAGACAACACGAGGGCGACCCGCGCGGTAATGCACTGCCGCGGGTCAAATAGTTTTATTGACTTTCGCAAAACCGCTCGCTCGCTCGTAATTAATGCCTTAACTGTTTCTCTTGTTTTTGTTTTTCCAACTTCGACTAAATGGACTATTAAAAAGTTTGTTATTAATGATATTGGCGGTTTATGGATTAACCAAACATGATGCGTCACCTTATTTATACAGTTTTGTTATAGTTTTATTTTTAGAGTCAAACCATAAGCAAACATTTGTTTAGCTCCGGCAAAACTTATTTCCTATTTTAATATTTTTTGTTATATATCAAATTATTACATAAAAAACAGAATGCTTATAACATGCTATGTTTAAATATTTATAACATTCTTATCATCCAGATTTTGACTTAATTACAGATCTAGTAGCACCTCCAGTTCCGACTACTCTGCCAATGTCACACGTGACACAGACACAATGTAAAGTAGATCCGCAATCAAAGGCTGTCAGTCCGTCTGTCCGTTGAAAATGTGCGAGATTAGGTGCAGAGCAATTTGTCGATGTCGACCAGCGACCTTGTTACTGAACTAAATTCCAACCGTGAATCAGATAAAATCATTGATTATTTTCGGTGTTGTAAGCTTTTTATGGGTAATTTATTATAAAATAAAAAGCTAAATGAACTGGTGAAGTATCTTTGAATTGTTGATATTAAGTTATTTTTCCTCAAAATGTATAAAATTATTATTGCTTTGATCAGAATCTACTGCTTTGTTTCGTTTCGTCGAAACATTCAAACCGTTTCTAAGAATTTCGATAACAAATCGATATTGATGTCGTAACGGTCTTTAAATACAATAAATTATAACTAAACTTATCATGAAATACCAACGCGACTTATACGACCGGAAATTACACAATATAATTCATTAAAAGGTTTCTCATTAGGGCCACCTTTAATTAAGATGCAATGCGATGTAAAAGTGGATTGATAAGTGTTGAGTGTCGGACGCAATCACACACTGACAGTGGGATCGCTCGCCAGCGGGATTAGGAAGCGTACAATTTGTCAGCGGCGTGACATGACCGCTGAGTCACGTTCTAGCGTTTTATTATAATACTAATAATTGAGCCGTGGTTGCTACCGAGATTCTTTCAGAGGTTTAGTGGATTATTTACTTTCGCAATTTTATATAAGGTATATTATGAAGTTCGATGGAGACATAATGTTATAAAGATTTTGTAAATTGCAGTTTTATTTTTATGTACAAATACATGATTTGTTAAATATATCTGATTTCTGTGAAAATTATATAAATTTAAATTTATTAAATCTAAACTTTGTAACTTCAATTTATTTATTTATCCACTGGCATTTAAACGTGCATGGTAGATGTTATGTAGTCGTATCTAATCATCTATCCCAAACTGTACATGCACTGAATGCAGGTAGACTATGATGTCGGCGGAGGAGGGGTCCTTTAGGGGAAGGGAGGGGGAAGTTCGAATGTCAAATATGTTAAGCACGAGAGACACGTAATCAGGCAGCTTGCGGTTTCCAGATATAGGTATAAGCCTCTACTAATGACTAGTAGTATATATCTAAAGGAATATGTATCTACATATATCTATTTGTATTTGCGTTCTTTAGTCAAGACCTTGTTTATTTCATATCTAAATGAACACAATATACCCGAGTATAGAATTTCAAATTTGAAAGTGTGAATGATTTATATCCTAATATGAAATGTAATATAATACCGAATCTTAGCTAGATTGTTTATAATTACTTCAGTAACGTATTATGTTTCACTAATATAAACTCTTAGAAGGAAGGTGGTTTTATATGATGAGAGACGTTAATGAAATTGTCAGTGATCAAAATTTCGAGAATCATTACTAACTTTAGCGACGTATTTGCGGAGGGAATTAATCTCCGAGACTTAGGTAAGTGCGTTTGCGTTAAGCAAATTATATCGTAAATTCGACTGACGGCGCTGAAACCTTCAGCAGGGAAGAGAACTGACGATTACATAAGATGTCGGGAACGATTTAGGTTATAGCTAATTCAGATTAATATCGCATCTATAAATAATATTAAATATTACATTATTTAATACTAACTTGTGGTATATCCTTAATTTATTGATATATTTTAAGTTTATATCAGCTTGGCGATTTTATATAAATTTATTTATTTTAATTTTGAAAAAAAAATAGTTTTCTTTATTTTTGTGCTATTGCACACATATGCGAACATTGGTTCGCTAATGTTACAAACGTTTATATATTACGCACTTCAATTCAAATCTTCAAATATTTATTAACATTTAAATTCATATTGACTTCCCCCTGATCTTATTATTGTATCCGGAAACTAAATCTGCCGTCATTACATACTTCTTCAATGTACTTTATGACGAAATATATAGAACAGTTTCTCTAACGCAAACTGAAACAATATACCATTTTAATCAATAATTTATTTATATATACTTTTTTAATATTAAAATTAAATATTCGTTATAGTTCGATTTGATTCGCATCACTAACGTAAAAGGATTACAAAAAGTAAGTTATCAAAGCCAGTTACCTCGACCGGATTTCATTACCCCTAAATCAAATCTGCCATAGTTGTACTAAATTAAATGAAGAGGATTGTATGTGAATTACTTAATGGAGTAGCGAATATAATTTGTGTATGACGTATTAAGATCAAGTTAACTTAAACTTCAGTAAACTTATCTCACGGTTACTGCTGTTTGTTCTGTTTGATATTGTTGATAATATATAATTTTATTTAGTTTTATGTCATAGAGGCCGCGGGGCCGTCGGGACGGTTTCCTAGAGGTCGCGAGGTCCAAACTCTGACCGTATCGGTTTATTTTTCATTCTTTCTTTATATAAATTAAAATAAGCTTAACATGGCTATATATTTTTATAGATATTTTCAAACATAAACTATAATATTTTTCTGTGACCAAAATGTTTTAGTAATCAATAGGTAGAAAAGAAAAAAACAAATTATTATCTTAATTAACTTCTTTTAAATATTTCAACTCTATTTACCCTATTTCAACGTATTTAAATCGAATAAATGTTAACCCGGAAACAAACTATCCGTTAAAGGTAGATGACAAATTAACATGACTAACTAACACGTATCTAAATTTATCACGACTTCCCGTAAATACGATTCCTGCGAACATTTAAATAGGTAAGTAAAAACATAATTCCATATAAGAAGTATTTAAACCCATTATTATTATAATTATCAATACACATTGGTCCTATTAAGATAAAGCTTTTAGAAATATTTTAATTCATACTTCGTATTCGTATAAAGCAGAAGAATTCAATATTACTTCTCTATACCCATCTTTTATTCGATGAACAAGAACAAGTTAATATAATTATTCCGGAAATTCTCAACAAAATTTGGTTTTAAGCCTTTATCAGGCCAAGCGGATGAGAACTCTCTTTATAAAAACCCTTTTGAAAGTGAAGCTCTCGACTATCAACGATATAAAGTGTCTGGATATAGGGCGCTCTCGCTTGAAAAGGCTCGCTGATATCCGATACAACTACCGATATATTTCATAATACATTTCAATAACATATAACACAAGTATCGTAATAATATTGTCAGAAATCATGAAGAAGTTAATTAAAAAAATATTATTAATTAAGTAGTTGTCAAATTCACGTATTTCACGTAATTTAATACCACGAAAGCCAGCTTACGACATTATAAACCAATTTAGTAATAAAACTATGACATACAACGACAGATCTACCAAAGTAATAAAAAGCTAGATAAGCTACTATAAGATCACATCGACAATCACTATTCACACCTATAGAGCTTCCGCTCTCAAACGAATATGACACGATAATTCATAAAACTAACATTTGTTCACTAATTTATAGGAGCTGATGCCTACTAATTATTTAGAAATACCCTCGACTTCTAACAATATATTAACATCAGATAATGTAACTGAAAATCTATCAAGAACCATTGTGGCGAACATATTCTTGGTGATTAATATCCAAGCTTTCCCATTCAGGTAGTGACAGCAACGCAAGCACGACTCAGTCAACAATACAACTTCATAAGTAGTCGGTAGCCGCCTTCAGTGCGCTGAGATCACGATTCACAAAAGGCAAAGCAGGATATTGTCTAAGGAAATAGTTCAAAATAAGAACAAACGGTGACTTATCTAGGCGATAAGCATTATTTATTTGTTGATTATTATCGTGCTCGGGTCAGCACACGTTCTACCCATATGTAGGGGCAAGAGGAAAGATTAACGTTTTTAGGATACCGAAAGGTTCACGGACGCTTTATAGGAAATATGTTGTAATTAATATTAATATTATACTTATAAATGAATATTTGCTACATACATACATGTATACTATTTTTAAAAGCATTTTTTATGAAATTTTTCTTTTCGCTTTTCGTCATCAGAACACGTTTAAATGAATTCATTTTTACAATAAATGTATTTATTCTGTGCTTTCAACATGTAACATAATTCATCGAACCAAAGTTCAAATAGGTTTTTGTGCAGCAAAACTGGAAACTTCAAAGCTAAAATAAGCTTTGCTAAGTGGACAGGCACGCACTCTGTTTAGTCTAGACGCTTATTGTTTTCTTAGCTAGAAATAGATCTGTAATGTTAACTGTCAGGACTCATGGTTAACTACAAACGATTAAGTCAATAAATATAATAATAAAAAGTATGCTTATCAGAAATTATCTATAATTAATGCTGTAAAAAAATGATTTTTTTTTAACTAAGGACTTACTAAGCTTAAAATATATTCAAAGATATTTTGTAATTTATTTTTTTAAAAAGCTAACACGTTTTGCGACTTTATATTAGAAATACTAAACAAACCATAAAATTCAAAACCAATACAATGGATAAGAGATATCTAAGTATGTTAATCGTGACTTTCTTGAAACATGATATATAGAAGCAGCCCTGTGATACGTTCTCGTAAAGACCAGATTAAACTGTCACGACTTACAGTCATGTAGAAATCACTGGACTTTAATTAACACTCTAAATTTATTCGAAAATGATAATAGTTGAAACACACTTAATGCATGATTTATTGTTTACACTATGATTATCTATTTAAAATATAATACAAAATACTCCCAATAAACAATGATACAATTAACCGGAAGCAACTGCAATACTTAAATTTGTAAAGAACATTATACAGAAACAAACTATCAAATTAGTATTACAGCTCCCAAGAGCATGTAAAATTAAAAGGTATAACTGCTACATTGCTACAAACATCTTAACATAATTTCAAATTGCAAAGCTGATTCAATTATGATGTGGATAATACAGTATTTACTCTGGATTCTGACCCGAGATCACCGTTAGAGCCGGTACACTTAGTCTAAATTACTATCGCTTTATATTTAATTTGGCGGCTGCGGTAGGCGGATCAGACCACACTTGACGAATTAATGCAAGCGGTAATATTGTAGGGTGTAATTTATTTGAGCTATGCTCGTAATACATCATAGTTGAGCGTAAACACGGAGACCAGTAATAACCAGTTTCCTTCACATTATTCATGTCTGACTTTTGCGAATTGACTATTGGAAATTGGTTTGATTGGTTTATTGAATTAAACATTTTAATTAGGGTACTGCGGCGGTCTTTTGTGTGTGGTAATTGTTTGCGACCACACATCCTATTATAAAATATATTACATTTATCGTATTTTAATCGTATACATTATTGTAGAGTACAGTGAATATAATCGAATATATAATAACATGTCTGTATGTAGGTATAAATATATACTTCTAAACATGTATATTACTAACAATTATCAAATAAATTTACTACAACGCCATGTATTGTGTAATTATGACTTTATCATAAACATTACAAATAATTCAATTCATTAAAAGTAACGACTTTGTTAGTTAGTGATTTCTAATAGGATAATGAGGCAACAATAAATAACTAATCGGATATAATGTGTAAAAATATTATTTAACATGTTTAGTTATGTTAAAATTATTCAAATTAAGGAAAAATAAAGTACCTGTATCTCTAATTTCGGGACCATGTAGATACTGGAGCCAAATCGAATCTTAACCGTCTTATAAATGGTAACCTGTTCGTATTAAATGCTTTAAATCGTTTGCGAGATATCAAATACGCCTTAACATTCCTTTATTATTATAGCGGTAGGCGAGTGTGTGGGCTTTATCTATTAGGGGGCGATCACACACGCATACAAATTGACGTATTAAAGACACGCAGCGTCGATTATAATCTTAATAGCTTTCTCAAATGAAGCTATATTGAAAAATTATCTCTTTAAAAAATTGTTATGATTGTTTTCAAAATGATGTTCTACAACCAATTGTACATATCATACTTTATATCTAGGTAGTTTGAATATGTTTAAAAGACCCAAGTGAAGTGTGTAGTATGAATATGTACATCCTTCGTATATTCACCAATAATAAGTCAGACAGATTTTGCTTTCTTCACTGAATAGACACAAAATTGATTGAAGTAAAATAAATAGAAATAGAACCAAGAAAACGGATAGTGACTTGATTTCAAAACTGTACATCAATCCATAAAGATTATAATTATTTTAAAAACTTTCTACTATAAATTATTGAAATAAGTATTTATTTTATTTTTATTTATAACTGGCATTAATTTATTCTAACAGCTTTAATACGACACATTTATTAATAAGCTCAAAATTAAGGCACCATATGCAAATAGACATTAATAAATATTGAAAACAAGTTGTAATTGATTTCTCAAATAATGTTTAATCGTCGTTGAACACGCGACTATGAATAATACTCATACAGACAAAATTACATAATATTATATATAGAAAATAGAAAACCGAGATAAATATTTGTAATAAAACTAACAACTTGTAGAAGATCTGATGAGGGTTTATATTAACGAACAAAAGGCAAGTTACTTATAGTTGTGTATTGGAACTAATTTAATTTGGAGTAAGTGATATCTAGCGATCAGAGCGGTTCGGTCAGCTAATTGAAAAAGTTTTTGTCGCATCGGTGAAGCGCCGCGGACAGCCGGGGCGGTGTCGCGAGGTGGATTCTCGTTATTGAATTACATTTAGGGGATTGTTTTAAAAGCTTTTTATTATGGACGAGGGTGAGTTATTGATATGTGATATTTCAATGGAAATATAAATGGCGACGTTTATTTTTATTGATGATTTTATTTCTGTTTCCAAATAAATGTTTAGTATATTTGTAAAAGGTAAATAAGTTGCAATCCTATTATAATGTTAAATTTATTTCTATTTATAATTTAAAATTTTAATAGTAAAAAACACTGTATTTTATCTGTCCGACTTATTTGGTTAACGGTCATCTACTAAATACTTTTACTACGAATTATAGTAGATGATATATAAACATTGTATATGTATTGCTTTGAACAATTTAAGTTTCCGTGCTCAAATATTAGCAAAATATGTCAATATAATTTAATTTTAAGCTATTGTTTTTGTTATGAAATTTGTAAAGCTATTTGTATGTATTTACCTAACGCTTTTTTGCTAGGACAATTCAGTTGCTGGTGCACGGAGATTAACTTATTTGTTCCTGTGTCCACCAGTCTGTTAGGGACATATTAATGTCCTTCTAAAGTTAGAACTCGGATTTTCTTTTATTAGCGAACAGAACATTATTTAAAGAAAGTCATTGATGAAAACATAACAAAAGAAAGACAACCATATAGGTAAAGGAGGGATATTTTTTTTGTGCATTAATTAATAAATTGTTTAAAAAAACAATTTTTACAAAGATTTTTATTATAAATATATAATATACTTTTTCAGCAGACGAACCGCAGAATTGCATACAAATACATAAAATATAATATAGCCAAGTAAAAAACATATGAAATAAAATGGTTTTTATTTTATAATAAAAAGCCCAAAATAAGAGTAGCTGGGTGTTAAAAGTAGGTGTGAAACTTATACCGGCTTCTGAGGTCCGCGTAGACTACAGCTGGGCGTTACACGTTCAGAACTTTAGTTAAGAACTACTAATTAAACTTAGGAAGGAAAAAGCATTATCCATAATTGCAATATTGTTGTTTTACTAAATATAAAAGCTCGGAAGTGCTTTCTACATAAATGTAAATACCTATGATATGCTGTACAATTATTCCAAAGAATAACATTTTAATTGCGTTTTTTCATATTCATTGTTAAATTCTTTGAGTGGTGTTGTAGGTATAGTCTAGAATCTTTTTCAATAGATAGGCAAACAAAAACAGGTCTCTTAATATGTATTTTTTTAAGGTTTATAACATGAGTATTAATAGGAAGTATAACATTTTGAAGTAATTCTAAATTTAATCTGTATCTAATGTTTTCTTATCCTCATCAATACTTATGAGTAACATTACATTGAATCATTGCATTATTAGAAATGTAACATTTTCATTAGAAGTTATACACTCAAGTTAGTTCCAAGTTGTTCTTCCGAGCCGTTGACTGAGGGATGATAATGAAATCAATTGTGAGGGTACGCACGTATTTAATCTATTGTAAGACTCCGCATCACCAGATTTAAACCTGGAGTGAGTGGGATTTGGTGATAAGAATGGACATTATGGTGGAATGCTAACACCGAATCATTAACTTTCGAGTTGGGAATGAATTCAATGTGAGGACGTTAGTGATTTGAATAAGTTTACCGTCCTTATGTACACAGATAATTGTGTAATCGAGGAAAACTACTGAAGGCATTTGCTTCGAAGTTAGGCTAAAATCATTACTTATGTATATCGATCAAATATTACACTTCTTGATCAATTTTGATAAAATTTTGGGTTTTGTGTTCTGTGAACAATCTTAAAACTCTATAAAATTGTTGTTCTTATTAGTATGCTTACTAATAGAAGATGCTTCTTCTTTGCCTCAAAAGTTTTTGATTGGAAAGAATTTGATAATATTTCCAATTATATGCATCCTCCCTACTCGCTTAGTCTCCAGTGTACAAGACTACTAATTTAAATTTTAATATATCGAATATATTGTATAAATTGTCTCTAGAATTTAAGTCAAAAATTTCACTGGTCCCATGACAGTTGTAATGAGACGCTTTACGCAATACTGATAATGAGCACTTACTTACTGTTCTCTGCTTTTAAGTATCTACTTTATATTCCCTCAGGTGGAAACTCATTCATATCTTTTAATTGAAATTTTCAAAACCCATTAGCTATCATAATTCAAATAATCTGGAATTTATTATTTTATACTATATGTGATAACTACGTATTAAAATAATATCTTCTACACCAGATCTGGATTATATGTTACTCGTTTATTTTACACATAATATGATTAACAACAATATATATAACAATATATAACAATGAATTACTTTATACCGCTGAAGTGACCAGCTAGTTTGCAAATAGACAAGCTGTCAATAACTGGTAAATAACTTAAATATAATTACATATTCTTCAGTACCAGCTAGTTTTCTAGTCAGCGCCATCGCGTGACTTGACGGCTGTTTGAAGTAAAAATTACCATCTTCTGAATGGTGACTGGTTAAGTTGTATTATTTAGATACGTAATATGGCTACTTTTTTTTAAATATGTTCATACAAAGTCACCTTACCAAATTATTATGATGAGTTCAATTCAAACTTGTTAAGGTCTAATATAAAAATCATATAACTTGACCACAAAATGTAGTCAAAAAGCTTTAAATCTAGTATAAACTGAGATATATTTTCAAAAAAAGTTCTTATACCCAACCACTCGGGATACAATGTTCCTATTTCTTACTACTTTCACTCCCCTAATGAGTAAATTGTTGTCCGCCAAGAATTTAATATATCTGCACGGACGGAGACTAAGGCTGGGTTACAACATTTTATTTTGCTCTAATTATTTCTTGAAATTCCATTGTTTTTTTTATTTTTTTTTCTTTATTTAAGATTTTACGCAAATTATTAAATTATTTACGTAACACTAAACAAAGCCAATCTTTGTTTCCAATATCAACTGCATCCAATCAAGAGGATCCTTTAGAAAATAACAAACCTTGTTTATGGTTTCTGGTTACGTCATTCTGCTGGAAGTCCACTCTTGTGGTATTGTGTAACTACTTAACAAACTTATCGATCTGAACATATTCGACTACTTCCTTAGAGAATTATAAACTTAGAGAATTTATTTCAATAAAGTGTTTTTGTGTTATAATACAGTATGCGTTTTATCTAGACTATAATTCCGATCTGGCTACAGTATACATATCATTTTATAAGTTGGCTCGCAGTAGCTGGAGATGAACGGTTCAGTTGCTCTCATCCAAAGCATTTGTCTCCATAAAACTGCAGCCTCAAGTTACTCAAAACGACATTACAGTGCACGCTCTGCTTGTCTTTTTAAACAAGATCACACTAATTTAGCCTTTATTCTACTATAATAGAGAATAAAACTGCTCAGTCAAATTGTGATTTTTGAAGTGAATAACACTTAAGTCGCGCCACCCGCTATACAAGCCGCAATAATAACTCTCAAGACTTGTTATACTACAAAATATTGTTGCTGGAGACATAATGGGACAATGTATCATAATGGTTATAGTGACTTACTTTTGAATTAAAGATATCAAAGGATTTAATGAAAATTTAAGATAAATGTTATGATAATATTAAAGCAAAATAAATTTTATAAAGTATTAAAATTTCAAGTTCGAAAGTTTAATTCCTTTAGTTACATTTTCAAATGAAATCTTCAATAAGAAACTTAAGAGCTTAATAAAATTGATGAACTTAGAATTCATTTAAGAACTTAGTTTTAAATGTAATTAAGCGATTCGAATTCTATTGAGAAAGTTACGGACCGGACCAATTTGCGTATTTTCTTGACGAAATTAAAATATTACGAAAAAACTTTAAGATACAAATTTTTAGAACGTTTTTACTTTGATCTGATATGACAACATCAAAGTAAATACAACGAGGGCGACAGGGAAGTCCACATTCGGATACAATACTAATAAATTTCCGTCCCTTTATTACCACCGCTTCCAGATTTGAGCGATGTTTTATGATCTAGAGACAGAATGAGAACACCTGTATTTATCAAAATATATACGAGTATTAGCTTATAATTATAATTTTAAGTTTTATTCACAACTATATGGACCTTATTAAAAACACAATATTTCTAATGGTAAATATACTTAATCATTAATAAAAAAGTGTCTAATAATTGTTGTTTATCTGCAGTTCATTATCTACCAGATCGAAATGACTCAATATTCCTAAACATTTTTCTCTCTGTCCTGTTAGATTCGCTACAGTAAGTACGGGTTGGCCACGTTGTTTAATATCGGGATTATTGCGCCATATCTCAGTTTTATTGCCGCTTCTGCCCGCTGCCGATGACTCTGACTTTTTCTACAAACATTCTGAACGGCCAGAACAAAAGACATAGCGATAGTTATAACAAAGGTTTCGAGGCAACTCTGTCATGACTCGACTCAATATAAGTCACCTTTTTTAAACGACAAGCTTGTATATTTTATTCAATAAAACATATTTTGATATGTTAACCAAATGAGGCTATTTGATTTAGGCGTGTTTCCATTTTATAGGAAACATAGGGCTATATTTTTATATTGATTAAATTTTTTAAAGACATTAAATGTCAATATCTCATAATAACCATAAATAGTAAACAATCATTATTTACATTAAATATATCTGAATTTAGTAAGACTGATTATTATTAGTATAGTATTATTTATTATTAGTAGTAGAGATAATTTATAACTTTCTTTCATACATAAAAGTCTTCTGCTTCTGCTAAAAATAGGGTAGTTGTAGTATTAGCAGAATTTTTGCTGCAATCCAAATAGGCGGGATACGCGGCCTGCTGGAGTGAAGCCAACTTAGCCACGGCGAAGAATAAACGGCTCCATAACACACACTCTCATTAAAATGTTATCTTAAAGTCTCATTATTAAGGTTCAATTTAGATTGAAGAGGCAAAAGATAAGTGCTAGAGCTATTAATCTTTAGTGTTACAAATTGTATCTTGTTAATTCCTTTAAAGAGTTTAATTTACATTGGCATGGATATGAAATAAAAAAGAGAGCTTCTATCAATTTAGCTTACAGATATTAAACGATAAAAGGTTACTTTAGTCTTCAATTTTAGTATTCAACCTATATGCAATGTATGCGCAACCCATTGGTGCTAAATAATGTAAAAAATATTAAATATTTACCTATTTCTTAATTTCCTTAAAGATAACTTATTAATTAAATTATTAAAGTAAAAGCAATTAAATAAAGTCCACACAAAGATATTATGCAAGAGGTCTGAGACAGCATAGATCAGTCAGCACAAAGACGTAATTACGCTGCTTATTATCCGCAGACAGACGCGTATTATTTTACAGGCACTTTGCTAAATTGCTTCATTATTATACTAATACCAACCTAATGTTCTTCCCGTTTCTTGTATCTTTTCCATATTTTCGGAATAATGTTAATGTTAATTATTTATAATTTTATAAATAGCTTAATTATTATGGTATTATTTTATTAACATTTGCTTTTTAATCTTTTCTCCTTTTTAATTCCTTAGTAAATGTGGTGACAAAGTATAAACACATGGTATAATTATTGACAGAATTCATAAAATTAGATATTTTGAAATATGTTATCTTTAAAAATCTTATTTAATTAAAGTTTCATCTGTTATATAACCTAACGTTAAAATTTTGATTACAATATTGTTTACAATATTAGTATATTCTTAATAGAAGATAAATCTAGGAGTTCTTTATTTTTGTGATAATTACATAATATACCTAAACTATATGTATGCAATCTAAGACTTAATATTTTTCATAATTTTTCATAAGGTAAACAACTCCTTTATACATGATATTATCGGAGTCATGTAAGCGGTCGTGACGTTTCGTCAAAGCACCGCAGACCCTGTCCAAACCCTACCATAAATCTTCTTGACCGTGATTACCCATACCCGATAATTTCTTAGCAACATTACTCGTAAATTATTCTGACGTTTAGTACCAAGCCTCATCCCTATGTCTCGTTTAATATTTGAGTATATTTTTTGCTCTATTTATTGGTTGTATTTTAATAACAGGTAATTGCTACTCATCTTATCTCACCCAACATGAGAGGCAGGAACTTTTGTTTAAAAGAACAAATAAAATTTACGACTTACTCAAAACAAGAGATCAGTTTGCTAATACAGTGGAACATGTTTTTCTCAAAAATAAAAACTTCAGATCGTGTCAGCCATGTTTTGAGACGAAACTAATATGAAACTTAATTCAATCAAAGATTAACACTGTTGTGAAGTTGAAAACGTCTACTCTTATAATATATTCCGCAATTGCAGATTTACATTCTTATAAATTTGGAGGATTAAATCCAAAAACATTTCAGTAACAATTTAAGTTAGATTAATAATTTAACTTTTTCTGCTTACCATTAAACATATAATTATTCGTAATATAGGCTGTATAAAATTGTTAGATATATATTCATTTAAATTATACAGTATCTCCACATTTTGCAAGAGAGATATTCTTTGTCCGTGACATTTTCTCGGATCACTCTAGTGACTAGAAGACGGAGTACCGCAGCCCCTTCACTTAATATTCCGTCTGCTTGTTTGTGATTCTCCATAAACTCCTGAAGCCGTAAATAAGGGTAGCCGTGGAACATTATCCGAAAAGGGCGTGCTTCCCGTTTTGTCTCAACAGTTTAAGAAAATGCAAATGAATGCTAATCATTACAAGAGCTTGCGACATCTCCCTGCTAGATGCTGATAACTTGGTATATTTATAACTTTACGCAACAACCCATAACTTCACTATACAGAAATTAATATGCGTTTCTCTTAAAGGAAATAGATATTGTTTGTTATTAAAATGGTACTAATTTTGAATACATGATTTTATGTTATCAGTACCATTGTATTGTTAAAATTTGTAATTCTGATCAATATTAAAATATCTCTCAGCTAGATACTATATATCTATATACTCGTATATGAAAAGTACATGTAGATGTTTTAATATGTATGCGTGGTAGCGCTCCGTCATTACTAGAGAACGCTTAGAGGGGTGAGGCCGTGATAAATGTCACGTTCCACTCAAGACTCGTTGACAAAATTGCACATAATCGCGGCCTTCCGAATCCGTCGTACACTCATGGATATTAAAATCGTTCCCTGGTGCAATTTTAAGCCTCATGCTAATGCCGCAATATTGAGCGCTTCATCTCTCTGTCTATATATTCCAATTGAATTTTGCGATGAAAACAATCTGTTTGGACAAATTGAGAAGTTCGAGGGCGCAGTGATTTGCATAAAATAATACGCGAGCGAGCGGAGGCTACAGCGTCAGCGCACAGCTAGCAACCGCTTGTAATAATATTTTGTTTGAAAGCATATCTCGTACAAGATGCGGGCAGTTTCATTATGAGGAATAATACGTCTCACACGTTTAGTCATAATTAAGATACTTATTATTCAAATTTATAATCGTAATTGTATAGATTAAAAATACTAACTGTATTATAGGTATACGTAGCATAAAGAGACTTGTCCTATCTAACTTGTTATATATAGACACATATTATACTACTAAACTACGGATAAAACTTGCAAAGACGGAAAAAACATTCCTATTAAAAGTGATTGGTCGAGTGGTTAACGCAGACGCCTAACAGTGACGCAATGGAGCTCGGGTTCGATTCCCGACGGGGACTGGCATGTATGTGAAGATCATAGATGTCTGTATTTCTGGGTTTGGTCGTTTATTAAACATGTTTTCAATATTTATAATGTGTATTTCTATGTATTTGTATCGTTGTCTAACACCCTTAACACAAGCAAATAATTTGTTTACTTAGGGGTTAGATCAATGCGTGTAATTTGTCTAGTGTTATTATTATTATTTTACAAAAAATCACTGAAACAAAATTTGTTAAAATGTCAAATAATAGATGGAAATTTATAAGGTGTATAAAATTTTATATTAAAATTTGAGTTAAGAAATAAGATTTTTTTATTGCAAAAAAAAAACAATGATAATTAGTATATTTAGGTATTTTTTTTTAAATAATTGGAGAGAACCGCTGTATAGCACAATAATAAAACATTTGGTGGTACCAACTACGAATGCCGAAATTTATATAGATTTGAATTCTCCATTTTCTACAATAAAATGTTCTTAAGTAGCCGAATGACGCATAGCACTTCGTTCTCGTAGCGGAGAGTTCTACATTAAACGGTCGCTACAACAATCAATATAATGAAAAGACTGATTTATTTCTCTTACGGAATTTAGTTTGTATAAAAATGTGTACGTGAATTACATATAACAGTTAATATTGTTATTTTCCTCCGAATTCTGTTTTTACTGCTCTTTATCTTCTTATGCTTACATTTACGTAATAAGTATGTTAATAACTTTTATGACTACGACTTGGTTTATTTTTCAAATGTTAAGTGATAATTATGTCGATTTTTTTTTTATTGCGAGAAAAGTTTAATATAGTTGCCCTCTTTGATATTATTTTATGTATTATATTCCATTCTGTATCTTGTAGACCGAACCAAATATAATACTGCTATAAAGAAAATGAAATAACGTCATAAAATTACCTACTCTAAATGATGAACAATTTCTTGCGGCTATTAGATAAAACAAGAAGAAGGTAACAATAAGAACTTCAATGAAAAGCAATAACCCCAGGTATGAGTTCCTGCACACTTTTTAATATTACCCCGAGGTATCTCGCTTTGTGTACTAATGCTTAAACTCAACTTTAAACCTTACTTACTGTTATTAGAACTTATTGTTATGTTGTTAGACCGGGATATAAGAAGTTGTGTTTGAATTTTAGACAGACTATATTGTGATAACCTTAGTGTTTGAAAGTTGCATTAAAGACAAAAGCAAAATGAACATTTTCACTAATTAACAATTTATTCTAGAAGTTCCGCTATGGAATCACGCCCGTTGCCTTAAGCCTTAAAATTAAAATAGGTTTTAATCATCTTATATTTGAAACATAATTAGAAATATTTTTTTTGGAATAAATACTTCTTGCATTTTTTTTCATTTTGTTTTTAAATTCTACCCACTTTTCATCCCTAAAATATAATTTTCTTTCACAAATATATACAGTTTTAATTAACTCCCCTCATTACAGTGTTTGATTGCTTAAATTAAAAAAAAAATCTAAAATCACCCAACATTTATAAAAAAAAATATTACAATTCGTCGAAACGATTTTCAAAAATCAATCAGATTCAATTTGGCGCGTAATGAAACGGAGGTAAGGAATAAAATTTGGTCGTTTGTGAACTGGAGCGCAGTTTATTTATTTTATTTACTGCGTCGCATCAAACCACATTGTGATTGCGTCTTCTAAGACGACTCGACTCTCGGCGTCTTTGTTCTTTACATTGTAATGAAAAACATAAACCATGTTTGTTCTGTACTTCATTTTGTTTTCATTTACATATAATTTATACAAGTAAATACGTATTTCGAAATAATGTTTTCTGCCACACAAATAATGTCTTTTTGGTATCAGAGACAATATATAGTAAAGGTTATCTAAACCTATATTTTTATATGATACCTATATATTTATATTTTTGATGATATTTACGAAATTTCTGTTTGTCTATCTTTTATGATAACTTTACCGCTTTTATAACAGCTTACTCCATAATTAATTAATAAAGGCTTATAATTAAATTAAAATTTTCCAAAACGAACATATTTTTACGGGTTCTTTGAAATTTCCTAAAGCAACATGCTCTAAGAGTGCGGTTTTTATTTATTAAATGCCCTCGGCGGTGCATTTTTTATTTCCTCCCGGTCGCTTGAGTGAAAAGTTTGCTCTATTGCCGGCTTGTACTGGACTTCATACTTGTACTGCATAAATTAAAGTATTTTGTACATTGTTTTTATAAATTAAAAAGAAAAATAAGTTTGTACACAGTTGATGTTTCAATAATTGGTTATTGAGATATATTTAGAACTTCAATATCATTCCCACTTTTAGTTTCTTTTCATTTAAATAAACAACATTTGTGAATATATTTTTATACTAGCTGTGCCTGCGATTTCGTACGCGTAAATTTCGATTTTAATGAAACGTTCCCTTTGTACTTACCAATTTATGTAAAAACTATAAACCCTCAAACTGGTAAGCAGCAATGGTACGACAATAAGAGGTTAATAGCTTCTTTATTTTCTAACCGATTGTTAGAAAAAAAAATCAAAATATAAAGTGAATTCCATGACAATATATGCCCGAAAACTCCATCAATCCGTTTCAGAGATTAGCGTGCACAAACATATATACATACAGACATAGAGACGAACAGACAAAATGAAAATACATTGTTTTAGGTTCTCTTGCTTATATAAAGGACCTCCTGTATGAATTTTTGAAAATATTTTTTTTCGTGTTGTGTGCACAACTAAAAGACAAACAGATAAACATAAAGATTTTAAAAATGCTAAAAATGGATTCTGTTAGTTATCACTTCACATCCTGGTATATTTTTTCTAATATTTTTAATGTATAAAGACTACTCCTCTACAGATTTATTAAATGTATAGAATAAGATTTGCATGTTACCCATAGGTATGTCATAACGTGATTGACATAAAATGACATTACTTTTATATTTCTTAATCGATTTAGATGAAATTAACACTAAATATTAAGTAAAGACTGTGTATAATATATTCCTGAAAACCGTATTCAAATTGGTTAAGCCGTTTTCGAGATTAGCGTGCACAAACATACAGACATAAAGACATATAGACAAACAGACAAACTGAAAAACCGTTGTTTTGGGTTCTCTTGCTCTTATAAAAAAAAAAACATCAAAGGGGGCCTCCTTTTGATGTTTTTTTTTTAATATTTTCATTGTACAGAAATGGATCAGTGACAATTTTATTATATGTATAAAAGAAGATAAATTACATTTAATGAAACTGAAATCTCATTAACGATTAAAATTCCAATTCATATGAGTGTCTATATTGCTGAGTCCGTAAGTCTGGAGAGGGACGAGCTAGTTCGTTCCGGGTCTGACAGAGTAGTCCCGCCGTTGCAAGAATTAATTCGATTCTAAGACTACACTGTTTGCCTTCTTGAGTAGTTTGCAGTTTGTGTTTTGAAATATTTATTCTGTTCATTAATGTTCATGTTATTGTATGTGAATGCTATATATACTATAATATACTATATATACTATTTAATTATATCAATTAGATAATTCTTAACGGTATATTTCTTACTATAAGTGCTTATTCAAAATGATCATATAGTTTACGGTTGAATTTTTTTTATGAGATATTTTACTAATCAATATTTTTTAACAAATAAATGATCAGTGATCAATATTTATTAATTATTATATTGAGTACAAGTTTTGATTTTAAGTTATAAATGGTTGGTAATCGACTATTCAAAGTTGAAATAAAATGATTGGAAATTTATTTCCAGTGTAAGCAGACACGCAGCTCCGATCAATTCTCCAGCTTGTGCTATAAAATTTCTTATTAGTGAAGGGAGCTTCCACTGTAGGATAGGTCATTTAGTTTTGGTTATTTTACCATTAATAGAAATGCCAAGCTTCTATTGTTCTTCACTTCACTAAAAGTTAGAAACAAAGCAGCTTTGCCTAACGTTTACTAATGAAGACTTTGCAAATATGCAGCGAATATTAATGAACTTAATTGTTAGTGTTCCTCATTTAAATGGAACTTTATTTCTTT
This sequence comes from Napeogenes sylphis, assembly GCA_959347405.1. Classification (NCBI taxonomy): domain Eukaryota; kingdom Metazoa; phylum Arthropoda; class Insecta; order Lepidoptera; family Nymphalidae; genus Napeogenes; species Napeogenes sylphis. The sequence continues at coordinate 14,530,844 of OY365776.1, forward strand.
TTACCATAAATAATAAATTGGGAGAAAAAAAAAATAAGTTGAATTTCATTGCTGAAATATACATTCCAATATTAAAATATATAGTGTGTCTATACACATAGATGGACTATCCGCCCTAGGTATTTATAAAACTTAATCAGTAACGTCTTTCAACGACTGTTTTGAAAATACCAACAAGTGAAAACTTGTAGCAACATAACATTAATTACTTCTAAGAATATTATAGAAAAGGAGACCAAAATCTCAATCTATTTGGAAACAATGATGAAATCATGGCTGTGATGATATGCAGCAGTAGTGTATGTCATCTAGTGTCGACGTTCAGCGTCCGCTCGAATCCACAGCCGGGACAAACGAAAAAAACCGTCAAGTGAGAGTAGCATGTATGTATGTATGTAGATATGTCAATAATTTGTACACATAAAATTCGTTGATCAAGAATTAATAATAAATAATTTATATAGAACTTGAGCTTTGAATACTTATCATATGTTAAAGCTATTATGATATAACCTCTTTTATGATTCGGAATATATTATTAAAAAATCATAGATCGATTATTACCTTTTTTTTCTAATAGTGGACATTCTTTATCTTTTCTCTAATATTCTTCTTCATTCTTATCGATATATATTTTGTGTAATGTATGTAGTTCCTACTAAATGTTATTGCATTATTTCACGCTGTGAGATTTTCCGCACAAGCGATAGAACGATCGAGTTTAACATACTTTTTGGCGAGGGTGCGTCTTGTTGAGTTTTATATATGAGAAATACCGGTAATTGAGTTTTTCGTAAATAGACGACTTTTTATAAAAGTGACACTAATTGACATGTGACTTAAAAAAATATTAAGGTAAAAATTTGGACACCTTGTAAGATATTTATATATTTGTTATATTATAAATGTCTTCAAAATGATTAAAAAATATTTTAAACGAATGACACGTATAATTAAAATGTTTAATGACTTATATAATTACTTTTCACGAACATGTCTTCTCGCTTCAGTTACACTGAGACTATCTATTTCTGTAGGTACATGATTTTTATAATATTCTATAGCGAACATGGAAGCCCCGCTAACACATTCCGCGTTGGCATGATTACACGTAATATATAAAATTGCAAAAAGCGTTTACCCCCCGTCGACCGATCCCTCGCGCGCCTGATTGCAAGTAAATACCATCTCCCTTTTCTGATCTCCCCTCCCCCCCCGGGACGCCGCACAACCTCTCCGTTCCCCTCTGTGCCAGCAGATAATTCCGTTTAGCCACCACTTTCCCGCGTTTTTGCGTTTTTCCGCACCACAAAGGAGCGTCGCATAAGTGAAACTTGCTCCACTCAACTGCTTTTGTCTCCAAAAAGCAATTAGGAATTTTGTCTCGATACGTACCATCTGTCTGAATCGAAAATTCGCTTTGTTTCGTCATTGTTACCTTATTTATTTTATTTATTTTTGTCAAATTATTTTACAATAGACGAAGTATGTTTAAAAAAATATAGCAGTTGGGTTACTTAGATTTAGTAAACTTAATCAAAGGGAGTAGAAACGTAGCCTGAGGATATAAGGGCAGGTTTAGTTAGTGATAAGTTTAAGCCCCAAATTAATACACTCTCATCGCTAACCGTACCGATTATTTAAGTTAATGTTTATTTGGGACATTGTTTCAACGGAAACTGTCTGGAATAATAATCCCCGGAATCGGAATAATATCCCTTTATTATGCCATCGGAACAAAGAACCCTACCAGTGACGAAGTTTGCAGTAAATCTCCTAAATTAAGTTGGAATCCACCCCGCCATATCATCCGCGAATGCAAATGTATGCAGAAAACCAGCAAACACCTTCAAGTGCCACGTTTAACTTGAAACCACGTGCATGGGATTTGGAACTTTATGGAAATATAATAAAGTCTCCTAAAAATGAAATTTAACTCTCCCTTTCCAAGATTCGATACCCGCCGGTTCCTATCCTGCGACTTTCAAAATCAGAATTTATATTTGCAAGGGTAGACTCGTATCTCTCTCTACATTTGTGAATTTTCAAGAAGTCGGTACAATGGTCTGTCGGAGATAGTATCTTAGTAATTAATGGAATTGATTAAGTATGTGGCTAAAAGTTTTAAGTAGAAGTGGATAGTTAAAGTTCGTATCGTGATTATTCGAGAGCTCATTTTCCGCAACACAGTTAAATCTTGGTTTTAATTACTACTTTTATTACAATTTTTTCCGTCTTCATCTTGTAATCAATCTTCTTCAAATTTCCGTTACCATTCTCAAGTTACTCATTCATTTTACTATCTAAATTTAATATAAAATGCAATGCCTAAACATTGTTAAAAAGCAACAATTTAAGTAAAAGCTCCAAAGATTTTGTTGTTTATAAAGAAGCAATGATAACAAACGGATCAACTAGAGCTAACGGAAAACCTCATCGACTTATACTAAATCCGTCTCGAAGTAAATCCTTATAAACAGGCTTGGAGTCGATAATATTGTGATAGATTTAGTAAATCCACTAAAGCATATAAGCGAGTTTAAAAAGTTGTTTAGTTTTAAAGTTCTTAACTTAATCGTCTCGTTGGTTGAGTGGTTAGCGCAGACACCTAACGTATCAACAGCGCAACGGTGCTCGGGTTCGATTCCCAATAGGGGCAGGCATGTATGTGATGAACATAAATGTCTGTAGTTCTGGATTTGGTCGTTTATTAAATATATTCTTAGTATTTATAATGTGTATTTCTATGTATTTGTATCGTTGTCTAACATCCTTAACACAAGCAAATTAATTTGCTTACTTCGGGGTTAGATGAATTTGTTTTATTTGTTCTAATATTATTATTAATATTATTATTCTTAATAGGAAAAAAAACAGCCAACATTAGAGATGATCTTTTGTCGAAATCTTAACAAAACAACTATTTATCGTAGCCAAAAGTTTTATCACGCATGGCGTGACACGCGTCCCAGTGCGTGACCACTACCTACCTGCTAACGAGCCGTGACGACAGCATCTCACTTATCTAAACTGTGTTCTTATACAACATCTTACTTGCCTTGACGAGGGTTTAATTCCCAAACTCCATAAATGAAACTAAGTGTCTGACATATTGCTTAGTGACACGTGATCAAGACAAAGGAAAGAACAGAATCAGAATACATCCCCTACATATGGTGGTTGTGTACTTCTCTTAACATATAATTGAAGAATATGTATTTATTGAGATATGCTATTCGATTGAAACGTCATACACTCGTACATACATATCCGACGTTTTCAAAGGTTCATAAGCTCTGGCAACTCCATGATTGTCTCATCTGCAGTTTATCTTTGAGTAAATGTTGAAAAAATTCAGATTTACAGTTTTGTTTTTTTTTATAATAACTAAAAAATATTTAAAAATTATAAAAAAAAATATTTTGTAAATAGATTTTTCATTTAAATTATTATTTAGGGAAATGCTTTTCAAAATCAGAACACTAGTCCAGAATTACTACCCTTTAAAAATATGTTATATTTTTGTGGAAGGCAATGGCAATACTTTGCTTTATATGTTAAGGCCAGGTATCCCTATAAAACACATTGTTAAAATTCGTTTTTGAAATAGTAAACATTGAAATTTAAATCTAAAAAAAAATATTGTTAATTTTGAGGATATATTGCAGGGAATGTACCCGATGAAAACATGATTTAATAAAATTGGCTCGATAGAAAAAAATCACAAAGTAACCTCTTTTCCGTCTTTTTATCTCCAATTTTTCGGTTTTATTTCTAAAATAAGCGATTAAACATTATGGGTCTTTTACCAAAATAATGTTCATTGATTTCTCGAGACATTTTACCCGATAGTTTTTTTTTATTCAATCTCTTATTTTTTTAATTAATTATTCAAGCGAAATTCGGTCCACAGAGAACTCGTCAGTGTCTCGCGAGACGTTGACAAGGTAAGACGTGTATCAAAATTTTGCAGATGCAATTGTGCGATTATCATGACATATATTATGTCATTCCCTAGTTTACCACAGTCTAGCTTTTTCAGTAGGTCCAAAGAGAATAATAAAAATGTTAAAATTGAAGACGTGTCAATCGAACATTTTGCAAAATCATTAATAACTCTCAAAGTAATCGAATTAAAATAGTAGATCATTTGAGACGTGGTTAGTTTACAACTTTATATCACTAAAAATTTGTATAAACACCAATATACACTCCGAGTAGGAATCAAACCCGCGACCGCAGATGCAGCACACGCACCATTAGACCATAGTGTTTTCTGTAAATTACATATGTTGTCTCTCTGACTGTCGATACATTCAACGTGAACTGGCTGTTTAAGCAGATACATCTAGTGCGCGACTTCGTGGTCACGCACCAGATAGACGTCCTGTTAGTACAAGAGACCTTTCTGAAGAAATGATAAATGATAAAGAAGGTTTTTTCCAACCTGTTACCTGTTGATGACAATTACTTTTTAAGAGAATTACAAGAGAAAGCACGCCACAATAATGTATTTAATTGTAATGCAAGTAATTTATGTTTAGTCGATGAAAGAAGAAATGGACTGATATCGTCTTTTAAATTTGAATGCAATATGTTTAAAAAAAATTATATAAATATAGAATGAAAAATAAACCGATACGGGCACGGATTCGAACACGCGACTACTAGGAAACCGTCCCGCCGCTCTACCAACTGAGCTACCGTATCGCTGTCCACCTCGGTGAATTAAGCATTCTATGTGTACTACCAAGTAAAAGGCCAGTTACACGTAACAGAACTACCAAAGTGTCTTTTGGCAATATGGGCAGACGAGAATGAGAAAATATACACACAGTTAATTGAAAAAGATGTTTTATTTTGGGACACTAATATGAAACCAAAATTATTAACATTTTATATAAATTGCTTGCTGCCTGAAATCATAGACAGTAGAAATGCAAGAGGTATGCCCATACGAGATATATCAATTCAGAAGGAAAATATGACTGATACAACTAACCGTAAATCTAAAAACCCTGATAAGGAATCAATACCGGCACAAAATATACGCCGATTAAATTTTATTCAGTTTTAAATTACTTTAATTAAGAGTTACCTATTTTATTGTGATTATACATAAACATAATTTAAACTTACATTTTATTTATTTACGAAAATCAATAACATTATTAGCACATAAAAATATATTAAAAATGCATTAATATTTTGAAATGAAATAAATTATTAAACATGGTTTAGTTCTAAACTGTGGCGACAGGATGACGTCACATGGTCGCTATGTACAATGCCCGCTGCGAAGGCGCGATGTACCTATATTACGCGGGCGGGGGTTGCACTGAATGCCTACTTTTGCAGGGATACCTGGCCTTAAAGTGCCTTGATGTAAAGGTTGTACTAAAAGTAATTAAATGCAAAAGATTAAAAAATATTAAAATAGAAGAAATCAAATATAATTGGTAGTTTCTACTAATAGCTCATACAAACAAAAAAAAAAAAAAAAAAACTTCATTATCCTGGTATAGATTTCACTTTAGTATTATCCTCTCTTTGTTCATTCCCGTTCCGTTCGCAGCGAAAAACAGCTTTAACTTTACTCGTTTCTGCATTATTAACGCCAATACTCTTAGTATAAATATTAAATAAGAAATAATAACCAAATGAAAACCAGTAATTACTTCTTTCATTTCGTTATTTTTAATAGTAAAAAGTAAAGTAACGCAAATGAGATTTACATACTTGTAGTAACCAATTATAATCAGTGATGGGTTTTTTAATCCATATTTATCGAACATATTTCTAATTAATTTAAGTCAGTCAATAAAAATAAAATCAAATATACTTTAACAACGATTTTTTTTATATTACAACTTTTTAGAGTTCGTTAATATTAAGATAATGCAATATAGCATTCCATAATAGGTGAATGAAAGATTTGCAGAATGGATGTAAAAAAGATACTATGAAGGATAACTCTGACGACGCGACCGGTGAATGATGAATGAAAATTTTTTTTTTTTTTTTTATCTTTTCGTTTATAAATCCAAAGCTGCAACTTTTTATTTTCTCAGGAACAATAAAGTAATCTAAGGATAACATGTGTTGCAAGCCCTTTTCAATCAATAATTTCTTGGTTATAATTTAAGTAGGCTATCCGACATTCCAACGGGGAAGGAGACAAAATTGGCTATGTGTAATTTTGTTGTGGCAGAATAAATAAAGACAGGGTAAAGAGTTGACAGACAGAATATTTGTAGCAGCCGTTATGGCGAGTATAGACCTAAAACATGGATTACTGTATCCCTCGAGACCCGCTCGTATGTTAAAGTGGAGGTCAGCCTTCATTTGCATACAGAAAAGTGTAGGAGTCAAACATTTACCACATCTTGTTTAAAATACTGCTACTAATTGAATCATGTTCAGTTGAACTTCACTATGGTTCAGTTTTAATTGTCACTTTAAAAACATACCTCAATGCTCAAGCCAGTTTTTTGTATTAATAAAGCAATTAAGTAAGTGACGCGATCATTTGGTTTTCCCTAATTTTCAACGAAATATAAGATATAATATTTACCCTTAAACATAATAAAGATTATTTAGATAACATTAGCATTTAATATTTCATGTTAAACAACAATTAAAGCCAACGACATATTTCTAACACCTTTATTCACTTTAATTGCAATATAAATTAAATTGAATTGAAGGAAAAATGCTAATATATTTTTAAAATGTTAATATATGCAATATAAATGTATCCTTTTATATGATTATATGATTACGATTTCAAATACGTAAATGACTTCAATAATTTAGATCAACTTATTTTATCCATTGATAATATATATACATTGATAAATACTTTTAACAAGCTATAAAAGATGTAAGAAATAGAACGTAATATAATATAATATTGTGTATTGACTCTCGTACCGCAGAAGCACAAAAACAAAAACAAGGAAAACATAAACTAGGGCATTCCTAACTTAAAGAAAATTGAGAAGACCTTTTGTTAAAGTATAAAGACCAATTTATAAATTTAAATACTGTACTTTGGTATATTTATTGAATGTTGGTATATTTATTTGTTGCTAGTGTCGTGATAAATAGTGCATTTACTGATACTATGGTAGGTTAACTTTTGTGCTGAGATTCGTTCTTAATTACGTTTGCTTAAAACAGACACATGAGTTTCTTAAGACAGAGCGCGGCTCCTCACACTATCCTTGCACTTATGAACATTCTGTACGTGTTCTTCAGTCGACAGCCCACTTATCTCAATCGCACGTGCTTTTACACTACTTCTTTAAATCTTCATCATCATTCATATGGTATTTTATTGTGATACTATATTTTCTGCCAGCCATTTTTTTTTTATACTGTTATCCCTGTTGGCTATTACAGCGTCACCGGTGGAGTTGCCAGCCATTTGGTGTCATCTTATTATGTGAAATAAATTCGTTACGGAAATCAATTGGGTTACCAGGATATTGTACTTCACAGCAGAAGAAAGTCTTTGTTAATGAGTGTATAAACAGCAATGATGGGACCCCCCACGATGCACATTCAATTTCATTTGATAAGGCTATCAAAGTATCGGACTTCAAAGAACTATAGGAGGTGAATGAGGCGATATTGAATGGACAAAATGGACGTTTATCGAAAACCATCGCCCACGTGGGCGCATCCGTACAACACACTAATGAATCAGATTTACGATAACAATCTTGATATAATTCAATATCTTTAAAAGTCTTTTGTTATTGTGTTGCACATCTGACAAATTTATATTCGCTGAAGGTTATCCGTCGAGTACTTTTTTAATAATATCAATGTAAAAGTTATCTAATATAGTATAATTACAATTATCTCGTAAACGCCGGTATTTATATAATCTAAAAATAAGTTATTATATCATTATAAAGCATGTAATATAATACGCATTATAGATATTAGCGTATAAATGCTTATCATTCCAGTGAGTTTCATTTCTGGACATTCCTGCCTCGCTTCCCATACAGTCGATCTTTATCGTTCAAATTCTCATTATATTTTAAAATATATTATCTTGATTGTCTCTGATTCTCTGAAATTTATCCTATTATAAAAATATGTTGAATATCAACTATTCATTATTTATTATATTATGAAAAATGGAAATATATGTAATATTTAATATACTATTGTTACAGGTACAAAATATACCAACTACTTTGATTTGAACCCGATTAAAAGTATAGCGTGAGTAACTATGCTTTTGTTATTTTAATGGGATAAAGCCGCTCAAGACTCTAGAATTGATGATCAACTTTATGTAACCAGGTTGTGTAAATAATATTAAATAGATATATTAATATTCAACGTCTTACCATACTTGGCGTGTGGTACCTACAACTAACCAGGCAAATTATTTACGTACACAACACTAAACTATTGTCGATAGTGAGCTCGGAAACCGAATAGCATATTAATTGCGAATTGCTATTCAGTATTGTACCTACGATTACAAATTTTGCTTTGATTTCTCGATTATACTCTTATTAATTTACGACTTGGATGGAGCATTAATAAAATATCAGGATAGTAAAAGAAATGAGGCATTCAAATCTCAAAAGCTATTACTATTATAATACTATTTTCAAATCGATTAATTCAATTAGTATTTATCAAAACTATAATCGAGAAGCAATAATTTTGAAAAGACTTTCTCAATCAGAAAGCTGTCAGCCGAAGCATAAAGCATGGCACATCAAGGCTGCTTCGGGAACGTAACAACATTGATATGGTGAATGGAAATAATAAATCAGTTTGCGAATAACATCGATACGGAGCCGACAACTTCTTATTTCACCGCAGCACTCCATTATTTATTTTGTCGATTACGTACATCGACATATCTCATTCTACTGAGGCTGGAAGTGGAGCGGCGGTATTACTTCTATGTTTTTATATCTCTCTTGAGACTCCTACGCGAATTGAGAAACTATAATCTTTAGATATAATAAATTGTTACATTGTTCCAATAAACTGCAAGATCTGTTGGATATATTTTATATGAATGATCTCATCTCAATAATAATAATAATAATTTTCAAAACCTGGAACTAAAATTGTTTCTTTTTACGGTTGATGTAAGCGATTATCGACTTTATGCTGACACAAGAGAGGTATGATATTGTCACTGCTATCTTATCGCCAACAGAGGTCGCATTATGCGTCCTCCTCTCCATTCATCTTTACTGAATAAATTATCTCGCTACATATAGATTATAACTTCGCGGACGTGTTTATTTCAATTCACCTCTACCCACGTTTAAGATCGAAATTATTATTTATTCGTATTTTCCTCCTGTTTCATTAAAACATATGATAGTAAAAAGAGAAAGAAATGCAAATATTACATATTGTGAAATTTATAATTAGCGTTGCAATTTTTTATTTAATTAAAAATACTAATATACTACTATTTCATATTCTTCTTTCTTTGTTTGATTTAATACAATTCACATTACTAAAGAACTTTACATATAATAATGAATAATTAATGTCACAATAAAATAGTAATGACGCAGGATCGAATATTGAGATAAGTTGAAGGGTTTGCTTCGTTTTCGGACGCGCTAATCTCTGATCTTATTAGTCGGACAGAATCATTTGCTTAAGCTTGTCCTTTATATAAAAGCTTTATAAACTATATTTTACTAGTAATATCATCAACAATAATAATCCAATTATATATCTTTTTATTATAAGGTCTTAAAGTTGTAGTTTTAATGTAATTATTAGTATATCTCAGACAAGTTATTATTTTGAGGAAGACAAAAAAATGGTTAGGTGTATTGTAGCGATATATATCGCTAAGCAGTAACTACATATAAAAAAAAATAGTTTTAGTCTAGATAATTTTACATTATTTATTGATTCATAAAACCTATATTTGGAATATAATTAAGTATTTTATTCTTCTAAATCATATTGGTTACCATTCTACTTGTTATGAAGGGAACGAATCTCGTACGACTTCTCGTACGAAATTGTAGGATTTAACGTCTAATGATATATCTTGTGTGTAGAGTGTGAAATGTAATGACTCTGAAGTGGATGAAGTGAACTCTAATTTACATGTCATTTGTAGCAATGTAGAGCGCATATGAATACCGTTCAATGTGGAAGTGAGAGTCACAGACGAAGAAACCATCCTGTGTTGATGTAGTCGTGTCTCAACTTTCGTATTGCTTTAGAATTTCCGATTTATTTTAGAATATAGAATTAAAAGGTTTATATCAAATCCTTGGTATTATATTTACGTTATCCTAAAAATGTAGCGTAAATGGAAATGTATTCAATGTAATATATAAAATAGAAAATAAAGCCATCATAGACTTTCACATAAAACCGTAACTTTATTCGAATACAGCCTTCGATGAATACATTGGTCCCATTTATCAAACCCCACAATGCATGTCAAATAAATTTTACGCAAGTAAATTATTTATTGTGTTCGATTACGATACGCACTAACTCGTGTCGGAGCCGCGACGTCGTCGCATCGTAATGACAGTTTACTGTCAAATTACTGTCAAGTAAATGTATTTTAATGGAGGTAATCCTTCATCTGATACCGAATATTTTAATAGCATTATGATAGTATCTATTAAATGACATGACCTAATGTTTGGGGTTATAAATATCGCTAGATATTATATTATTATGATTTCTTATTTATGTTGATCTAATCGCAAGGATCACAACACAACATAGAAAGGAGGTTTTATGATGATTTTCTTTTTTCGCTACATTGATTTTTTTATACTAGAGAGATATAAATACACACATGGTTTAAATCTGAAAAGATGTAAAGAATTTCAACGGGCATTAAAATACCGCACCAAAGATTGCAAACAAAACATATAATGAAAATTAAATTAAAAAACATATTTTTTATACCTTTTTCAATTAAATGAAATTATAAACTGAAGCGTTTTACAGAATATAAAATTAAAATTTTAATAAAAAGAATCAGAATTCTTCCTCTTCCTGTCTTTTTTTGATAAGATCTCACCGAAAATATTAGGTAGATCTTTTACACGTTAAATTTATGATTATGACGCATAATGACTTCCATAATATTTGCCGATACGCCATTAAACGAACGCGACAGTGCTGCCGCGGATGCCAGTTGCCACCATTAACCTAATCGTTGACGTATCACCGGACGCGTCTGATTTAACGTCATAATCGTCGCTTCCGACGTTAACCTCTTTGTCATTCCACCCTCAGCCACGTGCGAGATCTTACCGATACCTCCCATCATAAAAAAAAAATATGTACCTATAGTTAAGATTAAATATTATTACTAACAGATTTTGTGGTGTCATCGTATATGACGTATCAACACAGAAGTTTTAATCGGACGAATATTTTATTTTAAAATAAACAGTTTTTGCTAATATTTTTCATTTAATTTATTTTATTTGTATAATCTACTCTGCTTTATATTTTTTGTCTGTTTTCCTCATTGCTTTCAAAACAAAGGAAAAAGCTTAATTACAAAGTGAAAGTTCCCTCTTCGTTATTGAAAGTTTTATTGATTGCGTACTACGTCTTCCACTCGTACTACGAGTGCTGTAAACTCTTGATACATCGATGTCTGCGACCGTAAGATAGAGTCAGGACACTTGCAAGTAATTAGACGCAGATGCGAACCGCTCGCCAGATTTATGAGGCTGACTGGAAATCAAGAATTAAGTACCTACCCACATATTTTTGTTTTGATATTACATGATGTATGGGAATAGTCAAGAATTTAATGAATGATAAATTTAAACTCAACTTCAGTATTAATATTATGTGATTAATAGCGGAAATGGTTGACAAATGGGATTTGAAAATGAATTATGTATTTTCAAATATTTAAGGAGTCGTGATGCTTATTAAATATATTCCGTCTAAACATCCAAAGGTGAATGGAGATGATTAAATCTTTAAAAATGTGAGGATATCATAGAAACTTTCATTTCCCATTACTCTCAAAGTTTTGCTTTACCAAAATACATGTCTTGGCTTCCGAAAAAAAATTTTCATAATATTTTTTAATTTTAAAACATAGCGAATCAATTCTATGATACGTTATCATCATGTAATTTTAACGGGTTACTAAGCACACATTGTATTATAGCTCTTAGATTGCAGATACACTTACTTGATACTTTATTTTATGCAATACTATTTATAAATTATAGTATGTGTATATATCACAATGTAGTCAATTTAAATCTATTTAGTAAGTATTGGGTAACTCTTGCGTTCACATCTATAATAATAGTAAGATATGATTTTAATTATCTGTCACAAGATAATATTTTTACCATTCAATTTTATTTAAAACATATTGATAACATATCACTAATACATGCCCGTCTCGTACGAATGTAATCTCAAGAGAGACGATCAAAGATAAAGTCGAAAGTGAATTACAGCGACTGATCTCAAGGGTGGTCTTGGTTTGAATTATAAAACATTTTTTTAATATTTAAAAGATATTATAAATATGATTCGATATAATAAAGATTATCGCCAAGAAGAGCTTTTTAATATGGAAGCGTATAAACGATTTAAGCTAAAACAACAGATTTAAACAACAAATAAAAAAATTAAAGAAAAGCATGCTTTTACAGAAAATTTTAATTTTGTGAAGGAATATTGTATAAGTACTCCAGAGGCAGTTAGCGAGCGTAGGAAGAGCAAAGCGATTCTCATTATGAAGTTAGCGAGCGCCCGCGCATGCGATCAAAACTTTATGAATACTTTTATTTCCCTAATTAACTTTATACTCCTCGTTTATATAACGAACTGCGGATACTTCGGTGCACGAACAAAGCAAATTCTACGTCAGATAATATGGTATTTTAAATTAAGATACATTCAACTTGCGTCTACCTAGTTAGTTCTTCTTATTCGAAGTTTCTTAAATTTGTAACATTTTGTACTTTGTTTAAATTTTTAAAGGCAGTGTACAGTCAAGTTATAATAATAAGTGAGTCTACTATACTTTGAAATTAGTTATATTATAGAGATTACAAAAGCTCTGCAATTTTAAACTTAAAGCTATATCATATAATTATATTGTTAACAAAGAATCTAAACAGTATCGGTGTACTGTATAGAGTAGTGAGCAATGGTCCAGTAGCCGTATTGAATGCTGTGCGGTCAGTTCGCCAGAAAACACTCCATTACACGTCTTGACCGCGCCATACATTTCAATTGACTCATTTGTTGATTATTGCTTATTACTATATCATTTACAAGACACTTTAGTTATTGTAAATTCGTACTCTTAAAGTTTTGATACGTAACATAGGTCTTATTTATAAATTTTTGAATAAAATAAATTAAAAATAAATATATATATATATATATCTTGCGCATATTTTTAAAGTACTATAGCTAGTGACACTATTTATTTCTATCTATCAGCATAGTTGGTTAATAAATTTAGTACAACAAAAATCTATCGAATTCGTTTATTTTAGGTCGTATGGCGTTCTGAAAATAGCTTAATAATATGTTTTCTATGTTCTAATAAAAGACATTTTAAGGTTATCCATTAATTTCCGGATATCCTATATATAGACAACATACATTTTGTAAATACAAAAATAAGATTTATTTACATGAATAGAACATAGATTTTAAGCACTATAACAATATGATTTAAAATGTTCTCTCTAATAGGTCTTCATCAACCTTATTAGTTTCCTGTAGAGCTCTTAGATCGTGAAGCGCGCGCTTTCTATATTTTATTCGAACTTAAGCTGCATTCTGTCGCAATAAATAAGCACTTACTAACTATGAAATATTTTTAAGCTTTTGTTATAGCTTTTAAAAGGTGCATTAGTACTTAGTTTTTCAAATACTTTTGTATGTTTGAAGGATGTGACAAATTAAATAATTGTTTGAGAATTAAGATCCAGTTTGGTTTTTCTTTAAGCATATGCATGTAGGACGTAGGTAGATCATACATTTAATATGTACACCCTTATATTATTTAACAAAATAATCATTAGAATATAATGCTTTTTAATATGTAATAATTTATTCTTTTCAATTCCATATAATAATAACAACACTAATAAAAAGTCACCATAAACTTAATTTGTCATCAACTCTCTCAGTCGGATATATTAAAAGTAGAAATAAGACATGATTATGGCAACCATTCTAAGATAATGTTTCATTAACCGAGTTGTGGTACCACAAGGTTGCTATTATAGTTTAGAGAATACCGTCTAAGAGCAGTGCTTAGACCTGGTTTCACTTGCATGTGAAAGACATACCTAACTAAGCTATAGATGTCTCAGAGTCCTCGCATTCAAATTAGATACCACGACATACCACACAATGGAAATGTATTCTGACGATCCAAAGAGAAATTCAGATCAAGTTACTAATGGTAGAATACTTACATATGTATACCTAATAATAAATTTGTATAATATGATTGAAAGAGCACTTGTTCATAGATTTATTAATATAATCCTATGAGGTATTTTGAAGTTTCGTAATCAAAGGAATACGTATTGTAGATATAAAAAAATATATATTTCTTGAATACATTTTTAGCACAACTAATTGAAGACATAATCAAACTGAGATCGAGAGCACGTACTTCAAGTGTAGGTCTTTCATTTGAGTTATATTGAACGCGGTCTCCCATTGTGATGTTAATGACGTCATGATACCGACTCGACACCGGCATAGACATAACATGGACTAATAAAATCTGATCTCAAAATATGTCAAGTGAAAAGGACTCATTTGCGTTCGTATCATACGATCTTGCACTGTCACGACGGGCGACGTACGAAAGACAACTCGATCGCGACACCTTCTTGCCAATACCATTATTTATATCATGTTATTAATGCTACTATTTTAAAAAGTACTTTAAATTCTATAAAGTGTTTTGAGTTGGCATACTATATTACTATTGACCTAATATAACATAGATCAAGTAGATATACACATACAAAGACACTTCATAATACGAAATGAAAACGAAATGAGTTGTTCTTGCAAATTTAAGTACATAAATTGAGCAGTCTGATATCCTACCTCGTGAATTTGTCAGGTGTAGGTTCACGTTAGGCTACACTATGCAATGTGCGAAGTCATGACGCATTGTCCTCTAATGCGAGGGGCGTTCACCACCTACCACCGTCACCACTGTCGTATATATCATCTGATAAAGGTGCTAAAGGTTTTGTTATAAGGAATTGGAATTTATTTTATATAAAAAGATCGATTAGAAACTCAAAAATATAAAATTAAAAACATAATACCCGGTCTAAGTATGATTTTCAAAACACTGAAATTCATCTGCTGTAAAACTATGCACTGCTTTCTTACTTTTATAACTCTGGCGAAATAAAGATATAGAAAATATGCAATCTAAAATGATACATATAGTTTTTAGCTCTATTACATGGAAAGCTATTAGCTAGATCCTTAACTCGGTGCTAGATGACACAGTTGGTAGGACGCGGTCTAACACAGCGTCATATGACATGGCGGCGGCATGTGTAATGGAGTGCAGGTGAGGTGCACTCTGTTCGCACTTAATCATTTAGCGATCGTGCATCATACATGACGTGTGACGTAGGTGAGACCCTGCAATTTCTGTATTGTGCAGTGATTGTGTGCGTGGGAATAGTAGCGAACGTTATTGTTAACGAACAATATTTAAAAATGAACGAATGAATGAAATGTCTATGATGAATATATCATGGGTTACTAAATTGTAAATCTAATATTAACTTTAAAAAGCATTAATTTTAATAAATTCTGTTAACAACAGATATTAATTGTGTCATAATTTTATTCTATAACGTTTAACTGTTCCTAATAATCTAGAAAATATACCTATATTTAAACTGTCATACGTACAGACAACTTGTCATCGGTTCTTGATTTATGCAGTTTAATTTGATTTATTATATAAAGCGGACCTCCGATCGGATTCTAGTTTTAATGATATTGAAATGTATTCAACTATACTTACCATTCACTCCTGAATGAATTTGAATATCTCACGATACAGCGGCGTAATTGATTTTATGAATGGAAAGTAATTGAATGAAGCTAGCTTGTGACTTGTAAGATTAACTTGATTAACAACTTTTACACTTTAATTCAATTATTGTGTAGACTTCGTAATGTAATCCGGTAAATAATTATGCAGCTTATATTATTAATAATTCTATGAAGTATTTATAGAGTTTCTTGACAGTATTTCTTATTTATATTCACTCATATATTTATTCAATAATCTAATGTACTATATGAATACTAAACTTTGAGTTTATTAATCCAAATGTTTGAATTTTCTCTTTGAAATTGACGTGACTTTTTTACCAACATAAAAAGTTTTCATACGTTATTTTACCAAAAATATATTTTTTCAAGTTATCATCAACAAATTTATTATTTGAGATGAGCGTAATCATTTCTTGTGTAATACATAATTTAGCAGCAATCGCATAAACAGCCATCACTCAGACGAGTTCCCTTACAGCGACAGCTTGAACCGTCTCATTATGGAGACAAATATTTTATGTACTATAACAATTATTATTATTATTTATTATTTTAAGCACTTTTTTCCCGTCAGATTATAAATTAATGATTTTTTCTACGTAATTGTATTATTTGAGTCTTTTAGTATAACGTCAAAGTTTTGAATTGTGCCAATTAAACTTTCAAGAAACTTATGCTCATATTTTTTTCTCCACAAACTTACAATTATTTTCTTTTAGGTGTATTGATTGAATTGCCATGTTTTTTATGCATCAACTCGAGCAGAGCAGGGGTGGCCATTTTAATCAGAACTAAGATCGACTTTTTACCGACGAATCGCTGTTAGTTCTACTTTATTTATTTTTAAGAATTACGTGCTTCCTGATATTCTAAGAGGCCTTTAGGGCAGGTAAATAATAAATTTATCTTTAAAATTTTTAATAGTTTTTGCCTCGCCGGAATCGACTCTACTAGCGGCCGCGATCGACCGGTCGATCGCGATAGACTGGTTGGACACCCCTGCAATAGAGGATCATAAGAACATAAGAAACGTTAATGTAGCAACGAGCATTCACTGAAAGAAAATGTAGCTTCAACCTACCTAGGTACTTATCCATATTTATTTTTTTTATTGTCAAATCATACTATTATATATTAAAAATACTAAAGTCACACATGTTTAGTAATTAGTAATGGATACAGTCAAACCACGCTAGTGACACAAGTGCTCCCGAGTGCTCTCTAACCCACTTATTTTCTTTTATTATTCAGTCATTGTTATATTACAAAGACCTCAATAAGATGATGAGGAAAAAAATATCTTGTAACCGTAATTTCGCATACTTTTTATGTTGTTTATTTGTATCTAAATTTATGAGTACTTATTTTAACTGTGACTTTCTATTAGGCAACTGTCGTTGAAACTCATAGTTCATAATATAAAATTTACCTCCAATTTTTGTCCTATACATTCTAGTAAAATGTTTAGAGGACATGTTCTAACGTATTTATTTACAGTCTAGACGAACGGGCCTAGTTTGACTTGAGTGTCTCCACGCTTAGTTAGTTTTTAATCAACCAAGATAGGGTTTGTTCTGTGCCCTGCGGCGTGATAGTGAGGGTCTGATGTGATTACAGGAGAAAATGATTTGTGCACTGTATAGTTTATATATAACAATACAAATTGTTGTAAATCCTATGTATTTATTTTCCCAAATAGTTTCCGTTAAAAATATTAAATATGAATTAAATCAAAACTACCCAATAATTAATAAATTTTGTTTAAATTTCAAATGAGAAATTAAGAAATACAAAATAGACTCAAACGTATCCCCGCGGATATTTTCTGTTATATATATATTAAAAATTCAAACCTTCATTATATGATAAAATATGGTAATAAAAATTATAAATAATACTCAACTCGAATATTAAATTTTAGTCAAGAACTCATAAGGATGTGTAAAATAAAAAGTGTAGTTATATTTGAAACAGAAGTCATGTAATTCTTATCAATATACATCGTGGGTGAATTATTATGAATGACATTCTGGAGTACAAAATGATCTTCTTAATTGAATTACTTGCAGTAGCAGACCACCCCCTGGGCCATGTGTTACAACGGAAATATTACTTAACTTTCTCATACTTACATAAAGTTATATATTTATAAAAAGGAAACAGGATGAACGCAATAATCTAATAAATAATAGCTTAATAATCTAACTGATCAGTAACAATCACTTTCTTAATAAATTATTCATACGACAGTGTTAGCAACTGACAGTCTTAAATAACTCAGTGCAGACTTGAATAACAAAACACAGGTTTGAAGCTGCGTTGCTACATAATTGTCTTAGTTAGCTGTTACTATCGGACGTGATGAAACAAACAAACATTGTCCAACCCGAAGCCATCATTAGCTTTGTCTATACTCGTAGGTTCCACAAAGTGACGGCTTGAGAAACTGATAGTAGTAATGGTCACGTTTAAGACTGTGCTATATTTATGTTCTCGATGGCATATCTAGTTTATTTTCATCTTGGACAACTTTTAATTGAATTTAATTCAATGATTTATTAAATGTTATGTCTATTTCGTAAACATTGTTTGTTATATAAGTATGGTTTCCGATTATTTGAATGTAATAAGATGGCAATCCTGTAGCAAGGGCCTATTAGCATCTTTAATCTGAACCCTGGAGATTGTTGTAACGTCAGTTGCGTCGTGCTGCGTCGTAGTGATCTCGCGATACTGCTAATGAGGCGCGCCCTGACTGTGTTCATGGCTTCATTAAACTCGGGTTTTGGAGTTTCTGATCCAATAATTCAGCCTTCACGACTAATTTCCATTTCCTTTTGCGGCTAGCTTGCTATGTTGTTTATCAAACATCAAATATTTTCTATGGTTTTTTATTAAAAAAAAAACTTATAAGAAGGATAAAAATTACATGAAAAATATATATTTCTTTTAAAGCATTTGGAAATGAGTCAAAATAAATTTCAAAACACATTGTAAACAAAGTAGCGTCTTATTATCCTAGAAAAGCAGCATTACTTTCGCAATAAGAGTAAGTCGAGCAGTTCTATGTTACAAGGAAGTTCAATTACTCTCCGCCGCGGGCCGAGCTGCGAGTGACTTGCATCAGTCAACACTCGGCCTAACATGCGAGACCTCTCGAGAAAATAAAACTTTTGTTGTAGGCCACTCTCATTGTGACCAAACCAATTTTCGCTTTCAAATCTGCTGTATTATATTGAATATGTTATAAAATTAAAAATATATATTTTTCCTTATATACGTAAAAAGTATCATGAATATCTATTTCAATTTTAAAATATTTTAAATATTTCCTTGGGTTATCCGTGTTCCAGGATCATCCGGTACATAATTCAGGGAGAAAAATTGCAAAGTCCAAGTGAAGAAGACGCGAATTAAGCCGAAGCCCGAGGGTCGCGCCCCTCGTCGCACTAGGGACTCTAATTTATCATATCATCTCATAAATCATGTGTCCAATTGAGATATAAAAATTTGATAACATTTTTTTTTGCACATTACTATAAAAATGTGCATCAACTAAAATAAGCGATTCAGGACGTTATAATACCTAGAATTTATAATACATATATACATATAGTATTTTAGGAGAGCTACACAACTTTTGGGGATGAAATTATTGACCAATCACATTTCTTGCCAATTCTACAAGGCTCCTATTTCGAAATCCTTAGCTTATCTTTTTTTTCCCCCGGTGACGCTGTAATAGCCAACAGGGCTAACAGTATAGACAAACAAAAAAAAATAAAAAAATAAAAAAATATCTTTTCCGCTCATCTTTGTCTATTACCTCACTTCCTTTCTTTAACAGACGTTTTAATAAATATGAATCATTAGCAGATATGTATTGGGCTGTAACGTACGTTATTTGAACTCGACATCTGAAACCTTAGGATCGTCTGAAATTCCAGCTAGATGGTTTCAACATATCTATACAACATCATGGACAGCTGCAACTTATTCGCATATCTTATTTATTTGTTTCGTGCACTTGTCATTCAGAATGAATAATCGTCTATAAAATATATATCATCTAATAAAAAAAAAGTTTTACTACATATATGGTTTATATTATATGGTACTTACTGATTTATTAAACATCTAAAACGTTTTAAATAAGTTCTACTTTAGCGTTTAAGTAACTCTCCTTTTAAGTTTAAGTAACTAACTTTCCAATAGACTTTGAATTAGAGCTAAAACTTATTGTCAAATCTTTTAACGTTCTTGGTACCTTTCATAATTTATTTATATAACATTTATTATTCTGGAAGCTATGAAAACTATGTCAGGTAATACTTAAGTTACTTAAGGTATTATCTATAAATATTTCATCTTCATTATCATGACAGGGAAAGCCAGTAAAAGCGTAATACATGACAAACAATCTCCTTTTAAGTGCGCTATAAATAAACATTGCGTCTTATCACCTCGTGACACCAACTTAATGTTTCTCGCCATTCATAATAACATTATTTATTCCAACCTTGATATCATTTGTCAGTAAAGCTTTATAGCAATTAGAAATATAAACTTTCTAAAATTCATATGAAAATATTCTATTATCTGCTATAAATATTTCATCCATAATAAACTCATAAAGGAATTTGAAAGGGTTATGTTATTTTACGAGAGCAGTAAACTGAGTGCGACGGGCGGTTGCGCTGGACTCCCGTTCATTATCCTTTATTAACTCTTCCATAGTTCAAGTTTTATGAAGTCGGTCGCGTCAAACACGCGCTTTACGGCTGTCTTTTATTTCACCCCAGGCTCCAAGACATTTATGAGTAATTCAAGAAATTAAGATATATTACCTACCACTATGTAGCTGGCCTTGCAAATATTCACAATATATTGCTTTAAATTTAATAACTTTACCTAAAAAAGTCGACAATTCGATTATATACTTAGCCTTGTTGATAAATGAAAAGAAAAACCGAACTGACTCATGACAGTTGTTTCGACTCAGCTATTTGCGCTGAAGACTAAGAGGCTCTTAAAAGTAAACTGATTCTTAAAATATTGATATTTAGTGTGCTTTAAAAAGTTGCATTGGTAGCTGGACCACATATAATACCATTAATAAATAGTGTTGGTGTACTGCATTGTATCCACATTCACTATTCACAGGTTTTACCCTGATTGTGTATTCTAATAACTCCTATACATAGTTAATAAACTAATAGCACAGAATCGTACAGGGTAATAATTACAGCGTTTACGCGACGTGTTGTCTGTTATTAACTTAACTATTCAACGTCTCACTACCATCAAAACATTATTCTGCCTATAATTTGAATTAAATATTAATTATCTTTAACATAAAATTGAAATTTACAAAAACTTCTACATCTATAATTAAACACTATGCTGACAACGCTCGTAATAAATGTGGTTTAAACAAACGCAATAAAGTATGTCATTTGAGTAAAGGACCCCTACAAAGAATGTAGTTTCCGTAGCAGGTCTTAGTCTTTTGAGAAATAAAGTGGAAATAAAAAAAAACAGAAGCGCTCGAGCTAAGCGCAATACTCGACATTTGACACTCGACTCGACACTAGACACTCATCATGCGGACGCGACACTCTGGGACACTCGCCAGACACTCGTCACACTTAAATTAAGTTACATCAAAGAGTACCCTGTTGCTATACGACTACTCTACCTTAGTGCTGCTCCAATTTTAAGTAATTTTATTGTGGTATAATTTGTCTCTAGTCTCGCATTATTTGAATAATTTAAAATCCAAAGCATACTTCAACTCTTTATAACATAAGTAAAATGCGAAGTCTTGCGTTAATTAAAAGTTTGACTACCAAGAGTAGTAGTCTAAAATGAGCCACAAATTTTGTTCCTCTGTTTAATTGAGAGGCATGTCCTCTAGCGATGTATGTGCAGTTGTAGGTATAATATACTACTTTGTGTGAAGCTCATAAATAGTATTCAAGTGTAAACTCGAGTCACATTATCATGCAAAGTTGCTTCCCCGTCTCGCCTGCCTCAAACTGCTGCTTGAAGTCCCTCTACAACTTTTACGATCTCGCGACTAGATTAAACTCTCCCAAAAGTCAGTACCTACTTCTCATAAAGACGCAAGAAAATTATAATGTTCATTAAGAACAGCAATTATGATTTAAAATCTTTATCATCTATCATCATATATATTATAAAAATCCGTAGATATATTTAGTCTTTGTAATTACATTCCATATTTAAATTCGGAAATTCGTCAATTTACAACATTTTATTGAACTATTGAAAGTGGGAGAATTTTCTAATGACGCTTTTTTTACAGAAGTTCAAGTTTGCGCATGTTGTTGCGCATGTCAATGCACTAAAAACAAACGAATTAGGCTCACTATAGGAAACATAGTAACTACTGCAAACCTGTCTTCTGTCAGATGATAATACTACCCGGTCAGCCAGCTTTTTTAAGAATTGTAATAATTAAGACAGTAATTACTTCATCTAATTTCCCATCTATAGTAAGGTGTAGATACTAATTTCATATGATACTCCTACCAATTTCACATCATTTTAGAGATATATGTAAAAAAAATGATTTCATTAAAGCATATCGAAACAGACCACCTGTTACACCATTTAATGTCCCATCACGATATTGCTGTATCAAATTATATAGAACTTCAAGTAATACGCACCTTGGCAGCGATGCGAGCGGGCGGTTCTTTGTAATTACGTCTGTCCCTAAACAACGGATAATAATCCACAGTTTTAAGAAAATAACATTTAATTCTACAAAATTACTAATAACTACATTTGGGCATTTATCCTTATTATATAACACTTTATAGCTAATGGATTTTTATTATAAAAATATACAAAAAAAGTATTTAAAAAATTCTAACATTTTTTTAAATTTTGATGTTAGTAGGTAGTAAATTAAATTATAAAAAATTACGAATATTTTTTATTTAAATATATAATGTATAATTTAATTATTTGATTATTTTATTAAATTAAATATTACGAGTAGGGCACCTAGATACATCATCACATACATACACATGTACTCCAAAATGTGCACATATTAGATCTGTGTAAGACGGATGAGCGCCCCTCAATTATTAAAGAAAGAATGGAACAGAAGTCGCAGTGAACAACACTTAGCGACTAGAACAACAGAACTTGGCGCATTATAATGCTTTATTTGTCACTTCTGTCTTTTGCCAAGTTGTGCCAAATTCAGAAACAGCTACAGCGTTGAATTACGACAGTTCGAGGTATTAGAAGATTATTTGGAATAAAATTATTTGTTACAATACAATTTGGTTAGTATTTTGTTAAACTAATCTATAAACGAAAAGGTTATGTATTCGTAATGACAATTAAAATTAATTCGGGTTAGTAATAATTAATCAAAACCTTAATTGAACATTAAAAAAGATAATTTGTAAATTTAATGAGAATAGTTTTAAATGGGTAACTTTTAGGATTTTTCAATAGAAAATCATATCAAGAAGTTCTGTGAGCCGCATAACATTATAATGGAGAACGTATATTTATAGATACAGACTATATATTTAACAATTAAACCCTACTGTCTCCCACATTTGATCAGCAGGGCTATTCGCTAACTTTGACTTTTCTAATGACCATCAGCTGTGACGTCATGGCAGTTTGTTACTATAGTTACATAGTTTGTTACTATAGGAAATTAGTTGTTTGACAACCATTATGTCCGCACTTACTGATAGTGCTTTTCATTTTAACTGTCAAAAAAGATACGGAATAGCCCTGCAGGTCTGGTTGTAAAACAAAGAAAGGCCATTTCAATCTTAACGATTACCTATTCAATAAGTACGATTATAAATTCTATAAATTACCAAGTATAACTTTATCTCAATATTGTAGAATGGTTTAAGGTTTAAACACAGTTGTATTTTTGCGATGTAGAGTTTTTAACCATTAAGTAACAAAAAGGCACCAACCATCGAAATAGTGACATGTGACAGTGACAACTAGTGACACCAATGACATGTGACATGTGACAGTGACCACTAGTGACATCGAACTTTTAAACGTAATCCGCGAAATATTACCGCCCACGCACATTATGCAAATAGTCGTGACAGAAGCTCTTCATTTTCAAAGCAAACGCTAGTAATCTCGGGATTTCGGCAAACACAATATTTTCATTACGCACTTCGGGGACCCTCCGGAAAAAAAAGATTGCTTTTTGAAGTATGGCTCTTAAGTGGGGATAACTTAATTTTCGCAATGAACGAGTCTGGATGCCCCCCGACACCTCGATGTTCTAACTGGATTATCGACACTGGGAGTGCGGTAATGGCTTGATAATGCTCTGATTTGTAGACTTTCGTACCTGCCGCAGTTATCTTGAAGCTTACACGATATTATTAACTTATTAATTTTTATTTATTATTGCAGATAGAAATAATATTAATAAATAAAATGAACAAAAATAAATAGTCATTTATGTAAAGAATATTTATGATGGCTGCATGAAAGGTTTTAAAGAACCTACGCGATAACTGCTTTTTTATGTTATTACACAAAACACACTTAAATGAAAAAAAGAGAATTAAAACTTCAAAGCTGAATTATACTAAAATGAAAGTGATACAACACTAAAGATAATATAGAAAATAATATATCAATTTAAATTGTGTGTTAAATTTTCGGTTCAATAAATGACTTGATAACAAAGGACTGCAAAACCTAACATCCCGTTACATTATCTTTTGTTTATCGCATAAAACTTGATATAGTATATTAAAAGCTAAAATATGATCTTACCGTACTAGGATAAGGTACATGAAGAAGTGTTGCAAATGAAAACAGAATAGAGAAATGTTTCGTTCTCGAAACTCAATTTAATCGAAACTAAATCAACGACAACTGCTTTATAATTTCTTTTAGTGATCAGGGAATTGTTTATGTGTAGCAAAAATAATGTAAGCCCCTACTTTTTTTTTAAATACTATAAAAAAGCCTATAAGTTATACTGAACCAATATATATTTATCAAGAAATTCTATTTTGGACCCTGAATTAATTTCCCCTAACCGTTTTATTAGAGCAGCGCAATATCAAAGCTATCGGCCCTGCTAATGATTGCAATAAACGAATCAGTAAATCAACAATTTGAAAAATGTGTCACGAGGTGCGAACGGAACGCCAATTAACGACTCACTAATTTCAATGCTGTGATGAATTGTAGACGAGGGCGGGAAGATGTATCGAGTCATTTGTACATACCTGCACGTATTAATTTCTTTATCACTAATAAAGTAACTAAGCATAACTAAAAATAATTATTGTAAGCCATTTCCTACTCTTGCTTGGTAACTTTCTATTTCAAATAGTATTAAATATCACTTTATATGAACCGTAATTTGAATTATGTGAATATGTGCTTGTAGAATAGGTTTTACGAAACGTACGAAAATTTTGTTATTCAAAAGTTGAATCCCTATAACATTGGATATTAATTTATAATATCGTCTAACAGTCTTTGTGAGTTCACCTTATCTTCAAACGTCACAGCTTATCTGCATTCAAGGAGGCTGCACAGTCGTCCGCACTGAGGCACGAAAGGAATGCTGGATATTTAATTAAAGGAGCTCTTTCGCCGGCCGCGGCAGCGCAATTAAATGTTATTGGGGCAATCGAGGCCCCGAGCCGAATAAATGCCCCAACTTAGACCTCCCTCGCTCTATCCTCGAAACAACCGCTGAAGTTCGCGTTTGTTCTGTAGTCTATCTCAATTCTTTACGTGATCAGAAACGTAAAATAGTTAAGTTAAACTTTACCACAACGATGTTGATTTGAACCGAGGTCGATGTTATATAATTGAAAAATTTAATTCAAAGATTGTATATATAAACAAATTTTATGATATAATATTTATTAAATTATTGATTTTACTAACATGATATATATATAAAAATAGTCATAATTATAATAACTTTCGTATACATTGTTATAGTTTACAAAATATTAAAAGTATTTTTTTTTACATAGTCTGTTATTTTTAATTTTAGATTGACTCTTCCTTATGATTACACAATTTGTTTTTCTTCGAAAAGACTACAATTAATTTCTTTTTATGTTATTTGAAAAGCAACGCCGCTGTAAGGGTCGCCGTACACTCCGCGTGTTTTGATTGCGCGATGTAAACAGAACTCAATATGAAAGTTATTTATTTGTAATTAAATTAGGACTGCAAGGTAGTCGTCTCAGGAGACGATCGTGCAGCTAAGCTTATATTTGTATCTCCAATGTTAGATTATGTTGCAATTATTTGAGTAAATTATAAGAAGGTAATTCTGAACAACATTCCTGTAAATTATGAATACTAACAATTGTGATAAATAAAATCGGAATATACTAACAAACCTACTGCATAAAAATATATATTAATATTTCTCTGTGTTTTTCTAAAGTTATGCTCTAAATGATACAGAGGGTGTGAGCACGCTTCGTATTTTAGATGATAAAAACTGTTTGCAAACGTAATTGAATGTGAAATGAATTCATTGAGGGCGGGGATCAAAGCGACGCCGCAGGCTGTGCTTTGTATCGTCCTTTAATTCTTCCAACGATGTACAACCGAACCCTCTCAGCATATACAAAGAACGAACGTTTTATTGAATAAAGATTTTTTTTTAAAGAAACGAACTGAAGAAGATATTTAAATTAATGAAATACATTTATGCAAATAACATATTTTCACTTGCACGATATCGGTGTGTCTACGCTTGTTTTCATGCAGTATGCACACTCAGCTTAGATCATCCGGATGATCCCCCTACGAGTTCGTCACATTTTTGCAGTGTAGTCTACGAGCGCCTTTACATAGTAATGTTTACAAAACAGCTAGTATTTCAGATAATGCTATTATATGATATAATTACTGTACTGTATACTATTATATACTATTTGTTTTTAATACATTTATATCATATTCGACTATTTTCGTTTATCAATTATACGATGAGCTATACATGTAATTAATAAACTTGTTTGTGTTATATATTGTCTTATTTAAATCGAAATCGGAGGTCACATAAATAATGGTCCATTGTAGAAATCAAACCTACTACGGCTGTGTCAGGGTTCCTTACTACTAGACCCATATGCGTCTAAACCCATATGGATTCCTTAATACTAGTATCAAGTGTTTTATAACAGTCAAGACATCACAAGTCAGGTCATTAATATTGAAAAATTTTACGACATTTAACATATTTTTATCTTAGTTATTATTAAATTTTTTTATGTAACGGAATTTCTACTGTAAAAAAAAGGTTTGATTAAAGTGTGATCCATTGTTAAAATTGAACTAAGCCCTTAGATTATAATTATGCTTCGTATCTGCCACATATCGACATATTTATCTGCAGAAGACCAGAAAAGGTCCAGATTGCGCCGAGATATTAGGACTGCTAAAGACTGTAAAGACTGCTCTTCATTATCGCAATTTTGTTTGTCAAAAACCCATGTAGAAAAGAACCCTGAAATATAAAGGTTACTATAGGAAATGTGTTTATTAATCTCCACAAGTAAAAGATGGATGGATGGATCTTCTGTTTCAGCAGGAAGGTGAAAGGCACAAGAAATATACTTTCTATGGGCTTTGCTGAAGAGTGACCCAGATTTAAACTCCTTGGACTACAAATAATAGTCAATTTGAAAGGACATGGCCAAAAATAAACGAAACGCTGATACTACCTCCCTTAGGCATGGAGCAAGCAGTAGCTAACTTTCCAATGAAAACTGTGTAAATCCACAGATTTCTGGCCAGACAAATTAATAACACCTATATAAAAAAATAGGGCCATTTCAAAAGCATTTTTATACTGAAACATTAATAAATATAAAAACATAATATGGAAACCGTGATTATAGACTATTCTAAACACTTATGCACAATATAAGTTTTAATGGAGATTTATTTTTAAAATGAAATGGATAAAAATTAATTTATTTAAATTCTGTAACAGAACTTATAGTCCGACTTGGTATATAGAAAATTTATGAAGATACATAAACGATTTAAACTTGATTAATTTATATTAAAAATGATCGCAAACCAAAGAATGTTTAGATTTTTATTGTAATTCAAGCGTAAACTTTTAATAATACCATAATTATCTATATCAGCAGAGAAATAAAAATTCTGAAGTTATTTGGTTTTCTTTAGTGAAAGACGTCTTCAAACTAATGAACCCTTTATAAGTCTAAGGGTCATAGTATAAAGGTAACATTTTAACGTGCTTTCTGTCCACGATTTGACCAGCCAAGGGAACCCTTCCAGTAGGAACGAGGAAGTCTGTTAAACTATTAGCATTTGACTGTTAAATTATGATGGACCCCATGACACGTCAGGAACAATTTATGCGGACCGATAATTTAATAGAATTGCAATTTGTAGTCGCGTGCATTCGGCTGATATGTGACATGTCGTGTGTGATTTGCATAAGTTATTTGGAACAGTCGTCGATGAAGTCTCGTGAAGAGTGCGCAATCCACTGTCTAGACGCACAGTTTACGAGCCCCCTATCGTCGTAATATACGGCAAATGGTGACTATCACAAAATAGGTGCACAACCGTTAATTACGTTGCTCAATATAATGGCGCTATCAACGGTGAAAACTAAAGACTTGTTATAAATCCTTCTGATAACAAGAAGTTACTGACCTACTGTTGTGGGCCACTTTAAAAAAGGGCGTACTTAAGTTGCAGTTCATTCACATCATTTTAATTAAATGTACTATAATTTAATGTAAGTTAATTAAAAAGTAATATACCGAAAAGAATATTGAATCTAGTAACAAGTATCAAATTCTGTTGTGACAAAAAATATTTCTTGTCAAATCGATTCCGGGACCGGAAAACAAAAAGATTTTTATTCTCATTTATATTTCTAAAAATAATAATACTTTTAATGCTGAAACTATAATTGTGAACCATTTAGTTTAATGTTTGATTTGAAATGTACATAATTGCTATATACTGATTTGTACAAAACATATTATATAATCTTTATGATTGTATGGATCTTAAAGATTCTAATTCCTGTCTGTAGTCCCGATTCAGTATGTAGTATGTAGGTAATTAGCAGCGCGCGTCTGTTATCCAGAATACTTATCGGCCTTGCTCAATGTCTATTTTTTATATCATTATGTTTTTTTCTATTACAAACACGAGTGTTTATGTAATATTCCCACAAATTTTTTTTCTAGTTTTCATCATATAAAATCTTTTCAAAAATTTTCTTGTATACTTACAAAAATTAAAATTAAAAATTATTAAAAATAAAATAAAATGCAGTTTTAAAGTGCGTCATCCTCATTCATCTCGTATTTTAGATAAGCTCAGCAGTTTTTTTTTTTTTTTTTTTTTTTTTTTTTTATACGATCTAGGGCAATGCTTGACTACATTCCACCTGATGGTAAGTGGAATGTAGTCTTAGATGGTAAGGCGCATTGCCCTAGCAACCTATTCACTCTTCTCTTGAAGAGACCCACATTATATTTGGCCGGAAATACCGACGCAGGCAAATTGTTCCAGTCCTTCGCTGTACGCACTAAAAATGAGGAAGCAAAGCGCTTCGTTCGGACAGGTGGAATGTCCACAACAAAAGGATGGATACCTGCCGTGCGTCGGGACGTCCGGTGATGGAAGGGGGACGGGGGAATTATGTCGTGTAATTCCTGCGCACACTCACCAAAATGTATCCTATAGAATACTGAGAGGCTAGCAATTTTACGCCTGTGTTCAAGGCTTTGGAGGTCGGCTTCGACCAATTCGGGATTGCCTATAAGCCTCTTTGCTCGCCTCTCAATTGAGTCCAGAACCGCAAGATGAGACTTTGCGGCACCAGCAAATATGTGACCACAGTACTCTACACACGACCGGATCTGTGCTTTGTATAGAACAAGAAGCTGTCCCGGTGTAAAGTACTGCCGAACCTTCGCAAGAACGGCTAGCTTTGCTGCTGCTGCTCTTGCTCTGGACTCAATGAACTGACCAAAGTTGAGGTTCGAGGAAATCTCTAAACCTAACAACTGAAGCCGGTCACTGTATTCCAAGGATACATTCTGGAAAGTAGGAGCCAAGGTGAAAGGGCTCCTTTTGGCGGTGAACAGACACGTCTGCGTTTTGGTGGCGTTGAACTTGACAAGATTGGCATTGCTCCATGCGGAGACTGCCTGAAGTTTGTCATTCAAACGTTGCACCATGGCTTCTCTTTCAGACTGTACTTGATCTCGACTAGCCCGACTACTCGGCAGATATCTTTCTACAACTGTGCTGTCGTCTGCATACCCATAGATACCGGGTTTCAACAGATCATTAATGTGCAGCAGAAACAGAGTTGCAGAAAGAACGGACCCCTGAGGCACTCCGGCATTTATTGTCAAGGGTTCCGAGGAACACCCGTCGACAACTACTCGGAGAGATCTGTGGCTCAGAAAGTCCGTTACCCAGCCGATCAGACCAGGAGATATACCGTACGCTGAAAGCTTGCTTATAAGGCTCGCATGCCAGACCCTGTCAAATGCCCTCGAGACGTCCAGAGAGACGGCGACCGCTTCTCCGTTCTTCTCGATGGCCTCGCCTAAAATGTGAGTAGCATACACTAGGAGGTCCCCAGTAGACCTATTACGGCGAAACCCGTACTGTCGGTCACTGAGGAGATCGTTACCTTCTAGGTATGCTAGTAGGCGCGAGTTCAATACACGCTCCATAATCTTGCAGAGTATGGAGGTGATTGAAATCGGTCTGTAATTGACAGGGTCGGCACGGCTGCCTTTTTTGGGCACGGGTTGCACATTAGCAAGCTTCCAGGATTTCGGCACTATTCCAGTCATGAAAGAGAGGCGATACAGACGTGTCAGTACAGGAGACAACTCAGCTGCGCATATCTTGAGCAGAATGGCTGGTATACCATCAGGACCACTGGCTTTATTCACATCTAAACGACACAATGTTCTCCATACCTCTTTGTTAGTGATGCGGATTTCAGGCATCGAAATACCGCAGTGAGGAAGATGTGCTGGAGAAGCATTGCAAGTGTCCAGATGCGAATTATCAGCAAACAGAGAAGCAAGTACATTCGCTTTCTCTGTTGCTGTGTGGGCCAGGGATCCATCCGGCTTCAGCAGAGCAGGCAGTGAGGGTTGGCAGAAATTCGACTCGATCGCTTTCGCAAGAGACCAGAAAGCTCGACTGCCAGTTGGTCTGACAGAGAGCTTTTCGCCATTCTTAGCGATTCGATCGAGACGAGCCTTCCGCAATGCCTTTTTGTAGGACTTGGCAGCTTGGTTAAAGGCTCTCTTCTTCGAACTTACATCCGGAGTTTTGCGGCTTCGAGCATCAGCCCAAATGAGATATGCCGAATGTTTTCGGTCTTGAGCATGACCACATTCGGCATTAAACCATGGGCGAGCTTTGCCACCGATGGGTACGTCAGCAAAAGGAATAAAATACTCCATTGCCTGATGCACCACATCGGTTATAGCATCCGCGCAACTCGACGGATCCAAAGAAGAGAAGCAGACCTGCCGCCAAGGATAAGACGCAAAAAAGTGCCGCATCTCATCCCAATCTGCTGACTTGTATTTCCATACTCGCCTAACACCATGAGGTCCGAAAGCTGGTGGGGAATATGTAAACACAGATTTCACCAGACAGTGATCGGAGGTTCCCAAGGGAGAGGTAACCTCTACACGATACCTGTCCGGATCAGTTGTCAGCAGAAGGTCCAGGCAATTGGCTGTATGGCCTACCACATCTGGTACCCTTGTCGCTTGCTTCACCAGCTGAAAGAGGTCCAAGGACAACGCAAAGTTCCGCGCTTCTCTTCCAGCATGGTCGGTCTTCTGATACGGGAACAGCCAGTCCTGATGACAGGCATTAAAGTCCCCCAGAAAGACGAGCTGCACCGAAGGGTACTGATACAGAGCCATATCTGCAGCCTCACTGAGATACTCAAATAAACGGGTTGTCTCCTGGTCACCGCTGTGCGAACGGTAGACACAGGAATACAGGATTTTTTCGTTTCCTGTGTCCACTAAAACCCATAGGGAAGAAAAAGTGGGGTCTTCAAGGTGACGGAGACGCTGAATACAGAGGTCGTTCCGCGCGTACACACTGACTCCGGCCCGTGAGCGAAAGTTGTGCTCTAACGAGTAACCGGGATAATCCAAGTATGTAGCGCTCAAAGGACATTGAATCTGCGTCTCCGTCAAAAAGAGCAAGTGCGGCTGCTCTGTCTCCAGGTGGTGGTGGACAGCTAAAAGATTTGAGTGCAAACCCCTTATATTAGTAAGGTGCACTTTGAATGAGGAGGAGTGCAACCGCTGTGTTAACTTGTTCCTTTTCTTTAACTTTTTCATAATAAAAAAAATAAAAGTGAATAGGGATGGGAAATGGCAGTTGAACGAGGCGGTACGTATCGAACCCGACGTCGAAGTTGGTTAAGTCATGCCACTGGGAGGCTAGCCTGGAGACTGCGGGGACGCCCGAACCCCCTCAGGGATCGCCATCGGGCCTCCTCGTCTGGTCGCCAACCAGCACGATGGAGCCACCCTGGGATTTTTCGCAGCTGGCGGGGCAGCCTTTCGTGGGTGGCTAACCCACTAATTGGGCCCCCAACTATCTGCGGGCGGCCAGCGGAAAGCCGTCGCTTCGGATCCCGCTACCCTCCTCGACTAGACACCCGACAAAACAAACACCAACTCGACGTCAACCGGTTCGCCAACGTACCGCAGCTGTTCAAACCCATTTCCCATAAATTCGTTCGCAGTTCGTGATAATATGCGCCAGACGGAATTTTAAGTACAAAGAAGTAGGGAAGGTCTTTAGGTGTTAGATAGTGAAGTGTGGGTGACAATTCGGTTATTTGGTCGCAGCACAGAGTGCTTGTATCTGAAGGCTCTTGGTGTGACGTCACGTCGCGTCACGCCATCGAGGGCCCTCGTCACTTGACCTGCCTTCATATTTTATTAAAACTAGCTGTGAATTGGCGCACCACGTAGATTATAGATGCAATAGTTTCTATTTTATTTAAATATCCCTGACTTTTAAGGAAAGAATTTAACTACGGGATTTCTTCTGTGTTGTGCCCAGATAAATAGACATAGATTTACCTTATTTTATTGGACGTCAACTTTAAAATATAAAATTTCTATAAAGATGATCATATATACAATACTTAATTCACCGAGACGGGTAGCAATATGGTAGCTCAATTGGTAGAGCAACTGACGGTCTCCCAGAGGTCGCGGGTTCGAATCCCTGCCGTGTTGGTTTATTTTTATTCTATATATATTAAAATATATATATATTTATTATGAACCTCCAAAGTATCAAAACGCGCTAGTTTGACTATAGCAGGTGGAAACGTTCAATATTAAACGCAACATTCACATGCCCGTCTCTGAAGCCAGTCATAGACGACGGGTCCGCCTATGTAAAAATTATGATCTTCGGATCTACTAGTATTTAGAATTACTAATAGTATTTACAGTACTTAGTAAGTACATATATATTATGTGTATTGTATGAATAACTTTGATAATTTCCTGCAGGTCCTCCGGGTCCTCCTGGTAAACGCGGGAAGAAAGGGAAGAAAGGCGATTCGGGCGACCCCGGACCAGCGGTATGATTACAATTTTACGTTTTGTCCTTAGATTTTATGTTCTGATGAAATTTATTTTGATTTAATTTGTTTGTTTAATTTTTTTATTATGTTGCCTTAGTACTTTTTTCTTTATATGTTGCATTTATTTTGCAGGGGTTGATGGGAGCGCCAGGGAAAAATGGATTCCCGGTATATAGCTTTTTATTCATTATATTTTCTGTACATAGTGCTTTTTTCTACTATTACTGTAATACATATGTATATATATATTTTATACTTTATATATGTTACAGTCAAACTTCGATATGTAAATGATTTGCGAAATGATTGGTTTTTTCTCTGATAAACCAAACATAGGTGAGAAAAGTTATTCAGAAAACCTTGAAACTAATTTTAATACCGGCCTGATGTGGCTCAAGGTGTTATTTGTATTTTTGACCACACTTAAAGTTTCCTATTTTATTAAAATAAATCATCCTAATCTTAATTTCTCCAAGGATTAGACATACATTTATTAGTTAAATACCTTACTAAATCGAATTTTGACTGGAATTTGACTAGCCAACTCTAAGAATTTGACTATAACATATATATAATTTTATAACCCTTTTTTACACCCACTTTTTTACTAATTAATAACTATGTATGTTACGATGAAGTCTTGCTTATCTTTCTACATTTAACATTGCCCAAAGTCCTTAAAATTTACTAAGGACCTAATAAATTAAGAAAAAAATATTTTATAATCAAGAAATAAATCTTCAATACCTGTTATCTCAGCGGTTTAAATATCAATGGAATTGGTAGGGCATCTTAACGATACGGTTTGAATTTTCAGGGTAGCAAGGGCGATAAAGGCGAACGAGGTTTTATGGTAAGCGCCGCGTCAGCGGACCCTGTAGAGCGTAGTGTCGCCCGAACCCTTGCGCCTCACTAACATTTACATCGACCATTTACAATTTGCCTAACCGCCCTGCGTCCTTACTGTAGTTGTATCAATACCTAACCCGCGTTTAGAATTATTTTATTAACTTTTACAAATTTATATTATTTACATAAATGTTGTTTCAACCATAATTACTGTAAAGCTGATAAATATCCGGTAGACAGCTGAAAATTACGACTAGTATAGCTATCTCTTAACAAACCTGTGGCGTGGCTAGGCCACTGTCCATAATCCAGTTCCATACGTACATTCTAGACGTATGCATGCATAACAACTTGGTGATATGTGGTACATATAACCTAACATCACATAACATTATATTCTTATGTATTTTTAGTTAATTCCTTTTTCTTCAACTATCCAACTTTTAACAATTAGAAATAATGGTTTAATTCGGTATGTATGCGATCTATAAAAAATAATATATACTTTGTTCTTCCAGGGTCCGATTGGACTGGACGGGCCTAAAGGAGATCCGGTGAGTACATACTCGTCACTTCATGTTATCTATATTAGATATATTAATTCTAAAAACATAAATGTTACTTTTTTTGAAAATATCTTTAAACATGTATAGCCATGTTAAGCTTATTTAAATTTATATAAATATAAATGTTACTTTAATAATATACACGAGTTCCTTTTATTTGTAGGATTCTGTAACAAAATATTGTCAAAGATTTAGTAGTCTTCCTAGAATAAATACTTAAAAAGTATGGCGTATGGCAAGGCATGCATTATTGTATGGATATATTACTAAAATAGGGTACTTATATGTCTTTGGTCTGTGTCTGAATCTTACAATATGTAGTAATGAGGGCCGTCCGTGCATTCCAGGGCCGGCCAGGAGACAAAGGGCAAAAAGGAGAGCATGGCAGTCCGGGCTTCGATGTCTTCTCTGCAGTAAAGGTAGTAGTTGTTTTTAATAGAATCTTCTCTTACAGATATAATTGTGGTTTTAATAAACGCAACAATAATAAGTGAACAGTTCACTTAACGAATGTGTGGATAAAACAATGCCTAATAATCATTGGCCCCGTTATGGTCTCTGCATCCGAAAAAATAAACTACCAGTAATGAGCAATATTACTTTTAAACGGTAATCTAAATATAACGTCAAGATTATATAAATACCACGTTGCGACGATTGCAGGGTGTCAAAAGATCTGTGGACAACTATAAGATGAGCCCCTACACCACCGCTGAGATCATAGCCGTTAAGGTACCGCGTGTCGCATGCTCTAGCGACCATGGGCTTTCTTTTACGCTCACTTATTTTCAAGCGGGCAGTCGAGAGTTCTCGGCTTTTTAAAAACCTTATTTTGCGCTTAAGTTTTGAAATTTTGTGTTTAAATTTGATGTTCGTATTGACGTAGTTTAGTTATCATCTAAATGTAAAAATCATTTTGATCGACAAATCTTCAACATTGACTACCATAAAAAGATTGACACAGTATTTCAATAACCACTTGGAAGGGTAACAGATCGGTCGATAATGTTGAAGTGTTGTCTGTGTGCTCGCTGTATTGACGCGGCGGTGTGCGTAGGGCCTGCAGGCGGCCGGGCACAACATCTCGGCGCAATCCATCATACAGCTGAAGGTTAGTCGCAGTCGCTTCTGTCATCATCACTATCCTTAGATCCTCTTTTCATTAAAATAATATTATCAACTACATATTACAACTTTCAGTGCTATGTTTAAAACTAATATTACTAAAACGTTTAATGACTTTGTTTTACTCAAAATTGCGCTACAAGATATCTGTTTTTCATATTTCAGTTGTATATATAAATATTTATTTTGTTTTGGAAATAATTAAAAATAAAAAGTGCATGTCTTGCTTTATAAAATGTGTTTTTGCATACCTACTATTTTTGTTCTATGTGCATGAAAACTATTGTGTACTTTTCTTATTTTAATACTATTTTCTACATTACAGATCAGTAATGTAAGGTCTTGTTTCCTTATACAAATAATTAATTAATAACGACTCTTCGATCTTTCGTCGTGCTTAATAGAACTATAAATAACTTGTACTAATGTTTCAATTACTTACTTATATAAAAACCTATCGCTTAATCGTACTTCAAATTTAACGTCGATTAAAAGAAATAAAAAGTCGCTGCTTTACTTTTCTTATACTTATTATGACATATGTTAAGGGTGAACCTGGAGAGCCAGGGCCACCAGGTCCTCCGGGGCCGAACGGCGCGGAAGGGAACCCAGGCGCGGAAGGAAGAGTTGGTCCCTCGGGTACTTCGGGTCCTCCTGGCGCTATAGGCCCAACCGGCCCAGCAGGACCAATTGGACCAATAGGTCCATCTGGTTCGCCGGGACAAAAGGTGAGTCAAAAACATTAAATTTCGTGTTTCAAATATTTGTTTTTTTTTTTGACAAATCCT
Organism: Napeogenes sylphis; assembly: GCA_959347405.1. Lineage (NCBI taxonomy): Eukaryota > Metazoa > Arthropoda > Insecta > Lepidoptera > Nymphalidae > Napeogenes > Napeogenes sylphis. The sequence continues at coordinate 14,567,956 of OY365776.1, forward strand.
CGAAGCTTCTAACACTTAAGTTATCACAATGCGTCAATATGTGTATGATAGCTATGTCGCTCTGGTGTAGATCAATTTTATTCATTTTACTTAGTAGAATAACCATAATTTAAATCCTTAAAAAAATATTATTCAGGGGGAAAGAGGAGACAAGGGTGAACGTGGATTTACTACCACGCTGAAGGGTGACGCTTTCCCTACCGGCATCATCGAAGGACCACCAGGCCCACCGGGGCCTCCCGGTAACGAACTATCTTGCATGTTGTTTTCGCCTTAATGATAGCCGTAGACGGCAATCGTAACCTACACGCTGCTTATCAACACTTATATGGGGAATGTTGGACAGTACATTTTCGTTTAATATTGTAGCTTTTTAGATTTTTGTAGTTGTAAAGTAGTATTTTATCGACTGGATCCTAAATAATCAATAATTAATTCATCAGTAACATAAAAAAAAAAATTCTCGACCCACATTTTTAAAGCAACCATACATAACAAAGATGTTATGAACTTATTCAATTCAGAACAAGGGAATATAGTAGTAAAGAACGAATATGAGAGATTCGCGTGTGTTGAAGGCACGGAAGGAGCGCGCGGAGAGCGCGGGGCGGCGGGCGCGCCCGGGCCGCCCGGAGAGCGTGGTGCGAGGGGCAAGCGCGGCAAGCGGGTAACACGGCTCTACACTACATACACTCTATTACTGCCTAGTGACTCTTCTCTTCTTCAATCTCTTGTTGGAGTCGCGCCGTGTCTCATAGATTAATTTACCATTACGTTTAAAACTTTTTCAAAGTTGTATGGCCGTTTTTTTTTTAAGTTTACGTCCGAGCGCTGCGTTATTCCTCAATATCCAAAGTTCTACTACTACTGTCTTAAAATAGTAGTAGGTACTCTCTAAGCTGTTAGAAATGCACGCTCATGTTTATACTATTGAAGTTTTAGACTGTGTCTTCAAATTTAGACAATGTTCATGAAAAATATGAATTCTGTCAACCTTGCCTGCAATCATTTCTGTCCATTTAATCATCATAATTGTAGCACATTAGCATGACGCACGCTTGCATGTATCCACTGCATGAGGTACGAGCCTTCCACGCTAACGTTGTGTTGACGCGTAGATGTGTTGTGGTACAAGTGACGACTAACGATAGCTTCGCGGAGTGGCTTATAACTGGACACAGGCGCTCTACAATTACTATCAACGCTTCGGGATTCTGTAAAAAATTAACTACACTTCAAAAAAAAGGTAAGAACCAACTTCAATATTTAGAGTATGTATTTTATAAACCTACTTATTATGTATCGATAGATGGTTTGATTCATACTTTAAATATACTTAGTCTGGCTATAAATATTGTTACAAGTTAAAATAACATAATATTGAATTTGGATGCTGGCATTCTTATATGAATAAAATTATTTCTTATAATTTTAAAATGGAGTAGGTATAAAACAGTTATGGAGACAAATACATTTTTTGAACCTTCCACCTTCTATGTTTGTGTAATATTCATCGGTGCAATAAATCTTTCTCTATTTTTCACAAAACTAGCCGTTCAAGCTATATGGGCACGAAAAGACGATTGAAACAGTAAAGAAAATAATTTTAATAAATTTTTAACAAAAGATTTAGTTAAGAAATCAATAAACTTGAAACCATGTCGTGTATTTTAAAAGATGAGTTAGGGCAATTTAAAAGATAAGTCGTGTATTTTAAAAGATTAATAAACGAGCTGGTCATTATTTAATTGACAATTTAAAAATGCGTATTTCTGCTTAAAGATTCAACTTGAGCCTCAACTTTTAAGGATTGCGATAATGCCAATCTATTCTATTTTAAATGAGGTTTATATGTTCTTAACTATATTATTTCATGTCTATACTAACGCACATTAGAATTATAAATATTTTATATAGTAGAAAAAAAACTGTATTTTTTCAGATTTTATAAGATTGCTCAGCACAAATAAAATTAAAATGGCATTATAATAGTAAAATAATTGCGCTAGATGTAATAAATAATTATTTTTTTACTTTAGGCACAGCAGGTAAGGAGGGTGCGACAGGTCCACGCGGTCCGCCCGGCACGGATGGACGACCCGGAGACGCCGGCGTTCCTGGCCCTCCCGGAAAACCGGTACTATACTTTTAGATCTCTATATTCTTTATATTTTTAAATAGAATATTTAATTATTGATACCTACGGTTGGTTCCCATGTGAGCAAAAAGAAAGTGACCATTCTATATGGCTCATTGAATCACCTCTTTAATTTTGAAAATGGTTCAACATTGTTTTTATTGATATTTTTTAAATATAAAATTATATTTACATAGTCTTGATTCTTGAGAGATTTAAAAACAATTACAACAACAATACGTATTACAGGGTGAATTGGGTCCTAAGGGCGAAAAAGGTGACTACGGAGAAATGGGCTTCCCGGGTATGCTCGGAGCGCCGGGGCTGCCCGGACCACCTGGTTACCCCGGGCTTAAAGGCGAGAAAGGAGACAAGGGCGATTCGGTAAGCTTGCATTTCATAATTTCTTAAACCAGTTCCCAATATTTTTATATTTAGCCATAAAAAATTTCTAACTTTCGATGATGATAATAAATTAATTTGATCACTGCTGTGAAAAATTCATATCACATATAATAATAATAATATTATAAATAATATTACTGAAAAAATTTACAAAAATTAATATCAGCGTATCTACAGACAATTCAGACAATTCACTTTAGTAACATATAATTACTTAAATAGAAATATAATTACTAAAAATTAATGTCACCTATTAGGTAGGTACTAACATTTTGTTATGAAAAAAATAACAATTGCAAAATGAATATTTAAAGCTAATGCACTCATTGTGGATGTCATTTAAATATAAGTATTTTTTAAGTACAATCAAAAAATCATTATGTTTATTATAATATCGCTTATGTGTTTCGGATGCGGCACTGTCTTCTGCGGCGACTCTCAGCAGAAATACCGGAAGCTGAGACGCAGGCAGGTAACTATCCATTCCGACACAACACACCAACACACACGCACATACATACACATACACTTACAGCTTTTAATTCTGCTGACGCTATAATGGTTCTTCTCAGGGTTATGTACTGTCTGAATTTTCCGAATTACGAGTGTTATTGTTAAAAAAAATGCTTACCTTGTTTTTTTTTTTCTAATAAAAAATACCTTTAAATTAGTTTTGGTTGTAAATTGGCGTAATCAAAAACATACGCATTAATTGTTTTGAAACTGTTAATCTTTATGCCCACTGTTGAACTTGCAGGGAGACGGCACCGGATATGAACTATATGGACATGAACTCGTAAGTACTACTTTCTTAATACTCTTTAATTTTCATCTGGCATTATTACCCAGTGCGATATATTTGATCAAATAAAATAATATGTAAAAGTTTGCCAAGATCATGAACTAAAGGAAAACGTCGAGAAGATTGGCGAACTGTGAAAATAACATTTAAAGGATTTAAAATGACATCTTTTTTAATACTCAATTTTTTTAGGGAATAGGAAAACACCGAAACACAAAAAAAAAGATATAATGTGGTATTCATCTCTTATGTTCTCAGTTGTATAAAATCTCATGAACATTGCAACTTAGCAAAATTTTTACATTTTAAAATACAAATCATTACCTGTGTACAGATGATGGGTCCGCCGGGCTCGCCTGGCCCCGCGGGGCCACCCGGCGTGGCGGGGCCGCCCGGGATCAAAGGCGACAAAGGAGAACCCGGAACGCGCGGCAAGAACGTACGTAAATTCACACACAAGAGATTGCTACATCAAGCGTACTTACCTGGCGTATATATTTACTGCAAGAACATTACTTTCTTACTGTATATAAATATCGCGAATTTCACTTAATATTAATTTATTCATGAGTATCATCTATTTTACCCCCTTAAAATACTCAACTTCGGATCTTGCTCAACTCTTCCTTCGATGCCGTCTTTATGTCCTCAATCGTGGCGTAGCTTTGGTTTCCACGTCGTAACCATGATTCATGACCAGTTATTACCCTCTGGAGCACATGTGGGTCGTCATGGATCGATTTTAATATCTCCTGAGCAAAGTTAATGCGATGCTGTTTTCGGTTGAAACTGGACAATATTGGCACGAATATCACCGCGACCCATCTCAGACCCAGATCATTGGTTAAAATCGAATAGCACGAGTTAGTCGATAGGTTTAGGTCCTCAGCTACTTCTCTAATGTAGATTCGATGATTGGTCAATAATAGATTCTTCACTTTATCGATGTTTTCGTGTGTTGTTAACGTGCTCGGGCGTTCGCCACGCTGTTCGTCGTTCAGATCTCGGCCCTCTGAGAATATTTTGTACTACCGATAAATGTTGCTTTGCTCTAAGGTAGCTTCACTATATGCCACAGTCAATTGACAATTAATCAGACTATGTATTACTTTATGGCCAATGCTATGCATAAAAAAACATTTATATAACACAGTTAGAAAATGTTGATGCACAGTGTACACTTGAATTGTATAAATATGAAATTAATAGAACTCTTTTTATACTAGGGCGAACGAGGTGAAAAGGGAGATCCAGGACCTATGGGACTGCCGGTAGATGTCTTTGCACTTTAATACTATTTTTTTAATACTATGGAGCTGTCGTACTAATTACTTATACTAGATGACGATATTTTATATTCGCCTCATTAGATGCGTATAAACATTTTTGTTATGTGGTGAAATGTATATTTCAGGGGCCCGTAGGGCTGCAGGGAGAGTCGGGAGAACCGGGACGGCCGGGTGACGGCGGGCCAAGGGTGAGTTATTGCTAGCTATCTAAAATAAAGGCTGTTGTAACCGTCACGTAATTTACTCCCTTTTACTTAATATCTATAAAAAGATAATTATATTTGGTACGTGACGGATAGATTGGTCTCCAAAGTTTCATCCAACTTCACAAAACTCAGGCACACATCTAACCGGCTAACAAACCGTAGTGAATGGTAGACTGGAAATAAATTAGTTTAGCATGATCTACATCGCTCTAATGTTTATTGCGATCATGAATTTCTTAATAATTAACGAGAATTCAATATTTTTTGGCAAATATTTAAAAAAGGACAAGATTTAATTAGCTAAATATTCGTGATCGCAACGCTTAGGCCTCGTGTGTGGTACTAACCCGGGTTGGTGTGGGCGCAGGAGAACCGCTGGCCGCCGGACTTCGCCTTCACGTAGTGAGCGCGACACGCATGCAATGCGTGCGAAACGTACTCACGCGTGCTACACACACACACGCGCGGGGACACTCACACACGCACTCAACGTTCACCGCTCTCCGCAGAGACCGACCTGTAAATTGTAATATTTGTACGTAATAGACAAACATCTAATATAAGACGTTACCAAATTTAGATGTAAGTGTTGAAAATTGTATAAAATGATATTTTCGTTAGCTTAAGATGAATATTGTAAGTATGTGACTTTTGTAATTTTAGCCGTTGTCCCGGACTCTCTGGATATTGTAAATTGTAATTTCTAAGGCTCTGTCCTAACTTTCTTAAAACAACGAACTCTGGTTCTAAATGTAATTATCTAATCTAAAACTATAAAAACTTTTATTAAACTTTAAAAAACCCCGTCTATATATGGGTCAGAATTTATAACTGTCGGTAAGTTTAGGAGCACAAAACAACTGCATAATATTGGCTATGCCTTTGGAAAAGACAAATCTGATAGCGGTGAAGTCTAAAACAGCTGGGTACAGCTTATCTTAAACAACTATCCCATTTAATTTACTTTATATCGTTCGCTTATATTCTTTAATTTTTCGATTATACCTATTAAATGGTTTGAAGCTCAGCGAATTACATTAAATGACCAGCTTTTATTAAATAATAATTGTAATTTACTCATATCTATATTTTAATATAACTATTGTAATAGATTGTAAATAGAATGAATGTTCAGAGTGACTATTTTCAATCGATATATTTGTATATTTGGAAAGATCTTATGTGACGAGAACGGGTGCAGCTCGTGATATGTAACGAGTGCGACGAGCCAGAGGTCGTTAAGTTATTAGATTCATAAGGATCGGCGTATCATATCTCTAGCTTTTTACTATTGATGTCTCATGTTCATTAAAATTATCTTAAGCATTTTTAAGGTAAGTCTAAAATATCCTTGATTATTATCGTTAATTCTAATTCGTGAATAACCTTTGTATGTAAGAAAAAAATCCGCCGGCGCTCGCATTTCGTTTTCTCACATGTTATAAAATATTTTTGAAAACTGAATGCGAGCCAATCGTGCCGGCGCGACACGTCGAGCGACAGCGCTAGGCCTTCCTTCATACATTTATCGTATTAAATAAACATCTAGCAAGCCTTCTCCTCTGCAAGGTTTCTCTTACATCCCAATAGCGTCCTCGCCGTCGTTCGTCGTTGTCGCCCCCAGTGTCCCGAGTGCTCCGTCCGCACTATTAACCTACTCTAATGTTGATTCGTGTATATTAGCTTTTATCCTTATCTATGTATCGTCCCGCGTATTAATGTCGTCTTTAAAATTTGATCTAATGTACAAAATTGTAACGAATATGCTAAGTATGGAGCGTCGAAGTAGAGCCGGGTTGAATCACCCCCGACGCACGTCTCATCCTTTATGATAATTCTTCCCCTTGTATCGTTGTATGTAAATCTAAGTGTACGTATTTTAATACAATTAATTAAGAATTTAGTTTTTTTATATAAAGTCGACGTTGTCATTTGTACCATACTCACGAGATCATAAAAATATTGTTGTTCACAAATTATTTTCAAGGAAAATAAATATTTGCATGCCCTGCATATTCTTGTTTTTCTTCCTCCCTATACGTCAAGTGTATCGCTTCCGATACTCTTACAAGGGAAATTATTATCACATATTGCACGACTTTCCTCCTCATCTCTATCTTCGCGGTCATGACTATAAATATATTCACTCTCTTTATTCTTGTGCGGAGTCCGAATAAAATACTTTTTATTGCATGGAAGTCTTCACATAAAGTTCAGGCAAGTACATTATATGCGATATTTTATTGCATTTATAATCAATTGTTGAACAAGATTGTAGTATGACATGCGAGTGTAATTTGAGGGAGTTGACATGTACGTTGTTTCGCAGGGGCCGCCGGGGCTTGACGGCATGAAGGTGAGATACACTTTTATAGATCTACATATTACAAATCCATTCCGCTGGTCAATGACCCGCTTTCCAAATCTCACCGCTTTAATGCAATGACTTCCAAAATAGTTCTGGTTGTGGCATCTTTTCATTGTTATTCTATACAAGCAAAATTCCAAACATTGAGAATAATTTTCGAAAGAAACCGATAAAGATGGTTATATATAGAATGCTATATTGATTATTGATCTCAAAGGTTGCAAATTCAATTTCTGCCCATTATTTAGATTTTTTTCCGTCGGTATTTATTTTAAAAAGTTAAAAATGCTTATGTTCTTGTTTTTGTTTTAAAAAAACAATAAATTTAGTATTTATGGCATAGCATAGGTATATATACATATATAGCATGGGATAAAAATCCCATGGGTGTCATTCCCATCAAGATTTTTGGCCGTGCTTAGACAGCCAGTTCGGTCGAATGATTTAAAAAGTATAGATAGTTTAAGATATTAATAGGATAATATCAGACCAAAATGGTAGTAATATGTTTAAAGACCTAATAATCTTGAACTAAAAAGATATATACGACACTTTTATACGATACAATTCGAATCTGTCAATCGTTCGATATACGCATACAATTTCTATCTATAATAACAGTTCACTTTTCGTGATGATAAGTAGTCACCGCTGCCTGTAAACGTTTACAACGGAGTCAAGACGTTTGATGAGGTGATGTAGGGATACGGAAATAATAGTATAAGTATCGAGGAAAATATGAATATCCATGTGATCTTATTCTAATATATGGTACCCAGGCGATCAAATAAAAAGACACCAGACATTTTACATGAATAACAGGATTGTACATGGGTTGTACATGGATAGGACAGTTGTTTTGTACTCACAAAAAATCAAAATCAGAAACAGAACTTCCTTCAAAAAAAGAAACAGCCATATAAAGTTCCAGCCTCTATTAACCAGCCTAGGTTCGATTTAGCAAAATTCTGTTTTAACTTCGTACCTAAATCCAAAAAATCGAATCTTGTAAACAATTTCAAAGTAGATCGTAGATCTTATAGTTAGAAGATTTAATTATTAGAGTTATTTTTATAATATATAGTTTAAAAATATAAGTGATAAAGATGTCAAAGCCTTTTTCGTATTAATAGTAATAGATTATAAGATACTTGAATACATACATACTTATGCCTTTTTGCGTAATGAAAATTGTGTGTGACGTAGGGCGCACAGGGCGAGCCCGGCAGCAAGGGAGAGCGCGGCGACCCAGGACTGCCCGTACGTTTCTACCTATATATTATGAAAATTCTGTTTTGTTCTTGACCAGATCCGAACCTGTAGATGATTTTGTAAAACAATACTATTATAAAATTAAATGACCTATGTGTTTAAATTAACGTTGCAAAATTACAGGGTACTGATGGAATCCCCGGTCAAGAGGTAAGTTACAACGGAGTACAAAAAAAAACTTCTGAGTTGTATGTTATTAACATTCGGTTTCGCACGCTAGGGTCCGAAGGGCGACAAAGGCTATAAAGGAGAACCTGTAAGTCGAATTAATTATTGACCACTGTAATTTAGTTTTGCCACCTCATATAACACTAATTTTCTGACCATACACACGTCCTCGAGCATGACTTATAACTAACATTAGCTATACCTACACAAACACGAACTTAAATCCTCCGATATAATATAGACTCTGATGTGCTTGTCATTTGTCAGAAGAATAACGTATAAAATGAATGTACGTCAGGGTCCCGGAGGCAAGCGCGGCCGCAAGGGCGACAAGGGTGACCGCGGCGAGCAGGGCGTTCCCGGCCTCGATGCGCCCTGCCCTCTCGGACCTGACGGCCTACCGTTGCCCGGCTGCGGGTGGAGGCCCTCCAAGGTACGGGAAGCGCTCACAGTCACCGTGTAGCGTTGGTGGAAGTGCAATGCATGCAGAATAAAAATTGCTTAGTAATACATTAACGATGGCGACCAACACCGCTCATGTGGATATTCATAAAGTTCCTCAGATTATCTAAGATTCGGTTTTAAAGTACTGTATATTATGAAAGTCCATACGTGCAAGAGGGTCGTATGAAGTGAGACGAGGAGTTGGTGAGGGACTGGCGGAAGTAGTTGTCGGTGTGGCAGGAGGCGGCGCGGGAGGAGCGGCCGGGAGTGGGAGGAGCGCGTTCCGAAGAGGAGCCGGAGGTTGAGGAGGAGATCGAGCCCGAAGATGATGTTGGGGAGTACGACGCGCGCGATGACCTCGAACCGCCGCGGGACTATGACGACTATACCGACAATGCGCGCCTCGAGCCGCATAGAGACTGACTTTGTAATAACTCACTATTAACATGTAGTTACTTTTTGCTTATGACACTAACGGGGTTCTTTGTATTCCTGGAAAGGGTTAACTTACTAACAACATTCATAACCAGTTTAAAGACAAGCGAAACTAATTTTAATATACGTTTTCATCTTACATTTTATTACAAAAATACATATTTTGATCTATATTTACAAATTCAGAGAACATTACTTTATAAAAACTGATCGATCCTTTAAAAAATAATAATACATCATTTCATCATCATTTTATGTGCTAGTTACTACCAGCATCTTTGTCTGCCAATTTTGATACTGGTTAGGTTTATGTAATGCTTTCATAAATTTTTCATACATAAGGGTCTGTATGTTTTCAGGAGGCTATGCTCGCGTGGCTGCGGCGGCGACTGGAGCTCGATGAAGAAGACAACGACCTAACCCCCTGACGCCTGCACGATGGAAGCTCTATATAATCTACTCTCTTATTTTGATTACGTCAAAATAATTCTGTGTCCATAGATTGTATCACTTTGACGACTCGGTAATATGATCTACGTCAATGACATATTTATGCGCATACTGCATTATTGATAAACTTAACAGGAAAGCAAGTTATTATTAGCAAACCGTCCCCGCGTCCCCTACCCCGCCCGTCTGCTTGTTGAGACTTAGCGTAAACATTTACGATGTATTGACATTATTCATACTTAGTTGTTTTCAATAAAAACAAGATTTTAAGAATTAAAAATCTTTTTATATTTCATGATTTTTCTGTATTGAGCGATTAGAAACTCTAAAAGCTGTACCTAATATTAGTTATTGGTTTGTAACTAATTAGACAAGATATATCACTGTATGCTGTATAACACAACAGATTTTACCACCTTTAATTATGAAAAGACAATTTGATGTTCGTAAAACACCTAGTTAATTATCAATGCTTTTTAATAAGGTAGTATTTATATTTAGAGATACAATATTAAAATGCAATGGTCCGTAAAATGTAGATATTACTTTTAGTTTACGGAATTCCCTGCATACTTTGCCATTCTTCTTGGGTAGCAATGTGTTGGCAAATATCCATTCGGTTGCAGATATGCATGCGCGAAGGCACCACTAACCATCAAATGGACCTTCGACTTGAACATGGTACCTAGGTGTAGTAACTACTTAAGTAGGTACATACCTATTTGCATAGTTCGTACATTGTTCATATAGTTAAACCCTATAGCGGTCTAGAGTACAGCTCAAGTCATCGAGCTTCAAATCCAGCTTAATTTATAAGTAGTCAAATTGTAAATAGGAGTATCTAAAACCACAGTGTTTTGTAATTACTATTTAGTATTAAAAGTCAGTTCATCTGTATTGAATGTAATGGTGTAAAGATAATTCGTTTATTTGTAAATAAAATTATGTTGTACTACCAGAATAGAAATAGGTAACACGATTTGTTTATTTATTTCGATATCAAGTAATAATACTGTTTAAGAAATAAAACGTATGCCTATTCAAAGGACATTAAAAAAAGTGTCAAGGTTAACCAGGTACAGTTGTAATATTTCTTATTATACTAGGTACCTATTTATTGTTTATTTTATCATCTCATTACTGATCGAAGTATTCAAAGTTAATAAATCTAAATAAAAATAAGTATCTTATAACTTTATTTACTTTTTTTAAGGTGTTTGTAAATAATATTTTTTTATGTAACATTGTTAAGTAAATAAATTTAATAAGACTTACATTTTTAAGTTTTTTATTCCCTTATAAACACTAAATACAGCACTATTAGATATTACCGTATAACTGATTACTTTAGGTTTACCTATTTTATAAGTTCCATTTCCAAAATGTATATTTTTATAATAAATATTCCCATGAGTTGATCACAGTCAAGAATTATATCACACTTTTTGAAGAGTAAAGTAAATTAATAAATAGGGATAGCAGTAAACAGTTAACTGCAGCTTTCATATGGGCTGGCTCGTCCGGGGCGGTATCACCCTCTCACAGAGGATCTGCGTAAAGTGGCTATTATTGCCGGAAGCCCTAACCCCCACCTTTCCATTCTTTCCCACTCCCACTATTTCCCTCCTTTCCTTTCCTAAATTCCCATATTCCTAAAACGTTTAATAAGTGTTCAAAAGGATGGTTGACGTCAGGCAGGCGGTCGTTCATAATAAATAAAATAGCCAAAACTTCTACAACATGGACTTACGAATATTAGAAAGCGATAATTTTAGGGCATACCCCCCAGGCGACTCGCAGACGCAGCACCCGGCATCTGTGGGAAATGGACGAGGGTTGTTGCATCAGGGACGGGTGCAACGTAAGAAGAAAGTCCGAGAAGTAAGATTGAGGATAGCGAGTTGCAACGTAGGGATGATGACTGGAAGAGCTCGTGAGTTAGTTGAATTTTTAGAAAGAAGACGGATAAATATGGCTTGTTTGCAAGAAACGAAGTGGAAGGGTATGAAAGCAAGAGAAATTGGAGCGGGATATATAGATAGTTTTATTATTGCGGGAGTTATGGCAAGAAGAATGGAGTGGGAGTATTGTTTGATAGGGAGATGAAACAATGTGTAATAGACGTGTAAAGAATAAATGATAGACTGATAGTTGTTAAGTTGCTATTAAGTAATGTTATCATAAATGTTTTAAGTGTATTTTCATCGCAGACTGAATATGACGATATAGTGAAAAAATTGTTTTGGGAGGACTTTGATTGCGGTTATAATCGACATACCATCTATAGAAGTATTTTATATAGGTGGGGATTTTAATGGATATGTGGAAAAAATGGATGGAGGATATGAAAGGGTGCATGGTGGGTGGGGTTTTGGAAAGCGGAACCAGGAGAGCGAAAGTTTATTGCAAGGAGCCTTGGCATTTACACATACTTTTTTTGAAAAAGGAGATCCAAATTTAATAACATACCATAGTGACATCCAAAGAACCCAAATAGATTATTTACTAATTAAGCGCAATAGGCTTAACTTGGTTAAGTACTGTAAAATAATACCAGGTGAGGCCCTAGTCTCCAAAGCCCTAGTCTCTTTCGCCTCTTTTTAATGGATATTAAACTATTAGTTCAAGTCACACAAAAGAAATCAAGACGCCCACTCAAAACTAAATGGTATCTGTTAGGGAAGAATGACTTTGCGAAAATATTTCAAAATAGAATGTTAGATAAAATAACTAGCATGAAAGAGAATATACATTGTAAATCCGTGAATAAATGTGGTGGAATGAAGAAATGCAAAAGATTTTGAAAGGAAAGAAGAATGCTTTCCAGGAATGGAAAAATACCGACGATGTAAATGATGATATGAAACAAAATAAAAAGAGGATGTATACAGAACGTAAGAACAATGCTAAAAGAGTTGTCGCTGTGGCAAGGGCTAAAGTACAGGACAACTTGTACCATGCACTGGAAAGCCCACATGGTCAGAAAGATCTTTATAGACTGACAAAAACGAGAGAGATGAATGCAAGAGACGTGATTCATATTAAATGCATAAAAGATGAAGAAGAAAAGGTTTTGACAAACGATGAGGAAATAAAAGAATGTTGGAAGGCATACTTTGAAAAGTTAATGAATTAGGAGAATAATTGGAATGATGCTCTACCTGAAGCACCAGTAAACATGGCATTAGTGAAAGAGATTAGTATGGACGAGCTTAAAATTGCTGTACAAAGTATGAAGAATGGTAAGGAAATTGGGTCACATGGCATACCAGCTGAAGTGTGGAATGTTCTAAATGTAGATAGATGGCTTTCAGTGGCAGACCTTATTCTTTAACAAGTTGTTATAAGAGGAGGCGATCCCAAAGGAATGGTGCAGCAGTTTACTGGTGAAAACCTGCAAATGGTATTCGTTGACCTGGAAAAGACATACGATAGAAGGAAGTGCCTGGGAAGTACGTACAACTTCTACGTGCTATGTATGAAAGAGCGAATACGCATGTTGCCGGTGTAACCAACAAGTTCAATGTGCCTGTAGACTTACACTAGGGCTTTAAGTCCTTATTTGTTCCTCCTGGTAATGGATGCATTGATATCGGACATACAGCAAGAGGCACCCTGGTGGATACTGTTCGTTGACGACATTAACCTTGTTAGAGAGGATGTGTCTGAAGTCCAGAGAAGGCTGGAAAAGTGGCACGAGAGACTGGAAAGTGTCGGACTAAAGGTCTGTAGAACTAAAACGAAGCACCTGTTCTGCGATATCGGTGGCACATCCGGTTTTTCCTTCATTGCTTTAGATGGCGTATATGGGATACGGGTACACTCTGCTCCGACTTCCGATACCTCAGATCACTGATTCAAAACGATAGTTACATAGACCTAGACGTGCAAAATAGGATGAATGCGGGATGGGTGAAATGTCGACAGGTCACAGGAACTTGCGATCAATGTATGCCCCTTAAAATTAAGGGAAAAATATACAAAACAGTCATAAGACCTGTCGTGATTTATGGTTCTGAGTGTTGGGCAACCAAACGGATGGATGAAAGGTGATTGCATGCAGTGGAAATGCGAATGTTGAGATGGATGTGTGGGATAACAAGATTGGATAGGATACATAATATTTATATCAGAGGAAGTTTGAAAGTGGCGCCACTGACAGACAAAATGATGAGTAAAAGACTTGCATGGTATGGGCATGTTATGAGAAGGGACGAATGCCATGTAACAAGAAGAATGCTAGATTTAGATCTGGAAGGACATGTAGGTCGAGGTAGACTAAAGAAAAGATGAATGGATTGTGTGAAAGATGACATGAATAGAACAGGAGTGAATATTGAGTTGACGGCTGATAGGCAAGAATGGAAGAGGAAAACATGTTGTGCCGACCCCACATAAAGTGAGAAAAGGGCAGGGAGATGATGATGATGATGAAATAGGGATAGCACGCAGCCCTGACAGACATCATTCACGGCCTTGGGGTTTGAGCAAAATCCGTCGGCAACGACCTGTATGCTCTGCCCAGTTAGAAAACTGGTGACCCCTTGTATAAGCTCTCAGCAAGCCCATAGGAATGAAGCTTAGAAAGAAGAACCTTGTGCTATACACGATCGAAGACTTTCATTATATCAAAACAAACTACCATGCCGAGTAAGTACTTATATATTTGTCGCAGATCACGATAATTTAACGATAATTAGTAACTCAATTGATATCATTGTAATAGTGGGGTGTGAACGCCGTGACGTAACGAGTCACGTGATCGGAATCGTTTGGAGGGGCACCGGAGACATTTTAAATATCCGAGAACATCGAGACGAGAGGATTATTGATTAGTGTGAGCCTTACAGTCCGGACCCCCCAAACGGGATCGGTAGTTCACGCAACTCTGATAATTATATACCTACTAAGTAATTTGTGAGAATTCATTACCTACATTTAATACAAGAATTGTCATATTGTGTGTGTGATTTAATTGCCTGAGACCTACGCCTCGGATCCTGTACCAAAATATTCCATCAAGAACGAGCAAGCCACTAATGTGCCTCATATCTCCGACATCAGAAGCGGGATTCACTCGGGCATCAAAACCACCAACTACCCGCGAGATAAGTTTATTGAAGCTACAAATAACGTCAAGCAAGAAAAGAAGTGATTTTATTATTTGAAAAGCACACTACAAGATAATAACAATGAAGTTCCAGAATCAATGCAATCAATCAATAGTTGATAATCAATGGTTGTAAATCAATCAATCAATCAAGTTAAATTTATGTTATCTCAAAACTTAAAATTGAGATCTACCCACATATCAAGAAAATCGAGTGAAAATACCAATTTAATCGCTTATGCAAGTCGTTTATTAGATTATATGACAAAGCGTTGGAAGAATTCTACGAAAGACAGAATCGTTGCTAATGAAGAAAGAAAGAAATGAGAAATTATAGCGGTGACAACGCGGCGCGAATGGCGGTAATGGCGCGGTGCGTATGGCGGTGATGGCGCGGCGCGTATGGCGGTAATGGCGCGGCTCAGGTGGAGGTACGGCATAGCACGGATGGCGCTGATGGTGCTGATGGCGCTGATGGTGCTGATGGTGCTGATGGCGCTGATGATGTTGACTGCTTTCGTGGCGATGACTGCTATGGCAGCGGTGCTGGTATAGTGCGGTGCGAGCAACGCGTTGATGTCTGCGGCAATTTATCCATCATCGATCACGTCACAGCATAAAGGTGATTCGTTTCAATTTACTTACGTTTCAAGTGCTAAATGCTCGTTAGTCAAGAAAATCAATTCATTTAGACAGACATCAAATGTAAAGTTTAAGTGTTTCAGTGTATCCGATCTTTATTAATTATTTTCTGAGATACGATTTTAAAAAAGTCTGTTGTAATTTGAGAATTTTGGACGTCAATGTTGACGATGATAATAATGATAATTGTTCTGTTGCTGGCTGTTCTGATGATAATGATAATTCATACGATGTCTATTTTACTTGACGCCAATGATGGTTGTCTATCTTGACTTGACGCCAATGCGGGTTGTCTATCTTGACTTGACGCCAATGATGGTTGTCTATCTTGACTTGACGCCAATGCGGGTTGTCTATCTTGACTTGACGCCAATGATGGTTGTCTATCTTGACTCCTATGCGGGATGTCTATCTTGACTCCAATTAGTCGAATCTCATAGTGTACTTTGATTAAGTTTGGTTCTATGCCTGTAACAGCTTCAGTTATTATAACTATCGATTTTAGAATGATTCATGATTATTTATGTGGTCAGAAAGGCCGAGCGAAGTGTTATCTACAGTTGTATATTGTTTGGATTTCAGATAAATATGCACACGAGGACGTGTGACATGTCAGTATGGCCGTGTCGCAGATCACGATAATTTAACGATAATTAGTAACTCAATTGATATCATTGTAATAGTGGGGTGTGAACGCCGTGACGTAACGAGTCACGTGATCGGAATCGTTTGGAGGGGCACCGGAGACATTTTAAATATCCGAGAACATCGAGACGAGAGGATTATTGATTAGTGTGAGCCTTACATTCCGGACCCCCCAAACGGGATCGGTAGTTCACGCAACTCTGATAATTGTATACCTACTAAGTAATTTGTGAGAATTCATTACCTACATTTAATACAAGAATTGTCATATTGTGTGTGTGATTTAATTGCCTGAGACCTACGCCTCGGATCCTGTACCAAAATATTCCATCAAGAACGAGCAAGTCACTAATATGCATCTATCTCCGACATATTCAATAGTTTAGTAGTATTTATTCAATTTAATAAAAACTAAACTTATTAAACAGTATTAAATTTGACTGTGTAGGTTACAATTTAAAAGTTTTTGATAAAATCTGGTATGGTCATGGCTGGGATCATATTACATATTTTTCTGTCTGTATTTTTCTGTCTGGATTTTTATTTACGGGTAAAACCAGTAACTATTTTGCAATTACCAATAGCTACAATAACTATACAACAAAAGTTTGGATGGATTCTAATGAAATGGTGTGACGTGGGCTGCTTTTTGGCTCGTGGTTTATCCTTAAATAAACCACGAGCAGCCACTAGAAAGCAGCCCATAAGTGACTTATCACTTATGGGCTGCTTTCTTAGATATACCTACCTACTAATTTTCAAGAGAAAACACACAATAATTACATTACTATAATACCTCTGCATGGATTTTAATAAAACTTGTTGTGGTGTTAATATATCATGTAATTCACAATATAGAATGCTGTGTGTCCAGGATTAGATGGCCAGCCAAAGAAACCGTTTTAGTAGGAATGAAGAAGTCTATTAAAGTATTAGCATTTGACTAATTTAACATTATGATGGACCCCATGAAACATCAGTAACAATTTATTTTTACGGATAATTTAATAGGATTGCGATTTGTAGAAATGTGCATACGGCTGATATGCGACATCTAGTGTGTGGAGGTTTGCATAAGTTGTTCATGTCAGTCGTCGACAAAGAGTACCTATTTTAAGTGTAAGGATATTGAGAGCCCTCTTCCATGATTTTTATGCGGAAATATTGTTAATTATTTCATTTATTTTTAAAAAACCTTCTTGTAAGAAGAAAATAAAAGATCTAAATCCGGAAAAAAACTAATAAATAAACGAAATATGAATAAGTATTTAAAATGAAACACACTAGGTATGTTATACCTATCTAGCTTTTATTGTATAGTATTTATTAGAATACATGTGTGCTGTGTGCAATATATATAAGTAGTTAATATTCTTAGTTAGATGCCCGTTCCAGTTTTCCACCAACAAGACAGACCTAAGCCATGATTTGGTAAAGGAATGAGGAATCTTAGGATTTTTGAAAAGATGCGTAGGATAGACTCCTGAAAACAATAAAGAAAGTATCATTTCTCGTTTGAAATTCATTCAAATTATGATATTATGTTAATTCGGCGTAGGTAATGTTGTGAAAATGGTATAATACGAGTAATATTTTGAACTAAGTATAAGTAAGCTAGATTCTAGAAGTAATAATAATGCACTTACGCCTTACTACTAGGCGAACATCCACATGAGCACAACTTATTCCAATAAAATGGTTTACTTATAGACAACATAAAAGCTGTCTTTTCGGTATATTGTAATACACCACTTCGAATATAGTAAAGATGACAAGCAAAAGAAATTTGAACTGAGGACTTGCTAACTTTCACAGCTAAAATAGAAATTAAAAAAATTAAATTAAAAAATAAAAAAAAACCCCGATACAGACAGACCTCTAAAAAGAATAAAAATAATATTATTATGTACTTATTGTAGTCATGCGTCGGGGGACTGTTGTATGTACTTAGACTATACGATTCGATATCATAATTTCTTTATTTGCCTCGCCTTACTTGCATTTTAATTTTTTCCTTTATTAAACGGTCAATTAAATACAAAGCTAATACGTATTGATATAAAATTAACAATATGTATCATAACTATTTCTAACAAAATTATTTTCAAATATATGAGTCTACCTTTATTAAATAGCAATAACTACTTTAACATTGAAATACGAAGAAAGACAACGCACGATTGTATTATGAAATGGGTGAGCATTTGATTAAAAGGTTACACAATTCTAATAGATTATAGAGATCAGTACCTATTTTTCGAAAATCATAAGCAACTTTTATTAACAACGCCATCTATAAATTAAGCTTAGGACTTACTGACCGATTTTGCTGCTTAGCAGCCGTGGCGTTACTAGTAAAATGCATCAAGCCAATTAGTTGTATAATGTTTACGGTTTCGCCTTATAGTAGCATAATAGATGTCACCACCGTCCCGTTAAAGACGATCACAAATAGAATGCTTAATTAACCGAGACGGACAGCAATAAGGTAGCTCAATTGGTAGAGCGACGGGACTATATAAATTGGGATTTATATAAATTTAAATAAGCTTAACATGACCAGACATGTTTATAGATATTTTCAAATATTAACTATAATATACATACAAACATACATATAATTATACATATTAATGAAACTTAGGATATTTTATATTTTTTCCTGTACTACAATGTAAACAAGAAATATTAAAAAATTAAAAATACCTTAAGAGTATTTATGTACCTGTTTCACAGCTTGCTATGTCAAAGTTTTGACTCAAAGCATATCACAACTTATCACAAGTTGACAAATGACATAATCTGCGTGGTCTTATCTATCAAAATATTACTCTTATTATTTTCCTTAGAATTGAGAACCTAACAATAGTTCATGGTTGTTTTTGAACATGATTTTCCTCATTACTCAATAGTTGATAATTTACTGTTGGCGTCTTATGTACATGTACTTAAATATATTTGTTTCATTTGAGTGAATCGTTGATTAATTTATATATCAGAAGTACTGTTTCACTAATTAGTAAAATACCTTTTTTTTATTTTGGAGTTAATAGTTGAGTAAAATATAAATTAGCATGTGATAATGAGATTCTGTAGGATATGGGTGTTGGTGTTCGTGCCCGTGGTTCTGGCGAAGATAGAGGGCCCGCGCTGCCCTCCCGCCGAATGCACAGAGGGCGGCGGGGCTATGGACGAATACTTCTTTAACGTTAAAGGTAGCCTAAGTATATAGAATAAAAAGATGAAATGTCTGATTTATAAGTGTCATAGTTTAACAAGGTATTATAAAGGAATACAATACCTATTTAAGTAAATATCCATGTAGGTACATATAAATTTTTAGACTTAACACCAAAACGGTTATTAACTTACTTGTTGATTTAGCATTTATTAACAATCTTTACAGTGTACTCTAATACAATTGCCACATCAGCACTTGTGTTGTAGATACCTTAAAGTAAAATTGTTGGAGATGTTGCATTTAGTAGGCTGTTATATTAAGTTGGTAATAGCTAATAATGCATGTCAATTATTTTGATATAGTATTGGGAATGAATGTTATGGAAGAAATTGAAAACCTTAATTATATCTATATATACATATATATACATATATAGATATAATTAAGGTTTTTAATATATATATACATATAATATATTTTAGATATAAATAAGGGTTTTTAGTTGTGTATATTATTCATAATTAGTTGACCACCTCTTGCAGTTAGCCTCTCTGCATCAGTCTAAACAACATTTGTTCTATGACATTTTAAAAATCTTGATAAACAACACAATAAACACAAAAAAATTTTGCTCCCTCTTTTACTTATTACTCTTAATTTTGTAAGAAGTTCTTAAAAGGTCAACGTCCGGGCACCATACCTACGCTCAGAGTTAATGTCAGTTCGGTGGCAACAAATAAATTTTGTAAGAGAAAACTCAAATATTTAAAATAATTTAATATTTATCTTATGTTATGTACTTTTTGCAAGATGTGCAAAAATACAAACAGTCTGCTTGACTGAATAAACAGACCTAAATTTATATTTATAATGAACAAAGCATTTGTTGGTAGTAATATTTAGTTTTTTCCTTGTATTTTTTTATGGTTTTATTAAGTATATGTATTTATAAAATTTATACTAAACCTTAACCTTTTGTAATAATATAAAACATCTAAGACACATACTTACAAACATACATACAATATGTATGTGTCTTATATGTTTTAAAAGAATAAAATATTTAAATATCCTAACATTATACACAACAGAACAGGATTTACTGGCAATTAGCCTTTAAAAAGAAGGAGTTTATCAATTCATGTATCTTTGTAACCAAATGTCACTGCCAGCAGTTAACTAATATCAATATTATTTTATTGAAAAATTATAAGATTTGATGTTTTATTTTTTGACCCGGAACATGAAACTCACAACAGTATTTTTTATCCAAAACCCCTCAAAATTATAGTTTTACTAGAAAGTTTCAGAGGGGGGAAAATGACAGTATACCTTAAAAAAAGTATGAACATAAAAATGCATTATTTTTATAAATTCTTTGCAAACAAATTCATTATTATTTTATTGTAGAATTATAAGATTTAATGTTTTATTGTTTGACCTGAAAAGTTAAACTTAACAACATATTTTTAGCAAAACCCCTCAATATTAAAGTTTTACTAAATCGTTTGAGAAGAGGAAAAATTACAGTGTATCATAGAAAAAAAATAAAGCTTTGAACCTAAAAATACATTATTTTTATAACTTCATAGCAACCATTTTAGTATTATTTGATTGGAATATTATAAGATTTGATGTTGTATTATTTGACTTGGAAAGTTAAACTCACAACAGCATATTTCTAGAAAAACCTCTCAATATTAAAGTTTTACTAAAAAGTTTCAGAGGGGGGAAAATTACCCCCTCTGAAATCATAGAAAGAAATTAAAGTTTTCAACATAAAAATCCATTATTTTTATAACTTCTTAGCAAAAGATTTATGCTCAGGGTCCAAAAAATGATTAGTCTTGATTACGGAAATATTACAAATTGGAAGGAAACGATAAAATAGTAGCTACAGCTTGTTTGATAAAATTGTGAAGTGTAAAATTGTGAAGTGTAAAATACCTTTACTATGATAAAATTGTGAAGTGTAAAATACCAAGCATAGTTTCTATTTTGTTTATTTTAAATATCAGCATCTTGTGTGTATTATTATTCTTCTTAATAGCTGGCGATAAATACGATGTAGGGTAAACAGACAGTCATTGGACAGTTAAGCAAATAATATACTTTGAAGATTTTTTTTCCTTCGACTATTTCACTATCTTAGAAACTGTATAGATATTTTGAAACTAGATTAAATGAGCTACCATAAAAATCATTTAAAAATCTTAACACTTGTGAATAATTGTAAAATATCAGTAAATTAAAAAATATGAACAAAAAACACAGTCATTGGACAAAATTTATAATTATTGGACAGTTGGTAACAATTATTGGACAGTCTTTGAATATAGCGAAATAATAGATAAACATGTCATAAAACATCATAAGAACATTTTGTTTACTATTAATAGTTTACTTTTTTTATTTTTTTTTTCTAAATCATAAAATATTAATTACCACCTAAAACTAAATCGTATGCAAATGATTCATCACTAAACTTTAATCAGTCTTAATTATTGGATATCATGAAAATTTAAGGAAATAAAATTTAAGGAAAAAAATATAGTTAAAGTAAAACTTTAGAAACATAACAACTTGTTATTATTTTGAACTTTTTGGTCATCAAAGAAATTAAAGTAGATAGGAAAATAGCTAGATACACATTAAAATTTTTAGAATTCTCTTTTTTGGAACATATTAAATAGCATCTTAGTCTCTTAGTCGATGGTTTTATTAGCTGGATTGTTAGCACATTCTTCCAAGCTTAAATCATCATCATCATTATTGCTCATGCACTGTAACGAAGGTGGCACACGATTTGGCCGCGGATTTTCCTCAATAAATTTGGATAAACTACATTGCAAAATTTTCATTTTTTAAGGAAAGTCCATCATCATTAACTTTTTAATCCAAAGTTTCAAGATATATTCTTCATCTGTTATTAAAACTGGTTGGGGTGTGAAGGAAGTCCTATCATAAGAATTTTTTAATTTAAAATGCAGAATTGTTTTTTCGAATATCATATTTTCTAGCAATTTCTCTTATCTTCGGGTTTTTAGTTTCTCGTTTTTATTTGAGTGCTAAATTCATATTGTTTGGGTCATAATTTTTCTTCTTTCTATTTTTGAGACTCAAAATTGTAACCAAAAAATTATTGGACACAATAAGTGACAGTTATTGAACGCTGTCCAATAACTGACAAAATAGTCCGTGATATTTGAATTTGAAATTATAATTATAACGAATTTAAAGGCTATAAAATTAAAGTAAAAAAAACGTGGAAATTCAAATTTTTGAAAAAATATAGTAATTGGACATTGTCCAATAATAGTTTTTTTTTTTAATTGTGGTGTACAATCACTGGACGGGTTAAAATACCTTCAAAATATAATATTTATAAGTTAAAAATCATTTTATCATGTAAATTATATCATATCCTACCAATCTCCAAACAGCCAAAACAATAACGTTCTCCACTAAGAAAATATCGTAACAAAACACTTTTTTTTTTTTTTTTTTTTTTTTTTTTTAACGTCAGGAATCCTCATGGATACACACCTCCATCAAGGGGATGATGGAGGTGGTTATGTGAGACTCCTACTCACTAAACCTGACGGTTGCCGCCGCCGTCATAATGGGACACCACGGGATCGCTTTCGCACTCACCGCGATGCCCCGACGTGATCCACGGAGAGGGCACCCCGCAACGAGGATCACCCATCCCTTTTTCGCAGGCTTGATAGATCGTGGAGGGATCCCCTTCCCCCCACCCAAGCCTGCTGCCTCTGAAGGGGGCCGAGACCCCCTTCTAGCTGGACTCAGTCTCAGAATCGAGCCAGTTGGACAGACCGACTCGACCATTGACCGTGTCCAGCTCCGCCGCCGGTTATCTCCCCGAGAGGAGACCACCGGTCAGACCCCCTGGAAGAGCACACTCCCATAAGACCCAGTGATGCGCAGACAGCCTCACTGCAACACACTGGAGTCGAACGTAAGTCCGCTCACGTAGGGGGCCCAACGTCGAACCCGACAGGCCTTTACCGCCAGCCACGGTGATCAGCCGAGACCAGCAAGAAAAAGGCATAAGTCGGGAACCCACCATGCCCAGACCAGCCATCACCAAGCGCAACCGTGGCGTCGCGCTCGGCAACGATTAATCCAGGCAACGTCTCGGACCGTCTCCCCACCAAGCACCCTCTCTAAAGTGCTTGGTGGAAAGAGGTCCAGACCCTAATCGCGGACCCCCCCACACAGCCGCGGAACCACTCCACAGTCCACTCTGCTATCAGAGAAGTACCAGGAGTAATTCCGCAGCCGACCCCGGAAAAGAGGGCCTGCGCCCTCCCACCCTCAACGCCCAGGCCAACTTTCCAACGTGATCAAACGATGGAAAGAGGCCCGAGCCCCCCCGCAGACAGACCACCCCGAAAGGTAGCCTGCCCGCCAGCCAGCCATGAACCGGGCACAAACCCCCATGGCCGACCCCCACCGCGCCGAGTATTAGCCAACGGCTAATGCAAACCCGAAGGATCACATTAACCGTTGTTGCCCAGGGAGCACCGGCCCGTACCGCTTCCGATGCCACCGGACGAATCCGAGCAACAAGGGAAACAGATGGGCACACGAGGAGGTTCCCGGCGACGGCCCCCCAACAAAACACTTGACTCAACCTTATGAAAAAAATAATTTTTCAAGACAATTGTCCGTTTCCGTGATAGCCGCTAGGGAATAATTATTTTGACACTTTGTTACAGCCATCTGTTATAAAACCTATAAACTAAAACAATGCTAAGTATTCATAGATTTTATCAATAACTATAGATGTCACTCTTTGCTTGTTGTTTTCTTATTTTTTGAAAATCAATAGCGACTGTCCAATAACTATCCAGTGTCCAACGACTGTCTGTTTACCCTATATTAAAGCTTCTATTCAGATAATTTTGAACTTTATTCAGAAAAAGCCAGGAGATAAGATAAAAAGAAGTTTCATCAAATCATTTAGGTAGTCTACCTATATAATAGATTACTACCTATATTATACAGGGTTATTTGTAATTAGTTGACCACCTCTTGCAGGCAGCCTCTCTGCATCAATCCCAACACCATTACTTCTACGGTTTTTTAAAAGGTCAACGCCGGGCGCCATACCTACGCTCAGAGTTAATGTCAGTTCAGAGTCAACAAATAAATTTTATATGAGAAAACTCAAATGTTAAAACTATTAATTTTAAAATGTCGTAGAACTAATGTTGTTGGGATCGATGTAGAGAGACTGACTGCAAGAGGCGATCATAGATTAGATTGGTATCTAAAGACAACGTTGCTAGTGCGGTTGCATATTATCGATACATAGTATGTGTCATGTATATTATATATATATATATATATATAATTAGATATATATATCTAATTTTCGAGGTCGGTACGGTCGGTAGGCAGACTTAAAATTATTGATATAAATTCAGGCGTAGCATTCCTAGCCTCTCAGTATTCTACCTAGTCTTGCCATAAATATTGTAATAAAGAAAAAAATATTTCTTTAATTGCAATTAACATTTATTACTTTTACAGTGTGTTAGTTTAATACACAAATATAAAAGAATTAAAAATATAAAAAAAATGTTCGAAGTGGTGTCCATTGGCTGCAATACAGCCCTGTAAAGGTTGAGGCCATTTATCAATAGAAGCACGCGCTCTTTTCAAGGGGAAATTCTTCACTGCCAATCGTATGGATTGTTTTAGAGACTCCAAATTATCATGGCGTTTAGAGCAAGCTGTACTCTCTAAAACTAACCATAAATCATAGTCCAGCGGATTAAGATCGAGATTAGACGACGGCCAGTCTTCAGCTCTGATGAAGTCCGAGACGTTCGCTTCCAAACAAGACTGCGTGGACCGAGCTTTATGACCCGGCGCCTAGTCTTGCTCGAAAGGCTTAACTACCTTTTCAAGAATGGTATCATGATACACTTGTGCCGATGTTTTGATAACTTTTTCACAAAAATATGGCTCAGTCACTTCTTCATAGCTAGCACCCCACTAAACCATCACTGAAGTCGGATAATGCCCACGTTGCACTCTGTCGACTAATTGGAAAGCTTTCTTAGAGCTTTGAGCTAGGTAAATACGGTCATTTTGTTTGTTAAAATGTTGCTCAATTGTAAACATTTTCTCATCCATAAACAAAAATTTTCTGTGACTTCCTTTTGCGTACCGTTGTTTCGATTTTACCACTCTATTCATCTTTAATTTATCAGTTAAGAAATGACCAGTGCGCCTCTTATAGGCAGCAAGTCCTAAGTCATCTCTTAAAATACGAGTCATGGTTCTAGGTGATAACTTCATTTCTTGAGATAAAGTCTTTTGCTTTCGGACAAGATTTCATCGAATTCTTTCCCTTACTTTTTTGACCACTTTTTCGTACGAACACTACGTCATCACTACGACGTCAACACTATGACGAGGAAGTCTCATTGTATCTATTAATGGCCTGGTACACAAACATTTGATTAATACCAAGTGTATGAAAAGTTAAAAATTGCATTTGTTTCCATACCTACTTTGTGTAATGCAATCACAGCGATTCTGTTCTCTTTAACTCCCCCACTCCATTTTAATATCGCAAAATATTGTACAATTTATTGGCGCCAAAATCAAACAACAATATCAAGAAAACACAATTAACAATAGTATAAAAATTAGTTTCCAAATTCAAAAGTAATATTATATATTATTATTTAACAATTCGGGAATTAACGCGTAAGAATAGGTATCACATACCTTTTATTTGCCTGACGTTTCGACCAGGTTGCACAGGCCGTGGTCACAGGCTGTGAGGCGTTAATTCCCGATTTCTTAAATAATAATATATAATGAAACGCTATAGTTTAAAAGTTAGTATATCAAATGTAATATGTTTTTATTTTTAATTGTAACAGCATTTATGGCCAGACTAAGTATAGGATACATTTTGATGAGTGTGAGCAAGAATTACACAAGCAAGTTAATTCCCCCATTCCCTTCCGTCCTGTGGACGTACCGACACGGCAGGTATCCATCCCTATGTTTTTGACATTCCTCCTGTCCGAACGAAGCGCTTTGCTTCGTCTTTTTTAGTTCGCTAGCTTGCCTGCGTCAGTGAATAGGTTACTAAGTTAATTGGCCTTACTACCAATGACTGACTACATTCCATTTTCCATCAGGTGGAATGTAGTCAAGCATTAACTTAAATGGTATGTATTTAAAAAAAGTTAACGTATCTTACATATTTACGCTCTTTTAAGTACTTTAATAGATTAAAATATTAAAAACCCTTCTAACTTAAATACATATGTATATAATCAATTATTATCTTGGAAAGTATTAGGTATCTAATCTAATTAGGTAAAAAGTCTATATATAAATGTTTCCTTGCTGCCATTCCGCCACATGGAATGCCTGCAAAGAAATTGTTCTTATGCTTGTAGTAATCTAACCTCGACAATTTGTCAAATACAGGAAAGCCAATGATTGTCAGCTTTGGGCGTAAGCATCTCCATCTACTCTGTCGGAATGACGTACAATTGGATAGCAAAGCATTGCCTCGTTTTGCGATCATGACCGTGGTCCCCACCGTAAAACTAAGCGCATGTGCGGCACCGGCGGGTGGGTTCGCGGACTCGTTACGAGCGCTCAACGTGACTGTCGGCCAAACGCTTCTGCTGGAGGACGTTCCTGCTTTGCCCTCGCTGGCTGCACAGCACCTCAGCGGCCTCAATCTGCGAGGACTCCAGATAAACGCACCTTCCGCTCCGGCACCACCTTTGCGACCCGAACCCTCCTTCTTAGAGCCACTGGGAATGCTGTTTGATCTCTGTGATGTATGCGACAACTGTCTTTGTCAATGTGTGTGTTTATAAGTGTGCGTGCGCTGTGTCGCCGCATCGCCAGGACGGCATGTTTCAGTTATTAATAAACCTTACTACAGACTACGCGTACATTATTTGATAAACACCTCAGTGGCCACGTGGATGGGAATTCATTATTAAAGACGTTGTTTAGCACAAGCGATAATTATACATTCATTATGTCGATTGGGAAGTTATCAGAGTTTAACGTGAGATCGGGTAACTGGACAATGTATGTGGAACGGACGGAAATGTTTTTTAAAGTAAATAATGTTAAAGAAGAGCTTTGGTTACCTACATTAATCGCGGCAATGGGTGATGAAGCCTATGAATTGTTAAGTAATTTAACAAGTCCGGACAAACCTAGCACGAAGACATATGCAGCTGTAGTGAAGGTTATGACCGACCACTTGCTGCCGAAACCCTCGTTCATGGCGGAGAGATATAGATTTCGACAAAGGAGACAAAATACGGGTGAATCGATTTTAC
Source organism: Napeogenes sylphis (assembly GCA_959347405.1). NCBI lineage: Eukaryota > Metazoa > Arthropoda > Insecta > Lepidoptera > Nymphalidae > Napeogenes > Napeogenes sylphis. Next base: position 14,595,873 of record OY365776.1, read on the forward strand.
AATATGTATCTGAACTTAAAAAGATGTCTAAATATTGCGAGTTCGGGGCCGTTTTAGAAGAAAATTTACGTGATCAATTAGTATGCGGGTTACGAAGCGAGACAATACGACAGCGTCTGTTTGCGGAAGTTAATTTACAATATGCGAGCGCATTTAAGATTTCTTGTACTATGGAAGCGGCGGAGAGGGATGCTGCGGCGGTAGATCAGAAAGTAAATAACAATAATGAGTCCGGGAGTGATAGCAGGAATGCGGCGGGAGCGTTGAATTCAGTTGTGGCGCGAGATCAACGTGGCCGCGGTGCACGTGGTGCAAGTAGGTACGGGTCGTACGCGCCACGCGGGAAAAACAGTATCATGGATGACAAAAATTATTGTAAGGTCTGTGGATCTACTGAGCATCAAGACGATAGTTGTCGATATAAACAATTCGTGTGTAGCAGTTGCAAACAAAAAGGACATCTTCGCCGTATGTGCTCTAAGCACTCACAAGACTCACGATTTAATTACTCACGAAGGAAAATCGGAGCTCGATTACATGAGATGGAATTGGAACGGTCAGGGGAAGAAATACTTTCGGATGAAGAAAATTGGCCAGCCGTGGAAGACTTACATCAACTTAGCTTAAATAGCTACAAGCCGGTGAGATTAAATATGCAGGTAGATAAAAAAACTTTACCCATGGAAATCGACACTGGGTCTTTAGTGTCGTGTGTTAGTAAAAAAACATATGATAAGTTGTTTTCGAAAAATAAATTGTATGATTCTAATTTAGTATTTAAATTTTATGATGGCAGCATAATTAAACCGCTGGGCATATTTAAACCGTTAGTTCATTATGAAAATAAATCTAAAGTATTGGAGTTATTTGTTATAGAAGGGGGTACTACCTCTTTACTAGGGAGGCAATGGTTGTCTGAGTTAAATATTAAAATACCTAAATATCAATGTGTTCCTTCTAAGAACACAAATAGAATTAATTATTGTTTTAATGATGTTCATAATAAGGATTTAACACTTTTGCTCGACAGATATAAGGATTTGTTCACGGAAGGACTGGGCCGATTCACAGGAGGCAAGGCTCGGTTACGTATACGCGAAGGGGCAACGCCGGTATTTAGTCGAGCGCGACCAGTGCCGTACGCGCTGCGCGACCGCATCGAGGCGGAACTTGAAGGCATGCGGCGTACGGGGGTCATCGAGCCGGTGGACAGCGCGGACTGGGCTACACCGCTGGTACCCGTACGTAAGGCTGATGGTGGACTCCGTATCTGTGCTGATTACAAAGTAACGTTGAATCCCGTTCTGCTAATAGACAAGTATCCTTTACCACGCATAAATGATTTGTTAGTGAAACTAAACGGGGCTAAGGTATTTTCGAAAATTGACCTCTCACAAGCTTATAATCAGATAGAACTAAAAGACCCGGATAATTTAACAGTGATAAATACTCATATGGGCCTTTTTAAGTATAAACGGTTAGTCTACGGGTTGTCTTCAAGCCCGGGCATATTTCAACGAATTATGTCTAATCTTTTTAAAGATATTCCTCAAGTAGAAGTATTTTTAGATGATATAATTTTGGGGGCACCTACTATTAAGGAACATTATATTATTTTAGAAAAAGTGCTAGAGCGTTTATGTAACCACGGGATGAAACTTAAAGAAAATAAATGTTCATTTATGACAAGTGAAGTCAAGTATTTAGGGTTTATTATATCGGCGGAAGGAATTAAAGTAGACCCGGATAGAGTGGACGGTATAATAAATATACCCCGTCCCAGTAACATCACCGATCTGAGAGCTTTTTTGGGTACAATAAATTTTTATGCTAAGTTTGTAAATAATTTGAGTACGATACTAGCTCCATTGTACAATTTGTTAAAAAAGGGGGTGCTGTGGAAGTGGGACAATGAGTGTGAAATAGCATTTAAAAAAATTAAATCGATTTTAATAAGTGCAGATGTTCTCGCCCACTATAATCCGAAAAAACCGTTGTTTTTAACATGTGATGCAAGTGCGCGCGGAATAGGTGGCGTATTGAGTCAGATGTATGAAAGGGACGGTATGACTGCGCGGGAGCGGCCGGTTGTTTACGTGTCGCGAGCACTTACCGCTGCTGAGAAACATTATTCACAGATTGAACGGGAGGCTTTAGCTATTGTTTTTTGTTTAGAAAAATTACATCAGTACGTTTACGGTAGACGCTTTACGTTACGTACTGACCACAAGCCTTTAGTTACTATTTTTGGCCCTAAACAAGGTATACCATCGATGGTGGCAAGTCGTTTGCAAAGATGGGCTATTAAATTATCGGCCTACACGTATGACATTGAGTACGTTACTTCCAAACAAAATGGGGCGGACGGGTTATCACGATGGCCAGCCCTGTCCACAGACAAATATATAAACATACCGGAGCAATCATATTTACATTTCGCGAATAACGCCATGTTACTAGACTATGTTGAGATTAAAAAACAAACAGGTCGAGATCAGTTGTTAAGTAGGGTTTTAGGATATATTAGATATGGATGGCCTTCCGATTACGAAATATTATCATTTAAGCCTTATTTCAATCGTAAACATGAGCTATATGAGGAATTAGGTTGCGTGATGTGGGGTCACAGGGTGGTGATACCGGAGATGTGTAGGGAAAAAGTGTTAACGGACCTACATGAGGCACATATGGGTATAGTCAAGACTAAATCTTTCGCTAGGAGTTACGTTTGGTGGCCAGGTATTGATGAAGGAATCGAGGAAATATGCCGTAATTGTAGTGTGTGTATTGCCGAGAGTGAGGCGCCATCGCGACATATGTCTTGTCCATGGCCATGGCCTGATAAGCCATGGGCTCGGGTGCATATGGATTTCTTGGGACCAATCGCGGGACGAACATTCTTAGTATTAATTGATGCGAGAACTAAATGGTTAGAAGTCAGTCAAGTACCCAGTACAGCAGCTAATCATACCATTAAATTTTTAAGTGAGGTATTTGCACGTTTCGGTTTACCCAGACAAATAGTCTCTGACAACGGTCCACCATTTACAAGTAATGAATTTTCACAATTCATGAGTACAAATGGAATTGAACATTTGTTTTCAGCGCCTTATCACCCGGCTTCAAACGGTGCTGCTGAAAATGCTGTACACATAGTTAAAAAAGCTATTAAAAAGGCAATTAGAGAAAAAATGGATATTACGTTATTTTTAAGCAAATTTTTACTATATTATAGAAAGACGGAACACTGCACTACAGGAGAGGCACCAGCTTTTCTTATGTTAGGCCGCCATTTACGAACTAAATTCGATGCTCTTATACCGGATAGGGAATCTAAAGTCAGACAAGCCCAGTCGCGGCAACAACAATATGGCGCAAATGGTTCGCGTCAGTTATATCCGGGGGAAGAAATTTGGATGCGTCAATATAGAGGACAGGATAAGTGGGTGTCAGGAAAGGTAGTAGAAAAGTTAGGTAGCACAGACTATAAAGTGGTGGATACATTAGGACGGGAAATACACAGACATATTGATCAGCTTAAACAACGGACACGGAGTTCATTGATCTGTCCTTCGAGCCCTTCTGGAGAGTGTACGTTGAACACAGAATCGGATCGCATTTGTGAGGAGCTCGGTTTAGGGAACCCGGTAGTAAAGGACGCGCAAACAGGGGCGGGGAACGTTTCCAATGATGGTTTGGATTCAGAACAGTTTGAAGATTGTATAGATCAGCGTCCAAGCATTTTACCAACACAGCCTTCCTTGCCTCCCTCTGAACCGACCCAGTCTCGTCCTAGGCGTCAGTGCCGTATTAATAATCCTCCTAGATATAAGTTTGATTAAGTTAATATTATATAATTGTATACATAAAGTGGAGTTGTATATTGTAAAATAAGGGTGGAAGTGTGATGTATGCGACAACTGTCTTTGTCAATGTGTGTGTTTATAAGTGTGCGTGCGCTGTGTCGCCGCATCGCCAGGACGGCATGTTTCAGTTATTAATAAACCTTACTACAGACTACGCGTACATTATTTGATAAACACCTCAATCTCACTCTGAACCGCCTGGCGCTTCCTCTAGACGCCGCACTGCGCTTGCCAGCGGGACTGCGTGCACTGTCATTGTACGACGTGGGGCTCCGGGCGCTGCCGGCGCAGGTGTTTGCTCGTCTGCCCACACTCGTTAGCCTGGCGTTGTACGACTCCGTGCTCGAGGAGTTAGACTTGAGCGCATCACCTGCGCTCGGCGTCGTGGCGGTGACCGCGCCGCTGAACGGCATAGCGCTGGGTCCCCACGTCGAAAACGTAACATTACAAAACGCGCGAGAAGTCGAGCTGCGCGGAAACTGCTCGGGGCTGCGACGGCTGAGTGTAGAAGGTGATAAAGCGACGCTTCCGAGCGCATGGCTGGCAAAATGCGGCGTTCATGAACTGCGTCTAGCGCGTTTGAGACCCGGGGCAATGGGGGCGGAAGAGCTGCGGGACGCAAAGGACCTGCGGCTGCTAGCGGCGCGCGGCTGCGGGCTGCGTTTACTGCCACCAGGATGGATCAGAAGTTCGACTAGTCTGAAGACACTTGACCTCTCTCACAATAATCTCAAAAGTATTCCGAGGTTCGTGTGTTTTCTTTGACGTCCGAAAAACAAAATATCTTCAAAACCTATAAATGTTTTTTTGTAACAGTGAGGTGATCACCGCAAGTCCGGCTCTGGTGGAAGTGGATCTCTCTGACAATAGTCTGAAGGCAGATGCCGTGGGAGAACTGAGTGCGGCTGCGCTGAAGGTACTCGTGTTGGACGACAACCCGCTGGGCGACCTATGCGGCGCGAACTTCGACACCAGCTACATAACCAACGGTGACTATATGGTTAAGAGACTGCAAGTGCCCCGTGCGTGCCGATGTAATACGAATTTTTTCGCAGCTGTGTCTGCGTTGTGGGACGCACGCGCCCTGACCAGGCTGAGTCTACGCAAGACTGGCGCCGTGCGCGTCTGCCAGGACTGGCGCCAACTGCGGCAACTGACAAGCGTCGACCTGCGAGATAACAATATCACCGGCCTCGAGGTATGCCTTACTGAGAACTTATTCCAAAGCATCGGATAATTTCGCCGTTCATTTTTAACGTTCACATCACGTTGTTCGCACAGTACGATGATCTGCAGTGGGTAGGCGGAAAAGCCACGGTTGTGGACCTGCGTGGCAACCCTGTGCGGCGAATTACGTACACGAAGAAGCAGCACGAGCGCGCGCTGGCGCTTCAACCCGACCCGGTTGGCTCGTCCCCCGCCCTGGCCACGTTGTACCTCGACAGCGCGTTAACCTGTGACTGCGGCGTGTACTGGTACGCGCGCACGCTGCGAGAGCGGCCTCGGCACGGACAAGCCGAGTTGGAGGCCGTTTGTGACGACGGACGCGCCCTCAGGAGCGTGCCGACCGACGAGCTGAAGTGCTACGTGCCGCAGGTTCTTCACAGATCGATCTACTTTATCAGAATATAGTTTCGTTTATTTTAGTATTGCCTTTTTTAACGTAGGTGTTGTGTCCGGAGCGCTGTAAATGTGCCTTGGACGGGGAGCGCTTACGCATCTCGTGTCCAAACGCGGGGCTGGTTGCCGTTCCCGTTCTGCCCGTCAACTCGCCCTTGCCGCCGCCGGTCGAGTTGTTGTTGCCACGAAACAACATCACCGAGGTAGATCTCGCGAGATTAGCGTCCAGTCTCGAGGTATTGGATCTTACGGATAACCTGATTACACATATCGACGCGGAAACTGTGGACGCGCTGTTTGCGGACGGGAGAAGAGTACTGTTGGACGGCAACCCGCTGTCTTGCGAGTGTCGCGATGCGGCGCTGCAGCGCGCCCTAGCAGCGCGAGGGACGGGCGGAGCGTCCGGGGAGCGTTGCCGGCTCACTGCCGAGGCGAGGTGCTCGTCGATGCTTTGGGCGTTGCCAGCGGTCGCGCTGCTGCTGGTGGCAGCCGTGGCCCTGGGGACATGCCTCGTGCGACCCTCCACTCGGCGCCGCATCAAAGTCTTCCTATTCGAACGGGGAGTGTGCGCGCGCTGGGCGCTGAACGCTGCAGCGGACCCGGCAGCCGAAATCGCGCGCGATTACGACGCATTCGTGTCTTTTTCGCACCACGACGCCGAGTACGCGGCGCGGCTGGCGGAGCGACTGGAGCGCGGGCCAAGCGCGCGCCGCCTGTGCCTTCACGAGCGTGACTGGACACCGGGCGAGTGGATTCCGGCTCAGATCGCGTCTTCGGTGCGACGCAGTCGGCGCACAGTGGCGCTAGTGTCAGAGAGCTTTCTGGCCAGCACGTGGGCGCGCGCAGAGCTGCGAGAGGCTTACGGTGCGGCGCTCCGCGAGGGCAGAGCCCGTCTGCTGGCAGTGCTGTTGCCGGGGATGGAAACGCCGCGCGCCGCCGCCGCGCCCGAGCTGGCCGCCTACCTCGCCGCCGTCACTTACCTGCGCTGGGACGACCCGCACTTTTGGGACAAGCTGCTTCTGGCCGTGCCTCCACCGCCGCCTGGCGCGCCCCAGGCGCCGACGCCCGCGCCTGTTTCCAATTTTAACGCATTATAATTTCGAAATTAGAGATTGTGATAGATATGATTAGTTATTGTGTTCCAAATTGAAAAATCTAATAAAAGTCTTTATTTTATTAGATTTTTCGATTTGGTGGTCATCTCGTCTTTAAATGATGAAAGTGTAAAATCTGTTGTTAGCGTTAAAGGCAATGCGGTAGGTATTCCCATTTAGCCATACCTATCTAAAGTCCTTGAAGCAATTGTTCACAAACAATTTTTTTTTAACTACATATTAAAGAGCAATCTTCTAAGTAGTTATAAGTCTGACAATCGTCTGGGTAACAGCGGTGCCACAGCTATTCTCAAAGTCATCGAAGAAGTTGGAGAAGCGATGGAGCGTGCTCAATTAACTGTATTAGTTCTTATTGATTTTTCTAGCGCTTTTAATACTGTTAATAACGACTTATTACTTGCGCTTTTAAGACATCTTAATGTTTCTTCCAAGAAGCTAAACTGGTTCTTCTCTTACTTTCGGGATCGCCAACAGGTTGTCTACATTGACTAAACTTTGTCTGTATGGTGCAGCAGTATCTGGTGTCCCCCAAGGTGGTTCTTCAACAAACCTTAGTTTATTTACCCCGTCACATACTGGTCTCATGTCTAAATCCTTCACAGTACATGCCATAAAACTGAGGAATAGCCTTCCTGACATGCGTCGACGTGCATTTGCTTCCTGATTATATAAAAAGAATCGGTTGTACTTGTATATATACCAGTCAACCTGTCTTGAAAATTAACAAAGTATCAAACTCCATCTCTTAAAGTTGGAATTTTCAAAAACCGTAATGCATGTTTTTCTATAATTTATCACCGAATCTCATACCATATACAAATTTAAATTCATTTAAACTAAAACAGTTTTGAAAAATTTATATCTATTTAAATTAAATAAAAAAAAATTATATATGTTATATATTTAAAAAACCAAAGTGCCTTAGACTTCTAAATCATATTGAAGCCTGGTAGGGTTCTGATTTCTTAAATACGGCGTCAGTGAATCTTAGAAATAACTTATAAATCCACATTTCAGATTTGCGACGTTAGAGGTGTTAGGTGTGTGTTGAAACATCAATCATTCACTACAAGTTACTTTATATAAAATGTTTAGTTTAGTTTCATAAAAAGTAAGTAAAGTAAGTAAGATGTAATATATATTTCATTTTGTTTTTGGAACAGAAATACATTATCTGTGAACATTTCTGTTTATAAATAACGGTTCATGAGATACAGCCTGGAAACAAACATACGCACTGCGATGTCTTAGTAAAAGGGTTATTAACCTTTGGGTAACAGAACCCTAAAAATACGAAAAATAGAATAAATACTTGTTAAGGCGTTGTCCAATCTCAATGCTTATTGCTGTGAGACAATTTAAAGAAATATATTTTAATAATACTTTTATTATATACTTATATGTGAATTATTTTCACATCTTTTAACAGTTACTCACTATGCATTATTTTGTATGGGTCTATAATATTTGTGTTAGCATTTAAAAAAAAACACTTTAAAGTATTGATCATGGAATTGTAAGTATGATTTAAACAGTAACTAGGATTTTTTGTATTTAAGCTTTACTCTTCAGCCTTTAGTTTTACCCAGCTGCTGTAATCATGTAATTTTTAATCGGAATTTGGCCGACAAGTTTCAAACCGATTCGGGGTTCGAAACTAGTCGGACAAATTCCGTTTAAAGTAACTAGGGATGATAATCATATTTGAAAGTATGGAATCAAATACAGTTACCTAATTCGTAAAAGAATGATAAATACTCGAATATTTTACAATGTAAGGATTTTAGACATAAGTATTATTACATTTTTATTATTGTACGTTTATAAAACAACATCGATTTTATAAAAATAAAAAGAAATATAAATATTCCTGTTTTTATACTTCTAATTGTATTTTTTTAGTTTTCTATTTAATACGGAGGAAGGGGTTTGCGGTGACTCTGATGTAGTGGTCATTGATGTTCAAAATACAAAATTAGACATCAAAATAAAGATCATAATTGTATAGATTTAAGGCAATGGTCTACAGGTCTTTTTCTAGGCAATATCAGAGCATGCACTAGTGACTATAGCATTGCTGGATTTAAAACTGACTTTGCCTCCGACTGGTATAGCCTGCGATATGCTCATACTTATGATGCACTTGCATGTTTTTATTTCTAATTCTTTTCTAGCCTAGAAACTTAAATGTGTGAAGAACTCCGATCCTGAACCTCCTCCAGGTATATTTATGGAATAACAGCTTGCCTGTCTTTGACCGCATTATATAATAGGTCGGGAAGACTTCGCATATAGTAGGTATGTATGAACTTGTAATAAAAAAGAAAAAATAAAAACCTCGATACAAACAGACTTCTAAAAATTATAAAAAAATATATTATTAAGTACTTATTGAAGTCGTTGCGTCGGGAGATCGTTGCACGTACTCTGACGATGGTGTCTATTTTACGAGTTTTTGGAGCTAAAGAATGAAGATTACACTATACGATTTCATATTGTTATTTCGTTCTGGTCGCCTTGTTAAAAATAAAACGGTAATCTTTTGAAAAATTTGAATATGATAGGCATATCAGTACCTAGTTACGACTAGCTGAAGAACTAGAGATAGAGCACAAAACAATTTTGACCCATTAAAAAAAACTGGGTACACAAAATAGCTCGATATTTGGGTGCCTCACAAGATCACTGAAAGGAACTTAATGAACCGTGTACTCATTTGTGATTCTTTACAGAATCGTATCGAAACCGACCCGTTTTTAAGAGCTTGATAACTGGTGATGAAAAGTGGACCACATACGATAAGAATGTGCGACAAAGGTCGGTTAGGCTTCACTGACCGTGGCAAAACAATGTTGTGTGTATGGTAGGATTAGAGGAGCATTATTCATTATGAGCTTTTATTTAAAGGTAGAACCATCCATTTGGACCAATACTGCCCACAGCTGATGAGACTAAAGCAAGACCTTGAAAGAAAACGGCCGCAATTAATCAATCGGGTCTTTCATCACGACAACGCTAAACCACACATATATTTAGCCACTTGACAAAAACTAAGACTTTCGCTGGGCGGTACTTATTAATACATCCGCCGTATAGCCCTGACCTTGCACCTTCATATTTCTACCTGTTTCGGTCTTTACAGATTTTTTTAAGACTCTTTCAGGTAAACATCAAGAGAGGACTACTAAAAATACTTGTCTTGTTTTTATTTATGAGAAGTCCTAAAATTTCTACAGCAACGGGATTATGTCACTACCTACAAAATGTCAAAAAGTTATCGAACATAATGGAACATACCTAAATACTATAAATAAATTTAAATAAACTTTGAAAAACAATGTCCTTACATTTTCTATGAAATGCTATAAGAATATTTTCCCCCCACCCTTTATTGCCTTGTTTTTCATTGCATTGTAAGGAATTATAAAATAACTTACCCACAATAGGGAAGATTAATTGTTTTTTTTTTTAATTTGTTAATATATAGGCGGATTGATAAATGAAAATATCTAAGAATACTACTAGACAATACCTTGAAATGGTGATGCAACAAGCGACATCAAGCAATATTTTGAAGCCTTAACTGTTTTATAATTATCTTAATTGCACTAATTATCCTCGTAAAATCTTACTAGGTAAGTAAAATGAACTGTAGTTTTTCTGAAATGGATAAAATTAAGATGTGGTGGAAATTATATGTTTAATTGTTTATTACTTATTGTCGTTCAAGATAATTAAAGATTCTTCGTAAGGATGAATGGTAGGTGGTGTGGTTCCATGCTTATTCATAGTCGAGTTTGAGACAAGAAGATTGCAATGAAGATCTCTTCTTCTGCGTGAGTTTGAGAATCATTCCTGACGTGCTACGACGGGAGGGAAGGCCGGCAGGTGATAATATTACCTATATATTATCGATCGATTGATCGATAATATATAGGTAATATATAATGAAATTCTTTTCTGTTGTTTTCTGTTCTTAAAAAAACAAAACAATAACATAGGCGATAAAAGCTTATTAAGAAGAGAAGTAAGTCATAAATATAGTAGAACTTCGATAGCGTAAAAACCTCGGTCACTTCAAAAAATAATTAGTTCCCTTCCCTCTATAAGTTAAAATATACAAGCTCGATAAGTTAAATTATTAATTTCAATGGTTAACCTCACTAACTTGAAGAAATGTTTCGACGCACTCTATAACTTAAACTGTCTGCCAATTCCAGTAATTTCGAATGGAATAGGTACTGGAAAAACAGTTTTAATAGATTTTTAAGAAAAAATAATGCAAGCAATCCAGAAACAAAAGTCGGGAGAAAAATACTTCCCTAAATTCCAATCCTTGATAATTATTTATTTTATTTTTTTTTTCTATACTGTCAGCCCTGTTGGCTATTACAGCGTCACCGAGGGAGCGGGTGGATCTGGAGACCCACCCTTAACAAAGGGCGGCCAGATGGGCCCCCATGGGGAACGACGTCCCGAGGGCGTCTCAGATTGAGACACGGACCTCGGCTCGGGGCGTCGTTAGTCAGGAGGGAAGCTAAGGACATTTGGACACTAGCGTCCTCCGACGGCAGAACGCCGGAGCAACGGAGCACTTACTCAGTTGGGACCTCGTCTATACCGGTATAGACGGTGTGTGTCTGTATGTTGTGTGGTGTCAATTATGCCTACGCGTACACGTTATTACCTACTGTGAACGCGTCGTCGGGGTCAACGAGTACCGACTTGGGTCTTCTTTTTCTGACTAAAGTAGTCTTACGTGGTCTATATTCTGCTGCGTCAGCCACCAGTGGGTTCGGGTGTCGCTCAGCACGTTCAAAGTACTTTTGGGAAAGCCCCTTGAAGTACTGAGCGATGGTCGGAAGGTCTAAATCTCTATGGAGATCGATGTTGCGTACGAACCACGGCGCCCCGGTTGCAATCCGTGTAAACCTGTTCTGAATCACCTGAAGGGGTTTCAGATTAGCGTGCGCAAAAGCGGGACTCGCATAGGACATGACGGAACGTATGCAAGCTTTGTAAAGGGTCACCTTATTGCGAAGGGACATTTTACTCCGCTTGCCTAACAGCGGATATAAACGACCTAATATGTAGGCCGCTCTGCTACGAACGGTCCTAATATGCGCAGTGAAAACTAACTTTCTATCTAACGTTACTCCTAGGTATTTTGCCTCGTCTTTCCAAGGTATCGATTTATCAAAGAGTTTGATTCGCGGGAGGATTCTTGGGGGGCCCCGTTCGAAGAGCACCGAAACGCTCTTCTCAGGGTTTACCTCGATCCGCCATTTCCGCAGCCAACTCTCGAGGGAGTCGACTGCGGATTGGAGACGTTGGTATATCTCCCAGTGATCCTTAGAGGACGTGTAAAGCGCGGTATCGTCCGCGTACATGGCAAGGTGCACTTTAGATCGCGGCCTAGGAATATCGCTAGCGTAGATGGAGTAGAGGATGGGCGAGAGAACTGAACCCTGGGGGACACCCTCCCTGATGGGGCGGGGGGTTGACAAAACGCCTTCCACTCTGTAGCGAAAGGAGCGATTCGACAGGTAGTCCCGTATGATGAGTACGAGTCTGTCCGACACCTTGAACTGATATAGCTTGTACACCAGTCCATTGTGCCAGACCCTGTCGAACGCCTTAGCTACATCGAGGAAGAGCGCTCCTGTCCTATGCTTCTTGGCCCTCACAGTGGCCCCTATCAGTATGTGCTCCGTGAGGCGTTGCACCTGATGGGAACATGAATGGTTGGCTCTAAAGCCGAACTGCTCATTTGGGATGATTTTGAGTCTCTCGACTTCCGATCTAAGTCTACAGAGGATGATTCTCTCATATACTTTCCCTAAGGAACTAAGAAGGCTAATGGGACGGTAACTACTAGGCAGATGCCGGGGTTTGCCCGGCTTATGGAACCCTATCACTATGGCCTCTTTCCACTGGGCCGGAAACGAGCAACCGGCCAGTAGAGCATTAAAAATGGTAACCAATAGGTAAATTAAAGGAGGCGGAAGAAGCTTTATCACTTTGTTAGTGATCCTATCGGGACCTGGCGATTTCTTGACGTGAAGCGCCCTAACTATGGACGTCACCTCGTCTAGGTTCGTTTCCTTGATTGGCGGACCGGCCGGTGGCTGAGAACACATTATATTGACCGATTTGTCGACTATTTCGACATGATCGCGATCAACCGATTGAGCAGACAGACGGCACTGGCTCTCTAGACTGTCGGCTAAGCACTCAGCTTTGTCAGGGTCGTCAAACGCGATGGCGGAGTTAGGTCCAACCAAGGGAGGCATATCTGAGACAGTGTCCGCCTTCAACGCTCTCTGCAACCGCCAGAATGCCTGGTGTGTTGGAGAGAGCGTCGCAAGCGTCCTATCCCAGCCGCTATCTCTGAAGTCGTCGAGAGCTTGTCTCGACTCCCTCTGGAGACGGCGCAGCCTCCGTCGGTTGTCATCTGTCGGGTATCGGTCATGGGCTCTAATCGCGGCGTTTTTACGGGTGATGAGAAGTCTAATGTCCGGAGGGAGTGCTCGGTAACCCTCGAAGTTCACTCGGACCTCCCTCGAGGACTTTCCTATGCTGTCTACCAAATGTTCTGTGAAGTTAGTCGCGGCTGAGACAGCGTCCTCGACCGATGTAAGCTGGTCAGGAATTTTGTCGAGGTGCGCTGATACGGGGCAATGGAGTTGCTCTCGAAGCTTCGTCCAGTTAATAATTGTTTTGGTCGCGGGTCCCTAAAGGGAGGAAGTCCTAGCTGAAATAGGACCGGTCGATGGTCAGAGTCTAGCTCGGATAGCGTCTCGATAGAACGTAACTGGAGTGTCACGCCCTTCAAGAGTACTATGTCGAGCACGTCGGGTCTGTCATGTCGGAAGTCTGTGTCGCAGTATCGCGTGGGACTCAAAGGCGCGGTGATCTCGAAATCGAGACCAGCCTTGTAACTTAGCCTATCAAGGAGATTTCCTCTACTGTTTGCGACAGTGGAGTTCCAGTGGGGATGTTTGCAATTTAGGTCGCCGGCCAGAATGGTTGCGTTACCTAATTGGAGTAAGGACTTAAGGTCCCTCTCAACTAAGGCTTTATTGGGAAAAAGATAGACGGATGCTAGTACGATCGACTGATGGCCGGTCATACCCACCTGACATAATGACGCTTCTACGTTGACTAGTTGGGGCGGATCGAGCGGAGTGCAATGAAGAGACCTTCTGTAGTAGATGATGGTTCCCCCCTTCGCGGTTGCCCTATCGTTCCTAACGAGACGGTAATTCGCGATGCGCGGATCACGATTACACGGCTTTAGAAAGGTCTCTTGTACTAACAGGACGTCTATCTGGTGCGTGACCACGAAGTCGCGCACTAGATCTATCTGCTTAAGTAGCCCGTTCGCGTTGAATGTAGCGACAGTCAGAGAGCGAGGTTTTACCCTTCCACGCGATGTCATCATGTTGACATCGTGTGTTCGTATATCGATTTGATTAGGACGGCGTGCTTGAGGAGCACTTCCATCCTCGCGGGAGGGTTCCGCGCGGAATCCCTCATTTCATTCGAAAAGACTAGGAGCTCTTCGATGTCTATTACACCGAAGAGGCTCGTGACGCACGCGAGCGAACTCGCAACTCCGTCGGTGGAGTTACGAAACGGCGGCGGCGGCAACGACTGGGGGACGGGCTGTGGGATAATCCTCGGAGGCTTCACCCAAGCGTTCGCGATCGCGTTCGCGGGTGCCTGAGGGGCCTGGGATGCCTGAGGGGCCGCGGGCCTCCTAGGGGCTAGAGGAGCCCATGGAGGCTGAGCAAACCGAGGAGGATGCCTTGCCGGCTGTGTCCTGCGCGGCGCTTTGGGGCACCTGCGATAATTCGCGGGATGACCCTTCTGTCCGCACAGGACGCAGCTGGAAGGATCCTCAGGGAGCGGTCCCTTCCGCGAGCAGTCGGCTGTTGCGTGGTCGTCCAGGCACTTGACGCACCATGGACGCGCGAGACAAAAACGTTGGGAATGCCCATAGAGCTGGCAGCGATGACACTGACCAGGAAAACCGCGACCGCGTGGAGGTTCGACCCTAAGGCCGGAGAGTTGGCAGACTGCCTTGACGTTAAAAATTTGATTTCCTTCCGGGGAAAGCTCGAGATGGACGAGAACGAGATCGAACGGGACCCTAGTGGTCGCTCGGTACATGCGGTGCACCGAGATGACGGGGAACGATTGGGACTTAAGGTCCTCGAAAATCCGCTCAGTAGTGAGCTCCACGCGGAGCCCTCGGATGACCACCGTTAAGCGGCGTTCATCCTCTAGCGCGTAGGTGTGGTATCCGTAACCACGTTCGCGGAGGAGACGAGTCAGACCACGGTGGTCCGACGAAGACGCGGTTTGAACGCGGATAGCGTCGGCGGTATTTCGGGCGGACGTGAAATGGAGCTTGTGCTCCGTCATAAGTGCGGACAGAGTGTCCCACTTAGACTTGTCCCTTATGTAAAGCGGCGGCGGCGCGGGGGACTTCCGTGGCGCTGAAGGCGCAGGCGCTGAAGGTGCCTCCGCGGGCGCTGAAGGCGCGGACGACGGCGACGCGGACGCGGGCGCTTCGGGCGCGATCGGTGCGCGTTCGCGTGTTCGCTACTAGCGGGTTTTGAGGCCCGTTTTCGCGGGACGTTCGAGGAAAGCGCTTTCGTCGCCTTCCTCTTGGCCGATTTGGTCTGCACGGTCGTGAAACCGTCGTCCTCGTCAGCGTCCGAGGAAGGGGACGAACTCCCCGACTCGGAATCCGAGGCCGTCTGCTCCGTAGGAGTGGCGGCCTCGACCTCCATGTCGGAGGTGCTCTCGGTCGCGATCGCGGCGCGCGAGGTCGAGGGCGGAGTCTCGATGCCTAACAAGACAGAGTAGCGCAGACATAATTCAGGCGCAATTCCGTGGACCCAACCAAAAAACTGCGACTTGGACAGATCTTCGGGTTCCGCCGCGGATTTGGGGTCCATGGTGGAGCCCGGAGATATGAGCCGTCCTCCCTGCGTGAGCAGGGAGGCGAGTGCCTAACGTGAACCCTATCGAATCTCTGTCAGTAGGTGACAGAGGTGTGCCTAATACCCTAACGACTGTGTACTTACACGACGCAGGCTATTACGACGAAGTCTTTGAATTGCGTTTCGTACCCTAACTAAGGCGACGTCGGACTTGTTGGACTCACACACAAACACAATCACACCGCTGGCTTGCACACAATGGAGGTCGTTATCTTGACTTTCGCAGGTGTACGAACGGTCGGTGCAGGTGGTCGGCGCAGGTGGCTGGGCGGTCAGCGTGACGGCCCAGGTAGGTGGCGCGAATAGGCGGAGCAGGTAAAAGGGACATGTGTCCCGGTCGACTGCTCAATGGTGAATGAAATATTGTCCTTGATAAAGGTACCTACCTATCTACCCACATTTTAAAGAATTTAAGTATGTATGATATGATGATGATATGTGATATGACGATATTTGATATTTCGATGAATGATATAATTAGCTGCAGTATAATTAGATAAATATCTTAGAACCCATTATCTGGCGGAGGATCAATTATGGTCATCAGCTTAGTATGTTGAAGATATGAAGATGTGCATCTAAAATATACATCACAAGATTTCTTACACTTAAGAAATGAAACATACTTTTGAATTTCATTTAAACACATGCCAAATACTTAACATTCCGGGATGTTACATAATATATATAATACAGGTGATTTTATAACAAAAATACATTAATTGGTACATAAGTCACTTTTACTTACATGACATGACATATTTGTCATTAAGTTGGTATAATAAACATTGCAGTGTTTTGCAGTCAATTTTATAGTAATCCAAAATGTTCCTCACTTTAGATATCTTTGCATTACATTGGATATATTTATTGATCATCCATAAATAAGCCCTGGAATCAACAAATATTAAGAGGTGTATTTTAATTTTCTTCCTAAAATGTAAAATTTTAGAATTTAACACAAGGTACGGAACACAGACACACCTTTATACATTTTTGAACATTTGCCAGACAAAAAAATGGGAGCAAAATATACAAACAAACAATTCCTGTGTAATATTTAGCATTTACATGTAAACCATTTTGTTAAATATCCTAACAGAGGAAGAAAAAAATATTATTCTCAAATATATTACTCCTTGGGCTTTTAATAGTGGCAAAGGCAATAATATTTTAGTCATCAGTTATTAAGTGTGATGTGAATTTTTTTTTTACAACAGAATTTAAATTTAGAACAACTTTATCAAACTTTTCTTTCTAGGGTAACATTACTGCCCTTCTGGCAAAGTTTAAATACCTTTTGACTTCCTGAATTCAGAGAGTATTTATGATACTGTGATTCTCTCTCATCTATGTGATGCTCAGCTGTGATGCACTTTTTTGCTTTCATCTATGAAGTGATTTATTCTTTTTAGGAGTCATCAAACTTATGGGAGGTGTTATATCTGCAATACAAACAAAAAAGTATAAAAGTTAGTAAAATATTTAAATACATAGAAGTAAGTATAATTTACCTGTCTTTCTTAGTGTGGCATAATTAAACATCAAAATAGGTATAATAGCATATTAATATATTTATCAAATAATTATCTTTTTTCTTGTTTGTGGAAAAAGATGTCTTTAACTTCAGAGTTTATGGCAAATGATAACCGGGAATAGAGACATTAAAATATAATTAATTTATAGCAATTTATTTACAGTACCTACTATTGCTGTTTCGCTGTTTTTTTTTAAATGCGAAATTGTGTTTATTTTATTTACAAGTCTTATTAGGAAAAAAAATATTATTTACTTCATACATATATATTCACTACTCTAGACTCCAACAATGCATAAAGTTAATATACCTATGTGTTTTATGGCTTATTGCAATGTCCAGATGTCATTCTTTTTAAATTTATTTATTTGTCTTAATTATTTTTTAAGCACTTTTAATACACAAGATATTAGTTTTACATATTACAGTCATCAAAAGCATCATTTTTTGAATATATTATATTTATATTTGTAAACTAAAATTATTTGTAAAATATACTATTTAACTTCCAGACCTGACTTCCAGGCTGAATATCTTGTAAATTTGACATAAAAGTGGTCGTCATGGTGCCTTTTCCTACTTTTAATATAAATATATGTATTAACAATATACAGTATTTAGTGTAAACATCTAAAAGTAAACAAAACCATAGTAAACAGATACAAATCGACAATCAACACTTGACAGTTGACATTGACAAAGTGACAAAATGACAACTTAACAAATATTGCCCGTGTTCCGAAATACATACCAGTATACTGGCTAGGACTAATGACGTCATGACACCGACGCCATATTGCACTGGTGTCGGCCATATTGTACTGGTGAGGTAACTTTATATATAACTTAATATATAGGCAAATGCAGAGTAATTTAATAACAGTAACTAGAGTTGCCACTTTTAAAAAATACATTAAAAATAAAAGACTTAATTTTCGTCATTCAAATATTTGAAAAATATATATTCTTTATATTATTAAGTTTTATAGATTATTATCACAGTTACAATAATATAAAAGCACAGTATCTAAGGTAAATAGATGATTCTTTTTTCATTTTCGTTCTTATTAGGTTTAAAGATATTTTATTTCTTTCGTCTTACCATTTACTATCAATTTATTATAATCATAGTCTTACTAAATATTTTTTGTACTTGTTTAGAATTAAATATCTGATTAACAACACTTTTTGTTGTAATATCTTTGAAAACTCCATTCTTTTGGAACTTTATTATTTTATGTAATAAAATGTATAACTATCTAAAATAGACACAAAATAAATATGTAGTTACAGACTAAAAAGTAATTTGTAATACTCTGTTCATGTAGTACTCTGTCAGTAGTGTCAATTTATGCTGTCAAAGTATTCAGCGCTGGCCATCATATTTCGGAACGATTCACCAGCATGGCGTCGATTTTTGACGTCATCAGCACTGGCTAGTATACTGGTTTGTATTTCGGAACACGGCCATTGGCTCCGAAATAAAGGCTGTGTTCCGAAGTACATACCAGTATACTGACCAGTGCTGATGATGTCAAAAATTTACGCCATACTGGTGAAACGTTCCGAAATATTATATCCAGCGCTCAGCACATTGACGTCATAGATTGACACCATTGACACATTTCACATAGTTCTACATGGACCTAGTATCACTGATTACTTATTAGTCTGTAACTACATATTTATTAATAATATATATAATTTAATAATTCTGTAGGAAACTGGTTATTTTATATTGCATTCACACAAGAATGTTACAACCACTGGTGTCCGTGGTTATCGTGAGAGGCTGTTAAGGGTCCAATATGTGATAGAACAACACTGTGGTCTTCTGGGCCGAATCGGCTGACGAGAAGCATTCCCCCGCATGTGATTGCGGTCCTTAAAGAGGTTCTACTCTAGGAGGATACTGGCTCCACAGGAGCTGGAAAATCCCTTTCCGAGCCAACGTTTTCGGGCCGCTTTTCATAATCTGTGGAGAGCACAGGACCGCCAAATGCAAAGGGTAAACTCGGCCTACACTACTTGGTACACCGCGCTCCACTTAACTTTAAGTTGATATAAACTTCTAAATCACTTTATACCTCAAGCCATGTTATTTTATAGCATGATATCACCTTGGCAATTTTGAATGGATCTGTTACGCGTAGACATGGAAAACCGTGTCAGACTTTACGCGTGTCCTTACAGATGTAATAGTAATAATGCAAAAACGTATCATTCCATGTATCATGTACAAACTACAATTGACGACATAGTGATTGCGCCGCCGCTGTCGCTGAAGTGATACTACAAGTATTGATCCCAAATTTTGTAGTGCTAATCGGTGACAGATTACGACCCTGAGGCGCTACTTACCCAGGATCCAAATTATAATCTAATAAAGAAAAATACAACCACGCGTAGAGACTTTTCAAGAGTCCAAGTATGTCGTATTGATAAACAGCTGGCAAGTTTTCTGCCCGTGACACTAAAGTGTTGTTTATCAAAAGTCGTAAAACAAATGTTGTTGGGATTGATGAAGAGAGGCTGCCTCCAAGACCTGGTCAACTAAATAAAAATAACCCTGTATAAGCAATGCATACGACGATTAGCATTAAAAAAACCCAAAAAATACTCTTTTTCTTGTACCCACCATTGTTGTAAGCCGTTTTGGAAAAGTCTTGGGATTTGAGCGTTTCCTACAATAAAACCAACCAAGTTTTAGTAAATCTAATTGTTATTATAAGTAGCAATCTCCCAAATAAATAAAAAATAACCGTTATGTCATTATAGTAGCAACGAAAATTGTTTTTATTTATTTTACAACAAGTAGATAGATAGGTAGATAGAAATCTTCACTTCCAGAGATAACTTCACCAATATGAAAAATAAAACAATGTATAATGTAGTATTTTCATTATCTAAGCTAAAATAGCATTTTAAACTAATATTAATATGAATAAAATGTTTCCTGGGACATACAAATATTGAATGAAAAAGTTTGAATGTTTCAAGCGACTATCTGTTACTACTTCTCAATGTAATAAAAAGATTGTTCATAAAAATGTGAAACTGTAAAAACGCTAATTCCAAACATATATACTTATACACCTAACTCTATTTCGCAAAAAAATCACTTAGACCAAATAGCCCTGGATATAAAGAATGAGTATATTTAAACCAATTTGATATGAATTTTAAATAAGATATATGGTGGAATAAACTTAATTTGGAGACTAATATATTTAAATGTTTCTTGTTATAAGTACAATTTACTAAATTTATGGAATAGTTGCTATGGAGGTATTTAATTATAGAGATTAATTAGACTCTGAAATTGACGACTAATGTGCAATTAACAACAACTATGTTTAATTATCTGGTCATAATTCTGAAATTATCCAATACCTAATTAACATTTACCTCTATTATATATTTAGTCTGAAATATTTACTTATTACAATTATTGATAAATAGTATAAAGTTAATATACGTAGTTGAAGAAGGCGCGTCAGGCCTTTTACCCCACGTAATGTGCGGACGCAGGTGCAATCCTGCGACTGCAAAAGGGAAATGGAGGGCCACTGGGACCCGGGTCACCCAAGTGGTTGGTAATCAGGCCACCACAGTGACAGCAAGGACTACCTAGGCATGGCAGCAGAACTGTAAAGTCGGATAACTGTGCGACCTTTTGAATGGCCCTCCGCATACAGGTCTATCGTCTTGCTGGAGGACACGGGCAAACTGCTCGAGAGAGTAGTGACTTCCCGTGTTGTCCAGCACCTGAAGGAAACTGGGCCTTGGCCTTCAGAGGTCCGGTCCACTGCCTGTCTCCAAGCAGTGGACCGGTCCTCCGACGATGGGTGAGGCGGTGATACGGGCGACACGGATGTTTCGGAAAAATTTCTTGCACCAAATCGCTAGACAGAAGGCCACCCCGGTCTGTCATAAGTGTGGGGCACCATAGGATACGGCGCTCCACACGCTGTAACACCTCCAAGGAATCCACAGTGACAAACGCTTTCAGAGTCCTTTGGAGAGGATCTCTTTCTGCCGAGCGTTATCAATGCCGTGCTCGGCTCGGCAGAGGGGAGGATGATCCCTCTCACCTACTGTCCTACCTACCTACCTTTCTACTATCTGTCTACGTCGTGAGTGTGTTCTAAGTTGCTCGGGGTGATAATAATGAGGGATAATAATAATGCGGATAATGAGGGTGTCATTTGGGGGTCAGGGGGGCGTCAGGGTGAATGCGCAAGCGATCCCGTGGCGTCCCATTAAAGCGATGAGGGCAACAGTTGGTTGTCCCACTAACGAGGCCAACGAGGAGAAGTGAGCCTCA
The DNA here is from genome assembly GCA_959347405.1 of Napeogenes sylphis. Classification (NCBI taxonomy): domain Eukaryota; kingdom Metazoa; phylum Arthropoda; class Insecta; order Lepidoptera; family Nymphalidae; genus Napeogenes; species Napeogenes sylphis. The sequence continues at coordinate 14,617,352 of OY365776.1, forward strand.
AAACGCCACCTGCGGTCCAGGTTAAAACCCAGATATTTCATATGACCCTTAACCGCCACCTCCGAACCCTGGACGGAGATGGATGCCCGACGAGGGGAAAACCGGCGAGGGCCATGAAACGTAGGGCCTCAGTTTTTGAGACCAAAACCCTGAGTCCCAACAGCCCTATATGGTCCGCTACCAGCGTAGCACTGACTGTTGCTAGCCTCTCGTCATCGTCGTCTCTCTCCTCGCCACCTTGTGCAAATACCCCCCGAAGCATCCGTGTCCGACTCCAACTAACATTTCCACCGTTGGATTGTGACATTTTTTGATCCTAGCCAACTCAGGTGCTTCGCCCCTGGCCCGAGCATTAGCTCGGTGCCAGTACACTGCTGCGTGGACCTCCGCCTGGAGCTCCCAGGGGGGGTCACTTGCTAGCAGTGTCGCCGCGGTGATCGGCACCGTACGGTACCCCCTGATCACCCTCACCGCGATGATCCTCTGCTATTGAGAGAGAACGACACCTCCTCTGAATTGCTCCGACGCAGACGTATGGAGGTAAGGAGAAGACGTTTCGCCCAGCTTCTCCATCCTCCGTAAAAATGGGGTCACCGTCCCGGGAGTTAGGGGACTTCCAGCTGCCGGGGCATTACGGTGAGTGCGAAAGCCGTCCCGTGGCGCCCCACTAAGGCGATGAGGTCAACCGTTGGTTTTTTAGTGGGTAGCCTTAAAAATGACAGCGTCTTCTATGCTGCCGGGTAGTCCCACATACCCCCTCGGTCATCACCTTCCTGGCCGCAGGGATGATGCGGATGATGATGATAAAAAAAATAATAAAAAAAATAAAAGGGGACTTCCAGCTGGTTTATCATCGAAATGACCCCACACGTGTGAGCGAGGACACCCTACATTTGTGCCGGGGCCCGATTTGTGTCCGGGCCTACCACTAACTTGGCGAATGCTAACGCGGTTTTTTACCGTTATCAGTCCGGCTTAACTACTGTGGTACCACGGTACTGGAGTGGTATCCATGAGGATTCTCCCCATGACAAAAAAAATAAATAAAAATTTTAGAGTAGGTTTGGAAGGCCAACCTTTAATAGATGATTAAAAATTCTCTTTGATCACTGTGATAAAATTAATATTATAAGATATAGTTAAATAACGGTAAAAACTAGAACGAATGATATTGAACGAGAAGTAATTCAACTGTTCAGTCATGAACAAATAGTTTTTCCTCCTACTTCTTGATAGGGTCGATATTAAATTAGAATATGTTCAGCAGTTATAATTTCTATAAGTACAAATATACTGCTTCATTATGTAATCAAATTTCTCTATCTATAGAATAACAAACGCAATTTATTATTTTCAGAATTGAATGTTGGTAATGCAATGATGTTTATCGTATTTACTTTCGAAATGGAAGTTGAGTTGCGGTTATGATAACACTGAATTCTAATTATAAAACCTCACGGCTTAACAATACCTGACTATGTCAATAAAATGCCCTAGGTATATTACATATCTTTGTAAATATTGTTACGTTAGTTTTATAGTAAAATTGTGAATTCATAAAATATAATTATAAATCATTGTATCTCAAAATTTTAATATTAAATAAGATATAATCTATTTTACTTTTATTAAAGCTCTCGAGTACTAAGATGAAGTTGGTAGAAAATATTAATTTCAAAGACGAAGCTTATCTTCGCGTCCCGGTGTGACAAGTGTCATTAAAAGCTCTTTAATAAAACCAGTCTTGGTTTTAGTCCCCATGGTAAGTATGCAGAGCTAATGTTAAGATAAGAATATCTTATAATTTTGTAGTACACAAAACTAAATGTTAAAAATAATTATAGTAAATATGCTTGAACAACCTAAAAATATAATTTTAAATAAGACTTAACGAGAACAATGACAATTTGGCGGAATTATAACCAAAGCTCTATAAAGAGCAGGATTGTAATGTAGACTGTTAAATGAATTATTTTAAAAACATTTAATTTTCTCGTTTTAAATACTTTCTAATTTAATATCGAGTATAATCTAAAGTCGTTTAAAACCAACCGAATGAAGAATATATTCTTCGCTACATTGTTTTTATGGTGTAAAATTATTAATCCAAATCCGATACATAAAGGAAAACCTGATAACCGCGCGCCAACCGTTAGCAACAAACTACATGTAGCCCCATCGTTGAGTTGGCTTTCCTTTAGTGTCTTTAGATTTTAGGTTTGAAAATGGTCTCATTTGAAAGAGGTTGAACTCCCATTTCTTATAATTCTATTTTCAACTCGAGAAAACGCGTTGTGTTTTTTTATGTGCGAGTACATTACCGTATTTTTACTAATATTAGCACAAATACACAATGTTTAAATAACATTTCACATCTGTACAATATATTCATCAATTATGTATATTATTTTTATTTCATTTTATTTTAATTTAACTAGAAAAACACAATTCGTAACAACTTTGTTGCTTTAGATTCCCGAATGTCGAAAGCCGGCAACTTGATAAGTGACATTTATGATTTGAATCATTCTGTTTCAGTTTCGTTAAAAACACTATGTCTAATTCTGGAACTAAAAATGTTCTCACGATATAAATGGTGTCTGGGGATAAATAATTTGCTTAGAATTTAGATTTTTTTTCAAAACCGACTATTCAATCTCGACTCTACGTAGTTTTGTCTGCCCTACCCCAAGAGTGTTTTGTAAATCCGGAGGCGCGGAAGAAGGGCAGCCCCTCAGACCCGCTGTAACACTGTGTTGAAACCCAATGGAGCCGTAGCGACAGAGACTGGTCGCCGAAAGCGACCAACAAGCCGAAGTGGCGAAGGCGAGCTTGGTTTCAGTAAAGTGTTTCGCAAGGGTAAAGAGGCTGGCTATCCCGAAGCGCCGGAGACGTCAGAGAAGTCTTAATTACTTACATTTTAGTTTAGTTTTGCGAAACTTCGAATCAGTATATCTCTAAAACTAAATATTTGCTCACAATATAAATGATGTCAAGGGTTATAGGGTTTCGACACCCTCTCTCCCAACCTTCCCCCCCCCTCCCTTCGACTCCAACGACTTAAGTAAAAGTATAACATGATCATATCCGGGTAAATATATATTTAATAATCATCATGGTTCACGAAAGATTAAATACAAAAATTGTTGTAGAGTGGATGTTGAGCGTTTCGAAGCATGATGTAGCCTGTTCTGAAGAGTCTAGGTACGCTGACTTCCGTGACGCCTCATCATGCTGTAATGTATCTAGTAATCATCATCAAGTCAACCATCATGTATCAAGTCAACATTTACTATTCGATTTAAAAAATATGCACTTATTCTTTGTAAAACGCAACATTCATTTATTGATTGAAGTAATTGAAACAGTTATACTGTTTCTTTATCTTTAACTGTTTTCCGTCACTTCTTCACATGTATCCAACGAAATCAGAACGAATCCTATACACAAAAAAAAAACTAGCAGATATGATTTTACTTTAGCTTGTTTCTCCAGTCCAGCCAAAATATAGAATATTTTTGAGCCCTGGTATATTACCTACCTATATCTTGAAAAAAAAAACAAAAACTGATTTAAGTTAAACTAACAATATAAGAAAACGATTTTAATGAGACTTGTTGTGATATTAGCTAATTAGTCAACAAATGCGTGCTCTACTTACAAAATAGCTAATTCTATTAACAGATGACCGCACCGTGGATTATAGATTTTAGATTATAGATTGTACAATTTTTAAAAGTATTGTTTTTTTTATTTTCTGCAATTATAACATAAAATTTAACTTAACATGCTTTTTAATTATGTTAATCCAAACAAATGATTTCACTGAAATGACAGATGTCACAAACATCAAAAATTTTCTATCTGTTGTGCGACGGTCATAAGTCATAACCAGATTTTCGCCCATTTAGGCGATGACCTTGAACAATACCAACTCTGTTTAATATAATTTGTAAATATGACATATAGGTAACTATAATAGTTATGATAATAAATTTCCTATTTTATTACAACGATTTTGTTATCATTTGATAAACTTTTTCTATTTAAGTGAATGTTATTTATTTTCAATATTTTGATAAAAGAGTAAGTCTATATTTATAGTATTCTAATATACTTTATACGTTTGAAATTAATATATCTGTAACTCTATAGATTTTTTTTATACATATTTTATTTCAAGATAAGAAAGTAAACGCTATACTTTGTTTATAATTGTGTCAACCGAAATAAACTAATAAGATATTGAACATATTGTTACAACAAGTCCATGCCCTTCCGACAAGCCTATGTTTAAAATTGATATCAAAAATATATATAACAAACAAATAAAAGTACATCTTACTAAATCAAAACAAAGCAAGCTAAATTATTTAACTGTTTTTTTTTTATTTTTAAAGTGTCATAAAGATTAGGAAGGGTTGACCCTCTCCCTGGAATATTATTTGTTAATTTTCAGAGTTTTAGAGGCTCACTCAACTGGCACTCGCAGTTTTTAATCCTGCCCGTATTAATTCATTTTTCATTCAAAATTTGCTTAAGCTTCTTTTAGCTTAATATGGTTAAACAAGTTTATAGACAGTTTGAAAGAAGACTTTCATTTTAAATATTAAAATAAGGGTAACATAATACATCGATAGATAGTCAAATAATACATAGATAGTCAAATTATTTGGTTACACTTTATTTTGATTTGATTTTACGCATTCATTAAGTTTGTTTATTATATATATTCATTAAGTTTTTTGAAATAAATGAAACTTGAATAAACGCACATATTCACACACATTATTATTCGATCCATTTATGTCTTCCCTTTTTTATTCAATGTCTATGAAAGTATTGTTTCTAATCTATGATTTTTTTCTTTTTCAAAACAATCTCTTAATATTTTGTCTTGATGACGGCTACTACTAAAGTCAAAATTACCGACGAATATGGCTGGTAATAGCATAGAGTTAATAATAATTTTATGGGCAATTGACACGTCATATGACAGTATTAATAGTTTCAATAAAGTAGATTTTGCATAGAATGTATAATAACCCTATGGGATTTTGATATCATATTTTGACATGATTTTTTGACGTTAATCATCTTAACATATTACCATAGAGTTTTTTTTTTTGGTTTCATTTATCCCTTAGTGGGAAAACCATAGAGTTAAAAATAACTTATGCATATTGACTACTTAGTTGTGGGCACCCGACTCGTATAGGTTATTCAAATTAATGCTGGTAGGCCGCAAAATGGCGGTGTGTCTCATCTTCCGTTTCCGGTTTATATAATTTCTATACCGCCTGTATGCTAGTGATTTATAAATGTACCGTCTATGTTTATTATAAAATATCGCAGATCAAAAACTGGAAATTTACGGAAATTTAATCCTGGTAGCTTAAATTACATTACTTGGTCTACCATCTGTGAGTTTTGATGGATCAAAGATGAACACAAACAGTATAAGATAAAAAATATTGTTTTAGATAATATATTGTCTTTTATATCGCAAGTGTTAAAGATAAGTAAAAATATATTTGCTGCGATAAGTTATCTTAGTTTTTTGCGTTATTTTCTTTCCATTTTCACCAAAATACCTTTTATATTGATCAACATAAAGATAAATTGAATAATATTCATGGCTATTAAATTTGTTTACCCTAAATATTCGTTCTTCGTAAAAATATTCATGTTTCGAAGCTTCGATGCAAGCTGAAGTGGCTTTCAATCCATCTTCATAATGTACACACGGATGTAATTCTTGTTCTAAACACATAAGTTTACTCTCTCAGTAAGTCATGTTAATCCTTAATCATCCATCATCAGTCCTTAATAATTTTCCTTTCTCTTTGGTGCTTAATATAAATAACTTTATTGTTAGATAATTTATATAAATTAATTTATAAGTATAAAAGGGTTCAATTACATTGTATAATAATTTAATTATAACCAGATAAATCAACCAACTATAATATTCCGTGATTGTGTTTTCGATATGGACCATAATGATCATCATAGTGAGGAATGTAATGGTCGTGGTGATCGTGATGGTAATGTTTCTTCTCATCCTTGAGGTAGCTGACAAACCAGGTAAGGAAGTAGCCCGCCTTGTGGATGACCAGCCAGAATATAAAAGCGTATACTAGCTTGAAGATAAAAATCTTCTTGACGACCAGATCCGCAAAGTAGACTGGAAGATAGATTAAATAAAATATATACAAAAAAAAAAAACAAAAATTATTTTTAAAACTTATGATTTCTTTACATATGAAGATAAATATACTTCTACTTACTAAATAAAGCGATTTTTTTCTTTTTCCCTCTCGATTCACTAAAACTCGTTTCTGAGGCATTTACCACAAAACATAAAACAAATAGTATAAGGATTTTTTTTAAAAACATTTTAAAATATAACACTCTTAAGTTTTAAAATTGTTTAGTTCGTTTCACAGAAGTACGGGTAATGTCTGTTCTCTAATTTCGTCCCTCTTCTTATTCCTCACGGACGCTAAATGTTGTGATAACAAGAAAACTTTCGCTTTAGACAACACTATGATTCTAATTACGTTAATTTGAACTTGGTAATGTTACATAGTGCTGAATAAGTATAAGTTAACACATTATAAAATATTTTAAATGTTATGTTTAGGTTTTCTAGATAGATATTTCAAGGTATATTTATCATGAAATACTTATAGACATGAACATTAAAAGTAAGTAAAATCAAACACATTTATTGAGGAATTATTCAGACAGATCAATTAATAGTTGATCATTTTCCCGACCGAAACTTATTTTTTCTTTTACGAGAAACTTAACTATACCATTATCTCGAATTGTCAATCCCTTTCTACGACTTTGTATGAGAGGTTTAATACGTTATAGTAGATCTGGGGCCCCACAAAACCTCATTGTAATTTAACTTAGACATGTTATGATAGATTAAGGCATTTAATTTGAAGTGTCTATCCATTAGAGTTTTGTTTTGTAGAAAGAGGAAATACCCCAAAACAAAATGATGATTTCTTTTTATTCGTATTTTGAACCAAATTATTGAAGCCTAACTATAAAACGATGCTTTTAACTCTGTAAAACCTTCTTCAAATCTCTATCTAAACATGATATTAGCAATACCTTATATTATGCCAAATGTCAGCGCGAATAATTGTAAACATATCAGGTCTTAGGATGGACCGCACAACTCTTGGAACACCTGTACATTCTAATAAATGCTTAGAACCATCCCTGTGAGTGACTCTATAAATTACGATCTATTTGTTAGCTTTTAAACGACTTAATAGCTATTCTACTAAATTCATTAGTTATAATACAGTAGCTTGGTCAAAAGTAGAGTTGTATATAAGGTATTGAATGGGCAAGGTGCAAGAGAAATCAAAGAACGCAAGAATACTGAATAGTACTTCATTCTATGCACTTAGAATATCGTCTGCTACGTTAGCAAGCGCTGTAGCAATGTTTCTGCTTTTTCTAATCCAATAATTGTGAGCCATCGGTTTTATATTATAAACGGATCCATTACTAAATAAAAGATATGTAAGAAAATAATAATTTTCTTAATTGGTCATTTTCTTAAGGTGTCAAGCAATATATATGGTTAAACAATATATATATATATATATATATATATATATATATATATATATATATATACATATATATATATATATATATATATATATATATATATATATATATATATATATATATATATATATATATATATTAATTAGTTAAGTAAGTTTTATTCAAGCTGAAATATTTGCTTTTGGATTCTCACTTTTAAACAATAATAAATAAAAAAACAAAACCAAAAATAAGGTTTTAAGTGTTTCCATTTATTAAATAAACAATAACAGAAACTATAAAATTAGACGGTAATTAATTAGTTTGTAAACTTAGACTGTTAACTGTTTAATAGGACTGTAAAATGTTAAAAATAAATATAAAAGTGGCATTAACTTACAAAAATCTGAATAGTTGTATGACAAGTTAGCTGTTAAATTACACTTAACATTAATTCGACTTGAAAATCAATACAAGATGTAACACCAAACAATTAATTCGGGCATTGGCCTTTGTAAATGTAAATATCATGTATGTATAATGTGTTAATTTTCTAGTTCTTTATTTTAATGGTTTAATTAGTAAAGAGAAGGTATGTTAAGCATTATAATTTATTAAGAAATACAATATTTGTCAATATTGCTATATATTAATATATACCAATGTTTTTTTATTTATTAATACTTATTTCGGAAATAACTGTAAAAAGGGCCTTTCACAAGTATTTATGTTTTAACAATTATGTTTTAACGAAGCACAAACTCGTCTACGTGTCAATTTTATCTCAAGATTTTAAGACCGAGCAAAAGAATTTGAAACCAACTTTTTAAAATATGCAAAAGATCGCTTAGGCCTTAATTTCCGCCACTCGTCAAATGAGATTTCACTGAAATCTTCTTAATTTTCTTATTTCGCGGACGCATCAACTTCGTTTGCAAAATAAGTTATTTTTCTTCAAAGCAGTTGTCGTTAGCTTTTTAATATTTAGGTTTTTATTTTATTATATAGTTAATGGAAACTTGGTAGAAAACTAAGTGCCTTAATATAATTTATAAAAAAGAGAAAACTCTTTGTCACCAATTTACTTTCGGTGCTGCCGAGTATTTAACATAAAATACTTTCAATCTTCTCATACCATTGAAATTCAAATTACTTTCTTTCATAAACTGGCGAAATTTCTTAAAAGCAAAAAACATGAATACGTAAATAGCCAAGTATGGAACGAACTGAAATACAAAGAGGTTTTAAACAATTTCATTCGTCACACACAGGAGAAGTCGATTTGTTTAACGACTGAAAACAAAAGAACTTTCTTGACTTCCAAGAATATAATAAATTACAAGCATATTAAAAATATGTGGTATTTATTTACAGGACTCGGCTGTACAGTTTAGTGTCGTGGTCGACTTAAATAGAAGAAGTATTGAAAAATTAAAATATTTACTAAATTTCCATTTATTAAAGTCAGGCACTTGATATGTAATATTTTTTTTGTATATTGCGTCATAAACTAAAAATATTTTATAAATATTAAATATTTCATAAAAAATATTTCTATATAAAATGATTAAATATTTGTTGATATTATCTTTACTGTTTGTGTGCTGTTACTGTTTGGAAAACAGCGATTTAACGCTACTAGATGCAAGAGCTAAAAAGAAAAAGAGTTCTGCGAAATTACTAGGTGAGTATTTAATAATATAAAAAAAAAATAAAACAATTCAATAATTAATCTCTGTATAGAATATAGTATACCCTTAAAACATCTGTAAGCTCTTTATACGAATGGGATTTTTGTTATAAATGGTTTTTAACTTCGTTCGTGAAGCTCCAATTACAATAGGATTGGGTGGGGATAAAAAAATCCCTGGCAATATATCAGCTACGTTGTTATAACGTTGGTAATTTGTACATTAATTTTTCTTCAAAATAGTCTATAAATACGACGGCGTCCTTAGTTTTGAGCGTTGGAGGGATATTAATATTTTTAAACATGCATTAATAATTAATTACGATGTAATTAAATATCCTAAAAATGTTCATGGACCCTAGAATATTGGTCGATATTTGAAAACCAGTCACTTAAATTCGTCCCTATTTTTCTCAATTCTATTTTATTTACTACATAATAAATTTCTGAATTAAATTAACAAAATCAATATTTATCTTTTAATAAAATATTAATACATTAAGCCTTTTAAGCTTAAACAATACTGATGATTTGCCATAAATAATGGTATGAAAGACAAAATCAGGGTGATTTTTAAAATAGTTTCTTACTTATCTTTAAAATGTGTAGATTGTCCTTATATACACCGATGCCTTCAAAGGACCAAGTCATGTTAAAAAGACTTTACTAGTGTGTTACTTAGTTACTAGTAATAAGCAATACTTTTTTTTTGTTTTCCAGCTATGATCCTGTTACTGGTTTTTTCAAAAGTAGCAATATTCAAAGCAGTATCCGTATTCCTGTCAATGATGATATTTCAAAAGGTGTTCTCATTGGGAGGCGTATTGTTAAAACAATTTATGAAAATGAAGACTGATAAACCACCCATGATGTATGGCAGTCCACCGACCCAGAACTATGACACGGTGGGGTACAGCTATAATCCCTCCGAACATGCACCATTCCAAGAAGGCTACCCTGGAAGCGGAACAGGCAGTTCTTATGATTGGGTATCAAATAAAAATAATGTGCAATGATTTACATCGTTTTATTATCCAAAGTAGTTATTTTATTGTGATATTTTTTTATTATCCGTAATTCTTTTTACGACTTTTGGGAACTTTAAGAAGCGTATTATGTTACCATGAAGCATTATTTGTTTTAAATTACATGTTTCAAAATATATTACTGACTAAAATCTAAAACTTTAATCAATACGAAATCTGTATATCATAAATTTATAATATTGGTTTAATGTATCCTACGTATTGAATAAATGTAGTAATGAAATACGACCAACTAAATCCTGTACTTTTAAGGATAGAAACTTCGTAAATACTTTCGCTGACCTCAACTTGACAACAAGGTTATAAATTATCCACGGCTTGAACTAAATCTACAGAGGGATAAAAGGTTTGCAAACTAACTGTAATGAGTAGCGAGATTCGAGCTTATAGGTACTCTTAGTCTGTCGTCAACATTAAAAAACTTGTACATGATCTATTTTTCAATGTTAGATTTAAAGAATCACACGGTTTACAAGGTTAGGCAGTGATATGCTACACATTACATATGACTGCAAATTTCGATTTTTTTTATAAAATGAATTGAAAACTACGTGTCATAGCAAAAAGTCAAAACAAAAACTTTTTTATATATCTTTGAATATTACAATAATTATGGTTATTAACAAGTAACTTTTAGGTTTAGTACTTTTATCACAGATACATTTCTTTTTATTGAGCATATTGAGGAGAATACAAATTGATAATAAAAGAAAATTAATATATTTAACAATAAACATTAAGTACGAGCTGTTGCAGGCGGCTTCGTCTCAAATCGCCCCCTTCGACTCGAAATATAAGCTTAACCCTAAGTAACAAAATTATCCTCGTAATATATATATTTTTTTGTATTTAGTTTTATCATTATGATTACTCAGTGAAAACAATGTAAAACTAAACATTAGAAGTTTATTATTATTATCTTATATTTTTGTAATAAAACGTTCCTGAACTATAATCCTATTATAGATAAATGTAAAAGGCTCTATTCACATTAATAAAATCGAAATATAATTTGTCCAACTAATTTCTATTCTATTGGGGATTGGCTCAAATTGATTCAATACTAGTTCGTCAAGTTACAAATTTAATTAAACGTATATTGAAGGCATTGTGCAACGTATTGATTTCTTTTACATTTCTATTTATTCTGTGTAACAGAGTATATATTAGATGGTAAATAGTGTACTGCCATCGTCTCTATCGAAATATGCAACATAAAAAATGAAAATGGAGAGAGATGGAGGAAGTTAGAGGAGTGACGATGATATCCCGGTTAAGCCAGACCACAGTAATTTCAGTCAACTGAGAATACATACTTTATATTGAAAAAGGTAACATAATTTTTGGTTTCACATTATAAAATATACTAGCTTTTAAAATTATATCAGAAATAGTAACGGCAAAAACTGTACATTAAATATTTTCTTAAGGAATTAAATTCTACGTTTTCAGTAAACGACAAAGAAACCAAAAGGAGAGTTTATATTTATGTTTTGTCTCTTTGTGTATTTCCGCATCACGAAAAATGCTAGACTTTATTTTACTACCAGAATATACCATACTTATTTACCTTATTCAAACCATTTTTGTACTAAATTTATGTAAAACTGAAAATAAACTGGAAAATGATTTGTATTATTTTTGGGTGAAACTTTTAATTTCTGATCCTTCTTTCGAGAAGGGGTTAATCATTAATCATCAAATAAAGTAGGGGATAGACTGTTTATAAAACAAATTGAAACGAAAAGCCCAAAATAAATCATATCATGAGTCATTACGCAAAAAGAAATGACTTCCTTTCTCACTTCTTCCTTCCTCAGTAGATGTCTACCTGTCCTTATCTTTTATTATAATATTATAGATCCCAACAGGCTCCCAATGGTTGATTAACCGTCATAATGCAAATGCCTGAATCTATTTAGCATTGGATTGAGACGACGTTTTCAATATTGCGGCTCGCCGGCTCCGACCCAGAATCTTGTTACGTCCACTTACGATGATATATTACTGGGCCCTGTTTTTTGGACCCGGACAAATTTACATGGGTCTCTCTGGATGATAGATGGTGATCGTCAGTGTTGTTTGACAATCCAAATCAGTCATTTATTATGTTAATTCATGATTGATTCAGTACCTCTGAAAAGTATATTAAGAGGAATTAATATGATTAATTTATTTTTGCGTAATCTTAATTTATTTATTTTGGAATAGACTACTTATAAATAAAAAATGTTAAATCATAATTATATGCATAAAAGCGATTGTAATTTGACATTACCGCAACCTTACCGAATAATGTACAGGAGTAGGTATTAATCTATATCAACAAAACATATTTCAGTGTTAGAAAACTGATAACCATTGTTATTTTTAAAACACAATTATTTGAGCCTTACGTACAAAAAGTGAGTACATTATTCAAGAATAATACAGTAGGAATAGTAAAAACACATCTTTACCAACATAATACTTCATGTCTTATTAACATAGCGAGTGACGTTATCGCAAAAACATATTTCCTTGTTGAGTTGAAATAATTGCTATATAAAGAAGCTGAATAATAAGCAAAAAATATATTTCATGGTGGTTTATATTTCATTTCTTATCTCGTATACCCCGCATGTTTGACAACAAAGATTGTAATCATGTTGACAGTTGCTTTTGGTATTCATTTATTTAAGTTAGCTTTGACAAAATTAACTTCCTGAAAAATATTATTTTATTTATAGCTTCTTTATATATAAACATGAAGTAAATAACTGATTAAATACATATCAACAAAGTTATAAATAAAATGTGATGAATGAATGTGAAGTGATTTAGTAAAATATAATTAATTAGATTTTCAGTTAAGAACCAGTGTACCTTTTCCCGAAGTTCTCGGTGGTCGGGGCTTAAAAGATACTATTTAAAGATTAAATATTATTGAAACAGGAAGTAAATAACAAAATATAATTTACTTTATAAAATTCTGCTTATGAAAATACAAAGAGGCCGCGAAGTGATATCGACTCACCAAGTAATGAACATTGCGGATGTATCAACAAATGGTTTGGAATTTGAGTGAACAACGTAAAAATGAACAGTGGGAAATCGTTTACTAGGTATAACGAACAAGGTGCGCATTGTACCAGGCGCTTTAAAGCGGACGAAAAAATATACCTTCATTAATTTCAAATGTATACAAAGAAACATCGAAATATGATATTACAGATTACAATTTTGTTTGTAAAATTTATTTCTAAAAATAAATGACTAATATTTATATGATAACCTTTCACATGGTAAATCTTTAAAGAGTTTTGTTAACATTATTCAGAGCAAAGACAAATTGAATTGAACACATTTTTATTTACTATTAGGAATAAGTAACCATGGATTATTTATTTTGAACATTTATTATGAATATCTTTAGATTAAAAATGACACTAGCTTAACGTTAAACTTACACTTACACTTAAAACTCAGCATTGTATTATATGGTTACAACAATTAGATAAATAACTGGTATAGCCAAGTTGGTTCATTAAATATTTTTGTTTAATCTTACAGCAAAAATCTTTTTATTTTATAAAACAGAGGTACTTGAACTATAAAGGCTTTCAGAGTCTTTAAGGATTTAAAATAGTGAGTACTTCTATCACTTTAGATAGAAATAAAATCGACGTTTTTAAAATGTTGCAATATTTAATGGAAAAGGACTGTGTTTATAAAAGTGTCGACATAAAGAAACGTAGGATTTAGTAAGTCAATCCAACGTTTCTTGACGTGTCTTCTTGGTAGATTAACTCTTTAGAACCACACAAGTACAGTCTGACATTTCCCAAGTGTCGGAGTATTTCAAATAAAGTCTTACATATAAATTATTTTCATTCTAAAATAATATTATAATATACATGATAATCAACTACGCTCGAAAACGAGACGTTGGTGCCAAATGTGACCGGCCAGCTCGTTTGCCCTCCTCATCCATAAAAAAAAACCATACAAAGGTTGCACGCAAAGAAGCGGTCCCCTCTTCCCATCACTGTGACGAGTCCGTCGATTCAGCTCGTCACACCTTGGCGGAATGCGCAGCCTGGGACCGTCAGCGTACTGAGCTGGCGGCCATAGTTGGCACCGACGCGAACGTCTCGTTTTCGAGCGTTGTCCTCGCAACGATCGGCGACAACAGGTCGCTATAGCCTCCTTCTGCGAGCAAGTCATTGCCGGGAAAGAGGCCGCGGAGCGGGACAGGAGACAGCCTCCTCTGAACCGCTCCGCAGAGGTAGGCTGCGTCGAAGAAGGCGGGATTACGCCCGCAGTCTCTTTTCTCAGCTGTAGTGCCTGGTCGGGAGAAGGGGGCGACCTCTTTCGCCTACCATAGGTCTACGCCGTGACGGTGCCCTAAGTCGACCGGGGCACCCTCATTTGGGAGGTTCCGCCGGAGCTTCATGGTGAGTACGAAAGCGATCCCGTGGCGTCCCATTAAGGCGATCAGGTCAACCATTTTTTTAGTGAGTAGCCTTAAAAATGTCAGCGTATTCTATGCTGCCGGGTAGTCCCACATAGCCCCGGCCATCGCCTTCCTGGCCGACGGGAATGCGTAAGACATTTATTCCAACGGAAAAAATAAATATAAAAAGGTGTCATGGGATTGCTCTCAGAATCATGTAAAACATTTAAGCAGCAGCCTTTGTGGTCGGTGGTTGCCAAAACTATAAATACTTTGAAAGTGCAATGTACCAAAACAATACCTTAAGAATACTATTGGCACTGTAACAAAGTTCAGCGTCAGTATGTTTATAATAACGGGCGGACGGTTTTCATGCTAACAAAACAAAGAAGTGGTATCAACGAAGGCATTCTGAATACTATGATTATAAAAATAGATTTTCCATTAATGAAACATTAACTGACCGTTACGCATCTTAACAATAACACGTCTTGGGTTACTAACAGTACTAACGTATTGTCTAAAATCTATTGTTACAGCTATCACTCTATAACAATATTATATTAAGTTACATTTATAAGGACGTACATCTGAAATCAAATTATTATAATTATGGAACGCCAGTCCTTTTAATCCTTTTTTATTAGTAACAAAGAATAAAAAAACCTAGACTGTATAATATAAAGTAAGCTTACTAAATTGAACGAACCCTTGTAGATGAAGTACGCTTGAGTTAATAGTTTCCCCCGGTAACTTTAATTGCGGAAAAGTAGAAGTGTTTGTCTTAATTTTCAACCTATTACTTATAATGTCTATTTCAAGAAATATATTCTTCTTAGTTAACTTCATCAAAACTAAGAGTATGAAAGAGTAGGTAATTTTAGTGGTTCGTTTAAAAAAATATATCACAAAACTAAGTTACGTTACCCAAAGTTATGATACCCAAAATATTTGTAAGATAAAAGGTAAATAATATTTTTAAGTGAATATATTCGCCGGCAATAGTTTTGATAATGTTTATAACACAGATACGTTTATATGAAAATAAAATATATCTAGCTACGTAGTTACGGCCTGATAAGAGTTATATTTTTAGGAAAGTAAAGTTATACAGAATTTTATAACTCTTACATAATAGTTTCAACAAGTAGAAATTAAATACATAATAGATTGCATTTATATACTCCCAGAGACTCATCTTTTTATTTTTTTTTGGTCACAATTAGTACCCTTTCAACAGTGACTAGCTTATCATAAAAACGGCGTTATTGGGACTACAATAGTAAATATTATATATTATGTAAAACCTACCCCGAAGTTGCGAATAGAATTTTCCATTTTTATTAACAATTCCAAGTGAAAATCGCAAGTTTTCGAAAGTTATACTTATACAATATACAACAATTTTCACTTAAATTCCTTACTTGTTACAAAACTTGTGCAACACTTTCACTGTTAAACATACTTATCATTATTTATCACTTCACATCGCGGTTACTACTTAGATCACTTATAGCCTCCTGTGTGTTCTTTGACATTACAAATTGATCTCAGCTATACCGCACCATTCAAATCCTAAACGCGTGAGTTTAAAGTCAAACTATAATTTTATTATTATACACAGCATTTAAGCACTTGATTTCTTATTTACGAAAAAAAATCATTAAAATGAATCCTTATTTATCCATGGTGGTCGTATTTGTGCTAGTTTCAAGTTGTAAAGGTTTTGATATGCAAAAAACTGGCGTCGAAGCGAGAGGCAGAGGAAAATACGCATTATTAAGTAAGTGCTATTAGCAGTAAGTAACTTTTAAAACTAAATAAAATATTTGTAAGATAATGCAGGAGTACATAAAATGAAACGTCTTTATCAATATCATTAAAAATAATGGTATATTTTATGGCTTTAATACTTTAGTTAATGAAATGAACAGCTTGAGTGAACATGGATGTAACTTTTTAACGTTAAATGGTGTTCGAAAGCGAAACACGTTCCGTTTTACGAGGAAGCGATCGTATCACCAAATCGAATCATGTTATGGATGTAAACTCATAACCGTAAACATAAACTTTTATCTCTATCTTATTAATAACATTTAAACGATATTCATATATCATCATATATCTTGTTTGAAAACTGTGTCTATTTCGCGTCGTTAACTATAATTTAAATGTGAAAAAGAGGAAAATCTGGATGTGTAAATCAACTGTTAGGTTTAATTATGTTTATAGAAAATATTGTCTAAATTACAAGTATATTTTGTTATTAATTTATGCTCTCGGTATTAGGTATTACGAATAAAATTCGTTATTCGTTTTCATTCTAAAACTAACGAACTTACTTTAATGAATTTGAATTTTAAATACTGTTAAAAAGTTCTTTTTATTTTAATTCTAGGTATATATAAACATTAGAACGAGGCAAAATCTGTCTACTAAATGCTTTTTAAAAATAATATATTGCTATAAATGTAGTTTATCACTACTCAAAACAATAGGTTTTATTATTTTTCTCTTTGGTTTATTTTTTATTTGTTCACTTATTCCGGAAAACCCACGAGATGGGATGCTCCGGTCGACCTATAGTCTAATTATTACTCCAAAAAAGTTATTTTTTAAAAAGAAAAAGAACTGTTTTAGGCTATAATTTATATATTCAACAACACTCCTGTGCTGAGTTTTATGAATATTAGTGCGATGTTGGTTTTTGTTTTTATTTTTAAGGAAAAAGAATAATATGTTTTGGCTTTTGTGTTACTAAGGCTAAAAATATATGTTTTTTTTTCTAAATTTTAAGTAATCGTAGATTGTTTATGATTTGAGTCTGAGGAAGATGGAGATAAACGAAATCTCTCAAAATTATATTCAAGTTTTTTATCGATTTAACTTATCTGATTTTGAATGTTAAGAAAAATAATATAGGTATTATTTACATATTAAACATAAATCTGCTGTTAATTTATTTGGTGGATAAGGGTGTTTATTTTATATTTCGTGATTAAACCCGAAGAGCACTTCAACCTTAGTTTCAAAATGTCGATCATACAAATTTAAACTTATATTAAACAGCTGTGTAATAAACTTTTCAAACATAGTTCATCCTTTACTAATAGTTAAATGTTCAGTCTTAATTATTTAGAGTTACCACAAACTTGTTTGATATCTGTAGATATAACTTGTTAAGCAATCAAAGCTCGTGCTTTTCACTTCGCTGCATTAAAGTTATTAAGGTCAAATATTAAATTACATCCTATGATTATGACTAAATATACTCAGGAAACTATTTATAATTAATTGAAAAAGTATTAGGACTATTTATATTTAAATATTTCTTGCAGCTCACCTGGCGATCGTTTTAGCAGCTAAAATCGGTCTTTACAAGATATTCCTTGGCATAGCTCTAGTCGTAACTGCGGTAAAAGCTATGGTTGTTATGGCATGGGTACTGGCCATTTCCAAACATGTCCCAGATATATGGTTGCGGAATAATGGACAACCTAATTACCCATATGCTCCTCAAACACCATCTAATATTTTCTTAGACATTATTTTGAACAGTTTCAAGCACGATTAAAAACGGGGTAGGTGAAATTTATATATTATAGATACTTATAGTCTAAATCATATTAGAATACATTCATAAATAGTACAATTACTAGTATATAATTAATATAGGTAATTAATTTCTGTGTTTCTGAATATAAATTATTAGGTATTATCTATTTTTTCTCTTGTAAAAGATTTATTGTATTATTTTTCTGTGAAGTAAAGTTATGACTGAATTAATTTAAGTTATTATCATGAGTAAACACAAACTATTTCTAAAAGTTTACATTTATAGGACTATCGAGAATTCGGTACTCAATGAGACCTTTATTATTTATCGATTCGGTTATTTATAGAATTAAATTGAAACAGCTTTAAGTAAGTCATTATTTATGAATGGTCTTATTGAGAATAAAAATAATCAGTTTTTTTGATTATCTTTCTTTTGAGATATACTTAACGTGTACCGTTTTTCAAACATCAGAAAAAGTGGATTTAATTGAAGACCAGTTCTATACATAGATTGATGCTAATATATTTAAGAAATTGTAAAGCTGGTTTCAAACATAAGTAAATCATATTTTTTTTGTCTTTTCCTTTAATAGAAAATATGATGTAACATATGACTTAAATGTTCTTTTTGTCCCCAGTTCACTTCTTTTATGTGGTGGCTTCAAAACTATTCATTCTCAAAATTATTTATGGCTTCATATTCTACGCAATAGCTGTCAAAGCCTGGCATTTTGTTATATGGCTGATACACTACTTAAAGAAAAATCAGTCACACCACTACGTCGAGATTGACCATGAAACAGTTTATGACCATGGTCATTATGATAAGGGACACTATCATGACCACGGGCACTATGGTTATGACGATGGAAGCTACGACCATGAACCATATGGTCTTAAGCCGGAATACGGAAGTGTCGACTTCTTCACTAAGAAAAAGGTATATGATGCTGATGGCTCCTACTCTGTAGGACTTTAAAACAGTCCAATATAATGTAAATATTAGTTAAGTATTAATCATTATGAATATTTAAATTATTTATTTATGTACAGCTAGGTAGCTATTTATAAAGTTATTAAGGGTTTTTAAAAAAAAATATGTCTTATGGAATTTGAGTTCATGTAAGTTGCTTAATTTTAAGGCATTTTTTAAATAAATATATAGATGTATAATAGTAAATACTAATGATTAATTAATGTTACTGTATATACATAATAATATATTTTATCTATAACATCCGTAATACTCAATGATTAGTTTTTATTTGTTTGGTAATATGGATTTTTTAGTATTTACAATTTGATATGTTATTAAACATGGCACGATGTACAATAAATGTATTTATAAGGTCTCGTGATTTATGTTACTTTATTAAGTTTAACTGAATAAAATAAATTTTATGAATAAAGTGAATAAATAAATTAAACATTGATAGAAAAAATGTTGTATATTAATAATGGAAAATAAGATGTTATATAATAAAATCCTATAAATAATGTCTTGCAAGTTTCATAATATTCAATATAACAATTTGATATGAAAAGAATTTTATTGGGAGATTTTTTTGTTAGACTAAACATCAAATCCGAAGCATAACGCCGACACTTCGCGGACTAAAATATTTAAAGAAAAACAACTTAACTATGACCCTTTCAAGCTATCCTGATTTTACATAACACGTGATATAATTAACGATAAATTCAAAATCAAATGATAAATCTAAAAAAAAATATGTAGGTAATATTAAAAGTATGATTTAAAAAAAAAGAAAAATTATTTGCTCATTACATATTAAAATTTATATAATCTATGAAATATGTAACATTCCGAATATCTTTTAGCATAAAATGAACATGGTAAAACGACCTTTTTAATTAATTTTAAATATTTTAATACAAACAAATTTCTCGCGGCCCATATAACACTTCAACTTATCATATAATTTAGCTTTTTCGCAATGGAGCGCTGACGATAAATTATTTTATAAGCATGACTTAAAAAGTAAAAATATTTTGTTCCAAAGTTAAATTTTCGGCAAAATCATATAACCAGCATTATAAAACTACCGTATATCATAAAAAAAAATAGCTCAGCGTGGGTAACGTTTTTGTGAAACGATTTTTTACGACATCAACTTGAAACAAGATCAATCGTTAAACTATTTCAATTGGCTTTAAAGCCGTCTTCTAAAGCAATGTATTCCGCTGGTATAACGATTTTAAGTGCGGTCGTTTTAGTTTAAAGATGAAGGAAATAATTAGCCCGTTGACTGCTGTTACGGAAGAGAACGTGCTACAAATCAAAAATTGAACTTAACTAAATCGGCGAATCACAATTTGCAGATTATTTCGGGAACTATTAGTAATATTCTATAAAAATATATGTATCCGTTATATGCGATGGCGGATTCTGTTCTGACCAAAAACTGTCTTGTACTTTTTATGCCAGTAATAGAAAGGTTCGCCAGTTTAAGAATTCGGCGAAAAGATTCGCATGACAATTTTCATAACTTTTCCTCAGGCATACCAAGTAAAAGAAGCATCTTTGGCATTCGCTGCTTCTTTAAATAAATTGCTCTGAAGGAAATGAAACTTATCGCTGGAAGGTAAAATATATATTTTAACTCTAAATGTAATAATAAGAGAAAAATATATGTAATACAGATAATTTATATATTTAAATAAAAATTTGTATCCTAAATTTAACACAATAAGAATATATACAAAAATGAAACAGCGTGCTAAAAGACGGATACTTGAACATACATAATTAGCTATAGAAATACGGATGTTGTAAACTCACTCAAACCAGCAATATTTAGTAACTTTAATGGAAATGCTAAGTGGGTATAAATTTACCAAGCAACTCTCCAGAGGCAGTCTCTCTCCGCAAGTTGACTGTCAATGAAGATAGCGTGGTTTCCTTTGGACACCATATAAATCAATTTGAATGTCCCTTGAATTTATTATGGATGAACTAAGGCTGCGAGTTATACTTGAGTATTATAAATTCAAATGGATTCTTAAATTTTCTTACAATTTTAAAATTAGATGACGACTACAAAACCAAGATAAATAAATCCTATCCTATTCATTATCTTTATACCTTTCTATTCTTTCAACGGAATGATCTAGGGACTGCTAAATACACAACTATATTCTTGTAAACTTGGTGTCCAAAAATATTTACTTATATTTTTAAATGAACATTTTTCACTATAAGAGAATTTTTAAAAGAGTTGGTTAGCATTAATTAGAGCAAAAACTTTGGCATCCAATAAGAAAATTTAATTGTTATTTACTATCACGGATTACTAAACATGGATAACTTATCAAAGTATCTTTAGATTAAAACTTACAGTGGGCTTCTCAGATCAACACGTAGTTAAACATTTAAGATCAGTAATATATTTGGTTAGGAAAATTAGACAAATAACTAATATACCTAAGTTGATTTATTAAAATTTTAGCTTCAATCTTACAGCACTCTGCTTTGAGTAGTAGGGGCAGATGTAAAATGTTTATTTTATAAAAGAAAGGTATTTGAAGGTATTTGAGTGCGAAAGCGAACCCGTGGCGTCCCACTAAGGCGATGAGGTCAACCGGTGGTTTTTGAGTCGGTAGATTAGAAAACAAAATGTATTTTTATAAGGTTTATTTTTGAAATGCTACTAACTAGAATTAATCTAATTTAAAATTTATAAAGTTTAACTGCATGAATACAAAAAGAAAACGGTTTTGAGCAAATTGATTCCTTTTTTTTATTCAAGGGCCTTATCACCAACTTACCAGATTTCAAAAAAACTTCCCTTGTATCCAAGCTAAGACTATGTTTAAAAAATGGAACCTGGCTAAATCCAACTTGCTCATAATGTCTTTACTGTAACCACTTCACACAAATACTTGTAGATCAATAATAATTATTTTTATCAAAAGGATGAAAAAAAACATTGACAGAGGGCGTAGATCCTGTAAGGAGTAATATGATCACCCGCAGAATCATTCTATGAACGAAGACATAAAACATTTGATCAGCTTTTATGGTCGATGATTCCCAAAACTATAAATACTTTGAAAGTGTCAAATAATGCCTTAAGAACGTTATTGGCACTGAACTAAGTTCAGCGTCAGTATGTTTATAAAAACAGGGGCGGACGGTTTTCATGCCAATTAAAGAAAGAAGTGGCATCACCAACAGTATTCTGAATACTATGATAGTAAAAATAATTTTTCCATTAATGAAACATAAATTGTAACAGCCAGTTAGTGTTTCTTAAATAAGATTTAAAATAATGTTTTATAAGGCTTTCACGAATACTACATTGAAATAAAACTATTTTTAAGGATTTAATTCAATATTCAGATTAACAATAACACATCATGGGTTACCAACAGTACTTTCGTATTGTCTGAAGTCTATTGTTACAGCCATCACTAACAATAATTTAATAAGTTTCGTTTATAAGGACGTAAATCTGAAATCAAGTTATTATAAGTATATTATTATAATTATGGAACGTAATGAAGAATAAAAAACCTAGATTAATTAATACAAACTAAGCTTACTAAATTAAAGTACGCACCCTTGTAGATGAAGTACTCTTGAGTTAATAGTTTCCTCCGATAATCTTTGTGTGAAAGTTGAAGTGTTTGTCTTAATTTTCAATTAAAACTTGTGCAACACTTTCACTGTTAAAAACACTTATCATTATTTATCACTTCTCTTCGCCATCGACTTTAAATTAAATATAGATAATAAATATGTTACGTCTGACCTCGAGGTTGCCACTGCCTTTTTAACTAATATTCCAGTGACTACAACGTTATCTTTAAATTCTTCTACCGCTGCAGCTATGGGTTTACTATGAGAGAATGTAGATTGATGTGTTACCAGTTTTAATTTAAAAAAAAATTAAGGGTCAAATCTACTACTTTCTTGGGAATTACCTTAAACGAAAAATTGGAATGGGGTCCTCATACCTATATTAAATTTGTCAAGCAGAATTAGTTCTGCTATATATGCGGTTAAAAATACGTCAATTAACAAACATGGAAAGTGGTCGATTAAGATACTTTAGTTATTTTCATAGTAATAGTTTCATTGTAATACGGTATACTATTAAGGGGTAATGCAGCAGATATTGATACCATATTTATACTCCAGAAGAGGGCTATTCGAGAAATAAGTCTGGCCATAAACACTCTTACAATTAAAAATAAAAACATATTACATTTGAATTTGGAATCTATCATTTATATACGATTGTTCATTGTGTTTTCTCATTTTGGCGTCAATACATTGTACAATATTTTGCGTTATTAAAATAGACTGGGGTGATAAAGAGAACAGAATCGCTGTGATTGCATTACACAAAGTAGGTATGGAGCTAAATGCAATTTTTAAAACTCTCTATACACTTGGTATTAGTCAAATGTTTGTGTACCGGGCTATTAATAGAAACAATGACACTTGCTCTGTTTATGACAGAGAAATATTTGGCCATCCACGTAGTGTTCGTACGAAAAAAGTGGTCAAAGCAGTAAGGGAAGGAATTTGAAGAAATCCTGTCCGAAAGCAAAAGATTTTATTTCGGGAAATGAAGATAGCACCTAGTAATGTCGCATATTTTAAGAGATGACTCAGGACTTGCAGCCTATAAGAATTGCACTTGTCGTTTCTTAACTGATAAATTAAAGATGAATAGAGTGGTAAAATCGGAACAACTACTGAAGCGGTACGCAAAGGGAGGTCGCGGAAAAAATTTGTTTACTGGTGAGTATTTTTTTACAATTGAGCAATATTTTTACAAACAAAGTGACTATTTATTCTCAAAGCTCTAAGAAAGGTTCCCAATTAGTCGACAGAGTGCAACGTGGCCATTATCTGACTTCAGTGATGGTTTGGTGGGGTGTTAGCTATGGAGGAGTGACTGGTGACTGAGCCATATTTTTGTGAAAAAGGTATCAAAACATAGACACAAGTGTATAAAGATACCATTCTTAAGAAGTTAAGTATGGTCCTTCCAGCAAGACTCGGCGCTGGGACATAAAGCTCGGTCCACGCAGTCTTGGTTGGAAGCGGATGTCTCGGACTTCATCAGATCTGAAGATTAGTTGTCGTCTAGTCCCGATCTTAATCTGTTAGATTGTGATTTATGGTCAGCTTTAGAGAGTTCAGCTTGCTCTTAACGCCATGATATTTTGGAGACCCTAAAACAAACCATACGATTGGCAGTAAAGAATAGAAAGAGCGCGTGCTTCTGTTGATAACTGGCCTCAACGTTTAAAAGACTGTTTTGCAGCCAATGGACACCACTTTGAATAAGCTTTTTATAATTTTAATTATTTTATATTTGTGTATTAAACTAACACACTGTAAAAGTAATAAATGTTATTTGCAATTAAAAAAATATTTTTTTTTTCCTTTGTTACAATATTTATTTTTAATCTTTTAATCTTTAAGAAACAAATTAAAAAAAATTAAATTTGTGACTGTTTATAATCAATTTATTTATGAAAATTTAACTCACGTTAATAAAAATATTTCAAAGTTCAAGATTTAGATAAAATTAATATAAGAAATAAAAAAAAAATCTTTTTACTCAACAATAGGTTAAAAAAATCCTTTAAGTTTAATTGTATACGTTTTTATAATAAGCTCTCAAAAGAAGCCTTAAGTTTATCAAAATATAAAATTAAATTATAAATAAAAAAATATTCGAAAAAAAAATCTTTTATAGTGTTCAAGATTACGACGTCATGGCCTGGGAATGAATTGTAATGTATTGCAAATTACTAGTAATCTCCACAATTTGTTTTTTGTTGTATATTAATTTTGTTTTATCGTCCTGCTGCGTCATACCGATTACTTAGAAGTCACTACTAGGGATGGCGTCGGGAGTCGGGTTGCTCTCCTCCCTCAAATATGGCGAAGGGGTTGATTGCTAGCTCTTGCTTTGTGCTCATGAATGGGTGCTGCTTGCGGTGACTGGTTGTCTCGCAGGCCAAGAGTTTTTTACGTTGCCTGACATAATTTGACGTCATTTCCTATTGATGGCGACGGTTCTTGTTGTTTCAAAATAGCTTTTAAGATTGACGTTTGTGAAACAGTGATCATAATAAAAAATATATATCCGACTGAGTTTGTTGTGTGCTTTGCAACCCTTATAGCTCTAACCTTAAGTTGGAAAGTGCTTTTACAGAAGGGCTTATTTCGATAACTCTGGTATCGAAAAAGGCCCTCCTGAAACTTCCATTTTGATGTACACAAGAGATCACTGACAATGATTGATGATTAAAAGTGAAAAAGATATAAATAAATTAATAAACATTACTACTTACTCATAGATGACTTATAGCCTCCTGTGTGTTTTTTGACATTACAAATTGAACTCGGCCATAGCGTGCCATTCAAATCCTTAACGCGTGGGTTTAAAGTCAAAAAATAATTTTATTTATTACACACAGCCTTCAAGCACCTGAAGTGTTTTTTTATGTACGAAAAACTTTATCAAAATGAATCCTTATTTATCCATGGTACTCGTATTTGTGCTATTTTCAAGTTGTAAGTTTTTGATATTCAAACAAAATGGCATCGAAATTCAAAATGGCAAAAGGAAGAAAGAAAATAGCAAAGGAAAATACGCCATACTAATTAAGTGTTATTAGCCGTAAGTAACTTTTAAAACCAAGTTTAATATTTGTAGGATATTGAAGTACATAAAATAAAACCTCATTCTTAATAGCATTAAAATAATAGTACATAGCTTTAATACTTTAGTTAGTAATGGTATTCGCAAGCAAAACGTTCTGTTTTACGAGGAAGCGATCGTATCACCAAATCGAATCATTTTATGGATGTAAATTTATAACTGTAAACCTAAACTTTTATCTCTATCTTATTAATAACATTTAAGTGATCTTCACATATTTTGTTTGAAAAACGAAACGATCTAGCGTCGTAAATTAAAATATAAATATATGATGTTATAGTGTTTGGATCAACAAAATGGGAATAAACACATTGTTCATTTAATTCCTTTCCTATTTTTTTTTATATTTAAATAAACCAGTTCATTGAAACTTAATAGTTTGAGAAAATGTGTAAAATGGGGAAAATCTGGAGGCGTAACTCGACTATTAGGTTTTAATAAAGTCTATAAAGAATATTCTGGAAATTACATATATATTTTATAATAAAGTCTCTTACTTTCGAAATGTATCAAAAATGCTAAAAGTCTTCATGTTTTTTTTATATTCAAGGTAACACTACTAAAATATACCTTATAAAATTTCGCATATGGTTCCTAAGAAACACTTTTTTATGAGCAAATTAAAAAATAAAACCAAATTGCTACGCGCCAGATACTGCAATAAAATACAAAACAAATACGCTGAATAAAGTAAACTGCAGAATTTAGCAATCAACGTCATAACATAAAGTCACGTAATTTTATATTAAAAGTTAAATTTTCACGTGATAATATTAAGTAGTTTTATTTCTAAACGACACTCGGATCCCTAGGTAGTAGGAATAACATTCGTTAACGAATGAAAACTTTAATAAATCTGAATTTTGAATAGTATGTAACTTTTTATTTTGATTTCAAGTATCTAATAATACGAAGCAAAATATGCCAACTAAATTTAAATATATATATATATTTACGTCATCACAACTCAAAACCAAAGTTTTTATTACTATTCTCCGTTTGTGTGTTGGTTCCTTTCTCATCCCAGAAAAACTACGGGGGGATTTTTTAAGCTACGATATGGTTGTAGGGTATTGCTCTGGTCAAGCTTCTTAATATTCCGAAAAATTATCTAATTTTACAAAAAAAAAAAATGGTTTGGCCAATAACAACACAATAACATTTTTGTGCGGAATTTTATTAAAAATAAAAAACTAAAAATGTATTCATTTTTATAAATTGTAAGTGATCCTAGATTTTCCATTTTGTTATCGAAGATTGTTTATTTATTGATGTGAGTCTAATAAAACGGACGCAGATGGAGTCACCAAAAACAGTTGTAAGTTTTGGAAGAAAATTGACTTGACTTTACTATTTAAAATGAATTAATTAAGAATAGGTAAACCATACTCAAGTTTTCTCATCGTTTTAAAATTATTCGATTTTTAATATTAAGGAAAATAATATACTATTTTCATAGTACACATAAATCTGTTGTCAATCTAATTGGCGATTGAGGGAGTTTATTTTATATTTCGTGATTGAACTAGAAAAGCATTTCAATCTTAGTTTCAAATTGTGGATACATCATACAAATTTCAACTTAAATTAAACAGCTGTGTTATAAACTCTTAATCATTTAGAGTAACCTCAAATTTGTTTTAAATCTGTAGATATAACTAGTTAAGCAATCAAAGCTCCTGTTTTTCACTTGGCTGCATTAAAGTAATTAAATTCTCTTGCGGCCAAATATTAAATTCTATCTTATGACTATGTATAAATATGCTTACGAAAATATTCATAATTAATTGAAAAAGTATGCTGAAAGACTACTTAAATATTAAAATGTTTGTTGCAATTCACCTCGCGATATTTTCCGCTGCTAAAATAAGTCTTTACAAAATATTCCTTGGCAAAGCTCTAGTCATAACAGTGGTTATTATATATATAATTCATAAAATTTTCTATTACTAGTATATTATAACTAATTTCTGTTTTTCTTGACACGAAGTGGTTGGTATTGTTTGTTTCGTTCTATTATAAAAGGTTTATTGTTATGTTTTTCGTTGAATTAAAGTTATACCTAAATTAATTGACTTCATTATCATAATTAAATAAAAAATATTTCAAAGACTTTTACATTTATAAGTCTATCAAGAATTTAGAAAAGCAATGAGAAAGTTATTATTATTCGAGTCGGTTATTTATAGATCTAAATAATTCATTTATGAATGATCTTGTCGAGATTAAAATAATAAGTTTTTGATTATCTTCGTGAGACATACCTACTTAATGTGTAGCATTTCTCCAACATCAGAAAAGGTGGATGCCATAAAAGACCAGCTATGTTTGGATTTCTTGACGTTAATAAATTTAAGAGGAACTTAACCTTTAACCTGCATAAATATAAGTAAATTCTATATTTTTTCTTATTTCTATTAATCGAATAATATATTTCTTACATTATTGATAAATAACATAAATGTTCTTTTTGTTTCCAGTTCACTTCTTTTATGTGGTGACTACAAAAAAATAAAAAAATATTTATGGCATTTTTTTATATGATTGATATACTCAGAAAAATCAGTCACTTGACTATGTCAAAATAGATCATGAAACGGTTTATGACCATGGTCATTATGAAAAAGGACATCATTACGACCACGGGTACTATGGAAGCTCTGACCATCAACCATAAGCCGGAATACGTAGGTGTCGACTTCTTCAGTAAGAAAAAGGTTTATGATGCTAATGGTGCCTACTCTGTAGGACTTTAAAACAGTCAAATGTAATATTAGTTAAGTATTCATTATAATGAATATTCCAATTACTTATTTATGTATATCTAGGTATTTGAAATTATCTTTAAACATGTATAGATGGCTATAAGTTGGGTAATGTTAAGCTCATTTAAATTTATATAAATATATCTAGGTAGCTATTTAAAACGTTGTAAAGTCTATTTCTAAAAGGATATTGTTTGATCCTGATTTCATTTAGTTTTAATTATTTGGTAATATTTATTTATTAGCACTTACCATTTGAAAACTTATTAAACATTACACGGACTACAATAAATATATATTAAGGACTGTGAAATGCTTTATAAGGTCTCGTGATTTATGTTATTTTATTGAGGTTAACTGAATGCAATAAATTCTATCAATAAAATGATCAATTAAACTAAATATTGCCAGAAAAAAATATATCGTAGTCTTATTTTACATATAAAATGTAAAATAGGATTTTTTCAAGTTTAATGACGCAAAATAACCATTCCAACAATAAAGTGCTACAAAATGATGTTTTGCAAGTTATATAATATTTAACACAACATGTTGATGTGAGAATGGTTATTTTTTTGAACTATTTGATAAAAATTAACGAATAGTTAGTGAAAATTATGACAGACCAAAGTTATTTAGTCACTTTACTTATCTGATATTTATGATTTTGTTTATTAAAATATTTTTTTCTAAGAAGTTATTATTTCAAAAACATTTATTAGTTTACCACCATGTTCTTTATTTGGTAATTGTTAACTATTTGTTTTATATTTAAATATCCTTAATTTTTCGCTGGTAGTCTTGATTTTTACGGTCTTGCCATTTAGAAGAAGAAGAAAAAATAGAATCATAATGTTAGGTTATTTCGGACGTGAGGTGAGTATTTATAAATTAAACAATATGCAAAAAATCTTACTATTTCAGAGTGTTTGGTATTGTAGCTTTTTCATGTTAATGAAAATATGTTCTTCCATTTATAAAACTTTTATGTATAAGAATAAATTTTAATTAATAATATGACCAGAGTAACACTAAAGAGTAAAGATCAAATGCGAATCATGCTGCTCCAGACTCCAATACCAAGTGATAAACAACCAAACTAATACCTTTTCAGGTTATTCTGATTTTACATAACACGTGATTTAATTAACTTTTAACTACTAATATAACAATTGGACGATAAAAGTATGATTTAAAATATATTTAATATTTTGCATACCGAATATATTTTAGTATTAAAACTAACCTATTAATAAGTATTTGATGGTTTAATAAATAAAAATGGATCGCCAAACTTATATTTGACCTTTCAAATAATTTGCGAAAAAACTTTCTTAGATATGGAGCGCTAGCGAGTTATAAATTATTTTATAAACATAACTATTAAAAAATTAAAATATTCGTTCAAAAAATTTTAGTTTCCCTCTAAATCATTTTAGCAGCATTATGAAACTACCGTATATCATAGAAAAATGGCTCAGCGTGGGAACGGTTTTCGTGCAAGGATTTTTTGTGACATCAACTTGAAACATAATCAATCGTTTGACCTACTTCAATTAGTTTTAAAGGAGCCTTCTAAAACAACTGTATTCCGCTGATATAACAAGTTTAAGTACGGTCGTTTAAGCGAAAAAAAATTGTCTTTTGACGTGTGGAACAAAAAAATCGCCTAGTCACAATCTTCAGTTTGGTTTGGCAAGTACATATAAAGAGTAAGAGGGATTGTTTTGCGCTGCGTGCTCCATAATCCCAACGCTTCCCAGAGATGGGCCCACGTGAAATGATACCAAATACGCGACCATCGACTCCTACCATTTTTTTTAATATATATAGTTATAGTTGTTTTATTTTAGTAGTGTTGTATTGTATTCTGTGCGCTATCAGAGCGGCATGATTCACATTTGATCTTTATTCTAGAATGTTAGTCTAGTCTTATTATTAATTAAAAATACATTTTTATACTTAAATAGTTTCCTTCATGTATTCAGCATGCAAGGAAATCAGTGTGACGATGGACCTTGATCTATATATATAAAAGTCATCATGGTCAGTAAAAATCTTGGAAATACATATGATAAATAAGTAAGAAGCCTAATAGATGTCCCGATAAAGACGATCACATATAGAATGCTTAATTCACCGAGATGGACAGCGACACAGTAGCTCAATTGGTAGAGCGACGGGACGGTTTCCCCGGTTGTGGGTTCGAATCCCTACCCGTATCGGTTTATTTTTCATTCTATGTTTATAGAAATTTAAATAATATTTTATAGATATTTTCAAAATAATACATCTCTTATAGCTTAAAAATAGTTAAACTATTTTGGAAAACTAGCTTAGTTTTTAATATATTCCCCTATTCCATAATTACTTAGTATTCTTACATCAAGACTACTTACTAAATATATAATTTCAGTACTATATAAAATAATTCAAACCAAAATGTTGACCTCTCTCTTTATCTGACAAAATCATACACTGTAATAGATGACACAACCTAACTAGATGAAAAATAAAATAACATTGATACCATACCATAACTAAAATAATAATATAAAAATAACAAATTTATGACGACCTAACAAAAGAAACAACTATGATATGAAGGTAGGGAAAAGTCTCAGTAATCCTAATATAATAGTTTATAGAAATAAACTATACTAATAAGTTCCCAAAACGCCTTTATGAATAGAAGAAAACTTTTTCATTATCCTAAAGAAAGCTGCAAAACTAAACACTTATAGAATAGTAAGATTTTTTGCATTAACCCACAATATTGTTTTATTTATAAATTCTCATCTCATATAAAACTCCTACTATTTCAATTCCATTTTTTTCTCCTTTTCTTAAAAATCTACTACGAACAAAAAGTTAAAAATGTTTAAAAAATTAAAAAATATTAATAATAATAAAAATAACTTTATTACCATACCGTACGTTTGCCGAATATTAAAGTCATCAAATATTCTTTGTCAAATATTCCTTATATATAGAAACAATGTATTCCGCGAAGAGTTCTGTACATTCTGGTTGAACTTCTAGTCCATTGAAAAGTTACATTTAGGGTTACGTTTTTTAGAGGACGCAGTTTTATTTTTTTGAAGTGTAGGGGGGTGCAGTGTCAAGCTAAAACCAAGTTTGTGGGGTCGCCACCCTTGTACCACGGCCGCCATCTTGAAAATAGGGGTTGAAATAATTTGTACGTTATATCTCTTAAACTATTTATCAGATAAAAAATATGTATAAATATTTTTTGTTTCAAATTAAATTCTCTACAACTTTAGTCCAGTAATTTTTTGTCGTAGAACTATAAATAAAAAAGTTATAAGCGAAAATATTAAGAAATTCGAGAACAAAATTTCTATTTTTCGATATAACTTTTTTTTGGATTATTTTACGAAAAAATAATATCAGACCATTTTTGTAGATCGTTTTTTAAGGAACAACTTTTATAAGCAACATTTTTTATTAGGTCAATAGCTAAGGTTTTACAGTGCTCTGAAGTGAGTACTATTTTTCAGCACTCTTTCGTTTTTTTTGTGGTTTCGTTTTGTGGTAGTAGGCCTAATCCACGGGCAATTTCTAGACATAATAATATTATTTATTATTATATGTTGAAAAATGTCTATCAGATATTATTTTTTCATTCTCTTCGATGGTCCAGGCTGCGAGAAAAATCTGAATCAGTAACCGAGGTGAATTTTTGTAGTATAATGGGAGTTGGTATTGGCATCATTGTCGGTAATTCATCTTCTAATCCATTTTTTTCAAGTAATGTTGATATGTCCACGATATTGCTGCAGCTTTCACCACCACAATGGAGGCAAACTGATGAACATTTAAGGCCTGCTTTTCGGCAACCGCACGCACTTCCACAATTTCCTTTGCATCTGCAAAAGATTAATTTCATAAGCTCGGGGGTTGCTCAAGACTCGGAAGCTTGGATTGGCATCCAAAATTTTCCATGCTTTTTCCAGCCCCATTCTTCTGGATCACAATATTTACCGAACCACAACTGAATCTGGTGATATACTCGGAAACTGTGGAAACGGGCTGCATCTTGTGTTGGAGGAAGTGAAGAGAGATTAAATGCATTTTTAGTCACTGTCTTAGCAAATCGTTTGTATCGCAGAGTGTCTAGAGTATCGTCTTTATTTCCGCCATATAAAGAGAAGAAAAAACGTTCGTCAACAACACTGAGTAACGATGACACGACTTTTTCACTCATAAATAATTTAGTTCCACTTGCTAACTCTGCACTTTTAACTTCTGCAATTTTTTTATAAATTTGACTTTGCCCATGTTATACGCTGCTGACGTTGTGTCGCATCCTGAGAAGGCATGGAGAAACAGTAAATTCTCAGCTATTACGTCGTCATATTTAAAACCTGAAGGACAGTACAATTGTTCGGACGTACGCCCTTTTGAAGGTTTTAAAAAAAATACATTAGTTTGATTCCTTCCTAATGCCGTCAGCAATACAAGGATGTCGATGTCTTCTGCTATGATTGTCACCGAATCATATGACTGTGATGCAGCAAGCGCACATCGGACGATGACCGCATCTGCATTCGATTCAGCCTGGTCGACAGTAATATCAGTTTTGTAGTGGGGAAAAGGATCAAACATAGTTTAATAATAGCATAGGAATGTTAAGATCATAATAAATTGTATGAATAAAAAAAATATAGATAGAAATGTAAGCCTAATTTTTAGTTTTTATTGCATCCCTATGAGCATTCGAGAATCCGTTCAAGTTTGGAGCGCTGTAAAACCTAGATAAATAAATAAAATGGAACAAGTTTATATACGAAATTGTTCATTGAAAAACCCTTTACAAAATTGCTATGATGTTATTTTATTGTAAAACGAACTGAAAAAAAGTTATAACCTCCAAAAGGAAATTTGTTACAAAATTTTTAATTATTTTTGTTTATAACTTTTTTGTTGGTCACTTGACGATAAAAAGTAATAAAAACAAAATTGTAGGAAATTTAATTTGCTAAATTTTATGTTTGATAATTTTTTCTGTAGAGTAACTAGTTACAGAGCGAAAACCCTTTGCACCCCTTTTTCCAAGATGGCGGCCGGGGGACACGGGTGCCGACCCTACAAACTTGAATTTAAGCTTCTACTGACCCCCCCTACACGTTAAAAAAATAAAATTGCGTCCTCTAAAAAACGCAAGGTAGGGCCTAAAAATGTAACATTTCAATGGACTATTCGTCATTTACCATTCCATAACACCTTGATAGATTCTATAACATTTATAATATAAAAATATTTTAGTGGTAGATAAAAAACAGTTAAATAAATTACTTTGAAGGAGTTATCACATGAAGCTTATCGTTAGAATGTAAAATATATTTTTTGGCACATAATTAAAAATATATGTGAGTCGGATGATTTGTATATGAAAATACAGGAATATCAAAAAATTGGTATCTTATGATAACAAAATAAGAATATATATATATATATATATATATATATATATATATATATATATATATATATATATATATATATATATATATATATATATATATATATATTTAATTTTCAAATCGTCCTGTTCATGTTCAATTATAACTTTACAAAAAGCGTGTAAAAAGACGTGAATATGCATAATTGACTGTGAAATACCGGATTTTTTAAAATTCATCTTAAGCAAGTAATATTTAGTAACTTTCCTGAAAATGCTAAGAGGGTATAAATATTACAAGCGACTCTCTAGAGGCAGTCTATCTCCGCAAGTTGACTGTCAATGAAGATCGTGCTGCCTCCTTCGGGCACCATATTAATCAATTTGATTAAGGTTCCTTGAATTTATTATGTATGAACTGAAGCTAGGAGTTGTAATAAATTAGCATGTAATCTTAAATTTGCTTGCAGTTTTAATATTAAATAATGGCTACAGAACCAAGATCTAAATCAACCTTATCCTAACCATTATATTTATACCTTTCTATTCTTCAAATGAAATGCTCTCGGGACTACTAAATATACTTATTTAATGAAGGTAGAAATAGTCTGCGTGAAAACTTGGAACTCATATTTTACCGCCTTAGGGAATGAATTTTGAAACAAAAATTATTATGAATATACCTTAGGTACCTTTATGCAGAAGTTTAAGCTTCTAGACCCGGTTTTGGTTATACGTTGATATAATAATCAATCTTTTATATAAGTTTATTAAATAAATAATAATCGTAGGTTTAATCTTTTACTAATTGATTGAGGCCACAATTACTCAATTTGTCATTGTTGATGGTTCATTGCTGTTACAATCCTATGAGTTAGGGGCATCAATATTTTTATGTAATAATTATTTTTATACACATGAAGTAATTATGATACATATATTTGGTGCGTAAGTGATATGTAAATGTTTATGTTAATTAAAATCACACCATTGGGTAATTATTAATTAATATATATTAAAGGACATTATTTCTTACTAGGTTATTTACATAAAAATGTTATAATCTTTTTTATTTCATAATTATTTTGTTCTTGTTAGTCGGTTCAAAGAAATATATGGCATACTTAACTCTCATTGCATACTATGTGCCTATGTATTGCGACTTTTTATTAAAAAAGTTTAGTACTAAGCTTAGTAATATGGCCTAGATTTTTACAATGCGCCTTCACGTCAGTTTAGAAAGCACTCGTATTTCTATGAAATAAAACAAATAGGAATTGCTTTTAAACTGACGGTTGAATTCTTTCATATTTTTTATTGCGTTTTAACCACTAAAGAAATATAATTTAGACTGTAGTGCTAAAATTATATAAATCTACAAAACGTTAGTAAAATAAAATGAATCATTATTTAATTAATTATTAATAATCAAACATGTATTTACATAATATATACTTGTTTCTGCTCTGTTTATTTATTTTAAAAATAATGACTTTTTTATTTATTTACAGTTATTATTTCATATTTAGAGTTCTTTTAATCCTCACATTTTTATAGTAGTCTTAGTAGGTAGTCAATTGTCCAATTAAAAGAGCTTGCAAATTTAATATAAGCGAACGAGAAATAAATAAACGAAATAAATTTAACAACAACAAACACTAATTTAAAATAACACAAACAAAGTTTTAAATATAATTAATTTTACGCTAGAGTTCCCAAAACTGCTTTAACTTGAGTCTAAGTAATTTGGTTATTAATAAAAAAACTTTCTTGAGATGACGTATAGCTGATAAAAGTTTTTGTAACAAAAGTTATCTCATCTAATAATCTATTTTCGCTAAAGTTGTTACAATGTAGATATGCTTTTTATGCAAAATCAATACTTATGTTGATTTGTTGCAGTAACTATGTATAATCATTAAATACAATACCGATTGCTTACACGATACATAACATATTATTTGTCAAACACTGAATATTATTTAATTAAGGATTAATGTAGTTTGTAATAAAGAATAAAATGAAAAGAACGAAGGTTTAGTACATATTCGTTAAAATAATCTAAATCATTTATTCGAATGACGGAATAAATTATACAGAACATTAGTAGGTAGTCCTGTCATGGTGAATTCTTCAGAAACAAAATATTACCTTTGTATTCATAAAGTAGGAGGAAACAAAGAGCTTTTGATAAATACCATCTTTATTCATAAAACAAATTACTTCAATACATCAACACAACACACCACTGTCAGAGAGCACTCAGGTACTCACTGTAAAGCTCGTTTCAGTCTTTTCTCATTTTGTTACTTTAATATTCACTCCTCAGTTTCTATTAATGCGTAATCTAATCCGTTGCCATCGATTCCTTTCGTGACTTCGTTATCTTTTATCGTTTTTGTTGTCGTTTTCAATTCTTTCTTCCTTATTTTCCCGATGTGCGTTGTGGCCTCCATGTCAATTTGCTCCAGACGTGTCACCGATGTTTGAATCAATGGAGCGGCTGTTTGTTTTTCGTGTTCCACTTTTTCAGTTTGAATTTCTGGGTTTTCTATTGGCAACACTTTAATAGGCACTTCTCTCTCAGGAATTGGTTTTGGCAGTTCGTGTTTCGGTGCCGTGATTGACAACACCCCTTTTTGATTTATGACAGCAATTACTTCTTCTTGTTTGGTGCCCGGAGGTAAAACGAAACGCTGTACAAAATGATTTGCCATAATTTTCTTGTCATTTCCTTGCTCCTTATGCTCTCCTTCGACTATAATGTACCGGTTCTTGACTTTTATTTTCAGTTCCTCAGGCTTAAATCTCCTAACACTGAGATTAACTTGATATTTCTCCGAGTCAGATATAATTTGAGGATCCTCTAAACTTTCTTCTACATCTAACGCGGCAGCAGCTCTGATGAGCTGACTCCACGGCCATAAATAATGGTATGCAAGGGAATGCGAGAGATGGCGATCGATCATGGCGAAGGGGTCCACATATTGTGTTTTATGCGCCCTCTCCTCGCACGTGCCAAGACTTAATAGCACCGTTACTAAGAGAGCGTATTTGTACATATCGCGTGTTCAATGATTTCAATTCAATGTGACGTCTCGAGCGTTGCAGCGTTTATATAGCTTCAGCGACTATTCTGGAACGTCTATCGGTTTGTTTCATTGAGTTTAACTGCAGCAACCGGCAGAAGTTGTCAACAATTGGTGAAAGTGAAAACGTCTAGTTGTCTTGATATACATCCGATTTATGCTAAAGCGCGTTGACCTTTTTAACATAATATTACAGTATGTTAATAGCCTGTTTTGCCCTATATTTTCATTGATTGATATATTTAAAGTAAAATAGTAGTATAAGATGTTAGTTCAGATGATATTAGTTTAATTAATATTTAAAAGTAGGTATTTCAAAATTGTAATTAGTGAAATAAAATTAGCCTGTTTATTTATTTTGTTTTTTTTATACATTTTTTTTATTTTATCTTTACTTATCACTTATGTAATATAATTAAATATTTAGAGCATGTACATGCGAAACATAAAATATACAGTAAGGGTAGACTATAGAGGTATATTCATTTTAATTTACAAAAGTTTGACGATCCATGGATAAAGTGCTTAACACACACACACACACACACACACACCGTCATAATCATGTTTGTACGCGTGTACCGTTAGCAAAAGCGTTCACTTGTAGGTCATCTTTGATTGGCTCAGGGTTCTGTTGTAAAATACCTTTAATTTTATAGATAATATTAGAAAGTAAATTGTTAATTTCACTTCAAACTTAATTAAAATCTAAGACTAGTTTTATCTATATATTAAACTAGCGAACCCAGCCCGCTTCGCTGGGCTAACCTTTACTTTACCTGGTGGTGAGTTACATCAATGGACATAGCATATTCGTTTTCTTCGAGGAAACATACATGGTCATACCAATTTTTATGACAATCGGTTGAACGGGGCGGAAGTCGATATTTGACAGCGCCGCCTGGTGGCGAGTTACATCAATGGACATAGCATATTCGTTTTCTTCGAGGAAACATACATGGTCATACTAACTTTTATGACAATCGGTTGAAGGGGGCGGATGTCTATATTTGACAGCGCCGCCTGGTGGCGAGTTACATCAATGAGCATACCATATAAACCTTCTCCGTGGAAAAATACATATACATACCAATTTTCATAATCATCGGTCCAATAGTTTCTGAGTTCATCGATTTCAAATATACAAACATCCTTCTTTATATATATAGATACTAGCGAACCCAACCCGCTTCGCTGGGCTAACCTTTACTTTACCTGGTGGCGAGTTACATCAACGGGCATAGCATATTCGTTTTCTTCGAGGCAAAATACATGGTCATACCAATTTTTATGACAATCGGTTGAACGGGGCGGAAGTCGATATTTGACAGCGCCGCCTGGTGACGAGTTACATCAATGGACATAGCATATTCGTTTTCTTCGAGGAAAAAAACATGGTCATACCAATTTTTATGACAATCGGTTGAACGGGGCGGAAGTCGATATTTGACAGCGCCGCCTGGTGGCGAGTTACATCAATGGACATAGCATATTCGTTTTCTTCGAGGAAACATACATGGTCATACCAACTTTTATGACAATCGGTTTAACGGGGCGGAAGTCGATATTTGACAGCGCCGCCTGGTGGCGAGTTACATCAATGGACATAGCATATTCGTTTTCTTCGAGGAAACATACATAGTCATACCAACTTTTATGACAAACGGTTGAACGGGGCGGAAGCCTATATTTGACAGCGCCGCCTGGTGGCGAGTTACATCAATGGGCATACCATATAAACCTTTTCCGTGGAAAAATACATATACATACCAATTTTCATAATCATCGGTCCAATAGTTTCTGAGTTCATCGATTTCATATATACAAACATCCTTCTTTATATATATAGATAAGATATTATATACTCATTCCTTATTATTAAATTATTATAATGTAATTGAACATGATTCTTAAATATTAGTTATAATTCAATAAACTTGTCCAGTTTTTATCGTGATACTATCAACATCTAAAACTCTACAGAACCAATTTCTTAACACAATAAAAATCTATGTTATGGGCTATTGTATTTTTGTAACGACTGTGAAAAATATAGGATAGCTATAAAAGTTATATACCTATTGATTAAAATTTCTTTTCTATCTCCAGAGAAGAATAAAATAAAAGCGTTACTATTGGATAAATATAATACTATATTAAGTATAAGAGTTAACAACCTTAGCAAACTGTTAGATTTTATCCATAAAAATAAATAAATCACCAAAAATTAAAAAAATAACAATTAAAGCTATAAGCATGTGAAAGTTCAACATAAAAATATCATCTATTACAAAGGTAATGTTTATTTTTTAATATTACATTTCCCAGAATGTGGATTAACCACATCGAAATTATAGAATAAACACAAACAAAACTAGACTAAAACAATTGTATTAATTTAATTCTAGGTTATAAAATAAAGTTTTTTATATTTTTTAAGTCGGCAACTTAACTTGCTAATACTTTTCACGTATAAGTTGTAGGTACCTAACAATAAAAAAGCTATATTTTGCAATGTGTTGTTAAAGTAAATATAACAGTTTTACTTTTATCTTTCCTTTAAGACTTTTTTTACCCGTTTTTAAGATACAAGTTAGTTAGTTAGTTAGTTTAACCAACCTAGGTGTAGACAAATCACTTCATCTTGTATAAAGTTTAAATGATAGTAGTACCAGTCCTCCAAGTAGGTATATTTTAGTGTTACATTCTTAAAAAAAATATTAAATAATAATTTAAAATAGTATCATTTTGTAGAACTTTGTTTCGGTCGGTACTTTGTCCTATTACAATCTGCTTCAACATGAATATAATTTAATTTCAAGAGTCAAACTAATATCAACCATAAACCACCTGTTTCAAAATTGAAACTTCTATAAGCTCATTCTCCAAGCGTTCTCGTATATTCTAGAATTCATTGTAACAAAACCGGTAAGTATAAGGAGACGTTAAAGAAAAATATGATCTAAAGTATTAATGGTAGAATTGGATTTAGATTGCCTACGTTGATCTAGAAAATTCCACAGTAGGTATGCGCAGCGAAATGTAAACAAATATACAAACCAACAGGTGGGATTAACGAGACAGAGTGAGGACGTCGGCCGAAATGACAACATTTGTGGCACTGCCATATTAAAAATAGTTGATATTTTCTTTAAAGTTTCTATAATATTTTTTAATATGTACCTACCTTTATACCTACGCATATAAAAATACCAGTATATTATACTATTGCAGGCATAGAATATAGATGTCTAATATAGACTAAAGTAGATCTAAATCCTTAAGTAAAACACTAAAAATATCAATAAAGCAATTGTCCTATCAATAAGCTTTACCTTTTCTTTCGTCCAATAACATTTTACTGGTTTAAACAGTCGACTTGTGAACTCACAACTCTCACAAAACCTGTATCTTCCACAATCTAAGGCACCGTAGACATACTGTTACATTAAGTATGTCGTTTTGAATACCTTAAAGGGACGAGATTATGTAACCCTTTAAGTCCGCTTATTAGGCGGTATATTTTTAAATGTATCTTTAAAAGTATTTTTGGATTAAAAACTAATTGGATTTGTTCTAAAGGGAATACGACTATCGTAAATAACTAATAATGTTATTGTTTATTTATATAACATATTTTTTTATACTTACTTTTACCTGTTGTTTTGAAAATGCACATTTATAATATATACATTATTTACAGTGACACTATCGATTTATCTTTTATTATTTCGAATTCATAAAAACTAATTCATTAATTTAGCCCTAATTTCCGTGTTGCAAATAGGGGAGTACTTACCATAAATTGATTAACTGCTGAGTTTGAAACAAGTTTTCACCAAAGATGGTACAAACAAGGAAATAGACAAGTAACAATGCATGAGAAAATATTGATGACACTTAATAAGCAAAAATATTTATTCACAAATAAATCAGATTATGCAGATAACTATATATTCAATAAAATTATGACGTCACTGTTTCTCTATACTTTTAATAATAATAAAAAACTAATTGCTATGTGCTTAGTACACGATAAATAAATAAAACTATAGTTAAAAAAAGTGACATTTATCTGATTCTCTGTTATATTATTGTAGTCTATATATCTGTTGGCGACAAACAAGTGGTCTGAATTTGGAGGAATTTGGTACGCCTTCAGGTTATTGCGCCTGTCAATATATAGGTTACTACGGAAGTCCAAGACGCTGAATAAAAGCCAATAAAAGGCGATTTTTTATTAAACATTATTGCTTTCAAGTAAAAAACTGCTTAAGGGCAGCTCAAAATGAAAGAGTCAAATTTATCACTTATTAATTTATAATCTGACACAAAAGGTGAAATAAGGAAAGTAATTTGCAAGCCGCAACGATGAGTTTGGTTACATTTTAATCAAATACAACGGTTTATTCTACGATATTATGTATTTTCAGGAAATAATATACGATATTATGTATTTTCAGGAAATAATATCATTTTTGTGATTACCTAGGTAAGGTACTAGGAAATCACAATAATGAATATATTTTAAAGTTTTAAATTGTTATATCAAGTACATTACATTAAGGTTATTGATGTTAATGTTAATAAATTACTCTATATTTCATAAAAGCTTTAATGCCCTATAACTTCTACTAAAATATAACGTACGATTGTTCTTTCCGATTGTTATTCAGAACACGCAACAAATATATTTCGTAGTTTGGTTAGTTTTCCTTATATTTTCCTTAACTTAACATTGCAACTTTGGAAGATGCCATGTGTTACCATTTCTATCTAAACTTGTTTCTAGGCTATGACATAACAGCAATCAATGCAAACAAACAGCAAGCTCTTGATATTTTTCTTAAAGTAGATTTTTTTATATTTTTTTTACGTATTTCAAACAAGAATTATATATTATTATTTAAATAATTCTTATATGATATCTAAATGTATTTTATTTTAGTTTACAAATTAAAATGAAAATCAAAATAATGCCAACCGCTATAAAATGTAAAGAAGCTAGTAATATAGCTAGAAGAAATAACCTAACCTTAACCACCTGAAAAGTAAAACATAGATAAATAAAATCTAAACTTCAGAACCACTGGAGATAACTTCAGAAACAGAAATTGGTATCCTTAAAAATATAAGCATCTACAAACGATTAAACTTCACAAATAAGGAACAAAGAATTAATGAGAGATGAAAAACCAGGTAGTC
The DNA here is from genome assembly GCA_959347405.1 of Napeogenes sylphis. Taxonomy (NCBI): domain Eukaryota; kingdom Metazoa; phylum Arthropoda; class Insecta; order Lepidoptera; family Nymphalidae; genus Napeogenes; species Napeogenes sylphis. Next base: position 14,659,858 of record OY365776.1, read on the forward strand.
GTCCACCAAGTCTTACGATGTAATCCTGTGAAGGTCGTCCCAATCCAATTTTAGCTCAAACACTGCATAACGGTCGTAGCTCCCCTCACTAACAATGCTAAAGACCTGTTCTAATGATTGAATTGACAATTTAAAAATGGCGTTTTATGAATCAAAAATACATTAGTTAAGGAATATGGGTTTGCATTGATTCGATGGCCGATAGTTGCTGATGGTAAGATGCTGCTTGATGTTTTATAGTACAAAATACTGAAAAAGTTTTTACAGTTCACAGCATAAACACTATGCTGCAGTCTTTATGACACGTACACTATTCAAGTAAAAAATAAACATTTTAAGTTATTAAAGCATTATAAAATTACTCTATAAACAGTGTAGCCTCGACTTTATATTTCGTATCCCGTGTTGTTTGTTACGATGATGATTGCAAGGGGCCGCATAATGCCGTCGGAAGACTTCAATGATCGCGGGGAACGTAAAACAGGACGTAAAAATGTAACATTGCTCTTGACATTTCCAGACAGTTTGATGGTTTCATACAATTGTGTATCTTTGGTTATTGTGATTGTGACGGAATTTCTAGAGTAATTTTACGTCACTAACGTACTTCACGTAATTTTGTGGAGTTTAACTGCTTATGATGGTTTTTATTTTCTAGCTTAATTGTAATTATATATAATAATGTTACAAGTAAGGGTAGTTAGTATTCTCTCTACATTAATTATTGATATAAAATAATATAGTGATTAAATATAAAACACAATTATTATTTTTTTCTCTCGTTAAACACAGTAACATCATTACGTCATACAACACATTTTTTCTTCCCGAAAATGAAAACACCACACTGTTTCCTTTTGGTAGATTCTTTTTTTTTGCCCGAACTAAACCATTACACCAAAATGACTTTTCTACTAGTCTTAGTATGTAAGACTTTAAGATACTTTTTCTATATGGAAGGTACATAATAATTAAATAAAATTATCAACAGTATGAACATCAAGTTATAAAAATAAAATATAAAATCCAATGGAAAATATATTTAATATTAAATGAACAACAGGAATTATAATTTGCGTGCAATTTCACAACTAGTGAATGATATGAAGCGTAACATTTGTAAACAAATTTAGATATTTATAATATAAATTAAATATTATTGATAAAGGAATATAACATTACAGGTTTTAAATAAAAATGATGTTGAAGTATAAAACTGTAAAAAGATTTACTGAAATGAGGTTGTAGGAGCTATAAATGATGTTATCCAACACTTCTGATCCAGACGCGATGCAATCATCTTCAAGATATTGTTTGAGAAATTCGTAATCTATAAAATGTGATGGTATTGTTTTGGCCTTAAAACATAATAACAGAATTCATTCGTATTCGCGATGATGCCAGATGCATCTTGAATAATTTATCAAATTGCACTCTTAGGACTCGGTGAGTGTAACTAAACCAAGAACGTCTAATTTAGAAATCCCTAAAGTGTTATTTTTATATCTTTACGACAACAAGGTAACCTGCAGAGTATGTTTCTTAAAACTGCCAATGACCAGATCAGTCTAAGTTATTTATTAAATTAATTGTAATCCATGCTCAAATATAAACAAGTATCAAAAACCTTTAGTAACAAAAGCTCCTAGTAAAAGTAATCCACCACAAATACCATCCTAATAAAATCGGCGAAACAAAGTGAGTAAATAATTAATCATGCCATTAACACTAAATCTCAAATTCAAGAGACAAAGGTCGAGAGCGATATGTCCAAGACAGTCCAATTTATACGGCAATTACTGGATAACCTTAGCAATTCACTTGATCTCATAAATTGCTATAAAATATTACTAGGCGCTTTTACTTAAAGGTAATGTTACATGATTAATAAAACGGTAAGAGGTGCCTTTAATCATGAATAATGAAGAGGAGAATACCTTTGTAAGCTTATTATTCCGAAATTAAAATATAATCATTAACATAAAAAGGTGAAGTTTGTTCATAACGGATAGAAAATATTTAGCACATATGTGTAAAATTGCTTTGCTGTGAGAACTTTGCTGTGAGAATGTTGAGGTCTCTATTGTACTGGGGCATAAACTTTACTTTACCTTGACGTGTTCAGTATGTTAGTGTGGGTCAAATTTTCTACGTGAATTATGAACAAGTTAATCTCGACCGATCTAATAGAAATTTTTCGTACCAAAATAAGATCTTTTCAAAAACATTTAAAATCCAATACAGCAGAAGCCACAAAATTGCGAATTACAATATCTTTAGTAATTTAAAGTTATTTAATAATACGAGATTTCCGAAATATGGCGGGTTAACACTTAAAATGAGGGTTTATAATTTCCAGTTATTCTTTATAATTATGTTCTTTACAAAGCTATGGTTTTTGTGATATTCCTCCGCTTAGGAGTCATATTTCATATTTATCTAAAATGGAAACGGAATAATTCTAGTTTCCTATCTCTCGTCGTAATTTTTACGCCGAGAGGTAATTTCGTTACTTTATTCTTTGCTTTAGAAACCAGATTAATATATAATTTTACAAGAGAAACATTACGGCGAGATATGATTTATATGGCTTGGCTTTTAAAGTAACATTATTAATTAAAAATGTAATTATTAAATTAAATTTAAATTTATAGTAAATTTTATTTTTTGCTAGCTTTTGCCTTTGAACATCACCGACGACAACAACAACTACAAGAATTACAATTATTAATATATTTATTTTAATAGTTTAAGGAGAAAGTTACAATCACTCGCTTGCAATTCTTTTTTGGAGAAAAATGTAAAGCAAATATTATTATTTTTTTGTATTTCCAAATGATACCTATTTAGAATTTACAAAAACATATATATCAATATAATTGTCCTTGGTAGGTGTAAGTATTAATTAATACTAATATTTTAAAACATTAGAGACGGGTATAACAATATAATCAAACAATACAAATACTAGAGTTTATTTTAGACAGTTGTGATAAAGGTTCGACTAATTGTTAGACTAATAGAAAATTCGATTAATAGAAATTTGTGGATTACAGGACAATCTTTATACCATATTAATGTTTAATTTCGTTAAAATTGTTGGTTAATTATATTGTTATATATAAAAGTTTATATAAAATTGCCAATTTTTCACACAAGTGCCTATTGTTTGTGGTTGCCATATATTAAAATAAAAATAGAATAAAACTATTTTTATTTATTTTATTTACGATAATAAGACAATGTTGCTTTTTTTTAAAAACCTATATACGTACATATGATAAGATAAATCTTTTAAAATACATGAAAGCATTACAGATATTATGGGACGTTTTATTTTATAATAATGTTTGGTTAATTTGTTTAGTTATAAGCAAACGAAATTACGTTTTAAATAAACATTATTGTTTTTTACAAATTTTATACACATCAAATTCATACTTAATTTTTCTGAGAATCTTCACCAGTATCCCTTTGAGGAATATGTACTCTCTCGAAAAGTGCACTCAATTTGTCTTTATCGAGGCAATAGCCGCTCGCACACTCCTCTCCATAAGATTTGTTACCCACAATAACATTACCAACTTTGTTGTCACGACATATGGATGGTAATTCACTATCACAAAATTGATTGGCATTTCCCATTTGATTACGTCTAGTATTATTAGTTATTTGATTGGGACATGTCGTTTGTGCACCATTGGCTTCACTACGAATACCACAGACCGCTTGTATTATTGACTCTAACGCCATTTGATCCTGAATTCTTCGTTGTACAGCCGTTGCTTGAACATTGGCGACTATTTCCTTGTACTTGTCTTCAAGTTTTTGTACAGCAGTAATTAGCTCCTGTTGATGTTCTTGAGTATACTCATTGACTACTTGGGCTCGTTGCTTAAGTAGTTGTAACTGCAATGAGCATTCAGCTGCATGTTTTTCTTGCTGCAAATTTGATAATTTTGCTTCATATGCTTTAAAAGATTTCATTTTAGATTTTTCCATTTTAGATAAACGTTTAGATAATTCTTCAGCTTTTATCTTAAGGTTATTTGAGTTAAATTCGTCTTGAGGATTATCTAAAATTTTTTTCAATAGTGTAATTTGGTTCTGCTTAAGATCTTCGTTGCAACTATTTAACTTGGCTATTTCTCTATCTTTAGATATAATTATGTTATCCTTTTCGGCAATTAGAGCGTCCTTATTTTTTTCTATTTTCTGGAGTTCTTGTAATTGTTCGTGTTTAATACCGTCTATGGTTTCTTCATAATGATGTGCAAGTTCTTCCATTTTTTTTTCGTAATTTGCTTTTGTTTCTTCCCGAACGATACTTTTAATTTTAATAATATCTAGTTTATGTTTGGCTTCAATATTTTCTTTTTCATGATTATTCATGTCACTTATATTATCAAGTTTGTTTTGTAAATTACTAATTGTTTCTATAAGACTATTTTTGGATTCCTTCATTTCATGTAATTTATCTTTTAAAGATTTTAATGTAGTGAAACTTTCACAACCTTGCAGGTATACACTAGTTGAGTTGTCAACTTTAAGGACATTGTCACGTGAATCATCACATACATGTCGACCTTTGTATTCCTCTCTTAAAGTCTGTAATTCATGATGCAGCATTAAGTTTTGATTTTTTATTTCTCGGAGCTTGATAATAAGATTTTTTGCTCTATATTGGTAAACGCTCTCTTCAGGATTATATTCTGGTAAAATTTCGGGACAGTTGAAGCATAATATGCTTTGTTTGTGAGTAGCCCTTAGGTGTTTCTTTGAAATTATAGATTTGTTACTCTCAGCTAGAAAATCATTTTTACTAGGATCGGTTTCATAATCGCTATTCAATGATAAATTTTCTGTGGCTGAAAGTACCGTTTCTTTATTATTGTAGAGACATTTTACGTTACTATTATCTAAATCTAGAACAAGACATTCTAATTCTGTCGATTCGTCACTGTGTATTTCGTCTGGTAACGGAGCCAAGGGGCTATCTTCAGATGACGGGTTGTTAATAAATGGTTTCTCCAGAATTCCTCTCGCTAGCTGGTAACAAAGAGCAAACACATACCTATTACGTAACACTTTTTCGCTATTATTACATTTTGAAAGTCTTTTTATCCAAGCATTGCATATTTCAATAACATCCTGATCTAGTAATTGACCTAGATATGGTCGCAAAATCTCTAAATGTCGTTTATATTCAGTATCAAGACTCTGATTTTCATTTAATTCCATTATTTAAAATTTTTCCTTAAAGATCCAATAAATAAAAAAAATCATAAAAATTTTAAAGTCAAATAATGACAAGTCACTCATATTCTAGATTAAAAAAAAAACATCCACAATCGTTTACCCTTTAGACCCAGCTACTGTAATAAATTGGCATCCCAAATGATTATCAATAAGTATCTATTATAAAAGAATATGCTTAAAGTATTGTTGTAATGGAAACTGATTCATGCATATAAATTCAGTTTCCTTAAGAGGCTTACTCTGGACGTAGACCGCTACCTTATAACCTGAAATCCGATTTAAAAAACATAATACTAAAGAGATTTTATTTTAATAGAGGCTAATTTCAATGGGAACGTTAATTTTTTTTATTTGTTTTTTTAAACTTCAACTCCATTGAACAAACGTTATTCTACAATAATAAAAAATCATACAATAGTAAATACTAGGACTTACAATAGTTTTTTGAAAAAATATTGCTAAAATTCTTAGAAATATTTATTGTTATAATAAATATTTAGGCTTTTAGATCCATAACATAAAATTAATGTACTAAATGACTTTCGTATCAACACAATAAAAATATGAAAATTATACAACGTTTCTAAATATCGACTAAACAAAAAAATCTTTTTTCATCAAAGTAATTTTTGCAAGACATTGCCCAAATTTATAGCTGGCATAGTGGATAAAAATAAATTAAAGCTTATAGTAAAATTTAGGACTATTAGGTTTGAAAATCTTAGAAGTAATGAAGTTATAACACCTTTTTGCATACGTACCGGGGGCCCATCTGGCCCCCCCTTTTTAAGGGTGGGTCTCCTGACCCACCCATTCCCCCGGTGACGCTGTAATAGCCAACAGGGCTAACAGCATAGACAGACAAAAAAAAAAAAAAAAAAAAAAAAAAAAAAAAAAAGCATACGTACCTACTGCACTGTAACTATTTCCAAGTGGTTTTATTTGCCACGTTAGTCCGGAAATAAGGTATTATGTGAATTCTGTTTCAAATGTTTAAAGTGAGTTTAAATCAAAAGTTCTAGAAAGTTTGAGAACATCATACAAGACATTTTTTAATTTAGTCTAGTTATTTAGGTACCACGTTTTACTTGTATTTAAATTTGTATTAAAATTTTTTCGATATACTTTCAATTCGGTTTTACTCAATGGACCTATTCTTTTGAACAGTACAACAAGAATCTGACTCTGCGTAACTGTATATAATTATTATTTATATACACACACATATACATATACATATACATATTAGATGATCACGAATATCTTTATAAATTGGGTATTCTCATGTTTTGTACTTTTTGTAGATAAACGAGCGGTCAACAAAGAATGTCGAGTGAATAGTTCAATCACTCAGATCTTTTGAATATTCTCTAAATCCATTACTATAATTATTATTTGAAGGCTTGGGTTTTCTTCAATCCATAATAGTGACTACCATAAAGGCAACAATAGTTATGTCAGCATCGCTAACATCATTGTATTCAAGAAAGGAGTTCTGGAAACTATATATGTATATAATTTTTAATATATGGAATTGTTACATATATTTATATTATAATATAGTAAATGTATACAAAAACTGTTGATAGAATTAGTAAAAAGTTGCAAAAGGAAAAATATCTTTGCTCTAACTTATATCTTAGTTTATGCTTAAAATGTGGCGTCACAGGTTGTTGCTAGGTGTTTTCATATAAAATTCGAGCTTTTAACTCCAGTCGCGGTAATCATAATAAGAACAACAATTATCACCAGCCCACAAAAATTAGGTACTTAAAAATAATTATCAAGAAAATGGTAAAGATAAATGGACCTATTTACATGCCAACGTATGTTGGTTTGGATAATAAACTATTATATATACAATTCCATTACGCATTCTGCTTTGTCTTTCGATATGCAGTTTTTACCTAAATGTAATGCAATGGTTAAGTTCTTCTACAACGAATACGAGATCTTAATAAGTTATTTTTAATTTGTAGGTAGTGTAACGTGGTATTTTGGAATCCGTTACTTAACTAAATATATTAAATTTTTTGGGGATATTTTACTTTAAATACAACAAAACAAAAGGTTTGTTTACATATTAGTTGTCATTTGTCACTTGAAAATTTGACAGTTAGCTTCACATTCATTACACATTCTATTGCACAGATAACACAAAGAATTCAAAGGTTTTAAAACAGATATTTAGTGTTGCTTAAATGGTGGTTAGTTGGACATACTTTAATTTATAATTTAAAAAATGTAAACCACATTTGTTGTAATATTTTTATTATTTATAAATAATTTGGAAAACAAAATCAAATTGTATTAGTTAATAATTTTTCTCAAATTCATTTTTACTTGGCAGTTCGATTTGTTGTCTTCCGGTTGTTTTTATTTTGTAGTCTATTGACTTTGACGTTTTCACCTTTCTCTTGGAATTTGTTCAGTGAACACGTTATTTTTGAATCTCTAGTTTTTTGTCCATGATATTGGTCAATCTATTAAAATATTGAATTAACATTTAAATATAAACGCATATAAGCGTGATAAATGTTAATTTCTTTGTTGCTGCAATTTTGGTAAGTTTTGCGATTTTCTCTTACATATGCGCAGACGCCATTTGCTCGCGTATATTTTTCCCAAGTATTAAACATCCTTATTATCAATTTGTTTTCTTTATTTGCAGTATTTGCTTGCTTATTTGCTTGTGCATTCTCTGTTGTAAGTGCACATTAGTTTATTTAATTCGAAGAGCGCGTGCCTACGCGGTAAGTGTCATATCATACACATTCTCTTTTCTAAATTTTATTTGAGTGTATGAATTATCAATTGCTTTTATTTTGTTACAGCTCTTCAATTTATTCGTTCAACTTCTAGATCTTCTATTTATTCGTTTTCTTATCTCCTTTATATTTGGAACTTGTCATTTTACATTTTATCCATTCTAATAGAACCATTTTGGTTTGGGGTTCTCATTTCACCTGGTTCCTGTTTTGTACATTTCTGCACATGGCTACATTTTTTGCATCCTAATATTATTGCCTGAAGCACTAGAGCTTAACGCTGACCTGCTTTTACAACCCGCTTGCCATTAAAGAACGCCAAGTAAAATGATGTATTACTGAGGATGTGCTGCGGCTGAACATACATTGCTGGCTGTGGAAGGAATGTTTGAGCAAACCAGAGTTCTTTATAATTATTACTTAGGTTATTATTTTTTTTAGAAAAACCTAACTGTAAGTACTATTTTTTTTTAATTTAAAATCTAGAGAACTGTAACTGTAAATGTAACTTGTTACAAGAATTTGTTTTGTTGTATTGTTTGAAATATATTGTTAAATTGTTAATTTTCTTTTCTTTGGCTCTCTGTCAACAAACCAAAAATGCACACCAATGCCCGCCTTGAGATTAATAGTTCAATGGTCTATCCGGCAGACTATTCTGAGTGATTCTGAAGCACTGGTTCTCTGGCGCCCGATTATATTTGTTAGTTAGTTTGTTTGTTTTTTTTTTATTTGTCTTATTTAGTTTATTTTGAGAACCATAGCCAATACCACCTCGGCAAGCTCACACACTCATTTAGGTATTTTGTTTATTTTTGTCTTAACTTTACATTACATCATCATTACATTTTTAATTTTTTAAATTTAATTTTTTTTTTAACAATACATTTTGGCGCCCGAACAGGGACTTGAAAGTGCATTTTTCTTAGATTTGGTTTGTTAGATATTTATTTTTACCTTTTGGTGATTTGACAGAGTTAAACTTGTAACTTGTTTTAGTTTTTGGTAAACATTGGAAATTAGGGAGTAAACATTTAGTACTGTATTATTTTATTTTTAATACCTTTGTGTCAATGTGCTTAAGGTAAGTACTTTGTTATATATAAGCTTAAATCTTGTGTTATAAGAGGAGTTATAGATAATTTGGATACTTAGCTAAACTTATAATAAGCAAAAGCAGAATAAGCTGAATTCTGCTTAATTACTTTTGAATATTATTCAAATTTTTTGTTGAATTTTACAAACATTTCTTGAATAAATTTACTTTACATTTCCTAATTGCATAGATTTGCTGAATATTTTATAACATATCATATATTGCTTTCAACAGTGAATTAGTATCATATTACCTTAGTAATTTAGATTTAAATAGATTTAACAATTTGGTAATTTGTTCATATTGGAAATAGGAATATATAGTTATTCTGAATTAAACTTAATATACTTAACATTGTAAGAATTTTTTACATATAACTTTCAATTTAGAGTTTTACTGTAATTGTTTGATAATTATGGATAATATTGTACAATTTCTTGTTCTAAGCCTAGTGCTATGAATAGTAATATTAGTAATACTTCAGAACCTTTGAATAATATTAGTACTGATACTCAGACTCAGAATAAAGATAATTTGCATTCTCACAGTATGAGTATGATAGACTTAGAAAATATTTCTGGAAATGTTGTAACTAACACACCACATTCAGAGCAACTTAATTTAACAAATTTGAATTCTTTATCACAACCTGCTACACAAAATATTTATTATCAAAAACATTTTGACTTTTCTAAACTTAACTTAACATTTAATGGTAAATCTTGTCCAATAGAATTTTTGAATAGAATTGAGGAATTAAAACCGGTCAAAGGTTATACGGACCATCAATGTTTCTCAGCTTTGCCTGTTTTATTGTCAGATATTGCTTTGAAATGGTACCGGGGTAGGAAAGTTGACATGTTAAATTGGTCTCAATTTAAACAAGAACTTATAGATTATTTTACACCTAGCGATTATAATTATAGCCTTGAATATAGGATACGTACTACAAAGCAACAACCTTCTGAAACTTTATCGGAATTTATTATAGGTTTAATGGATTTGTCAGCTAAATTATATATACCCTTGTCTGAACCTACTTTGTTGGAGATTGTAAGACATAATATGCTACCTGACTATTCTTATCACTTGATTGGAAGATCTATTATATCTCTTAATGAACTTATTCACTTAAGTAAGGAGATTGAGTCTTTAATGCCTAGGATTCGAAATACTGCTGTTGAAAATAACATTAAATCTGAGATACCTAATACTTCTAGGAAACATAATTCAGTTATTTGTTTAAAGTGCAATACTTTTGGTCATTTGTATAGGGATTGTAAGAGAGTTAAAGGAATTAAATGTTTTTCATGTGGACTAGCAAATGTTTTGACAAAACAGTGTCCTAACTGTAACCCTAAATTTAGAAAACCTGCTTTAATGGATAATTCTAATTCAAAAAACGAGTAAGCATCCATTGTGCCCAACTTCTTGATCAAAAAAGTAATCGGAACACAATGGATAATAATAATAATATTTGTAAAAATAATTTTGACATTAACTTAAAAGATAATTTGAAGAATCATCGTTTAGATATTAGGCCTTATTTGTTATTTTCAGTGAAAGGGCATGAGTTTTTAGGATTGTTAGATAGTGGTGCTGAAATTAGTGTTTTAGGGAATAATTCACATTTACATTTTGAAAAATTAGGATTTTTTGTTCATAATTCTTCTGAACATGCTGCAACTGCTGATGGTAGACAACAACAAATTGTTGGATATATGGAGTTACCTGTGAGATGTGCTAAGCGTGTCAGAGTGTTTAGGTTTAATGTGATACCCTCAATTAGAAATAATGTTGTACTCGGTATGGATTTTTGGTTAAATTTTGACATATTTTCAAAATTATCTAAGGAAATTTCGTTTGTGAATGCTAGCGGTGAACCATTTGAAATTTCTTCCATCGTTTCTGCTGCTAGTTTAACGTTGAATGAAAGACAAAAATTAAATAGATTAACAAAATTATTTGAAGATATTTCTTATGAACATAAGGGATTGGGTCAAACTAATTTAGTGAAACATAAAATTGTTACTACTGGAGAACCTATTAAACAAAGATATTATCCGTTGAGTCCTGCTAGATTAAAAGAATGAAATATAGAAATTGATAAAATGTTAGCTGAAGGAGTAATACAACCTTCTAAATCTCCTTGGAGTAGTCCTCTTATTTTAGTTACTAAGAAAGATGGTAGTTTAAGAGTTTGTTTAGATTCTCGTAAACTTAATTCTGTTACTGTTAAAGATTCTTATCCACTTCCTTATATATCTAGAATTTTAGTTAATCTTAGAGATGCTCGGTATTTGTCCTCTATCGATCTCTCTAAAGCTTTCTATCAAATTGCTTTGGAAAAATCTTCTCGTGAAAAGACTGCTTTTGTTGTTCCTGGTAGGGGTCTGTTTGAATTCGTTCGGATGCCATTTGGTGTAACAAATGCTCCAGCTGAATTGCAAAGGTTATCGGATAGACTGTTTGGACCAGAGTTTGATGACAAATTGTTCTGTTTCTTAGATGATCTGATCTTAATTTCTAAAGATTTTGAAAGCCATTTAGTGTTATTAGAGAAAGTATATAATAGATTAAGAGAATCCGGACTTACTATTAATTTGACTAAATCAGAATTTTGTAAAGATAGACTGAAATATTTGGGTTATGTTGTTGATAAAGATGGATTACATACTGATCCTGATAAATTGGAGGCAATTAAGAACTTTTCAACTCCTAAATCTATTAAAAGTGTTCGTAGTTTCATTGGTATGTGTTCATATTATAGAAGATTTATACCAAATTTCTCAGAACTAGTTTCTCCTTTGACTAAATTAACTGGTGGTAAAAGAAACATGAAAATTAAATTTACTTGGAATGATATGGCTGAAAAGTCTTTTAATAGTTTGAAAACTGCTCTAATTACTGCTCCTGTTTTAAAATGTCCTAATTTTGAAAAACCTTTTTCAGTTCATTGTGATGCTAGTGGTTATGCTGTTGGTAGTGTTTTAATGCAAGATGATGACTCTGGTGATTCTCATCCTATTGCTTATTTTTCTAAATTATTGTCTAAAGCTGAACAAAATTATAGTGTTACTGAGAGAGAATTATTAGCTGTACTTTTATCTATAGAACATTTCAGACCTTATATTGAAGGCACAGAGTTTACTGTAGTTTCTGATCATGCTTGTTTGAAATGGTTAATGAATTTATATAATCCTTCTGGACGACTGGCCAGATGGGCAGCACGATTGTCTCAATATAAATGTAATATAATTCATAAGAAAGGTAGTAGTCATACTGTCCCTGATGCTTTATCAAGACCTGAAGTTTCTGTTATTTGTTCTTGTCCTGATGATATTCATGATACTTGGTATTCTAAGATGTATATAGATTGTCAAAAATATCCTTCTAAATTTAGATTCTTTAAAGTTGAAAATAATGTTTCGTATAAATATGTTAAACCTAAAAATAATCTCGTGAAATTTTGGCTTGGAAGATAGTTATTCCTCATGAAAATGTGTTGGAAACTATAAAAAATAATCATGATAGTATTAATTCTGGTCATTTTGGTATTCATAAAACTGTAGAGAAGCTTAAAGTTCATTATTTCTGGCCTAAGATGTTTAAAAGTGTTAGAGAATATATTAATAGCTGTGAAGTATGTAAAGCATATAAACATTCTAATTTATCTCCTTTAGGTTTTATGACCAATCCTAAGTTAGTAAATCGCCCTATGAATATGATTTCCATTGATCTTGTTGGTCCTTTACCTAAATCTTACTCAGGTCATACTTATATATTGTCTATAGTAGATGTTTTTACTAAATATTGCTGGATTAGTTCTTTGTATAATGCAACTACTCAATCTATAATTAAATTTTTAGAGAAGGATATATTTTTAAAATTTGGTTGTCCTAAAGTTATAATTTGTGATAATGGAACACAGTTTACATCTAAATCGTTTAGAGATTTTATTAAAAGTTATAATATACCTAAATTATTTTATAATGCCTTATATACTCCTCAAAATAATCCCATTGAAAGATTTAATAAAACAATTGTAACTTGTATTTCATGTTATGTTGATACTGATCATAGAACATGGTCTAGATTTTTACCTCATGTTCAAGCTGCTATAAACAATACTATTAACTTGGTTACTGGATATACTCCTAATTTTCTTATGTTTGGTAGAGAAGTTTATTTAGAGGGTTCTTTACATAAATTTGTTTCTATTGAGGATCCTGCAGATTTAATTATTGGTAGTCGTTCTAGTTATTCGGAGTCTCTTTCTACTTTGGAGAATATTTATAGTCAAACTGTTGATAATTTAGCTAAATCTTATAAAAGAAATGCAACTTATTATAATTTAAAAAGAAAGGTCATTTCTTATAGTGTTGGAGATATTGTATGGAGGAGAAGTTTTATACAGTCCAATGCAACTCATTTTTTTTCTGCTAAATTAGCTCCTAAATTTGTTAAATGTAAAATCATTGATAAAATATCTGATAACATTTATTTGTTAAAGGATTTAATTAAAAATACTACTGGAAAGTTTCATATTAAAGATATACTTAAAATTTAGTTATTTTGGTTATTTAATTTAATTGGTTTGTGTTGCTTATAGCAATTTAATATCTTGTTTATTAGTTTTAGCATGACTAAGGCCTCGATTGATGAAGGATGTACAAGATGATGTATGTTAGGTTGGCCATATGAATGGTGAGGGATGAGGAAATCATGTTAAATACTTGATACTTTTAACAATGCTATACAATACTATATTTTAGGTCAACATTAGAGAAATATGAGTGCGCAACTCTATAAGAACTATTAGTTTTTTTTGTATTTTGTTCTAATTACATTTTGTTTTGTTTTTTTTGTGTCTGTTTTAGGTTAAGTTAATATAACCTGGACATGACTTATTCTATGTTGTGCCATGCTTATGTATATTGAGCATTGCTTAGCTAGAATACCTATTTATACTTTTGGATTAGACTTTTTGGTGTAGTCTTAGTACTCACAGCTACTTGTGTGATCTATTTGGATTCACATATCCTATTTGGATTTTGTATTTTTCTGTCTCTTATATAGATATGCAAAGGACTTCAGGGTTGGTTTGTCAATACAAGGCGATGGTGCTCATTGTATTGTACCAGTAGTATACCATACTCTAGGTCTTAGGTGTGTCATATTTAGACATTTGTTTTGTTTGTTTTCTAGTTTGTTTGTGGATTGGTTTGTCAATTTGGGGCGAGGGTGCCGACCATATTGTACCAGTAGTATACCAAACCCAATACTAGTCTAGTTAGTTGTTACATTTTGTGTTCTTTTCCAATTCTTTTGGATTTGCTTTTGGGAGGTTTGTCAATTTGGGGCGAGGGTGCCGACCATATTGTACCGGTAGTATACCATACCAAAGCACTTGTTTGTTTGTTTGTTAGTTTGACATCTGTCAGCTATTGGTTTTGTTAGTTTGACATCTGTCAGCTATTGGTTTTCTTAGTTTGACATCTGTCAGCTATTGGTTTGTTAGTTTGACATCTGTCAGCTATTGTTGTTTGACTTGTGTCAGCAATTTTTTTTTTCAATGTTTTTGGATAGGTTTGTCAGTGTGGGGCGTAGGTGCCGACCACATTGTACCAGTAGTATACCATACCAAAACATTTAGTTAGTTATTAGAATATTTATTATTAAAAATAGTTATTGTTATTTGACTATGAGTTAGTTTGTTTATTCGAGGCGTTAGTGCTTATCGATAAACCAGTAGTATACTATACTCTAGTTCAAGTAAGATTTTAATTTGTTAGTAGTTTTATTTAACTTTAGTGATACTTTATGAAAGGTTTATTCTATTCGAAGAGTTAGTGCTTGTATTTCGAATATGACCAGTTCAGAAACCTAACATCACTATTAGTTATTTAAATAGCTATATACTAGTTATATGTATTAGTTATTTATTTTGGTTTGTTATTTAAATGAAATACATTTGTTGTTTCATTTCTTTATTTGATAATTTACATTGTTTTTTTGCATTTATTTTATTGAAGAAAAAAAAATCCAGAACATTTAGTTCTGATATTTTTTTTTTTAAATTGCTACAAGGGGGGAATTGTAACGTGGTATTTTGGAATCCGTTACTTAACTAAATATATTAATTTTTTTGGGGATATTTTACTTTAAATACAACAAAACAAAAGGTTTGTTTACATATTAGTTGTCATTTGTCACTTGAAAATTTGACAGTTAGCTTCACATTCATTACACATTCTATTGCACAGATAACACAAAGAATTCAAAGGTTTTAAAACAGATATTTAGTGTTGCTTAAATGGTGGTTAGTTGGACATACTTTAATTTATAATTTAAAAAATGTAAACCACATTTGTTGTAATATTTTTATTATTTATAAATAATTTGGAAAACAAAATCAAATTGTATTAGTTAATAATTTTTCTCAAATTCATTTTTACTTGGCAGTTCGATTTGTTGTCTTCCGGTTGTTTTTATTTTGTAGTCTATTGACTTTGACGTTTTCACCTTTCTCTTGGAATTTGTTCAGTGAACACGTTATTTTTGAATCTCTAGTTTTTTGTCCATGATATTGGTCAATCTATTAAAATATTGAATTAACATTTAAATATAAACGCATATAAGCGTGATAAATGTTAATTTCTTTGTTGCTGCAATTTTGGTAAGTTTTGTGATTTTCTCTTACATATGCGCAGACGCCATTTGCTCGCGTATATTTTTCCCAAGTATTAAACATCCTTATTATCAATTTGTTTTCTTTATTTGCAGTATTTGCTTGCTTATTTGCTTGTGCATTCTCTGTTGTAAGTGCACATTAGTTTATTTAATTCGAAGAGCGCGTGCCTACGCGGTAAGTGTCATATCATACACATTCTCTTTTCTAAATTTTATTTGAGTGTATGAATTATCAATTGCTTTTATTTTGTTACAGCTCTTCAATTTATTCGTTCAACTTCTAGATCTTCTATTTATTCGTTTTCTTATCTCCTTTATATTTGGAACTTGTCATTTTACATTTTATCCATTCTAATAGAACCATTTTGGTTTGGGGTTCTCATTTCACCTGGTTCCTGTTTTGTACATTTCTGCACATGGCTACATTTTTTGCATCCTAATATTATTGCCTGAAGCACTAGAGCTTAACGCTGACCTGCTTTTACAACCCGCTTGCCATTAAAGAACGCCAAGTAAAATGATGTATTACTGAGGATGTGCTGCGGCTGAACATACATTGCTGGCTGTGGAAGGAATGTTTGAGCAAACCAGAGTTCTTTATAATTATTACTTAGGTTATTAATTTTTTTAGAAAAACCTAACTGTAAGTACTATTTTTTTTAATTTAAAATCTAGAGAACTGTAACTGTAAATGTAACTTGTTACAAGAATTTGTTTTGTTGTATTGTTTGAAATATATTGTTAAATTGTTAATTTTCTTTTCTTTGGCTCTCTGTCAACAAACCAAAAATGCACACCAATGCCCGCCTTGAGATTAATAGTTCAATGGTCTATCCGGCAGACTATTCTGAGTGATTCTGAAGCACTGGTTCTCTGGCGCCCGATTATATTTGTTAGTTAGTTTGTTTGTTTTTTTTTTTATTTGTCTTATTTAGTTTATTTTGAGAACCATAGCCAATACCACCTCGGCAAGCTCACACACTCATTTAGGTATTTTGTTTATTTTTGTCTTAACTTTACATTACATCATCATTACATTTTTAATTTTTTAAATTTAATTTTTTTTTTTAACAATACAGTAGGTACAAGCAGACGGATACTACAGATATACACATTTAAAATGTTTAGTAAAATTATTTGTGAAATTCATAACGGTTTTAGATTGTTACATAAAAACATCATTACCGAGAATAAAAGATTAACCACTAAAGGTTTTGCATCCAAAGTCGTCAAGTCACTAAGCTATAAAGATAAAATTACTTTAAACCCACATCCATTAGCCATAAAAGCGGTCTCATTCGCGTCTTTACAACTTTAACACAAAAATGAAATTCAACCTTGTGTAAATAAATAAAAATCTAATTTAGACTACTTATACCAACTATAGCTCACTGCATGTAATGATAATGTTATAAATACTGAGGTCAATTAATTTGATCGTAATTTATAGAATATGTTGTTAATTCTTGATGGAACTGCATTTTTAATTACGATTAACACAATTTTTACTTTCTTGTACAAAGTTCCACTTTATTTAAATATATGATACAATTTTATATGCGACCGGTTTCGTACATCATCATCAGGAGTCGCCTGTTAATCGTAATTAGTTTGATCGTTTTATATTCATATCGACGGTTCCAGGGCTATTTGGTCTAAGCGACATTGAAGGGAAAATAAAGAGGTTTATTTTTTTTTTGGAAAATATAATATAAAAAAAACAGTGTAGATTTTTACACAACTGATATACTTCTACAATATTTCTAAAAGTACATACGTTCACAAACATACAACATTAGTACAAATTATGTTAAAAAATGTTCGAACTCGAATAAGGCAGAATGGCCGAATGGCCTTTATAGTCGAATGAATATTAGTTCAAGTGATAAAATGAATATCAAACCGAAGTAGGAAAATTGATTCATATTACAAGTCTGAGAATAGATTCAATTCTTCAAACAGGCCAACGGGTATACAATATACCATGTATAACCTCATTAGATTATAAGTAACACAGGCGACGATTAGCATTGAAACTAAAAACTAAAATGAGTACCTTTTTAGTTTGAGCTAAAAAGGTACTCATTTTAGTTTTAAGAAAATAGTCAATACTATTTTTATGACACAATATTTTCATGAAAAGATCTTGGAGTTTTATTAAAATAAAATTAACCAAGGTTCAGAAAAAGTTAATTAGATTTAACATAGTTAATGTGCAAATAAAAAAAAACAAAAAACAAAAAGTTGTTTTTATTTACTTTCAACAATTATACGTATATAAATCGTCGCTTTCAGAAATAACGTCAATAACAATACAACAATTTATGATGTAGCATCTTCTTCATTTAAGCCTTAATAAATATTTGAAACTAATATTGACTTGAAACGGAAGGTTTCGAGGCCCATTACAAATATAGAATGAAGAAGTTAGATTGTTTCAAGCGACTAAGCATCTCAAAGTGATAAAATGTTTGACCGTTTTCAGTATCAGAATACTGTAACAAACACTTAAAAATTCTAAGATAGTATAAATCAGTTATGTGTTAGTTATGTTATGGTGTCTGAATTTCGTGTTACATATTTATTTGAGACTGCTTATATTGGCAGTTAAATGCCTTTTTTATAGATCAATGATAAGCTTATTAAGAAACTCAATTCCTACATCTATAAATTTCTTTAATGTTAACACATTAATATTAATATTTTCTCAAAGCTGACATAGAGAACAAACCTTGTCTTAGTAAGCTAATGAATAATATTGAAACATTTTGTAGTTATGTAGAAAATTGTAATTCCTGAAACGTAAAAATCTAATGGCTCGTGTAAATATACTTCCGAGAGTGGGCTCACCAAAAATGGAATCGGTTTCACTTTCGTCCGCCTTGATTTATTAACTTTCTGAAACATTTAAGAGCTATTTTCTTCAAGAAGGGCTTTTATTTTGCTGGTTATTATTGTAATGAAAATGATTATTCTTAATGTCTTACCAAGAGTATCAAACTTTAGGAACAATTTCTTTAATAATTAATGTTAATTCAGTAACAGGGCTGTTTAAACTGTTTTAAATTATATTTTCACCGAAACTTCATAAGCCTCGAGTCTTACATTTTGTTAAAATATTTATAAACATCCGTTGTCGGCAATGAAACTACATTTTTAATATATTTTTGGAGGAACGACATTACCATTATGTCAATGACTTTAGCCGTTTGTTTTTGTAGTTTTATTAAAAAAACTAAAATCACTCTTATATCAAGTGTTTAAAGCTCGAATTCACACACTTTGATTATGTGGCTACATTTACCATTATGCTTAGTATTTAGGGACCTAATTAAGTGGAATGGGTTTCACATAACAACTAATGTACGTCATTTATCCTGCACACTAGAATAGTAGATGTGATAAGGGGATTGTGTCCACTTTGCCCGGTGTTGGAATTCATTGGAATGTTCCTCTAACGATGCATTCCAATTGTTTCTGTTCCGACCTAAAATCAATGTAGTACCCTTGTAACCTGAGTCACTACCAATACATTAGACATTATATTAAGCAAAACAATAAAGTATCTCTTAGTATTGTATAAAATAAAATTGTAATGTGTAAATGTTCGAAAACGTCTTTGTAGAACTTTCATCAAAGACAAACATATTGTGTCAGGACTGCCGCCAGGGAATGGGCGTCCTGCTTTCACAAAACCAAATACAGTTTGAAGACTATCTCATTTAATACTATTGTATTGTAGCAAAGAATATATACACAGAAAGCTAAGCAGAAAATAATAAAAATGTTTTAAAATATGGCAATGGCCAAGATCTCATACGGTATAAAAATACAATTGAAATAAATATTATTCGAATTTATTTTTCCAGATATTTTATAAGATATTATAATAGAATCACTATCATAATATTGAAACTTTAAAAGCTAATAGCCTCCTATCAGCTTTTACAAAGAAAAACATACTATAATTTTATTATATTAGATTATATTTAATATAACATTTATGTACAATTTTTTGTGGATTAAAATTTTAATTATAAATATAATTTATATATTCAGCTACTTACCTTTTGGCTTTCGATTGCCAACTTAAGCCTAAAATAACATATGTAACAAACCAACCACACCATAGCAATAGGACAAATATAGGGGTATTAAATTTTAAGGGAATTTGTGTCTTATACAATTGACACAAGACCGAAATCTGTGTTTGTGTGTGGAAGACGAGGTCAGCTAATCAATGTAGATTACTGTGCCTTCCTATAATGATACATGTCTGGATTTCCCTGTTTTTGCTACTTTTGATTGATCTTTGTTTACTATTTTCTCTTGCTTTATTTTTGTAGCAACGGAATAACTTATACTTGTTTTGGCAAATAGGACTATTGCATTAAAAAATTGGACCAAACACGAATAAAATATATTATTATTTTTATTAAAGTTATCGGTATTCAATAGTAACTTCATAATATGAAAATAAAGTTTCAATTTGCAGCTAAACCGGACGACGCACTCCGTTTTCTCTGGACGTTAATATTAAAATGAATGGTTTGGATCGCATCTCTACAATCGTGTTTCGATCAATAATGGGTTTGGTCGAGGAACTGTCTTTAGCGATATATATATATATTGCTTGTTTTTTTGTTGCAATGAGATATTTTGATATAATAAACTAAAATAATGCAAATTGTTATTAAAATCTGTTTATTGGTATTTTGAAACTAAATTGATTGATTTCCAATTAAACTCGGACAATAATTTATTAACCACACCAACATTCAAGGAAATACATCCTATAAATTTAGCGTAACGTTTTTTAACTGACTAAATATTTCATATTAGGTACATATAATGTTTAAAAAAAATGGGAAAACGCTTGGCCTTAAAAACAGAAAAGAGATCTACAAAATTAGGCATATACATTAAAAATAACTTGAACATAACCTGAGACATCGAAAGTTACTTACACAGTTTAGAGCTAAAAGTTCTGGAAGTTTAAACTAAGCTCATCCTATTTTGCGTTGGAATCTTAAACTACAAGTATTTTCACTTATAAGCGATTGATCCAATCCTTTAAACTTAAGAGGATTCGTACTATTTTCAATATATATATTTTTAATGGTTTTTCTAACTTACCTTAACTTTACTTTTTAGGCAGTTCAGTCAAATGTCTATAGCTAGAATCTATAGTATTAAAAAAAAATATAGTATTCAAAAACGATATGGGCAGGGATTCGAATCCGCGACTTCTGCTTTTTAACAACAAGAGTTACATTATAGCGACCAATTTTAATTAAGTAATTGATATTGTAAGTTTACAGTATTATTTTCATATAAAACTTATTTTGACTATGACACTCTATTTTTATTTTGCTTTTATTTTCTATACACACCTACTTACCTATGAAATATTTATTCAGATATGAGGATATCTAACAACAATTGATTTTTCTAAGAATATAATATTATACATGAAGATTTTCTCGGTAATACAACAAGCTATAATAGAATAATTATACTAGATCCTAGGCTAATTTATAAGAACCTACTTGGTATTAATTTATAAGTTGTTAATAAAAAAAAATAAAATATGTATATGGGTATGTAATTATGTATAACAAAGTATTAGCGACTAACGACAGCTGTAGATTACTTGTATGTGTTGTAATTTGTATCACAATCACATTTCTAAAACAATCACACAAGCATCTATATCTACTACTTTGATAGAATTATATACATATTATAATTTGGACGAAGATAAATATTGACTTTTTTGTTGTATATTATTGATTAAAAGGAAAACCTTTTAAAAAAAATGTGGTAATAATATGTACGTCTTGCCACACATATCATTGTATAAAACTACAACCTCGTCGTTAGCTCAGTCATAAATATTTACCAGCTAGTTACTTTACACTGGGAGGAAATTATATTTCCTGATATAGCGAGACTTTATATTAAGTTTATTACCAGTCACTAAAGTTACTGATAGTAAAGCTTCACTATGTTAACAAAACCGTTCTTCTCCTAACTATGCTCTGCAAGAGATTTATTGAAACTATTAATTACTAAGCAAAATATTTGTAACCTTATACGTGACAAACATATAATTGTATATAGTATTACGAAATAATAAAACGTAATAACCGTATAAGGTAAATCTATATATCTGGATAGTTCTGTTCTGCTCAAATAAACCTACATTAAGTATCCCGTTGTTTACTTGCCAATAACACGCCAACTTATTTCGATCCTTTCGCTAAAGGTTTTATTACCGTTCCATATTGGTAGTTGGAAAACAATAAACTCGTGGAAAAGTTTTATTTTTAGTACAATAGTACACAATCCTATATAGTTAGATATTTAATATTGATATAACATTAACTTATGTAACTACGAATTATATTCTACGTAATATATTGTACACTTTATATCAAGTAATATACGACTCATTTACTTTGTAATATATTGATTGTAATTTATAATGCTGTTTGCAAATTTATTCAAGAGCAATTAAACTATAGATCTATATACTATTATTGTATACGTATTATAATTACTGGCAATCTATCACTGAGGACGAGATTTGTATGGGTTTAATTAATTACTGGATTACTTTGAGTATATACTGTTTTTGTTATAAAATATTACTTTGACTACATACTGCTGTTGGTTTATAAATATAATGTCTTTTTTGAGTAATGCTATCTAGTCTCATCGCCTTTGACGGTATCACCCCTTTAAATAAAAATAAAAAAAAGTTGTTTATATAAAATAATACATTGCATTGAAACGTCAAATTTTATCCACGGTTCCATAGGAGAAAAACCGGCAACAAGCTCCTTAAATGAAATATTTATCTTATTTGTAACGTTACGATTTCTCATAATATTGACTATTGAGTCACCGTTATAGTCGATACATCATGAGAAATTTGAATACACGGAAAGTGTTGCAACAAAGGAAGTCTAGAATAACTAACTATTAACTCTTACAATTAAAAATAATAATGCCTTATTTTTTTAATAACAATGTTTATGGAATATACTCCGGAAGTGATTACAGTGAAACATGTGCAGGATCATAGGCGTACCTAATGGGCAAGGGAGGCAGAGACCTCCCCCCCTCCCCGCGCCCGGGTAACGTATACTTCTCTACTACCTTCTGTTATCAATTGAAATTCTTATGTTACATTTCAATTTAAAATTAAACAATTTTGAAAAGACGCGGTCACATAAATACCAAAGTATTTCGATGTTTAAGAATCATTTTGTGAAAATTGCAGAAGTTTAAGAAAAACTTTCTCAGGAAGGATGACTATCTTTCTATTCCAGTCGGAACCATACTCACATAATTAAAATTACAGCTCCAAAATTACAAAAATATATTAAATAAATCTGACTTGCCCGTAAGTAAACTAACCTAGCCGTGCCGATATCAGTAAGCTTTCTAATTTTCCTATCCGCATATGTAGATAAACTTAAACATTCAGGTAGTTTGTTTTTATGAGCGTTCCGTAAACGTGCATGAACGTCTTTTAAATTTTTTAGAATCATAACATGGGTAAAAAGAATCTGCCTTATAGTTATCTTTTATAAAACTAAAAAAATAATATCGATTTTAATTTTTCCTGTTATTTTTTTTTATTTTATTTTTATGTGATAATCAAATTTAAATTGTTTCCTCTCTTTAATTATATAGTTATTACTATTCCCATTAAGAACTCGTTAAGCACACACTGATCATAATTATTCATCAATTGCCATTTTAATGTAATTTAATCGAAATTGTAAGAAAAACTTCGCAAGCAAACGCAAAAATTATGATAAATATTACCATTACCTTTTTGAAGTTTTATATTATGAGAAATTTTATGATAATAGCCCCAATAATATTATTTATAGCAAAATTATAAATTAATTTCAACTTTATATTTTTTTCCACTTTACTAAATTATTCAAAACATTTAATCTCTGTCGTGTTTCTGTAGTGTGTAAAATATATTGTAATACAGTATTATATTCCATTAAAATATATAGATAAAGAAGTCTTCAACGGATGCAATTACGTTTTATCGCAAAAAATAATTGCTTTCAAATGACAATTGCTTTTTAAAGTGATTCTGGAAAAATACCTTACTAGTAATGTAGGAGCCTCTTGCGATTAAAAATATACTTAATATTTTTGTAACACCGATTGGCAAGTGCCAAATAAATGTAGCATATAGTTATGTGAGATGTTATTAATTATAATTTACTTTGTAAAGGGACTGTGACTTTTTATTATTTACAAGTTCTTTTCTCAATATTCTAGAGGGGATTAATATGGCGGTTATTTGTAGTTCTAGGCTATGACGTAAATTGTCAGATATGACAACCATCCTGGAAAATACGATTGGTACCACATATACTGTCTTGTCTCTCGTCTCCGTAAGTAATACCTCTTTTTTCAGATATTTATTATTATTAGGTAAGTAATATTATGTTTTTATCTCGTAAAAGTATATCCGGTCTATTATAGTAAATGGTTTTATCGGTAAGTATGGTACGGTCATAAATAGGGATTGCAATCCGGTATGTTGATTCCGGATCCGGTGGTAGCTGTTTGTGAAATAGTCTTCTCTCTTTTATTTTATTTATTCAATCTACCTTAATGTAATACATTTGTTGTATTGTATCTAAATGAATAATATCTATCTTTACCAGTGAAAGTATGCATGTAGTATTATTATTTTGTTGTATTGGTAACTTGTACTGTAAACATTATAAACTGAATGTAACTGTAATAAGAATTGATGGTGTTGAATCTATTTCTAGGGAATGTATTTTCTGGCAATAAATGATGTTATACTTTTTTTTTTGGTCTAGTTTGGAAAGATTTCATAAGCTGACTGTGTGAGATGATAAAACTTTAACAAATATTAGTCTAAACAAAAAAAAATATGACAGTTTGCACTCATTTAAATTAGCTGTAGAGACCCTATGCAGAAGAGATTTAATTTTTAAATATTAAATAAATGTAAATATAATGAAAAATTAAGGAATACTTACAGGGATTTGAATATGCGACCTCGAACCGTCTCGTAGCAGGTAGCTCTATCAAGAGTGAAAAGACTGTTTCCCAGATTTCAATTCTTATTGGGCTATTATTAGGCATTATATAGGAAATGGTTATCTTCTATTAGGCTTCATTTGAAACTTCTAACCTTATATATTTTATATATGTTTTATATGTTATATGTTTTATATGGATATGTGTTTTATATTCTAAAGTACCATTATTAAGTTTCATATCTTTTGGGTACTTACTAAAAGTTCATTTTGAATCGAAAATCCGGATCCGGTCGGATTGAAAATGACGCCTGTTTGCAATAATATAGTAGTCGCCCTAGTCATAATATAGTATGAACCGAACGGTTATTATAAGATGTGTTTTTGTAGAAAGGTGTGATTATGACTTGAAGAGTTTAAGTTTCAGACTTCATGTTTCATTCCACTACCTTAAGCGAAAAAAATCTCATTTAACTACGTATACTTGTAGTCCTAGATTTGCAATTGAAATTTTGTTTTATTTGACCATAAAGCGCGTCAGCAGACTTAAAATGTCACTTAAGAATTTCAATATCTGATACACTCTATCTTTGTTTGTTGGCATCATACCCAAAAAGTTCAGAAATCGTCAAGTTTTGAACTGTTTGCGTTCTAAACGGACTTGTGAATAAAATATCGTTGAGCGTCTCGACAAATTTGTCTTCGTCAGTTTGCGAAGCAGCTTATATTTTGCTAGGTTATTATTTTTAGTTAGGTGATTATATATCCGTGCAGAAGTTTGTGTTTGCTTTAAGTGATATTGCGCTGCGACATACAAGCTTTAATCTCCGGGTTAAATGGAGTGTTTACATTGAACGAGTTTGGATGGGATACACAAAAGAGTTTTATTAATGGGAAATTAAATATATGTTACTTTATCAATGTTGGTCAATCAATCGTAATCTGATATATGTATTTGTGAAATTATAAACCATATAGATAATACCAAATAACACCTGAAGGTGTCCAAAAAATAATTCTTTGATGATTCTGAGTACTTTGAAGGAGACTCCATTAAAAAAGTGTATGTAATATGGTCACGTAGATGATTCCATGGGAGGTTAAAGTCGGGGAGATAATAGGGAGTTGAGGGTAAATAGGGTTAGAAGATTGTTTCACACACCAAGATTACTTGAATATTTTTAGTATAGAAAGAAAACCAAAAATTTAAAAATTAGGAAGGAATACTTATAGCAAAATATAATGTCCAAAATAAGAATGTCATAAACATCAACATGTGATCGACCTAATTATTTTAGGAAGGGAAGAATAAAACATGTAGCTATGGAAGCTAACTGACTCCGGATTACTTTGTGACTGTCACTGTCTACAATCGGAAGGTATTGAACTGAACTTCAATATTGGTTTGTAACTGTTTTGTCTGGCAGTAAAGTTAGATTATTTGTATGGTTCTAAAACTGAAAACTGGCAGCCTTAATAACACTCAAAATACGTGATATAACATGTTTAATAAAAAAATATTAAATATAAAACTAAGCAAACGAAAATACCCAATACCTTAAGTGTCAGCTCTATAACAACTGTTGCTCTTATTAGGACGGGTATAGTCTTTTATTTCCAAAAATCTAACGGTATGTATGTAGTATAAGTGTATAGTCAGAATTTGTAAAACAATTTGATAAAGCTTCTGAGAAAGACGAAGTTTGTTCGACTGCAGCTTAGTTGTTATGCGGGTTGAGTGTGCTGTTAAAGTTTTGAGAATGCGGGCAGTCAACTATCTGCTGGGCCAAATGGAGTGTACAAAAGACAAGCTTTCAATTAGTACATCATAGGTTTGTACCTTTTATAAAAGAAAAAAACAATAACATATATATAAGTAATAATTTTAATTAATATATAGTGAACTATTAACAGTGTAAACATAAAACATATTCACGTAGACTAAGCGAAATTTTTCAAGTTCATGCGGTGAGTCCGCCACGATTCGAGGTCATGAATGGGAACCTCGAATGCGTCAAAACTAGTTGGGCGAAATTTCGACTAATTTACGTAAGGACAGCTGGATAAGTATATAATTCGTAACCATCATGGTTTACGAAAGTTTAACTATAAAAAATAAAACATAAGTTATAATAAGAACAGAGAGAGAGAGAGAGAGAGAGAACATGTGAGAGCGAGTGTAACAACAAATAATAAAAAAGGACAGATAGAAGATCCATACATAACTTTTCAAATCACACAAGCTAAATAGAGAAATAAATAGCCTTTTCTTAACCCCCGACTAAAAAGAGGGGTGTTATAACTTTGAGCTATCGATCTGTGTATCTGTGTATCTATGTACCTTTGTGTCTGTCTGTGGTATTGTAGCGGCTAAACGCGTGGACGGATTTGAATGCGGTTTTTTTTAATCGAAAGCTATATTCGTCGAGATGGTTCTTATTTATGATTGGTCGAAATAGAAACAGTCGTTTCCAAGATATTGACGTTTTGTTGGTGAAAGGTTCTTATGCAATAATTAGCTGTTCCCAGCGGCCGCGCCGGTGCTATATAGGAAAAAAAGCCTTGTTATGTAGGCCAAAAGGTTTTTACACTTTCTTACTTAGGTAAAGTACTTTATTAGGGATAGCTGTTGCTCATGACTACGTCCACATAGTAAAAATATATTTGTATGGCTTATAATCGTAGTCATAAAGAGCCACAGGCAACAGTTAGTGATAATATAAATCCCTTTATCATAGTGTTATAAGTGATTGTAAATAATTTTAAATTTAAATGTTTACATTTATTAATATTTGTATATACCTATATGAAAAAGTCTTGAATCATGTTACTTAATACATTTATAATTCATTACATTGTCGAAATTTTCACGCGGATCCTTATTTTTTCTCGTATTAAATATAACCTTTGTTCATCAGAGGGATAATATAGAATTCTAAAGTTAAAATATTTTTTAAAATCGGTCCAGTAGTTTCGGAGCCTATTCAATTCAAATAAACAAACAATGAAATTTTTCCTTTTTATAATATTAGTGACGATGATGATGATTATAAAATATAGCCAATGTTCATCAGGAATAATGGAGGATTCTAATGCTAAAAGATTTTTTAAATCGGTTTAGTAGTTTCGGAGCCTATTCAATTCAAACAAACAAAAAACTTTCCTCTTTATAATATTAGGATAGGTTAATAGAAATACTTAAACAATTGTACAATTAAGTAACTAGTAACATAACTTTAAAAAGCAGAAAAAAAAAATTTAAAAACCCCCAATACAAAAAGACCTCTAAAAAGAATAAAAATAATATTCGTATGTACTTATTGAAGTCATGGCGTCGGGGGACCGTTTAATAAAGGAAGATATTAAAATGCAAGTATGTTACCAAGGCAAATAAATAATTTAGGATATCGAATCATACAGTCTAAGTCCTCAAGGATTAACTTCTTAAAATAGACCCCATCCTCAACGTACATACAACGGTCATAAACATAATTGTTTACCTATTAAGACAACTTTGATGGTTCAATTCATTTATCCGACACAAATAAACATTGAAAATAATCCAGTTTCTTAGTAGTATATAAATATCGGTAGTTTCTTAGTAACCTTGAAACGCATCGAATGAATCATTACGTGACTTTATGCATGAATAATGTCGGTGAATTTTTATAGTCTTTAAACTACTTTAATCAGTAACGAGAATGTTATCGCTTCCATATTGAGATGCCAGTTTGTTTTATTTATTTAAAAATACGAACATTCTAAATATTTTCAAATATGACACACGTTAGAAAGATATCTACAAATGACATACTTTTTAAAACCATAGACAATGAAATATTGCAAGCAAGTACAAAGTGCTTGAAATATTTATCTAATTTAAATGACTTCAAGTGTTCTGTTATTTTTTTTGTTTCATTTAAACAACTGTGAATCATTTCAATAAAATAATCTGTAAGCAATGAAAGGAATGAGTTATATGGATATTCACTAAAACAGTTTTTATATTAATAATATTATTATTGCTTACAAACATTCGTCTTTGCCGCTTTTATCCTGTATCTCTCTCACTCATATTCTTTATCTTTATCTATATATTTTCAATACATCTTTTATATCCTAGAATTTTATTTATTTTTAATTAATTCTCCGCCAACATCTAAACAAAGTTATATTCGTCGGAACGTATTTTCAAAGGACACAATTAAGTTTTCAACAAGTACTTTTTCACGGCTCACAAACTTACAAATTTACTCATTCTCAGTTACATAAATAACGGCGAGAAAAATGTAGTCCAAATAAATTTATATTGCACAAAATGTGATTGTTTAGAATATGAAGAACACTCAAATAGTTATGCTCTTTCTATATGATTGTAGATTGTTGTGATGCGCTAGTAGATAGGTTTTCATATGTAGTACGTTTTCTTTGATAACAGCATTCAAAGGACAATTTCTTTCTTCGTTCTTCAAATTTAAGTGACCGGATTTAAACTCTTTATATTAGCGGCTTGCAGATTCTTAAACACCTTCCTTATCCATTAAGGCTTACTGAATTGGAATAAATGTTTCATCCGGTTGCTGTTGTAAAAATCATTGAACGGAAAGATATTTCCTTAAAACACGATGACGTTGCTTCATAATGCTTATAAGCAAAATTTAGAGGGAAAACAATTTGGAACTAATATATTTTTACTATTTTTTTTTAAACAATATATATTTAATAAAAATAATGCAAATAATGTGTTCAGTGAACTTATTGTAATTATTAAAAACCATGAATGAATAAAAAAAACCTATCAATTGACGTGACGACATCCCTCACGATACAGTCACTAACCACAAACAATATTACGGTCATTAAACAAGAATGACGGTAGATATTATAAAATTATTCATAGACTTTTTCTGATGATATTTTACCAAAGTCAACAAGTAATTAGAAAATAATAAAATTAACGAGAGAAAATATAAAAGGTATAAATCATTCATTAGAATTATCTAATACTCATTTCCAAGAAGAGCACTGAAAGTGTTGGTTTTTCCTTAAGGTTTATATTGGAAGCGATCTTTACTTCGCCCCGGTGATAATCATAGTACGTTTATCCATTCCGAGAATAAAAAAAGGTTAACTATTCATCACAATCCTGTACAAATATATTTTTATCGACTTTCTTTACTACGTGAACCGATATTAATGTATTTCATTAGAAACAGCACGTTATATTATTTAGTTCTATACGAGTTCTGAATATGGTGGAATAAATATTAATTAATTATTAATATATTATTTATTTTTATATTTGAATAAGCATGTGTTCTCTGATTTCCATGCATTGCAAAAAACATGGTAAAGCATTAAACAGACAGGATGACATATTTTAGAGACATTTTTAGCTATAGGTTATAAGGCGTTAAGGAATGTTGAATGCTGAATGTTTCCTTAGACCATAAAGATTCGCGAAAAACATCCTTATCTACAAACAAAACGAATGTTCTGAATAAATTATTGTGAGACTGCGACAGCTATCACTCTCTCTCTCTCTTCAACATGATCACACTGTCTTACTTAACGCGAAACAGAATTAACACTATGTTGCTTAAGCTATTGTTCAAGTTGCAATAATCTTATCAAAAAAAATAACCATCAAAGAGACAAGAGATACCGAGACTTCCTATTAGATGGATGTGGGAAACCATTTTTATTTAGCAGTGTTTAGCAAGACAAAAAAATGTGCAAGGTACCTGAATATATAAGAAATATGATCCATGAAATTATTAAAACCGTTTTACATCCCCACGGCACTTTGCACTGAAGGGAAATCAGTATCAAAATAATATACAATCTCTTTCAAATATACTGCTTAGGTCGTAGCTAGGTAAGAATAAAAAACTTGTATCTGTAGTATATTCACTAACATTCTTAACTTGATATCATAAAAAAACATACGTATTTAATATATAATCTATTATGTACCAATATTTTAATATAACCGCTCCGTTTGTCGAGTGGTTAGCGCAGACGCCTAACGTATAGCGACGAAATGGGGCTCGGGTTCGATTCCCGACAGAGATAGGCGAGAGGAGTATTGATGCCTGTATCTCTGGGTCTTGGTCGTTTATTAAATATATTCTCAATATCTGTATAAATGTGTATTTCTATGTATTTGTATCGTTGACTAACACCCTTAAAACAATGTCTGAAAATATTTATAAACATGTATAGCCACGTTAAGCTTATTTAAATTTATATAAATATAGAATGAAAAATAAACCGATACGGGCAGGGATTCAAACCCGCGACTACTAAAAAAAACAGCGACTACAGGACGGTTTCCCAATTAAAAGATTCAGCCGTTTATTCATTTCAATCAAATTTCCGCAATTTTTAAAAAAATCGTAAGGGAATCAAAATTAACAGTTTCTCCCAATAAACTCAGAATCTTAAAATTTGGCTTGAAGTGATCTTTTATAAAAAAATAAAAAGGAAAAGCACCGAAAACCTTACATTTTTAGTAACATTACATAATTTATATATATGGAACGGCATCTTAATGCGCGAATCCCACTCGCACTTGGCATATATTATGGATATTTATTTTATCTATACGTTAATAAAAAAAAAATAATCTACTTTAGTTATTTCATGATGTATATTTCCTGTCGTATCTGCCTAACATTATGTTTTTAATAACGATACTCGTTATTCAAAATGAGTAAGACCCCAGTATACTATATTATATTAACAGACCTTCTCGTATCATCAAGTTCACTCCATGATTGTTTCGGATCAAATACAACCTCTCACTAAAGGTGACCTAATCCACCTAACTCCGGGAAGTACTCGTTGACAAATTTAATATTTATTGATGTAGTTTCGATAATCTTCTTATGTTACTTGTTAGAAAGTCAGGGATAATACCCGAATTTGTTAAAGTTAAACATGTTATGTAAGGGTTGGCAAGAAAACTCTTCGGAACAATCTGTTTAATATTAACACCTGGTTATAAAATATTATGTAGAAACTATTTTAAAATATTTATTTTAAAATTATTACCAACAACTTATTTTATAATTATATTGATATATGACGTTTTACAGATATTATTAATTAGAAAGTCATTAATATTATATAACACAATAAATTTAATTCCCATTAATTATTAATGCAAGTCATGTATCGGAAAAACCAATGAGGTGTTGGTAGGTAATAATATTGATTCAATGATCTTTTGTGTTTTATAATAAATCGTGTAATCACGGTTTCGTTATTTGTTATGATACGTAAAGATGCTAATATATTTAATGCTTGGTATATTTCCACTCCTCAAAAGATCTTATGTAATATATTGATATAGTGACATTTATAACGAGTAGAAAAAAAACAATGATTGTCACCAAGTCGTCAAGGAAAAACAGCTTCGGGTTAGTAAATTGCTTGCTAACCTGAATTCAATGCAACAAGATTCTCTTAAAAACTTATAGGCCTCAATAGGTGCTGAACAATTATTTCCTTTACATGTTAATTTAATACAATTGAGCTAGACTTGCGAATTGCATTAGAGTTTGATGATGTCACTGGCAATACCAAAATTTATAGTAAAGTAATAACGAAATCAATTCTATGTGTATTTTTGTTATAAACGTAATTATTGCTTAAATAACTATAATAAAAGTATAATATTAGTGAGTAACTTAACTCCGTCACTCACATTAGTTGTAGTAATGAGGATAAAATTACCGGCAATTATGAGTCAGAGTTTTTCATGTTGTCCGTTTTGTTTTGAGTTTAATGACAAAAGAAATAGGCATTTAGGATTGTCATATTATACTTGTGTTTTAAGTAGCATACTTGTGAAACCAAAGTAAGTATTAACCCAAACAAAAAATCCATTCCACGAATCTTTGATTAAACGAACCAAAATTTAATAACGAGTTACAAAACCGCGGAGGGTCAATAACCCTGGTTTATTTTTAAACGTTGACGTTTGACTTTTATCTTTTAGATCCCCAAGTAGGTTTTATTTGCTTAAGAAATAATCCCAATTGGTTGAATAGAACAGTAACAGTCACAAACAATAAACACAATAGTTTCTACTCTAAACCTGAGATTAATTAATCTTTCATTAAATCAATGCGTCTGAAATATCACTTACAAAGGCCAGGTAGTCTTACAAGAAATAGCTGTGAAATTTAATTACAAACACAAGAGTTAATACCTAAAATACAAGTTTGTCTCAAACCTGTGACCTTTTTGAAAAGAAAATAAAATGCCTTTTTGTTATGATAATCAATAGATTTTCTAAAAGGAATACTACGCTCTTATTTTTATTGGCTGTTGCCTGTGATTTATTCATTCCATCCATTATTAACTATACTATTGTGTTTTTTTTGTATTATGTACTTTGATCCAAGCTATAAGTTAACTCAGATAATGCAATGCTTCACATAAAATAGATTTGATATTTCTTTATACTCAGGTATATTGAAGTCGTGATTATGACTAAATTTAAGGCTAATCTCTGCTACTATCTGTTATAACATCGACCAAGTACTATTAATAAAATATTAAGTGATATTTGAATAATATTTCGTCCTCGATTGTGACTCTACGTATTTTATTACGTAACATTAAAAAACGTAATACTTTATATCAAAAACCGAGCTTTAGAGAAGTCGCATATGATGTGTTATTGCTTTTGACATCTAACCTTGGTAATAAGCAACATTAACATTAATACTTAATAAAATGATAAGAGTGGAGACAACATGACAGCTAAAATATGATGTAAGCTTAAGATATTAAATCATTGAAAAACCATTAATAATTACGTTAATAACATAAATTAAAAAATATGATGAACTTGTTCCTTTCATTATATTCATTATTAATTTATAAAAAGTCATAAGCATTATTTTATTGTATAGTTTTAACCCAAAATTACAAATATTAATTTTAAACAAATTTACAATGATTGGAAATTCAAATTTCTAATAGTGACATTCATACAAAATTAAAAACAAATTTATTGACCCAGTTCTTAAGTCAGCTATATACATTTAAAAGAAATATCAATAACTTAATACAAACCTGCAAAAATCGAGGAACAACCCGATAACAGTAAAGTAAAAGTAACGTTTTAATCTGTAATCATTAATTAATTAAGAAAGTTATAAGCGGTTTAGGTTTTGGAGACACCAAACTTAAAAACACGGTTTAAAATCCGATGATTTTAGGTGGTGTTTTTAAGAGAGGGATGACTAACAAAATAAAATAAATTTTCATGCTCGTTGGTAAATTTTTGCACGTTTTCCTGGCTTCCTGTTACACAACTTCGTTCTTTTCCACAAAATTCCCACTCATTGCATAAAAGCGAGAAAGAAAACGTTACATATTCAAATTATATAAAAGGAGAGAAATAACCTCTAAATTTTATGTTTAAATATTTTTCGTAGCCTTATCAAACCAAAAACTCTTTTATAAATCTTTCTCCATGTTTCAAAGCTATCTATTTCCTAAAAAATGGCAAAAAGCGTCTGTAAGATATTTAACTATTGTTAGTTATGTAATATTTAAAAATAATGTCACAATTTCTCATGTGAGATATTTAAATAGCTCTAAATAAGATAAAACCAAAAATAATACGCATCAATTCTTTACCCTGCAAGTATTTTACTAACATATATGTAATCTTTTACATCAAGCATGTGATTAAACATATACCCACAAGATGCTTCCGAGATTACAGCGATTTGTCAGCAGTCTTAGGTCCCTGGGGCACTAACTTTATGGTTGTAATTACTGAATTGAGATCACGAATTCTGCATGTTATTACAAAACTTTGTAATGGCCAAAATTATTGTGATTTGATTTAGTGCATTAAATATACCAGGTGTTCATAAATTTTAAACAGCCTCCCGCACTAAATTAGATAATCCGGATAACCGGATAATATTTTCAGACGAATAATTTATTATATAGCGGAAATAAATTTGTGACTTATTAAGTTTATGGTCAATAACTATTTATTTAGATTGAATTGTTTATTATGTAAAAAAAAACAATTTATTTAGATTCAATTGTCCATTATGTATAAATTTCAATTATATATTAAATACTTTTTTGTCATATGCCTTCATTTCCTTTAAGATTTTAAGAGATAATAGTTTTAAGATGGGTTGTTACGGTCGTGTATAATTGTAGCAAAACTATGGTTTTTATTATCACTTTTTTCATTACAGAAATTACAATTTTTTAAGTAAAAATTATCACTTTGTAGTCTCTGTTTGCATTATCTATTATCAAATATCAAATTCTATTTCAAACAAAACAGAACACAATTCTCGGCTTAGGCATGTAACATTACGAAAAAATATATGTAGTTAGAATAATTATTATAAAGAAGAATATAATTTAATTGTTTAGACGGAGACATTTATATAATGATTTATTATTTTTCCCTAACAGCAAAGATAAACTAAGTAAAATTATTAGGTCATTAAGGTACAAATATTATTTTCATCCAACTAAAATAACAGCTTTTCTACACGGCTTTTCCATTTACGGGACAAATAAGACGCACTGGGCCTAATAACGAAGTTTTCCTTTTACTATTATTTCTTTTTCCTAAAATCAAGACATTTCTATCGAAATGGTGAGGCATAAAATAATTGGCTATGAAGGTTTAATACAATAAGGTTATTTTTTTAGTTATTACCTATAACTATTTTTATTTTTAATCAAGAATTAAAATATTAAATACCTAATAAATAAAAATAAAAATACGATGTGTGAAAATATATGGAATAAAATGCAATTATTTATTAAAATATATCACAATTGAAATCGGAAAAGTGTTATAATACCTTGCTGGTTGCGTTGTGAAACTACAATTGCATTAAATTGCACCGATTCATGTAATTTCATTGAATGCACACATATAAAGTTAATAACTACAGGTAAATAGGTTAGTAGGGGATTCAGTTTATGTTTGTAATCATAGTTCCTATGTTGCAGTTCTCAGAACAAAAAGGTGAATAAATGATAAAATAAAAGCATGGATAGCAAAGGATTCAGCCAATGTGATACATTCATATTATAGAAACAACAATATAAATATTTTGTATACGTGAAGAACATTCAATATAATATTTAATAATTTCTTGAAGTCCAATATTTTTCAAAACAAAGAACTATAATCAGTACTATCAACTAAGTACGATAATGCTTCTATGAATCATAGGACATAGTTTCTAGAACTTTCGTGATTCACTGTATTCAATTACATTAAAACGTGTAAAGATCATCTTAATAACATATATGTTTTACAATAATACGCTAATTATACAAGAAAATAAATATTACATCTTTGTATGACTGTTTTCTTATACAAATTGTATATTTTCTAACAAGTTAGAACCTATGTTATAAGTTGATACCAACGGCTAGTTTTAAAATCGTGTTTATGTATATTTGCAATAATATCTTAACAAGCTAAACTAGTCACGTAATTTAGATAACATGGGATCCACAATGTTCACGTTTCGTTAAGAAAAATGAGCACATTTTGCATTGTTGAAGACTCTAGAAGTCAGCTTTTCAAGGTCGAACGGCATTAATCAAAGAGTATAATATGCGAGAAGAGGACCCTAGAGCTAATTGACTGCACATGTTTTGAATTCTAAAAAAAATCCTGTTATTTTGAAGTAATAATATTAAAGATGTTCACTAAACATTCTTATATCTGATACATTATCTTGTAAACTTATTTAAAACTGTTATGACACCTATTCAAATTGAAGAATTCTGATTTAAGCCTTAGCAAATTGATATTGCACTTGTTTAGAGTACATTACCAAAAGTAAACAACTTTTTAAAAAGTCAGTTACATTTTTACGGTTATAAACACATATTGGTGCACAACAATCAATTCGTGCCACTTCTACAAATTCATAGCTCTAGCAATGCCGTCATAGCGGTCGGCGATGCGCCTGCCCCGCTTTCCCCCCCTTCTCGTATATAGCCTCCGACGCCCGCGCTGTCGGCAGTTTTTATGATATAACGGAAAGACACGCACGTCTATCCAACAATTATGTTTTCGTCGCGATTTCTAACGCTTTGTGCACTTGTAAGTGCCGCTGCCGCATTACCGGCTAGCGATAGTCCTATCTTTCCTAGACCTATCACTACGATAACGGAGTCTGACTTTGACGAACCTGCGCCCTGGTTCAGGTTCCCAGTTTTCGGAAACATTTTCGCACCACTTACAAAACTATTCTCCAGTTTCGCTGATATAGGACCTAGGATTGAGGCAGACGATGAGAAATTCCGAGTCATTGTTAACGTTAAGGACTACAAAAAGGAAGATTTAAAAGTCAAAGTGAAAGGTGGATTCATCTTAGTCGAGGGAGCTCATGAAGCTAAACACGATGATCACGATTTGTTTGCAAGCCAATTTTTCCACACATATACCCTTCCCTATAACGCTAGCGCCGAAGATGTTAAAGCTGTGCTTACAAGCGACCAATTTTTGGAAGTCAGTGTTCCTCTAAACGGTGGTGACGGAAAATCTGATAAAAATATCGACATCAATGTACCGATTGTTGAAAGTGGAGAATCCTTGGAAAAAACAGAGAAACCCGAAAAGAAAGTTACTGATGTAGTAAACAGAGCTGGCGAAGAACCAAAAAAATCGACAGAGTCACCAGCTACCGTAGTTGACAATGAAGATGACAGAAAAGAACCTACAACTCCCGCAGAACGTGAAATAACAACAACAGAAGATAACACGATACCTCTTGATGAGATAAACGAGGTCAGCGACGCCAATGAAATAAAACCCTAAGTGATATCTTAAACTTAAGCCTGTATTTATATAACAATATTTTAATAAATATTTTAATATTTATTGGGTGTTTTGCTTGATGCTCTTTGGTATGCGTAGCACTCATGTTTAATAGTCGAAGCATTGCATGAATATATATTGCGTCTCATGTTGGTTGTTCTCCTGCAAACAATAGCGAATTGTTTAGTTGATGTTAACTGCGTCATTTGTTGTCTATTTAATTGGATTAGTTCGTTGGTAATGCAATAATTAATCAGCTTAAGGAGTACATCTCAAATGAATATCTCTATTTCTTTATTACAATTGTAGAGGTGAATGCTGAACACAATTAACTAGGGATTAGAACGGGGAATCCTCTTCGTCTTTATCCTCCAAATGGAACTTTCTAAGGAAAATTAACATAATTTTAGACAGACCTTGAAGCGATATTGTGAGGTTTAATTTTGTCTTAAATTTTGTATTACATAAAGATATTCTAATATTGGTATAAAAAAATATGAGAGATAAATAAACTATAATTGCATTTTACTTTTATAATAATGGTACAAAAAATATTTTATGTAAATACATTATAAAGTAATGTTTTTTATATCTATCGATGTCCGTTTAAATGCGTATAATGGAAACGGATTCCATACTTATTGACAAAGGCCAAATGCATAAATTAGGCTTAAAGTATTCTTACTATTCAATTGCATAAAATAATTAATTTAAGTATAATATATTACGTAACAAAAGTAGATGAACATATTTTATAATATAGGTTTATTTTATCCGATCGACCAAATGCTTTTAATAGTGTATTTAACGAAAAAAATATTCTACAGTAATAAGACCCAAGAAAGTGATGATCTTATTATTTTAGGTAAATTAGCCGTCATTAGGCGTCGAGCAGGTTTTGTGTATTTATTTGTTAATAATAATAATTTTCCAATCAATCCAATACGCATACCACGTGGGTATTTCAATTATAAAACAAATATATAATAATAAATATATTATTTTGTTAAATATCCTGCTAATTAGCTTACTTGTTAACAGCAAAAGCAGAAACTCTAAATAAACATGAAACTGAGGTTTTCAAACAAGCATCGGTTCCGCTCTAAGTGTTGGTAAATATGTACACACAGAGTATGATACATTCATGACAATATTGAATATTTGGGTTATGGAATAGACAACTGAATTAAGTCGTCTTGTTTTTAATACATTTTTTAAAAAATATCTCTTAATCTATAAATGTCATAAAATTGTGAGTTGATAAAACCAACAGTGGTTGTTTTTTTAATAAACTTATGTAAAGTTATAAAAATTATAAATATATTTTTTTTAACTTAAAATAGTGTACAAAATCTTTATATTTTACTTTTTTTTTATACATGTACGAATTAGAACACAAATGTAAGTGCTTTTGATTATTCTGTCTGCTTATCTGTGTGCTAGTTCGTGATTCATGGTAAAACTACTGGAACTATTCTGCAAAGTTTGATATAATTATTCAATATTACCCTGATCTGTTTCAACTCTGGCTCTAGTTATTAAATTATTAATGAGGGACCGTTAAAACAAACAACAAACAGAGGTCTTTCAAAGCAATCTTGTCAGTTATGCATCACGGACTGAATATGTATCAAAGGTTTTTCAAAAAATAATTAATGGATTATTTCATTTTGTTATTGGTTCAAACTATAAAAAAGACTTCCGAAGTAAATAAAATATAAATGACAATGTTATATTGTGTAAGGAACAGAGGAAGTCGTAGCAACGGCTAGTATATAATAACTTAATGCTTAAACAGTGTTTTGTTTCTTGATACATTCAGTACGTGCAGGTGGATAAAATATTTTTTTTCCAAGACAAGGTCTCAGTTATGTAAAGTATTAAAACTGGTTGGTTAATTGAACTATAAACTATAATCTAATAGACCAGACGTCAGAATTCGCGGATCAATAAAAATAAGAGCATGAATCTTAATGATCTTGTTTCTAAATGGCGAGGTAACGAATGTTCCGGGTTAAAATGACGGTTTTTTAGGAAACCCTAGATATTTGTCATTGAGCTGTAGTTATAGATTAGCTGTATACATAGATTGTGGGTTTATGTAATAATTATGTGTTCGATTACATATTTTGGTCACTAATATTTAATATTTTAGATATATGACTATAGAATATAGTTTCAATGCAACTTAGCAATGTAACAAAGGTTTTCCTGTGATGTGACATAGATTTACACGATGTTTCTATGCAAGCACGCATCATCATATCTATCAAAAGTATGAGTGTGTGCTTCCCGAATACACCAGAAAACCAATACAATGGAATCCAAATTATATGTGTGCAATCGGCATACAATGATAGCTATGTATTTTAGTTTATTGTATTTCAATTCAATTCTAATGGTTAAAAGTAAAAGAAACAAAATTGAATTTAAAATCTAATAAATATGGCGTTTAAGATGTGGGGCTAGTAGCGAAGTACACCGCGTGATTACAATCCCGGTGGTTATGTTACATACCATAGTTTTTTCTAAGATATGTCTGATTCTTCTTCGTCTTGATCGTCGTTCTTCATGGTATTTTTCCTTAGTAAAATATAGGCGTAAGATTGGATACTACAAAAATATTTTAATCATGCGGAAATAGAATTGAACACCTATTAATTTAAAGGCAATTTGTTTGTTTGTAGCAATTTAAGTTATTACCACAATGGAGATTAACGCGACAATATTCCAATTTTGATTGACGGTTTAAGCCCGGTCTCAAAAGATACCTGTTACACCTTTGATACATGTTAGGTGATTAATAATTACATATTGTCAATAAATCGTCCACAATAAAAAATAATTACGGCTATGAATAACTTCATCCTCGTTAGGGTCTTTATCGGCTTTTATTATAGAATACAATGCCATAATTTATTATCATTTAAACAATGGACGTAAACGCAATAAATATTAGTTTTAAAAAAATACGAAGTCTTATCGCCATAAAAAAATATTTAT
Source organism: Napeogenes sylphis (assembly GCA_959347405.1). Taxonomy (NCBI): domain Eukaryota; kingdom Metazoa; phylum Arthropoda; class Insecta; order Lepidoptera; family Nymphalidae; genus Napeogenes; species Napeogenes sylphis. The sequence continues at coordinate 14,700,574 of OY365776.1, forward strand.
GTTTTATAAATTTAATTTTTATTTAATAATATGTAATATTTATATTCTTTTTTTATTATGTTATGTAATTAGTAAATATAAATAAAAACATAATTTCTTATAAAGAATTAAAATAAAATGTAAATAGTTTTAAAATTCAGCCAATGGAAAATGTACAATTGCGATATTTTCACAACAGTGAAGATAAGTCCCGCAGAAGATATAAAACTTGCAGTTTTTAAATTCAACAAATAATTTTCTTGCTTTGTATTTAAATTTTTTCCTTTTCTACTATTTAACTCAATTTCACTTTAACTGTTAAATAAATATATCCTCAAGAACAAGCAAAACCAGAGATTATCAAAAAGGTTCTAAAAGTTATTACGTCTTGTGGCATATATCGTCAACGTAAATAATTTGGCTGAAAGGTGATTGATCCTGTATACGCACTCTAGACAGAAGTCAAACTTTTAAGTATATACGAACCCTCTTCTGGACATTTAAATTTTAAGTTTTATAGAAGACGCACAAGAAAAAAAATAAAGTAACATACTTTGCCTCGTACATTTACATACAAATTATAAATATTAAATATTTTAAATAAAAAAAATATATGAAAAATACTTCCGCAGTAAATAATTGATTTTTTCCAATTATCTTCACCTAATTTAAAATACATATTATGTACGTTCTTTGCAACAAGTCCATATATATATAAGTTTCATAAAAACAAAGAGAAAAAGAAAGTCTGTCAAATTTCGCACACATTGGTGAATGAATAAAGACGCCAGACAGACGTCTGCGTGTGTTCGCAAGCGTCATGCAGTCAAAGCTCCAAATGAGGTTCAAGGCAATTGACCGTGTTCCTTTTCCCTCACCCCATTCCTAGTTAGATCGTTCATGCGTATAAGGTATTTTCCATAGAGTTATAATACATATAATACGCGAGCCAGTCTAAAAAGTATCCACGTGTAAATATGACATTTAGAATATTAAGTGCACATAATATAATTAAAAATATATTTAATGAAAATGTTATGAAAACTAATTAAATATTATGAAAACTCATTAAAAGTTTGGTTTTCATTTGTTGTATCATTTTTACTTACCGTTATCGTGTATGCATTTAATTTTGTAGGTTAAAATCTAAATTAATATTTCAGAATTAGGACAACATTTATAAGGTATGCTAAGGTAATAATAGTAATAATGGTATTTAGCCTACTTCGATTACATAAAAGGATAGGTATTCGTTCTAAAAATATATATATTGATACAAAAAAGGATATAAAGAATAAATAAATAAAAATATAAGACATGGATAAAGTTACAAAACTACATACATTAGTTTTCGAGTGCTCAGACAAACATTTTAACAGACAAACATTTTAAAAAGCTAGAAATACGTTATGTAGCTTTTGTCTAATATAGATTTTTTTAAAATAATGAATGAATGTCAACTCTTTATTTCTACGATATGTTTGTTACTTATGAACTGAGAATTCGAATTAGATATATTCTGGTATTTTTTTACATAATTTTGGTTAAACTATCTTTACCTCGTAATATTATACCTACCTATTAGGGAGTGACTCAAGACTCAATATTTCTATTTCAATTAAATGATTTTATAAAATTGCTTGGAAATGCTTCAATTATTACCGTTTTTACGATTGAACATTTCATGTTTGCAGCTGATTTATTGGTTTAAGTTTTAATTATTTTCGCGATTAATTTATTAAATTCCTTTCACGTTATAGTTCTAGTTTAATTGTAAAAAACCTTTAAAAAAAATAAACAACAGAGAATGATTGTTTGTTTAATTCATTCAAATTAAAGGTTTCATAGAACAAACCTTTAAAAAAAATAAACAACACAGAATTCTTTGTTTAATTCATAAATGAAAGGTTTCATAACATTTTGGTATAAAGATTTAAGTAATCTTATATAAAAATACAAATAGACGGTTTTGTCAATGCTGTTTGGTTTCGATACAATTGTTTCGATTAATCTCCAATTCGTTACCCGATACCTCATCGACGGTTTGACACAATGGAATGACCACGGATGTGGAGCGAAAACATTACCGTACTGTAGCCTGAACACAGAGTAATACATTTCTATTAGGTCGACTGTTCAACTATATTAATTTTTATGTACTAATTTAATTTTAAATAGAATAGTGAAGGTCTACGAAATCTATCTACGTCAGCTAACATATTCAGATTGAGTTTGTTTGATACGTTATTTTAAATATTGCTTACTGCGTAACTTCTGATAGTAATTAGTCTGTGTATTAATTTTAGCTTATATTTGTTTTCAAAAATTAATTCCGACCGAATTCAGATGAAATGCAGATCAGCTCTACTTTGCATTTATATTTTTTAAATTAAGTTTATTTCGGGCAAAGTATAGATAGGGCTGAATTAATTAAAAAGGTCACTTTTGTTATCAAAATTTAATAGGTAGCTTTGATAATAAAAAAATGTTTGGTATAAAACTTATTTTCAATAAAGATTTTTAATTTTGATTTGATTGAATTATCTTACTCTTAGAAAAATACAGAATAGAGCGATTTAATTGTGTCAAAAACTTCAATGGTTTGAATAATATACGTTAAGGAATGTATGTGTTTTGGATTTGATTATAATTATCTATAAGAATTCTTTTCTTGAGTTTCATAACAATCTTTATTGTCCAAAGATGATGTGAACAATAGTATAATCGTTCACTTCATGAAACTTAAATTCATATGTATGGTCACATGTCATAATAAATCTAACCTAACAGGACGTCGTGGTATTTAACAATATTTAGAAAACTGATAATATAACTGATTTAGCTAGTAACGAGATAGGTTAATATAATATATAAATATGCGTACCCGAAGTTCCATACAATCAGTAACTTACTTTAAAGAAAACATGTTTACAATTTCTGTATTCTGATTGAATCTGATTGAATCTGATTGAACTGGTAGCAAATCGTAGCAATCTTTTTATATAAAATTTGAATTAGCCAGCAGCCAACCAAATACCTAAGCAAATATTTAAGTATTGGGTTTAAAAATCACCAAAAGGCTAGTTCGTTTATTCACGGTAAATGCTAAGCGAATCTCTTTGGTATTTATTAACAATTATTTACAATTTTTGCCTTTCGAACGTAAAGAGTATTGTGAGTCTGTCTTTTAACGGACTATTGAATTAGCTTGTGCAGAAAAAGAAAGTTTCACTCTTTTTAGTTAGACATACCTACAAGTCCAATATATTATAAATTTCAACCGGATCAAAAATACTATTAAAATTTGCGTCTAGCTATTAATAATAGTGTTATTGTATGTGGTGATTTTAAGAAAACTTTACTAGATGAGTATTTTACTATTGTTAGATTCAGACCTTAGTTTTTTACATTTTTAACTAATTAATAGAGCTAAATAGAATTATTGGGTATGCTTCTACTGCATTATTATTTTTTCACAGATTTTTGACCAAAGAAATAAGATGGTATTAGACACGCTAAGGCCTTACTCAAATCTATAATTCTTAATCTTAGTGCTCACTATTTTTTTAACCTCTTCATCTTTTACACATGAGGGGCATCCGATCTGTTAGAGTGCCTGTTACCTGCCGCCATTTTGTCAATCCTTCATTTCCTCCTCCTCTTTTTTTCTTTTTCTTATATCTCTACTAATTTCCTCATAATCTTGGATCATCGTCTAGAATCAAGAGAACCAAGTAGAAGCTTATAGAATCTAAGAGAACCAGGTAGAAGCTTAAAGCATCCATTACCAAAAGAACCAAGTAGAAGCTTAGAGCATCCATAACTGAGAGAATCAAGTAGGAGCTTAGAGCATCCATTACCAAAAGAAACAAGAAGGAGCTTAGAGCATCCATTACTAAGGAAATAAACTATGAGCTTAGAGCATCCATTACTAAGAGAACCAAGTAGGAGCTTAGAGCATCCATTACTAAGGGAACAAAGTAGGAGCTTAGAGTATTCATTACTAAGAGAACCAAGTAGGAGCTCAGAGCTGATCCCTAACATAAGCTACACCAAACTCCTCGCCTACCGCACATCAAACTACAATCCTATTGATATTAATTTCCCTGATCTCCAAAACAACGGATAATCGTATTATTAATGGCATTATCAGTAAATTTATCGGTTTACCTTAACGTCTAGCAATAAGTCATCTATTATAATTAAATAATTTAAACAATATAATTGAAATACAACTGTATTCTAATTGTCATTGTAGCCCAAATAGTTATGTGTTTCTGGACGAAGTAGGATGATTAAATTACCCAAACAAATAGAATAGACTTATAATAAATATATCAAAAACGGTTCTACACCCTACAGAATTGTTTTTGAACTGTATTGTCATATATTATGCAACATTTAGCAATTCGTGGTTATAAAAAGTATGCTGTTCACATTTGTAGTTATTATATCTGTTTGTAAACAAGACACAAGGATTTATATAAATCCTATCGTGTAATTGTTTTCATGGTATAACTATACCAAGACACATGAGTCATAGATATCATGTGATCAGATCACATATCATCTCATGTTGTCACATTGTATATTGAGTTATGAAACTTTTTATGAATTTATCATCACACGTACATTCTTAATAGTACTTCAAGTTGTTAACTAAGTTTTTAATTATTTTTTATGGTTTATAATGGTTTTTGATGGGTGCATAAATATTGGTATTATGTTACATTGTCTTTGTATCTATTTTCTCTCGTCAGAATATGTATTATAATGAGATGTAAATTAGTTTTAGAGTGCATTCAAGTGTTTAGACTGTTTCAGCATTTTTTTTACTTGTTAAAAATAAAATTCTATAACATTTAGATGAATGGCTTGAATGAAACTCTTCATTTAAAATATGAAATTTTTGCTTTGCGAACGGGGTTTGCTTATAAAAGTTTAGAAAAATAATTGTATAAACACAAAGAAAAAAAAAAACAGTTAAAAACAGGTAAAAAACAAAGAAAAAAAAAGATCACTCCATTACCGTCCGTATAATAACATTCAAATATATATAACATAAAATACATCAAATATATACATAACATAATTGTAATTATATTTAAGTTATATATACGTTTAATGTATTAATATTTTATACACTTAAATACATACTTCATCGTATATGAATAATAATTAAACTTATTGTAGAGGTCTTTTAAAGGATCCAACGGTTGGATTTTCATCGAAAATATGTTTTGAAAGTAGTTACAAAGGCGAGCTGCAGCCACAATGAAAGAGTTTGAATAAAAGGTGGTATTCTAAAAAGGCACTTCCATAGAATGAACTTTAAGATGGTATAAGATGGTAGTAAGTGGTAGTAGATATATAAGATGGTAGTGACGAGAAATTACTTTGTTATTTCGTTAATAAATATACAAAATAGAATAACAGTTTAGTGGCTATATTAAAAATAGAAACTAATCAATCTCTAAGATGATTATTATTGGTCCGTAATATTAAATATGTTTCTAACATAAATGAAGTATGTGTAAAATTATAAATGAAAAGCTTTTATATTTGTCTTTTTAATAAATAATAACTATAATTGTGATTAATTTATTAATCAATATTACAACTACAACAATCTATATATTATATATTTAGTTATTATTATTTTCATACTATCAAACACCTTTTATGGTTGGACAATAACGGTGAAAACGGATTTTGTTATATGGGACTCCCTGGCGAGTGTATACGGCTACAAAAACCTAACGGTCGACCACGCAGGTAACGTAACAACCTTTTTTATAGTCTGGGAAATCTTTATGCAACACTAAAACCCAGACAATTACCCACGCTGTAATGTTGGGGCGTCATGGGATGACTTTTTCATGCCACCGTGACATCCCGAGGTTACAAAACATTCTATCAAAATAAAATAAATCTGCTATAACGGGCCGGCTCTAAGATTTCTTTTGAAGTTAAATCTAATATAATAATTCAGAGAAACATGTTGTTACCAAAACAATAATGTAAGGATAAAGGTCGTTGCTAGTTTATCTTTCTACCATATTTGATTAGGAAGATTTAATTAAAACCTTACTAAAGGGCAAATAATATATATTTCATTTAAATAATATTTTTTTCAACATTGACTGAGAGTTATGCTTATTTTAAAACCTTTAATTATTATTACAACTTTTTACAATTCAAAATACTATTATATAGTTTTGGTGATAACTAATAACACATTTAATTAATATAAAATAATTGTTAATTAAGTTTAAGTGTAAAAGATTAGTTGTGTGTATTCATATAAACGAGCCCTTATGCCAAACTATGTTGAAATGGTTACACAAAATATCTAGATTGTGTCTTGATAAATTACCAGTTAATTTCCTTAGAAATTTAGGACACTAAAGGGGATATCCTTTTTGTTTAACATACACAATACAATGTGGTTAATTTATAGGTAGCACTTTAAACGACTATTATAATAGATACTAAAAACATGGTCCCAACTCATTACGAGTAACAAACTAAATCAATTAGGAGAGAGATTAACATGTCAACGAACGAGATTAATGTGGTACTTGAGCAAGGAACTTTCTCGTACTAGCCCTTGTCAATCTAATATAAGCTCTATTACGTCTTGGCATTAGGGTTAAAAACAGGTTTTTATATAGAAATCAGATATAGATGTTATAAAGTCAACAACAAAATAATAAATAGCTCACGACTAAATTAGTTCAGCAACGCAAAATTGCATATCGTGCTTATTAATTTAATTTTCGAGCTTTGACCCACGGGTCGTAAATCGTACTCGATGGTTTTTGTTCGGACCCCATGCTTGTGATTACTAGTGATAACTAGTTCCCCTAAGGGTGGGTGCTATCCTCACACAAAAACAAATATTTTTTTAAAAGACTAGACTACTAGACTGACCAATTATTCTTTCGTCGTCGTTCTTTAACTTGTTATTAATAAATACATACTTCTTGTCAGCTTTGAGTAGAGCCAATTGCATGGTGCTTGATATGTCTTACCTTAACTTCAGCAGTATAACTTTTTCAAGGAAAATAGATGAGTAGTACAGGGATAGCGTGTTTAGATCTTTACTTTCTATCCCTTGAAACGAATCATCTTCCTTTATCTTCATTATTCCCCTGTCTCGAACTTGTAACTTGTAATTGTAGATCCATTAAGTAAAGATTTTACTTCCGTTATTTTTTTCATATCCGATTTATCAATTCAGTTAATCCCCAATTCCACATGCACATAAATATTATTCTTAAGATGTTATTATTGAGAAGAAAGGATATACGAGTACCTAAGCAGACACTAAAGCGGAAATGAATTGCTTAAAATATATTGTGAAATAGCACAGATATTAACATCAGTCAAATAGTAAATTTCCAATAACCGCAACAAACGGAGGATATTATGGAATGAAAATAATTTGGAAACTTATATATTTTGTTTCATTTTTCGTTTTTTCGAAACAGAATAGTTTTATATGTTGAGATAAATTATAAAATGTAACATGAAATCGATTATTAAGGATGCATTCTCAATACATACTAACTTAGGAAGTCAAGCGCCTTCGCAAAACCAACTAAACGGATTTGCCGGTTAGTTTTTATGTCCCGTGTTTATTTATTTTTCAATCAAATAATAAGCGTTTTTAACATTCAAACGCTCTTTTTTGCTATTTGTTTGCTACCTATTGATTAGACTGTAGATAATTATCTAACTATTTCCATCTCTTTTTCTCTTCTCAACTCTCTTGGTTATTTTATTAAACATTGTAATCATTCTTATATATGTTAAACTTAATTATTTACAAATATGAATTAATTAATTTTTTACTGTTTCATATTATGTTGGCATTGGAAATTATAATTATGAATAAAATATGACGATTGAAACATGTACAGTAAATTTATAATTAGTTTTAAACACGGGACAACAACTGTTATTATAAGTCCCATATTGTTCCCGTCGACTTATTTTATGGTTTCTCGTCGAATTATTGACAGACGCCTAACGTATAGCCGCGCAATGGGGTTCGGGTTTGATTCCCGACAGGGACAAGCATGTGTGTGATGAGCATAGATGTCTGTATTTCTGGGTTTGTTCGTTTATTAAATATATCCTCAATATTCATAATGTGAATTTCTATGTATTTGTACCGTTGTCTAACGCCCTGAACACAAGCAAATAATTTGCTTACTTACTGGTTAGATACATGTGTGTAATTTGTTCCGTGTTATTATTATTATTATTAATGCTGTCCAGTATTTGCACGTACAAAGAAACAGAAAGACAGACAACAATAAAAAAAAACTATTGTTTTGTACAGTGTTATGTACCGAGCTGTAAGCAATTATAAGATAATCTTCATCTATATATACTATACCTATATCGATGTATTTCTTTGTAATTGATAAAACATTACCAAGAAACAATATGTACTCGTATAAACAAGGTATGTGTTTCTATAAGGCAATTGTAATATATCTAAAGTTTAGTGTTATTGCCTTCATAAAATATAACATTTTTCAATATCGTACAGAATAAGTAATACGACTCTCTTGAGAAATTTTAAGAGATCTAGTGGAACCAGGAGTGTCTGAGAAGTAGTACGCTTACTATAAAAATTTAATACTTAAAGAAGTAATAATTCTTATTTATTATTACACACCATTCTAGCACATTACATTTACAACAACATCGGCGCCGATTGTTCACAAAATGTGTTCATTAGTCATTCACAGTTTATAGCCACTAAACTGCGAAAACTATTTACACGTTAAATTATTATTCTGTTTACGTATCGTGTTAGGGAATTTCCATAGCTTTAGTAATGTAATCGGGTATAATTTATTGATTGTAATTCTAAGTAAGGAAATAAAAATTAGTGCTTTGAAATATTGAATTATGTTACCCTATTCAGCGTAATTTGGATTCTGGAGCAGATACATAATGATAATTTTAGGTTAGGCTTTGCAATTCTTGCCATATCTGTGAATAGTATTTAAATGTGAGAAAATTATTTCATAGTCTAAGTTAAACTAGACTAAATGACATACAAACTTATTTTGATAAGAGAATTGTATTTTGTTTAAATAATTATGTCAGTTCAAACCAAAATAGTTAAGCTAGCATTGCAGATATTCATAGTTTACTGAAGTATTTAAGATGAATTTCTCGATTCTTAGCAAGAAGGAAAAACAATTAAAATGAAACTAATAGATTTGACGCCGAAGTCAGAATCCTTGAAAACAATTAAACATTGAAGGCGAGCGGAGCAAAACTATCAGGCCAATTTCCTGATACAAATAGTTTAACTCTCTAAGTGAGTTTTCTTGTTATCTGAAACAATTTCTCGTATTTATTTTGTTTCTTTAGTTATCTTTTTCCACATGTTGATGATTGGCAATAAAATAGACCTTTATTTTCTTATTTAGTATATATAGACATTATATTTACTCCTTACTTTTAATTTGGCTTGCTCTGTAGTTAATAATATAATTTAATAAAAATAAAAATTATGGTTTCTTAATTTAAAAGACACATAATCGTATTCGATTATTTATTTTTATTATGATATTATTCAATTATGATTCAGTTATTACTGGACAGTTTTAATAACATGAATTGAAATTAATTTTGATATAATCCTCTACAAATAGGATGCAATATGTTTATAATGAAATTAATTTAAATCATATCTGATTTCAATGTAGTATTCGATTACTAAATATATGAAAGCACAAAACGTATAAATTGCATTCTATAATTTTTAATGCATATTTTGATCTTCTCATTATTATAGAACTGGTTTATACAATATTTTATTTAATGATATTTGTCGTTTTAGCAAACATTAAAAGTTACTGAAGAAAAGCTAGAACAAAGTCAGAACAATTGTTTTTAAGTCATACTTATTATGATATATTAGCTAATACTCGGTAAGAATTAATGTTGCTGGCATATTAAATAAATTTACTGTATAATATGAAGCAACGGTTTTTACAGATTAACAGTGATTAGTTAATGAAAACTTATAAAAGTTTCAATGTTATCAATAACTGCTTAACAATATTATGTATATAATGTACATGAAATAATCATGAATTAATCATAATTGACATATTATAATTACTTTAACGGATATAATTCGCGATTGTTGGAAGTTGTCAGATGGATATTTCGACCTCTTCTGCTGCCAAACATTCGAAACGCAGGTTTGAAATAATAAGTTAACCAATATACTCGTGTTACAGAAGAATAGTTTTGGTCAAAGATGTGTTTATGAAAATCTGAGAATATTCTATTTAACTTAATATAATAAAATCATCAAGTATGTATTATAAAAAACACTCCATTTTATCTTCAGTAAGTTAGTTACTTGCAAGTAACAATTTCAAAGTCACTGATACGATTATTAATTATATAATGATACAATATTAATATGTTACTTAAGATAACAAAAGTCTTACGTAAGCCTTCGTCAATCTTAACTGATAATGGAATTTAAAAATCGATTCGAAATTTTCGTCAACACCTTTTTTATTACCACGGCCGCGTATGTTGTACCGTTTTAAATTATTTTTTGTATTTACTGGAGTGATTAAATAGATAGCTTGGATTGATCAGGGAAGGTCAGGATTTATATTATTTTTAGGATAGGATGACGTCTGTCCGGCAGTATTCTGTGTACACAACGCCTTATCACCAGTTTGGAATATACACAGAATGGGTAATTGCTAATACTTTATTTTATCACACTCACATATTTTATATGTACTTTTCTTACTTCTTATATGACTCATTATCATAACAATGTAGATCTTAGAGTTATATATATATTTTTTTTGTTAAAAGAGTTTAAAATGGATTTGTAAGAAAAACATGTAACTACCTATTTTATTTATGGCTCTACTATGAATAAAATAGTCACGTGTTTTTCCTACATATAGTATGTGAAACAGGTATAAAATCAACTTCTAGATTATATGTGGCTGGAGCGTCCGTAGTAGTACACAATTATGTATTATAGTACTTATAACACAAGGGTGTATTCACGAAATATTTAAAAAAGAGAACCCATTTCATAATGTGATATTTTTTACATACACGTATAAAAGCAACTTCACGACCATATGTCTGAAACATCCGTGATAGTACTAACTATATGTAAAAGCATTTGTTACACAAAATATAAGACAAACGAATTATTTTGAAAGAGTACACATTTCATAAGGTGACATTAGTTTACTACAGGAGTAAAAGCAACTTCACGAACATATGTGTCAGAAACAACTGGAATATTACAAAACTATATACAATAGTATTTATCCAACAAGTTATAAGATAAACGAAATGTTCTAAAAGAATACAGTACACAATTAATAATCTGATACTAGTTCACTAGAGCAAGGAAGATTTAATTAGAAATAAAACTTCTGTCACCGAAGAGAAATAGATGTTTTCTAAGTTATTTTCCAAAAAAATATATATTTTAAGGTTAACATACTTGCCTTTTACATGAGGCATGTATCTAAGACAACATAGACATTGAAAGCTTTTTAATCTTACTATTATGTATAACATGCATTGTGGAGCTTCGACAGACTTAATCTGTTTTAAAAACTCCACATATTGTATGCATTTTATTTTTATAATACTTATAATATAAAACGTTGACTAGATTATGACATTATTTTTTTGGTATTTTTTTCAGTTATGCAAAGATATATGTCATATTAGAATTCATTGTAGAAATTTCTCTTAGTATATATTAACGTAATATTAATGAATACCTGGCCATTAGAAAATTGAATATGTGTGTCTAGTACGGTTGCTTACAATTGGTTTAATTTACTACTGATAATACTTTTCTCGCATCTTTGTGAAACTTTGCAACATTTGTATTATCACCTGAATTGTAAAGTATATAATTATATAAAAAATTACAGTATTTTTTTAAGAAGAACGAATTTATGCTTAATTATTTTACAGAATAAGAGTCATTCTAATTTGTAACAATAGATTTAGTAAAACTGTATAAATTTCATATCACAATCTGTATATCAGTTTCTTAGTCCTAAAATGCACGGAAAAGAATTTTGAAAAAATATATATATTTTAAAGTAATCGCACAGAAACATCTTTAATATACAATAATGTGGGCATTTGTGTGACGCGGAATGGGATATTCCCATTAAACGTAACCATAAGTAATGGTAATGGTCTTGACATAATAAACGCAGACGGTAGAGGTTGTGGTTATATAAATATTTTATTATTATAGCACTAGCCAATTTGGATCCGAAAACATTTTTATATCTCTAAGAAGGCTGTTGTTACAGAATAAAAGCAGATTAGTGAGATTCTTAACACTTTTGATAATAAAATCCAAAGAGTGTTGAAGATGGTGTCAGAATAAAATAATATAACATGCAATCACACTTTAATTCCATTATTTTTCAGAAGTAGCTTTATGAGTTTCCTATAATTTTTAACTATCTTAAACCAGTAACTTACTAATAGACTATCTATGGTTAACTAGAAAATAGTACGTAGTATTAGTGTGATATGAAAGAAATCAAGCAGACAAACAAAAATAGAAAAACTGAATGAAATATATGCTAACATTGATCTTTATTCCATTTTATGATATAATATGATACTAATATTATATACGATAATAATGATATCATTTTATGATATGATAATCTTGTTTCAAAGAATGAATGAATGTATATTTAACTTCTTTTTACACTTAGTTACAGAAATTTAAAAAAAAATCTATAATTTATCCAAAAGTATTTTTTTATTTAAAATTACATTATTATTTATTTTACAATTCAAAATAATATTCAAGAAATCCCTATTCAGAAGCGATTTATACGCATTAGTGTTATATAATTTAAAAATATTTATATTTAAAATGGTCTTTTGTAGGTACTTGATGTGTAAAAAATTGTCAAAAATGTCGGCAAAGTTATAACAATTATTAAACTTTTTCTTAAAATATTCGCTTGTAGATAAGATAAATGCTGAAGTTATAAAAAGCATAACTTTTTTCGTGGGATTGTGTACAAAAAAATATAACATTTAAACTTTAAATATTATCATTTTTTTAATTCTTTAATTATACTTTTTTTTTTTGGTACAACAGCCTTTATATGGAATTGATACAAATTAAAGGCAATTAAAATAAACTTAGCCAGAAGTGGTTACGTAGAGGGAAGCGTGTCTTTAATTGCGTATGGGCGGCCTTTATATTATAAACAATTTTCAATATATTTTGATCAAAAAATAAAAAAAAAATCAATTAGGCATTTACACGCACTTTTGAATCGTTAATTACATTAAATTGGGCAGTATAGTCAGTCTGTGAGTAAGCTACCACCAGCTCGGAATGCTGTTCTGCTGAGAAGAGCTGGGCAAAAACTCAACAGTTGCTCTTTTAAATGAAAATTAACAATGTTAAGTCAATGACTCAAGTTTCACACATTACGATTAACCAAAAATTCTTGAATGTTATAATAAGATTTAAAACTAAGAAAAGGAAGATCAAGATATCTTGTGCAACATTATTATATATGCGTTACTTTTTAATTGCAAAGACGGCTGAGCTAAGTTATTCCTAAGAAAGTTATAAATCAGTCAGTTCTAACACTTCATTAGTGAGTGACTACACTTTTGACTTGTTACATTAGGAAGTGTAAATGCCATGCATTTAGTTTTCTTAGTATTTAATACTAAATTATTAATTTCGATCCAATGAAGAACACGTGACAGAGCACTGTTTACTTTGTCAAAATTAGCTTTGCTTCGCTCAACTTTAAAAATAAGCGAGGTACCATCATTAAAAAGTATAATGTCACGTAGTCCTTGTACGTAAAAGGGCAAATCATTAATATAGAGTAAAAATAAAAAGGGGCCAAGAATAGATCCTTGTGGAACAACCATCTTTAGGTGAAAACCAGTGGATTTACAATTATTTACATCAACCGTCTGAACTCTTTGATTTAGGTAAGAGACAATAAGAGCAAGCGCAGCACTACGCACACCATAGTGATTAAGTTTGAATAATAATGTTTGATGGTCCACGCAATCAAAGGCTTACGATAAATCACAAAATATCCCGATTGCATTCTGTGACTTCTCCCATGCGTCGTAAATGTGCTTAAGAAGCGTGGCACCCGCATCAGTTGTTTTGTTTAGAATATTTTTTTCGAAGATTTTACTTAAGGTTGGTAAAAAAGAGATAGGTCTATAATTTCCGGGTTCTAGTCTATCGCCACTTTTGAACAAACTACTTTACTATTTTCTATTAAATCTGGGAATATACCCGTTTTAATACATTTGTTAAATCTTAAGGATGATTTAGGAGCAATATCATTTATAATAGTTATAAGTAATTTTACTGACATACCCCAAAGATCACCGGTTTATTAATATTTAGGTTTCTAAATAACTAGTAGCCCAATAGCCCAATAGTGGCTTTTGTTATAGTTTTTGGCTTGAAATATTATTAAAATTCTTGTAACAAAAACTCAAAAACGTTATTATATAAATTATTGGGATTATCATCGGTCATATTTACTTTACCCACTTTTTGTTCAACAGTATTCTTAAATCCGGTTTTTTGTAATTGGTCTACAAATAAACTTTTGGGGCATTTCATTTTCATGATTAATTAATAGAGAAAATTTTAAATCACAGTGGTCTGAACTAAAATTGGTCATTACTGTTTCTTCACAAATGTTACAACGACAGAACACATTATCAATACAACTCGCGGAAACACAAGTAATGCGATTAGGTTCAGAAAAGACGTTCAATAAGTTAAAACATTTAAACAAATTTAATAAACGTACACTAGACGAAGTCACTTGTAATATATCTATCTACATGTTAATCACCGCACACTATCACGGACTTGTTTTTTTGACAAAGCTTTGTCAAAATATCCTCCATTTTGATTTCAAATTCACCAAAGTCACCAGAGAGGGGTCGGTTCACCCATAAAATAATATGTTCATGCAGCTGCAGATGCAATGCAGGACAGTTCAATAATTTGCTCGACAGAGAGCGCCACTATCTCTGATCGAGACTTAAACACTACATCGTTACGAGCTAGGATAAGTGAGCCACCACGAATAGCTTTCTTTCTACAGAACGAACTTGAATCGTTTAGATAATACTGATAATTTACAATACTTCTTTTTCAATTATAATTAAGTTGATATCCAATTTCATAATATTATAATATTTAATCAAGCAATTTTATATTGCAAACACTATCAATGACTTTGATATACATATATAAATAATGCTCAACATACTGTAAATATCATTAAAGTACCTACTATAAAAATTACGGTTAAAATAAAACTTTAACAGTTTAATTCCATAAAGATTCATCACGACACAAAACTTTAAAATAAAATTTTATAGCAACTGTTGCCAACAACTTAATTTATTTTCACTTTTCATTCTAACTCTCTAGCTAGCACACAATTGAACCCAAATCTTATATTTCTGTTATTATTGTTTGATGTTATTACATTTTAAGCATATATAAAAGATATTAATTTAAGTTTAATTATACAACGCAATACAATAATCAACGCAATAATCAAAAAGTAATACTAAAATAAAACTAAAATAAAAATACAACGCAATAATCAAAAACTTGTAAGAGTAACAATATAGCAACAATGATCTTAAAATATGGAAGCTTTATCTCTGGTAAAGTTCTCTTAAATAAACTTTAAGATTATCAGAAATAAATAAGACAAGAAATAATAAATAAGACAAGAATAATTTTCAAGAGCGCGCGACCGCAGGTACGGTCTATAATTATCTCTCCATCTGCTAAATGTTAAATTGTTGAGTACCTTTTCTACAATATCATTAGAGCTCTGAGAAGGTCAATATTATTTATGTTTTTAGAAGAACAAGTCACAAGAAATTATACAGTTCATTAAATTGGTCTTTAGGATCTAAAAATGACTACCGTTGTTTTAAATCAAATAAGAGGTTGAACCTCTACGAGAAATAAGTAATATTAATGCGTTAAGAAATATATTGGTTTGTAAATCAGGAATAAGCTTAATGTGAACTGCCGTAGTTACAAGGCCGATCAATAAATAAACATACGCTTACTAAATTATTTTGACCTCTGCTGCTACATAAAGTAATGTTATACAAATCAAAGTAATGCAAATCTTTTAAGCAAGGTAAATTATGTAAGAATTTTAAAACATGAAATAATGCATATTAATTTATTATATAAAGAAAGTAATAGTAATAAATAACGTACTTTTGAACGTAATAGGGCAAACAGTACTAGCGGAATAGGAGTGATACTGTTTTGCAATAAAAGGTTGTATGGACGTTAATCTAAATATTTTGCAATTGGAATCAAAAGCCATGGCGGGCCTTATCACCACAAATTATTTGAGTCATAGTTAGAGACATTATCATAAGCAATTGCTGGGGTTATTTAAAACTTTCACATAGATAAAATGTTTACGATTGAAATTTTAACGGCACATTGACGAAGTGGATACTAAAAAATGTGCCATCGATGCAGATAGAAATTTAAGATACAAATCTCTGAATCGAAAACGCAAAAATCTCTTATTGTATACTTCGATTTTGGAGTTATTAGTATTAAAAACATTTTAGTTAGTATTGACATTAAGCGGGAAATTCAAGACGTACCAGTGAAACGATAACTAGGATCACTTATGTTAAATATATAACACAGCCATGAGCTTTAAGGCTTGCAAATGACTTGTATTCAAAAACATTAAATTTAGACAATATGTGTTATTATTATTTCATTAATAATTTAGCAAGAGCAGTAGCTAACTAGCACATCTACACTCAGAACATCCTATAAACGGTCTGTGAATAAAAGTATATTAAGTTTTGATAAAACGAGGTTATCTTAGTGAATAAAAAAATAAAAGAGTTGTCTAAACAACTTTTTCATTTTTTTATTTTAGAGTGGAGTTATTTAAACAACTTCACACTAGAACTACGGCTTTATGAGTGTCCGAATTATCAATATATCCCAAAATTTTGTTAATATTATATTATATTGTTATGTTGCATAATTCATTTTTACTCTGAATTTTGTGGACTAAACAAAATAATCTTCGTTGTAATATTGGACGCGAGTCACAAAAGTCGTTCCTTGTGAAAGAGTAACGAGGTACAATAAGGAGCAAGAGTGTCAAGAGTAATAGAAGTGGAAAAAATAATAACACGTTCTTCACGTTGAAGTTCTAAAAATATGTATGACGGTATTTCTTCTAGGTTCCAAAACTTGTAAAACGTTTCATCTGATGAACTCTAATTATGCACAACGTTCGATGCATATTTTTTTTTACATGCGAATTTGAAATTAAAGAAATGGGTCATGAAGTATTTTTTTTAATTAACAACAGCATTTCAGATAAACACAAATTCAAAATGTTAAAAAAAAGTCGCGGAAGGTGTAATTAATTTACCACTAAAAATTATAGAAGGGAACAACTAAGTCCCTGACGTCCCTGATGACGAAAAAATCAAAGGGATTTCAGAACTTAAGTGGGCGGGACGTTATTACTCGTACTTTATTTACATTATAAATAATTATTTGATATATAACTATTATTATTAAAATCAAGTAGCGTATGATGATGATTATAACAATGTTTGTAAAAATGCGAAGACTTACTAAAATAATGGGCAAACTTAAACAAAATAATGTAATTTTTTTTAAATGATTTGAAAAATCTGTTAGTGGAAAGAGATTTGAATGCTGACAATAATGTAAAATATCATAGTCATCACTATTATACATTGTGATGTTTGAATTGTCACCATGCGGTCAGTATAATTCACAGTATACACAGATACAGTAGCTTAATTGGTAGAGCGATGGGACGGTTACCCAGAGGTCGCGGGTTCGAATCCCTGCCCGTGTTGGTTTATTTTTTTTCTATATTTATATAAATAATGAATGAGTATGATTTTGCGAGTGCCACGGCGCGGTCTTCAAAGTATATTAGATTTGCGAGTGTCATTATTATTACCTATTTATTGTGAACCATATGCGGGTTGATATTTTCTGATTGTTTTACATGGACTCCAAAAACAAAATAGTGAAACTTCCAAACGTGGGTTAACTTAAAGTTAAAGTTTTTCATTCAATATGCAAATTATCATTTTTTATCGCTTAAGCACCAGCAATAATCATCCGAGAAATACTAAAACCCTAAGCGAGACTATTTTATTTAATGTTTAGTTTAATGCGAGTCGATTAATGTGTGTCGATCTATGGGTGTATGTAAGTAAGTCACAGTTTTAGTACATGCTTCTTTAAAGCGGTGAACTATGGCGTTTCATATTAGTAAATATTTTCCGACTCAAGGTACCTATACCTACAAAAATTCTTTATCAATTTACCTTATAAATATTATAAGTTATCTTCATTTGTGGATTATATTTTTTTAAAAATAAGATTTAAAAATATAAAGAATAAAAGTCAATTTCTTATATGTCCGGCAAACGGGGCAATGGTTATCGACGCCAATCTTGATTGCTCTGAAATAAATTTAATTCTATAATTTCAGAAGTATAGTAATACACATTAAAAGTATCGGGAATTTACTAGTAAGTTCACAATGTGCTTTGTTATATATATATTATTATATATGACTGTACAAAACTTCCTGTTTTGCGT
Organism: Napeogenes sylphis; assembly: GCA_959347405.1. NCBI lineage: Eukaryota > Metazoa > Arthropoda > Insecta > Lepidoptera > Nymphalidae > Napeogenes > Napeogenes sylphis. Next base: position 14,719,301 of record OY365776.1, read on the forward strand.
TAATATATTATAATGAATAGCATCCTGGACAATAGTTAAAAAAAAATCCTTTTTAGGTAGTACATTAAAATAAGAAGATGAAGTAGTTATTAATATTAAATGTAAGAAAATGTGATCTGTGGTAAAGTGATTGATATATTATTTTGAAATCGCGTATTGCTCAACAAGGCCAAAATATACGACATTACTAAAATGCGTTTTTCATGAAAATATTATAAAATTAACACAAAGATAGCTTTCAGTATTTTTTTTGCAGTTACTTAGTTTTCTACTGAGATAGATTCTTGAAAGTATATGCAAGCTTTATAAGTTAATGAGTTTAGAATAACAAATGTATACAGTAGCCTATTTTACTTTATCGTAGAAAAGATACATAAATCATATAAAAGCGTAACATAATAAGATGTATATGAGGGCGTAGTTGACAATTAAAATACTCTGTGATAGACGATATACATAGGATAATAATTAAGTTATATATATATATACTGTTTGTCATATTTATTTATAATAATTTAAATGGTAAATACATTGGAATTTACATATTTTAGTTCATAAGTTTCAACAGTAGCGCCATCTACGAAATTAATTATGGAATGTTATTTAGTATTTACTGTTAAATGTTTTAAGAATGAGAAGCATAGGATATTTTAACATAATGTTTAATATTTTATTAATTATTAGAACTTCTTATAAGGTATAAATAATATCATCTGTAAGTTGGTTATGAAATTGTAAATTACCCTCACCTAAATATAATAGTGTTAAAATATTATAAAACGAGTTGTAAGGGCTGCTCTCGCTAGAAATATTTTAAATTTATATACATTAAAACAGGCATAAATTATATGCATAAAAATAATGTGAAGGGAAATGAAAAAAAGGCGCTTAGTATTAAAAAAAATAGGTACTTTATACGTATATATCTCGTGGTTGCCAGATTTATTATTAAAATTTTAAACATTCGAAGCCTTCTTTGCCTTTGATACAGGCTTTTAATCTGTCCAGGAACAAACTCATATTCACGCATTTCAAATTTAAATTCAGAATAAAAACGATATTCGGAGGTAAATTGTAAAAAAATTATCATTAAAATTTCCTGGAATTTCCCTGTGCTTTAAGGTTTATTATCAATTCCAAAAATTAATTATGTCCCACTTTAAATGCTGAACACAAAGTTGTTAATAAAATTCCTTTGAAATTACAACACAAACATTAAAATTTTAAATGAGAGCGCTTTGCTTAATGGTGAGATTAAATGTATCTGCATACAGTATGTACTTTGAAATTAAAAAGGCTATAATATTAATGAATTATTACATATCATCGAGGTCCCCAGCAAAAAAGGACTTAAAGTGAAGTTATTATTTGGTGGAATAAAAATACAAAATACTTAATGTTTTTACAGCAGAGGATTAAAATTAAAATTAAAATTATTACGTTTTTATTTTGTAAAACACCTGCTATAAAACATTAGCAAGGAAAATGAGATATCAGAAACTTGTAAAAACTATTTCAAAATTAAAAGGATATGTTTCTAAAGTGTAGCTTACTAACATTTGTATCAGTAAAATTTTTTGAAACGTTACATAAACATGAGTCAACTAATAACTTTATATTTTATTATGACAATTTTTCAAGAATTTATCATGAATTTATTATTGGCTACTGGAAATATGTCCAGCCAAAAATATTTTGCAGTAAGTCACATTGAATTATAGATATTACGTGAAGTAATCGTACGTCGATGTCCTGAAGATTTCAGTAACATTTTAAAAATTGTTTGTACAGTATTTTTGTTTCTTTTTTTTTGTATATTTTTACTTCATCCCTAACGTCAGCTAACAATTGTGTCAAATAACAGTGTGTACAATTATGTTAACATCTACATGTTTTACGTACGTACGAACTTAGTTTGGCCATAAATCCTATAAATTAAAATAAAAAAAAATATACATAAATAAAATAAATCTGTCTGTTAGCCTTACACGATTATTCCACCTTAACTCTTCCATGGTCTATAAACCGTGAAATAAGCAGTTACTACCAATTAGCCGCAAAAACCAAAATCTAGCTGACTCTGACTGCGACAGTGAAAAACTAGGCCTGAATATCGAGCGAGGAGAAAGCGAGTGAGCGAGTGAGCGAGGAAGAACCAAAGGAGCCTACCATAGTAATGATATTATCTGATAATATGCGCGTTGCCTAAGCTCATTCTTATTTTTTAAGAGCTATTTTATTTTATTTTTGCTGTTGACTTTCAAAAACTGGTTACATAACCATTTTCACCATATGGATGTGTGGCGTTCTTCTATAGTTTGATTATCAAGTCACTTTTTTTTCACGTTCTATCAAAATAAAAAATGACCTTTGAAATTAATGAAATTCCTAGATGATTTTTTGATTGGAGTAACATAGGTATCTATGTTTTATTCAAGGTACCTTACTTATCGACCTTTAAAAAAAAGCTTACTTAGTCCTCAAGGGCCGGCAACGCCTTTGCTGATCCTCCCTCCCGGGGTTCAAAATCGTAGGCGGCATTGATTTAGTAATAAGGGTCACTTAGTAGTGACCCCTATTCTCGCTTGCCCTCCCAAATACTAAACTAAACAACTACAAGGTAACTTGCTTAACCGTTTCACTGTCTAGGGCGTGATTTTGTACGCACTATCAGGTTTCTTTTAACCCCGACTCAAAAGAGGCGTATTATAAGGTTGACCTGTCGATCTGTGTATCTGCGTATCTGTGTGTCTGTCTGTGACAATGTAGCAGCCAAAAGCGTGGACGGATTTGATTGCGGTTTTTTTAATCGAAAGCCTGGTTCTTAGCTATGTTTGGTCGAAATAGAAACAGTCCTCTCCAAGATATTGAGGTTTTATTGGTACCGGTGAAAGGTTCTTATACAATATTGATAGAAACACTTAAGCAAGTAAAAATTTGACTGTCCGTAGGTTCATTTAGTATAGTAATAAAACAAGTAACATAACCTTAAAAAGCAGAAAAAAAATAAAAATTTAAAAACCCTCGATACAAAAATACCTCTAAAAATTATAAAAATAATATTATTATGTACTTAATTAGGTCGTTGCGTTGGGAGATCGCTTAGTCATTAGTGAAATGAATGGTATAAGGAAAAAATTAAAATGCAAATAAGTTACCAAGGCAAATAAAGAAACTACGATATCGAATCGAATAGTCTAAACCCTCGTAACATCGTAAACTAAACACTATCGTCAACGTACGTACAACGGAGCCCCCATGCAACGAATTCAATAAGTACATATATTATTTTTATAATTTTTAGAGGTCTTTTTAAATTTTTAATTAATTTTTTACATTAGCAAATAAATATGAAAATTCAGGCTCCTTCTCCTAATGACATATTTTAAGAGGTCTATAACCATAATTCTATATAAGCACCTACCTCATTTTCTATTTCCGTCAGACGACCGCTTCCGTCTCCCCTAGCAGTTTTTTTTTGTAACAATTGCCTTACCTAGTTCAGACATGTTTATGAACACATAATGTCGACACGAGATCTCAATATTAAATAATTTAATTTTGTTACTATTTTATATTTGCTTTATTTAGACGTCTAATGTAAATGGATGTTAAAGCCTTAGTTTGAAACCACTTGTAACCTACCTAGTGTGTTGTTAGTTTGGATAGTACAAGGTAAGACTCTCCTTAAATTGAATCAGCACATTGTTATAGCTTAGATTGCCTTAGTTGAATTACGACTACGTAAGTGCACTTTTCGTAACAATACTATTAGAAATTAGTTCGAGAATACATTTTATTGAAATGCTGCTTTTAGCCATATTTGTTTTGATATATAATTTTAAATATATCGTATATTATTTATTATTATTTTCGGTTATCATCATAACTTTTTACACTAGGTGTTAGATCATAACATCGGGTCACCGGCAAGGTTACCACCCATTGGACAAAGTCGTGCCGCAAAGCGACCTAGTTGTGTTCCGGCACGTTGCTCGATGAAACCGTATATGAGAAATGAAAAAATCCTGTATTCCTGTGTCTACCGTTCGCACAGGGGTGATCAGGAGACAACTCGATTATTTGAGTGTCCCGGTGAGGCTGCTGATATGGCTATGTATCAGTACCCTTCAGTGCAGCTCGTCTTTCTGGGGGACGTTAATGCCTGTCATAAGATCCTTGGACCACTTTCAGCTGGTGAGGCAAGTGACAAGGATACCAGATAGGAAGGCATACAGCTAATTGCTTGGACTTTCTGCTAACAACTGATCCGGATAGGTATCGTGTAAAGCTCACCTCCCCCTTGAGGACTTCCGAACACTATCTGGTGAAATCTGTATTTACATATTCCTCACCAGCTCTCGAACCACATGGTGTTAGGCGAGTATGAAAATACAAGTCAGCAGATTGGAATGAGATGAGGCACTTTTTAGTATCTTATCCTCAGCGGTAGGTCCGTCCGTTTTTTTTGGATCCGTTGAGTTGCGCGAATGCTATAACCGATGTGGTGCATCAGATAATGGAGTATTTTATTATTTTTGCTGACGTACCCATCGGTAGCAAAACCCGCCCATGCTTTCATGCCGAATGTGGTCCGGTGTGATGTGCCGAGAAAGCGAATGTATTTGCTTCTCTGTGTGCTGATAATTCGCATATAGACAGTGGCAATGCTTTTCCAGCACATCTTGCTCACTACGGTATTTCGATGCCTGAAATCCGCATCACGAACAAAGAAGTATGGAGAGCAATGTGTCATTTAGATGTGAATAAAGCCAGTGGTCTTGATGGTATACCAACCATTCTGTTCTAGCTGAGCTGTTCCCGTATTGACACGTCTGTATCGCCTCTCTTTCAAGACTGGAATTGTGCTGAAATCGTAGTCAAAGAGGCTTATAGGTGACCCTGCATTGGTTGAAGCCAATCTCTACAGCCTTGACCATAAGTGTAGAATTACTAGCCTTTCAGTATTCTATAGGATACATTTTGGTGATTGTGCGCAGGAATTACACGACTTAATTCCCCCAACCCCGTTCCATCATCGGACTTTCCGACGCACGGCAGGTGTGGACAGAAGTGTCCAGAAGACCTGTCCGAACGAACCGTTATGCTTCGTCTTTTTTAGTGCGTACTGTGCGTAGCGTAGGACTAGAACAGCCTGAGTGCATCGGTGTCAGCGGCCAAATATAATGTGGGTATCTCCAAGAGAAGAGTAAATATGTTGCTAGGTTAACGCCTTACCACCTATGACTACATCTCCACTCTTCATCAGGTGGAATGTATTTAAACATTAACCTAGTTTTGTACAATAAAAAAAATACATATATTTGAAGCTGGTCAGCAGCGGTTTGTCTAATAAAAAGGTTTTAATAATTGTCAAGAACGACAATTCCTTCAAGTTAAATTTTAGCTTGGACAATAATTAATTGATTACCAGTTTTATTAAAATTGTAATATCAAAACCATACTATCGTTAAGTACTATCTAAGTACCCGGCGAACTGCACATTATTAACGTTAACAATCGAAGTTTCATAATTTCGATGTTATCTACCTAGTTACTTTTTTTGTATTACGGGTCATGATGTTTTATGCCTTTAGGTATATTTCGGACGCTTATTAATAGATTTTTGATTTCTGGTATTACGTGACCAGTTTGACGAAAATAAAATAATGACCTTTTTCTAGTTCATATAATTTTATTATCATATACTATATATCCTTTTATTTTCATGATTTCCACTAAGGGAAATAAAACTTTTTTTTAATGGAATAACTCGAGTATTTAAATATTGAATTGTAAATGTTAAAAATAGTTATAAATAAATTAACAATTGGCTAATATTAATAATAGGATATTATTAATATGCCAAAATGGTATTGAAGATAATATTATATAATGATATAAACCTACTATTGCAATTAAACAATAAAACCATTTTTACTAATTAACATAAATCAAACGATATTACTAAATTTAAATAAGAGAGATACTATTGCAATCATCAGTTAATACAAATAATATTCATAATATTGTGTTTTAGATAACATATTCAATGATCATCGTTGTGTCCAGTTGTAGTCAATAATTACATTGTATAGTAATTTGGTCCCGGCTTTCTCATTACGGAACGCTATTACAAATAAATTGTTCGTTATGTATGAGCCAATGAGTAGTATTGGTTTTATACAGTAGGTACTGACATATTAGCTCAGAAAACATATTCATATATACACCGCTACATAGATAGATTTTAGAAAAATAAAATAATTGTAGATAATTATTGTAATAATATGTACAACCTTATCCATTTTCTTTATATGTTATGCTTGAATTATGTTAATTAATGTATGCATACTGACGTCTGTGTAGACGCGATATCACTGGGTAGTCATACCATTACTCAACAGATTACACGATTAATTAGAACACAGCAGCCAAGGGAGATCAACAGAACTAATCTCTTTACAATGCGTATACAATACTACGACCTGTATAACTATTTATATTATGACATTTATTCAAGAATAAGTATAAAATATTAATATATATTATTTTTTACTTTTTTTTAATCGATTTTTTGACTAACTGCCAGGATTTATACTTTGACATCGTTATGCAAAACGAACGAAAACAGAACGGAACTAAAAATAAACATATTCTCGTCTTATTTCTATAAATAAGAAAATAATATGTTTTATTTGTTGAGTATTTTTATATAATTTAAATTATATTTATATATTGATGTATAACTATATAGTTGTATGAATATTCATATAGCACATGTTATATTATTATTATTATATGATATAAGTATTATTTATACTGTAATAACTTATATTATATATAAAAATGCACACTTCAATCGTTTTTATTTGATTTTCTAGACGAAATAAACTAGTTAAGCCCAGTTAACGCCGTTTTGTTAGATATAACAAGATATTAAATTCGGACATTGTGAAGTTACCTCAAGGTATACTGTGGTAACCATTACTGGATCTCCTAGAAATATAGAGCTAAATGCACTCATCTAGATTAGAGCCTTAAACCGTTACACCAAGTTTCACTCATCTGGGAGATCCAGTAGTATCCATCCATCAAGACTGACGGTAAGATTTTATCAAAAAATATTAAACGAGCCTAAAAATCACCAAAAGGCTAGTTCGTTTATTCACGGTAAATGCTAAGCGAATCTCTTTGGTATTTATTAACAATTATTTACAATTTTTGCCTTTCGAACGTAAAGAGTATTGTGAGTCTGTCTTTTAACGGACTATTGAATTAGCTTGTGCAGAAAAAGAAAGTTTCACTCTTTTTAGTTAGACATACCTACAAGTCCAATATATTATAAATTTCAACCGGATCAAAAATACTATTAAAATTTGCGTCTAGCTATTAATAATAGTGTTATTGTATGTGGTGATTTTAAGAAAACTTTACTAGATGAGTATTTTACTATTGTTAGATTCAGACCTTAGTTTTTTACATTTTTAACTAATTAATAGAGCTAAATAGAATTATTGGGTATGCTTCTACTGCATTATTATTTTTTCACAGATTTTTGACCAAAGAAATAAGATGGTATTAGACACGCTAAGGCCTTACTCAAATCTATAATTCTTAATCTTAGTGCTCACTATTTTTTTAACCTCTTCATCTTTTACACATGAGGGGCATCCGATCTGTTAGAGTGCCTGTTACCTGCCGCCATTTTGTCAATCCTTCATTTCCTCCTCCTCTTTTTTTCTTTTTCTTATATCTCTACTAATTTCCTCATAATCTTGGATCATCGTCTAGAATCAAGAGAACCAAGTAGAAGCTTATAGAATCTAAGAGAACCAGGTAGAAGCTTAAAGCATCCATTACCAAAAGAACCAAGTAGAAGCTTAGAGCATCCATAACTGAGAGAATCAAGTAGGAGCTTAGAGCATCCATTACCAAAAGAAACAAGAAGGAGCTTAGAGCATCCATTACTAAGGAAATAAACTATGAGCTTAGAGCATCCATTACTAAGAGAACCAAGTAGGAGCTTAGAGCATCCATTACTAAGGGAACAAAGTAGGAGCTTAGAGTATTCATTACTAAGAGAACCAAGTAGGAGCTCAGAGCTGATCCCTAACATAAGCTACACCAAACTCCTCGCCTACCGCACATCAAACTACAATCCTATTGATATTAATTTCCCTGATCTCCAAAACAACGGATAATCGTATTATTAATGGCATTATCAGTAAATTTATCGGTTTACCTTAACGTCTAGCAATAAGTCATCTATTATAATTAAATAATTTAAACAATATAATTGAAATACAACTGTATTCTAATTGTCATTGTAGCCCAAATAGTTATGTGTTTCTGGACGAAGTAGGATGATTAAATTACCCAAACAAATAGAATAGACTTATAATAAATATATCAAAAACGGTTCTACACCCTACAGAATTGTTTTTGAACTGTATTGTCATATATTATGCAACATTTAGCAATTCGTGGTTATAAAAAGTATGCTGTTCACATTTGTAGTTATTATATCTGTTTGTAAACAAGACACAAGGATTTATATAAATCCTATCGTGTAATTGTTTTCATGGTATAACTATACCAAGACACATGAGTCATAGATATCATGTGATCAGATCACATATCATCTCATGTTGTCACATTGTATATTGAGTTATGAAACTTTTTATGAATTTATCATCACACGTACATTCTTAATAGTACTTCAAGTTGTTAACTAAGTTTTTAATTATTTTTTATGGTTTATAATGGTTTTTGATGGGTGCATAAATATTGGTATTATGTTACATTGTCTTTGTATCTATTTTCTCTCGTCAGAATATGTATTATAATGAGATGTAAATTAGTTTTAGAGTGCATTCAAGTGTTTAGACTGTTTCAGCATTTTTTTTACTTGTTAAAAATAAAATTCTATAACATTTAGATGAATGGCTTGAATGAAACTCTTCATTTAAAATATGAAATTTTTGCTTTGCGAACGGGGTTTGCTTATAAAAGTTTAGAAAAATAATTGTATAAACACAAAGAAAAAAAAAAACAGTTAAAAACAGGTAAAAAACAAAGAAAAAAAAAGATCACTCCATTACCGTCCGTATAATAACATTCAAATATATATAACATAAAATACATCAAATATAAATAAAATTACTGCAAATTAATAAATAAAATTACTGTTCTAAAATAATTAATAATATCTTTAAAAACGTCGCTCAGCGCGCATTTAGTAACTTTGAATTTTGCATTTAATATTTAGCGCATAAATTGCTTTTTCAATTGCAAATCGGAGTAAGAGTGTCTATTAAGTAAATTGTCTGTAAACAGTGTTATAATATAAAGAGGTACACAAAAAATCAAGGAAGTTTTGTAAGTGCCTATTTAAATATAAATATATTTAAATTTAAACTTAAACAACGTCTGCTATGCTAAATCAGTAATACATGAATCACTTGTTACAGCCGACTTAAGATAAATTTACCTTTAAAAATTTGCTGCACAGTATACTTCTTTTCCTTTAGCAGACGAAACATTGTGCTTGCACCTTACTAGCAATAAGAAATCTTCTGTTTTGTTGAGAATATGGGTTATTTCATAGGGTTCATATACCTGTACCTATGGTTTAGTAAGCTTCCGAATAATATTTGAAAATAATTATAAACCTGTATAGCCATGTTAAGCTACAAAGACGATAAGATAAAGATCACATATAGAATGCTCAATTCACCGAGACGGACAGCGATACGGTAGACCGACGGCATGTATTTCCAGTAGTCGCGGGTTCGAATCCCTGCCCCTATTCGTTTATTTTTCATTATATATTTATATAAATTTCCGAAAAATATATTTTGATTGTTTGAAATTTACTTTAATTTCAGATATTTCAAACATATTAAACTACCAAAACAAATATTTGTGGTTCCTAAACATAACAGACGCAACGTTAGTAGATGGAACGACTGCGAAGTCACCTGGAGTTATTAGTTATTAATAAAAATATATTTTTGCCCTTTTGGTCCCGGTACCCGGTCATAGGTTCAATATCAGACACTTTTGTCTAACAAAAAGCTGTATATCTCTTTTTTACTTGCAGGTTCACAAGTCAAGTAAGTCCGATAACATTACTCCAATTGTACTCTAAATATGTCTCTCAATCAACTCTCCTTTTGCTATGGTATTGATGTACTCCCGCAACTGAGAGTTTATAAAAGTTGATCAGTCTTCGAGCTTTGACCCACGGGTCGTAAATCGTACTCGATGGTTTTTGTTCGGACCCCATGCTTGTGATTACTAGTGATAACTAGTTCCCCTAAGGGTGGGTGCTATCCTCACACAAAAACAAATATTTTTTTAAAAGACTAGACTACTAGACTGACCAATTATTCTTTCGTCGTCGTTCTTTAACTTGTTATTAATAAATACATACTTCTTGTCAGCTTTGAGTAGAGCCAATTGCATGGTGCTTGATATGTCTTACCTTAACTTCAGCAGTATAACTTTTTCAAGGAAAATAGATGAGTAGTACAGGGATAGCGTGTTTAGATCTTTACTTTCTATCCCTTGAAACGAATCATCTTCCTTTATCTTCATTATTCCCCTGTCTCGAACTTGTAACTTGTAATTGTAGATCCATTAAGTAAAGATTTTACTTCCGTTATTTTTTTCATATCCGATTTATCAATTCAGTTAATCCCCAATTCCACATGCACATAAATATTATTCTTAAGATGTTATTATTGAGAAGAAAGGATATACGAGTACCTAAGCAGACACTAAAGCGGAAATGAATTGCTTAAAATATATTGTGAAATAGCACAGATATTAACATCAGTCAAATAGTAAATTTCCAATAACCGCAACAAACGGAGGATATTATGGAATGAAAATAATTTGGAAACTTATATATTTTGTTTCATTTTTCGTTTTTTCGAAACAGAATAGTTTTATATGTTGAGATAAATTATAAAATGTAACATGAAATCGATTATTAAGGATGCATTCTCAATACATACTAACTTAGGAAGTCAAGCGCCTTCGCAAAACCAACTAAACGGATTTGCCGGTTAGTTTTTATGTCCCGTGTTTATTTATTTTTCAATCAAATAATAAGCGTTTTTAACATTCAAACGCTCTTTTTTGCTATTTGTTTGCTACCTATTGATTAGACTGTAGATAATTATCTAACTATTTCCATCTCTTTTTCTCTTCTCAACTCTCTTGGTTATTTTATTAAACATTGTAATCATTCTTATATATGTTAAACTTAATTATTTACAAATATGAATTAATTAATTTTTTACTGTTTCATATTATGTTGGCATTGGAAATTATAATTATGAATAAAATATGACGATTGAAACATGTACAGTAAATTTATAATTAGTTTTAAACACGGGACAACAACTGTTATTATAAGTCCCATATTGTTCCCGTCGACTTATTTTATGGTTTCTCGTCGAATTATTGACAGACGCCTAACGTATAGCCGCGCAATGGGGTTCGGGTTTGATTCCCGACAGGGACAAGCATGTGTGTGATGAGCATAGATGTCTGTATTTCTGGGTTTGTTCGTTTATTAAATATATCCTCAATATTCATAATGTGAATTTCTATGTATTTGTACCGTTGTCTAACGCCCTGAACACAAGCAAATAATTTGCTTACTTACTGGTTAGATACATGTGTGTAATTTGTTCCGTGTTATTATTATTATTATTAATGCTGTCCAGTATTTGCACGTACAAAGAAACAGAAAGACAGACAACAATAAAAAAAAACTATTGTTTTGTACAGTGTTATGTACCGAGCTGTAAGCAATTATAAGATAATCTTCATCTATATATACTATACCTATATCGATGTATTTCTTTGTAATTGATAAAACATTACCAAGAAACAATATGTACTCGTATAAACAAGGTATGTGTTTCTATAAGGCAATTGTAATATATCTAAAGTTTAGTGTTATTGCCTTCATAAAATATAACATTTTTCAATATCGTACAGAATAAGTAATACGACTCTCTTGAGAAATTTTAAGAGATCTAGTGGAACCAGGAGTGTCTGAGAAGTAGTACGCTTACTATAAAAATTTAATACTTAAAGAAGTAATAATTCTTATTTATTATTACACACCATTCTAGCACATTACATTTACAACAACATCGGCGCCGATTGTTCACAAAATGTGTTCATTAGTCATTCACAGTTTATAGCCACTAAACTGCGAAAACTATTTACACGTTAAATTATTATTCTGTTTACGTATCGTGTTAGGGAATTTCCATAGCTTTAGTAATGTAATCGGGTATAATTTATTGATTGTAATTCTAAGTAAGGAAATAAAAATTAGTGCTTTGAAATATTGAATTATGTTACCCTATTCAGCGTAATTTGGATTCTGGAGCAGATACATAATGATAATTTTAGGTTAGGCTTTGCAATTCTTGCCATATCTGTGAATAGTATTTAAATGTGAGAAAATTATTTCATAGTCTAAGTTAAACTAGACTAAATGACATACAAACTTATTTTGATAAGAGAATTGTATTTTGTTTAAATAATTATGTCAGTTCAAACCAAAATAGTTAAGCTAGCATTGCAGATATTCATAGTTTACTGAAGTATTTAAGATGAATTTCTCGATTCTTAGCAAGAAGGAAAAACAATTAAAATGAAACTAATAGATTTGACGCCGAAGTCAGAATCCTTGAAAACAATTAAACATTGAAGGCGAGCGGAGCAAAACTATCAGGCCAATTTCCTGATACAAATAGTTTAACTCTCTAAGTGAGTTTTCTTGTTATCTGAAACAATTTCTCGTATTTATTTTGTTTCTTTAGTTATCTTTTTCCACATGTTGATGATTGGCAATAAAATAGACCTTTATTTTCTTATTTAGTATATATAGACATTATATTTACTCCTTACTTTTAATTTGGCTTGCTCTGTAGTTAATAATATAATTTAATAAAAATAAAAATTATGGTTTCTTAATTTAAAAGACACATAATCGTATTCGATTATTTATTTTTATTATGATATTATTCAATTATGATTCAGTTATTACTGGACAGTTTTAATAACATGAATTGAAATTAATTTTGATATAATCCTCTACAAATAGGATGCAATATGTTTATAATGAAATTAATTTAAATCATATCTGATTTCAATGTAGTATTCGATTACTAAATATATGAAAGCACAAAACGTATAAATTGCATTCTATAATTTTTAATGCATATTTTGATCTTCTCATTATTATAGAACTGGTTTATACAATATTTTATTTAATGATATTTGTCGTTTTAGCAAACATTAAAAGTTACTGAAGAAAAGCTAGAACAAAGTCAGAACAATTGTTTTTAAGTCATACTTATTATGATATATTAGCTAATACTCGGTAAGAATTAATGTTGCTGGCATATTAAATAAATTTACTGTATAATATGAAGCAACGGTTTTTACAGATTAACAGTGATTAGTTAATGAAAACTTATAAAAGTTTCAATGTTATCAATAACTGCTTAACAATATTATGTATATAATGTACATGAAATAATCATGAATTAATCATAATTGACATATTATAATTACTTTAACGGATATAATTCGCGATTGTTGGAAGTTGTCAGATGGATATTTCGACCTCTTCTGCTGCCAAACATTCGAAACGCAGGTTTGAAATAATAAGTTAACCAATATACTCGTGTTACAGAAGAATAGTTTTGGTCAAAGATGTGTTTATGAAAATCTGAGAATATTCTATTTAACTTAATATAATAAAATCATCAAGTATGTATTATAAAAAACACTCCATTTTATCTTCAGTAAGTTAGTTACTTGCAAGTAACAATTTCAAAGTCACTGATACGATTATTAATTATATAATGATACAATATTAATATGTTACTTAAGATAACAAAAGTCTTACGTAAGCCTTCGTCAATCTTAACTGATAATGGAATTTAAAAATCGATTCGAAATTTTCGTCAACACCTTTTTTATTACCACGGCCGCGTATGTTGTACCGTTTTAAATTATTTTTTGTATTTACTGGAGTGATTAAATAGATAGCTTGGATTGATCAGGGAAGGTCAGGATTTATATTATTTTTAGGATAGGATGACGTCTGTCCGGCAGTATTCTGTGTACACAACGCCTTATCACCAGTTTGGAATATACACAGAATGGGTAATTGCTAATACTTTATTTTATCACACTCACATATTTTATATGTACTTTTCTTACTTCTTATATGACTCATTATCATAACAATGTAGATCTTAGAGTTATATATATATTTTTTTTGTTAAAAGAGTTTAAAATGGATTTGTAAGAAAAACATGTAACTACCTATTTTATTTATGGCTCTACTATGAATAAAATAGTCACGTGTTTTTCCTACATATAGTATGTGAAACAGGTATAAAATCAACTTCTAGATTATATGTGGCTGGAGCGTCCGTAGTAGTACACAATTATGTATTATAGTACTTATAACACAAGGGTGTATTCACGAAATATTTAAAAAAGAGAACCCATTTCATAATGTGATATTTTTTACATACACGTATAAAAGCAACTTCACGACCATATGTCTGAAACATCCGTGATAGTACTAACTATATGTAAAAGCATTTGTTACACAAAATATAAGACAAACGAATTATTTTGAAAGAGTACACATTTCATAAGGTGACATTAGTTTACTACAGGAGTAAAAGCAACTTCACGAACATATGTGTCAGAAACAACTGGAATATTACAAAACTATATACAATAGTATTTATCCAACAAGTTATAAGATAAACGAAATGTTCTAAAAGAATACAGTACACAATTAATAATCTGATACTAGTTCACTAGAGCAAGGAAGATTTAATTAGAAATAAAACTTCTGTCACCGAAGAGAAATAGATGTTTTCTAAGTTATTTTCCAAAAAAATATATATTTTAAGGTTAACATACTTGCCTTTTACATGAGGCATGTATCTAAGACAACATAGACATTGAAAGCTTTTTAATCTTACTATTATGTATAACATGCATTGTGGAGCTTCGACAGACTTAATCTGTTTTAAAAACTCCACATATTGTATGCATTTTATTTTTATAATACTTATAATATAAAACGTTGACTAGATTATGACATTATTTTTTTGGTATTTTTTTCAGTTATGCAAAGATATATGTCATATTAGAATTCATTGTAGAAATTTCTCTTAGTATATATTAACGTAATATTAATGAATACCTGGCCATTAGAAAATTGAATATGTGTGTCTAGTACGGTTGCTTACAATTGGTTTAATTTACTACTGATAATACTTTTCTCGCATCTTTGTGAAACTTTGCAACATTTGTATTATCACCTGAATTGTAAAGTATATAATTATATAAAAAATTACAGTATTTTTTTAAGAAGAACGAATTTATGCTTAATTATTTTACAGAATAAGAGTCATTCTAATTTGTAACAATAGATTTAGTAAAACTGTATAAATTTCATATCACAATCTGTATATCAGTTTCTTAGTCCTAAAATGCACGGAAAAGAATTTTGAAAAAATATATATATTTTAAAGTAATCGCACAGAAACATCTTTAATATACAATAATGTGGGCATTTGTGTGACGCGGAATGGGATATTCCCATTAAACGTAACCATAAGTAATGGTAATGGTCTTGACATAATAAACGCAGACGGTAGAGGTTGTGGTTATATAAATATTTTATTATTATAGCACTAGCCAATTTGGATCCGAAAACATTTTTATATCTCTAAGAAGGCTGTTGTTACAGAATAAAAGCAGATTAGTGAGATTCTTAACACTTTTGATAATAAAATCCAAAGAGTGTTGAAGATGGTGTCAGAATAAAATAATATAACATGCAATCACACTTTAATTCCATTATTTTTCAGAAGTAGCTTTATGAGTTTCCTATAATTTTTAACTATCTTAAACCAGTAACTTACTAATAGACTATCTATGGTTAACTAGAAAATAGTACGTAGTATTAGTGTGATATGAAAGAAATCAAGCAGACAAACAAAAATAGAAAAACTGAATGAAATATATGCTAACATTGATCTTTATTCCATTTTATGATATAATATGATACTAATATTATATACGATAATAATGATATCATTTTATGATATGATAATCTTGTTTCAAAGAATGAATGAATGTATATTTAACTTCTTTTTACACTTAGTTACAGAAATTTAAAAAAAAATCTATAATTTATCCAAAAGTATTTTTTTATTTAAAATTACATTATTATTTATTTTACAATTCAAAATAATATTCAAGAAATCCCTATTCAGAAGCGATTTATACGCATTAGTGTTATATAATTTAAAAATATTTATATTTAAAATGGTCTTTTGTAGGTACTTGATGTGTAAAAAATTGTCAAAAATGTCGGCAAAGTTATAACAATTATTAAACTTTTTCTTAAAATATTCGCTTGTAGATAAGATAAATGCTGAAGTTATAAAAAGCATAACTTTTTTCGTGGGATTGTGTACAAAAAAATATAACATTTAAACTTTAAATATTATCATTTTTTTAATTCTTTAATTATACTTTTTTTTTTTGGTACAACAGCCTTTATATGGAATTGATACAAATTAAAGGCAATTAAAATAAACTTAGCCAGAAGTGGTTACGTAGAGGGAAGCGTGTCTTTAATTGCGTATGGGCGGCCTTTATATTATAAACAATTTTCAATATATTTTGATCAAAAAATAAAAAAAAAATCAATTAGGCATTTACACGCACTTTTGAATCGTTAATTACATTAAATTGGGCAGTATAGTCAGTCTGTGAGTAAGCTACCACCAGCTCGGAATGCTGTTCTGCTGAGAAGAGCTGGGCAAAAACTCAACAGTTGCTCTTTTAAATGAAAATTAACAATGTTAAGTCAATGACTCAAGTTTCACACATTACGATTAACCAAAAATTCTTGAATGTTATAATAAGATTTAAAACTAAGAAAAGGAAGATCAAGATATCTTGTGCAACATTATTATATATGCGTTACTTTTTAATTGCAAAGACGGCTGAGCTAAGTTATTCCTAAGAAAGTTATAAATCAGTCAGTTCTAACACTTCATTAGTGAGTGACTACACTTTTGACTTGTTACATTAGGAAGTGTAAATGCCATGCATTTAGTTTTCTTAGTATTTAATACTAAATTATTAATTTCGATCCAATGAAGAACACGTGACAGAGCACTGTTTACTTTGTCAAAATTAGCTTTGCTTCGCTCAACTTTAAAAATAAGCGAGGTACCATCATTAAAAAGTATAATGTCACGTAGTCCTTGTACGTAAAAGGGCAAATCATTAATATAGAGTAAAAATAAAAAGGGGCCAAGAATAGATCCTTGTGGAACAACCATCTTTAGGTGAAAACCAGTGGATTTACAATTATTTACATCAACCGTCTGAACTCTTTGATTTAGGTAAGAGACAATAAGAGCAAGCGCAGCACTACGCACACCATAGTGATTAAGTTTGAATAATAATGTTTGATGGTCCACGCAATCAAAGGCTTACGATAAATCACAAAATATCCCGATTGCATTCTGTGACTTCTCCCATGCGTCGTAAATGTGCTTAAGAAGCGTGGCACCCGCATCAGTTGTTTTGTTTAGAATATTTTTTTCGAAGATTTTACTTAAGGTTGGTAAAAAAGAGATAGGTCTATAATTTCCGGGTTCTAGTCTATCGCCACTTTTGAACAAACTACTTTACTATTTTCTATTAAATCTGGGAATATACCCGTTTTAATACATTTGTTAAATCTTAAGGATGATTTAGGAGCAATATCATTTATAATAGTTATAAGTAATTTTACTGACATACCCCAAAGATCACCGGTTTATTAATATTTAGGTTTCTAAATAACTAGTAGCCCAATAGCCCAATAGTGGCTTTTGTTATAGTTTTTGGCTTGAAATATTATTAAAATTCTTGTAACAAAAACTCAAAAACGTTATTATATAAATTATTGGGATTATCATCGGTCATATTTACTTTACCCACTTTTTGTTCAACAGTATTCTTAAATCCGGTTTTTTGTAATTGGTCTACAAATAAACTTTTGGGGCATTTCATTTTCATGATTAATTAATAGAGAAAATTTTAAATCACAGTGGTCTGAACTAAAATTGGTCATTACTGTTTCTTCACAAATGTTACAACGACAGAACACATTATCAATACAACTCGCGGAAACACAAGTAATGCGATTAGGTTCAGAAAAGACGTTCAATAAGTTAAAACATTTAAACAAATTTAATAAACGTACACTAGACGAAGTCACTTGTAATATATCTATCTACATGTTAATCACCGCACACTATCACGGACTTGTTTTTTTGACAAAGCTTTGTCAAAATATCCTCCATTTTGATTTCAAATTCACCAAAGTCACCAGAGAGGGGTCGGTTCACCCATAAAATAATATGTTCATGCAGCTGCAGATGCAATGCAGGACAGTTCAATAATTTGCTCGACAGAGAGCGCCACTATCTCTGATCGAGACTTAAACACTACATCGTTACGAGCTAGGATAAGTGAGCCACCACGAATAGCTTTCTTTCTACAGAACGAACTTGAATCGTTTAGATAATACTGATAATTTACAATACTTCTTTTTCAATTATAATTAAGTTGATATCCAATTTCATAATATTATAATATTTAATCAAGCAATTTTATATTGCAAACACTATCAATGACTTTGATATACATATATAAATAATGCTCAACATACTGTAAATATCATTAAAGTACCTACTATAAAAATTACGGTTAAAATAAAACTTTAACAGTTTAATTCCATAAAGATTCATCACGACACAAAACTTTAAAATAAAATTTTATAGCAACTGTTGCCAACAACTTAATTTATTTTCACTTTTCATTCTAACTCTCTAGCTAGCACACAATTGAACCCAAATCTTATATTTCTGTTATTATTGTTTGATGTTATTACATTTTAAGCATATATAAAAGATATTAATTTAAGTTTAATTATACAACGCAATACAATAATCAACGCAATAATCAAAAAGTAATACTAAAATAAAACTAAAATAAAAATACAACGCAATAATCAAAAACTTGTAAGAGTAACAATATAGCAACAATGATCTTAAAATATGGAAGCTTTATCTCTGGTAAAGTTCTCTTAAATAAACTTTAAGATTATCAGAAATAAATAAGACAAGAAATAATAAATAAGACAAGAATAATTTTCAAGAGCGCGCGACCGCAGGTACGGTCTATAATTATCTCTCCATCTGCTAAATGTTAAATTGTTGAGTACCTTTTCTACAATATCATTAGAGCTCTGAGAAGGTCAATATTATTTATGTTTTTAGAAGAACAAGTCACAAGAAATTATACAGTTCATTAAATTGGTCTTTAGGATCTAAAAATGACTACCGTTGTTTTAAATCAAATAAGAGGTTGAACCTCTACGAGAAATAAGTAATATTAATGCGTTAAGAAATATATTGGTTTGTAAATCAGGAATAAGCTTAATGTGAACTGCCGTAGTTACAAGGCCGATCAATAAATAAACATACGCTTACTAAATTATTTTGACCTCTGCTGCTACATAAAGTAATGTTATACAAATCAAAGTAATGCAAATCTTTTAAGCAAGGTAAATTATGTAAGAATTTTAAAACATGAAATAATGCATATTAATTTATTATATAAAGAAAGTAATAGTAATAAATAACGTACTTTTGAACGTAATAGGGCAAACAGTACTAGCGGAATAGGAGTGATACTGTTTTGCAATAAAAGGTTGTATGGACGTTAATCTAAATATTTTGCAATTGGAATCAAAAGCCATGGCGGGCCTTATCACCACAAATTATTTGAGTCATAGTTAGAGACATTATCATAAGCAATTGCTGGGGTCATTTAAAACTTTCACATAGATAAAATGTTTACGATTGAAATTTTAACGGCACATTGACGAAGTGGATACTAAAAAATGTGCCATCGATGCAGATAGAAATTTAAGATACAAATCTCTGAATCGAAAACGCAAAAATCTCTTATTGTATACTTCGATTTTGGAGTTATTAGTATTAAAAACATTTTAGTTAGTATTGACATTAAGCGGGAAATTCAAGACGTACCAGTGAAACGATAACTAGGATCACTTATGTTAAATATATAACACAGCCATGAGCTTTAAGGCTTGCAAATGACTTGTATTCAAAAACATTAAATTTAGACAATATGTGTT
Organism: Napeogenes sylphis; assembly: GCA_959347405.1. Classification (NCBI taxonomy): domain Eukaryota; kingdom Metazoa; phylum Arthropoda; class Insecta; order Lepidoptera; family Nymphalidae; genus Napeogenes; species Napeogenes sylphis. The sequence continues at coordinate 14,739,603 of OY365776.1, forward strand.
ATTATTATTTCATTAATAATTTAGCAAGAGCAGTAGCTAACTAGCACATCTACACTCAGAACATCCTATAAACGGTCTGTGAATAAAAGTATATTAAGTTTTGATAAAACGAGGTTATCTTAGTGAATAAAAAAATAAAAGAGTTGTCTAAACAACTTTTTCATTTTTTTATTTTAGAGTGGAGTTATTTAAACAACTTCACACTAGAACTACGGCTTTATGAGTGTCCGAATTATCAATATATCCCAAAATTTTGTTAATATTATATTATATTGTTATGTTGCATAATTCATTTTTACTCTGAATTTTGTGGACTAAACAAAATAATCTTCGTTGTAATATTGGACGCGAGTCACAAAAGTCGTTCCTTGTGAAAGAGTAACGAGGTACAATAAGGAGCAAGAGTGTCAAGAGTAATAGAAGTGGAAAAAATAATAACACGTTCTTCACGTTGAAGTTCTAAAAATATGTATGACGGTATTTCTTCTAGGTTCCAAAACTTGTAAAACGTTTCATCTGATGAACTCTAATTATGCACAACGTTCGATGCATATTTTTTTTTACATGCGAATTTGAAATTAAAGAAATGGGTCATGAAGTATTTTTTTTAATTAACAACAGCATTTCAGATAAACACAAATTCAAAATGTTAAAAAAAAGTCGCGGAAGGTGTAATTAATTTACCACTAAAAATTATAGAAGGGAACAACTAAGTCCCTGACGTCCCTGATGACGAAAAAATCAAAGGGATTTCAGAACTTAAGTGGGCGGGACGTTATTACTCGTACTTTATTTACATTATAAATAATTATTTGATATATAACTATTATTATTAAAATCAAGTAGCGTATGATGATGATTATAACAATGTTTGTAAAAATGCGAAGACTTACTAAAATAATGGGCAAACTTAAACAAAATAATGTAATTTTTTTTAAATGATTTGAAAAATCTGTTAGTGGAAAGAGATTTGAATGCTGACAATAATGTAAAATATCATAGTCATCACTATTATACATTGTGATGTTTGAATTGTCACCATGCGGTCAGTATAATTCACAGTATACACAGATACAGTAGCTTAATTGGTAGAGCGATGGGACGGTTACCCAGAGGTCGCGGGTTCGAATCCCTGCCCGTGTTGGTTTATTTTTTTTCTATATTTATATAAATAATGAATGAGTATGATTTTGCGAGTGCCACGGCGCGGTCTTCAAAGTATATTAGATTTGCGAGTGTCATTATTATTACCTATTTATTGTGAACCATATGCGGGTTGATATTTTCTGATTGTTTTACATGGACTCCAAAAACAAAATAGTGAAACTTCCAAACGTGGGTTAACTTAAAGTTAAAGTTTTTCATTCAATATGCAAATTATCATTTTTTATCGCTTAAGCACCAGCAATAATCATCCGAGAAATACTAAAACCCTAAGCGAGACTATTTTATTTAATGTTTAGTTTAATGCGAGTCGATTAATGTGTGTCGATCTATGGGTGTATGTAAGTAAGTCACAGTTTTAGTACATGCTTCTTTAAAGCGGTGAACTATGGCGTTTCATATTAGTAAATATTTTCCGACTCAAGGTACCTATACCTACAAAAATTCTTTATCAATTTACCTTATAAATATTATAAGTTATCTTCATTTGTGGATTATATTTTTTTAAAAATAAGATTTAAAAATATAAAGAATAAAAGTCAATTTCTTATATGTCCGGCAAACGGGGCAATGGTTATCGACGCCAATCTTGATTGCTCTGAAATAAATTTAATTCTATAATTTCAGAAGTATAGTAATACACATTAAAAGTATCGGGAATTTACTAGTAAGTTCACAATGTGCTTTGTTATATATATATTATTATATATGACTGTACAAAACTTCCTGTTTTGCGTTAATATATTATAATGAATAGCATCCTGGACAATAGTTAAAAAAAAATCCTTTTTAGGTAGTACATTAAAATAAGAAGATGAAGTAGTTATTAATATTAAATGTAAGAAAATGTGATCTGTGGTAAAGTGATTGATATATTATTTTGAAATCGCGTATTGCTCAACAAGGCCAAAATATACGACATTACTAAAATGCGTTTTTCATGAAAATATTATAAAATTAACACAAAGATAGCTTTCAGTATTTTTTTTGCAGTTACTTAGTTTTCTACTGAGATAGATTCTTGAAAGTATATGCAAGCTTTATAAGTTAATGAGTTTAGAATAACAAATGTATACAGTAGCCTATTTTACTTTATCGTAGAAAAGATACATAAATCATATAAAAGCGTAACATAATAAGATGTATATGAGGGCGTAGTTGACAATTAAAATACTCTGTGATAGACGATATACATAGGATAATAATTAAGTTATATATATATATACTGTTTGTCATATTTATTTATAATAATTTAAATGGTAAATACATTGGAATTTACATATTTTAGTTCATAAGTTTCAACAGTAGCGCCATCTACGAAATTAATTATGGAATGTTATTTAGTATTTACTGTTAAATGTTTTAAGAATGAGAAGCATAGGATATTTTAACATAATGTTTAATATTTTATTAATTATTAGAACTTCTTATAAGGTATAAATAATATCATCTGTAAGTTGGTTATAAAATGGTAAATTACCCTCACCTAAATATAATAGTGTTAAAATATTATAAAACGAGTTGTAAGGGCTGCTCTCGCTAGAAATATTTTAAATTTATATACATTAAAACAGGCATAAATTATATGCATAAAAATAAATTGAAGGGAAATGAAAAAAAGGCGCTTAGTATTAAAAAAAATAGGTACTTTATACGTATATATCTCGTGGTTGCCAGATTTATTATTAAAATTTTAAACATTCGAAGCCTTCTTTGCCTTTGATACAGGCTTTTAATCTGTCCAGGAACAAACTCATATTCACGCATTTCAAATTTAAATTCAGAATAAAAACGATATTCGGAGGTAAATTGTAAAAAAATTATCATTAAAATTTCCTGGAATTTCCCTGTGCTTTAAGGTTTATTATCAATTCCAAAAATTAATTATGTCCCACTTTAAATGCTGAACACAAAGTTGTTAATAAAATTCCTTTGAAATTACAACACAAACATTAAAATTTTAAATGAGAGCGCTTTGCTTAATGGTGAGATTAAATGTATCTGCATACAGTATGTACTTTGAAATTAAAAAGGCTATAATATTAATGAATTATTACATATCATCGAGGTCCCCAGCAAAAAAGGACTTAAAGTGAAGTTATTATTTGGTGGAATAAAAATACAAAATACTTAATGTTTTTACAGCAGAGGATTAAAATTAAAATTAAAATTATTACGTTTTTATTTTGTAAAACACCTGCTATAAAACATTAGCAAGGAAAATGAGATATCAGAAACTTGTAAAAACTATTTCAAAATTAAAAGGATATGTTTCTAAAGTGTAGCTTACTAACATTTGTATCAGTAAAATTTTTTGAAACGTTACATAAACATGAGTCAACTAATAACTTTATATTTTATTATGACAATTTTTCAAGAATTTATCATGAATTTATTATTGGCTACTGGAAATATGTCCAGCCAAAAATATTTTGCAGTAAGTCACATTGAATTATAGATATTACGTGAAGTAATCGTACGTCGATGTCCTGAAGATTTCAGTAACATTTTAAAAATTGTTTGTACAGTATTTTTGTTTCTTTTTTTTTGTATATTTTTACTTCATCCCTAACGTCAGCTAACAATTGTGTCAAATAACAGTGTGTACAATTATGTTAACATCTACATGTTTTACGTACGTACGAACTTAGTTTGGCCATAAATCCTATAAATTAAAATAAAAAAAAATATACATAAATAAAATAAATCTGTCTGTTAGCCTTACACGATTATTCCACCTTAACTCTTCCATGGTCTATAAACCGTGAAATAAGCAGTTACTACCAATTAGCCGCAAAAACCAAAATCTAGCTGACTCTGACTGCGACAGTGAAAAACTAGGCCTGAATATCGAGCGAGGAGAAAGCGAGTGAGCGAGTGAGCGAGGAAGAACCAAAGGAGCCTACCATAGTAATGATATTATCTGATAATATGCGCGTTGCCTAAGCTCATTCTTATTTTTTAAGAGCTATTTTATTTTATTTTTGCTGTTGACTTTCAAAAACTGGTTACATAACCATTTTCACCATATGGATGTGTGGCGTTCTTCTATAGTTTGATTATCAAGTCACTTTTTTTTCACGTTCTATCAAAATAAAAAATGACCTTTGAAATTAATGAAATTCCTAGATGATTTTTTGATTGGAGTAACATAGGTATCTATGTTTTATTCAAGGTACCTTACTTATCGACCTTTAAAAAAAAGCTTACTTAGTCCTCAAGGGCCGGCAACGCCTTTGCTGATCCTCCCTCCCGGGGTTCAAAATCGTAGGCGGCATTGATTTAGTAATAAGGGTCACTTAGTAGTGACCCCTATTCTCGCTTGCCCTCCCAAATACTAAACTAAACAACTACAAGGTAACTTGCTTAACCGTTTCACTGTCTAGGGCGTGATTTTGTACGCACTATCAGGTTTCTTTTAACCCCGACTCAAAAGAGGCGTATTATAAGGTTGACCTGTCGATCTGTGTATCTGCGTATCTGTGTGTCTGTCTGTGACAATGTAGCAGCCAAAAGCGTGGACGGATTTGATTGCGGTTTTTTTAATCGAAAGCCTGGTTCTTAGCTATGTTTGGTCGAAATAGAAACAGTCCTCTCCAAGATATTGAGGTTTTATTGGTACCGGTGAAAGGTTCTTATACAATATTGATAGAAACACTTAAGCAAGTAAAAATTTGACTGTCCGTAGGTTCATTTAGTATAGTAATAAAACAAGTAACATAACCTTAAAAAGCAGAAAAAAAATAAAAATTTAAAAACCCTCGATACAAAAATACCTCTAAAAATTATAAAAATAATATTATTATGTACTTAATTAGGTCGTTGCGTTGGGAGATCGCTTAGTCATTAGTGAAATGAATGGTATAAGGAAAAAATTAAAATGCAAATAAGTTACCAAGGCAAATAAAGAAACTACGATATCGAATCGAATAGTCTAAACCCTCGTAACATCGTAAACTAAACACTATCGTCAACGTACGTACAACGGAGCCCCCATGCAACGAATTCAATAAGTACATATATTATTTTTATAATTTTTAGAGGTCTTTTTAAATTTTTAATTAATTTTTTACATTAGCAAATAAATATGAAAATTCAGGCTCCTTCTCCTAATGACATATTTTAAGAGGTCTATAACCATAATTCTATATAAGCACCTACCTCATTTTCTATTTCCGTCAGACGACCGCTTCCGTCTCCCCTAGCAGTTTTTTTTTGTAACAATTGCCTTACCTAGTTCAGACATGTTTATGAACACATAATGTCGACACGAGATCTCAATATTAAATAATTTAATTTTGTTACTATTTTATATTTGCTTTATTTAGACGTCTAATGTAAATGGATGTTAAAGCCTTAGTTTGAAACCACTTGTAACCTACCTAGTGTGTTGTTAGTTTGGATAGTACAAGGTAAGACTCTCCTTAAATTGAATCAGCACATTGTTATAGCTTAGATTGCCTTAGTTGAATTACGACTACGTAAGTGCACTTTTCGTAACAATACTATTAGAAATTAGTTCGAGAATACATTTTATTGAAATGCTGCTTTTAGCCATATTTGTTTTGATATATAATTTTAAATATATCGTATATTATTTATTATTATTTTCGGTTATCATCATAACTTTTTACACTAGGTGTTAGATCATAACATCGGGTCACCGGCAAGGTTACCACCCATTGGACAAAGTCGTGCCGCAAAGCGACCTAGTTGTGTTCCGGCACGTTGCTCGATGAAACCGTATATGAGAAATGAAAAAATCCTGTATTCCTGTGTCTACCGTTCGCACAGGGGTGATCAGGAGACAACTCGATTATTTGAGTGTCCCGGTGAGGCTGCTGATATGGCTATGTATCAGTACCCTTCAGTGCAGCTCGTCTTTCTGGGGGACGTTAATGCCTGTCATAAGATCCTTGGACCACTTTCAGCTGGTGAGGCAAGTGACAAGGATACCAGATAGGAAGGCATACAGCTAATTGCTTGGACTTTCTGCTAACAACTGATCCGGATAGGTATCGTGTAAAGCTCACCTCCCCCTTGAGGACTTCCGAACACTATCTGGTGAAATCTGTATTTACATATTCCTCACCAGCTCTCGAACCACATGGTGTTAGGCGAGTATGAAAATACAAGTCAGCAGATTGGAATGAGATGAGGCACTTTTTAGTATCTTATCCTCAGCGGTAGGTCCGTCCGTTTTTTTTGGATCCGTTGAGTTGCGCGAATGCTATAACCGATGTGGTGCATCAGACAATGGAGTATTTTATTATTTTTGCTGACGTACCCATCGGTAGCAAAACCCGCCCATGCTTTCATGCCGAATGTGGTCCGGTGTGATGTGCCGAGAAAGCGAATGTATTTGCTTCTCTGTGTGCTGATAATTCGCATATAGACAGTGGCAATGCTTTTCCAGCACATCTTGCTCACTACGGTATTTCGATGCCTGAAATCCGCATCACGAACAAAGAAGTATGGAGAGCAATGTGTCATTTAGATGTGAATAAAGCCAGTGGTCTTGATGGTATACCAACCATTCTGTTCTAGCTGAGCTGTTCCCGTATTGACACGTCTGTATCGCCTCTCTTTCAAGACTGGAATTGTGCTGAAATCGTAGTCAAAGAGGCTTATAGGTGACCCTGCATTGGTTGAAGCCAATCTCTACAGCCTTGACCATAAGTGTAGAATTACTAGCCTTTCAGTATTCTATAGGATACATTTTGGTGATTGTGCGCAGGAATTACACGACTTAATTCCCCCAACCCCGTTCCATCATCGGACTTTCCGACGCACGGCAGGTGTGGACAGAAGTGTCCAGAAGACCTGTCCGAACGAACCGTTATGCTTCGTCTTTTTTAGTGCGTACTGTGCGTAGCGTAGGACTAGAACAGCCTGAGTGCATCGGTGTCAGCGGCCAAATATAATGTGGGTATCTCCAAGAGAAGAGTAAATATGTTGCTAGGTTAACGCCTTACCACCTATGACTACATCTCCACTCTTCATCAGGTGGAATGTATTTAAACATTAACCTAGTTTTGTACAATAAAAAAAATACATATATTTGAAGCTGGTCAGCAGCGGTTTGTCTAATAAAAAGGTTTTAATAATTGTCAAGAACGACAATTCCTTCAAGTTAAATTTTAGCTTGGACAATAATTAATTGATTACCAGTTTTATTAAAATTGTAATATCAAAACCATACTATCGTTAAGTACTATCTAAGTACCCGGCGAACTGCACATTATTAACGTTAACAATCGAAGTTTCATAATTTCGATGTTATCTACCTAGTTACTTTTTTTGTATTACGGGTCATGATGTTTTATGCCTTTAGGTATATTTCGGACGCTTATTAATAGATTTTTGATTTCTGGTATTACGTGACCAGTTTGACGAAAATAAAATAATGACCTTTTTCTAGTTCATATAATTTTATTATCATATACTATATATCCTTTTATTTTCATGATTTCCACTAAGGGAAATAAAACTTTTTTTTAATGGAATAACTCGAGTATTTAAATATTGAATTGTAAATGTTAAAAATAGTTATAAATAAATTAACAATTGGCTAATATTAATAATAGGATATTATTAATATGCCAAAATGGTATTGAAGATAATATTATATAATGATATAAACCTACTATTGCAATTAAACAATAAAACCATTTTTACTAATTAACATAAATCAAACGATATTACTAAATTTAAATAAGAGAGATACTATTGCAATCATCAGTTAATACAAATAATATTCATAATATTGTGTTTTAGATAACATATTCAATGATCATCGTTGTGTCCAGTTGTAGTCAATAATTACATTGTATAGTAATTTGGTCCCGGCTTTCTCATTACGGAACGCTATTACAAATAAATTGTTCGTTATGTATGAGCCAATGAGTAGTATTGGTTTTATACAGTAGGTACTGACATATTAGCTCAGAAAACATATTCATATATACACCGCTACATAGATAGATTTTAGAAAAATAAAATAATTGTAGATAATTATTGTAATAATATGTACAACCTTATCCATTTTCTTTATATGTTATGCTTGAATTATGTTAATTAATGTATGCATACTGACGTCTGTGTAGACGCGATATCACTGGGTAGTCATACCATTACTCAACAGATTACACGATTAATTAGAACACAGCAGCCAAGGGAGATCAACAGAACTAATCTCTTTACAATGCGTATACAATACTACGACCTGTATAACTATTTATATTATGACATTTATTCAAGAATAAGTATAAAATATTAATATATATTATTTTTTACTTTTTTTTAATCGATTTTTTGACTAACTGCCAGGATTTATACTTTGACATCGTTATGCAAAACGAACGAAAACAGAACGGAACTAAAAATAAACATATTCTCGTCTTATTTCTATAAATAAGAAAATAATATGTTTTATTTGTTGAGTATTTTTATATAATTTAAATTATATTTATATATTGATGTATAACTATATAGTTGTATGAATATTCATATAGCACATGTTATATTATTATTATTATATGATATAAGTATTATTTATACTGTAATAACTTATATTATATATAAAAATGCACACTTCAATCGTTTTTATTTGATTTTCTAGACGAAATAAACTAGTTAAGCCCAGTTAACGCCGTTTTGTTAGATATAACAAGATATTAAATTCGGACATTGTGAAGTTACCTCAAGGTATACTGTGGTAACCATTACTGGATCTCCTAGAAATATAGAGCTAAATGCACTCATCTAGATTAGAGCCTTAAACCGTTACACCAAGTTTCACTCATCTGGGAGATCCAGTAGTATCCATCCATCAAGACTGACGGTAAGATTTTATCAAAAAATATTAAACGAGCCTAAACACAGCGTGCTTAGTTTCATTTGTGTTGTTTATTTGTTACGTTCATTATTTGTTTTATTACATTGAGTTACAGATAAAGATGTGCCCTTAAAGGTTATATTAATAAAATGGTTCGATACAAATGCAAGAATAATCTACGTTTTAAAATTGAACATTAAAATTGATCAAATCCTGATAATAGTTCTCGTTGGTGTTGCATCTATTTGTTTCTAAAATGGAGATTGAATTGTAATATAATATTTCAGTATACGTGGTGGTAAATGACGCTTACATTGGTTAATAATATCTGCAAATTCAAATTTGCCGGTATTGCCTTTGACAGATATATGTAATATTGATACATATAATATTGTTATTATATTGTAATTCTGTATGTAGGTAAAATAAAGATATTATTATTTATGAAACTACATAATACCGTTGACAATAAATATGCGAAATATTGATGTAGCAATAGATTTAAGAGTTTAGACTTATTTAGAACTATATATCATTGTTATTACTAGTACATTATTAAAGTAGTAAAAGATATTGATTTGACGAACTATCGGAAGTAGCCTGAAGATATTAAATATATTGTATTTACATTTCTTATTAGGTAAGCCGTAAATGTGTGAAAGATATAAGATTGTTATAAATATTCTAGACATTTAAAATGGTTATGTACTATTATATTGTTATTATGAGATAATTAATGATGTTTAGAGTTGTGAATATGACCAACCTCCAGAAGCTGCTGTTGGCGCTGTCGATGTTATTATGTTATAAATATGGCTGTTAGCCTCTATTAAAGGTAATCTGTATTGGACAACTGGCAAGATAAGTGATTCTTATACTTATATTGTTTATAATATGTGTAATAACTATTGTGGGTATTTCACTGTATTAAGTTATTGATAATTGTGTCTAAATAATTACACAGTAATAACTATATTACTGTATTTATTATATTCATGTACCGGGAGTCATTTTGTTATATTAAATGATATATTTGTTTAGTTCTTTCTTTTCTTTAAACTTATCCAGATAATATTATCATATATATAGTGGGCAAAGCCTGATTAAATACTTTATAGTATATTATTTTAGTGGTTTTTAATTGTAGAATCTTATAATATCTAACACCTTCATAGGAGAAAAAAGGTGAGATTTTTATCCACCTTTCGAAACTTTGTCATAACGCTGTCATTAGAGAATACAGTTCTTGTGAGTCCAAATCCTTCCTTTTCTTTTCTTCTCGTCCTAATGTAGAAAGTCAAAATTGTATTTTACTTCTTAACAATGAAATTTTAGAACTAACTGAATGACTCAACAACTTTCTTAGGAATAACTTTAGATAGAAAGCACAAACAACATCTCTCGACACTCGCAGGCCAACTCAGCTCAGCCGTCTTTGCAATTAGAAAAGTAAGACAATTAAGAGAAGTTAATACGACTCTACTCGTTTATTTTAGTTATTTTCACAGCATTTTGTCTTGTGGTATTCAACTATGGGGCAGCGATGCTGAAATGAATTCTACATTTTACAAAAAAGAGCTATGCAGGATATTTGTAACAGGATGTTTTTAAAGAAATTGATATTCTTACGGACACTTCTCAATAAAATTTTAATAACTCTCTATATATACGCCAAAATTAAAATGCTTATATTAAAAACAGCGTTAATTAATTGACATACGATCAATGCTATAAATAAAAATAGGCTAGCAACGCCTAAATTTCGACTTCAAAAAGTTAACAAATTCTTCATGGGTTTGTTTGTGTACGCATATAATAATAAAGTTTCACAGGACATCTTAGGTCTTACTTTTCCTAGTTTGAAATCTAAAATTAAAAGTATAGTGTTAAATAAATCTTACTATATCATTCAAGAGTTTTAGATTATACGAAATTTCTGGAACTTAGGTCATTGACTTCGTTGTAGGGTTGATGTTATAATGTATAAGTCAAACATTGTTAAACTTCATTTACAAAAAATCTATCCAGCTCTTCTCAGCAGAACAGAATTCCGAGCTGGTATTGCTTACTCACAGACTGACTATACTGACCAATTTAATGTAATTGACGGTTTAAAAATGACAACTTGAATATAAACATTTTGAATTTGAATACTTTTCCAGTCCTACCATAAACACAGCTTCCCCTTATTTGAAAATATCTATAAACTTATACAGCCATGTTAAGATTATTCAAAATTTTTATTTATATAGAATGAAAAATAAACCGATAGCATCACCTTATTACGAATTAAACCGGGATTTGCCACAGTCTAGTCGGTGAAAACTGACCGACCTTTGAGCGCGACCTTTTTCCCAAGTTCTTATCGTATGTGATGAATCTTTTATTACCAGTAATCAATCTTCTCAAAAATGGTTCGGTTTCATTACGTCTCAGTAAAGAGTCGCTAATGAGTAGACGGTTCATAAGGTTCCTTTCAGTTAGCTGGTGTGGCATCCAAATATCGAGCTTTTTTGTGTGCCCAGCTTTTTTCAAATGGGTCAAAACTGTTTTGTGTTCAATTTAATAACTGTGCTCTGTCACGTGTTCTTCATTGGTTTGAAATTAATAATTTGGTATTAAATACTAAGAAAACTAAATGCATGGAATTTACAATTCCTAATGTAAAAAGTCAAGATTGTAGTTTATTCCTTAACAATGAAGTGTTAGAACTGACTGATTCGACAACTTTCTTAGGTATAACTTTAGATAAAATGCTCCAGTGGAACCCCCATCTCTCGACACTCGCAAGCAAACTTAGTTCAGCCGTCTTTGCAATTAAAAAAGTAAGACAATTAACAGACGTTAATACGGCTCGACTCGTTTATTTTAGTTATTTTCACAGTATATTGTCTTAAGGTATCTTACTATGGGGCAGCGCTGCCGAAATTAATTCTATATTTATTTTACAAAAACAAGTTATACGGGCTATTTGTAACTTAAAAGCTCTAGCTTTTAAGTTAACTCCCTAAGAGAAGTTTTTAAAGAAATCGGTATTCTTATGGTCGCTTCTCAATACATTTTTAATAACTTACTATATATACGCCAAAATTTAAATGACTATAACAAAAACAGCGACAGACATACTATCAATACAAGAAATAAAAATAGGCTCGTAACGCCTAAATTTCGACTTCAAAAAGTTAAGAAATCCTTCATGGGCTTGAGTATACGCATATATAATAAGGTTCCACAAGATATAGATTTATTTCATAATATACCTTTAATTTTACTATAACATTCAAGAGTTTTTGGTTGATCGAAATGTGTGGAACTTGGGTCATTGACTCATTTGCAGGGTTGATGTTATAATTTATAAGTCAAACATTGTTAAATTTTATTTAAAAAGAGCAACTGTTGAGTTTCTGGCCAGCTCTTCTCAGCAGAACAGCATTCCGAGCTGGTGGTAGATTACCCACAGACTTACTATACTGACCAATTTAATGTAATTGACGATTCAAAAGTGCGTGTAAATGCCTACTTGAATAAAGATATTTTGAATTTGTATTTGAATTTGAATTTTCATTTCTTCAGCTACGTTGTAATTACCACGACCGTCATGTCATGACGGTCGTGGTTCGCTTTTTCGAAAATTACGTCCATTTTTTTAACATTGGTAATAAAGTGAAATGTATGTTTGACAACAAAAGTTCTTGATTGAAAAACGATGAAGTCAACTTTGTGCTGACACTGTGTGAGGTCCACAATCGTCATAGTGTTTCGCGGTTTGCGTCTTTTTTTTCTTTTTGGTTATAAAACTTTAAAATGTATAAAATGTCTTTATTAGATTCACCCATTTTGACAGAAAGAAAAATAAATGAAAAGTGGCGGGAAACAGTATTTTGCTTAGATTAAATCTTCATTATTTTTTACTTCTTAGTTTTAAAGTCGGTTTTTTTAACGTAGTTATTTTTATATTTAGTTTTTGACTTTAAATGGAATGTTTCTAAAATACATGAAGGGAAGTTTATTTATTGGTTTACTGTATTCGTTAAAGTACAATATATACTTACTGACTATACATCCTGTTATCATATTGAAGGTCTAATTTATTTCCATTTCAATTCATTTCCGGTTGATTCGATGGTAAATAATTGTACCTTATCTTACCTTATGAAGAAGTGGTAACAGAAACAAGGAAAAAAGATGAGGTTGCTCATCCAACTCTTTGAATCTTACGATATCCAGTTATAGTACTCAAATAAAAGCTTACTTTCTGGGCATAATACTATCACAGTCTTGTCACTCTATATACGAGTTACAATTTATTGCTTACAGTTACATATTTTGATGTTAAACTATCAGGCTTATTTTGGTATTAAATCATCTATTTTAAGGGATATTTTTCATTTCAATTGTAAAATCTCATCAATCATTCTCTCTCACACGCTGCTACCCTGGATACCAGTCTATAATGTTATGTTGTCTACGTTTCAATGTAATTATTGACTGTCATTCACAGAATCATGTCAAATGTTGCAATTATCAACTGTCACTTACATAATTACGCCAATGATTCAAATAAATGTCGGTTGTTATCAATATTTCATACGTATTAACTGTTATTATTTATTTATTTGTTAAATTGTGTAATAATTGTATTATTGGTACTAACTTGATTTTATAATACTAACTAATAAAAATGTAAATTGTATTTGTGTATATATCATTATTTACATATACTTATATACATAAAATTAACCGAACAGTTTTTAGCATGTCAAGCCAATACCAATGAGCAACGTTTAACACTCTATTATTATAACGAGCATCAGGGTGGTCGGTTTTCCTTACCATGTAGCCTTACCAGGATACCAGGACTTACCCAGAGCCCCAACAGGATGATAATAAACACTTGACAATAGACAAACAATATGAACTAAACGGATTGGTTGGTGCAACTTTAAAGGGGACGTCGTGCTTGGTGTTAGGAAAATATGTGCATTTAGGGGAAAATGGTACTGAAAAGCTTTTACCTGTTTATACCTATTATATATTTTTTATTAGTTTCCTTCAAAAATGAAATAATATTTAGAATTCCAGGATAGGTAGTAGCTTCACGGCGCGACATGATCACTCAGGAATCTCTGTTAAAAGCTATACTGAACCGCTTCCATATAAAATAGCTATGCCAATTCTCTAGCAGCTATATTATAATAATAATTGTACTATTATTAGTTTTTAATTTTACTATAATAAAATAAAATATTAAAAATATGATTGACATACCTAAACTATAATTTATTTTGATTGTTCACTTCAAAACTGTTCTAGCATGTAACTTGCAACTAATTAACAAACTTGTTATTTTTGTGGCCGTCTCTGCTTTAATTATAGTAAAAATTAGAGGTGCTCTTCTTCTTCTTTCATATAGTTGTAGACATGATCAAGCCGTGAAGAAGTAACTTTTTCTTAAGCACCAAATAACTTTCAACTTTCATAAAAAGTGAAATAAATATTATGACTAAAGTATTAGTCAACTTGATTGCATTACACACTGACATTAAACATTTTACCTGGACTTATACGGACAATATCTGAATATACTTTTTATTGAAGTTTTAAATAACTTACCAGTAGCGTTTCTTTAGGCAGCATTATAAATAATCAGCAGCGGAAATTTAGCTTTGAGTTTCGATGTTCGCTTAATTAAAATTCTGATTAGATTTTAAATGATAAAAGTCCGTGTTCTGTGTTCGTGTCCGTTAATTACGACTATTGTATATTTCATATCATTTGAATGAGTGATACACCTAATTAAAAATGCTGCGTTATTCCGAAATTTATTATTATTATTGCAATGGCCAATGAGGCTTCCGATTCACGCTACGTTTAAAAAATATGCTTATTTTCCTAAAACTAAGCCACGAAGCAAACAAAATATTGTAGTAAATTGATTTAAAATTACATTTTTATTTACCACAGATATCATAAATGTTTTTATAAATTTGGTACAACACTTGCTATTCACCATGATTTTCTATTGGTATATATACTATTGAAGAGCTAATCATAAATTTAAAAGCGCTACAATAACCTTTTTTTTCAATTTTGATATTAAGCTATTATCAAATTATAAATATACAAACCTAGTCCTAAATATTAGGAAAACAACAAATAAAAAGTGACTAATCAGTGATATATTTTTATGGATTTTAAATATAATATTATATTACTAAGGAAATTGAAGTCAGTAGCTTACAAAATATTAATGATTAAATATGGCTTACAATTTTGCTACAGTACGTTATATTATTCTATCGGTCCAATGGGAAATCTCTAAAACTCTTAATAGTTCTAAGTATACCTATATGTAGTCTGACGGAGATCCGTCAAAGAAGTCTTAGAAGAATTGCTATATTTTCCCTTTTAAATTAAAGATACTAAAGTTTTTCTTATGTTCTATTTATATTTACATAAAAATAGAAACAAAAATCTAAAAGCCAACGTACTTCAAAAATACGAAAGAAGAAATAAAATAAATATCAGAATAAATTATTCTGTAATTACTCTTGGGTTTTACAATAAACGATCTATTCAAGTTAGTAATATTATTTTTTTTATAAAGTCGTTCAGTACTTTGAACCAATCCTGTTCACGGCAAGACTAGACCTAGGTGTCCGTGAGTAAGTCAGTTAGTTCGTCATTTACGGTTTCTAAGGTTCCAGATATAGAGTTTACACACAAAGTGCACTAACAGGTGTATATTGAGGTACCTCAATAAACTGTACAGAAGGTACAAAAGTTACAGACTCCTACAGGATAATATTTATAGTATCTTTAGACTTTATTAAGGATAGGATTTTTTGTCCAGTTATCCACTACAAATGGATTTATTATTCTTTTTTTAATTCCAGTTCAAGTGATGCTTTTCCAAATCAATTAACATATATCATGTAAATAAATGGAAAATTAATTTTAATTCTCTAACAAGACTTGAAACTTTTTAAAATTTTTATTGGTATTTTAGTCTTTTTTTTAAAGTTTCACTTTTATTTTACCGACGTCTGCTACTCTAGTAATCACTTTATTTTATATTTATATACTGATATAGAATGTTAACAATCAGTCCCTTTGTGCGCTAACGACGGCCCATTAACCTAGAGCTAAAGCATAAATTGTGTAACACCAGTTTGACATAATACGTCACTTTGCTTATCGTAACGTGAGCGCCTTGTATAGGAACACTAAGTGGATTAATCTGGCAAATGCATAAAACGTATCAGATTAAGAGCTTCGGAGTTACCAGAGAGACACTTCTCAGAAAGACTAATACGAGGTAATTGATTAGAATAGATAGCATTTAGTATATTGTTGTATAAGTAAACTTCTCTTAAATAAAAATAATGTTATACAGTAATAACATATTTTTTACATTCTTACTATTAAAAAAAAAATGTTACCTAGACCGTTCGAAATATTAATCTTAGAAAATATTTATAATGGGATCTTTACATACCTCAGTAAAAGGGTTATAAGAAAAACTAAGATTAAATTTATCATATCGTAAACTCCGATATATCTATGAGGAACTGTAATCCTCCGCAGTAAATAAATTTCCTTTAAATTTCTCAAAATTCGTCTAATAGTATTGTTTTCCGGACTAGAGTTCACCGATATCCCCCTTTTTTAACCCCCGACCTAAAAAGAGGGATGTTATATGTTTGACCTGTGTATCTATGTATCTGTGTGTCCGTTGTGGCTCGTTTTACGTACGTTGACGATCGTGTCTATTTTACAAAACTTAATTTTAATGAGACTATACGATATGATATTGTTATGTCGTTATTTGCCTTGCTAACTTACTTGCATTTTGAATTCTTCCTTAATTTAGTGGTTCCCCAACGCAATGACTTCAATAATATTATTATTTTTATCCTTTTTAGAAGTCTTTTTGTATCAAGTTTTTTTTTTAATTCATTTATTTTTTTGTATCGACGCGACGGTTTAATTTTTTTTTAATTTATGTTTTATACTAAGCTCTCTTTGACCGTTACCGGGGCTAAAACTAACTAACCATAATATTTAGTAATCATAACATTAATTATAGCAGTTGGTATCAGTACTTAAATTATACTGATGTAACAATTATTTTTATATTCCTAATTTTTATCTTCATAGATGAGTCTATGAAATGAGTCTATAAATATTATCTATGCTATGAGTAGCATAGAATCATTATACTCTTATTTGACATTTCCAAGTTAAGTTGTTACGTAATCATTTAGTAAACCCTAGCAATATATCACTTATTACAACTTTAAGGCCTTCCTGCTACCTTTAGTTAATTTACTATTGCTACCTGTTCTTGGCAATCTCATCACACTATATCACAGAACTTTTTCAAACATTTAGTCGTTTCATATTTAGTATATTGAGTATTTATATATATTTTGTATCGTATATCTTGCTATAGTTATTATTGTTAATTTATTAGTTATCGACGATTCCAATCGACGATTCCTTCTTGTTATAAGGGATTTATTTTAAGTGTAATTAGATAGGTTTTAATTTTTTTTCTGGGAAAAACATAACGACTGTGAATATTTTATCACAATTGATACTGGTTGTATTGCCGAAAATACATACTATATTATTTGTGATAATATCAAAACTTTACAAAACGAATTCTAAAATAAATGTCGCACAACTCAAAATGCTTTGTTTTATGAAGTAAGGCAAAACGTTTGATTTTATTGTGATTTATTTTATAGCTGAAAGAATGCTAGTACAGAGATGATATAAATATAGAACAAAACAAGAAAAATTCATTAATATTAAGTCAAATAATAGATTGAATAAGTCAAATAGGCTGAAGTATCGGATAATGGTAGACTCAATTAGAATATTAGCAGATACATTTAGTCACTTTATTTTTGTTTGGAAATATCAGGGTAACAGTGAAACTTAGTGTGACCAGTAAGAGCTTCGCTTTGCTCAGCTCAGTTATCTTCAATTCAATATAGTAGCAATGAAAATTACTAGTTTTACAAAAAAATACTAGTTTTCATTTATTTCACTACAGGTAGATCGAAATCTTCGCTTCCAGATATAAGACCTGAAATATGAAATCTAGTATTTTTATCATCTCAGCTTAAGTAAAATTTCAAAGAAACCTTGTCCCCTTAAACAAAATTTTTAAGGGTTCGAATGTTTTAAGCGACTAAGCGTGTGCATTCTAATTAACATTAAAAATGACAGAATGGATAATGACCGTTATATAAGAAAAATCTTAAAAAAAAAAGTAATAAGTTTAAATTACCTGATACAATAAGTAGTAAAATTTTGCGGAATTTGAAACAATTGCTCCCAAAATTGAATCAAATTACTGTGGGTTCTAAACGCCGCAAAATTCGCTCAAAATTTTAAACTGAAAAAAACGCCGATTCCACATTTTATGTATTTAATCTAGCTCTATTTCTCTAAAACTGTCCCCCAAGTACATACATTCTATGGCACTCTGGTAGAAGGCCTCTAAGGATGAGCTGAAAACACCAGTTGAGCTTTTTTATATGTTTTTTATGTAGTAAAGAAATATATAAAATATATTTAATAAATATAAAATATAAGTTTTAATGATTACAAAAATGTATTGAAAATAGTACTGGTAAGGATTCATTTATTGGAACAAAAAATATCATTCCTTCAGTGAGCGATACATTTACAATTTCTTCGGATTTTACATGCCGACGTATACCTTTTATGTAGACTTTTCAATAGAAAAGCCGCAGTGAGGGTTTCCTTCCTGGCTTTTAAGGGGATCACGCATCTGGAAGAGAAAAGCGCTCTATTTTAAACCTATGTTTTATATGTTGAATGTGGTATTTAAAATTGATTTTACGTTTTTTGATGATCTATTTGATCATTGTTTTTGCTCATCAATGCTTATATAAGATATATGGTAGTGGTAAAATAAATATATTATTTACGAAGTCCACTTCTGTATTTACTATCGTGAAATATTACAAGAATAATATTCTTATAATATTATCTTTAATAACAATCGTGAACAAATATGTGATAAAAGTAATCGAATTTAACGAGAGTTTTCCAACACTCAAATCAATTATTTCTTTTTGATACGTAGTGTATGTAATAACTATTATTCTTTTATGTACCTACAAAATAATAATAGATATACTTTATTGCAAAATAAAAATAAAAATCAATACAAATAGATAAATATAACACATACATTGGTGATACAATAAGGTGGTCATCAGTATAACAAGTGATTTCTTCCAGACAACCTTTGGTTTAAGTTTATGCTGAGATAGAAGTAAAAAGGATGCGCATGTTACTTGTATTATACTAAAATATATACTGGCAGTATACTAAAGGAAAAAGTACTTAGGATGAAATATCAAAATGATACAGAAAAAGCACAATTATTTTTTGTAAAATATATTCTATATTTAAATAAATCGTACATAAAATGTAGAACACATAAATTAAAATTACAATAAACAATAAAAGTTAAGTAAAAAAAAATCTATAAACTCCAAAACAGTTACTTAAAACGTAAAAAAAGGAACAGACGTTCTATTCTTTAAAGCACTTTATGACACCGTTCAAAAATACACTAAACTGTTTACCATTTAAACTCTTAACTATCACTGTTACATAACTTAGTCTCTCGATCTCACACTCAGCGGTTTATTATAACTGTTACACTTTTATCACAATAGTACCACCCCACAACTTGTACTCCCAATTTCACAATGCCTTCTCTTAACCGAGCTGCGTTTTATATACTTCTTATCCTTAGTCAAGTCAGTATCCAATATTACATTTATTTTATTAATTAAACTTCTATAGAGAGATTCAATTGTTTTAGTCAAATCAACAACTTATATCTTTATTTTTAGTCAAAACCAAACTACCACATGTATAAAAGCTAACACTATAAAATAAATAAATAAAAAAACTGCTTGTATGAAGTTATAGTACACTTATTTCAGATAATACTCTTTTATAATATTCTTAAAACCTACCTACTACCTCTAGTTATCATTTAAAAAAGGGTTTTACATTTTTTTTTAATAGAATGAACTTCAACACTTTTCGTTTTTTCTGAAACTTTTCACACAGTAAATACGTCTCTTGAAACTCAACAACTTGGAGTATTAATTATTTTTTCCATAATTTAATAAAGAAGTTATTTTTTTGGGAATGAAGATGTGGATTTACTTGCAAAAGACGCTTGTCTCAATGGTATACCTTTTGATGGACTTCCATATTTCTCTGAACTTACAAGATTAGTTAAGATAAAATGTAACGATATTTGGAAAGAAAATTTTGATGTCCGATCGCTCACTAAAGGCATTTGGTACAAAACAGTTCAACCTTCGCTTCCGCTTACGCCATGGTTTTCCGAAGTAAAATTAAATAGAAAAGATTTCGTCACGTCTTTTCGACTTCGATCCGGCCATATTCCCTTGAACAGCTTTGCAAACCTGGTTAGAAAGGCGCAGTCTGCAAAATGTGCAGAGTGCAACCAAGGAGGATGTTTACCACATAATTATGGAATGTGTTCGGGTCGAACGGGAGAGGCGTGACTTTATAACTATTAACGATATAAATTTACTAGATATAAGTATAATTAATGTAATTTTAAGTCATCCATTCTCGGCAGAAGCAAAAATGTTATGTAATATGTATAATTTAGCATGTAAGCGAAGATGATTTTAAGATGTTTCTATGAGGTTGTCATCTTCAAATATTGAACAAACCATCTTTAATATTAAATGAATAAAAAAAAAGAAGTTATTTTTATTTCGAACCTTGTTATTTTTGTAATGTAAGTAGTAAGTAAATTTCTTAGTTTAAGTACAACTGTATGGCGTCAGTCGTATTATACGTGTCCTAAGTAACGTACGTCTTTTATTTCCTCAAATATTCTACAGTTTAATTTAAGGAATCTTCATAGCGTTAGTGCAGCGGAGAAGACAAATTCTGGTGCTAACAACAGTTGGGAGACTCGGGAACTTAGTGACGATGTAACCATGATAGTTATTGTATGTCAAGCGATGAGTGTGAACCTATTATGTTGTCATTAAATGTGAACAATCATATGTTACGAATGAAGTGCGATACTGGAAGTGCGGTATCGTGTATAAGCCATGAAATGTATAATAAATATTTTAATAACTTAAAATTACTTCCACGTAAAATTGTGCTTAGATACTATACCGCTGAGCTAGTGGAGCCTTTGGGTATGATAACACCATTAGTAAAATATAAAGATAAAAATTAAAAATTAAATTTGTATGTTATCAAGAATGGAAAATCTGTATTATTGGGTCGACAGTGGTTATCACAGTTGGGCATAAGTCTATCGTTTGAAGATAGTTGTACCGTGAACAGGTTGGAAACTGATGTGTCATTTAATTTAAAGGATTTCAGTTCCAGATTCTCTGAAGTGTTTGCGGATGGTCTGGGGCGCTTTACCGGCGGTACGGTGAGCATAAGAGTGCGCAAAGGGGCACAGCCAGTGTTCCTGCGCGCGCGACCACTAGCCTATGCGCTGCGCGAGCCGGTGGAGCGTGCACTCGATCGAATGGTAAGCGACGGCATCCTTACACCCGTTGAGCATTCCGACTGGGCTACGCCCATTGTACCGGTACTTAAAAAAGATGGTGATATTAGAATATTTTTTTTTTTTTTTTTTTTATACGATCTAGGGCAATGCTTGACTACATTCCAGCTGATGGTAAGTGGAATGTAGTCTTAGATGGTAAGGCGCATTGCCCTAGCAACCTATTCACTCTTCTCTTGAAGAGACCCACATTATATTTGGCCGGAAATACCGACGCAGGCAAATTGTTCCAGTCCTTCGCTGTACGCACTAAAAATGAGGAAGCAAAGCGCTTCGTTCGGACAGGTGGAATGTCCACAACAAAAGGATGGATACCTGCCGTGCGTCGGGACGTCCGGTGATGGAAGGGAGACGGGGGAACTAAGTCATGTAGTTCCTGCGCACACTCACCAAAATGTATCCTATAGAATACTGAGAGGCTAGCAATTTTACGCCTGTGTTCAAGGCTTTGGAGGTCGGCTTCGACCAATTCGGGATCGCCTATAAGCCTCTTTGCTCGCCTCTCAATTGAGTCCAGAATCGCAAGATGAGACTTTGCGATACCAGCAAATATGTGTCCACAGTACTCTACACACGACCGGATCTGTGCTTTGTATAAAACAAGAAGCTGTCCCGGTGTAAAGTACTGCCGAACCTTCGCAAGAACGGCAAGCTTTGCTGCTGCTGCTCTTGCTCTGGACTGAATGAACCGACCAAAGTTGAGGTTCCAGGAAATCTCTAAGCCTAACAACTGAAGCAGGTCACTGTATTCCAAGGATACATTCTGGAAAGTAGGAGCCAAGGTGAAAGGGCTCCTTTTGGCGGTGAATAGACACGTCTGCGTTTTGGTGGCGTTGAACTTGACAAGATTGACATTGCTCCATGCGGAGACTGCCTGAAGTTTGTCATTCAAACGTTGCACCATGGCTTCTCTTTCAGACTGTACTTGATCTCGACTAGCCCGAGTACTCGGGAGATATCTTTCTACAACTGTGCTGTCGTCTGCATACCCATAGATACCGGGCTTCAACAGATCATTAATGTGCAGCAGAAACAGAGTTGCAGAAAGAACGGACCCCTGAGGCACTCCGGCATTTATTGTCAAGGGTTCCGAGGAACACCCGTCGACAACTACTCGGAGAGATCTGTGGCTCAGAAAGTCCGTTACCCAGCCGATCAGACCAGGAGATATACCGTACGCTGAAAGCTTGCATATAAGGCTCGCATGCCAGACCCTGTCAAATGCCCTCGAGACGTCCAGAGAGACGGCGACCGCTTCTCCGTTCTTCTCGATGGCCTCGCCTAAAATGTGAGTAGCATACACTAGGAGGTCCCCAGTAGACCTATTACGGCGAAACCCGTACTGTCGGTCACTGAGGAGATCGTTACCTTCTAGGTATGCTAGTAGGCGCGAGTTCAATACACGCTCCATAATCTTGCAGAGTATGGAGGTGATTGAAATCGGTCTGTAATTGACAGGGTCGGCACGGCTGCCTTTTTTGGGCACGGGTTGCACATTAGCAAGCTTCCAGGATTTTGGCACTATTCCAGTCATGAAAGAGAGGCGATACAGACGTGTCAGTACAGGAGACAACTCAGCTGCGCATGTCTTGAGCAGAATGGCTGGTATACCATCAGGACCACTGGCTTTATTCACATCTAAACGACACAATGTTCTCCATACCTCTTTGTTAGTGATGCGGATTTCAGGCATCGAAATACCGCAGTGAGGAAGATGTGCTGGAGAAGCATTGCCAGTGTCTAGATGCGAATTATCAGCAAACAGAGAAGCAAGTACATTCGCTTTCTCTGTTGCTGTGTGGGCCAGGGATCCATCCGGCTTCAGCAGAGCAGGCAGTGAGGGTTGGCAGAAATTCGACTCGATCGCTTTCGCAAGAGACCAGAAAGCTCGACTGCCAGTTGGTCTGGCAGAGAGCTTTTCGCCATTCTTAGCGATACGATCGAGACGAGCCTTCCGCAATGCCTTTTTGTAGGACTTGGCAGCTTGGTTAAAGGCTCTCTTCTTTATACTTACATCCGGAGTTTTGCGGCATCGAGCATCAGCCCAAATGAGGTACGCCGAATGTTTTCGGTCATGTGCATGACGACATTCGGCATTAAACCATGGGCGAGCTTTGCCACCAATGGGTACGTCAGCAAAAGGAATAAAATACTCCATTGCTTGATGCACCACATCGGTTATAGCATCCGCGCAACTCGACGGATCCAAAGAAGAGAAGCATACCTGCCGCCAAGGATAAGACGCAAAAAAGTGCCGCATCTCATCCCAATCTGCTGACTTGTATTTCCATACTCGCCTAACACCATGTGGTTCGAAAGCTTGTGGGGAATATGAAAATACAGATTTCACCAGACAGTGATCGGAGGTTCCCAAGGGGGACGTGACCTCTACACGATACCTGTCCGGATGAGTTGTCAGCAGAAGGTCCAGGCAATTGGCTGTATGGCCTACCACATCTGGCACCCTTGTCGCTTGCCTCACCAGCTGAAAGAGGTCCAAGGACAACGCAAAGTTCCGCGCTTCTCTTCCAGCATGGTCGGTCTTCTGGTACGGGGACAGCCAGTCCTGATGACAGGCATTAAAGTCCCCCAGAAAGACGAGCTGCGCCGAAGGGTACTGATACAGAGCCATATCTGCAGCCTCACTGAGATACTCAAATAAACGAGTTGTCTCCTGGTCACCGATGTGCGAACGATAGACACAGGAATACTGGATTTTTTCGTTTCCTGTGTCCACTAAAACCCATAGGGAAGAAAAAGTGGGGTCTTCAAGGTGACGGAGACGCTGAATACAGAGGTCGTTCCGCGCGTACATACTGACTCCGGCCCGTGAGCGAAAGTTGTGCTCTAACGAGTAACCGGGATAATCCAAGTATGCAGCGCTCAAAGGACATTGTATCTGCGTCTCCGTCAAAAAGAGCAAGTGCGGCTGCTCTGTCTCCAGGTGGTGGTGGACAGCTAAAAGATTTGAGTGCAAACCCCTGATATTAGTGAGGTGCACTTTATATGAGGAGGAGTGCAACCGCTGTGCAACCTTGTTCCTTTTTTTTTTAATTTTTTTATAAAAAATAAATATAAAAGTGAATAGGGATGGGAAAAGGCAGTTGAACGAGACGGTACGTATCGAACCCGACGTCGAAATTGGTGATGTCTTGCCACTGGGAGGCTAGCCTGGAGACTGCGGGGACGCCCGAACCCCCCCAGGGATCGCCATCGGGCCTCCTCGTCTGGTCGCCAACCAGCACGATGGAGCCACCCTGGGATTTTTCACAGCTGGCGGGGCAGCCTTTCGTGGGTGGCTAACCCACTAATTGGGCCCCCAACTATCTGCGGGCGGCCAGCGGAAAGCCGTCGCTTCGGATCCCGCTACCCTCCTCGACTAGACACCCGACAAAACAAACACCATCCCGACGTCAAACCGGTTCGCCAACGCACCGCAACTGTTCAGACCCATTTCCCATAAACGGCTTCATCGAGCAACGTGCCGGAACACGACTAGGTCGCTTTGCGGCACGACTCTGCCCGATGGGTGGTAACTTTGCCGGCGACCGGATGTTATGGTCTACCACCAAGAAAATATGCGCCGACTATAAGTTGACTTTAAATAAAGTATTGGAAATCGATCGATACCCGTTACCGAAAGTGGACGATTTGTTAGCACGCTTAGATGGGGGGCAACGGTTTAGCAAAATTGATTTATCGCAAGCCTATGCACAATTTGAATTAAATGAATCGCGAAAATATACGGTAATTAATACTCATAAAGGTTTATTTAGATACAACCGACTAGTATACGGGCTGGCGTCTAGTCCGGGTATTTTTCAAAAACGTTTAGAGCATTTATTTTCGGATTTACCTTATGTAGGAGTATTCTTAGATGACGTAGTTATTACTGGTGTGAATGATAAACAACACCTCCACAACTTAAACAAAGTGTTTGAAAGGTTGCAATTTAACGAACTTAAAGTTAAGAAAGAAAAGTGTTCATTTTTTGTAGAATCTGTTAATTACCTCGGTCACGTAATAGATAAGCAAGGAGTACACACATGTCAAGACAAAATAATGGCCATAGTAAATACACCGGTGCCTTCTAATGTGACAGAACTTAGAGCTCTCTTAGGGTTAGTCAATTATTATGGCAAGTTTGTTAAGAATGTTAGTACGATTTTGGCTCCTTTATATAATTGTTACGTAGAAATGTTAAGTTTATATGGAATAACGCATGTAATGTTGTTTTTAACGACGTAAAAAAGGCACTCGTTTCGAGTGACGTTTTGGTACATTATTCGTTGAAGTTGCCGTTGGTACTAACAGCGGATGCTAGCGCCGTCGAGGTAGGAGCCGTAATATCGCACATAACAGCGGCGGGTGAGCGCCCGGTCGCGTTTGCGTCGCGTTCGCTGTGTACGGCGGAGCGTTCGTATTCACAGATTGAGCGCGAAGCGTTAGCGATTGTATTTGGTATTCGAAAATATCATCAATATTTATATGGACGTGAATTTATTCTTAGAACGGACCACAAACCGTTAACATATATATTTGGGGATAAAGTGGATATACCAGTTATGGCTGCGTCGCGTTTACAACGTTGGGCTATTTTGTTATCGGGCTATAATTACAAAATTGAATACGTACTGTCTGCGGCCAATTGCGCTGATTCTTTATCTAGGTTACCCCTGCCGGTAAAGGAGGTTGAGTCAACGAAGGAGAGAACTTATTTGAATTTCGTTGAAACTTTCTTACCGGTAACCAAAAGTCAAGTGAAATGTGAAACGTTAAAAGATCCTGAGTTCTGTAAACTATTATCTTTTATACAGTCAGGTTGGCCATTAAAGTGTAATGATAACGACCTTAAACCATATTTTTGTAGGCGAAATGAAATTTATATAGATGGTAGATGTATAATGTGGGGTTATAGGGTTATTATTCCCATTGCTTTACGTACTAGTGTACTAAAACAAATTCATATTAGCCATATGGGTATTGTGAAAACGAAAGCGCTTGCCCGTAGTTACGTGTGGTGGCCCAACATAGATCAAGACGTAGAACAAATATGTAGGCAGTGCGAAACGTGTGCGGCAGAGGCAGTGGCGCCGCCGCGGGCGGCTCCGCAGCCCTGGCCGTACATTGCTACACCGTGGAGCCGGCTACACTTGGACTTTTTAGGTCCGCTACGCGGCAGAACATTTTTGGTTTTAATTGACTCTAGTACCAAATGGCTGGAAGTATTCGAAATGATGAAAACCAATGCAGGTTCCGTTATTAAATTATTGCGATCGTCCTTTGCCCGGTTTGGGTTACCAACCGAGATAGTTTCAGACCAGGGTCCTCCATTTGCAAGTGCTGAGTTTAAAGATTTTCTGGTTAGTAATGGTATAAGACAATCGTTCTCGCCGGTATATCATCCAGCGTCTAATGGGGCTGCGGAAAATGCAGTAAAATTATGTAAACAGGCTATTAAGAAAGCTTATAGAGATTTCTATAGATATAGATGCAGCATTACAAACATTTTTATTGTCATATAGAAATAGTGTGCATAGTACGACAGGTGAGAGCCCGGCGATGCTATTGCAACGTCGAGTTTTAAGGTCGCGCCTCGATTTATTGCGTAACGACGGATCACTAGAGGAACGTGTACGATGTCGCCAGCACCGTCAGATTGATAGCGAGGGCGTGGTTGCGCGGTCCCTAAACGAGGGCGCGTCAGTGTGGGCGCGCGAGTACGGCCGCACTGACAAGTGGGTGCCCGCGACCGTGGGGGCAGTCAAGGGGTCGCGACGCTACTCTGTAGAAACAACTGATGGCCGGCAAATAGAAAGGCATATCGATCAAATTCGTATTCGGTCGCGGGTTTCCGGGTTAGATGTGTCACCTGTGTCACCATCTTTTAAGGAGTGCGAAGGGGTAAGGGATGCAGTCGGTCCTTCAACTGGGGTGGCGGACGAGACGGTGTCAATAGAATCAGAAAGGAAAAGTAGTGAGATTAATGTCGCCTTGATCCCATCACAGCAGCTCGAATCCGATAACCCTTGTCCGCCACAACAATCTTCTGTAGCACTGCCACCGCTGCCGGTAAAGCGTTCTAGAAGACCTCCTATCAGATATGGTTTAGATGAATGATATGATGTTATGCTAGGTATATATTAATTAAATAATAAGCAGATTTGTAGTGCATAAGATAGCATTAGTACTTAGATATTAAGGGTGGAGGTGTAATGTAGGTAGTAAGTAAATTCCTTAGCTTAAGTACAACTGTATGCCGTCAGTCGTATTATACGTGTCCTAAGTAACGTACGTCTTTTATTTCCTCAAATATTCTACAATTTTAACATTTTATTGTACCTTTTGAAGCTTTAGGAAATAAATTATTATTACTATTATTATTATTATTTAACTTAATTAGATTTAAATTTAATAGATCATATATATTTTTTAAAATATCTTTAAACATGTATAGCCATGTTAAGCTTATTTAAATTTATATAAATATAGAATGTAAAAAACCGATACGGGCAGGGATTCGAACCCGCGACTACTGGGAAACCGTCCCGTCGCTCTACCAACTGAACTACCGTATCGCTGTCCGTCTCGGTGAATTAAGCATTCTATATGTGATCGTCTTTATCGGGACGGTGGTGACATCTATTAGGTTTCTTTCGAAAATCCTAACCAATGTTTCTAACTTTGTAGTATAGATAAACACTGAAAAGATGCTACTACCGAAATCAATTTTTGAAAATATCTTTAAACATGTATATATAGATATTTTATATTATATTTTTTTACATTCTATATTTATATAAATTTAGATCATATAAATATAAGTGTATTGTAGCAAATCTTAGAAACCAATATATCTAAACAATATTTAATATTTATAAATGTTTATTATTGTGTAAGTTTTGCTATATATAAATATTTACTATTTATACAAACATTATAATGTAACAATATTAATTGTAAAGCAAGGAAAGTCCATAACAACAACAAGAAAGGCTCTAATACAGAGCCTTTTGGCATACTCAATTTACTCAATTAACAAGTGATTAGTTTATTCATATGTATTATATGTATTATATATTCATTCCTTATATCGAGGGCATCTTTTTTAACTCTATAATGTTGTAATTTTTTAATAAGACTTTCAAACTGATCGTGATCGTATTTGATAAATCACGGAAAATGTTAATAGTTTTGTGTTTCTTCCCAGTCTTCAAAAGAAACTTAACACCAGGAATCTGCTGTTCAGCAACCAGTAGTGAAGCTAAATTTTATTTTTATTAACATGTTCAGCAAGTAAGTTGGTTAAGGATATATTACTTAAACAAAATGGAACTAAAGTTTCGCCGGATTTAACTTTTTGAAATCTGAAATTGATGGAACACTGTTCTACATTACAGTTATACACGTAAGTAATCTCACAGTAAATTTTTTTTTTTTTTTTATACGATCTAGGGCAATGCTTGACTACATTCCACCTGATGGTAAGTGGAATGTAGTATTAGATGGTAAGGCGCATTGCCCTAGCAACCTATTCACTCTTCTCTTGAAGACACCCACATTATATTTGGCCGGAAATACCGACGCAGGCAAATTGTTCCAGTCCTTCGCTGTACGCACTAAAAATGAGGAAGCAAAGCGCTTCGTTTGGACAGGTGGAATGTCCACAACAAAAGGATGGATACCTGCCGTGCGTCGGGACGTCCGGTGATGGAAGGGGGACGGGGGAACTAAGTCGTGTAGTTCCTGCGCACACTCACCAAAATGTATCCTATAGAATACTGAGAGGCTAGCAATTTTTAAATAATTTTATAAAAGTATAAAAGTGCCATCATACACTATACTGTATAATTACAACCAGCTAATAATTTTCTTAATTAGAGGCTAGATCAATGTGTGTAATTTATATTGTATTATACTAGTATACTGTGGTTTGGAGTTTATAACGATTTATTAAATAATTAGTTTTGTTCATTACATTGAGCAAAATCTATTACATAAATAAAAAATTAAAAAATTTGAATTATATTTTTAGATATATTACACTAATACAGGTGGCACTAGTGGCGATGATTTGTAGTAAGTTTAATAAATATGTGTGTTAGATTATGTCAAATAAGAAAGTTAAATGAAATTCTCATCCATAATAGGGAACATTCACGTATTTTTTGACGTAAATTAATCATTTACCTCTCTATATCGTAGAAAAAAATATAAATAGGCTTGAAAAGATTCTAGTTTTTTTTCAAAGTGAAAATTAAAACATTAAGTAAATTTGACTCGTTTAAACACCGCCATTTTGCGCGCGTTTTGCATGACGCCAAATGATACGTCCAGTGAATGTTTACTATGAACTTTTTAGTTATTTCATAGATATTTTAAGTTTTAATTGCTTTACAAGTCATGGAAGAAGATAAAAATCATCTTACGAGTATTGTATAGTACCGGAGTGCAAAAATAGTATTAGAAAAACACCCGACAAAGTGTTTTTTGTATTCCAAGAGATGCGGAAATACAAAAACAATGGTGTATGGTAATTAAAAGGTATAATATATGTGCTAAATCGTGTTTATATGGTTGTGAAGATCAATTTAACGTAAGTATACTTTATTTATAATAAGTTTAATCTAATAGTTTAAATATATAGTAAGTATTAAACATTAGAAAATTTGAGTTTAAAATTAACCTAACCTATCTTACAAATTTCAGTATAACTTTCTACAAAAACCGTAATCTTTTTTTGTTTTACGCAATTTTTATGGTCTGTCGATTTATTTCAGGTTAAGGAAGATACAGCAAATTGTATTGAATATAATATGTGTAACGAGACAAAAAGGTGAAAGATGTAATCTAATATTATTAAAATTTATTAAAATTTTATTAATTTAAAATTTATTAAAATTTATGAAAATTTTAATAATATTAACTCCGGCCGTGAAAGCCTCAGCATTGATGTAATCTAAGTTTGAAGAAAGGAGTTGTTCCTTATATATTTTTGTGGCAAAAACACGAGCTGATAGAATGAGAATGTGCATAGTAAAAGGCAAAGATTGACATCGGTTAATGAAGCCTTTTAAGAGTTAGCTATCAAAAGTAGTGTTTAAAAAAATTGGTGACCTTTACGAAGAAGTGATATACGTAGTAAGTCCTAGTACTGCCCTTACAAATGTTTGTGATATTATTCAGCCAAGACTCAGTACTTCTCCTATTGAATGTGATGATCATAAGGCAGAGTCTTGCTTTTCGCATATTAAAGATAAATTACCAAGTGACTAAGCTGTGCAAGTTAATATTAAACCGAAGTATGGAAGTAAAGGTGTCAATGTAAATATACCTGCTGAAAAACAAAATGTAGCATTGTCACCATTTCCTCATTTAACACACAACATTGTTACACAACAGTTTTAAAAGTAAAACTATCTGTTTTAAAAAGAAAATTGTTTACTGAAAACACAGCTGACAATACTTCTATAGCATCTTATATGTTCTATATCTGCTGATTATCAACCAAGTTATTTATCTGAGTCAAGTGAAGTGAAAAATGATTCAGAGGCAGAAACATTTTAAAAATGTATTGTGTAGTAGCATGCTAACTGCTATTCAAAAAGAGTTTGTAGGTATTTGTTTTGTTAGAGTTGTTTGAGTATTTAGAAAATGTTTTTTAGATTACATAAAAATTGTATCATTTAATAAAACCTTTAAGCACGAAAATATAGGTTTAAATTATTTATTTTTCTCAGTCACACTGATACCAAAGTATGAACTTAAACGCCGATATATTGAATTGCGTGTCAAATGACGTCACATTTCCTTTCGACCAATGGTGGCGCGTTTTGGAATTTTGAATTTCGCTCCCTAAATTTACACTTTTCATAAATTATATTATGGCCTTAAATGATAAGTAAATTAAAAAAAATGATTTTATTATAATAAGATGATAAAAAGTAATAGAAAAAAAAATATTTGAGACCATTTATTTTTTTTTGCATGTTCCCTATTGTCTCAATTCGCTCATTGTGAAACCTAAACAATTAGCTCGAAACGAGCTTACTACTTACAAAAAATGATTTATTTAATTCTATTTCGGCTAGTTCAATTAGTTATTCAACCTAAAACTCACTATATTTTTTTTTTTAAATTGCTTAACAACTTACTTTTTAATTTACTTAAGAATTGAAGGCTATTATGAAAGCGGATCCATAGCAAACCACGTCCGATTTAGCTACAGGCTGCGGTGTTAGCAATAAAACTATTTTAAACCACTTGAAACAAATTGGGCAGATTAAAAAGCTTGAAAGGTAAGTACCTCATTAAATGACTGAAAGAAACCGGTGAACGCGTGTCGACTGCTGCGTTACATTGCTGAACGCGCACAATAATGAAGGAATTATAAATCGAATCATTACATGTGATGAAAAATGGATTCTCTACGATAATCGGAAGCGCTCATCGCAATGCTTGGATCCTGGTCAGCCATCCAAATTGTGCCCCAAGCGAAAATTGAGCTACAAAAAAATTCTTTAAAGCTTTTGGTGTACGGTGCCGGTATTGTTCATTAGAGTTTTCTCAAATCTGGTCAGATTATTACGGAAGATGTCTTTTGCTAGCAAATGTAAGCCATGAGGAAAAAGCTAGCTGCTAAACAACCTATGCTGGTCAATCGCTGCACACCACTGCTGCTTCACGACAACGCTAGATCACACACTGCACAACAGATGACTACCAAATTAGAAGAGCTTCAATTAGAATATCTCAGACATCCAACGTACCTACAACGGACCTTACTCATTTGGAGCAAGGTCCGTAGGTTGCTCCGTCCGACTGGTTTTTTTTTTTGTAAAGGGATCAATGAACTACCTTAAGATGGCAAAAGTGCATAGAAAACAATGGTTCATACTTTGATTAGTTAACTACATTATATTAAAAATATATTAGACCTTTTGTTCCTCCCATACAAAACGCCAATTTCATTTGTAACGACCTAATATTAAAAGTATTCATATAAAACTCACTTTTCAATTCCTTATTTCTCATACATTAAATTTTATGAGGCATCAGGATTATATACTATCATTATTTTAAGAAAATATTTGTTTTTCTTAAATGGTTATTGTAATTAAATGTAATTTTTAATTGGGTCTACTATCCTAAAAATCTTATCATACACTCAGGTTACTATATACGTCCAATCTTAACACCGATAGCAGTATGTCAGCAAAACTACTTCTGATTCTAAATTATTGTAATGAGAAAATGTGAGAATGGAGACCCAAAGCGACATGACATGATTAAGTTAATCCTATTATCTTTTGAAATCCCTGAATCATCAGGCTAAGGGTCATTCATATGTGTGGTACAAGTGAGAAAATATTGACATTCAATGCTGGAGAGTTGGACATAATATAAGATGGCAGCCATACGTAATTGGTACCTCAAATTGTTTTAAAGTGCTAGTTAACAAAGTACAAAAGCAGCAAAATGTGATTGTAAAACTCTTACCGGGTTTTTTAATTTATAAATGGTATAAAACACATACTGGTTTATTTTTTTCACGTCAACTTAGTTTGATTTAGTTACAGATTGGCAAAACATAATATTTAACTAATATTATAAAGTTGAAAAATAAAATGAATGAAATTAATAAAGTATCGGTCGGACCTAAAAATATTTTAGAATCTCGTTAAATTTTCAGAGAAAGTTTATAAAATCACATTACAAAGCTACGCCTTAGGGTACCTTTAGAAAAAGCCTTTTTAACACGCTTTTATTACTTTCACGTTTATCTTTGGTTGTTATAATTATATCAAATGATTATAACTAAAACTGAACCGAACACACAAATATAATCCTTCAACCGTTCTACGTATCTTGACGATGTTGTGTATTTGACGAAGTTTTAGGCACTAATGAATGAGGACTATTGGACTTGATATTGTTATTTACTTTGATAACTGACTAGCATTTTGATTTTTTCCTTAATTTAGCGATCCCCCAACGCAACGACTTCAAAAAGTAAGTACATAATAATATTATTTTTATCTTTTTAGATTTTTTTTTTGATACTATATAAATATATGTATAGTCCAATAATATAATATTATTTATGTTATATATCTGTTCAAAAGTTATGGTACTGTCTTTATTGTACTAAATGAACCTACGAAAACACTGAAATTCTTTTACTTAGGTTTTTACTTTTAATATTGAATAGAAACCTTTAACCAGCACCAATAAAGCTTTGGAGACATATTAGCTTTTATTTCCAACAAACGTAGTTAAGAACCATCTCGATGGACCAGGCTTTTGATTAAAAAACTGCAAGGAAAACCGTTTATTTGTTTACAATGCAAAGACAGACACACTGATACCTGATACACAGATACAAGTTAGATTTATAACACCCCTTTGGGTTCGTTTCCGGGTCGGCAGTTAAAAACAACTTACATTATGCGGAGAGTAAATGGCGAAGTTAGCACTATGTATAAACAATTTAATTTTGTATTATATGAGATTTGATGATCCACAACGCCTCTCTTGGTAATACCAACATAAAATATACGGGCTAAATCACCCATAATTACATCTGTGATGTAGTTTTGTTTTATTGTAGACTTTGAATATTTTATATTTCACGACATTTTTCTTGTTAGTTTCAATCTCAATAATATGTCGTAATGCAAAAAGTTTATAACAAATTTATTGTCTCACAGGTGTACTAATGCCTAACTAATTAGTTATCATTTTCACTCTTGGTTATCCATTTTATTTTATTTTTTTAATTCGAAGTAAATATAAACTGTATTATCTTTAAAGTATAAGAGGTAACAGAATTTTATTTAATAATTAGATTTTTACAGTGAAAACAGTTATAACTTTGAAAAAAGAGTTACTTTATTAATAAATATAGTCAGTTCATTGCAAAATCAGTTATCTCGATTGTGTTCAAGTGCAGTGAGTAGTGTACGGGTCAATGACCGCAAGCTAGTGAGAACCAATTACATCAAGTAATGCATATTTGCAGTGCTTCGTTAAAAGTACATACAACTAATTTCGACACAGAAGATACTGTCCAGTTTGGTGTATTGGCTAATTAGTGGTGCTTATTGAATGTATCCTGAGTTCGTAACTTAGAATTGACTGAGTCGTCTTAATTTTGGAATATTATTGTTATTTTTTGTTTTTGTTATTTTTAGTTATTTTTCGTTATCTTTTTATTATTATAATTATTTTGTAAAATTTTCAATATTTTGTTGTATCTAAATTAATAGTTGCATAAGGTTTAAGTACTTATTTTTTGTTGTTTTATTTAAATTTAAATCTTATTGTGTTTTATTAATTAGTTTTTTTATATATATTTTTTTTATATTGTATTTTCAATATTTTTTATAAATTTGTATGTTTTATCGATCTCTTTGGAAATCTCTCAATTTCACAAACAGATCATAAAAATGGCGTGTGCAACGAGTACAAATTATTGCGCTGGATGTCGAAACATTCTACCGAAGAAAGCATTTCTCAGTTGCTCGATCTGTAAATCGAAGTATGATTACCAATGCGTTAATATACCTCTCAATCAATTTGAAGCAATGGACCAACAAAAAAGGAATAAATGGAAGTGCAGGGAATGTTGCAGTAAACCTAAAACTGGTAGAGTTCAAACACCCGCTAGGCCAGCTTTCACCAGCCAAACATGCCCTACCAGCCAAACAAGTACCACTAACACAGATGAAGAAAATTCTTCTGAATCTTTTGTTACAGCACGTAAAAATGCTAAGAAGTCACCCGTTTCCACAGCCACGTGCAGCAATGATGGCCAAAATTTTGTATCGGAGACGACTCTTCGCGACATTATAAAACAAGAACTTTCTACGACCATTCTAAACCTCGTCACGGCACCATTGAACACAATTAATGAACAAATAGTAGGATTTTGTGAGTCCATGTCATTCATAAACACTCAATTTGAAGATATGAAAGCTCAAATTGAAGAAAAATCCGCCATGATTGATATCCTGAAAAAAGAAAATAATCTACTGCAGGTGTCTGTCAAAGATCTTACAAACCGACTAAACACCGTAGAATCACATATGAGAGAATGCAATATCGAAGTCAATGGTATTCCCGAACACAAATTAGAAAATTTAGTGGATACTTTGGTGCAAATTGGCAAAACCGTAAAAACTCCTCTAAATGTTGACGACATTCAACATGTTACTCGAGTGGCTAAGCTGAACCAAAAAATTGATAGACCACGCTCTATTATTGCCAAACTGCGTAACATGAAACACAGGGATGCCTTGTTAGCGGCTGTAGCACAATTCAATAAAAGCAATCCTGAAGACAAACTAAGCTCTCACCATCTGGGGATTGGAGGTTCTCGATCACCAGTTTATATCTCAGAGCACTTAACACCTAGTAGTAAACACCTCCACGCCGCTGCACGCATAAAGGCTAAAGAAATGAAATATCGCTTTACCTGGGTCAGAAATGGAAAGATTTATGTGCGGAAAAATGAATTTTGCCAGGCAATAATAATAAAAAACGAAGATAGTCTTAAGTTAATATTATAAAAAAGAGGAAGACAAGAAAACTGGGAATGTCTATAGAGCTTAAATTTAACAATGTTTGAAATTTACTATCAAAATGTACGGGGAATGAGAACTAAATCTAATGATATACTTAAGAATATCCTAACTTCAAGCTATAAAATTATTATATTAACAGAAACTTGGCTTAACCCTAGTATATTTGATAATGAACTGTTCGATTCGCGTTATGTTGTGTATAGGAAAGATCGTATACATAAATTAAAAAAAGATGGTGGAGGCATTCTTATTGCTGTCGCCCGCGAAATTAAGTCTTCTCGTATTTTAAATTGGGAAACTGATGAAGAGAATATGTGGGTAGTTATAGAATTTAATAATAACTACGTCACAAAAAGTATTGGACTTTGTGCAGTCTACTTGCCACCACCTATTAAATCCGAAATACTGACCAAGTTTTTGGAAAGCGTCGATAATGTGACAAACCATATAGATGATATTGTTGTTATAGGAGATTTTAACATGGGTTTTATTAAATGGAGTGCTAAAGTTAATGATTCCTCGATGACTCCATCTAACTATAGTAATCCACTTGGATACTTGCTGGTTGATTTTATGACCATTAATAACTTACAACAATTTAACTGCCTTGGTAATTGTGATGACAGATTGCTAGACTTGGTGTTAAGTACCTTACCTAAAGTTACGGTAACAACGCCTCCTGATATTCTTAGTAAATTAGACACATACCATCCCCACCTTTTGATTAACATCGAATGGAAACATATATCTTACCTTCGGTCCAAAGATCGTGTCGATTACAATTACTTTAAGGCTGACTATAATACTATAGTAAGCACCATTCAAAACATAGATTGGTTGCACAAATTCTCTGTATGTAAGGATGTCGATGCCATGGTTGAGGTATTTTATAATTCTCTCTACGAAATAATTGAACAATTTGTACCGAAACGTAAACTAAGAGCATTAAAACACCCACCTTGGTTTAGGCGTAACTTAATAAAATTATTATCAGAAAAAGATAAAATCCGTAGAAGGTTTCGCAAATATAATAATCCCAGGGACCATTTAGAATTTGTTATTCTTCGCAATCGCTGTCATAAACTAATTGATCTATGCCTTAACGACTTTAAACAAACAGCTGAGTTCAATATCTCAAAAAATCCCAAATACTTCTGGAAATACTTCAAACATAAAAAGAAAAATGAGTCATCTTTACCCGCATCTATGAAATTGGATAATAAGGTCACTAATTCATGCACGGAAATAGCCAATTTTTTTGCTAGTCATTTCTCTTCTACCTATACAAATACATCAAAATACATTCCAGTAAATTTAAATCTTAATATGAATAGTGTGCATTTAGCCAAATTGAGTTTCCTTGAATCAGATGTCTTGAAAAAAATTAAAACTCTAGATGTGCATAAAGGTGCAGGGCCTGATGGACTTCCTCCACTTTTTCTCAAACGCTGTGGGTTAGGAATTGCTCTTCCCCTGACACTAATCTTTAATTGTTCCCTAGACCAAGGTATTTTCCCTAACGAATGGAAAAAAGCGCGAATCGTTCCCGTCTTTAAAAAGGGTGATCCTATTGATATAAAAAATTATCGTCCAATATCAATTTTGTCATGCTTATCAAAATTGTTTGAAAGTCTTGTGCAGCCTTATCTTGCTAAACACTTTGAAAACTACCTAACTAGCTCTCAACATGGATTTAGAAGTGGATTATCGGTTCAGACTAACCTATCACACTTTACTTCTAATCTCATAAAAGAAGTAGATATGGGTCAACAGATTGACGCCTTCTATACCGATTTTTCCAGTGCTTTTGACAGGGTTGACCATCAACTCCTAATAAATAAACTTAGGCAATTTAATGTAGGGGCACCCTTAATTAAATGGTTAGAATCTTATTTAGCTCTCAGATCGCAGGTTGTTGTTGTAAACGGTTTTGAATCTACAAATTATTTAGCGCAATCAGGTGTGCCTCAAGGTTCCCACTTAGGTCCTTTATTGTTTCTAGCATTTATTAATGATATCACCGCAAGTGTCCAAAATTGCAAATGTTTGCTATTTGCTGATGATTTAAAAATTTACAAACCGGTAGAATCACAGGATGACGTAAAACTGATACGAGATGACTTAAATCGAATTTATATATGGTGCGAGGCCAACAGAATGACTCTTAATATTAACAAATGTTTCCATGTGAAATACACCCGTAAAAAAAAACCACTTGTCTCTAGTTATTATTTTAACAATGTCGCCTTGCAAGAGCTATCTGAAATAAAAGACTTAGGAGTTACTATTGACTGTAAACTTACTTTCAAATCGCACATAAACAACAGTGTTAAAAAAGCTGCTCAGTTTTTAGGATTCATCAGGCGTAATTCAAAGGGATTTTCTTCCCGGACTAAAATTCTTCTATATAATGCTTTTGTCAGAAGTCATCTTGAATTTGCAAGTTCCGTCTGGAACCCTGCTTATAATATATATACTCAACGCATTGAAAGTATACAGCGCACCTTTACTCGTCACCTTGCATTTAATACTTGTGGTTTTTCTCATAGACAGCCATACGAACAGCGACTTGATAAATTTAAATTGCTATCTCTTCAATGTCGACGTGTGATTCTGGATTTGTGTTTCTTATATAAAATATTACACAATAAAGTAAAGTGCAGCAACCTAGTAAATCAAATATCTTTTTCAGTGCCGTACAAATACCCTCGTAAAAGAATAACAAACATTTTTTATACCCATTTCGCAAAAACCAATCTCGGTAATCAAGCTCCAATTTCGCGCTTATGTATTAAATATAACGAAATATCCAACAAGATACCTGGCATCGATATATTCCATGACCCTTATATGCTTTTTAAAAAAAAACTCACCGAGTTCCTAGCTGTAAGATCTAATTTAGTTTAAACATATTATAAGAATAAGATCTTTCATAATTTATAATTTATAATTGTACTTCATTAGCTTTTTATTCACTTCAAAAATGTATGTACTATAAAATATAATCTTGCATGACATTTTGTGAATGTTATGTACACTTGTAATTGATATACATATCAGTGAGTGTGTTTATCTGCTTTGTTTAAATAGTTAAGAAAAATATGTATATTGTAAGTGTGCTTTAAGAAATAAATAAATAAATAAATAGATTTTTTTGATTTTTAAAAGTTTTCTTTTGGTTTGGTTAATCAATCTTTTAAAATATGGTTCCGAAAATCATTTATTGTAAATCGCCTAAGTTATACCTTTACTTAATTCTTAAGTTAATTGAGTAATTATACCGTATTCCATTAGTGAATCCTTAAGCTTGGCTAGTTTGTTACCAACTTCTTCGCTTACATAGAATTAGAATACTGAGTGTAAAACTGACAATGCATTACTCTACTGGCCGGATAAAAATTTTTGGCCCAGTGAAATGAAATCAAAGAAACCATAGTGTTCGGAATTTATAAAACGTTTAACCCTCGGTATCTTCCTTATTGTCTGATGAGACGGTGCCTACTTAATTAGGGAAAAGTATGAGAGAATTACCCTACTTAGACTTAGATTGGAAACCGGGAGACTATAATCATCACAAACTAGAAATTTGGCTTTCCAGCCAACTCCTGTACCCAATAATTGCACTGGACACATATTGATACCCCTCTCCCTTGCTGGTCTTTCAAAAAGTTAAGCTTTTTAACAGACACAATCTTGGAAATAAGAGGCCAAATACCTAAGATTGAAGCTAGATAGAAAGTTTTTTTAGGTTTTGCTTCGCACGTAATGATCGTTTCTAACGACCTTCATATATGCGATCGTCGTACAAAATCGGT
Organism: Napeogenes sylphis; assembly: GCA_959347405.1. Taxonomy (NCBI): domain Eukaryota; kingdom Metazoa; phylum Arthropoda; class Insecta; order Lepidoptera; family Nymphalidae; genus Napeogenes; species Napeogenes sylphis. Next base: position 14,779,641 of record OY365776.1, read on the forward strand.
CAATCCGATAGATGATTCCGTTACATGTAGCAATTGATTATTATTTATATAGAAATTTAAAAAAGGTTAAAAAAATGTTTATTTCATTTTAATCAATCTCTTTAAGTAAGTGTTCACGATAAACTGAAAGCATAAATTGAAATCATATATCATCGGATATTTGTTCTTTAACGGACAGTTTAAAAATCTGAAATATTTAGTAATATTTTAGGTAGAATGTTGACCTTACTATAATTGTTCATAAAAGTCCTAAATGTGTTTCTCTAGCACATGTTATATATAATAATAAATAGTACACTGGATTTGGATTTGTTATAATTTTAATAAAGGTACATACTTAAAATTTAAGTATTTGTCTTCTCTCAAAATTGATAAGACCGTAGGGACGTCTCTCAGACAAGACCGTCTGTTTTAAACTTTCTCTAGTAATGAAAAGATAAAGCTTTAAAATTTCCTTCTGTATCTGAAACTCTCTTTGAGCAGGTGAAGTTGAGTACTATCAAAGTATTTTAATTATTTTGTAACAAATAAGCATCAATACTTAGAGCTAAAGCTTTGAAATCTTTCATAATTATACTAATATAAGAACCAAAATCTTAGTACCCCTTTTTAAACACCGACCCAAAAAGAGGGGTGTTATAAGTTTGACGTGTGTATATGTGTGTTTACCAATTTTATTCGGATCGTTGCATGTGTAACCTAATCTATAGAATACTTCGACCTACCCCACTCCGCAAAACGCCAAACAATCCAGTAAATCAGCCTTGAAGACCTAACCCCGGAACAGCACAGGAACACGGCATACATGGGAAACTTATATACACTGACGGGAGCAAAGTTCTAAACTGCGTGGGTGCTGCCCTGTCGATGTGGGAGGATAAGCAGGAGCTACTCTATAGGAAGTACCGCCTAGCAAGATACTGCTCGGTATTCCAGGCCGAGATGGTGGCAATTAAAATCGCCGATGACAAAAACTGGAAGGAAATGTGTATATTCACGGACTCCAAGTCCTCTTTCTCCCTAAACACGGACACGATGACCCACCTTTTAGCGTTCAAAACAATGGACAGTCTGCAGAGGATCACTAGAAAAGGAAACACAGTGCGAATGTTTTGGGTAAAGGCACACGTGGGCACACCCGGGAACGAGCAGGCGAAAGCAGCGGCCATAGACACTAAAAGAAGAGCCATATACGAAGCCTTCCCATTATCATATACGAATTCCCATTATCATATGAGGACATACTACATCTGTTAATAGACTGCCCGAGATTCTCGAGATATAAACTAGACGTGGAAACTGAAATGGACACGACTCTAAATCGAGACAACTTAGCCCAGTTATTGGACAACCAGGACACGACTGGAACACTTATGGAATACTGCAGATAAGGGCAGAAAAAATAATACAGGAAAACAAGACATAACTCGACGAACCAAACTCGACAGAGACTACTAACTGGAAAATAAACAAACTACTTACTAATCCCATAGATAGAGAGTACAGCATCCAATAGCCATACTTGGGAGACGGACGGCCAACCAGCACTAACCTAGAATCATGACATGATGAAAACATTACAACGAAGTGGAGAAAGAAGCAATGTCATCCTGGCCCCATGTGTCATCGCATGGCCCACGCTCAGAATCCGGAGGAAGCAGAAAAATGATTACGCTAGGGCATTATGGTAATGATTTGCTAATCAAGAGAAACCACCAATAGCGGGAGCACTAGACAAATCTCAAAAAGACGGAGTCCTGTAGCTGCTGCATGGAACCAATGCAGCCCCAGCATGGCTAAGGACGATGTATCAAAAAAGAGATAAAAAAAATCACTTAACTTATATCTTACTCACCTAGTATAGTAAGTTAGTTAATAGTTAGTAAAAAGTTTTAAATCAAACAACATTTACGTTTGACACTGTCAAACTTTCACATTGTATGTATCTCATTCCGTGCCTTACCTGAAACAAAACAGCATTATTATAAGTTAAATTTAGACTTAGACTTAGATTTAGCCATAAGATTACTTCATACTTACCTTATATTTAGCCACCCAGAATAGTCAGATATTTTTTTTATTTATGCTCTTTATTGCACACCACATTACATGAGAAAAAAAAGTAACACATAAAGAAAATACATTGTAAAGTACGAAAGGCGACCTTATCGCCTAACGGCGATTTCTTCCAGACGACCTTAGGATTAGAAAAATAAAAAAAAATAATATGAAATACTGGTAGGTGGTGTGGTTATAATAAAGATACTTACTAATAATTACACACAAATACTTGCTAGTAGTACATATATATCATTATATAGAATATATAACAAAAAAAATACACCAATAGATACAAAAATACATAAAAAATAACTACAAAAACAAGAGTTTAAAAAAAACAAAAACAACTAGTTAATTTCCGATAAGTAGTATTCTTTAATAGATTTTTTAAATACTTCTAATGATTTTGACAAACGTATATTTAGAGGAAGCGCATTCCATAGCTTAGTGGCATGAACTGTAAAAGAACGATTATAAAAAGAGGAATTATGAACAGACACTTCTATAATAAGTTTTTGTGACGCTCGTGTAGTGTCTTGGATACCAAGGAATTCAAATTTTTCCTTCAGATATGAAAGTGTTCTTGGGTGAAATAATACACAGTACAAAAGAGAAAGCATATGTAAATCCCAACGTCGGAGTATGGGGAGCCACTTGAGTTTTTGACGAAAAACGGAAATGTGGTCATATTTTCGTAAGGTAAATATGAACCGTATAGCAAGGTTCTGAAATCTCTCAAGTTTGTTTAATTTTTCTTCAGTTAAATCAATAAAACTGTCATCTGCATAATGAAGGATCGATAAAAGAAGAGAATGTGCCAATATAATTTTGGTAGGGATTGGTAAAAAAAACCGTAGTCGACGTAAAGATCTCAATGCAGCAAAAGTTTTCCTTCTGATGTCAATAACCTGAACAAACCAAGACAATGTCTGATCTAAGTACACAGCCACGTCTTTAGCGGTTGAACAATAAGGAATAGTAACGCCGTTAGATGTTATAGGTTCTAAATTCTCCAATCAACTCTTGATATCATACTGCTACTGCCAATAATCATAACTCGGGACTTGGCAGGATTTATTTTTAAGCCAAATTGTTTACTCCAATTAGAAATAGAAATTAGGTCATTATTAATAGCGGTCACCGAAAAATAAAAAAAAAAAAGAATCGGGAGTGATAAATTTGAATATCATATAGATACATGTGATAGGGAGAAGAGATACTTTGAGTGAAAGTTAAAGAGACATGTCCCCAGGATGATAACATTTTATTTTTTTTATTTTTTTTATTTTTTATTATATCATTTTATTTTTTTTCTATCGGAATGCGCTGTCGACGGCCTGATAGGTAACTTCGAAACAGGCTCAACAAGACATCATGGTCAATAGAATTAAAAGCATTTCTGAAGTCCACAAGTGCCAGAATTTTGAGTTTTTTATTGTCCATTGCCAATCGAATGTCATCCGTCACTTTGACAAGTGCTGTAACCGTACTACGACCAGGGTGTAAATCGCACTGAAAGGGAATAAGGAGAAGATGTCTATTAAGGTATTTGCTTATCTGTTTGTGAATTAACTTCTCAAGAGTTTTAGAAAGGAACGGTAAAATGGAATCATTTATATTTAAGGGTTTACTCTTTTTAGGTAAAGGAATGATTTAGGCTTGTTACCATGAGTCGGGAAATGTACTGGTTCTAATGGAATAGTTTAGGATATGATTAATATCGGAGTATTTATATCAAGGATAGGATTAATTACTGTTAATTACTTGAGAAGAAGAAAAATGTTTATTAACGAGCTCAATATCGATATCAATAGAAAGTGTGTTTGATGAGATTGATTTACCGACTCCAAGTCTTTCAAGAAATATCCAAGTTTTGGCTGTATCGCCGTGTTCGATAGAATTGTGAATATGACGTCGTTGTGCACGATGTATTACAGCGATTTCGAGTTTTTATGTAATTTATTCTATTGACCTCATTATTGACTATTTTAAATTTGTATTTTGCAAGATTCTTTTTCTTCAGCAGACTTCTTAATTTCTCTGTCAAGAACGGTGCAGGAAGATGTTTAATTTTGATCGGACTTAACTGGTGCATGAACATCATATAATCGGGTAAGAGTCTGGTTAAACAATTGAACTTTAAGATCTACAGAATCACTGTTAGTAATAGCAGACCAATCTACTTTATGAACATCTTCATATTGGCGTTCTTTTTCAAAATAACGTCGTGCATCGGCAGAACACTGACCGCTGCTTTTTGACAGAGTCAGGCGAAGTTACCATCATTAGGTCAAGGGGTGCTGCCAGGAAAATAATATGTAGCCTAAAGAGGTAATATTTGCAAGTTACAGGAATCAGTTAAGGATAAGAGTTTTTTCCGGCCATATTCACCTTTGTTGAGACAAGTATTAAAATCACCCATTCATTCTGATGGAATGATTATAAAGGAAAGTAAAACTTTCGAGAATTAGTTTTAATGATTGGAAATAATTCAAAATGGATGGGGGATTATAAAAACACCAATAAGGATTTTTGTGTGTGGCAACATTACCTCTGTCATTAGATGTTCGGCCGCATCCTCGGTTGGGGGTTGAGCAGACGTAATAACTATTTGAAAAGGAATATGAGAGCGTAATTGTATCGCTACTCCTCCTCCAATTTTATTAATGCGATCGTTACGAATAAGATAAATCCTGGCAGCGTATAGGAGGATGTGTATAAACATGGTTTAAGCCAAGACTCAGAGATTAGAATACCATGAATATTGCGAGATTCAAATGAAGCAAGCATGTCGGGTTAATGAGCCAGGATACTTTGGGCATTAATGTGAATGATATTAAACGATTTCAGAGAGTCTAAGAAAGTGAAATTGAGCGTGATGTTAAGCGATTGATCTGATGTACTGTGAAAACTTTCATCACTACATACACGATTCATCACTAGACGACATTGAATAAAATTTATAACTACTGTTACTATCTATTGAAGACATTTAAAAAGTTAATACACAAGTGAAACAATAGAACAAAATAATAAAAAAAAATAATAATAAAATATATCCTTAAATAATAATAATAATAAATAATATGAAAATAAATAAATATATTCTACATATAATATATATTTTATCCGAATCATTAATAATTACTTAGAATCTTATGAATTACCAAGACCTTTTAACCCGCCAACTGTTTCGAACAATATTTAAACTTAAATTAAAAAAAAAATTGCATTAAACATTAAGGACAAAACAGAAAATTCAGCTGTAAATTTATATAAAAATAAATATTTTGTAGTTGATTTAAGATTACTACCTTTTACTACAAAATAAAAAAATGGCCAGGAATACCTAAAACTAAAAAAATAAAATAAAAAAAGAAACACTTAAATGGGGATTGTCATACATTTGGGCTCTCACTTCTTTACCATTCTCTTAGCTCGAGTGGCTATTTTATCCTTTGACGCCTCAGAGACGACGGGGCATGAAACAGGGACATCTTAGGCTGGAGTGGATATAGCCTTTAACTCAGACAGGCTTATGATTCGATGTCTCGTGCCATCGGGACTCTTCACTAGAACAACACCATCTCTAGTCCTACAGTTTGTTACCCCCAAAGTTTTCAAGCTGCTATAAATGTATTGTACCGGCTTTTAGTTGAAAATTCAGATAATGTTAGACTAGTGCATTTTTAAGCAGTTTTGGTAGACCTTGTTTCTCAAAGACCTATCTATGAACCTAATCAACACAGCATGAGACTTGTCAGAGACAGGTCGCCCAAAGCAATGACAAGAGCTTATAACTTCAGGAGATACCTGTGGAATTTTTAGATGTGCAGCTAAAAGAGATGCAACCGAACCGCTGAAGCTTCCATTACTCTCTTCACGGACATCATGAAGCAATAACATTTTACTTCTGGAACGCATCTCCAACTCATCATTCTGTCTTGAGAGGAGTTCCACCTGATGAGCAGATTCTCTAGCGCACATAATACAAACGACCGGAATAAACTAAATTGAGAATTTATGTTTGAAGTGGGACTAGTGGCTGGGATAGCACCTTTTAGTTCCTTCTGAAACTCAGTCATTGTCGTTGTAAAGTGTTCTGTAAGTTGATTGATGGTGTCCTTTATGGAATCCACGGTAATATTGTGAAATTGCCTTGTGGCCAACTGTGATAAGAAGTGAGGTTATAACACAAAAGTGAAACTTAGGAACACACTTAACCCTCTGAACTTTTTATAAATACATTAAAGCTAGCAGGTACTAGTTTGTCACTGGTTCATTATTTTTGTGTTTTATGAAAGTATAATAATTTTTTAATTAACAAATTTTACAAAAAGATTCCAAATGCGACTTATTTATTTTGCACCTATCTGACAAACATACATAGATAATAATTACTTAATCGTCGGTCAGTCACAAATCAAATAGCTCTAAATATGTACTTACCTTTATCCTTGCCTTTAAAAATAAATATTTGAAGGGGCTCACATCCAACTAATTTGATTTTTTTTCCGTTTTTATAAATATAATTGTACGGAAACTTTCTTGCGCGAGTCCGACTTGCCGACTTGGCCCGTTTACACTTCATATTATTTATTATAAACAAAAGCTTAAGATGGTTAAGCATGTTAATGACAATTTGAAATATTAAATTATTTGCTGCAAAATTATAGTATTATACATAGGCTCAACACATTTTACTTTTGGTATTTTTGTTTTCTTGTACTACTCTAGCAAACACAGGGAATGTTTGAACCCCTGACCAGATTTGATGATGTTAAGAGTTTTTATAGTAAATTGTTAACTAATTAATTGTTTATTAATTTCCTTTTTAACCGACTCCTTCAAAAATGAGGAGGTTCTCAATTCGACCGGTATTTTTTTTTATGTATGTACACCGATTTCTCCGAGGTTTTTGAACCGATTTACGTAATTCTTTTTATTTTATGTGGTATAATTTCAAATTGGTCCCATAAAAAAATGATTCATGTAGGCCCATTAGTATTTATTTTATGAGCATTTTTGTCCAAGTTTTGTACTAGCTCCTCCGGAAGGAAATCAAAACGTGCTGTGACTAATGACATCTGTTGTTTTGGATATAACAATTACTTACAGACTGTAGATGGTACTTCAGCAAATTAATTTATGGTGGTTATAAAATTACTCTCATTCATTGTAATTAATTCATCTCATTTATTGAACGAAGTCATTATTTTTTTACTTTTTAGTTTTAAAGTCGGTTTTTTTAACGTAGTTATTTTTTAATTATTGGAAGTTGTAAACTTTAGTAAGTTATTTGTTTATTTTACATGTGGATTTGACGGTGTATTAAATGAAAAATATATATGTTTTTTGTGTATAACAATTTGTTATATTGAAAAAATACAATATAAATAATTTACGTTAAAATTTATATAAGAAATAAAGCTCAATATACTAGCTGAACATTTAATTTTAGCGGCAAATTCTATTTAAAAGTTATAGTGCACCATTTTTACGCCTTTTGTAGTTTCAGTTGGCACCTGGGATTAATGTTGTGTTATTTGGTACATTGTTTTCAAAGTTCTTAATGAAAAAAAATACACTTGCCGGGACAAAGTAAAATAAAACATAAGGTAGAATTACAAAGAACTCTAATGGGTTCTGCTTGTAGACATCAATTAAAACACTATCTTGTTGTAATAGATCAGTTACATGCTTTCGTTGTACTCATTACTTGGTGTTGTTTTCGTAGATATTAAGTATTTTTTAAATACACGAAGTTACTTTATAGTCAGTAGGTAGATAAGCGTTTTCTAGTTTAGTATTAAAGTTACATACCTCTTCCAGTAGTTAAGAATGTAACTGAGTAGTTTAGTTCTAGTTTATAGTAAAACTGTCAGCGTCGTACAATTAGCAAATTGCACGGTGGTTGTTTAAAAATATATGATATTAACTAGGCCTTGTTAGTTTATGGCAGGGTTTTCAAATATTGAAAGGTTTTTAGAAATATTTATTTTGAATTTAAATAAGCCTTACATAACTATACATGTCTATTAATATTTTCAAACATTATTTTAGGTTGTGCATTTTTTCAATGTCATTAAATACTTGAAAGTTAAAAAAAATGTTAAGAAGTTTTGAAAAAATTCTAAAAAATAAAAAGAAATAAATAAATAAAAAAATAAACAAACATATAAGTATGTACAATAAACTTCATCCTGCTTGCACTTATTATTTTAGAGTTTACCAGGTACTTATTATAAACAAGTTAAGACATAAATTATGTTTATTATAAACAAGTTAAGACATGAATTAAAGGAACATTATCTGAGTCTTAATCTTTATTTTGCAAAAACCCCTTCGCAGGTGAAGGTTTCCTCCAAAGAATTTTAATGTTCCCTGTCTTGAGCTGTTTGCATCCAGCCTGGTCCTTCGTCTCCTTGCTAGCATCTTGTTAGCGTCTCCTTCTGTATCGCTTGTCACAGGGACTTCGTTAGGTTGTTGACCTATTTGTCCAGCGTTCTTATTTTAAACGTGCTACGTGACCCGCCCGTTTCCATTTCAGTTTTAGAGAAAATTTAACCACGTTTGTGATATTTGACGTATTTATGAGTGTCGTATTTTCTGTATTTAATTTAAAATTTAGCATGCTCATTCAAGACCCCAATAATATGTAGTTATAATTTTCTTTACATTGGCTGCGTACTTCTAGGTTTGACAAGTGATCCCTGGCGATGTTTGTTTCCCAGGGAACAGCAAGCTCTACAAGTATCACACGCCTTAGTTGTATGTTTAGAATACAATAGGAATAATTTCGGTCTGGATGACGAAACACCAACATCCCCAGGGATTTTGTAATGGTTTTCATATGTATCCATCATATATATATATATATATATATACCTGGTGTGATCAATAAATACGGTGAATAATGTTATATTATAAAAAGTATCACGCTTACATAGAATCTGATTTAATCTCCTTCAAAGTACTCTCCTTGCAATGCACTTAGCATTGCTAGTCAAGGACTCCATGACTGGATGCTTTTTTTGGAAGGCATCTTTTGGAAGGGCTTTCAGCTGCTCGGTCGTGGCCCTTTCAATGTCAGCAATGGTATCAAAACGTTTTCCTTTAAGCACACTTTTAATTTTTAGGAAGAGCCAGAAGTCGCACGGTGCTAAATCCGGTGAGTATGGCGGATGTGGACAGACAGAAACATTTTTTTCTGCCAAAAACTCACGAATGAGAAGCGAGGAGTGACACGGCGCATTGTCGTGGTGAAGAAGGAAGCCATTGGCCCATTTTTCTGGCCGCTTTCTTCGTATGTCGTTTCGCAAGCGTTGCAGTACGCCCTTATAAAATTCCGAGTTTACAGTTGTTCCTCTTGGAACGAACTCTGATCGCACTATGCCCTCACTATCGAAGAAAACAATGAGCATGACCTTGATGTTTGATTTTGACTGACGTGCCTTTTTAGGGCGAGAAGATGAACTGGTTTTCCATTGGGAACTCTGTATTTTGGTCTCTGGGTCATAGCCATAGACCCAACTCTCATCTCCAGTCACAATTTTTGTCATAAAGTCCGGATGTGCATGAAGACGATCCTTCAAGTCCGTGCAAACTGACACACGATTTTCCTTCTGTTCAGAACTCAAAAGTCTGGGAACAAATTTTCCGCTCACTCGTCTCATATGCAATTCATCTGTTAAAATGCTTTGGACGGAGCCATACGAGATGTTAAGGTCTTCAGATAGCTCTCGAATAGTCAGTCGCCTGTTTGAACGAATCATTGTTTCCACTTTTTGCACATTTTAATCTGTTTTTGAAGTGACTGGACGTCCCGCACGCTGCTCGTCTTCAACACACTCATTTCCGTTTTTAAATCGGTCATACCACTTGTACACAGTCTTTAGAGATACTACATTATCGCCGTATACCGATTTTAACATTTCATGAGCTTCTTTAGCACTTTTTTGCAACTTAAAACAAAACTTAATGTTAATGCGTTGTTCGAAATCCATGTTGCGCGACAGACACGATAAACACAACCTCACTCTAGCGACTCTGACAGCTGACTGACATGTTCAAACGTGATACAACTTGTCCCTGCCTGTGTCAGCGGATCACGCTATTTAACAAATTACAACATATGGCTGTAGCATCAGCTATTGCCGGTATAAAAATTCGTTCACCGTACATATTGATCACACCTCGTATATATGTATATAACTGTTATAATATAGTATAATATGTTAATAGTAATAATATAGTTACCGCAAGATTCCCTAAATTCTTCAACACAATCACAACTTGAAAAGCGGTTAAAATTTCTGTACTTAAATTAGTTTCATAATAATGCACCTTAAACAAATATAATTTAAAAACTTCTTATGTTGAATTAAACTTCAATTCCTCGCACTGCGATTTCAAATCTACATTAATATGTTCAAGAGTATCTATATGCAGTCGCGTTTAATTATCTTACTGAGTATTGAAATCGCTTTCAAGAAAATGATTTAACATTTTTATCTTTGCATCGGAATTTCAAGATTCAAGAAAATTTTAACTATGTCTTTGTATTCAGCATTCTAATAGAATATTGGTAATTCTTGAGCTATGCAGAGAAAGTATTTACTTTATCAATTAACATTTATTTTATCAATTAAACTTCTATACAGAGATTCAATTGTTTTAGTCAAATCAACAACTTATATCTTTATTTTTAGTCAAAACCAAACTACTACCTAATAATCCTAAACATAACGAGTCCGCTCGTTATCAAAAACTATTTACTTACAATATTAATTCTGAAGTAATTTGTAAATCTAATTATTATAATTGTAATTTCACAAAATCTAATCTAAAGTCTATATATTATGATACATTAATATTTATACATTTTTCGGCCGTCATATATAAATAATTGGTCCTCCAATTTAGAGAATGTTTTGAAATTTATAGACTTAACAATTTCAACTATAATAATCAATTGGTATAAGTTGTCTGATTACGTGTTCAATCTGGCTCAGCAGCCTCATTCAAAAAAAATAATCTACTGGACACAAAAATTTTGCCTCATAAATCATAATCATAGTCATAGTCACAGTCAGTTCAATATCCTCAATGTACCAAATACTACTCAGAAGTTGGCTTATCGGCCTCATGTGAGTATTTGATCTTCTCAAACGCTACTCAAAAATTGGCTTATCGGCCTCATGTGAGCGCTTGATGTCCCTATACCTCAAATGCTACACTCATCATTTGGCTTATCAGCCTCATGTGAGCATTTGATGTCACTAGTCATAGTCAGTTCAATATCATCAATGTACCAAATACTACTCAGAAGTTGGCTTATCGGCCTCATGTGAGTATTTGATCTTCTCAAACGCTACTCAAAAATTGGCTTATCGGCCTTATGTGAGCGCTTGATGTCCCTATACCTCAAATGCTACACTCATCATTTGGCTTATCGGCCTCATGTGAGCATTTGATGTCACTAGTCATAGTCAGTTCAATATCCTTAATGTACCAAATACTACTCGGAAGTTGGCTTATCGGCCTCATGTGAGTGATCAGACCACAAAACCCTCATTCACATAAAATACTTTTTAGAAAACAATTCAATGTAATTACTTTTATCATCTTAGTATATTCTACATATTAAATATATTGAATTAATAAATAAATAAGCACATGTAATAGCTAAGTTACCACATTTACTTTTGGAGGTGAAGACTCGGCAAAAACAACCCGTGATCACAGATGAATGCAGTTCCAATTGTATTTTCTTCATTGCACGTTATACTATTTTTCTTGATGCCGCGGAACAATCCCACTTCTGAACTATTAGATCTCTCTTACCGCAAAGAATCGCCAACGACAGTCGTACTATTCTTTAAAGCACTTTATGACACTGTTCACAAATACACTAAACTGTTTACCATTTAAACACTTAATTATCACTGTTACACAACTTAGTTTCTCGATCTCACACTCAGCGGTTTATTATAACTGTTACACTTTTTATCAATAATACCACCCCACAACTTGTACTCCCAATTACACACACTGCCTTCTCTTAACCGAGCTGCGATTTATATACTTCTTATTCTTAGTCAAATCAGTATTCAATATTACATTTATTTTATCAATTAAACTTCTATACTGATATTCAATTGTTTTAGTCAAATCAACAACTTATATCTTTATTTTTAGTCAAAACCAAACTACTACATGTATAAAAGCTAACAATATAAATTTAAGTTTTAACATCAATTCATTATGCACATGGCTTATAGAGTGAAAGAGTAAAGTCCATAATACTGTAATTTTTATTTACTTAATAAATATACCTATTTATGTAACAGATTTTTTAATTATCTTTTATTTTTAGTTAGTAAGCTTATAGCTAACTGCAGCTTGCACTGATTGGATCGAAAAGAGAGTAACCATCCTTTCATAGAAGATAGCATAAAGTAGTAATGATAGCTGCTATATAAACTGATAGGTATATTTATATTCTGCATAAATGTACAGAATACTTATATAAATCGATTCTTTATCAATCGGACACAAAAGAGTATAGGACCAGTTAATAGTGTTACAACCATCCCTTTAATGAATCGGCTATCGCTAGAAATTTTCATTTCTTACAAATATAATATATTAATTATATATACGCATGTCTATTACCAAATATAAATCATTGTTTATTTCGTTTTACGGAGTGTGATGAATTGCTACAAGAAATTATAATGTATGGCGCTATGAACAAAGTGCATGCTGTGATGAATGCCGGAAATGATTAATTCACATCTTTATGTAGCATTTCTATAGCGCCAAATGAATGGAAGTGAATGAAAAACAGTATTTGTATCTTCTACTGTAATAACTCACTGGTTTTAATAAGAATATTAGATGTAAATATTAGGATTTCCAGTCGTTATTTTTATTAAATCGGTCGAATATATGTGCCACATTTTGATGACATGAGTTACAATTTTAGGTTATAAATTAACCCCTAAATTATTTTAACACTAAGCCTTAAAATGTGCAAGTGGGAAAAAGCGTGGCTTACTGTTCTAGTTTAGTTCCAATGTATTTTGTATCATTTGTTACACATAAAATGTTCAAATTAAAAGTAATCGGGAGTTTAATTACATTTGTATCATTGTACATCGTCTACTTAAAGCACTACATTAAATAAAGCTACTTGCCGACCGTTTCTTACAAGGAAAATAAATATTTTCTTAGTTACTTAAGGACCAAGTCGCTACAATAAACGCGAACAGCCCATTTGCTTTTCAACGCTATAATCTAAGCTTCTCGTAGCATAATTTGGCGTTTTGCGAGTTAATAACTGTAATAGTAGAGTATAAAAAACACTTGGCAGAAGTATATAATTGAATTTATTCCATTTTATGTAAATCTGCCTTTAAAAATATATATATTTAAAAAAACCGAAGAACTATGATCTTTACATCAACCGTATGAGAGAAGTACAAAAATATTGTTCTTTCCTTTCCTGAATACCTTGTTATAGAAACAACTCGAGAAAATATACATTAATATATATATATATATATATATATATATATATATATATATATAATCCCCGACACAAAAAGGATTTAGACTATACGATTCGATATCGTAATTTCTTTATTAGCCTTGGTAACTTAGTTGCATTTTAATTTCTTCCTTTATTAAACGGTTTCCCGACGCAACGACTGCAATAAGTATATAATATTTTTTTTTTCTTTTTAGAGGTCTTTTAGTATCGGGGGTTTTGTAAAGTTTTAATACATTTTTTTTCTGCTTTTTAAAGTTATGTTACTGGTTTCTTTATTGTACTAAATGAACCTACGGACACACAATTTTTCAGTTATTTAAGTATTTCTATTAATCTATTTGAATATTATAAAGAGAAAAGTATTGTTTGTTTATTTGAATTGAATAGGCTCCGTAACTACTAGACAGATTTAAAAGAATATTTTTTCTTTAGAATCGTTTTTTTTTTTTTTGTTTTTTTATCGATGGAAAAATGCGTTACGCATCATCCCTGCGGCCAGGAATCATCATCAGGCCTGCATCATCCCTGATGAACATTTAATACGAGAAAAATAAGGATCCGCTTGGAAATTTCGACAATGTAAATAATAAATGTACTAGGAAACATGATCAAGACTTTTTAATATAGGTGTATACGAATATTAATATATATAAACATTTAGAGTTAGAATGATTTACAATCACTAATAACATTATGATGAAGGGATTTATATTATCACTAGCTGTTGCCCGTGACTCCTCATGACTACGATCATAAGCCCTATAAATATAATTTTTACAGTCTACGTGGACGCAGTCACGAGCAACAACTATCCCTAATAAAGTACTTTACCTGAGTAAATAACCCCGCACGAATAAAACGTCAATATCTTGGAGACGACTGTTCCTATTTCAACCAATCATAGCTAAAAAACATCTCGACGAACATAGCTTTCGATTTAAAAAAAGCGCATTCAAATCTGTTTACGCGTTTGTTCGCTACATTGTGACACACAGACACACAGATCGACTGGTCAAACTTATAACACCTCTCTTTTTAGTCTAGGGTTAAAAATAATATCTTAAGGCGGTATATATCTTAACCTTAAGGCGGTTAGTTTAAAAACAATATTAACAAATATTTTATCAAAGTTAATTTAAGTATCACCAGTAATCTTTATCAATTAGAATACTTGAAATAACACGCCAATACGTGTTTTGTGGAAATAATATTAGAAATTGCTTTTTTTATTACATAAAAGACCTTTTTTAATTTATTTATGATAAATTTTATATGTATATCACAATACGGTTATTTACATATGTCACGGTATTTCTTATACAAATATGTCCGACAACGTTATAAGTGAATAAAGTTTCACTTTATTACTTTATTAATTTAAAACCACATTTAAAAATGTAATATTAGTTTAGACTTGCAATTTTTACGCTTGTTGTAGGTCTATGGTTTTTTAAATGACAACATACTTAGTATAGAGCCTGGGTAACATTTACTGTGTTTTTTGTCTGCATTTACAATAAATATTCTTTAAAGTCGATTCAAAGTCGATTTTAAATCAGTAATCCAAAGAAAACATTACTTTTGTAGTATTTACCTTCGTCCTACACGACTTCTTTACATAAAAACTATATTAGAAATAAAATTTGTTAATATATCAAAATTGTAAATAAAAAATATAATTATCTCTAAAAAATATAAATATATTAGTAGTCGGACTTATAAAAGGAAAAGTTACGTTAAGAGTAGTTGAAATACTTAAAACATATATTAGTTAATATATATAAATAATTAATTATTAAAGAAATAGCTTTTTAATTAGCGAAAATCATAATACGTAAATTATCGTATTTTTATTTAAAAATCTTTATCTACATAAATAATTACAAAAGGAAATTGCAGTAACCTAAATACCGTAACAAATTTCATGTAAAAGCGTTCTTATCTCTTAAAAGTAATCTTTTACAGACAACCCTTGATAAATAATGACAACTTGAGAGGTCACGGGATCGTGAAAACTTTGCTGTTACATAAATCTGAAATTATACACAAACTGACATATTACAATTAAATTTACAATTACGAAGCAATAGACAAGTAGGTAGATATGCCCTATGTAGAAAACCATTAGAAGTTATATTTACATCTTAACAGATTAAACCCTTTATTGAATAGCGGCTCGCTGTTGTATGGAATCGGTACAAATTAAATGTAATTAAAGCAATTTGGCTTTGTGGAGTGCGATGGAGTGTAAGGCTTGTCTCCTGTTATCTCGCCTGTAATGGTCGGCAAAGGCCGCAGGTGTACATATACTATACGAGTATTATGGGATTGTAAACATAGATTATTTGGGGGATTGTAACTCCATTATGAGGTAGAGGTTTGTTTAAAATTATAATTGCTACAATCTTTGTTATCAAATTAGATTTTTTTTCAAAAATAATGCAATGTATGGAATGTATTTATTTAAAGTATCTCTTGTAGTCATCATACCGTTGCGTTATTTTGCGATAGTATTAAAGTGTAAGGTAAAATATGAAACTCTCTCCTTAACTTTCTGTCTCTCTCTCTCTCTTATTGTTTTTTGCAAAATATCATTCTTATATGATGTGGCCAAAAAGAAAAACTTAAAAAAAATTAACCCCAGACATATAAATTGAAGTGTCTACGAGAGTCTACGTTTAGATTCTGGTTTCTAGGAAAGTATTTTTATTTAAACGTTGACATTTTACTACACATTCTATGAAGTTTATACAACTTTATTTATGCATTTTCTAAGAAATAAAACAAGTGTACTTTGATACTACACATCAAATAATAATAATATTATGTGGTAACGTAATTGGAAAAAATACCAACGAATAAAAACAGAAGTTAAAAACAAAAATTATTAATCACTTTACACCAGCGGGTAGTGGTGAATACTACAGAGCCCGAGTATTTAATAAAAGGGGCTTTAAATTAATGACTGTGGAACTAATTAAAACAATATTATTTTTATTACTAAAATTGCACTAGATCAGACTAGATTACAAATATAACGTTTTATCTAAAGTGAGATATCCAGGAATTCAATAATGTTAACAAAATTACTATATATTATTTAAATAATCTTAAATTTATTATTAAATATTACACCTTGCGATAACCATACAAAGTTTAATTGCTTTTCAGCTCAACGAATTGTGTTGAATCTCCGTCCACCCGTTCTCAATCTTTCCCGTTTTCTTCTAACATCACGGAAAATTTACATGTGATTATTGTAACCCACGAACCATGTAGCGTGAAACTGTATTTGATAATAAAATATTATCTTATTATCTTATATTATCGCTTTAACATCTTATCTGTTTTTAGGATATCCAAATTAATTACATCTTTAGCAAAGTTTCAGAATATTTTATATAACAAATTTAATTAATTAAACCATAATAATATAATGTCGTTTTTATTTTCAGTAGGAATTTATATAAAACCTATTTGTTAAATACACTACTATGGAACTCTGGGGAATACTTACAACGTTATAGCTGATTATGCCATATTGGTATTATAATCTGATAGTAAATTTTATAAGACGCCGCATGCGCGGTTAAATACAAACTGTTTGTCAATTTATTTTTTACGTAACATGTTCTAATCGTGGCTATTATGATGATATTACTTCACAAGGACATCAAAAGGCTTTAGGGATAAAAGATATTTATAATTCTATCAAATATTTTTTATTAGGATACGATTTTAATAGGTATCTATTTATGGAGGAAAACATTTTATCAATTACAAGCTTCCGACGATTTTGACTGGCTCCTCACAGAGGTTTCACCCGAATTGGGTAAAAGAGGAGGTGGGGGGGATGGGGCCAGTTTAATGAATGTTTGGCCCCAAAGAGAGCATTTTTTTATGACTTTAAATTTTTATCAGAAAAATAGTTTCTACTTAAATCTAATAAAGTAATATTGTAAAATAATAAGTACAAATACTTAATACCTGAGATGATTAAAGTTATATTTATGACAACAATATATATCTATGACAATATATATATATTTCTATATGGAGGATGGAGGAGACGACAACATTCATTGATTTCCCCCCTTGTTTCCGGCCGGCCTGCCCTCAGGCTCAAATCATAATCCATCTATCATGACATAAAATCCATACATATAAATATACATACTGAAATGATTTAAACCTATATTTATT
The DNA here is from genome assembly GCA_959347405.1 of Napeogenes sylphis. Classification (NCBI taxonomy): domain Eukaryota; kingdom Metazoa; phylum Arthropoda; class Insecta; order Lepidoptera; family Nymphalidae; genus Napeogenes; species Napeogenes sylphis. The sequence goes on from OY365776.1 coordinate 14,797,462, forward strand.
TTAAAGCAATATATATACATATTTACATTCTTAATTTTATTATACTTTAAGCCCAGGTTTTTGTGTTTTCCAGCGTAATTTAGAAAAATCTTCTGACTAAAGAGTATTTTATATGTAGATCGGACTTATAAAATACCAAAATTCATTAAAATTTGTTTACAGAAACTATACACAAATATACACAGACAAACTTAACTTTAGTTTTGAGTTCTGTGTAGTTATGACGTAGCAATTATTTTTTAAGATGGTTAGCAAGTACAGATCTTATTGTGTCTTCGTCCTATTTTTGTTTATTATTTCTTCTAATTTATTAATATACTATCGAAATATAATTATAATTACTGCCATTGCAGGTTTATGATAAAGAAAATTAAACGTATTACGAGAATTACGAAAACCTATTACGTAATTACGAGAACGTAAGATTTTTTTTATTTTATATACACAAGCCAAATATTACTAGCCAAATATTCTCAAACTATCAGAAGTGTGAAGCCAACGAACTTGATATATCACACATGGGTTTTCTGTTTCTTGTACGCACACTTTGTTCTTGTTGGTGTTGCATCTTGTATTATTATCTTCTTTCTTCCATCTCTATTATTACATTAGCAGTTAAAAAAGAAATATATTTTTAGTGAGGCTTCTATATTGAGAAAAACCATCTGAATAGATAAATACACTTACTGATAATTTAAAAACTACATACTACAACAATATTACTGTTTAATGGCTCATGGTATTTAATGACACTTAAATAATACCTGTACTTACCGAGAAACCCAAAAAAGGATTCATATCTATGATGAAAGTGCACGCTCCGGTAAGTTAATCTCCTGGAAAAAATTAAGATCTACAAGTCTTTTTAGATTGTGTGTTCATGGATATTCTGGATACGCCGCACTGTTATGTAGTCTATGAAGACTACATAACAGTCTGAATATAAAACTGTGTTATGTACTCTAGATGTACAAATAAGATAATTAACATCTACTAAATCTTTGTATGTTGCCACTATATTGTATAAGAAATATTTATCAATCTTAATACTTTTTATGATAAATTTAATTATTTTTTTATCAATAATCACGAATTTTCTGTAACTTTAACAAAGAAATATCCTTATAAATTTCTCTCTTGTTATAGAAATGCCAGATGAATATTTAAATCTGAGATCTCTTTAGCAGTTATTGTCCTACTTTTGGTTTAAACATTAAAATATTTTATCAGTGAGGCTATTTTTTTAAATTCCTATTTTACTTTAATGAATATAAGATAAAATACATATAAGAATAATGTCTATTATTCTAGTAATAGCTTGTTAACCACTTTTGTTCTGCTGGTCGTTAAGGGATTCTTTTTTATATGTTGGAAACCAAAGTACCTGATGATGATAACTATTTGTTTGACAATTCCTAATAAGTTATTTTATTATATAAACATATTTTAATATAAACTAAAGGCAGTCACGGATTTCATTGATTTCATTAAATTCCACTAAATTTACTCCATCATGGTTCCTAATATATATTTTTTTACCTCAAGAGATTCCGGATAGATCATTGCTTATGTATTCATTAGGTTTTGTTTAAGTATTGATAGGAATCACCTATCATCATATTTTGTCCAAATTTAGTATACGGATATCTTTTTCAATATAAAAAAACAGTACAGAATTATTTGTCGTTCTTTCATTTGAAGTGACTTTTTTATTAAAGCTTGCAAGTGTTGCAAGCTTTAATAAAAAAGAAGGATGTAACACAATATTACTACAACCTAAAATGTTATATCTATGTTAACCTATTGCTAAAATAAAATGATACATACATTTAAGAAATCGTTACATTTTTACTTAAAGAACTTGTGCAATACAATACAGCTCGTGAGAAATATAACACACTAGTAACATAATATTTAAGACAAATTACCAATTCTGTAGCCATTGCTAAAAGCAAAAAATATTAGGACCTATTGTGATAGCTGGCAAAGAATGCATTATTTATATCGTTACTAGAGTTTCGTGAACAACCTATAACTTCACCTCTTACAGTAGGCTTAGAGCAGAAGCGAATAGTCGATTTCTTTAGAACCAAAGCAAATTTTGTTATTTTTTTTCCAAACTCTTTTGATAGTTCTTTTGGAAGGCAATGCCTATAATAGAATGCTGTTTATTATATTTAAGTAATTTTATAGCCCAAATCATACAAGTCTGTGCGCTAGGATTACTATTAATATTAAATAAAACTATCGGGCCACCTGATATATGGTGAACGCTAACCCCTATAGTCTTTTAAATTGTTTATTCATATTGCGTTGAAGCCAGTTTCGTTGTAAAGTCAGTGTCGATCGAGATAAAGCTAGGTGTAGCCTACGTTCAGTTTTAAGGGAACGCAGACTGGTGCAACAGATTATCATACTTGAATGTACTCAGTAGGACAAAATCGTAGTTTTTGAAAAATATATCATATGGCTGGTAAATAATTCAGTTTTTCATTCAGGCCGTAGGTAGCAAGGTCGCCTAAATATAAAAGCAAACTAGACGTCCAGGGTGTATACAAGATTCCTTGTGATTGCGGTAAGTGTTACGTAAGGGAAACTCATCGAAAAGTAAATATTCGAAAAGAATAGCTGAACACATATAAAGTGTTAAAAGTCTGGACCATAATGGCACATAACGGAACACGTCTTATATTCAAAAGCGGATCATTACATACGTTTTGACAAAGCATCCGTTTTAACTACAAAAAAGTTTTTCGTACCGCGTAAAGTACGTGAAGCTATCGAATTCAGCCATCTACTGAAATTCAATAGGGATAGTGGTTGGATGCTATCTACTGCCTTCAAACTATTTATAAACACTTCAAAGGACACTAACAATAATTTACATACATTAAATAGTGATACAATTTCAGTGTGTTTACAATGTGTTGTAACGACGAGTGCACGACACCTCTGAAGACAACACTACGTCTTTCCCCCCACCCTCACTACCACTCTCACAGTTTTGTGAAACTACACTTGCAGTGAAAAATCATGTTCTTTTAATTAATACTCTAATTTTACTCCGTCATTTTGAATTTTCGTTCGAGAACTAATAGCCGACAAGTCTCATTACACTGACTTAGCCATTATTTTTCTTTTATATGACAAGAGATTATTTCGTTGCAAATTAAGATACATTACAAAAGATATTCGGCAGGGTACAAATAACTCTTATTAAAGCACAGCCCGGCAACAGCACGCAATATAATTTACATACATAATAATATACAGTTCAAGATTGAAGATAAAGTTCTATTTAACTAAGTAGGAGATTTTGTAAGAAGTTAGCCCCTAAATTTATTAACAGTATATTTTATAATTTGCACTGCACGGGTCTGACTCAAGCGCCTGAGAGATACAACATGTTCTAAGGCCAGTGATTGTCTACGCAACAACAGACAATAAACAGACTCTACCACCCCAAGCAGCTTTAAATAATTGATTTGAATTTCTTCTCATTTCAATCTCTAATAACCGACCCGGCGTCAGGAGACAAGCTAGCATGACAGTTTTACTTTTACTTTTAAGTTTACTTTCTCTGTGGACTCACTTAACTCACTTCAGTCACTCCTACTAATGAATTAAGACTGTTAATGAAAAGTCCATGTTACAGTTTCTGGATTTTATATTTTGCCGAATAATAATAAGAAAAGGTGATTATTATACCGCATGTTGAATAAGCCACCATCCTCTTTGCTCTTTTGAAAATATATAAACTGTTGATTAATTCTCTTCCTTCTTTTCAATTTATAAATCTTTTTATTTTAGTAAATACCGGACAGGACCTGTCTTGTTCGGTATTTACCTTTAAATTATTTTACCTGTAAATCACAGGATAGTTTAGTTTTGCTAGTTTATTCGATATATAAGCAGCAGCTAGACATTTAATTAAAATTTGTTTCAAAATTAATATTTAAATATTTTGAAATTTTGTTAAACTTGCCGCTGAATATTATTTTGAGAAAGCATTAAGACACTTGAGAACAGAAACGTACAATGAATAAAAAAATGTATAGATACGCTGTAAAATAACATTTTAGGTTGTAGTAATATTGTGTTACATCCTTCTTTTTTATTATTATTATTAAAGCTTGCAACACTTGCAAGCTTTAATAAAAAAGTCACTTCAAATGAATATATATATATATATATATATATGTATATATAAATTCAAAATATCTTTATTCATCATTTACATTAAATTGGTCACTATAGTCAGTCTGTGAGTAAGCTACCAGCTCGAGTCTTGAGGATTGGCTGGGGTCGTTACAAGATATATACATTAGCATACCATTTTAAATTAGAAGTGTTAAATCCCCCATTATTAAAAAGTAATTATTTTTGTTAGCATTATAATTCTTTATGTATTTTATTTTAGCTATATAAAAAATATAAAATATCTTTATCAAAATCTTGGTTCGCATAGAGCTAGATACATTTATTTAGTTTATTTATATATTTTGGTTAAATATTTCACATATTATATGTAAGCTATTAGGAACATACATAAACTGTGAATCTTGTAGCTATTGCTGATAGCATTGTATTGATAGTAGCTTTGTTCTCGAACATAGTTTAGTTGATTGTTGTATATTTCCTTTACGTGCCAAATAGCATATAAAAACTACGCTATGTACGTAGCTTAGAATAATAAACCAATGTTAAAAGTTAGCGATGTGACTATCTTATAATTTCAGTTACTTTAGAAGTTATCTTTAAGGACAAAGAAGGTGTACCTAATTTTTATTAAATATTGGTATATCATTTTAATAAAATGAACTTCGTAGTTAACCTTATAGATATAGTTTGAATAGAAAAAATAAATAAACTCAATATGTTGTGAAGGTTCTATCTAAGACAAATAAAAGTTTAAGCTATATAGTTGTATATTCGTATTGTGACTCAAAGGAGCCGAGAACAAACTTAACGTCGTTTTCAAGGGTTTGTTATTTGTGTATTTGTTTAGTTCATATATTATTTATTCCATTACCCATTCCATTGACCTCCTTATCTACCTCAATGGTCGCCAGAAAAAGTGTGCCACCAGTATAAATTATCCCTTAATTTGAGACGATTATCTCTATCAATAATAACATAGCTAGTATATACAACATTGGTACAATCTTCTAATATTATATTATAGCTATTATATATTATTGATTATGGCTGTAACAAATCTATTTTCATTAAATATCTTTTTATTAATATTAAACCAAGTTTAAGTAGAACATTTATGGTGTTTGACCATGAATAACAATTTTTTTCATAAAATCCCAATGGATCCCAAAAAACAATTCTTTCTACGGTTTTAATTTATTTAATATTACGCTTCTCTGTGGTTCAATCTAGTAATATATTATAATCTATCATTCATATCAGAACAATATATATATAAATATATATATATATATATATATATATGCTTGCTAAATTGCAAGCTTGCTACAAGTTTTTTTACATTTTTGCGTTGTTTGCAACTTAGTAAATTAAAATCTAACATTGAGGCGAATACAACATGTTTATGCCTCTTTGTAAGAAACAACATGCTACTAAAAAAAAGCAACTGAGAGATGGAACTGATAAATGGTACCAGTGAATTAATTTATTGTGACGTAAACCTAACAATAAGTTTCGACCTTTTGTAAATTTTATCCTCGTTGTAAATCCTAAGCTCTTAATCTCTCACGCTTTATGCATTTGTTAAAGTAATCCACACAATGCTCCTTCACTTACCGGTGGCGTTAAGATAAGCGAAGTGAGGGATTGAAAGACTGGTGTTAATATACTTTATTACGTTGATAGCCCGTCGTTACAGCACTAGCTAGAGAAAATTCTGGTACGCGATTATTGGCAATATTATTAATTAGAGTCATTTTTTATAGAAATATATATTATTCGATTATTTCTGAACTTGGCTAGAACCCTAAAACGTCTTTTGTAATTTTACTATAAGGTATGTAATGAACTTCAAAATAGTTTTTTTTAGTACAATGATGACAATATCATTTTCTTAATAATCTTACAGTAATAAACGTATAGTTTTGTAATATACCAGACAAATCATTTAATTTAATACATCAATTTGTTTTTTCGCTCTATCTTAGATACACTTACCTAAATATGAATAATTTAAAAAATAACAATAACTTATTTATTATTTTAAATCTAATGTAAATTTTTATGAAGAAGAAATCTAAGAATTTATAAATCTATAATCTTTATATCATAATTCTATACTGGACCTTGTCGGTGATCTTCTCCAAAATAACGTTTTTATTAGTTGGGCTTTGTCCAGTTTTAATAAAACTGATGATAATGAAATTGCTTTGTAGTCATCGCTTATTGGTCTTCGTATTTATAAGATTGTTTCTTTGGGCAACGGGCTTATTTTAACATCAAGGTAAAATACAATCACACTATGCAAGTAGCATAGTAAGTCTGATTGTATTTTTCCTTTGTGTGTAAACTGGATGTTGGAACCGTTATTAGATCTCCTGTTTAAAGATAAAAGATAGTCCTAAGATAGATAAAGATAGGTATAAGAAAGTCTATTGTGTAGATATAGCATAGTTAGTTCTAGGGTTAGGCACTCATATTATAAGTAGGGATTACAGTTTGCGCGCACCATTGTAGTGCATGGTGCGTGAAGCTCGCGTTGATATTCCTGTTGCAATATTCCTTAAATTATGCATTCAAACAACATATTTGCAAAAGATAGGTTTATATTCGTATAATGGTCTGAATGATAAATTTACAAGTTTTTTTTTACATAAAATGTTTTAATTTGTTTTACCTGCTGACCGACCAACCTTTATGTTATTCATACTATTTGTAAATACATAAATTACTCTCTCTATATATATATATATATATATAGTATACACTCTTTCGTGGGGCTAGGGTTTGATTTCCGACAGGGATAGGCATGTGTATATTGAATACATTCTCAGTATTTACAATATGTATTTCTATGCATTTATATCCTTGTCTAGGACATCAATTTGTCCCGATATTATTATTATTATTTAAGTTTGAAAATATCTTTAAAAAATTTGTCCCGATATTATTATTATTATTTATGTTTGAAAATATCTTTAAATATTTAAGCTTATTTATATTTATATAAATATAGAATGAAAAATAAATCGATACGGGCAGTGAATCAAAACCGTCCCGATAAAGACGATCACATATAGATTGCCTAATTCACCGAGGTGGAAAGCGATACGGCAGCTCAGTTGGTGGAGCGACGGGATGGTTTGCCAGTAGTCGCGGTTTCGAATCCCTGCCCGTATCGGTTTATTTTTCATTCTATATTTATATAAAAAAAATATTTAAGTTACATATTTTTCTCCGATTTTGAGCTCGCTTTTATATATTATTTATTAAAAGCTGACTTTTTTAAGGCACTCATGTCCTAACATAACTGGAAATGGATGTAGGAATATGTCGATAAATCACTTATCGTACCATATCTAATTACTGTTTTGAGAACATGTTTTTGTTCAGGATCATGGATCTGTGGTCTACGATATTTGATGTTATGGTTAAGCTAGTCAACTGTATATTCACACATCACTGACTTCAATTTAAAAACTTAATAAACTAGTAATGGCGTAGTTACTAACTAGCATAGTATATATTAATCACGTAAATTACATTCAATACAAGTTATTATTAAAATAGTTTCAAGGGGTTCAACTGCAAAGCCAAAATTGAATTAACCAACGCACAATTTTAAAACAACACTTATAAGACGTATATAACAACATTTATAAGTAATATTTTGTAAATTTACCATTAAAAAAATTTGGTTTAAATTATTATATTAATATTATATGAATAAATTTGTAAGCCTTAGTGTTTTGTAAGGTTTTCACGAGTACTACACATTGAAATAAAACTATTTTTACGGATTTAACTCGCGTATATTGAATTAAATTTTAAATTTACATTTTAAATCTAACCCGACGTTTCGAATGTTTTGCAGCAATCGTGTTCACGGTAAGACGAGATGGAGGGGTCTGTCAGTAAATCAGTTAATTAGTCATCTACCTCCAACGGTTTCTAAGCTTCCGGGAGTACAGTTCAGGATTCACACAAAACGCACTAACAGTATCTTGAGGTCTTACAGTGGGGTCACAGACATGGGATTTTATATTTTTCAAAAGTGGGTCCCAGATGTTAGATAATCCCCAACCATCTTCTCTATTAAAATTAGGATGTTTTTTAATTTCAATAGCCTCACGAACCATTCTTGGAATGTAACGTTGTTCTTTAGCGAGGATTTTGTTAGCCTTGTTATTACTACTTAAATTATAAATTTATTTTATCATTTTAAATATGTTTTTTAATTTCAAAAATATATGATTTACGAAAGCAGAGCCAATTATGTAATTTTACAGAATAATACTTAAATAATATAAACAACAGAGTTATTGGAACAATGTTTATCACAGTGCTCTAGGGGTTATGACATAATTTCCATTTGAACATTGTAATTTTTATTTAACTATTTTGTCAAAGAATATATAACAATATAGTAATGACACAGTATACTTGTTATTTTTTATATATTATTATTCGTAGGTAAGATATTTTATTTAAAATAATATAGATTGATTAAGCATGGATACTTATTTAGTGAGTAATACTAATAAATACATTTCCCTTAAAACTGTGATCCGACAAAGCGTTATCAAGATATCTACAGGTGTTCATGGTTTGGCGATAAGAAGTAATATATATATATTTTCTTTAAACATGTGAGACCATCATAGAATTAGTAGAGATGTGGTTGATTATTCTGGTCTTCTTTTCGGTACTTGAATTCTAAATTATTCTCACCGTTATGGCTACGAAACAGATATTTAATACTATGGATAATTATTATTCTTTAAATAAGTGAAAAGAAATCCTATGGATACTTTCACAGGATTTCGGTTTGTCGGTTCTACTCAATGGACCAATCGTTTAAAACCAGGCATCCAGAGTTTGACGCACCATAAATGCATTATATGCTTATTTAAAAAGATAGTTCAGACCAGTTTGACACATCGAACATTTTTGCAAAAAATCTATTCCATTCACGCAAAATCATGACTATTACACTATTATTATCGCATTTCCATCACTAAACCTAAGCAGTCGTCGGTAGATTTTCCTTTTTCCTTCAACACTGTGATGTAGAAGTTTTATTTCTGTAACCATTCAAATATTTTTAGTCACAGTATTTTACTATTAGTCTAAAATTTTTGGGTTACCTGTTTACGGCTAATTAAAAAGAGATAATTTTTTCGTGACTTTCTAATTGTTTTAGAATTTTAATGTTAGATTGAGGTTTTTTTAAGTTTCTCAAATCTGTAAATGAAAATAATTTCTTTCTGTTATTATAATATACTTTCAGAAACTTTCTTAAATAATAATAATGTTTTATTTCAAGGACATCAATGTTTTACACAAGGAAATCAATGTTTTACACAATATGTAAAAGCAATCAATACTTTGTTTTTAAATTAATAAAGGAATTATCATCTTTGGTCGATATTTTAGACTTATTTATATTTTTCTTGAATTTCTATCGCATCGCCAGCCGTCTCGGTGAATTAAGCATTTCATTTAAGATTGTGATTGTAGATTAAAAACTTCTACTCAATGTAAAAAACAATATAATTTACATAAGTAAAAATATAATTTAAATAATTAATAACTTGTAACAGTAAATCTATTTAATAGAAACATGTGTTTATTTCATGTCACCACTGAGTCTCATTGCAACATTTCCTTTTACTATTTAAATTCAGTTTAAAGTTTATTTTCAATAAATTAATTTAAAAAAAAGTTTTTTTTTTTCATTTCAAATGAACTAAATGGGTTACAACTTGACCTTCAGTCATTAGAAATAAATAAAATTAACGTTATCATTACTTAGTCTAACTATATAGACATTAATTTCTATAAATTTGACAATCCAGACACCATATATGATGAAATATACAGTATATTTATAATTTATAAATTGATTTACTCATACTATGTGCACTTGTATAACTTTATTCTCCAACACTTTAATTCTCAATAATTGATAACCTTTTCATATTTAAGCTTTTAAAGTAAAGTAAATTTCAATGTTTGAATTATAGGTATACTAACATACAAGGTGTATACCTATATTACCTTATATATCTTATATACCTTAATATGTTAGGATTACACCACAAAATATAGAACCAACATACAATTGATAGCCATCATAACCGGTCAGACTCACCGAAGGCCAGTAATTGCCTCATCTATTATCGACCCAATCTGTACCAAGAATTCAACAAAATATAGAGTTTTATTCTCTAATGATATTTAATTTGTAGAAATGGACTGACTACCTATGCTTCAAGATGAGCTGAAACATTGTCTACATTAATGAATAGTTTCATAAACATACTTTTCAATTCATTTCTAGAGTAATTTGTTTTATTATTTACTATAGAAAAGCAACATGGATATATATATATAATGCGATTGTACGAACAAAGACAACCATAAAAGAAAACATATAATGATATGAAGCTTTTTGGTATTCTATGAATGCACCCTGCTTATCCCGGTACTATTGCGTTACATGGAGAAGAGTGCAAGCAATGCCTGGGACTTGCGAGTTACTATAGGTTTAAGGGGCTCCTTTATGATGCACATACACGCTCACCTTCACCGTCCACACTTCTCTCCCTACCTAACCAAATCTACCTACCTACTAATGCCACCATTGAAATACGTTTTAGAAATGAAACGATGCTGGTAACAGCTATTAAACGTAATATAAATGAAATAACATTGAAATAAATTCTAAGGAATAAGTCTTCGTTTTCACCTCCTAAAAATAAGGAATCTCTAAAACAAATCAACCAAGCAACTAGGCTTTCATAAAACCTCAGCTCATAGTGTAATCAATATTAAAACGTATTTCCCCAACTCCATGACAGCTAATTTATTATCGTGATATTGAATTAACCAATTGCTCTGTGGTGTAATATAAGTGAAGAGAACGAGCTTTTTACATTTTCAAATAGAAACTTTAACTTTGTTTCCGAAAAAAACTAGTAAAACAAGTTAATCTAATCAATTTTTTTTTGTTTATATTATTGCACTATGAAATGAACTACAACACTAACTAACACTATGCAAGTCTAAAGGATTACCTTTTCGAAGATACTCTTTCAACTTTTTTTAGTGTATTGACTATTCTAGTCAAAATTTAAATATGAGACAAATGAGAATTTAAATAATTCAGCACCAACTAATTGTATATTACATTATCATAGAACCAATAATGCCAATAGACAACATTTTGGAAGTGGTTACTGCAACCTGTGCAGAATTGTCAACAACTGTGTTATTTATTGCCTGGCCTACCTATCTTCCACATAGTTCTTAGTATTATATTAGTAAGTATTGTAACGTCTTAAGGAACAGTGTAACGGGACTCCCTGCGGAAACTGAAACATTAGCCCCAGATGCTCAGAGCAGAATGATGTAAGACATAATATTATAGAAGTATGCAAAGAAAACCAATCTAGTGGTGAAAAAATCAGTTAGTTATCTAATTTTATTAAAAATTTGAGCTAGTGAGCTTTTGTTAAGCAAAAATAAAAACCTTACTGTGTCTTAACCATTCTGGAAAAAAACCGTTAAAAAAACTTTAATTAAAACCGCCTGCCTGTACAAGAGAATCAGTATTAAAAATGACAGCAAGAAGTTTTATAGATGGTCCCTATAAATGTTCGGAGTTCTATACATTCAAGCTTTTTATTGACTTTATTGTGTTTGAACTGATTGAATTTTTTTTAAAATTACATTTAACGAAAGTTACCTATAAATGCTTGCTAGCCTATTAAGCTATTCGGTTAATTCGCAAGAAGTTTAAAAAGTTTTAGTAATCTCCTTGGGAATATTAGTATTACAGTCTTCTAGGTTGTTTGCCAGTTCGTATTTTCCAGTAATTACTCTAGATTAAAAATTTACTTAAATTTTATTTTTATTTATTATTTGCCTTACTATTTTTTTTATTATTTAAAGAAGCTATTTTATTACTAATAGTCATTGATTTAACTTGTATATTATGCACTCTACTTAGTCTGGCCATAAAAATAAAATAAACTGTACATTTGAATTTGGAATCTGCCATTTTTATATGATTGTTCATTGTGTTTTTCTCATGTCGGCGGCAATACATTGTACAATATTTTGAGATATTAAAGTGGAGTGGAGTGATAAAGAGAACAGAATCACTGTGATTGGATATGGAGCCAAATACAATTTTTAAAACTCTCCATATACTTGGTATTAGTCAAATGTTTGTTTGTACCGGGCTATTAATAGATACAATGAGACTTCTGATCTGAGAGATCTGGCCGTCCACGTAGTGTTCGTATGAAAAAGGTGGTCAAAGCAGTAAGGGAAAGAATTCGAAGAAATCCTGTCCGAAAACAAAATCTTTTATCTAGGGAAATTAAGATAACACCTAGTAGCATGTCACGTATTTAAAAGATGACTTTGACTAACATTTGACTATTACCAAGTGTATAGAGAGTTTTAAAAATTGCATTTGGCTCCATACCTACTTTTCGTAATGCATTCCAGCGAATCTGTTCTCTTTATCACCCCACTCTATTTTAATATCACATAATATTGTACAATGTATTGACGCAAAAATTAAAAATCACAATGAACAATGATCTAAAAATGACAGATTCCAAATTCAAATGTAATATTTTTTTATTTTTAATTGTAACAATATTTATGGACAGACTAAGTAGAGGTGAATTTGGATTTCTTAACACTGGAAAGAGAAAAAAATACGCCTTTGACGAATCGTGACCCATTAAGGTAGAGTAGGTACTAAATTAAGCGACATGATCGTATTTCGTAGAGCAAATATATTTCGGATATAGATGTCAAAAAGGCACTCTGAGGGCGTATCCATCCATGAGAGGTAAAATAAACGTGAACCAATTTTATTTCCATCGCAAGTGGATGAAATGTTTGCGTAAAGAAATTTCAACATTTTTAATATACATGGAATAAAAACTACCGGTACGGAAAACTTTAGGAAACCATCCCGTCACTATTGAGCTACGGTGTCGCTACCCGTCACGGTGAATTAAGCATTCCTTATCTTGTCTTTATCGGGAGGGTGGTGACATCAATTAGGTTGCTTTCGAAAATCCTAAAAATAGATTTCTAACTTTGCAGTATAGATTAATATTTAAAAGATGTCACAACCGAGATTAATGATTGAAAACATCTGTAAACATGCGTAACCATGTAAAGCTTATTTATTTTAAATAAATATAAAATTTTAAATAAATAGAGGCAGGGATCCAAACCCGCAATCGATTGAGCTATTATACCTGTCTCAATGAATTAAACATTTTTCGTTATTTGACAATCCTTACCAATAATTAAGAATATTATTGTTTAATATTAGGACAAACATCAAAGTATGAAAATCAATATTTTTTTCATATCCATATTTATATATACAAAATATATATATCTTCGATATATTATTAATATAACTGAATGAACTGTCTATTGCATTGATTTAAATTATAATATGTATGCATGTACAATTTCTTATTTACCTATGTTTCAATTTTCAATACCCCATGTCTTCTTAAGATGTCATTATTTTGGTTGCCTGTAAGAAATAAAATTAAGCGATAAAGACATTTTGGTACAAAAAATAATCTTTTATTATAAATCAAGATAAAATAAATCGTTATCGACAACGCGTTGTAATTTGACACGTTATACTCTACATTGATATTATCAGCTAAAAATAACACTTTAATAACGATTGTTACTTTTCGGACATCCGTTTTCTACTGAAGAAGCATTTCATTTACGTTATTTGTAAAAACTAAATGGCTTTATCATTAATACACGATATTAAAAAAAATATATCGGATTTCAAAAGTTCTTCAGGGACCCTCAGTAGTGGCCCGGCGCTCGTCGCGAACGCACGTGTTCTCACTATGCGGACACTAATTCTAATATATTTCGCGTCGTTAGTGCAGTGTGATTTTAAAAGTGATGTGAAACATTTAAGGCACGCTCGGACGTTGATAAGACATGGCAGGTCCAGGGTGCATTTCACAAGAATGCATACAAGAGCGAGGGATCTTGTGGCGCAAGTTATTGAAGCTGAGACTAGCAGCGAGTTAGGTAAAGTTCCTTAATTTTGTAGTAACTTTTTACATTATAGATATTATTATGAAAAAGAAACAACGAATGTAATAAGAATGATTTTGAAAAAATACGAAGGTTTAAATATTTTATAACTATAAGATAATTTTAATAAAAATGACAAACAGATAAAATATAATATATATTTTTTAAACAGTCTTTGCTTTTCTATTTATTAGAATAAAATGACGTTCTGAGGTAATTATATATAATATGGACTGTAATTTGGGATCACGTTTAAGAGTCTGAACAATTCCTTTACATTAATTAAAACCGTTTCATATTTCACAGGGTTTATAAAATTAAATTGCTACAAGTTAATAGACTTCATGTGTATTATTTTATTTTTATAGTATTTTATAATACTCGGGTTAACTCTTTTTCAAATATTTTTAATATCTTATTCTTAGTACCGATTAAGAAAATTAATTGTAGGTTGCAGTAACTAAAAAAATTAAAAGAAGGTATTAAAATATCATTTGGGTATAAAAAAAGATACTGTCGATGTAAAAAGAATGACTCACAATAGTTATTTAATAACACCTTAATAATATTTTTAAGTATGACAGAAGTCTATTATTGCAAAGATACAATTTTACTTATTTTTAACAAACTCAAGCTTATTTCAGTTAATGCTTTTCATTAGTTTTAGAAATTATAACACTTAGAAATACCAAAATACAAAAAATAAATTTTTAGTCTTGGTAGAAAACGAACCTTTCTAAAATAACTAACTCATTTGAAATAATAGGCTTCGGGGCGGTTTTTCGATAGTGTCGTTAGATTTTTGGTTTGAAAATGGTTTCATTTGAAAGGGGTTGGTCTTTTCATTCTTTTAATACTATTTCCAACCCGAGCAAACGTGTAGATTATTTTTAATGTTTGCGAGTAATTTTAACTTACTTATATACTTTTAACTTACCGTATTTTCACCTCAGCAAAAAACAAAATGTAAAAATAATATTGTATTGTACTCTATGAAAATGAAAACTAAATAAGATTGTAAAAGTCCCTATAATTAAATAAGCATTTGTTTTTAATATGTTTATATTAACTGTAAAATTAAAGATTTATTCATAGAAATAGAGTAGTACTAAGGATTAACATTTTTTTTAAAAGAAAGTATTTTTTTTTAATTTAAACATCGAATCCGATATGCTGATTTATGCAATAGAAAAAATAATATTTTCAAATTTACCTTTAACATACTACATCTCCATGTGAACATTAATAAATTTATAAATTAATTCAGTCTGAATAAGAGAAGTATAACACAATAAACAATATTGGTCAGTGTGTTTATAGACTTGTGTTTATTGACTTTATGTAACCTGCCTATAATATGTAATATGTCTAACCTTCTTTTGTGATGAAGCACAAGTAGTAAGATGAAGGTTACATGCTCTTGAAATTTGGTTATGTTGATAAAATGTAACCTTATAATTACTTTGCAGTTTAATTAAAATAGCAGTAAGCTTCATTAGTTTCTTCATCTTCCTCCTACTTGTGGCTAAAGGGTGTGAAGTGCAAGCGGATTTGATTAAATTACATGCAGTTTCGATTTAATTACTGTATTTTGAATTGTTCTTTAGTAATCATCTGGAAAATTAGAAGGAAAGTAAGAAAAAAGAAGGAAAGAAAGAAGGAAAGAAAAAAAAGAGAGAGTTTTTTTTTGAGAATTTCCAACTTAATACACAAAAATAGAACGAAACGCAAATAGAGTTAAAATATGCTTTTAACTTTTAAGATTTGCAAAATATATTTAACCTATAAACTTTAATTTTTTTCCCTAAATATGTGATCAGAAAATTATAGCTAAACTATATTTCATATAAAAAATTACTGAATTCAAATAATTAAGTTGAAATGTGTAAATGGTGGTTTCAAAAAGGTGATATCTCAGTTTTATTTGAAATCATTAAGATCCAGTTCTATCGTGGCAACAACAAAATAAAAAATCTATAACATCCTCGATTGATAATGGATTTGTTTGTTAAAACAAATTATTCAAGAATTTATATTCAACACTATATAAGAGTTTTTGGGAGTAAATTTAATTTGGTTAATTTTATCATTAATAATGAATGACAAAATTAATTTATTATATAGGTATTTTACTATCCTAACCAAAAACATTTCGTGTAATTTAATTTGGTTAATTTCATCATTAATAATGAGTGACAAAATTAATTTATTATGTAGGTACTTTACTATTCTAACCAAAAACATTTCATTTGAATGGACTTAGTTTTTTAAATAAATAATGATTGTATTGGTTTAAAATAAAGTTACGTTTGCAATACAGTACGCCATTTTAAGGCCTACTTTTCTGTTCTCATTACCTAAATTAAAGCTTAGTGGTGCTTATGAATATTTTTCCTGATATTTAGAACAACAATGGCATTTTATACGGTGAGAAGGATACTTATCTTATTACTGCCATCCCTATGATGTTTCGCGGATAAAGACTTAAACAAATCAGTGCTCGTAATCAAACTATTAGTATAAATAAATCAAAAAACATCATTAATATTATCAACTTTCTGAAAAAATATAGGGATCATTGTATATTAACATTTTTAGGTATATTATTCAAAAAATATAGAGAAGCGTAAAGGCGAAATCGCTTCAGTTATGATACACTAAAAGAAAGTTAATTATTTTTCATTTTTTTGGCTATCGTACCCAAAGGGTAAAAAAAATCCTATTAATTAGACAACGCTGTCCGTTTGTCTATCTCTAGGATGTATCTTATGAATCGTGATAGCTAGATAGTTAAAATTTTCTCAGTTGAAGTATTTTTGTTGCCAATATAACAACAAACACTAAAAACAAAATATAAAAATATTTGGAGGGGACTTATCTATTTGCATTTATAAACATTATTTATTTATTTGATTTTAATAACGACAAGAGGTAGATGCTAAATTATACACGGAATATTTTGTTATATTTATATTCACTTTACTTTCACAAACAAATATTTAATGTAACAAACGTATTTTATGCCATTTTTCATATAAAATGTTACAAAACCCTTCGTTGGGGAGTCCGACTCTCACTTGGTCGATTTTTTACTTATATTAATACTTAGGTTAAAAACTGTCGTAATAAAATGACAACGATAGTTGATTTAAAAATTACGAAATCAAAATTGATTTTCATATATAAAACAATTATTTTTGTTTTAGATAAAACACTATCACAAATTAACAAAAAATAGACTTAAGGAAAGTAGTTTTTACTTATTTTACAATAGTTACATAATATCGACGGTTCCAATTCTATTTAGTATTTATCAGCGAAATTCTTATTAAAATAAAGTCATATACATCATATTATTTGAAATCGGCGATTTTTTTTGTAACTTTCGAGGTGGGTTTATAATTTTATGAGCATTATTTGGCATTTAGATCCTCAGTAATTTTTAATTTTTAGAAACTATTGTTCCAACTGTTACAAAATTTAACTATTTATTATAATCAGGTAATTTAATGAACTACTTTTTTTAAAGCTTTTTCTTATGCCACGGTTAGATAATTATTTTACCTCGAATAATTTTTAATGTTATTCAGCATGAAGACAATTTGCCTTTTTGTTAAACACTTAGGTGTTTCGCTTGTAACATTTTGTTTTAATCACATGGAGAGGCATAGGCGCTTGAAACATTTAAACTGAATTTTATATTTTTAAAAGACCTTGAAAGATTTTGTTTCAATTTTATATTACATAGTTTGAAATGTTACTTAAGCCTAGATGATGCTTTATTTTTTATATCATCAAAAATAAAGCAATATATATATTTCAATACAATCTTTGGAAGCGAAGATTTTTACATACCTACCTACTATAATTATTTGAAAATGTTTTTGTTTCTATGTGTGGATTTGCTAAAGGTATCATTACTTTACTAAAGTTTAGTTGATTTTTTGTAAGAAACACCCTAATTCCGAGACCTTTACCTATAAAAATTCAGTACCAGAATAACGGTTTAGGACAATGTTGGTTACTATTGTCGAACAAGAGAAAGAGTAATTTTTATTTAAGTCAGTTTGAATTCACTCATTTTTGATTTACTATTACTCGTTATTCAGCCTACTTGACGTATTCAATATATTGTCAGACTTGTAATATAAATCAATTTTCCTTGTTCTGTTCTATATTCATATTATCACTTCAAATAATATCTTTTCTGAGATAAAATAAGACAGGCAATTCGACCACTTACTCCATAAAACAAAGCAATGATGCAATTTGGGTAATGCGACATTTATTGTAGAACATACGTTTGGTATAGTTTTAATAATTTGTGAGGGTCTATTGAATGTAGTTTTGGAAATACGGTATCAATTGTGTAAAAATCTTCCCACTATTTTATTTTTACATTATTTTTTTCAAAAAAAAACTTCGAACCTTTCTATTTCAACCAAGTAGCCCTGGAACCCTGGATATGAAAAATAAAAAAATATGTAATCTAGCATCTTAATTATTTAGGCTTAAAGTACATTTCAAGTCAATATTGATTTGAACCGAAATGTTTTTTAGTCCATTACAAACAAAGAATAAAGAAGTTTGAATACTTCAAGCGATTAAGTGTCTCAATGTGATAAAGAGCAAATAATTCAGGCGACATACAAAAAAAAGTCATATGGTCTTAATAGGGAACATTCATGTAATTATTTTTGATTATATATCGTAGAAAAATATATAAATAGGTTTGAAAAGATTCTAGTTTTTTTTTCCAATTTAAAAATTAAAACATAGATTACATTTGAGCCGTTCAAACGCCGTCATTTTGCGCGCGCTTTGCGTGACGTCACGATGACACGTCCAGTGAATGTTTACTATGAACTTTTTAGTTACTTCATACATATTTTAAGTTTTAATTGCTTTACAAGTCATGGAAGATGATAAAAATCATCTTACAAGTAATGTATAGTACCTGAGTGCAAAAATAGTATTAGAAAAACACCCGACAAAGTGTTTTTTGTATTCCAAGAGATGCGAAAATACAAAAACAATGGTGTATGGTAAAGGGATAATATATGTCCTAAATCGTGTTTATATTGTTGTGAAGATCAATTTAACGTAAGTATACTTTATTTATAATAAGTTTAATTTAATACTTTGAATATATATTAAGTATAGAACATTAGAAAATTTAGTTTAAAATTAACATAACCTAGCTTACAAAAGTTCTGTATAAATATCTGTAAAAATCGTATTCTTTTTTTGGTTTTACGAAATTTTTATTTTTGTCGATTTATTTCAGGTTAAGGAAGATACAGCCAATTGTATTGAATATAATATGTATAACGAAACAACAAGAAGAAAAATGTAATCTAAGTTTGAAGAAAAGAGTTGTGCCTCATATATTTTTGTGGCAAAAACACCAGTTGAGAGAACATTCTCATGAATGTACATAGTCAAAAGGCAAAGATTGACATTGGTTAATGAAGCCTTTTCAGAGTTAGTTAAAAATGATGACCTTCATAAAGAAGTTATATACTCTAAGCAAGTCCTAGTACTGCCCATACAAATGTCTGTGATATTAATCAGCCAGGACTCAGTACTTCTCCTATTGAATGTGATGATCATATGGCAGAGCATTGCTTTACGCATATTAAAGATAAATTACCAAGTGACTAAGCTGTGCAAGTTAATATTAAACCGAAGTATGGAAGTAAAGGTGTCAATGTAAATATACCTGCTGAAAAACAAAATGTAGCATTGTCACCATTTCCCCATTCAACACACAACATTGGTACACAACAGTTTTACCAGTAAAACTATCTGTTTTAAAAAGAAAATTGTTTACCGAAAACACAGCTGATAATACTTCTATAGCATCTTATATCTTCTATATCTGCTGATTATCCACCAAGTTATTTATCTGAGTCAAGTGAAGTGGAAAATTATTCAGAGGAAGAAACATTTTAAAAATGTAATGTGTAGTAGCATGCTAAATGCTATTGAAAAAGAGTTTGAATTAAAAAAAAATGATTTTATTGTAATAAGATGATAATAAATAATCGAAAAAAAAAATATTCTGAACCATTTTAAATTTTTTGCATGTTCCCTATTATGATTAGCCGTTAAAAATTGTTCGAGGTATTTAACCATTTCATATAAAACAATAAACAGAAAAGCGGTTAATTTAAGTTCCCTATTACACCAAATAGTGATTCATTGTGTTAGTTGGAACTATAGTCTGCAAAATAAGAGCCAAATTGCTGTGGTTTCTAAACGTCAAAGCTTGGTCTTAATAATTTTGAACCTAGATAAAACTCTCAAAAAAAAGCTGATTCCAAAAATGTTTATAAACCAAGTACCCTTGGAACTATGGATATATTAAGTTTTTAAATTTTATTTGAAAATTTTAGTAAAATATTGGATCTATATTTTATTAAAAATTTCAAATAAAATATAAAAACTTAATAATATGCATTACTATTTGCAATATTTTTATCTTATTTTGTTATTGCTTATTTAAAATAGTTAATTGTTACTTGGTATAAATAACAATAGAGCATAACATTATTTCGAAAAGATGATAAAACTACTTACCCAACAGATATTTCAGTTAACCGTTTAAATCGAAATATAGAGAGATCTCCGCAAACGGTCTTGTATTAGCTGTTTTTTAATATATATATATATATATATATATATATATATATATATATATATATATATATATATATATATATGATTATTTAAAATGAACTAACTAGTACGAAATGGATTATTATTATTATATTATTATTATTATTATATATATACATATATATACATATGCGCAATAATAATCCATTTCGTACTAGTTAGTACATTTTAAATAATCATACATGTGCACCTACTTATGAACACATACGCTTATAAATAACCATACGAATATCTACATAAACATAACCGCCTAACGTATAACGACGCAATGGGGTTCGATTCCCGACAGGTATGTATGTGATGAAAATAGGTGTCTGTATTCGTTTATTAGCTCTCGTATTATTATTAGTTCTGTATATTCGCTATTAGTTCTATATTCGTTTATTATTTAGTCGTTTATTAAATCGTAAGTTTAGTAATCGTTAAACTTCGTGTGTCGTCTACCACCCTTAACATAAGCAAATAATTTGCTCAGACCCCTAAGCAAATTATTTGCTTGCTATATCAATTTGTGTAATTTATCTTGTAATATCAATCGACATACCATAAATTTAAAAGTGAGCTTCAATTTTGGGTTTGAACAAAATCGTTTCAATGTCGCATGGATATTATGTCTTCAGCAAAGAACTAAGAAAATGAATGGAAATGAAGAATATGAGAAATACTAAAAAACTCAAATCGTTTTTTTAAATAATAAGTAGTAGATGTCTAGACAGTAAATTACATACACTAATTGAAAAAAACACCTGCTGTTGCAAAATATTAAATATAATTCCTCAAATAAACCGATTTTAACAGGAAGATCTAACAAAGCCAGAACCTGACCTCAACCGTAAGGTAAAGGTTGCACCTTTATATATATACTGGATATATCAGGAACTTCATATTTGAGATGTACAGGGTATAAATACTTTCAATTTTGAAACGTCGATGAATCAAAGATTTTAAGTAAATTATTAATAACTTACAACAAAGGGCATTGAAAATAACAATATCTTTATAAATCTACTATTTGTAAGTACTATTTTATTTTAATATAAAAATACATCTAATTTTTTTCAGTTTTGTGGTTCTTCTTAAAAATAAAAATTAAAAAAAATATTAAAAATAAAAAATTCTTCCTAAGATTTTTGAACAAAAAAAAAATAATAACTGATATCCACCAAATACATTTACATTTAGCTCTAATATCAAGGCGTAATTAAATCGTAAATATAATACATCGCCTTTAGAAATTGATTGTCCAGACGAGTTATATAATAATGTGCTTTATATTTTAAGATACATAAAATCTTAAAAATGCTACTGTACTCGACATTGCAATGCTAATTTTCTAAGAATTCCTTTGTTTCTAAAATTACACTACAAGAAAGATTAATAAGTTAAATTTACTAGCATCTTAGATGTTGTAATTTCAACAGGCGTTTCTCATCAGTGGCCACTACGGTTCATTATGTTGATGAAAAACAAAAGCAGGCTGAGTTTATTCTAAGAAAGAATTCGCACTTTCTTTAAGATAAAAGCTATAAAAAACTTTTATAATCAGTGCTATTGTTATACAATATTCTTTTACAAAAACTCAAATAATTCTTTAAAGTAGAAAGTAGTGGAAGTGTCCCAGTAAATTACTAGGTTTTAGAAAAATAAATAATTGTATTAGACCCAATCGGAATTTCAGAAATAACCTGACTTATTATTAATATAGTAAAAAAAAATATTAAAAAAAATATATAAAATAATATATATATTATATATCATATTTGTATAATCAGTTAGTAATATTAGTTCACTAAACTTTTTCAAAGAACTCTTCTCCGGCAACTGTACAAATTTGTATGCTTCTGAACCAATCTTTAAAGCGATTTCTCTGCCAGCGAATCTTGTAACAATGAAAACTTGAACAGTAGAGATATAACAGCGTTTAAGTAGATTAAGAGCAAGTATATTATTTTTTTTAGTAGGTATTTACTTTTTAGAACCTATGCTTTAGTAACCTATTTAAACACAACAACAAATTTTTAAATATTAATAGAAATAAGATGGATTTTAGGTTTATAATTGCATTCTTTATATGATACCACTTAGTAATTGATTTTGATATCCATGTAAAATATATATTATATATAGTAGATACACAAGACAATAAGATAAAGTAATTAAATTATTCCAATCAATTAATCTATCCAATCAAGTTCGTTTGTTTTGCTAACCCCACGATTCTTGTCTTTTCTACGGTTCTACGTTTAGCCGCAAAGTTCCTTTAATTGTACATATTTCTTATTATGTACTTAGTCTGACCGTAAATATTGTTACAATTAAAAATAAAAATATATTATATTTAAATTTGGAATCTGTCATTTTTATACGATTGTTCATTGTGTTTTCTCATTTTGGCACCAATACAATGTACAATATTTTGCGATATAAAAACGGAGTGGGTGATAAAGAGAACAGAATCGCTGTGATTGCAATACACAAAGTAGGTATGGAGCCAAATGCAATTTTTAAACTCTCCATACACTTTTTAATTAGTCAAATGTTAGTGTACCGGGCTATTAAAAGGTAAAATAAGACTTTCTCTGTTTGTGACAGGGAAAGATCTGGCCGTCCACGTAGTGTTGGTATGAAAAAGGTGGTCAAAAAAAGTAAGGAAAAGAATTCGAAGAAATTCTGTCTGAAAGCAAAAGATTTTATCTAGGGAAATTAAAATAGCACCTAGAACCGATTCGCGTATTTTAAGAGATGACTTAGGACTTGCAGCCTATAAGAGACGCAATGGTCATTTCTTAACTGATAAATTAAAGATGAATAGAAACAACTACTGAAGCAGTACGCAAAATATTTATATCACAATAATTTTTATTTTACTGTGGTAAATACAATAGAATACATGGATTGACTAATGGCTACCTATGAATTCTTTTTAGAAAAATAAGATTGATATTTAATCCATCAACTGTTATGATATCGTAAACGTAGCCGATAAAACCTTTATCAATCATGTAAGAGTTACATTGCGCTTGTACCTGCTTTGGTGCAGAACAAGGTAATGAAGTGCTAAATATATGGGGAATATTGGGAGTTCAGGAGACAACCATTTATGTAAACTTAAATACTATCATGGTTTACATAGAAATTGATGGTTCAGAGATAATTAAAAAATCAATAGTGTCAGCATAGCTACTGACACGTCTGTTTGGCCTCTGTTTCAAAACTGAAATAGCGCCAAAATCCTGAAAGCTTGCCAACGTGCAACCACTCCCCAAAAAATTCAACTATGGCGATCCTGCCAATTATAGATCGATTTCAATCACCTCCATACTCTTCAAGATTATGGAGCGTGTATTGAACTCGCGCCTTCTAGTGTACCTAGAAGGTAACGATCTCTTCAGTGACCGACAGTATGGATTTCGCCGTAATAAGTCCACTGGGGACCTTCTAGTGTACGCTACATACATTTTAGGCGAGGCCTCTGTGGACGTCCCGAGGGCATTTGACAGGGTCTGGCATGTGAGCCTTATAAGCAAGCTTTCGGCATACGGCATCTGATCGGCTAGGTAAAGGACATTTTGAGCCAACGATCTATCCAAGTAGTTGTCGAAGGGTGTTCCTCGGAACCCCTGACAATAAATGCCGGAGTGCCTCAGGGGTCCGTTCTTTCTACACTTTTACTGCTGCACATTAACAATCTGTTGAAATCGGTATCTATTGGTATGCAGAGGACAGCGCAGTTGTAGAAAGATATCTGCCGAGTACTCGGACTAGTAGAGATCAAGTACATTGGGCAATGCCAATCTTGTCAAATTCAACGCCACTAAAGGAGCCCTTTTACCTTGGCTTAAGATTAAGAAAGATGTAATGTTGATGACTTTTTGGTGTTGTTGATTTTGGACCCTGAGTTTTAAATATGACTACGGATTGGTTCCGCAGGTTTTGAGTTCCATTCCTACAGGCGGAAATTTTTTGTGTGGTCCATGAATTTCGTTCCGAATCTGGGTATACTATTTCAACTTCTAGCCGAGTGTTTTTGTTCAACGTATTATTACTTTATTATTTTATAAAATTTTTGTCTTTTTATAGTTGTTTTTAGTTACATTTTTAATATGATTTTTTTTATTTAACAGTTATGAAATCTTTTTTTTTCTCGACTTTATGGTATACATATATTTTTTTTATTTGGTTTTATTTTATATAACTAATGCTTTTCTTTTGATGTTGATATATATTTTTAAGCAAATTGTTTTTTCATGATTCTGTCTCCATTATTTAGTACTGTAGCAACCAGAGTCCCTAATTACTTTTATTTATCTCCTGATTAACTAAATCATAATTTTTCTTCCATTCCGATTTTAACACTAATGTTAAAAGTCAAAATATTTCATCTATATCTTCCCTGCAAAACTTTAATACTAACCCATTTACATTTGCTTTAATCTTTGAAGTACTGTGAGTGAACGTAATATTGTTACTATATAATATAGGTTCATTAATAAAGATCTGTATTTATTTATGGCCTTATATTATACTAAATGTCACAACTACATAGAGTTTGTTAATATTCGCCAAGACCTGAGTAATGGAGGAAGCCGAAGCGCTAAGTAGATAAACCAATTATATTTTGAATATTCTCCGACAATTCGATTTGATATGATGTAGTATATTTTTAATCTTTATGCAGAATTTCAAGAAATCATTATTGTTTTATTTAACATCTTGCAATACAACACAAATAATAATAAAATTACCGTAGCCAAGAAGTCCAAAAACATATTGTTAGTTACTTCTAACTCACTGACTTCCAGTGACTGATGTTTGATAAACAGTACAGTATTATAGAGCTTTTTAAATCTCAAAGACCCTCAAAAGACCCCCAAATATACTTACACGAAAGATAATATAAATATATACTATGGATACGAATACTAAAAGATTTCATACATTTTATGATTTTCGTCATCCATTTAAATATTCCAGTAACGTAGCATTTAGTTCTATTGAATGAACCCTCATTATGTAATGCGCGTGCTACTTATATCAACGACTATACAACTTATGTCTTTGAGTATATTTGTTCTATATTTTACTTTTAGCTTATTTTTACTTACACTTTTTTTTTGTTTTTAAACATAGTGGATAATACTAAAATAAAATATATTGCAAATTTAAAAAAAGCCTCTAATAAAATAAATATTTGAGATTGAGTTTATTAAAATCCCAATAATTAGTTATATACAAAGTCCCATCGTACTTTTACAACCGCCTATAATACTTTGTTTACGAGGCTTTTAATCTTAATTACACGATAGATACAATATTGAGGCACTTGAAAAAATATTCGTCATTCGTCGTCCCAAAACAGTTTTATCGATTATAATCTTAAATTAGTATCTGTCTTGGTAACAACTGTTTCAATAAAGCAATGAAATCTATTGAATATCTATTTATATATTTGAAAATATCTTTAAACATGTATAGCCATGTTAAGCTTATTTAAATTTATATAAATAAAGAATGAAAAATAAACCGATACGGGCAGGGATTCGAACCCTTGACTACTGGGAAACCGTCCCGTCGCTCTACCAACTGAGCTACCGTATCGCTATCCGTCTCGGTGAATTAAGCATTCTATATGTAATCATTATTTATTTTATGTATTTTTCATTCTTTATTTATATAAATTTAAATAAGCTTAACATGGCTATACATGTTTAAAGATATTTTCAAACGTAAATTTCGGTAGATTGGTTAGGATTTTCGAAAGAAACCTAATAGATGTCACCACCGTCCTCATAAATACGTACTATCAATATGTACTATGAATATTTACTAATTAAAACGTACTATCAATATTTACTATTAATACGTACTATCAATATTTACTATCAATACGTACTATCAATATGTACTGTCAAGATTTACTATCAATACGTTTTATCAATATAAATACGTACTATCAATACGTACTATCAATACGTACTATCAATACGTACTATCAATACGTACTATCAATATTTACCATCAATATTTTCTATCAATACTTACTTTTAATACGTACTATCAATATTTACTGTCAATACGTACTATCAATACTTACTATCAATATGTACTATAAATATATACTATCAATACGTACTTTCAATATGTACTATCAATATTTACTTTCAATGCGTATTATCAATATGAACTATAATATTTACTATAAGATAGTAAATATTGATATCGTATCAATATTTACTATAAGATAGTAAATTGATCAATATTTACTATAACATAGTGATATTGATACTATCTTATAGTAAATATTGATAGTACGTATTGACAGTAAATATTGATAGTACGTATTGATAGTACGTATTGATAGTAAATATTGATAGTACGTATTGATAGTACGTATTGATAGTACGTATTGACAGTAAATATTGATAGTACGTATTGATAGTACGTATTGATGGTACGTATTGATAGTAAATATTGATAGTACGTATTGAAAGTACATATTAATAGTAAATATTCATAGTACATATTGATAGTAAATATTGATAGTACGTATTGATAGTACGTATTGATAGTACGTATTGATAGTACGTATTGATAGTACGTATTGATAGTACGTATTGATGGTACGTATTGATAGTACGTATTGATAGTACGTATTGATGGTACGTATTGATAGTACATATTAATAGTCCATATTCATAGTCCTCCCGTCAGGGAATAATAATATACTTTTCAATAAAAAAAATACATCATTGAACGACTCAGTGCTCAGTTCTTAAACAGATCTATTCACGAAAAAAATATCTGTGATTAAAAAATATATATACAGGGTTATTTGTAATTAGTTGAGCACCTCTTGCAGGCAGTCCCTCTACATCAATTCTAACAACATTTGTTCTACGACTTTTTGAAATTAATAGTTTTAAAAATTTAGTTTTTCCCATACATAATTTATTTACTGCCTCTGAACACGCATTAACCTTAAGCAAAGAGAGGCCACGTACCTTGCGTAGTCAAAATATGTGCCAAGGCCACGTGCATCGGGTGCATCGGGGCGCGGGGTGGTGGGGTGACGCAGCGGCGGCTATGCACGTTAGAACTTGGTCTCAATCGCACAGAGTACTTTTGCGCAAAGCGCCATCTCTTGATCAGGAACAGGAAACTATTCGCCGACTAGTGCAACAGTGCTACTAACCATGATTTTAAGTTCTAATTTTCTAAGGTATTATAAAAAATAGGATCGTTTTCTACTTTTATTTATTAAAATATTTTCTACAATGTTTATTGGTTAAACCTTTTTAATTTAGTTATTCATTTTATTTACATTTATTATAAATTATCGGCGAAATATCATACATAAATAGTAGACAAATATTATTCATTAGCATATTAGCTTATATTAATAATTTAATATTTTTTTATTAGAATAGGTAATATTTATGTTTTTTTTTATATAAATTAATCATTTACCTCTCTATATCGTAGAAAAAAATATAAATAGACTTGAAAAGATTCTAGTTTTTATTTCAAAGTGCAAATTAAAACATTGAGTAAATCTAAGCCGTTCAAACGCCGTCATTTTGCGTGCGCCCTGCGTGACGTCAAATGACACGTCCAGTCAATGTTTACTATGAACTTTTTATTTACTTCATATATATTTTAAGTTTTAAGTGCTTGACCAGTCATGGAAAAAGATAAAAATAATCTTACAAGTATTGTATTGTACCGGAGTGCAAAAATAGTATTAGAAAAACACCCGACAAAGTGTTTTTTTATATTCCAAGAGATGCGAAAATACAAAAACAATGGTCTATGGTAATTAAAAGGGATAATATATGTCTTAAATGGTATTTATATTGTTGTGAAGATCAATTTAACGTAAGTAAACTTTATATTTACGTAGTAAACGAAAATATCTCGCTTGCTTTCTATAAGAGAGAGAGACAGAGATAGCAAAACATGTCGTGCCAACTTTTGATAAGAATTTTTACCGTCTAGCCCCCTTTTACAACGCGCGATAAAGAACTACGTTCCAATAATACTACATTGATTACAATATAATTCAGTTATATAAATAACAAATTTAGTATATACACATATATATATATATGTATATATATATATGTATATATGAACTATATGTATAATAAATTATATATAGTGTATGTATATGTTAGTATGTATGTGTATATTATTATATACACATTATCTACTTGTACAATATGTTGAACAAGTTATCAACGTAATATGTATGTAAGTAATGTTTTGTTTAATTATTTTATGCACTAACTACTGCTTAATATAATAAAATGGTCCTTGTACTCGTGGGTTACCCGTAAGAGATCACTTTTAGATATAAGGTCGCCTTTGCACCAGATATTTTTGATTTTTCCACTTTTTGTTGTTTTGGTTTTATATTTACCTATTTGTGTACAAAAAGTGCTATAAATAATTAAATTAATAAAATTTATAATCATAAAGTCAATTTAATAAAAATCATAAAATTAAACTGAGCTTCATTTCGAATCTGGGAGCCTTCATCACTACGTATACAGTAAATTAAATAATTAAAAAAAACTCTTTTTCTTAAGTAGAAATCAAATTACTAATTTTCGTATTATTCACTTTGAATATTAACTTTATTCATATATTATATCTATTATCTGTTTAATTTTCGACATGCAACTTTACTAGGCTTCAGGGTTGGGGCTATTTGCTGATAATTCCTTATATACAGGTATATATGTTACTAGTTCTACCCTGTCCTTATATAATATAATATATATATATATATATATATATATATATATATATATATAAATATTATATATACAGTATACATATAAATATTACAAGTTATTATGATCCCTTTCCACACTCAAGAAAGCAAGGCCAGTTAAAAAAAAACCTCTTAAGTTATAAAAAATAATATGAAAGTAAGCAAAGAAGCCAATATTGCTCCCATCTACCAGATTGTTTCTCTTTGCATACTTCCTTAGATTTATACCTAGGCATTCTGCTCTTTGGATCAAGGACAGATGCAGAAATTACTTATGTTTTAAAAAATATAAAAATATAAAATAGTATATAAGGAAGTACTATATAAACGTCGAGCTTTTAAGAGAAGTGTGAACCTGAAACTCGCAAGTAACGAACCTGCTACGTTAGCCGTTTACATCCACGATAAAAAACAACTATGTTGATTGAACTTTTGGTGTTGTACAAGCACCTAGATGAGATACAAAATTCTCAATACAAATAATGATAATCACCATAGAAAAACATAATTTACTGTTTAAATACACTTTGTTTTTCATTTCATCACTTACTAATATCCTAACTATCCTAATATATTACTTAGTTTATCTAATTTGTTTTTTTTTTAATGTAAATGAAATTAATATGAACTAAAACTAAATTATACGATCAGTAACCGACGTGATCATTTGTTATGTTCACTTTTTCATTACTCACCACCTGTTTGTTAAATTAGGTAAGATTATTGAAATTTCAAATGTCTCTACAAGAGCAAAGAATTAATAATAATCTCTCATGATGGACACGTATGAAAAGCATTACAAAATCCCTGGGGATGTTGGTGTTTCGTCATCCAGACCGGACTTATTCCTGTATTCGAAACATCTGAGGCGCGTGATACTTGTGGAGCTTACTGTTCCTTGGGAAACAAACATCCCAAGGGATCACACATTCAAGCTCAATAAGTATTACGAACTAACCAACGAACTGATCAGGAATAAATTTATAGTTAGTTTGTACGCGGTAGAAGTGGGAGCGAGAGGTATAACAGCAAAATCTCTCTATAGCCTACTTAAAGATCTTGGCCTTTCTAGAACAAGCATCGGTTCATTTCTAGAACGTACTTCAAAGGCGGCATTAGTAGGTTCTTTCCAAATTTGGTTAGGTAGGGAGAGGAGTGTGGAGGGTGAAGGTGAGCGTTTTTGCGCATAATAAAGGGGCCCCTTAAACCTACTCCTGGGTCGCAAGTCCCAGGCACTGCTTGCACTCCTCTCCTTGCAACGCGATGGGCCCGGCACCCGCACGGTGAATCCATGGATTGCTAAGAAGCTTCGTCTTATCTAAATTGACAGCCCGGAGAGACGGGATGACGCTGGAAAGACAGTTGACGCTGGAAAGACAGCTGGCAGCTGGGAAGACAGCAGACTGCTGGAAAGACAGCCGAGGGCGATGGCCTAGCAAGCCAAGCTCGGGAACGTCGATAAACGCTAAAAGTCCAAATAAGAAAAATACCCCTAGGACAGTCCGAGAGGGGGGGCGGAAGAACTGTCCACCGGTTGACAATTACGGCGAAAACGGCGCGATAACGGAATTGAAATGCCCTACGTGCGGGAAAAATTACAAAAGACGAGCCTGGTTTATTAAACATCTTAAAACACACAATGGTGCTGAAGTGCGGCAACCGTCGGTAAGATCTTCAGTTTTCACTGCGGATAGAGTTTACCCTCATATATCTCATGGTGAGCCATTGAATGAAAACTACCAGGAGTCCATGACCATCCGGACGCGTCTTAGCATTCCAAATACTAAACAATCGACCTGGAAAGTACATGACCAAAATATAGCGGCCCTGTTAGAGCACCCGGGCTCAAATCAGGTACTCGATGTAGAGACTTTCCAAAATACTATTTACGACTACTTTAATGAGCACTATCCACCTACGAATCGTTATGCTCACAAAAATAAAGAAAACGGTTTTAAATTGAAAATGAGGAGGAGAAAAAGAGATCTTATAAAGAAACTTCGTATAGCCAAAGCCTTAGGCGATAATCAACTTAGTCACCAACTGTCTAGGGCATTGCGATCAATTCTTAAACTTATCCAAGGTATAACAAATCAAATAACGAAAAATCGTGATAGCTTTGATCGGGCAAAACATGAAGTAGACTTTGATAAAAATCCTTTTAAATACTCAAAAAACATTTTCAAAGATCAAAAAGGTAAGCTTCTCTTGACCAACGAGCAAATTTTCGACCATTATAAAAGCACATACGAAGTGCCAGAAAACCAAAGACTATATGGGGATCCAAACGAACACAAACCTGAGACTCCTACTGAAGATTTTCAAGCCAACCCACCAACTTTGGAGGAAATCAATAAAATAATTAAAATGAAACCATCTAAGTCAGCACCAGGTCCGGATGGTATCCCTTATATAGTTTACAAAAAATGTCCGTCGCTCCATAAACATCTTTTAAATATATTCGGTAAAATCTGGTCAAGAAAGCAAATACCGGTATCGTTCGGAAAAGCCCTTTTTGTCCTCATTCCGAAAAACGACAATGTCAATAATCCCAAGGATACTAGACCGATAGCCCTAACAAATACAATTTCCAAAATATTTTTCTCTTTTTTACAAACTAAAATGACGCAATTCATGATTAACAATAGATATTTCAGGCCTAATCACCAGAAAGGGTTTTTGCCCGGAATTTCTGGATGCCTGGAACATAATACGTTAATATCGGAAAGCCTTAAAGATGCTAGAACTAGCGAGAGACAAATTACGGTTTGTTGGATAGACTTAGAAAACGCCTTTGGGTCGGTACGACATGAACTAATGATGTTCGCGCTTAAATGGTATAACTTTCCTATGGTAGTTCGCGACATTATTGCATCATATTATTCAAAATTAAAATTCTCAATAATTTTTAATGAAAACCATTCAAAACCACTTAATTATAACGTTGGTTTATTTCAGGGCTGTTGTATTTCTCCTATTATATTTAATATCGTTATTAATATTTTAATAGACAAATTAATTAGAAACGAAAAAAAGTGGGGCTATCGGTTTAAGTTCAACAACAAATACACAGAATCCATACTAGCTTTTGCAGATGATCTCGCGATACTGACACGTAATCCGAAACAATGTCAGGTACTTTTAAATGTAGTTGAGGATTTCTGTACGTGGACGGGCGGATTGAGGACAAAACCAAGTAAATGTTTTAGTCTGTGTCTGGGTAGACGGAATACCAAATATACCTCTTACGATCCGGGTCTTATAATAGGCGGTCAGTGCGTTAGTACGGTTACGGAAGTAGCTCCGTTTAAATTTTTAGGTAAAAAAATCGATTACCAAGGCCGTACTCCATCGTTGGATGTAATAGTCGATAGCTTTTTAAACGATCTCAAAAAGGTAGACAACCAACCAATAAGTAACGTCAAAAAAGCTTGGATTTACGATAATTATTTAACATCACGTCTAAATTGGCCTTTCCTCGTGTATGATATAAATAAAACCCTTTTGTCAAAGTTAGATGCAAGCGTCATAAAGACATTGAAGTTATGGCTCGGGTTAGCGCACTCAGCGGACTCTTCAACCTTATTTAGAGACCGTAACAACTTTGGATTAAAATTAAAGAAACCATCGGAGCTCTACAAACATCTAAGAGTTACCAAAAGACATATCATCGGAAAATCTAAAGATGATACTGTAACTTCTCTCCCAAAAGACAAAGTTGCCTCAGAGCTCGAGTCACGACTTCAATTCCATAAAAAGTTTATGATAGGTGCTCAAACAAATAAAGTAGGGCTAGGATCAAGTAGGAAAGTTCAAGACATAGACATAACAAAATCTTTTATTCGACAAGACGAAAACGATAATTACCGACTCCACGCGATGAGCCTAGAAATTCAAAACGAATGGGTGACCATAGGAGATTTTTGTATTCCACTAGCTTTGAAGTGGCGCACCTTAATTTATGATTGGTCCCCAGCATTATTAAAATTCTATCTTAATGCATTCCAAATGACTCTCCCAGATCAAAGTAATTTAGTAAGATGGGGCAAAGCCACCGAAAAGTCTTGCAACATCTGTGGGGAGGCAATAGGAACCGCGAAACACCTATTAGTAGGGTGTAGGGTACTTCTAGATAAAGGTCAATACTCGCGTCGCCACGACAAGGTATTAGAAATTATACGGGAAGCGGTTAGTCTTTCAGTAGCAAGAGCGCGGAAGGGTATAACAACCACCGAACGATCTATAGAATTCGTAAAAGAAGGCTCCTCCAAAAAATCAAAAGCGAAGCCTTATTCAATATTAGGCGCGGCTCCTATTCGCGCGGATTCTCATGATGGACACGTATGAAAAGCATTACAAAATCCCTGGGGATGTTGGTGTTTCGTCATCCAGACCGGACTTATTCCTGTATTCGAAACATCTGAGGCGCGTGATACTTGTGGAGCTTACTGTTCCTTGGGAAACAAACATCCCAAGGGATCACACATTCAAGCTCAATAAGTATTACGAACTAACCAACGAACTGATCAGGAATAAATTTATAGTTAGTTTGTACGCGGTAGAAGTGGGAGCGAGAGGTATAACAGCAAAATCTCTCTATAGCCTACTTAAAGATCTTGGCCTTTCTAGAACAAGCATCGGTTCATTTCTAGAACGTACTTCAAAGGCGGCATTAGTAGGTTCTTTCCAAATTTGGTTAGGTAGGGAGAGGAGTGTGGAGGGTGAAGGTGAGCGTTTTTGCGCATAATAAAGGGGCCCCTTAAACCTACTCCTGGGTCGCAAGTCCCAGGCACTGCTTGCACTCCTCTCCTTGCAACGCGATGGGCCCGGCACCCGCACGGTGAATCCATGGATTGCTAAGAAGCTTCGTCGTCTTAAAAAATGTAGTTATCCGGTTAATACGAATATACTTTAAATTTTTTTTATGATATTTACTACCTAAATTGCATTACAATATTTTATTAATGAAATATTGTTTAAATTTCATACTCGCAGATATTTTTAGTGTTCGAGTTTTATATAAATAAAACGTTTTTTTTCATAGAATTAAACGTAAGCTTATTCAACAGTTTACAATCATACGAGTTTTATAGGATTAATTTAAGCTGATTTCGATGGATTAAGTGCATAGGTTTTAAAAATCGAAACAAGTTTCCAACATTTATTGCCATTCTATACTGAAAACGAGTGAGTCGTGGAAAAACGCTAGAATTAAAAATTAAAAATTTAAAAAACCCCCGAGACAACAGGTTCTCTAAAAAGGATAAAAATAATATTATTATCTACGTATGTCTGTAAGTATATACGTATGTACGTTGACGATGGAGGTTTTCGGTGCTAATGAATGAGAATAGGTATCATACTTACATTTCGATTTATTCCTTTATTAAGGGGTCCCCTGATGCAATGACTTCAATAAGTACGTAATAATATTATTTTTATACCTTTTAGGGGTCAATTCGGGGGATATTTTTTTTTTCTGCTTATTAAAATTATGTTACTACATAGTTTTAGTATTGTAATAAATAAACCTACGAATTTTCTACCAATTCTACTAATTATCCCTTATTTAAGTATTTCTATAAATGTTGCATATGAACCTTTTATCCGCACCAATGAAACCTCAATATCTTGGAGATTGCTTCTATTTCGACTAAACATAGCTAAGAACCATCTTGATAAACCAGGCTTTCTATTAAAACAAAACTGCAAACAAATCCGTCAGCTCGTTTGAATGCTAGAATGCTACAGACAGGCACACAGATACAAACACAGGTCAAACTTATAACACACCTCTTTTTGAGTCGGGGGTTAAAAAATCATGTTATTATCATAATACCATAAACACGCTATTGTGACGATTGAATTTTCGACGAAAATTAATTGACATGTTTTAAACTACCTAATTATACCTATCGTTAAGGCTTACAAAATTTTATCAATTTCAAACTTTTTATTTCCAAAAAACATATGCAACATCAAGTACCAAGATAATTCTAAATCAGCATAGAACCAATCTCTCGATAGAATTCCTATCACGTCATTAAAACTTGCGAATTGTCGTTGATGAGATTTCATGATTGAAAAACCTTGAGTTAAAAACGGTACCTACAGCATATTATATCTTATTTCCACTCGCATCTGGTATAGCCACAACCCATATTGAACATAGTGTGATTACTTCTTTTTTTCACGGGTCTCCTGACCCACCCGCTCCCCCGGTGACGCTGTAATAGCCAACAGGGCTAACAGCATAGACAGACATAAAAAAACATACTTCTTTTAAGAATTTAACAGATTGTACAAAAATTTTATAATGTATATCGGAACATAAATGGATTAAAATTTAACATAAATGGATAACAATTATTTTTACCATTACATGAAGAAAAAGATTAGAATAAATTATTTTAACTAAACAATATTTTTTTGCGAATTCAGCGATATTCTTAAAACTAAACTAATAATATATATATATTATTAGTTTAAATAAACGCATATCGCATTATGACTGGTTTTCGATCGACATCATAATCATAAATACATTTATCTATTCCTTTACATATATACATTACATATATATATATATATATAGGATAATAAAAATAAAGGAATTAATAAAAATATGCAAGTAAGTTACCAAGGCAAATAAAGAACTTACGATATCGAGTCGTATAATCTAAGTCCTTAATGATTAACTTCGTAAAATACACACCATTGACAACATACATACAACAGTCCCCCGACTCAACGACTTCAATAAGTACATAATAATATTATTTTAAACCTTTTTAGATGTCTTTTTACCGTTATTTATTTTTTTATTTTATTTTTGTAATAAAAGTTATGTAAAATATTTTTTCGAATAAACATTAATTGAGTTAACAAGTACATCAAAGTGAAAAAATTTCGTTTGTCAAATATATGAGCTAAATATAAAAAAATTAAAAAACTTAAATATATTTATAAGAAAGTGCTGAAACTTTATAGTCACAGTAAAGATAGGTACTAACATTCATACATTTTAACTTAACTGTTTTCAAAGTTTGAGAGTCCCCAAAGGATATTTGTAATTTTGGGCCTTGGACTATGTGTGAGGTAGGGCTTATGGATATTTATGTCCTTTTTCATCTGTTTTCCACAGTCAATCTTGACTCTTTATAGACGTAGGGAATGTATGTACATACTTTCTCTTTTTTAGATATACAAAGATAGATAGTAAGCGAATATGGTGTATAGGGATGATGATAGTTATAATATACTTGGATAACTGTTGACTTTTAGTTTACTTATCTTTTTATTCATTATTTTTTCATTAGACTTAATGTTGGTGATTAGTAAACATATTTTTTTTATCTTTCATAGAGTTCTACTGGCAATACTGCATAAGAAAGACATTTTTGCTTTAGAACTTCTAGTAAACAAATTAGTTATATATAAGACGTGAGCGTACCGTAGTATTACCTGTTATAAAATCTGAAAAATGTAAACATCATAAGATAATGATGATTTTATCTATACATATAATAAAATGGTCACTGATCCATTTTTGTACATGGAAAATATAAAAAAAACATCATAGGGGGCCTTTATAAGAGCTATGGTTATTTATGGTTCTTTCAGTTTGTATGTTTGTCTGTATGTCTGTATGTCAATATTTTTGTACACGCTAATCTCAGAAACATAGTACAGAATAAAATATCTCTCTTTATTAATGAAGATAGTCTCCCGTGCTTAATTATTTATAAAATATTAAAAAGTAGAAAACCCGATTCGATACCCACGGCGGAAGGTGTATTAATAATATTACTCTAGCATAATGATAAAAAGATCTTGTTTTTTTTTTACATAATTGAGGTTTGTTTATTGCGAATGAGGACATTTGTGATCGAACAACAGTACTCAATTTGGACTTTGGGGCAACTTAAAATAAATAAATCAAGTAATTTTATTTCCTTCTTCCTTAAATTTGCCAATTTATATTTTTTTTACTATTGGTTTATTTAATTACATTATTTTAAAAATTTATTCAAAAAGTCTATCATTTTGCTTAAAGGCAGAAGTAATTTATCCAAGAATTAAACAAAAACCTCATATTTAAGAATTGTTAATTCTTGTTAATCATCCTTCAAATTACATCATAATAAATCAATCCTTATTTAATCAAATGTCTAAAATCTACTTACACTAAGTTTCTAACTTTGATCATAAGAGATATATGTAACTCATAATTATTATGTTCAATGTTTCTAACCTTGTTAATATTGTTATTATTATGAAAAAAAAAATCAAGCATTGTATATATAATAGTTTTTATCGAGAAGGTTTTCATCGCTATTACGATACTTACGAAAATCCTAATTAATAGTTCTAACTTTGCAATATAGCTATATATAAATAGTTATATTATTATATATATGACATTGGTAAAGTGACGGGATGGTTTCCCAGAGGTCGCGGTCTTCCCTGCCCACATCGCTTTATTGTTGTAGTTGTAAGTAGTGTGCGCGCCACAAATAGTTACTTCTCTCGGACATTACACACACAAATTTGTTTAGCTGGAGTAGAAACTCTCTATTATTATTCCTGTAGGAGAACGATAAAATAATTGTTGTACCCATTATTATTAATTATTAATTAATTAATATGTTTTTTGTCTCAAAATCTAAAATCACAATGCTAAAAAAAAAACATTCGTGTTACTTTTCACTAACGAATAATTTGAATTAAATTAAGCCTTACAGTCTGTGAATACAAAGAAATGAGGTAAAAAAAAAAGTATTACTAATATATTTTATTCAATTTTTATTTATTTGGAAGTAGTAGAGAAAAGACTTCTAAAATAAAATATATTTCTACACTCTCTTCAATTTAAATATATGAGAAACATGGAACTATGAAGAATATCGGAGACAAGGGGAAAGTTTCCGACCCTTTTAGTCACTGGACACCACAAGAAAGTGAAATTCTCTACTTCACGATGTCATCAGTAGAACTCTTGAATTTGATGGAAAGCGATCACAATTATTTTTGGTATTATCAACAAAATATTTAACAAGAGACTTAAAGCTAATATACGTAATTTTATAGAATAAAAAAAAAGTTATTATAATTTATTTTTACAATACGTTGACATTATTTACATTTAAGTATCAATAAGCGGTGCCAGGTATTTCACTAAACACGATTAACGAACCTCATGCCATACTGGACATAATTAAGCTGACTAACTTGCGTTCTGGCAATATGCCCAAAAATCAGTATCCAATCTGTACAAAATTCAAATATGTGCACATTCGACATCATACATACTTATTGTTGATTTGTTATTCTCTTCATTGTCTCTTTCCATTTGTCTAGTTAATTTAACGGACGTGTTACATTTTATGTTATTTTGCTAATTTACTTTCGGTTTTTATAAAAGTGCCAACTAACTTATTTATATATGTGTACGTGTAACGTATGTTTATTATTATTTAAATAAACATAACACACTCACAGCCTTCATATTTTATACATATTAATTTAGTAGAAACGTAGATTAGTAGTGGCTAGTAAATTTCATTACTTATTTTTATTTTTTTTTTGTGTAAATAAATGTTAATCTTGTATTTGTAAATAATACAAGATTATTTACAAATACAAGATATTAAAATTTCGTGTTGATGTCGTGTCGACGTCGTGTCTGCTACATCACACGTTGTAGCAGAAACGATTAATCGAATTGAAAAGAATATTATATGGAAGTTAATACTGTTATACATTGTATTTAACACTTGTTAATAAAAGTGGAATTGTATAATTAAAATGCTCTAGAGTTACTGTAATATACGCATTGATTTATATCAATCACGTTGTGTTAAATGTGATATTATTTTATTTTAGGACGTCACACGTTAATTCTAGTCAAATAAATGTAGAAGAAATAATGACAGCATACGCAGGCAGCAAAATCTTTGCTTTTTTAATTAATTAAGAAAAAAATGATCATGAAGTGATGATTTCTAAGTAATTATTAAAACTTGTTAGTTTAGTATAGTATACTGCATTGATATTATATCTCTATTCAAAATGGTGAATAAATGTTAGACAAATTCTAACCCAGGTATTTATATTTATTATAGAACTGATATTGTAATGAACTATAAGGCTAAATTATATATTTTTTTATTCCTGAAAATAGGACTCTTTTGTCAATGAATACATCTATTTCTTTAAAAAGATAGCTGAGGTTTGAACAATCAATCATAGAACGAGCAATAGTAATGAGCAAGTTTTCCATTTCGATATTAGTTTAGCTCAAACGATATAAGTTTAGGGAAACATAAAGAGAAAAACTTTATTATGAACTGTTACATCGTATAGATTTTGTTACGATAACACTAAAACCTGTAAGAGGAAACTTCACTCAGCATTAAAATATACAATAAATAACGAACTACATAGAATGAAGAAAAATAATGTAAGCAATTAACGACTCAACATATTATTACTTGTAAAGCAAGATCTAGTTAATTAATTAACGAAGAATTCAATTCGATTTCCTTTCGTATGAAATGTTATTAACATTTAATTATATTTCTCTAAATTATTTAAATAATAAATTATATAAATTAATAATAAATACTTTATTTTTTTTGTTCCAAAGTTATATAGGAATCCTGCATATTGTAGGCTGTTGTTGAGATACGTTAATGTTTCTATCTCAAGTCCTATTTTTTTGTCTTATTTTTGGCTAATTGTATCGTTGGAAGGAGGATAATATGTTAGCAATTGTTTTAGTTAGTTTGTTAATTGTGTTATGAATTACATGTAAGACACAAAATTAATATTTGATATTCTTTTATACGGGAAAAGTGTGAAATACTTTATTCAAAGGTACTTATAGGGAGATACAACTGACAAACGAATAACTTCACTCTGAAATTAATAAAGAACTTAAAATGTCTGATTACGACAACAGTAAGTAGACTTAAAATTCACGTAAAAAGTCTAATAACCCAGCAGCGAGCTATTAAACAGCATGAAACGGAGATTGCTCAGTTCATTCTAGAATAATTTTGCACTAGTATCTTGCTTTATACAAAGCTTCGTACTAGTTTTCTGATAAATTCTAGTATACTATCTGTTTAAAATAATAATAGTAAAAAATACATATTCGCGTATGCATAGTAGAATGCAAATAGATTTATGTTATTTACATACACCTTTAAAGCACATGATAAGCTTTTTAACTCTACGAATATTATAGATCATCATGTGATGATGATATATATGATAAGCTTTTTACTCTACGAAGAACTCACCTATTGAAACACTATCTGGCATACGTAAAAACAATAACACAATG
This sequence comes from Napeogenes sylphis, assembly GCA_959347405.1. Classification (NCBI taxonomy): domain Eukaryota; kingdom Metazoa; phylum Arthropoda; class Insecta; order Lepidoptera; family Nymphalidae; genus Napeogenes; species Napeogenes sylphis. Next base: position 14,838,540 of record OY365776.1, read on the forward strand.
TTATTCACTATCAGGACTAACAAAGTACAAACATACAAAGACGATACGATAAAGACAATGACATTTAGAATGTTTAATTCACTGAGACGGACAGCGATACGGTAGCTCAATTGGTAGAGCGACGGGACGGTTTCCCAGAAGTTGCGGGTTTGATTCCCTGCCCGTATCGGTTTATTTTTTTGTATATATGTTTATAGATATTTTCAAACATCTTTTTTTTGTATGCAGCATAGATTGTTTGTATTTTTTTTATTTTATTCATTAGCTTATTAATAAATTATTTTTGTGTTTATCATCTCGGTAAACTAGCTATTCTGAGAGGTTTATTATTGGTCGCATGCTAGTCTATATAATCCTGACACTTATAAGTAGTTTTATGTGGAACTTGTAAATAGTTTTACAAAGATCAACTAGGGTTAGATAGAGAGGTAAACCATGTATAAAACCAAATATTTTTATACCTAGACCTGCCATAAATACTCTTACAAAAATAAACCTTGTTTTGCTGTCAAATAAAATATTTTTTATTGTAATGTTTCTAACCTTATAAAACTAAAATAATTACTTTAAATATATTTGAATTTTGTATTCATTCAAAGTAATCTCTATACACTCGATTGCAGCGATAGAACACGTCTTCATGGATTTATTCCGCCACTTTTAGGATCTCCAAATTATCATGGCGTTCAGAACATATTATTATATTTTCTAAAACTGTACATAAATCATAATCTAGAGGATTAAAATGGAGACTAGAGGATAACCAGTCAACAATGTGGAGTGATCCAGGAGGTAACAGTTACTGGGGTAGAGGCAGACCAAACGCACGCTGTAAAGACGAGTAGGATATGGAGACAAACAAAAACTGTATTCTTACAGTAGTAAATAGAGACGAATTGAAGGCTCTGAAGTTCTTTGTCCGCGTAAAGGTACAGACAAAATTAAAAACATTACAAAATATATATGGTATAATATATTTTTATGATTTTAATTCTTTACTTTTATTATTTATATTATAATTTTATAAATAATATATATTTTATAATGTATTTTAACATTTGATATATAATTTACTGTTCTTTCAAATAAACATTCAAATTTATATTGTGATTATTATACCAACCATTCATCTGAAAGAAAGGGAATCAAAATTTAATTAATGAGAGTATTAAATATACAAATATACATAAAGAAGTACTGTGAATTTCGTAAGTTAGTTTAAATTCAATCTTAAACAAACTAAGTAACTAAGGAAGATTTGTGTGATACAGTAGGTATTTCCGAACATTTAGAGAATGATACACCGTGAGTATGAATCGAGCGCTCCCAGACTACTTCATTATTTAGAAGTATTTCAAACTACTTTTAACACAACGTGGTTTTTGATATTCTACTAGCCAGTCTGAATTCTATTAACATATCTCCTGTAGTACTTGAATGGTTTCATTTTTACTTGCATGGTCGCCACCAACGAGTACTACTTCGTGACTCTTTATGAAATCGATCTAATATTAAAGCTGGCTACCACAAGGTGGCGTGTTGCCTCCTCTTTTATTTTCAATATTTATAAACCCTAACAGTGAACATAGTTTTTCGCTCTACCACCTTCATGCCGATGATCTTCAAATCTATACGCAGTCAAGTTTAGAAGATTTACCTTTTTTTTTTCTTTTTTTTTTTATACAAAACTAGGTTAATGCTTGACTACATTCCACCTGATGGAAAGTGAAATGTAGTCTTAGGTGGTAAAGCGCATTAACCTAGCAGCCTATTCACTCTCCTCTTGAAGACACCCACATTATATTTTGCCGGAAATACCGACGCAGGCAGATTGTTCCAGTCCTTCGCTGTACGCACTAAAAAAGATGAAGCATAGCGCTTCGTTCGGACAGGTGGAGTGTCCACAACGTAGGGATGGATACCCGCCGTGCGTCGGGACGTCCGGCAAAGGAACGGGGATGGGGGAATTAGGTCGTGCAATTCCTGAAGCTATTAATTATATTAATAAAAACAATACTCAGATATCGCATTAGAGCAATTCCTTTGGATTGACTGTAAATCCAGGCAATTATAACCGGCAATCTTAAACTTTACGCGAATATTAATTGTCACTTTTGAAGGAGTTTATGTACCTTATTGTAAAAAGATCAAAACTTTTGTGATTATTCTAGATTCTCATCTTTCTTGGACACTACAAATAAGCGATGTAATGCGAAAAATGTTTTTGTTTAGGATCTTTACGAAGATTGCGTAATTTTCTTCCAAAGACCACTAAAATTGCGTTAGTACAAGCTGTCCTTTTACCTATTTTTGATTACGATGATGTTTGTTACTTAGACTTGAAAGAGGAAAAACCTAATAAACTTGAGTGACTCCAAAATCTATGTTTTCAAAAAGCTCTTTAAAGTTCCTCTAATTCTTATTTATTTATTTTTTAATATACATGTATATAACATGTATTTTCATAATATTATTCCTTACCTTATTCATCGTGTAGTCTTGATATACAGTCCCTTTTCTTTTGAATAGGCTATGTAATTAAAGTTTCACAAATATACATGTTTATTTGTTTTTTTTTTTTTTTTTTTTTTTTTATATACAAAACTAGGTTAATGCTTGACTACATTCCACCTGATGGAAAGTGAAATGTAGTCTTAGGTGGTAAACGCATTAACCTAGAAGCCTATTCACTCTCCTCTTGAAGACACCCACATTATATTTTGCCGGAAATACCGACGCAGGCAGATTGTTCCAGTCCTTCGCTGTACGCACTAAAAAAGATGAAGCATAGCGCTTCGTTCGGACAGGTGGAGTGTCCACAACGTAGGGATGGATACCCGCCGTGCGTCGGGACGTCCGGCAAAGGAACGGGGATGGAGGAATTAGGTCGTGCAATTCCTGCGCACACTCACCAAAATGTATCCTATAGAATACTGAGAGGCTAGCAATTCTACGCCTGTGTTCAAGGCTGTGGAGTTTGGCGTCAACCAATTTAGGGTCGCCAATAACCCTCTTTGCTCGCCTCTCAATTGAGTCCAGAACCGCAAGATGAGTCTTTGCGGCACCAGCAAATATGTGGCCACAGTACTCTACACACGACCGGATCTGTGCTTTGTATAATACAAGAAGCTGTTCCGGTGTAAAGTACTGTCGCACCTTCGCAAGTACGGCAAGCTTTCCTGCAGCTGCTCTTGCTCTGGACTCAATGTACCGACCAAAGTTGAGGTTCGAGGAGATCTCTAAGCCTAACAACTGAAGCCAGTCACTGTATTCCAAGGATACATTCTGGAAAGTAGGAGCCAAGGTGAAGGGGCTCCTTTTGGCGGTGAACAAACACATCTGCGTTTTGGTGGCGTTGAATTTGACAAGATTGGCATTGCCCCATGCGGAGACTGCCTGAAGTTTGTCATTCAAACGTTGCACCATGGCTTCTCTTTCAGATTGTACTTCATCTCTACTAGCCCGAGAACTTGGCAGATATCTTTCTACAACTGTGCTGTCGTCTGCATACCCATAGATACCGGGCTTCAGCAGATCGTTAATGTGCAGCAGAAAAAGAGTTGCAGAAAGAACGGACCCCTGAGGTACTCCGGCATTTATTGTCAAGGGTTCCGAAGAACACCCGTCGACAACAACACGGAGAGATCTCTGGCTCAAAAAGTCCGTTATCCAGCCAATCAGACCAGGAGATATACCGTACGCTGAAAGCTTGCTTAAAAGGCTCACATGCCAGACCCTGTCAAAAGCCTTCGAGACGTCCAGAGAGACGGCGACCGCTTCTCCGTTCCTCTCGATGGCTTCGCCTAAAATGTGTGTAGCGTACGCTAGAAGGTCCCCAGTGGACCTATTTCGGCGAAATCCGTACTGTCGGTCACTGAGGAGATCGTTACCTTCTACGTAAGCTAGAAGCCGCGAGTTCAATACACGCTCCATAATCTTGCAGAGTATGGAGGTGATTGAAATGGGCCTATAATTGGCAGGATCGGCACGGCTGCCTTTTTTGGGCACGGGTTGCACGTTGGCAAGCTTCCAGGATTCCGGCACTTTTCCAGTCTTGAAAGAGAGGCGATACAGACGTGTCAATACAGGAGACAACTCACCTGCGCATGTCTTGAGCAGAATGGCTGGTATACCATCAGGACCACTAGCTTTATTCACATCTAAACGACACAATGTTCTCCATACCTCTTTGTTAGTGATGCGGATTTCAGGCATCGAAATACCGCAGTGAGGAAGATGTTCTGGAGAAGCATTGCCAGTGTCTAGATGCGATTTCTCAGCAAACAGAGAAGCAAATACATTCGCTTTCTCTGTTGCTGTGTGGGCCAGGGATCCATCCGGCTTCAGCAGAGCAGGCAGTGAGGGTTGGCAGAAGTTCGACTCGATCGCTTTGGCAAGAGACCAGAAAGCTCGACTGCCAGTTGGTCTGACAGAGAGCTTTTCGCCATTCTTAACGATCCGATCAAGACGAGCCTTCCGCAATGCCTTTTTATAAGACTTGGCAGCTTGGTTAAAGGCTCTCTTCTTTGTACTTACATCCGGAGTTTTGCGGCTTCGAGCATCAGCCCAAATGAGGTATGCCGAATGTTTTCGGTCATGTGCATGACGACATTCGGCATTAAACCATGGGCGAGCTTTGCCACCGATGGGTACGTCAGCAAAAGGAATAAAATACTCCATTGCCTGATGCACCACATCGGTTATAGCATCCGCGCAACTCGACGGATCCAAAGAAGAGAAGCAGACCTGCCGCCAAGGATAAGACGCAAAAAAGTGCCGCATCTCATCCCAATCTGCTGACTTGTATTTCCATACTCGCCTAACACCATGTGGTTCGAAAGCTGGTGGGGAATATGTAAATACAGATTTCACCAGACAGTGATCGGAGGTTCCCAAGGGGGACGTGACCTCTACACGATACCTGTCCGGATCAGTTGTCAGCAGAAGGTCCAGGCAATTTCCTGTATGGCCTACCACATCTGGTACCCTTGTCGCTTGCCTCACCAGCTGAAAGAGGTCCAAGGACAACGCAAAGTTCCGCGCTTCTCTTCCAGCATGATCGGTCTTCTGGTACGGGAACAGCCAGTCCTGATGACAGGCATTAAAGTCCCCCAGAAAGACGAGCTGCGCCGAAGGGTACTGATACAGAGCCATATCTGCAGCCTCACTGAGATACTCAAATAAACGAGTTGTCTCCTGGTCACCGCTGTGCGAACGGTAGACACAGGAATACAGGATTTTTTCGTTTCCTGTGTCCACTAAAACCCATAGGGTAGAAAAAGTGAGATCTTCAAGGTGACGGAGACGCTGAATACAGAGGTCGTTCCGCGCGTACATACTGACTCCGGCCCGTGAGCGAAAGTTGTGCTCCAACGAGTAACCGGGATAATCCAAGTATGTAGTGCTCAAAGGACATTGTATCTGCCAAAAAGAGCAAGTGCGGCTGCTCTGTCTCCAGGTGGTGGTGGACAGCTAAAAGATTTGAGTGCAAACCCCTGATATTAGTGAGGTGCACTTTATATGAGGAGGAGTGCAACCGCTGTGTAACCTTGTTCCTTTTTCTTAACTTTTTCATAAAAAAAAAATATATAAAAGTGAATAGGGATGGGAAATGGCAGTTGAACGAGACGGTACGTATCGAACCCGACGTCGAAATTGGTGATGTCTTGCCAGTGGGAGGCTAGTCTGGAGACTGCGGGGACGCCCGAACCCCCCCAGGGATCGCCATCGGGCCTCCTCGTCTGGTCGCCAACCAGCACGATGGAGCCACCCTGGGATTTTTCACAGCTGGCGGGGCAGCCTTTCGTGGTTGGCTATCCCACTAATTGGGCCCCCAACTATCTGCGGGCGGCCAGCGGAAAGCCGTCGCTTCGGATCCCGCTACCCTCCTCGACTAGACACCTGACAAAACAAACACCAACCCGACGTCAGACCGGTTCGCCAACACACCGCAACTGTTCAGACCCATTTCCCATAAACGGCTTCATCGAGCAACGTGCCGGAACACGACTAGGTCGCTTTGCGGCACGACTCTGCCCGATGGGTGGTAACTTTGCCGGCGACCGGATGTTATGGTCTACCACCAAGTGTATTTTTAGTTTTTTATTAGTATATTATGAATCATAAATCTTTTTTTAAAATTACCTTTTTTATAAACATTGCCGTAACTTATGTAGTATTTTTTTATTTATGTTCTATAAGTTCATCGTTTACTCTTTTGAGGAGCACGATAACCAACTCATTGACATTTGCATAATCCCCATTCTTGACCATGGCTAATACAAATAACTTGTTCGATTATTACCAAAACGGTGCAGGGATTAAGAGCAAACTCGAAAATCTAAAACTTAATTTAGGCTCAAGTAATTACGATATTCATATATTCTTTATTGTACACCACAAAATATTAAAAAAAAGTAAAACACAAACAAGTAACACAAAAGAAGTACAACAGGCGGCCTTATCGCCCAACGGCGATTTCTTCCAGGCAACCCTGGGGTTTATAGTATATAAAACAGTCATTAATATGGGTAGGTGGCGTAGGTACAAATAATAAAGAAGCTTATAAAAAACTAAACACTAATACGTAGATTTGTAAATAAATTAAATACTAATACAATAAATAAGCTATAATAGACTAAACTATATATTATATAATAAATACAGGGGGAATTGGAAAATAATAATAGAAATAAATAAATAGATAAGTAATATTGGGATTATATCTATAAACATGAATTTATATAAAGTAAACAGTTATAAATAAATGATATATATAATATACTTATACACTGATAATTATTATACTGAAGTCTTAGCTATCTTGAGATAAAAAGTGCTCTTTCACAGATCTTTTAAATAAATTTAAAGATTTTGATTTCCGAAGAGACAAAGGCAAAGCATTCCATAATTTAGTGGCAAGTACGGTGAAAGAGTGTTTATAAAATTTGGAATTGTGGACAGGCATTTTGATAATAAGTAGTTGTGATAATCTTAAATTGGAAGAAGACCCTAAAAGTTCAAATCTTTCCTTTAGGTACGAGGGTGTATTTGGGTGGAATAATATGCAGTACAGCAGAGAAAGCAAATGTAAGTCCCGGCGACGACGAATAGTAAGCCATTTGAGCTATTGTCGAAATTGAGATATGTGGTCATATTTGCGCAAGCCAAATATGAACCGTATAGCTATGTTTTGAAGTCGCTCAAGCTTATTTAATTGGTCCTCGGTTAAATTTACGAAGCTTGCATCGGCATAATCGAGAATAGAGAGAAGAAGAGAATGTGCTAACATAATTTTGGTGGGAATTGGAAGAAAATACCTCAAACGTTGGAGCGAATTCATTGCGACGAATGTCTTTCTGCTTACTTCCTTAAGGTGCATAGACCAACATAATGTCTGATCCAAGTATAGACCCCCTATACTAATTACCCCATCATATACTATTGGTGGGAGGTTTTGTCTATCGACCCTTGCAAATATGCCAGGGCTGCCAATAATAATAGCCTGTGATTTACCAGGATTAATTTTCAAACCAAAGAGGCTACTCCATCTTAAAATTGAGTTCAGGTCATCATTAATGGCAGAAATGGAGACGTTAAGATTCTCAGGATTTGAATGGCGATAAATTTGAACATCATCAGCATACATGTGATAGAGAGAAGATATATATTGAGTGATAGAGTTAATAAAAATTGAGAAAAGTAAGGGAGATAATACGCCACCTTGAGGTACCCCAGCGGAGACATCACACCACAACGAAAGAGACTTATCGTCCTTCCTAATGCGCTGTCTCCGGCCAGTGAGGTAACTCCGAAACCAATCTAACACTGATGGAGATATGTTAAGGGTACGTAACAGACTCAGCAAAATATCAAAGTCAACAGCGTTAAACGCATTGCTGAAATCTAATAGTGTCAATACTGTAAGCTGTTTTTTGTCCATAGCTGACCGTATATCATCGGTGACCTTGACAAGTGCAGAAACCGTACTATGACCAGGACGAAATCCAGATTGTAAAGGACTTAGCAGCTGATGTTTGTTAATGAATGTGCTTAACTGCTCATAAACTATTTTTTCTAGGATTTTGGAAAGGAAGGGGAAAATAGAGATAGGGCGGAAATCACTAAAATTTGTAGGTTTGGATTTTTTTGGGATTGGAATAACGTGGGCATGCTTCCAAGCATCAGGAAATTTACTACTGGAAATGAAATGGTTTAGAATGTCACATATTATAGGAGAAACAATATCTAGGATAGGTACGATCATATTACGGCTCACACTGTCAGCACCAACGGCATTCGAAGAAATACATTGTACGCCCTTCTTAACATCACATTCAGTGATAGCACAAAAAGAGAAATAGGAAAAATCTGGAGTTGGCAGAGATGAAAGATAATTAATTATGCGATTCTTATCAACATTGTCAATGATTTTTGAAGAAGCAAAGTGTTTGTTAAGAAGTTCAATGTCAGGAATGATTGCAGTATTTGGATGTTTACTAACTCCAAGCGATTCGAGAAATTTCCATGTTTTTGAAGTATTACGATGTTCTATGGACTTGTGGTTGTGACGTCGGTGGGCGTCTCTACACGATGTATTGCAACGATTTCGTGCTTTCTGATATTTAATGCGGTTCGCCTCAGAGTCTTTTAATTTAAATTTGTACTTTGCTTGGTTTTTTTTCTTCATTAAGGCCTTCAAATCATCTGTTAACCAAGGTGCAGGAAGGTGTTTTATTTTAATTGGACGCACAGGAGCGTGCCTGTCGTACAGTTGGGTCAACAAGCGATTAAAGACCTCAACTTTAGTATCCGCTGAGTCGGAATTTAGGACAGCAGACCAATCTAACCGACGCGCATCCTCACAAAGCTGGGTATTATCAATTCCCCCAAAACTACGCTGCAAAATTATACTAGACTTGGGTTTCGGAGGACGAATGTTATAAGAGAGATAAATCAGATCATGGTAGGAAAATGCATCAGCAGAGTACTGGCCGTGCTTTAAAACAGAACTAGGCGAAGAAACTATAATAAGGTCAAGAAGAGAGGGAACACTGCCAGGAAAGAAATGAGTATAACTCAGGGGAAGAAGTTGTAAGTTACAGGCTTCCGTTATATTTAATAAATGTTTACTACGATAATTGTTTTTTTTAAGGCAAGTATTAAGATCACCCATTATAATACAATGATTGTAATAGGGAATAAATGTTTCTAACAAACTCTCAAAGGAATTAAAATAATTCAAGATGGATGGGGGACAGTACAAGACACCAAGAAGGATTTTGGATTGGCCTAGTATAACTTCAATTAATAGATGCTCGGGAGCTTGAGAGTCAGGTGGCTGAGTAGACGAACTAACAACATTGAATGGTAAGTGAGTGCGTAAGTAGATCGCCACTCCTCCTCCACTCCTGCCGACGCGATCATTACGAATGAGATGAAATCCTGGCAGTGAATAAGGAGTAGAAGACAAAGATGGCTTAAGCCAAGATTCGGAAATTAAGATAGCATGTATGTTGGGAGACTCAAATGATGCAAGCATGTCAGAGTAATGAGCCGGGATACTTTGTGCATTAATATGGATAACATTAAAACTTTTGTGACAATCTGAGAAACACGAATTAAGAGTGACGTTAAGTGGATAGGCTGCTGTACTGTGAAAACTATCATCACCTAAAGATTCATCACATGACGACAGGGAAACAAACTGATCACTACCAACGCTATTTGCTGACGACATTATCTACAAATTTTCTATATAATGTATTAAAAATTTAATATAAGACTGCAAATAATTATAATATGTGTTAAAGTATATATATATGCATAGTTAAAATAAATGTATATAGTACTATATGTTAGTATAAGTAAAATAAATAATAATCAAAAATATTAAATAAAGTAATAATAATATAAAAAAAAACAATTAGTTTAACAAAATCGAAATAAAATACAACAAAATAAAATATCTAAAAACTAAAAAAAACACACTTCACAACAGAATATAATTAAATTCCTAGCAGAATGTAAACCGGCCAGACTTATGAAAACATATAACTACAATAATATTGATGTAATATTTAAAACACATTTAAAAGAGAGAAAAAAATAAAAAATAAAATTAAGTAAAATAGTCATTTAAAAAGTATTAAAATTTTAAATTTACAAAAACAAACAATATAAGATATACAATGAATATTAAAAAAAAAAACACTACTGAAAATAAAATAGAAATGAATATAAACTGATTATTGACAGATTCAGGTTTATGATACCCAATGTCAGTTGTCACCTGTCAAAATAACAAAATAATTGTTATTTGTGATTATCAAATACAATAATTAGGTAATTAAAAACCTGTTATTTTGTATTAAAATAAATGAAGGTGACCTACAAGTTTGGGAAAAAAAAAGTTAAGTTAACACTCTAAAAATACGAATCCCAACACAGTTACAGTAACAAGACACACAGCACAGGATGATATAAATATATATGAAAACAAGAACATTACTTCTTGATAGTTCTCTTAGTGCGAGTTGCAGGGACTTGCTTTCCTTTCAAGTCAGCTGACTTGAGAAGTGGGGCAGGCCTTACTGTGGGATTTAGAGAATCAGCCAAACTGTCTGCTGCCTCACAGAGACTGTCCAATTCTGGCATAGATGTTATTCTGTGGCGCTTACCTTCAGGTCCAGCAACAATAACTATCCCGTCCCTTGTCCAGCACCTGGATATACCAAAGTATTGTCTTGCTGCGACAAATACATCAAGCCTTGGCTTTGTCAAAAATTCAGATAAAGTGAACCCTGAATTTTTTAAATTTGTTTTAGAAAACCAAATCTTGTTTTTTAAGAAGAGAGTTTTAAACTTAAAAAGTATTGGTCTTGGCTTATCTGACACAGTGATCCCTAGACGGTGACAGCGGCTAATATCATCCAGAGAAAGATCAGGCATTTTAAGATTATTGGACAATATTCTTATTCCAGTTGAAGCCAAATCTTCATTTTTGGCCTCGGGCACACCGTGGATCAGTAAAACTTTCCTACGACTGAACATTTCAAAGCAATTCTGCTGTTTAGCAAGCAACTGAACCTGACGTTGAAGGCCTTCAAGTGCAGTTAACACAAAAGACCTGAAGGCACTAAATTGAGCTGCAACATGCGATGATGGACTTGTAGCAGGGATGGAAGAATTGAGGTTTTGTTGAAATTCAGCCATTCTAGAGTTAAAGTGTTGCGTCAATTCCTGTATTGAATCCTTAATTGAATCAACGGTGACAAGTAGAAGCAAGTGCAGTGAAATGACAGTAGGAATAGTTGTTAATCAATACTTCAGTAAGGATTATTCTTGTGATAACTGCTGGCAGGTATATATATGTTCAGTACATTGTTTATTTATATGTAGAAAAGAGCCTATATTTTTAAAATTATATATTTTTCACTGGGAGCACAAAATTAAACGTGTATACTTTTTCGCTCCTACCCACCAAAAACTATTATTGTGTTAGTGGAGACCCGGCTATTGCAAGTTGGTTGGCACAGAAGCGCAGTTAGCTGATTGTGATAGCCTGTCTTCCTATTCCCTGACGGGAGGACTATTATTTAAGTTTTGAAAACATGTCTTACCGCAATGGTACGAAAATAAGAGATTATTAGCTTTATTTGTTAACCGCTCTAAATAAAAAAAAAATACAAAATGTAAAGTGAAGCCCATGACAATATATGCACGAAAATTTCATCTAAACCGGTTAATCCGTTTCTGAGATTAGCGTGCACAAACATACAGACATACAAACATATCGATGAACAGACAAAATGAAAAAACATTGTTTTTAGTTTGTGGTAGTGGTGGTTTTTTTTAAATATTTTTAAATACATCAATTTCTTTTCTATTAAAACAACATTTCTAATAAAAAATCACAATTCTTACTAACCATCATTGAGTTATGTGATGCTAAATGTATAACTTATAAGTATGGTGATACTTATATTTATATTATCATTCAATTGAACCATTAAAAAAAAAATCATTTTTTTCAAATAAAAGTTTTTTCAATGGGACTTTCTAAAAACGTATTATTATTGGTGTAACGCCAGCGATTCCCTTAAATTATAATTAAAAGAATATTCCTTTATTATAAAGCTGGCAAGCAACCCTACTTTAAATGCCTAATATATATTAAAAAAATGTGTGAATTACTTTCTTTTACAATTCGTTGTTTTTTTTTTTATATTGTTTCTTTATTATTAATAATGCCAATAACTTACAGAGCATCAAATTTTTATCACTCTTATTACTTATGAATTATTTTGAATTTAGGCTAAATAAAAAAGTCATACCTACCTTGGCTTAGAAAATTCAAATTTTAAAATATAAACAGTCGAAACAAGCTTTGGAATACGCAATCCAGAACCATGCCAAGAAAGTTTCTGAAACTGCTTTAAAACATGTAATACACACATCCTTACATGCGACTCCAACGTCAAACTACGTTCCTGGGAAAGATTTGTAATTGGACAATAAGTGTCTTTTACTGTTTTTCGTAGGTTTGGTAGTATTTTAATTTCGTTTCTAGAGTGAAAATATATTTCTCCTTAATTCGTTAGATTGCGTTACATCGTAATTATGCTGCTAACCACAACCTTTCGAAACCACAATCACTCGGTTTTCCAGGCTTTGATCGAGAAGTGGTAGTTCAATCGCAAATACCAAAATATTCACTACTTTGGGAAACTCTTTGAAATATTTTTTTTATATAGCCAAAAACAGGATTTTTTTTAAATTCATCAAAAGTCGGTAAGCATTTTAATATAATAAAATAAAAAAAAAAGATTTTATTTTTTTATACCTACTGTATTTTTAAAAAAATATATAATTTCAAAACAAAGTGGAATTAATAATTTAACCTTAATCGATACGGGTATCGATTAAGTTTTTTTCTTGAAGTAAAATTCTTTTTATTTCGAACCTTTCTGAAAAACCAGCCGATCCTCTGCCTCTGTCCTCTTAATTCTACCAAATGATCTACAAAGATATAGAGTAGCAGCAGAAAGATTTAGCTAGAGCAGCAGAAAGATTTGTAGATATTTTCAAACATCAGTTACGGTTGCATTTTTTACACGCCTTTATTAGCGTCGGATGTATCTATCTATCTATCTATCTATCAATCTATCTATCAGCAATAATTTTATTATATTTTGCCCGTCATTCTCATATTAAGAATTATTTTTTGTTTTTTAGTTCGAATCATTTTTAAAGCGTGTTTTTTACCTTAGTATCTTTAGCATATTTTAGTTAAAAACATTATTGGTTAGGATTTTTTAAGGAAACGTAACTTTTCTTCTTCGTCTCCTTATCGAGATCGAATTCATCGGAAAATTTATGGAATAATATTTGATCTAATTATTTTTCATATTTATAATTGTTAAATATTCATAATAAAAGAATAAATATCATTTAACATAATTATACTATGTATATTATTTTTAACGTGGTATATAAATAAATAGAATGAAATAACGGAATTTATGAATGTTATTATTATGTTATTATGTAAATTTCCAGTTTTGGTTTTGGTTTAAATTACAATGTAACAAAATCACAAGTTGTAATTATTTTCATTTTCTACTAAAACACATCCTAATGATAATTACCTATAATGCTTTATAGGAACTAATTAATTCTTGAGCAAGCTTTCAAGCAGAAAGTTATATAAGTTTAAAGTGTACTAGAGTGTGAGATAGGTTATTAATAAGATCCTATTAATATTTTTATGAAATAAAATACAATATAGAAAAAAAATTACAATATAGAATCACATCTGTAAAAGCACATAAAACCGTTCACTCCGCTTGTTCGATAAAACAGGTTTCTTAAGGAATCCTTTGAAATTTTAATATGTTAATCATAATAGATAACACGATCTCATTATTTTAATTAATTTTTTTTCAGCGATGGCAATTAAGGTTCATTTCCAACGTCTAACTGACGATTACGATATTTAGTAGTTCTCGGTGGACTGTTATTTGTCTGGAACCAAGTATTTTATGTAACATTTTCAAAATCGACGAGTTAGTTATTTATTTTAAATGCTACAACATAAAAAAATTCCGAGATAAACTAAGTCATTCATTTTATAAGATAGAAGATAGAAGATTTTATACGATAGAAGCCTCTGATATTCAGAGAGGAAATATTTCTTTCTTTTTCTTCTTTTGATAATATGTAATTGACCAAATTAATAAAAATTAAATGATTTATAACTTCGACCTTAAAAGTCCTAGACTGCCATAGTACAAAAACGTTTGAAAATATGCAAAATATAAAATAGTAAAGACATCTCGCTCAGTTTGAGGCATCGTTAGCGTTTACGACACGAGGAGTTGAAGGAAAGAGGTTTGGATTTCCAGCTCCTGCTTACCGTACCAATACAATGTTTTAATTTATATGTTTTTCACGTAATGTACTTAAATGGTTAGTAAACAATAATAAAAAAAAAACAAAAAATATTTTTATATATATACGTATATAATAAGTAAAACGCACCTTCCGTGCCTTTTTATACGGTACGTTTATTTGTTGCTTAATTTAAAAATAAATTGAAAAGTTATCGTTATTTATTTAAACAGCTCGTCGTTGAATGTACCAACTAGCGCAATTCAGTTTTCCGCTCCAGTCTTCAGCAGTATTGCTATTTTACGACCATTAAATGGCACCTGATTTTATTTTCTACTTCTACTGCTTTTCAATTGTGACTAAAATGGGTAGTAGGTGAAATAAATTCTTTTAACTGAACATTATTTTCGAACTTGAATGAATTTAAATAAATATTTTTGATATTTAAATATTTATATTCAATCTGCCAATTACAAACACGAATATATTGACTTTGACTAAAATATAGTAAATTGAAAGTAAAATCTACTCGCATCTATATATAAGTAGTCGATACCGGTACTGTTTTGGTGCAAAACTTGTATATAAACTTGTAAGCGTCCGTACTACATTCGTAAAGTATACTTACTAATTATAGTATTATGGTAACTTAAATGATATGATATATGTACCATTATTACATTCTTGTAAGTGGTAGTGTTTTGAGTTCTATTCGATGTCTTAAGTCTATAATGATAATGACAATAAACATTCATTTTATATTTATATAAATTTAAATAAGCTTAACATAATAGCCATGTTTGATGTTTAAAGATATTTTCAAACACTAATTTCGGTAGTGGCATCTTTTCAATGTTTATCTATACTGCAAAGTTGAAACATTGGTTAGGATAATCGAAAGAAGCCTAATAGATGTCACCACCGTCCCGATAAAGATGATCACATATAGAATGCTTAATTCACCGATACGGACAGCGATACGGTAGCTTAATTGGTAGAGCGACGGGACGGT
Source organism: Napeogenes sylphis (assembly GCA_959347405.1). NCBI lineage: Eukaryota > Metazoa > Arthropoda > Insecta > Lepidoptera > Nymphalidae > Napeogenes > Napeogenes sylphis. Next base: position 14,853,943 of record OY365776.1, read on the forward strand.
TACCCAGTGGTCGCAGGTTCAAATCCCTGCCTGTATTGGTTTATTTTTCATTGTATAATTATAATCATTTATATTGACTATATATTATCATAATTCTAAATTAGTTGAATTTATTTCTTCACCTAGCTTAAGTTTTAGGTTTCTCGAACAGTCCTCTTCTACAGTACAAATATAGATCAAGTTCTGATGCATAACTTCATAATAGTGTGGCATATTACATGTTACTGTGAAAATAACTTAAAAAACTAATCCAGCGGTTTCAAAGTTTTTCAAGAGGAAAATATTCTTTGAACCACGTGTGCGGCAGAACTGAGTCTGTGCGACAAATCACATATATCAGGACCCCTTACAATTTTGCATGTATGATAATGCTCAAAAAATACAGTAGAACTAACTAAATTAAATGCCTCATTATGAAAGTCTACATTCGTTTTGACGTTTTTGACGTTTGGTAAAGAAATTTTGATTTTTTTCTTATTTTTGTAAGCCAATAAACAAGTTTTAGCGTTAATCGTTAATCGTAATAGTTAAGATTATTGTTAACATCGTCAACGTGATCATTGGTGTTCATTTAGTCTAGAACTAACTTCCTTGCTAAAAACTATTATGTTGCTAACTTGCTTAGAAACTTTTTTAAGGCATCTATCTCTATTTATAAAAATTATGGTTAATATACAATATTTTAGTATCTTTTATTTTCATACTTCAGTATGTAAAAACTATCAGCAAATTTACTTTTTTTCTTATTACTTATTTTCTTTTCTAGATATCATAGATTTAAACGAAGACATTTTCGATTATAATAAAAAAATTAAAGGTTAGATAATAAAAAAAAGAAACATAAATACCAATGAATAAATCTTGTTCTAAAAGTCATCATCAATATTAATGTCAATTAAATTGAATTGTTGTATCATATAAACTCCAAAAGAGGAGGAGAAAGAAAACACACAAATGGAGATCGAATTTCATAAAATCCTTTCTTAGCACTTATATCCTAAAAGAAACCTTATGAAAAAATTGAGAATAGAAGAGTAATAACGAAGTCTCACATAAATTAACAACCCCAAAAACAACCCTTTTGGGGGTCAAATATCGCGAAATCCCGTCTTAGTGAGCATCCACGTTCTAAAAAGAATTCCTATGCAAAATAAAAGACTCCTAGCACTTGTAGTAACGAAGTTTCAAACAAACGGCTCCAAAATCAACCCCCTAGTAGTCAAACTTTACAAAATTCTATTTTAGTGAGTACCTACGTTTTAATGTCCTAACCCCCATGCAAAATTTAAAATATCTAGCGCTTGTAGTTTCAGAAATTTCATGATAAATCAGTGAATGACCTTTCGCTTTATATAAATGCATATAAATAATGCATTTTTAATTACAATAAAACTTATGACTAAGACGCATACGTAAAATAATAATATTTATATTTTACATATTTCTTGGAATATTACTATGTTAAATGTAGGTTCGCTAAAATTTCTTAAAAACGATTAATTGTTAATTTTTATGTAGTTTTCCTGGTGTGATTTTATTTTTCTTTAATATTAATGAATATACACTTTGTAAAACGCCTTTTTATATTTTCTGTAAATAAGAATTAAAATTACTCCTAATTTAAACTAAAAATAATTAAAGGATAATAGTAGCCTTGTACTCATTGGCACAGAACCGATTAATAGTTGTATAAATAGTAAAATCTGTATTTCATTTAAATTATATTTTGTTTTGATCGTTACATAAATCACATTAACTTTGCGAACATAAATGTTCATAACTGATCTATTTTGTAGTGCCAATTTTTTCTACTTGCCAACTGCATGTCAAACTTTTTTTAAGGTACATATTTTTATCATAGGTTAATATTTTTATCGAGTTATAATCTTTTCAAAATAAAGACAATAACGAAAAGTGAGTTAAATTAAAAGAGCTTGAAAGAGAACTTTAAGAAATAGTAAAATAAAATAAAAAAAAAACACAAATATAATTATTGAATTCCAACAAAACAAAGTAGGAATAACTAGAAATTATTAAATAAATAAACATACTCGAAATAGCACCATAGCAGAACTCATTTCAAATCCATTTCCTAGAAATTAAAGAACATAATCCCCCTTGCTCATAATTTCTCATGCATTTGGTAAATCCCAGCCTGATTACTAAACGGAAGTGAGCCGGCCTTCTGTCACCGAAGAAAGCGATTAGGATTGGATTTGACGCGCCTGACCTTTATCGTTTTTACAAGATCAAGAGGAAACAATTTAATTTTATCAATTCTTTACCATGTTATTTACATAATTATAGCTATTCTCTTCGATTTTTTTCATACATGAAATGATATGTGCAAAAAAATTATTTTAATAACACACACAGGTCTTTTCGTAATAAAAAAAATATAAAAGTGTGGTTTCAAAAGAAATAAAAGAAAGAAATGTCTCTTTGTACTAAAGTAAGTACCGGATGTAATCTCTCTAATAACAAGTACTTACAATGTTTATATTAACCCAATATAAAGAGTTCAGGAACGTAGAACCTTACTTATTCAATATTTTTCCTATTTTTTTTTTCTTAGGAAATATTATTTATATACTAGCTCTTACCCGCGGCGTTGCAAGCGTGGTTACGGGAACTAAGTATTAAGAAGGAGTGGTTTCCTAAACATTACATTTTGGATACAGTAACCCTGTTAATTAGTTGACCACATCTTGCAGACAGCCTCTCTATATCAATCCTAACAATATTTGTTCTACAACAATCGACTAATTACAAATAAGCCTGTATATAGCTGCAGGTTTTAAAATTTGAAGTTTAAATTTTAAATAAGTTTTATGACTATCAACGGTGCCGAGACGTGATCTCTATCTGTGGGCTTCTCAATTAAGCTCGGGGTCACAAAGCGAACTATTGAGAGGAATATGATCGGTGGAATCGGCTACGCTACGGAATCAGAAAGAAGGAGATGCGTAGATGTATCAAGATAATTGACACAGCTAAGTGGCTCAGCCAGCTGAATTGTCAAAGAGAACATTGCTCGAAGGGCAGATGGTCCATGAGGCAGATTGTTTTTTAGATGGAGCCCATGTACTGGCAACCGAAGCGTAGGGCGTCACCTTGGGAGGCGGACGGAAGATCTGATTGGAAACGGTGGATGCAGGCCGCTTCTGATCGAAAAAGGTGGAAATATTTGAGCGCAATATTCATTAATTGACGTTCTGTGACAGATATGCTGATATTGACTTAAAAGTTTTGCACATTACTGTAACAGTTACAATGTTGTAAGATCTAATATTTGCAGTCAACACATGTTAATTTTGGAAAAATGTGTTAATCCATGTTACCCTTTTGTCTGTAGGAAATTTCAAGAAAATCGGTTCAGCAGTTTTTGTTTGAAGAAGTAACAAACAAACATACAAACTTTCGCATTTTTAATATTAATAAGATTTCATAAAAAACTGATAAATAGTTTTAGCGTGAAGGAGTAACAAATACCTACAATAAAGTTAAAAAAGATGCAAATTATATAAAATCAGCCTATGGCATCCCACAGGAACATTTTTTCTATCAAAAACTATCCTATGTGTTAATCCAAGTTATTCTTTATATGTGTGCAAAATGTAATGAAAATCGGTTCAGCAGTTTAGGCGTGAAGGAGTAACAAAGAAACAAACAACCATGAAAGCATTTATAATATTAGTAGGATTCTATAGCATACTGGGAAACTATTTAAAAGTAAATTACTGAGCGTTCGACAAAGTTCCTTACGTTATTAAAGGCAAAATAGTAAGTTATAAATTTATCGACTTTCTTACATCAATTAAGATTTTCTTATAGTGAAATGTGACAGAAACGCTAGAACTAAGCAACCAACATTTTACCTATAAAGTTTAAGTACTAAGTTAGTAACAAAGTCGTTGAATTACAAATTTCAGCTTCATTTGTATAAAATACCCAAATTTAATACACCAAGAAGTAGGTCGAGATCCTTGCTGCCTTTCATTCAAAGCAATATTTATTATCTTTCAAAAGCAATGTTTGCAAATTAAATAATTGAAAACACTAAATGTGCTAATTAGTGGTTAATTTTTCAAGTTAGCGTCAGAGGTTTGCTTTTAAACATTAAATTAATATATAATTAATTAATAAAACCGAACTTAATCGCTCTCAAGTTACCCTGTTTGCTGTTGGTTGTTAAAGAAAACATTTTTAAATAACATAAGTTAATAAACTAAAAAATTTTAATTAATTAACTGAACATTTTTAAAATGAACTAAAAACTACATAATTCTGCAAATAAACTGCAAACTGGAAATTTTACAGTTTTAATTTTATTTATCTACTCTGATACTATAATACAAAGATTATAAAACTGAAAACAAATTATTTTGACTCTTATTCTGTAATCATTATTTAGTTTATAATAATAGCACGAATTGGAGTACAAGAGTTTTCATGAACGTTTTGCTTTAAACCCACTTGACATCGTGAAACTAGAGTATGTTGTTTTATTAGTGCAATTCATGACTAAATGAAAAAAAAATGTTACATGAATTTTAGACATATTATTAAAGGAATATTTGGCACAATACGGGAAAAATGTATGAATGTAATACCTAAACGACTATTTAATTTTCAATCTAAATAATACTGAATAAACTGTCCTCAACGAATTTTGCTTTGAAGATATTTGTCCTTATATTAAAAAAGTCTTCTTGTCCGACTTAAAAATTTTTCGAAATACAAAATGTACTCTTTTGAGTAGATTAAATAAAAGAGATTTCAAAGCTTGCTGTTAATATGAGCCTGGGGCTTTCCAATTATTTAAAGAAGAGCGTCGTTTTCTTTAGGTAGGTGTTTAGAAGATCACAACATGGACATTTTTAAAGTTTAGTTGTTTTATTTTTAGTAGAACCCTTAGTTGAGAACAGCGTAGGCGTTTTAAAAGTTTATCAGGCTTTTTGTTCTATTTGCTATTTGTTCTTCGAATAAAATATGGCTGTCTTCAAGAGAAGAGTGTATAGGTTGCTAGTTTTATGCGCCTTACCGCTGACGATTACAATTCACTTTTCCTTCAGGTGTAATTAAGTCAAACATTAACCTGAAATGGAAAAAAAAATAATGTAAATATTGCAGAAGATTATTTTACTTTTAGACTTGCTTATATTGTTATCACATAAATCCAATCTTTTTTGTTTTTGTAAGAATTCTATTTATTTCATTAAACAATAGACACTCTCCTTATAACTAAAAGTGACTTGCTATTGGAATAGAAACAATATCTACTCAATTGACTAAAGGATATTCGAATTATTCTATTAAACCCAATGCTTTATATAATGGAGTGTGTAGTGGACAATAAATTATACAATATAGCAACGGATGTAACAAACTAGTCAGAAGTGAAACTATCAGAAGGAACTGTGTAATTATTGTCATTTTAATTATGTGCAGAAGATGTAGTATAGTAAAAGAAGGATTACAAGTCGTGTTAAACGAGAAATGTTCTTTTGTATTTATTTTATATTTCTTGAAATTGTGATTGTTATAACTAAAATTACATTGTTTTATAAAATATTTAAGTGATGATAATACTTTTTATTTGTTGTCACACAAAGTTGCTGTCTAGCAATAAAGACTTAATAGAATAATAAACGCCATTACATTTAATATATTCAGTCAATGAATTGTAACAAATAATATATGATATCAAACAAAAGCAGTTTATTGTAATTTAAATGTTACAATTATTATTCAGTTTAAAATCTCAGCCAATACAGATTGTAAATTGTACTTATTACTTTTATAAGAAAAAGAAAAACGTAACAACTAATACAGACTTGAAAGAAATCAGTACTAAGTGTACAACGTTATTATATGTATATAATAGTAAATATGTGTTTAATATATCAATAGTATGTACTAAAATGCCAATCAAAATAGATTTCATATAAATTGAACCTTTAAGTATTTAATTATATAATCCAAAAATTTTACAACCCTTTTTCTTGCAATCATTAACTGGTGAGTGATAAAGTTCTAAATATGTTAAAGTAGCATTTTCTCAAAAATATGTCTTAAGAAAAACTAAATTGTTTAAAAAAAATAATATTAATATAAGTTTTTATAAGCCAGAAAGTAGGCGAGTTAGCAGCAGTAACCGTTTCGGAGAGGCTCTTCAAAAGGCGAAGACCCTCGACGGAGAGGGCTCAACTCGAGGCCGCGATAGTCGGATGAGTACAACAGAGTGTTAACGAGATACAGATGGTTTAATGTTTGCCTTGTATTTATAAAATCAGCTATTTTTTGTTTTCTTACACTGGTCAGTATTTAAAATTAATACAATGGGAGGTATATAGGACAGAAGAAAAGAAATATATGATTAAAAGTTACGTTTCGAATAGTAAATTAGTTTTGTATATTTTATTCCAAAGCTTGAATGACAATTTCAAATTCTTAAGTAAAAAATAATATATTTATAATTTTATTAAAAGTTTTTGTATGTAAATGAGAAAGATAAAGTAAAGGCTAGTTACATTAATAAATAAGAATAGACCAAACTAATATTTAATGAAAAAAATGTAAGCAACTTTAAAAACTTTTTTTTTGCCTAAAATCAATTGACAATGTCTAATAGTTTCTTTCCTATCTTTTTTGTTATTTTTAGTTCCTTGTAATGTATAATTTTATGCTGAAAAAAATATATTAATAAATTTCTAACTCAACTATATTTCTTCTGACTACAAATATTAATATTTGTAGTCAAAACAATCCTTAAAATTGATACTTAACATTTAAATCACCCGATTATTTAGCGTACTTAATATTTTATAAAAAGTATACCGAAACCATAACCTTAAGTCTAACAGTTAAGATTCTATTAACCAACAGATCGTTGGTGCCAGGAAAACAACCGGTAAACTTTTTAATTTATCTATGCTATTGATTTTAAATTCATAATTGTATGTCATGTTCCAGAAATTCACTAATTAGTCTGGATTTTACAATTAAAATTTGTTGTTTGTCAATACAAACGAGAAAATCAATTTCCATTTATGTATATTTTTAATAAAGATTTATTTATAAATACAGAAGCGGCTAAAAAGGAAAATATCATTCTACTTTATAAAAGAAAAGGAATTTAATTAAAGAAATGTTATAAAATTTAATGTAAATTAATCCGATTCTTATTATAAAATTATCCGATACATGTTACATGTTACATGTGTTATAATTATTGCGATCGGATTAAAAATTAATGATGGTGAAAAAAATATATACTTACTTATTTCTTACCATTTTCTTTATCCCACATATTGGAAAATGGATATCTCAGAGCACATTGTTGTGACTGAATTTACAATAATAGTTTAGTCATATTCCCTAATATAATTAATTACCTTGCACTGCGCTTAGTAAATATATTAGAAACTTGGTTGGCTACCACACAAAATCAATTTGCACATGGACTAGGAAATTAGTTTGGACTTTTATCAAGTTAAGACAAGCAGCAAACTTTCAAAATTATACGCGAAACATAGCATAATTATTGAGCATATTTATTATCAATAGCTTATTTCAAAATAGCATAGCATCATTTATAAAAATGTCAATATATTTTGATTCATAGTGTGTATAATAATTCTTGGTTTTGATTGGATGATGTCGAAAATTTCTAGGGGTACTTACTGAGGTCGAACGGTGTAAAACATTAACCGTAAATTTTTACAGGTTTCCTATAAAGTTCTGAAAAATGTGATTTTCTTACTACCATTACATTATATAAACCGCGTTACATATCAGTAACACGCAGCTAATAATTATAAATTATAATAGCAGTAATTTCAACTCAAGCGGGTAAATCGACGGCATCGTGATCGGACAAAATGTCGTACAGAATCTGCAAAGCGTCGTGCTTATATTATATTAGCTTTTTACATAGCAAAATAAATTAAAACATTACTATACGCAGCCTAAACCGTTACAATTGTCATTTAGCTGAAGTAAATTGGCTATCAGAAATTAAAAATCTCCTAATAATACTAAAATAACGTATGAGATAGACTGGGACGATTGTGACAGTGTTGGATTGTGACGATTGTGACAGACGCAATATTAGCAAAACTATGAGTAATACCGGAGAGGCGTTTACGCCTTTAGGGGAGAAAGGAATGCCGCGGGTCTGAATGTTTTTTACAGTATTGCGACTTCTTTAGTTTCTTCTTGGACTCTTAAAGTATTTTTTTAAATGCTTTTCTTACGCATAGAATCTTACTACTTCTTATATCCACATGAATACATTAATTTTTTTTAAAAAATATGTGTCCACTTGGCTTCCATTTCTACCACACCGTTCGCGCAAATTACGGCCCTAAGAGAGATCCGTCTATCTAAGGGCACATATCAGTTAAAAAAAATCAGAGTGGTATATGAGGATTTGTTATAGGTACACTGGTTGCCCGGGGTACTTTTATGGGGGGGTCCGCCGGAGCGTCACGGTGAGTGCGAATGCGATCTCGTGGCGACCCATTGCCGCGATGAGGGCAGACGTTGGTATTTTAGTGGGGTGCCTTAAAAATGGCAGCGTTTCCTATGCTGCCGGGTGCCGCACATACCGTCCGGCCAACGCCTTCCTGGCCGGTGTGACGATGCGGAAACGCATTTTTCCAACGATAAAAAAAAAAGGTAAAAAAAAGGTAGCTAAAAACGTTAGTGTCATTACTTATAAACGTTAAATGGACCTGTGTTATTTAAAGGTAATTATTTCAAGAAAGATTGATATTTTGAGCAATAAAAGTGATTGATGATCATTTAGGTGTATTTTTAAACCTGTTACTACCAACCCCCAGTCATGTCACAAACGCCCCTAGATATGGTCGGTTGTGATATTTTCTTTTTATTTTTCAAACTCTCACCTGTAGGTTTACTATAGTACTAAGAAATATGTTTTCTTTTGTATTTATACGTAGAAAAATATTCATAAAGTTATTTACTTTTTTAAGCTTATTTTGGATATTTTATTTTCGACCCACCTTATTAAGAGAACATCGAATTGTTAATTCCAAAATTTATTCTTCCATCTCCACCCACAAGAAGAAAAATCAATTAAAACCTGAAAATCCGACAACAGTTTGTTTCGTGCGGCTGTGTTTTATTAAAATTGAAGAGGGTCAATCTATAAATTCTAAAGCGGCGAAAATAATAGAAATGGTAAAAATTCAGGTACAAGGGATATCTTACTAAATTATGAAGGTATATTTTTGAACTATTCGTTATAAATTTCACATTTAATATTCATAATTTAATAATCTAATAAGTTACAAATTTAAATAAAGAAAATAACACTACTTGTGGAACATTGTCATTGTTATGTAAGCGTAACATTTTACACATGGCAAAAGTTTGTTGAAGAAAGAATAAAATAACTTAACTAACTTAACAATGTAGTTTTTGACGTAAGTAATTGGCAATCTTTAAAAAACCATACTTCAACTATTATTTTATGTTAGTCCATGTGGCTTTTATTAATTATTAACTTTATAGATGTGGATACATGTTACCATTGCAATACAAATGTTCTAAATACCTTAAATACTAAAAGCATTTTAAACATTTATGTCTTTAACTGGCTTACTCGTACTCGTATGAATTCGCTTTTAAATTTGTGTTATCCCTAGAAAGCCGCTTAATTAAAAAACATTGAGCAGTTTATATTGTATTACTAGCCTTTGCCCGTGACCTCGTCCACGTAGATTGTAAAAATAATATTTTTATGCCAAGGAACATAAGCCATAAAAATATTATTTTAGATTATTGTTGACGTATCTACCTATACCTCATATGTCAAAATTCTTTAATCAGTTTAGACTGTCACAGGGAACATAAAAATAGTAAAATTGGCTATATTTCAATTAACATACGTATATTTGAATAGCATACCACTCTTTCTAAAGTCGTCGTTCAATAAGAAGGATTTTCACAAATAAATATGTAAAATTTAGTGAACCAAACGATTAAAAACAGGATCTCCGGTGGCACTTAGTTATTGCGTTACAATCTATGTTATTTCACAGACAAAAACCACGGGAAAAGTTAGTATTTCTATAGCGTATGTGTTATTTTGGTACATAAGCTACAATATTGCTAAGTTTTGTCAGATTCCGTTCAGTAGTTTTGGCGTGATTGAGTAACAGACATCACAGACAAAATACTTGCAAAAGTTAATATTTCTGTAGCCTATGTATTATTTTCGTCTACAGCTACCTACATACCTACTGAATTTTATTGTAATCGATTCTGTAGTATTTGCGTGAAAGAGTAACAAACATCCATACATATTCACAAACATTCGCATTTATAATTTTAATAAGATTATTAGGATTAATAGGGTAGTTTTCCATTTAGGTTGTTTAAAACTCAAACAGGTTTTATGAACCGTTTTGTCATTTGTATCATCATAGTTTTTGGAAATATATTAAATTCTGTTAGAATAATTAAAATTATGTTAATTAATGCATAATACTTAAAACTGCGAACCCATTTTAAACTTACTTCATTTATGCGCGTGTTAGCTAATCGATTTAATGTTTTAAATAATTTTAGCTTATGCTGTATTAACAAGTGACCTCGGAGAACATGTACCAGTTACTAACCTCAAGGTTACCTTATCATGTGCTTCTTGTACATTCAATGAAAAAAATTAGTAAAAGTTGTAAACAACGAAAGAATATACGGTTTTATGAATTAAAAAATGCATATAAATATAGAATGAAAAATAAATCGACACGGGCAGAGATTTGAACCCGCGACCTCTCGGAAACCGTCCCGTCGCTTTACCAATTGAGCTACCGTATCGCTGTCTGTCTCGGTGAATTAAGCATTCTATATATGATCGTTTTTATCGGGACGGTGTTGACAACTTTTAGGCTTCTTTCGAAAATCCTAACCAATGTTTCTAATTTTGCAGTATAGATAAACATTGCAAAGATGCCACTACTATCTTTTCACATACGTTTATTACATAAAGCTGTTTACATGTTCTTAACTCTGAATAATTTATTCAGATCTATTGATCAAACCTAGAACTCAATGATTAGCCCAATCATTGTATGTTCACAAAAATGTATATTAATATAATGACAAATTTCAAATTTACATGTTGTTATTATAAATATTTTTATAAAGATATATACTAACATTATAAAGATATATACAAACATATAAAGAAAAATTTTACACAAAAAAACATGTTCTAAACAAAAGAAGAAATAATTGAAAATAATTGAAAGAAATAATAAAAGTATGACGGCGCATCCGTTAATGTCATACATCAGGTTGAATTCTAGCTGTCAACCTAGCGAAGCGTCATGGTCGATGGTAGTGAAGGCAGCCATCTTGACACATTATTTGGTTTTCAAGACGGCTCTTGTGCTCCACGCTTGTGACGAATCGCTTTTGAATTGCAAATATCATACGATCTTGTATTCTAATTAACACCTCTTTAGCCTCTTTAAGTATATAAAAAAATACTTCCAGAATCAAAATATGATCTTCACATAATCTGGAAAAAATAATAAAATAGTTATTGTCCGCTAGATATAAAAAAAATGTTGCTTTCAACTAAAAGTTTTTTTAAACGTTGGTTTAAATGATTGTTGATTGTAAATAAAATGTCATAAATAATAAATATCTGAATTTATCTTTTCATATCTTTTATTGCTCATAGCACGAGTTTTTCCATTTAATTGTTTTTTTAGTATGTTTACATCATATTATAAAAAACCCTCCATCATTTTTATTTTAGTATTTTATGTTCAAAGATGAAAAAAAAAAGTTTGTGTCGACAATAATTTTAATTTTGAAATCTGAAGATCCATAATAATCTAAAAAAATAAAAACGTTAAAAAGAATATTATTCTAATAAAATAAATGTTCAGTTTCCACCGAGTAGAACTTGATTATAATTTTTATATCATAAATAGGTGACCTGTCCAATTAAATTGACGACCATATATATTTTTGTTTTGTAAAGATATATATTGTTGATTTATTATTTAATAGAGCAATAATAGAATAATACATTTTACCTACGACTACTTGATTATAATTTTGATATCATTAATAATTTGTTTCTGTTCTTCAATTAAAATAGGTCTTACAGACATTTTTGGTAAATATAGATGTTGTGTATTTAACTTTATATTTTGATAACAGCAAAATATTTTATAATTATTTATTTTTATATAGCAATAATAAAATCAGAAAAAAAATCTCCACTATATTTATAATAATATAATTTTCATAACTTATCAACGCCCCATTCAATCCTTAGAAATTTTATTACCTTAATAGCTATGAGATAAATATTCTAAGTTGCCATTCTCATTGGAGGGTTTGATAAGGGTTAAAAGTTTTCACGGTTCAATAATGAAGTGATCCCTTGGCATCCTATCAATAAGCCAAAAGCAACCATTTCTTTTAATGCTGTATAATAGCGTTTCACGCCAGGGACTCAGATAAGAACCTCCGCTTTGACTAGGGCAGAGGTATCTATTGAAAATATTCTAAAGCTAAAAACCGTGTGGTTAAAAGTATCTGTAAATTCTTTATCTCTTCCCACACACACACATGTATATAAAAAATTCAACTCGCGTAAAATTAAATTTTCAATTTAATTATACGCAAATTAAATCAGTAAAAAAATATTTTTACTAAAACATCTTTGGCTATACTATTGGTATTTGTCTGGTTTGTATGACATAAAACGGTTTTAATAAGAAAAATATGTAAAATGTTGTTTCACGCCATTTCTCGTTTGTTTTTCTTTCTATCAAAATAATGAATGAATGAATGACTGATGAATCTGACGAAGAAATTCGATACATTTTAAAGTTTTATTACGAAAAAGAAAAAAATGCGATGCAAGTTGCGAAAAAAAAATTGTGACGTTTATGGACCTCATGCAGTGTCAACAAGACTAGCACAAAATTGGTTTAAGCTTTTTAATCCGGTAATTTTTATGTCAAACATGCACCTGGACGCCCTGTTGCAAATAAAATGCATTTAATTTTTGAAAGAGTAGAACTATAAATTGACCACAAAACAGTTTTGATCTTTTTGAAAAAAGCTGCGTAATACACGAGCTCACTGAAAATCTTATGAACCACGGAATTGCAAATGAGTACACGTTCTCATTTGCGATTCTTTAGTTTACCTGACCCGAAGGACGTCTTCACTGTTTTCCATATTGGACTTTTTTCTTCAGTAATGTTTTTTTCATTTCCACGCAGATGACTTACAAATTAAACACAAGGTAAATTTGATAAAATATCTAAATACATCAATATAGAAAAATTAGGCTTGCACAATATTTCTATCTGACAAAAGAGACGTACATATTCTATCTTTGCTCTATTGGACCTAAAACTTCATTCAAGCTCCAAGGCTCCTAAAAGAAAAAAATACCCTCGATTTTATTTCTTTCGTGTAACAACAATAAGTTGCAAGTGGTCTGTGGTAACTTGTCCACGAATATCGCGTATTGTTATGTAGTTTATTTTTTTCCTCTGCCGTACCTGCTTTTCTTATTCATCTTTCTAAACATTTTATGGAAAAAATCGTTATAGCGACAAAACCGCCTTTACACGCTTGTCTTGAATTAAGAACATATTCTGTGTATTCTTCGTTGAAAGTATGTGGCATTAGGAATTTAATAAAATGAAAACAATATTACAAACAAACTCCGGAGTTGCCGAACTAAGTTTTTCGAAATTCTGTTATAAAAGTATGATGACAAGTCAAGTTTGGAATTGGGGCATCTCTTAAAGAAGACTCTTTCTATTCTACTAAGTTTAGAGTATAAATAGTAGAATAAGAGATAAATATATTTTTTTGTATGTTTGTAATAAAATCTTTAAAATATATTTTTTGCTGATGATATCCGCTTATTTTTAATATTGAGCGTAATAAAGCAAATTTTGACAAAGTAAACAGTGCTCTATCACGTGTTCTTTATTGGTTCGAAATTAATAATTTGTTCTTAAAAACTAATAAACTAAATGCATGGACTTTACACTTCTTAATGTAAAAGCCGAAACCGTAGTTTACAACTTAACAATGAAGTGTTAGAACTGACTGACTCAACAACTTTCTTACGTAAAGTTATACGTAAAGATAGAAAGCTCAAGTGGGACCCCCAGCTCTCGACACTCGCAGGCAAACTTAGCTCAGCCGTCCTTGCAATTAAAAAAGTAAGACAATTAACAGACGTTAATACGGCTCGACTCGTTTATTTTAGTTATTTTCAGCGCTGCCGAAATTAATTCTATATTTATTTTACAAAAAAAAAACTATTTTTGCTATTTGTAACTTATAAGCTAGAGACTTCCTAAGAGATGTTTTTAAAGAAATCGGTATTCTTACGGTCGCTTCTCAATACATTTTTAATAACTTACAATATATACTCCAAAATTCAAATGCTTATATTAAAACAGCGACAGAAATTTGATCAAGAAATAAAAAGAGGTTCTTAACGCCTAAATTTAGACTTCAAAAAGTTATTAAATCCTTCCTCATGCCCTTATATAATAAAGTTCCACAAGATATCTTAGATCTTCCTTTTCTTAGCTAAATCTTAATTAAAAGTATATTATTAAATAAATCTTACTATAACATTCAAAAGTTTTTGGTTGATGGAAATGTGTGGAACTTGGGTCATTGACTCATCTGCAGGGTTGGTGTTAGAAAGTATAAGTCAAACCTTGTTAAATTTCATTTAAAAAGAGTAACTGTTAAGTTTCTGGCCAGCACTTCTCAGCAGAACAGCATTCCAAGCTAGTGGTAACTTACTCACAGACTGACTATACTGACGAATTTAATGTAATTGAAGATTCAAAAGTGTCAGTCAGATATCAAGAAATACGCCTTAAATTATGATAATAAACATTGAAACAAGAAATTAAAATACCAACAAACTTATAATTAACTATTTAATTATAGATTTAAGATCAAAAGATCTTTGAATCAAAGTTCTCTACATGATTGTTAGAAACATCAAAGAAGACCTGAAAACCCATGACCTCTCTGTCAACTTTTGCAGAAAATTTATCATTCTATAAATCTGAATCAATGATTATAAAATCTAGTAGGAATACTTTTACCATGAAATTGTTTATATTACTTATAGGAGTGTTGAAAATATATTGTAAGCGGAGATAATAAGTGTGCTAAAGAAACTACGGATGTAACATATTAAAATACGTTTTTGTCATATTTTGGGCAATTTTTATGACTTTAAAGATTTTACATATGTCACAGAAGCAAACTCTTGTGTAATATATGTGTATGAAGTTTTGACAATATTGAATTATGAGTTAGGGTTTTGTTTTAGTGGTACAGCGATCATTTTAAGTGTTAAGTGTTGTTCAGGATTGTTTCTTTCTTTTTATTGTTGTAATACCTCGTGCAAGTATGTTATCACTTTAATTTCCGAATTGATTAGGCCATAATAGTTGCGTAATGCTTAGTCGCTCGAATTCAAGTTTTGACATGAAAAGTTCTTTGGTTTTTGAAGACACAGTAAACTTTTTTCGCCCTTGTAAATTTTAGGGTGTGAAAATATAAAATATTGCTTATAATCTATGTGGTCATTATTTTTCATAGTATAAAATTTTTGTAACCTTCAAATTTAGCTTCACTACTACCGAGTACAAAGAAGGCAATCTCTTTCAGACAATCTTTAGTAAGATGAATAAGGAAAGCAGGTACGGCATGCACAAAAAATAAATATCCAAACACTACAAATTTTTACTTCATCTATAATTACTTCATATACATATGGTCAAACATGTGTTTATAAGTGATAATTTTGATTTTAAATACATTAACAAAAAATATGTATATATATATTTTAAGCCTTTTATTTTATTATCTTTCAACTTTTATCTACGGACACGTCGCATGTGCACTATACATTTTACTTTCTGATTTTTGTGTTATTCATGTTTGGTCCTTTCCAAATACTAATGTAACGGTTTACTTTTTTTTATTTTTTCCCTCATCACGAGCAAGGTTTCCACGATACCACATTTTCTTTCTTTTGTAGCCATCTTCGTATTACATTATATAATGTTGTATTTTTTCGTCTTTATCGGTCGCCTAATGAATTTGCCTGTCGCGTCGTCCTGGCTGTCCTTGTGATTCGTGTATGGTTAGGATACGCGAGCCTTCGCCTGATCCATAACGCTCGTCGGATAATATTATCTTCTCTTTTTGGGTTGTGTACTAAGTAAAGGGTATTGGGTTGGGATAGGGGTATTTTCGATCCTGTGTATTTTAACATTGTTAAAGACTGCACTAGTTTCCTGCTGGAGTAGATCTCTTTGAAGGCATATATCGTATGTCTTCGAAGAGATCTAAGGGATTTGGATCTGCGCACAGTAATTCTGGCTGCAAGGTAACTGGTTCACGTCGCGAGGGAGGATATTTTGACGGCGCCGGATAACCGCATATTTATTACTATGGCTGCAAAACAGTTCGTAAGGACCTCGTCGACCACGGAGCGGTGATAGTTTTCTGGCTCTTCGAAACCATTTATTAATACAGAGACTGATGGCCTCTATATGGCACTTCTTTTTATTTGCTTCGTCGCCTATACGCCGAGAGATCTTCTCTCTTAGATCTTTGCCTACCTCAGTTGTGGTTGTAACGATGACGTATTTTTCCGCGTTGAAGTGCAATATTATCCAAGTAATTTTGCCACATCATCATCATCATTGGTACGGTCCAGTCTTCGAAGTTTGTTAATGTGCTAGCTTTATCTAAGATCATATCTTCTAGTATTAACATTACGCATTGGGCCGCGACGAAAATTACGCTTTGCCTGTCCGGTTCATTTCCGCCTTATATAACATAACGAAACCACTAATCCCATTGTATACTTCCATATGCTCTCCTGGCATTGTGTCGTGAATGATCTTGACTGTTTAAGTTTGGGCTGCATCTTACTCCTTAAGTTTCCGCTCCAAGAATTTGCCATTTCTTATTTTATAGGCCTAGAATTTTTTTTTAAGAGGTATTGAATTGGCCTGTATCGTCACTTTTGTTAGAGCTTGAAACTCTAGGAAGGTATTTGTGGAGTATTTCAATGATCAGTCTAATGAAGACAAGGCGGACTGACTCTTCCCATTTTTGTCTTTATTTTTATTTGAGGTTTTATAGAGTCTCAGCTGGTTTTAGCCTATTTAATATTGATACTGAGAATTATAATATTATATTATTACGTTGAAAATAAACGTAATAAAGTCACAAACTTCACTACTACAGGAACAAAGTCTAGTTTATATATTTAATGAACTAAGAAGATATTTAATATTAAATCTTAATAAATATTTGCCTCGAATCTAGTAACTTTGACCTCAAACATTGCTGATTCAGAAAGTACTTTAAAACTTTATTTTCTTATTGGACTGCTCCTAAATAAAAGATCTCATCAAATGTTTCGTAACTAGGTCTTACGAACTTACCAAATACTTCCGCACCAAATCTCAAGAAAATAGGTATGCTTGAAAGTTTTTTAGGTATTTTAGAATGCGGTCAATGATGTTTCAAATTGTCTTAGATTTTTTAAAATTTACTTACGAATACCGTTACTATCTTACTTCACTACGATCTAATACAAAAAATGTATTTGTTTTTGTGGCATATCTGTAGTGAAAAGTTCCATAAAACAACGATTTTTCAAGCTTGATCCTTAAGCCTTACAAAAGTTACGCTTTCAATATTAGAATTTCTCATAATTTCGTAGAGAAGTGTATCAAATTTAAAGTGAAAAGACAGGTTTTTGTACTAAATTGTGACTATAATAAATAGGTGGTTTTTCAAAAAGCTGTCGTTATTTAAAGACAATAATATGCTTTAACTTTAAGACGTTTTAATAGGTATATGAAATGTAAAAACCCAAGATTAGATGGACTGCAAGTAATATTATCAAAGTAGGTCACTACGTATTTGGGTGGATCCCTAAGAAAATCATCGTAGTGTAATATTTGCTCATGTGTAAGAATAAAATCCTTGAATAAATCATATGATTAATATGTTAGTTTTGATATTTGCTATAACAGGCACATTGCTTTAGCTTCTCTTCTGAAATGTTTTACAAAATATTTTTTAACATGCCATTTCTTAAAATATCTTACTATTAATGTGTGAATGGCTATGGCAATGATGATTGTGGATGAATCGAGTACTTTTGATATTATTAATTAATAAATTAAAAAAAATAATAACACAAACTGTTTTGATAAGTGCATTTAATTTCATCATTAATTTCAAGTTTAATATATTTTCTTATTATATTGCAATCATAATCTATTAAATTTTAATTTCAGACATCTATTTATTTATTTATTTATTTATTTATATCTTTTCCACTTAGAATCATAATCAGTGATCACTTGTGTACGTCAACATGGAAGTGTCAGGAGGGCCTATTACGATACTAGATTTATCGTAATAAGCCCTTCTGAAAAAGCACTTTCCGTCTTAATGTTAAAGCTATGAGGGTTCCAAACGCGTCCTGGTCTGAGAAGAACCACACAACAAACTCAGCCGGATATATTTTTTGTTATTGTGATCACTGTTTCACAAACGTCAAACTTAAATGCAAATTTGGAACAACTAGAACCGTCGCAATCAATCGGAAAAGAAGCCTAATGATTTCAGGCAACGAAAATTAAATAATAATAACAGAAAAAATATATATATATAAATCTTCGGCCTGCCACACAACCAGTCACCGCAAGCAGCACCCGTTCACGAGCATAACACAAGAGCCAGCCATCACCCCCTTCGCACATATTTGAGGGAGGGAGGCAACCCGACTCCCGATGCTACCGCAAGTAGTGACTTCTAAGGAATCGGTGTGATGCAGAAGGTCGATAAAGCAAAATTAATTTACAACAAAAAACAAATTGCGGAGATTACTAGCTATTCGCAATACAATACAGATTTATTCCCAGGCCATACCGTCGTCGATGTAATCCTTTACACTATAGTAGGATTTTTTTATTAAATTATTTTTAACATATAATTTAAATTTATTTAATGAGAGGCTTAAGGCTTCATTTGGGAGCTTATTATAAAAACGTATACAATTACCCTTAAAGGATTTACCTATTTTATGGAGCCTAGTGCCGGGCATAGCGAGTTTATTTTTATTTCTTGTATTAATTTTATGTAAATCACAATTTTTCTTGAACTTTGAAATATTTTTATGAACGTAAATTAAATTTTCATAAATATATTGATTGTAAACAGTCATAATTTTAAATTCTTTAAATTTATTTCTTAAAGAGTCTCTTGGTCTCATATTATATATTGCGCGAACAGCCCTCTTCTGTAATGTAAATATGGTATCAATGTCAGTCGCATTGCCCCATAAGAGTATACCGTATGACATTAAGCTATGAAAGTAACTAAAGTAAACTAATCGAGCAGTTTCCATATTTGTTAAACGACGTATTTTTTTAACCGCGTATGCAGCAGAACTTAGTCTGCTTGACAAATCAAATATATGAGGACCCCATTGCAATTTTTCATCTAAAGTAATGCCCAAGAAAGTAGTAGATTTGACCAAGTCCAAATCCTCGTTATTTAATTGTACATTGGTTCTAACATTTTTAACATTTGGTAAACTAAATTTGACACATTTTGTCTTTTTTTTATTAAGCAACAAATTATTGGCGTTAAACCAATGTACAACATCTGAGAGAGCATTGTTTACATCGTCAATAACAGATTGCCGTCTATTAACTTTAAAAGTAAGAGAAGTATCATCAGCAAACAACACTATCCCATGTTTATCCCTCACTAGGTGAGGTAAGTCATTTATGTAAATGAGGAACAAGAAAGGCCCTAAGATAGAGCCCTGTGGCACACCTATTTTTACCAAAGAACCAGGGGAACGTTTTCCATTTACATCAACTTTTTGAATTCTATCATTAAGATATGAACTAATTAAATCTAGGGACTTATTTTTAACTCCATAATGTTCTAACTTTTTCACAAGGATTTCATGTTGAACGCAGTCAAACGCCTTAGATAGATCACAGAAAATGCCAAGTGCATCCTGTGATCCTTCCCAGGCTTCAAATATGTTTAGTAATAGCTCTACACCAGCATCTGTTGTAGAGCGACCGGCACTGAAACCAAACTGGTTTTTGTGTAAGAGATTGTTTTTACTGAAATATGCCACAAGTTGATTAAGAATTATTTTCTCAAAAATCTTACTAAAAGTGGGTAAGACTGAAATAGGTCTATAGTTACTAGGATCTAATGAACAGCCGGATTTGAATAATGGAGTTATTTTACTTTGTTTCATTAGATCAGGAAATGTACCATATTCTAAACAATTATTAAATATTAATGCTAAGTCTGGCGCTACAATGTCAATTATGGACTTAAGTATGTCAACAGAAAACCCCCAAAGATCACTAGTCTTTTTAACGCTAATTGATCTAAATACTTTGATTACTTCTTGAGCATTAACTTTTTCAAACTTAAAACTACTAACACATTGATCTACATTCTCTCTAAGTAAACCCATAGCTGCAGCGGTAGAAGAATTTAAAGATAACGTTGTAGTCACTGGAATATTAGTAAAAAAGGTTTCAAAAGCAGTAGCAACCTCGAGGTCAGACGTGACATATTTATTATCTATATTTAATTTATAGTCGATCCTCTGGGATTTAGCTCTTCCAGTTTCCTCATTAATTATTTTCCAAGTTGTTTTTATTTTATTAATGCTATTTCCTATTTTATTTTGAATATGTTGATTTTTTGCTATTTTACATTGTTTTTTAAAAGATTTGGAAAATAATTTTACCTCATCCCTAAACTCATTACTAGTATTAAACATCAATTCCGCATACATATTATATAATTTTTCTCTATTTTTGTGTAACTCAGCAGATGCCCAATCACTAAACACTAATTTATCATTAACAACCACTGTTTTAGGAGTAAATATAGAGTTAAATAATTTAGTGAAAGTACTAAAAAAGTCATTATACATAATATTGGGGTTTGAATTTTTCATCAAAGGCAAATAGCGTACTAACCCATTTTTAATTTGTTCGATACGTTCTACAGTCACTGGTATAAAACTTATTTTCTGTTTTGATTTTTCTTTCTTGCTACAACTGAATTTAATAAATTGGCCATAGTGGTCAGAATCTAATGTATTGAATAAACATTTAAAATTTGGAATAACACTTGTAAAAATGTTATCAATACAAGTGGCACTAGTGGTTGTGACTCTAGTAGGCTCCATAAACATGTGTAAAAGATTATAAGATTTGAACAAATTTAAAAACTTTATACTTATTGAATTTTGTTCAAGAATATTAATATTGAAGTCTCCACAAATAATTACCTTTTTACTAGAATGTGATAGTTTATACAATACCTCATCCATAATCTTTTCAAAATGTTCAAAGTTAGATGACGGTGGCCTATAAACATTTACAATTATGAACTCTTCTAATTCAACTGAAGCAAGTTCAGTTGTCCGCTCAACAGAGTGGCTCACTATGTCTTTGCGTTCTTTGAATTTTATCTGTTTATTTAAAATAATTAAAGAGCCACCATGTATGGAATTAACTCTGTTGAACGAACTACCAACCTGGTGATTATTGAAATTAAATATTAATTCATCATTCTTAAGCCAGTGCTCAGTGACACAAAAAATATTAATATTAAAAGTATTTAAAAACAATTCAATTTCTAATTCCTTATTTCTAATACACTGAATGTTCTGATGCACCAGGTTGATACAGTTTATGTTATGGTTTTTATTATTTATTTTAACAACTTTTGTATTTCTGTAATCATCATTAATATCATTATTTGATATCTTAATTATTTGGCTAGAGGATATCTCTACTGTCTTAATGTCTAGTTTAAACTACTACTAATACTACTATTACTAGTTGGATTTATTTCCAAGCTGTTTTTACTTATACAAGTAATTGAATGCTGTTCAATAGAAACAATTTTAGCCAAATTATTGGCTGTCATAGTAAAATAATATAATAGCGATGAAGCTACCTGTCTTTTAATATATGGAGATAGGTAATACCTACCATTAGTCAAGTTATAAAAGTTACTAACATTAGTGTTAGTGTCAATCACATGAAATTTGTCATTATACAAACATAAATTATATATCAGTAAATTTATCTTATATCTAATTTTATTTTCGGCCTGTGGCAAACCTTGATTATAGGGTAATGAAAACCAGACAATTTTATTGACATCTAAGTTACTTATAGTTTCAAAACATTTTTTAAATTCCAAATGATTTACATTATCTCTATTTCCTACAAAAATTATTATATTTGTTGACTTAGTAAATTGTTTACTTGAATTTTTTATTTGTCTAGTAATATTCATTAAATTATTGTCAGGTGAAGAGCTGTTGAATACATTTTGTTTTTCAAAATAAGAATTTAGTACAGATCCCATTCCTTTTCCAATATTATCGCTAAACATATAAGTGTCATATACAGGAGTTAATTTGAGGGAGCCACTATTATTAGAAACAGGGATATCAACCTTGTCACACAATATTTTAGCGGGGGGGGACAATGTTGGTTTTACAGAAAATAACTTATTATTACACTCACATGAACAACTGTTAGTCTGTGAGTTCATACATTCCAAACTATTTTGTGATTTTTTTAATAGTTCATCTACTTTTGACTTTTGTTCGCTTAGCAAGTTTTGTGTGTTTTCATATTTTTTTGTAACACTTCTTAAAGTAGTCTGCAAACGGGCTAAATGTGTTTCTAATAATTGTGTGTCAGATTCATATCTCCTATTTCTATTTTCTAATTCTATATTACAAAAGTTAATTTTTTTTAACAATATATTTTTATTAATAATTGATTTTGTAAAAAACTTGTTCTTTTTAGTTAATTTTTGGATTTTCTTAATATATCTCTTAATTCTAATATATTTTTTTAATTTCTTATTGCTACAGCTACCCAGCCTTTGTGAGTTCAATGTGTCATTTGTTAAATCTATAGTGACACAGGGGTTTTTAGTTGCAGTAGTTGGTGAGTTGACCAACTGAGAAGCGCTGCCAATTAACTCTTCATACAAGCTGTGAGTGTGAACATTAGTTGAGTTTTGAGCGGCCTCCTCCAGTTCCAAGATTTGTTGGTGGGCATCTCTCAGCTCCAGCTCCAGGGTGTCGGTACGCCGAAGGGCCTGCTCATACTCAAGACCACACTCATCAAACCTAGCCACTAATAACTGTAGCCTGTTACGCTCCTCTTCAACATCATTATATTTAACATGTAACTTAGAAAGTTCTATTTTTAATTTGTCATTATTCTTTAAAACATCTAATAGTTCCCTCTCATTAGCATCTCTTTCATTGTTTAGCTGGGCACACAAGTCCTTGAAGAATAACTTAAACACTATAATTCTTATTACACTAGTATCAATACACTTTAATTGAATAATTGATTGGGAATTTAGCTAAAATTATACACTATAAATAATTTTACTTAATAAAACTATTAGGATCAATTCAAATCAGCTGTTGACCTCAGTGTTGCCACAGACCAAAAAAAAAAATCTATTTTGCATATTCGTAATAACTACTAAGCACTGTATGCCGCACATTTGGCTTTGCTTAAATTGCTGAGTTATACAGGGTTATTTGTAATTAGTTGAGCACCTTTTGCAGGCAGCCCCTCTACATCGATCCTAACAACATTTGTTCTACGACTTTTTAAAATTAATAGTTTTACTGTATTAAATAGGCTTTTAATCTAAGCAATTGCAAATTAGAGTAATCGGCAAAAAAATTACTTTACAGGCTTTCGTTTCCTCAAGCTTACTTGTTATAGTGTTAGAAAGTGGCTAAAGAAATGATTTAATGTGAGGTATTTCTACGTGTTGCTATTATTACGGCTCCAAAGATTATGGACGCCACAAAATGCTAAAATAAATAAGTTTAGTATTACGATTATATGGACACAACCCTGTGACACACAGACGGGGCAGCCTTAGTGCAACTAAACGTAAGTCAGTTAATTATTCTAATTAACTGACTTACTGACAGACACCTCCATCTCGTCTTATCGTGAACACGATTGCTACAAAGCAAGCTTTTGTAAGGGTAACTAATAATTCCTATGTAGGTTATACTAACAGAACTAATAGATGTAAAACAATTAAAGATTCTCAAAACAATTTTGTGGACAACACAGAAGTATCTAGTTTGCAAATTAAATTATCATATTATTTGAATATATCAAAGAGTTTTGTAACTTGTATACATATTTTTTTTCTACTATTTTTAAATAAGTACATTTAAAAATAAACGAAACAATTAAGTAAAACAACTCGCATAAAAAGATATTTATAGAGTTTTATATAAGTGGTTTCATAATATAGCCCAAAAACATTACACACTCATATCACTTATTCCAAACCTGTTATGCAATTAAAATGTCTGTTGAATAAAATTATTAACATAATTCTATTTTGAACCATAGTATACTTGATGACTAACATTAAGGGTAGTTCACTGTATGCTACAATGCAGGTTGACTAGAGCAGCAAGAGAGATTTCAAAAATATTTTTATTGCCTATATAATTTGAAGATATTGTTTCTAAAAAAGGAATTGGAATAATAATGGTTCAAGTTCAATAATCTTTACTATTTATTTATATAACTTCAAAATTGAGAAAAGGAAAATAAATGTATAAAAGAAAAAATATGTGCAAAGGTTGATCTTTGGATGGATTTATAAATATGCGGTCTGGCACGTTGTTGAATAAAAAAACGTGATTTATTGATGTTTTTTTTATTAATTTCATAAACTACTTCAAATATATACATATCAAATTTAAAATTCAAATTCAAAATATCTTTATTCAAGTAGGAATTTACACGCAATTTTCAATTGTCAATTATAACATTAATTTGGTCAGTATAGACAGTCTGTGAGTAAGCTACCAACAGCTCGGAATGCTGTTCTACTGAGAAGAGCTGACCAGAAACTAATCAGTTAAAATAAAATTTTACAATATTTGACTTATACCTTACAACATCAACCCTGCAAATGAGTCAATGACCAAAGTTCCACACATTTCGATCAAACAAAAATTCTTGAATGTTATAAATATACAGATTTATTAAATAATATTTTTTTTATTTTAGATTAAAAACTAAGAAAGAAAGATAGCTTACACTAGGCTTCAATGATGAAGGAGAAATCATCATCATATCATAAATGTTATTGTATTAAAAATTATGTACGCATATAACGCATTGATGCTTAAAACATATATCTATAAACCGAGATCCCTCGCCCTTTTTCGTAATTGAGTACTAACAAAGTAATTTTTTGTGAGTAGATTCATTTGATATGGCATAATTTTAAATGGCAAATTCTAAGTATATATCATATATTTTTCAAATATATAATACATCTAAAAAAAATCTACTTGAAAACGTAATACATATCATTCTAATAAATTAAAAAAACTTATTTTTTTCTTATTTTACAAATATGTATTCGGCATAGTTTTTTATCGAAAAAGTTATATTTTATATATTATCGTAATATAATCACAAAAGCGAGTATATTAATATGTTAGTCAACGAATATTTATGTTTATTATATTAAGTGGCGTAATTCCCTTAGTATCAATTTAAATGCTTGAAAAAATAATTAGAAATATAATAAGAAGAGCTTAATAATTATGACAATAATTTCTACCTTATCAGCTACTAAGCTATGCAACATATCAACAATAACGGAAGGATCAACAAGAGCGAAAAGGAAAAACTATCTATTATACCATGTGAGTGCTAAGAATCGGATAGTTGGTTTCGAAACTCAATGCATGGCGCTGACCGCGAACTTATTTTGTCTTTCTCACTCTCGAGAAAAAAAGATGTGTAAGATAATTATTAATCCTGGAAATCCTGATAAGGATAATGAGATAATCTCATTGAATTATTAATTTACTATCGGTTTATATGTGTACAAAGTTTGAACAAAAGCGGTCCGTGGGAAATGAGACAAAATCGCATTCCAAAAAGTCGGTTACAAGCAAACACGTAGGTATACACGTGAAACAAATAAAAGCTTGTTAAGAGGATCATTATCTATGGGATGTATAGCATTAAGCCTTTGCCTGTGACGAATTTAAAAAAACATTAGATATGGACAGTCGAGAACAATAAATAACATGTGAAAATTTAATTGAATAAACTAAACAATTAAAAAAAGGGAATAAAATAAAATAAGTACAGATACTAAATTGTATCTGTATTAAATAAAATAGAGACAGCAAAAACTTTTATTGTTTAATATTCGCACAAAAAAAATATAACATAAAAATGCTTATTCATTGTGGAAAGTTTAATTCAGAAAAAAAAATCGAAATCTGCATAGTTTTTCACGACTTTATTTCATGAGTAAAAACCATAGTAAACAAAAATATTATGCAAATCAACCGCGAAAAAAGGTCTGGTTTCCCAGCTCTGTTGAGTTTTTACCGCACGAGTGCGGCGTCTATATGTTCTTAGGAATTGTAAAGTATCTTACTCAAACATTTCTACACTTCTGAATTTAGTACTTAACAGTGTCGAGTAGTAGTCTTCTTAACAAGTAGGTATTTTAATACATCCTAATATTTTAGTATTAATTTTTTTAAATAGTAATAGCAAGTTCTTTATATTTAGCAAATAAATGAAATTCGTGGCTGTTATTAGAAAAATGCACATTTGAAGAGGAAACATTTTTACCATTTTTATAATAAATATTTCAAATATGGTAGAACCAAAAAAAAACCTTTATTAGAGACCTATCAAATCACATTTGTTTTCACTAGTATGGTGATATTTTGATTTGCTTGAAAACACTGAAAGTGACACAGAAATATTGCTACTTGACAAGAAAATAACTAAAATTTTGTAGCAATTTATAGATATAGGAAGTTTCATCAAACGATTCAAGAGCCGTTCATGTCTGTTTGATGACATTTCTCAATTTCCGTAGAAATACCTACTATAATAAAAGTGTCTTTGAATCAAGTAAGAAGATATAAAAGTGCGGTTTCCGAATATTCTTATAATTATAAAGAAGTAAATAAAGTTTAAGATAAAAATTGCTTTCCAGTTTTAAAACTCACTTTTCTTCGATTTGAGTTTTTAAAAAGTATTTAGAAAAATATATTTAAATCAATTTAATCTGAGATTTTTTATACTATACAAGTTAATGCTTGATAAATTCCACCTGATGAAAAGTGGAAATGTAATTATAGGTGGTAAAGCGTATTCATTAACCTATTCGCTTTTCTAGTGAAGACATCTACATTGTTTTTGGACGGAAATACCGACGCAGGCAAGCTGTTCCAGTCCTTCGCTGTACAAACTAAAAAAGATGAAGTAAAGCGGACAGAGGAAAAATATCCAGAATGAAGGAGTAAATACACGCCGTGAGTTGAAATAACCGGTGGAGGGAGGACGGCGGAATTAAATCGTGTAATTCCTGCTCACACCCACCAAAATGTATCCTATAGATTACTGAGAGGCTAGCAATTCTACGCCTGTATTCAAGGCTATAGAGATTGACTTCAACGAATTCAGGGTCGCCTATAAGACTTATTGCTCACCTCTCAGTGGAGTCCAGATCCGCAAGATGAGACTTTGTGAGACGAGCAAAATTGTAACCATAGTACACCACATGACCGGATCGGTCCCATGCGGAGACTGCCGGTTTGTCCCTCAAACGTTGCACCATGGCTTCTCTTTCAGAGTGTACTTGATCTCTACTATCCCGAGTACTCAGCTAATATCTTTTTACAACGGTGCTATTGTCTGTATACCCATAGATACGGGACTTCAGGTATAATGATTGGGATTGTCTGTTGTTCATTCACACAGACTATAGACAATCCCAATCACTGCTGGTGACTTCGGAGTCTACAGAGACGCTTGATTTTTTCAGGGAATGCCATCGGGCCTCCTCATCTGGTAGCCGACCAGAAAAATGAAGCCAACCTGGGCGGCCTTTCGTGGGTGGCTGACCCTCTATTTGGACCCCCCAACTATCTGTATATCAAAACACGACTACCTAGTCGTTAAAATTTTTTGTCTTGCCGGTGACCCGATGTTATGGTCTACCACCTAGAAAGTAAGCTCAGTTATTGCAATTTGAAAGCAGTTTAATAACTACAATATTTTTCTTACTAGATTCTACTAAAACATAAGAAAAAATGTATTTTGCTTTTTCTATTAATGTTGCGAAAAAAGTAATATTTTTATATATTTGTAATAATAATTATTTTAATTTAAACTAGTTATTAATACATAGCTAGAAAACTAAAAGAGTCTAATTTTATAGTTTAATTTGTAATTAAAAATATTTTCGTGTAATTATTTTATACTATTTTTAGTCCAACTGGAAACAACATAAATAGATTATGAAAGTTTAATAAGGTAGTATAAACAAGACGCCTTGTAAAGTAACTGTGTCCCGTTTGTATTACGATTTTAAAAATGGTCTTTACATTTGACCCATGAAGAAAGGAGTGGTCGTTCTTTGCTTTGCATTTGAAAACGTTCTAGTACATCCTGGTTACGAAACAAAACGTTCATCATAAATTAACTTATTGATCTACTAGCAATGTAATTAATTAATCTATTGCTCTACTATTAAATATCCGGTCAAGTAAGAAAACACCTTAGATCCTAAGCAATGTTTTCACTGCAATTGTTGAAATTCTAGCATGACTTCTCATCTTTAAAAGTTTTTTAATCTTTGTGTTGTAAACATATCCTCTAAAAATAACATAACCCTTAAAAGTGTAAATTAAACTCATTTTGTATATGATATCTCCCGTTAGTAAACAAAAGTTTACTAAAGAAAACAAACTATTTAAATAATGTATTTTAAAAGATAGTCGTGGAATTGAAATAAATCAAATTTAATAATAAAACAGCAATCGTGTTCTCGGTAAGACGAGATGTAGGTACCTGTTAGAAAGTACGTTAATAAGTCATCTACTTCCAACGGTTCAAAAGATTCCGGGCGTATAGGTCATACAAGAAACACAGAGAACGCACTAAGAGTAATTTAAGGGGCGGTCACAAACATGTGATTTAAAATTTTTAAGAATTGGTCCCAGGTGTTGGATTGTTTCCAACAATCTTATCTATTATAATAAGGGTGTTTTTTTTATTTCAATAGCCTAGAGTCCAATCATTGCAGAAATTTAACGTTGTTTCTTAGCGAGGATTTTAGGTTTATAAAATCTTGTATAATTATTGGGATTGTCTATTATCTGTTTAAAAAACTGCTGACTTTGATGCATGCCTATACTTCATATTCAAGATGAGCTCACTGGCTCTTTTACCGATGCTTCTCTTTATAATTAAATTTTAATTTTAATTATATGCAACTTAAATCCATAAAAAATAGTTTTATTTCAATGTGTAGTACTTATGTTTTGGAAGTCGTAAGCCATCTTAATTTGCTCCTTCCTTTCACTTTTCAACACAAAACGGTAGCTTTTTTCATCATAATACAGCCGCGAACAACTGCTAATAAAACCGGCTAGTCAGGTAAAGATGGCCATTAATGTGAAAAATGATCACGTTTTAGTGGGTTTTTCCCGAACAATGACTTTCTGATGTCAATTTATAGCTCAATGTTCTCTACACGAAGTCCAGTATTGGACTTTATAGAACTGCTTTATTATATATTTACGTGATAAACTATATTCTTTCACTTCTGCAAAAAGAATATTTTCATAATACTTTTTTGTCATATAAATTTGTTGGAATTATGTATTTATAATGTTTAGAAAAGCGAAAGAAACTAACGACTAGAAAAGTTTAGTTAGCAAGTTTAAATTTAATGTTTAGTAATGAATGTATGTAATCAAAAATTTAGTTATCGTAATAAAAATACCTTTCACGTGTTAAGATAGACAAGAAATAATATTATTAATAATAATAACATAAATGCACTGACCTAAAAGCTATTTATAAAAACAATATTTTGATACGAATCCGTATTTTAATACGAAATTATACTTTATAGTAAATCTGTCGATTTAAAAGGGTTATTAAAGTTAAAAAACATGTATTCGTAATTTATTCCGAAACAGATGTCCAGATTTTTTACAGGTGTAAAATTTAAATTCTTACTACCCATTTTCTACTATATACTTATAGTATCAGTACAGCACGTCACTCTTCCATTCACTTTTATCATTCATTATTTGAGTATTCACTCCTTTTCTTAACATATCATTAGCATCTTTTATCATGCACTAGTGAACCAAAGTATAAAATTATACATAGAACAACATAATATTACATTGAAATATTTCGCAATAGAAAGTTGCGGTTCTACCTTTCCCACTCGTTGCCCCAATGATGCATCTTATGATGTGCAAAATTCTAAAGTCCGGTCTCGTCAACAATACTGCGGTTGTTTATTTTTGTAATTGTTATCTTATTTTATTATGTTGTATATCTCTTATTAGCTCAATTTTGGAAGTATAATATTATTAGTACTACATTTCAAGGAGTTCTTTTTTGCCAAGGTAATAACTTTTTCAGACTTTAGACATAGTTTGGTGTATGGGTACGTTATAACAGTGCGTATTTGAATACTTGTACCGAAATGTTAGACCTGCCGAACTGATAGCTGACCTAAATACTAGATTTTACAAAGGATCGTAAGTAAGGAATTATTTCTGTCATTAATATAACCACCACCACCACAGAGTTGGTTAGGTTGGCGAGAAAATGAACTAAATCAATATAGTCACAATAAAGTACCCTAGTATATTTTAAGAAGTAGAGTATATTTTTTAATTTTAATGTGTTAAAATTTAAATGTGCATTGATTATTCTGTGTTATAAATATCTGTGATAGATTACGTCATTTAATTTTGTTATGTGAACTAACTCTGTAACAAAACGCACTATGATCGAATAACTAATCAACTGACTTACAGACAGACACCTATGTTTCGTCTTTCCGTGAAAACCATTGCTGTAAAGCAATCGAACCTAATGTGAATTAAAAGTTTATAATTAAAGATAAAAATCAGTTTTGCGTATGTTATAAAAAATCCTAAAATATTTTTGGGGTACTTTGAAATTGCTTCCAATAAATAATGTTTACTTATCTATTGCTTCGTCCCGTAATGAAACTTCCAATTTGTTGTTCTCATAAACGAAATCCTTCTTTACAAGGCGAAATGGCGTATTTTACAATCTCGTCGCTCCGGCCAAATTCTTTTATGAGAAAAACATTTTTACATGTAGATCAGCGTTTGAAGATATAGGTTTATTACGACTTATAAATATTTCTTTTCTAACCGCAACTTTTATTACGTTATTCTTCTATACGTAATCAATGTAATGGATCAATGTAATGGATAAATAAAATGTTATTTGTTGAAATATAACACAATCATTATTTCATTAGTATAGAAAACAAGTGCTTAAATAAATTCACATCATTTGTAACATCAAAATTCCCTCGGATTAGAATTCTTTGATGTCAATTGTAAAAAGAAGGAACAAAATAGTAAGTAATAATTTTTGTTTTCTTTGTTACAGAAAGCATCGATAAATCTGGCGAAGATCCAGTTGTATCCGCCCTTAGACCTTATGGAGCCCCAGATGAAGACGGGCAGAAAGAACCTATATTATTGCAGAAATATTTAGGAAATTTCTCAGGAAATATATATCCTAGAGACACAACAGTTACTGATGATGTCTCTTTATTAGATCATTTCATTAACATAGAACATAGTTACGATAACGACACACAGAAATTATTAGATGATATGAGCACAGACGCTATTCTTAAAGGCAATATATTGAATGATACGACTGGGAATTCAACCGTTACAACTTTTAGACCGAGTGTGCATGAAGATGTTGTAACAAAATTTCTAAGGTTGATAGAAACTCAACATTTATTAGGTGAAAATTGCACCGCGGGGACTCATTTGAATTTAGGCGAAGGTGTGGTAGATAGATACGCTCAAGAGAGGTTTAGAATAGAAGCTGATGTGGCCGTAAATAGAGCCAATATGTTGACTAGGTTGTGGAAATACGCTGGTCCGGCTGTAATGTATAATGAGTATTTACTTCACGCCAGTGTTTTTTCAATGGTTGAGTTTGATGATGATGTGTTCGCAGCAGGCAACTGTTATGATCAATATCAATACAAAGATTACCAGCTCTTCTGTCCATTTGCGTACCGGTTACCTGAGGGACCCATATTAGCGAAGGATTTAGCCGTGGAATACAAATATTTGAGCAATACTTCTGAGTGGTTCTACATTGCCCGTAAAAATGCTGAACGAGTAATACGAAACAATAATCAGTTTAGGCGAGGTTAGTACACTTTATATTTCCTTATAAGACTAGTTAAGTATTTTCTAAGCCGGTAAATCAAAAAACTTTTTTCTTTAAATTTCTGTGGTTCGTAATTACAATATACATATAAAATAAATCAATAATTTATTTATAAATTTAAATAAGCTGAACATGGCTATACCTACATGTTTATAGATATTTTCAAACATTAAATCAATAATGTTTTACCTACCTTTACTGGCATAAGTTTTATTTGCTTAACGGTGAATTGATGGCTCGCCGTCGATTCAACGTCGTACAATTTGTATTTTCTAGTGTCTAGTCGATGAAAACGATGGAAAATACTGCAAAAACATCTGAAACCTATCTTTTTCATTTATATTTCATCCTTTAGTAAACTACGTGATGGGTCAAGGTTTGTAAGCCTTGGGACATGTGGGACATGACTGATACTTTACCAAAGTAAATTCAGAAAATTACCTAAATATCAAAATATAAAACGTTTACCATATCTTGGCACAATCTCTTTTATAGTACTGTCCTTATAAAATATCTATAATTTTTTACTTCATGAAATGGAATAAATTTATTTAATGTTTATTACTATTGTTTATCATGCTATATTTTAATAAACTTTCAATGGATAAAAATGTTTATGGATAATTTTAAACATTGATTTCTAATGTGGCATTTTTAATCTATTTATATTCAGCAAAAATAGGCTAAAAAATAGATTTTTTAAATAAGCATAATATAAGTCCAATCCGTCGCAATAAAAAAGATTTCAAAAAAATTTTTGATTCACAGAGCTGAGTAACTATAGGGTAGCAAATGGAGAGGAGGAGAGCCACGGGACGTGCGACAGGTCACGGATTCTAGTCCTCTCTAATTCGATTTTATACCTTTTTATTTTATATTTATTTCAATGGTTTGTGAGCTTGACATAGCTAAAAATTCGTAAAAAAAATGTTATAACAGCAATAAGCTACTGAAATAATTCAAATTATTATTATATTGGAATAATTCAAAAACAATAGCGAAGTTGTGTTATTTGCAGATGACACGTCACTATTATTTAAGATAAAACGATGCGAGACTGTTCTAAGTGACGCAAACCATTTTCTGACCAAAATTACTCATTGATTTAACGTAAATAATTTGCATTTGAATAGTAATAAAACTAAATGTATTAAATTTTTAACACCAAATGTAAAGAGCGTCTAACCCAGTGTACTGTTAGATAGTAAAAATTTAGATATTGCGAACAGCACGGTATTCTTAGGCATTACCCTAGATAAAAAAACTTCAATGGGGTTTACATATTACTAAAATCGCGAATAGACTTAACTCGGCAACTTTTGCAGTTAAGAAAATACGCCAGCTAGTAGACGAAGTTACAGCGCGGCTTGTCTATTTCAGCTACTTTTACAGCGTGATGTCTTATAGTTTACTTGTATGAGGACACGCAGCTAATATTCAAACTATTTTCATATTACAGAAAAAGGCTATTCGGGCAATCTATAATCTGCCTAGTAGGCATGCCTTAAGAGAAATATGAAAAAAAAAAAAACTTTACCGTGTCAATATATATTTGATAATTTAATGTACGTTCACATAAACTTAAAATTTAAAAAGAATAGTGATGTGTACTTAGTAAATACAAGAGATAAAAACAAACTTGCTCCAATTCACAGCAGGCTGGAAAAAATTCATAAGTCATTTTTTGTACAATGTGTCTATTTTTATAATAAAGACCTTCCAGAAATTCAAAAACTTTTACATTCAAAATTTTATGTTTGAAAATATCTATAAACATGTATAGCCATGTTAAGCTTATTTAAATTTAGATAACTATAGAATGAAAAATAAACCGATACGGGCAGGGATTCGAACCCGCGACTACTGGGAAACCTTTCCGTCGCCCTACCAACTGAACTACCGTATCGCTGTCCATCTCGGTGAATTAAGCATTCTATATGTGATCGTCTTTATCGGGACAGTGGTGACATCTATTAGGTTTCTTTCGAAAATCCTAACCAATTTTTCTAACTTTTCAGTATAGATAAACATTGAAAAGATGCCACTACCGAAATTAATGTTCGAAAATATCTATAAACATGTATAGCCATGTTTAGCTTATTTAAATTTATATAAATATAGAATGAAAAATAAACCGATACGGGAGGGATTGGAACCCGCGACTACTGGGAAACCGTCCCGCCCCTCTACCAACTGAGCTACCTTTAAGCATAACATGGCTTTAGGCTTAAACAAGATTACAAAAATAAATATTACCAGTATTTAAAGAATTTCAGAGTCACTGAATTTGAATTTATGTATGAAGGCTTATTAATCGATGTCTCAATTACGGTAATATAATGTATTAAAACATTATAAAAATATCTTACCATTATTTGAACTATATTTCACAAGGGATAATAAAACAATATGTATTAGTAAATTTGATAAAGAAAAAAAAGTTTTTATGAATTTTATTACTTTATTACTGTATTAAGTTCATTAATATAGTGTGATATATATTTTATACGAAATAAATGCACGTTGAGAAAAAAAATCTAATTCTATTTCCCAGGCTACAACACGTACACATACAACGATACGGCTCACACACCTCGAGAGCCGGACGAGATACTCTCCGTGACTTATGAGGACGGCAAATGGTCAAAACCGTACTACGATTGCGGCGGAGGAAATATTTGGATGCTCACCTACACAGTCCCTTTTTTTGGATACAGTAATGGAACGTATTTTTTTAAGTAAGTTCATGTGTATCATTTTCAATTACAATTGTCTTAATA
This sequence comes from Napeogenes sylphis, assembly GCA_959347405.1. Lineage (NCBI taxonomy): Eukaryota > Metazoa > Arthropoda > Insecta > Lepidoptera > Nymphalidae > Napeogenes > Napeogenes sylphis. The sequence continues at coordinate 14,889,194 of OY365776.1, forward strand.
TATTATTTCTGTTAAAACTCAATGTGTTAAGAATCAGTTTAGTAATTCAATTAACATTATAACATAGGATCGTAACATTCTGTCTCTATTATTATACTCTCTTATTTTTAAAACAGTAACGTTAAGCCTCATTAAGCGCAGAAGCTAATTGAGCCATAATTCACATAAACTTTCGGCACTTAATGTGTGACACAACTGCTCCTTCTTTACGAAAATCCTAACTTTTTAAGCATAATAAACATAAACATTTTTAATAATTTACATATGTAAGCTCAACCTCTAAATTACTTATAAGCAAGTAAAAATGCTAGTAATAAACATAAAGAACAAAAATTTTAACCCGAGCAAGGGTGTTCTGCAATATTAAATAAAATAAATGGAAATATATTACTATAGGGTCGTACAATTTCGTTTCAGTACGTTCAGAATAAATGATATCAGCTCGGATAACAGCCATTTTGTTGCCTCATCAATAATACATATACTAGATATAAACACGACAGACTAAATAGCCCCAACCAAGTATGAAATCAAGGCATTTTTAATATACTTCTTTTTTTTTTTTTTTTTTTACTTTTAGTTTATCGTGAACGTGTATGTAAACAAAGTTTGTTTTTAAGTGATCAAGTAAATTAGCCCAATATTGTAAAAAGATAGGATACTTTAAATTTTACCAAATAACTACTCAATCTATTGTTATTAATAATTAAAAACATATCCATTATTGGGTTTCTAAATAATTGGTGGACCTAGCTTTTACTAGTCTCTACTCTTCTTGTAGGTGCCAATTTTATGTACAACTGTTGCTTTTTAGAGTTCTTTAACTTACAATCATTGCTATTTGTTATTTACAAAAAAATCTCGAAAATGAGAACTAACTAAAATAAAACATTCTGCTACATTAATCCAGTTATTCGTGAAGGCATCATAAATTTAATTAAGAAACTGTAATATTTTAAACCGTATTGTACAGAAATGTTCAATGAAAGTACAATATTAAACTTCTGTTATACTCAAGGTTAGTCTTAGATTTATGATCAAGTATCTGTTTATCTAAAAATAAAAAATAAATAAAATGATTTCAAAAATGTTTATCCTCTAAGTAAAATCTTTATCCAAAACCTGTCAGGGTGGTACTACACAAAATAAAGTTTACCTTAAAGTTTCAAGTAGTGGATGGAAATTAGTCCATAATATCCAATTTATGACATTATGATAAGGTTTGACCGAAGCTTCGCATCTCAATCGAAATGGAATTTGCATAATAATCTGTCAGGGAAACAGGCAGCGCACATAGATTTTACTGATATTTCAGTGTGGTGCAAGTATGAAAAGATCCGAGGTTTATGAATTTTATTAATTCATGATTTAAGAAAGTATGTTTTTTAAAAACAATTATATTAAAAATTTGAATAATTTAACACTCTTAAATTATCAACTTTTATCTAATAAGAGTATATGGCTTCTCAAAAACGATGTATTCTTCTGACACTACTATTTACTTGTAAATTAATCAATATTTTTGATAAGAATTATTAACTGACAAAGAGATGTATACGACGACTACTTTTATCTCCTTTATCAACAATAAATGTAAATTCTGCATCACTAAAGATTCATTCAGAGTTCGATAGGCTTACTATAATTATTATATTTTACTAAATATATATATCACTATATTATTATTTAAAATTTTAGGTAGAAAATCGATTACCAAGGCCTTACCCCATCGTTGGATGTAATAGTCGATAGCTTTTTAAATGATCTCAAAAAGGTAGACAACCAACCAATAAGTAACGTCAAAAAAGCTTGGATTTACGATAATTTTTCAACATCACGTCTAAATTGGCCTTTCCTCGTTTATGATATTAATAAAACCCTTTTGTCAAAGTTAGAAGCAAGCGTCATAAAGACATTGAAGTTATGGCTCGGGTTAGCGCACTCAGCGGAATCTTCAACCTTATTTAGAGACCGAAACAATTTTGGATTAAAATTAAAGAAACCATCGGAGCTCTACAAACATCTAAGAGTTACCAAAAGACATATCATCGGAAAATCTAAAGATGATACTGTAACTTCTCTCCCAAAAGACAAAGTTGCCTCAGAGCTCGAGTCACGACTTCAATTCCATAAAAAATTTACGATAGGTGCTCAAACAAATAAAGTAGGGCTAGGATCAAGTAGGAAAGTTCAAGACATAGACATAACAAAATCTTTTATTCGACAAGACGAAAACGATAATTACCGACTCCACGCGATGAGCCTAGAAATTCAAAACGAATGGGTGGAGATTTTTGTATTCCACTAGCTTTGAAGTGGCGCACCTTAATTTATGATTGGTCCCCAGCATTATTAAAATTCTATCTTAATGCATTCCAAATGACTCTCCCAGATCAAAGTAATTTAGTAAGATGGGGCAAAGCCACCGAAAAGTCTTGCAACATCTGTGGGGAGGCAGTAGGAACCGCGAAACACTTATTAGTAGGGTGTAGGGTACTTCTAGATAAAGGTCAATACTCGCGTCGCCACGACAAGGTATTAGAAATTATACGGGAAACGGTTAGTCTTTTAGTAGCAAGAGCGCGGAAGGGTATAACAACCACCAAACGATCTAAAGAATTCGTAAAAGAAGGCTCCTCCAAAAAATCAAAAGCGAAGCCTTATTCAATATTAGGCGCGGCTCCTGATTGGATTCTCATGATGGACACGTAGGAAAAGCATTACAAAATCCCTGGGGATGTTGGTGTTTCGTCATCCAGACAGGACTTATTCCTGTATTCGAAACATCTGAGGCGCGTGATACTTGTGGAGCTTACTGTTCCTTGGGAAACAAACATCCCAAGGGATCACACATTCAAGCTCAATAAGTATTACGAATTAACCAACGAACTGATCAGGAATAAATTTATAGTTAGTTTGTAAGCGGTATAAGTGGGAGCGAGAGGTATAACAGCAAAATCTCTCTATAGCCTACTTAAAGACCTTGGCCTTTCTAGAACAAGCATTGGTTCATTTCTAGAACGTATTTCAAAGGCGGCATTAGTAGGTTCTTTCCAAATTTGGTTAGGTAAGGAGAGGAGTGTGGAGGGTGAAGGTGAGCGTTTTTACGCACAATAAAGGGGCCCCTTAAACCTACTCCTGGGTCGCAAGTCCCAGGCACTGCTTGCACTCCTCTCCTTACAACGCGATGGGCCCGGCACCCGCACGGTGAATCCATGGATTGCTAAGAAGCTTCGTCTCTCGTCTATTAAATTTTGTAGTATCGACAAAATAATGAGTAAGCATTTAACCTTTATCGAAAAACTATTAAAATAATAGAAATATAAAAAGTATATCGGATTTTGAATTGAAACACAATCATACAATTTTCAAAAGTCGTCTATACGAAAATAGCTGTATTGAAATTTATTGAATGGCTATATAATATTAAAAAAAAATATTAAAAATTAAATAAACCACCGATACAAAAACACCTCTAAAAAGAATAAAGACGAAGCTTCTTAGCATTCCATGGATTCACAGAGCGGGTGCCGGGCCCATCGCATTGCAAGGAGAGTGCAAGGAGAGTAGTGCAAGCAGTGCCTGGAACTTGCTACCCAGGAGTAGGTTTAAGGGGCCTATTTATTATGCGCAAAAACAATCGCCTTCACCTTCACACTCCTCTCCCTACCTAACCAAATTTGGAAAGAACCTACTAATGCCGCCTTTGAAATACGTTCTAGAAATGATCCGATGCTTTTTCTAGAAAAGCCAAGATCTTTAAGTAGGTTATAGAGAGATTTTGCTGTTGTACTTCTCGCTCCCACTTATACCGCTTACAAACTAACTATAAATTTATTCCTGGACAGTTCGTTGGTCAGCTCGTAATACTTATTATGCTTGAATATGTGATTCCTGGGGATATTTGTTTCCCAGGGAACAGTAAGCTCAACAAGTATTACGCGCTTCAGATATTTAAAATACAGGAATATGTCCGGTCTGGATGACGAAACACCAACATCCTCAGGGATTTTGTAATGTTTTTCATACGTGTCCGTCAAGAGAGTTCAATCAGGAGCAGCCGCCTGAAATTGAATAATGCTTTGGTTTTGATTTTTTGGAGGAGCCATCTTTTACGAATTCTACAGGTTGTTTGGTGGTTGTTATACCCTTCCGCGCTCTTGCTACTAAAAGACTAACCGCTTCCCGTATAATTTCTAATACCTTATTGTGGCAACGCTAGTATTGACCTTTATCTAGAAGTACCCTACACCCTACTAATAAGTGTTTCGCGGTTCCTACTGCCTCCCCACAGATGTTGCAAGACTTTTCGGTGGCTTTGCCCCATCTTACTAAATTACTTTGATCTGGGAGAGTCATTTGGAATGCATTTAGATAATTTTGTTATAATGCTGCATTACCTTTATATCTGTAAGTATACATATATAAAGGTAATGTGTAAAAAAGTTCAGGAATATTAATATTATTGTACCTTGGTGCATACATTTCTTAATAAAAATCTTGTGTTTTGATTTGTATTTGGTGCCGGTTGCCAATGTGGAGGCAAAAAATGTTGAAATATTTACATAATAAACCGTTCTTCGTTGTAATAAAGTTAACTTATGTTTTTAAAAGCTAAAACTCTATTACCGCCTAGCCTGTATCGCTTTCGCTAATAAATTGAGACTACCAACCCGAAACAACAATTGTGGAAATAGCGGATGGAACGCAAATCGGTTGATTATGTTCTTTATCGTTTGCATCACATTTGCTTATCTGAAACTGACGTTGGGAAATTATTAACTCTAATGTCTAAATAAAATTATATTTAGTCTATTGGATAACAAATACTTTTAAATTAAAAACTTGACAATTCGTATCCATAAACATTACAAAGAACTCTACAACTTTTCGATTTTGCGAAAACTGAGTAATGAAAAAATATATATTTATTCTGTTGTAATGTTAACATACTATACTGGTGAATATTGTGATAAATAGAAAACAAGAATTTTTGATAGAGATACCAAATGTTGATCTTCAGTCAGTTGATTAAAATTTTTAAAGACTTTAAAAATGTATTTATTGCTATGGTTAATCATATTTAAAATCAGATTTCTAATAAATATAGTTATATTTAGTCACAAGATACATAATGATATTTTTCCTGGTAAAAATTTTTAATAAATAATTTAATTATTATAAACTTCCTACTCCTGTAGAAAGTATATAATAGTTAATTTTCCCGTGGTTTAGGAACCACAGGAGAAGTCATTATGATATATATTTGCTAGGCCTAATACAGTTTCAGAGATATCTTATATCTATATATAAGCTTATATCTATATTTATCTATTGACTAGGCAGAGCTGGCGATAATTATTGACTATATGCTGATATAATTGTTGTTAGTGTGTATGTGCAAATTAATAGGTCCAACATAGGTTGGAGTTATTACATTAATTGCATTGTGTGTATTATTAATCAATCAATCAGTATAAATGGTGCTTTAGTTTTTAATCGTTATTTTGAATAACCAAAATGTATAGTTAAAGATCATTTTTATGTTGACTAAACAAAATTCAGAAGAAAAGTGAAATATCGCTGTCATATCCAGCAGACTACAGACTAATTCCAACCAATAGAAAATATTATTTTAGACGTTTGTTGGCTCTTAACTCTCCATCTAAACAAGTTTATAAAAAAGTTATAAGTACCTTCTTAAGCAGGTTATTTATTGATTCCTAATAAATATTTATATCATAAGTATATTTATTGTTTGATCTTCATTATTTATATAACGTTATTAAAATATATATACACAGAGGCACTAGCGGTATAGATATCGACCTTCGACGCGTCGACATCGACCAATGTCCGCTTCGTCCGGGCTCCACGCAGCTCAACATCTTCGCGGGTACTGACAAATGCAAGAAGGCTACCACAGAAGTAAGTCTAATATGATTTCTTTTATGACGTGGACACTAATAGTTTAATAATCTGTTTTAATTAAAACCAACCAAATTCTAAAAATATTTTATTTGAATTTATTTATTTGGTTTTACAGTGCATTAAGCACTGAACATTCTGTGAAAATATCAAGCAAATACCTGTTGCCGTTATTCAAATAGAGTAAAAGAACCACATTTGTTGTATGGGAAACCTCCTTAAATTTTTATTTTGTTTTTAGTATTTGTTGTTATAGCGCTAACAGAAATACATCAATTGTAAAATCTTCAACTATCTTGCTATCACGGTTTATAAGCTAAAGCCTGAAGACAGACTGGCGGAAAGAAGGACAGCGAAGTATCAGTAAAAGGGTTCCGTTTCTACCCATTTAAACCCTAAAAATATAACATTAAAAATGGTATTTTCTTTACTTTCATTGTTTTCTTTTTGTTATTATTTACTATTATAAGAGAGATATTTTCAGATTTCCTTCATTTTCTTAATTTATCTCTGATTAACATATAGTAATCTGATAATAACTGAAATAATAATAACTGATAATAATCAGCATCGTTTCTTAGTTCGTTTCAGCGGACGTTGCACCAATGCCAATTTTTATTTTTTTGTGGTAAACAGTTGTACAGCTTAAAAACTCTAATAGACTTTTATCAAGGATCTTTATTATTTACTAAGACTTGAAGTGTTTTAATCTGTATAATAATAGAAAGTAATCATGTTCGTTGTAGTTTTTACTATAAAAAATTTGTAACACATATTGGATTCTTGTATACACATATGGTATTAGTAAATACTAATACAATAATAAGTAATAAGTCTAAATAAGTCTAAGTTAGTCAATTTAATGAATTGGTTTAAAGTCTGGGTCTCAGCATCACCTACTTGATATTATGCTTAGATACTTTTGAAAGACTGCTTTAACAAAGGAGCCAAAATTATTATCGTTTTCTTAGAAGATTTCGAAGATAGGTAAAACAAAAAAAAATGATTTTTAGCTCTAGTATTATGATTTTATTGAATTTAATATAATGTTAGGTATAAATTTATACACAAGTATCTTATTAGCTTGAATGAAAGAAAAAAGAAAACGCAATTCTAATCATTTGGTTATTAAACATTTTAAGCACTTTTTCTTTTAATAATCCTATCATATTCATCAATATTTTTATTTGAGATGTGTAACACTCATTGTGCTATCCATTTTGCAATATTTAAATGACGTCATCCAAATTCCCTTTTCTTTTAATTTTTTTTCAACGTTAACGAGGTTCAATATCTTAATAGGTTTTTAATGTAAATTTTATATTTAAATCCTTATATATTTTTTTATTCATTTATGAATCATAATATTTTTAACAAATTCACTTTCAAACTTTAGCCTTGTCATGATATTACTTATTCCATTAAAAGTTAACCCCTAAACTAATCTTAATAAACGGTTTCAAGAGACTAAGTAAATCGTATCCAAAACAATCCAAAATTAATATTAAGTTTACAACAATACTTACGTTGTAATATCAGTCAGTCAAATATGAAAAAAAGAGTTAGTTATATAATCATAGGTTATAGAAATTTATCATCATACTCGCAAAGAATCGCCAACGACAGTCGTTCTATTCTTTAAAGCACTTTATGACACTGTTCACAAATACACTAAACTGTTTATCATTTAAACTCTTAACTATCACTGGTACACAACTTAATCTCTCGATCACACACTCAGCGGTTTATTATAACTGTTACTCTTTTATCATAATAGCGCCACCACACAACTTGTACTCCCAATTTCACAATGCCTTCTCTTAACCGAGCTGCGAATTATACAGGTACTTCTTATTCTTAGTCAAATCAGTATCCAATATTACATTTATTTTATCAATTAAACTTCTATACAGGGATTCATTTGTTTTAGTCAAATTAACAACTTATAACTTTATTTTTAGTCAAAACCGAACTAAAACATGTATGCTAACAATACATATTTACTATTAATTACCCAATTCAGTTTAGTCAGTTATTTATTCCGAGAGACGTTTTCCGAATAAGTAAGTCAGATTAAGTTATTTTAAGAAAGGGACAGTGACCGATTATTACAAAATATTTTTGTTATTTTTGTCTTAAATTCCAACTCAAGATCTAAGTAATTTTGGATCTGAAACAATTTATAATATATATATATATCAGGTAAATAAGTATTGGAGAACTATCAACTGTAAACTGTCATTTAAAATTATCTCAGGATAATAAAAGACAGGGCCCTTAAAGAATTCTGCTCCTCATGGGACTTTTATTTCGTAGACGAAAAATTGCTTTAGTCTAACAGTTGTTACCAAGACGGATACTTATTTTAAGAGGGCAATCGATAAAACTGTTTTGGGACGACGAGTGACGAAGATTATTCCAAGTGCCTCAAGGATTAATGTCTCTATCGTGTAATAAAGATTAAAAGCTTCTTTTAATAATGTTTTATAGGCGGTTGTAAAATTGGGAGGAGAATTTATATATTACTAATTATTGGGGTTTTTATAAAATCAATCCAGAATATTTATTTTATCAAAAGCAAAATTCAGTATTATTTCATATTAAAAGAGATTTTATATTTCACTTAGTAAAATGGTTTGCCTATATTTTATTTGTCTTTCTATTTGTCTAATTATTATATAAAAAATAAAAGTAAAAAGAGTGAAGTAACATAAAAAAACATATTTGTTGAAAGAAGTAGCATAGGCGTGCTTATAAGTAGCATGCTTACTACATAATGATAAAATATTTTATATATTACATAATGATAAATATATTACATATTTAAGTTACGTAGCATTTAGTTACAGTCAATGGACTGACAAAAATAATAAAATATATCAAATCTTTTAGTACTAATATTTTTGATATATATATTTAATCTTCCTGGTGAGAATTTTGAGGTCTTTTGCGTGAGTATGAGTCTTTTAGGGTTCATGTATCAAGAGTAACTAAGATTTCGTTTTTGGACATCTGGTTTACGGTAATTTGATTATTAGATTCTGACATTTCCTAATTTAAGCCAATATTTATAATAAATTTCCAGAAAAGCACACTAACAAGTTGTTAAATAAAAGAAATGATGATTTCTTAAGATTTTGCATATAGATTAAGAATCTACTTCATCATATAAATTGTCGGAGAATATTAAAATATAATTAGTTTATCTGCTTTGCGCCTCGGCTTCCTCCATTACTCAGATTTTGGCGATTTCAAACTTTATGTAGTTTCGTTCCGTTAAAAAAAAATATTAATGTTGTATTATTTACATTTTATTCCCATTAACATAATTTTTTTGTAAAATGAAATATCTCTTAAGGAAAAAAAATCAATAAAAATGGGTTTTGGAATAAAAAAAAATGAGTTGACAAAGTATACATTAAGTTTAAATATCAACATTTATAATGGACAGACCAATAAAGCTACGATATATACTTCTGCATGATCTCTATAATTGCTTTTCGAAAAATATCTATAGAGCCATCAGTGCTCACAACTTATTTTGTGGACGTTTTATGTATGTATTTGATACCGATATTAATCCAACTGAATGAGTTGTCACTTTTAGTGTAATATTATGCGATAAATAAACACAAATCTTAACGTATAATGTAATAATATAGTATAGTGCAAGCAATTAATTAAATAATGATAATTAATTTCTTACCAGATTTTTAAATATAATATATTATGCCTTACTCTATTCTTTAAATTTTTGTTAGTAATATTATTTATTTTATTTATTTATTTAAAAAACTTTATTGCAATGTTACTATACGCAGTCCGAAGATGAAACTTTCCATCTTAATGTTAAAGCTATGAGGGTTCCAAACGCGTCCTGGTCTGAGAAGAACCACACAACAAACTCAGCCGGATATATATTTTTTTAATTGTGATCACTGTTTCACAAATGTCAATCTTAAATGCAATTTTGGAACAACTAGAACCGTCGCAATCCATCGGATATGAAGCCTAATGATTTCAGGCAACGAAAATAAAATAATAATAACAGTAAAAAAAATAATAATCTGCCTGCCTCACAACCAGTTACCGCAAGCAGCACCCGTTCACGGGCATAACACAAGAGCCAGCCATTACCCCCTTCGCAATATTTGAGTGAGGAAGGCAACCCGACTCCCGATGCTACCGCAAGAAGTGACTTTTAAGGAATCGGTGTGATGCAGGAGGTCGATAAAGCAAAATTAATTTACAACAAAAAACTGCGGAGATTACTAGCTATTCGCAATACAATACAATTCAATCCCAGGCCACACCGTCGTTGATGTAATCCTTTACACTATAGTAGGATTTTTTTATCAAATTACTTTAATTATATTTTAATTAAAATTTAAACTTATTTAATGATAGGCTTAAGGTTTCATAAAAGCTAAGCTAATAGCTTATTATAAAAACGTATACAATTACCCTTAAAGGATTTACCTATTTTATGGAGTCTCGTGCCGAGCATAGCGAGTTTATTTTTATGTCTTGTATTAATTTTATGTGAATCACAATTTTTCTTGAACATACATATTCAACTTGCGGTATCCATGAGAGAGCTATCGATTTGCAGGCCAAGAATTTGAATTGTGCTAGAGTATGGTATAATGACTGTATCCCAGGTTACTGGGATATTGCATAATTTAGAAATTTGTCTAAGATTACCCACGACTGCAACCTGAGAATTAAACTTGGTTTGTAGGATATTAAGGTTGACCCCTGGATGGAGGTGTGTATCCATGAGGATTCCTGACGTAAAAAAAAAAGGCATCGTCTTTTACAAACATGTATTAAAATCTCCCATTATAGTAGCAAAGAGACCAAATTTTACAAGAAGGTTTTCAAATGTATCAAGATAGTTTATATAAAGGGAAGGACTGTAGAAAACACCGTGAACAACTTTAAGTATACCAAAAAGTACTTCAATAAAAATATGTTCTGTTATATGGTTGTAGGGAGGTGATGACTTATTTAACACAATGAACGCAATGTGATTACGGAGGAAGATTTCGACATTGCCCATACCCTTGCCAATTCTGTCATTTCGAATAAGATTAAATTCAGGTAAACAAAAGGAAACAGACGGTATACATGGTTTAAAGAACATTACGGCAACAAGAATTACATGAACATTTTTTATTATTACTTTTTTTATTACTAAAGAAGTTAAAAAAATCTGAAAAATGAGATGGGATGCTTTGAGCGTTAATATGAATCACATTAAAGTAATCGCCACACGTACAAAACGTAAAATCTGTTAAGGCATTAAGTGGCAAAGATACACTTACAGAACTATCGTCAAATGTGTTTAAATAATTGCTATTAATACTTTTGTTTGAGTGCATAATATAAAAAATAATTAATATTGTATAATATAATCAAAATATATAAAATATTTTTTTTAAATAAACCCAATATCATTTGGGAAGAAAGTTTAACTACTTATAAAATATACGTATTACAATATTATTTCCTATACATTACATAATGTAATTCAATAAACTACCGGTTTTTTATAAATATTTACTTAACAAGTTGACAATTAATAACAAAAAACTAGTTATACAAGCTATGAGTAAAATAAAAAAGCAAGCCACTATAGTCGGATATAAACAATGAAAGGTATATTAAATAATTAGTAAGATGGGTATGAAATCTTTATCAGCTGTTACAGGCAAAATATAAGAAATGTAAATGATTTAGTTACAGCGATTAGTAATAAATAAAGTATGTCGTTTAATGGCATGAAGTTGATAAATTTATTTTTACTATCAATCTGACATATTTTAGCTACTGAATGATTGCAATATGAGCAACAACTTAACTATTTAGATAAAGTTTTAAGGGACTATTTATATAAAACTAACTAATAATGTTTGAAATAAAGAACATTAAAATACATAACTTGAGCTGCAAGCTAGTGATATAAAATTAAAATTATTTTGCGTGTAAACTTCATAACACAGAATATAATTAGTTTATTTTTTCACATTTCTCTTCGATCTAAGAGTTTGTGCTGTTAATAGCTTACCCATCTGCCTCATGAACGCTGTGAAGTGGAACTGAGGTTGCTTCATGAGTTGAAATAGTGGGCTAACCTGCATGGAATTGACTTTAGTTCAGGCATTGAAGAAATACGATGGCCCTTCCCGTTGAAGTCATCAAGAAAGTTATCACCATTTCTTGTCCAGCTTTTAGTGATACCGAACTTTATTCGTTCAGCCAGGAATGTTTCATGTCTTGCTTTAGTTAGAAATTCGGTAACTGTGATACCAGTTTCTTTTAAGAAGGTTTTGGCAAACCAAATGCTATTTCTCAAGAAAAGATCCCGGAACTCAACAAGAATAGGTCTGAGCTTATCATCCTGATTTTGACCATTATGATAGCAGCTGCTGAAGTCATGCTTATTGAGTTTACACTGTTTTAGGTGTTCTAAAAGTATTTTGAAGACGACAGGAGAGACACTTTCTTTGTTTGCTTCAGGAACACCATGCAACATCAACATTTTTCTTCTACTTCTCATCTCTATTTGGTCTATTGCTTATCAAACAATTTGACTTGAAATTGAAGAGCCTGGAGTTCTGATAAAATGAAACTTCGAAAGTAGTAAACTGTCCCATTAAGTTGGAAGTGGGCCTCGTTGCGGAAGTAGAACTTTGAAGATTTTGTTGAAATCCATCATTCTAGTGTTGAAGTGCTCAGTTAGTTCAGCTATTGATTTTTCGATGGAATCCATTGTAAAATAAACTGTAAAAAACCGAGGGAAGTATAATTTAATTATTTAATAAATTAAGTTAATATAAATCGTGCAATTGAAACTATGCCGGTAGGTTATCGAATTAATTTAACAGTACCTACACATACATATGTGTAAGCATACTGTCAAATTAATCTCATTAGATATAATTTTAAATAATATTAATAATATTAATATAAAAACTTAAGAGGTCCGAAAGGACGGCTAACCTAAAAATTCTATTAGTAATATTACTTTTTAGATCAATTATTATATAAGTTTTATTTTTACTGACAATCATACTATTTTGATTATTTGTTAAAGTAATAACTTTAATTTCATCGGCTTAGCTGCGTAAGTTTTCGGGGATTAATTTGAATACAAAATTGATTTAGGTTCTGACATTGATGCTTTTGTTCTCAAAGCTAACAAAGAACCGGAATGAAAATTTGTAATTTCGACGATACTCTCTCTATTCTATTATAGACGTAACACGAATCATCTTTAGGAACAGAGGCTTATTGGAATGACATTAATTTCTCATGATAAGTTATAACAATAATATAATTTTTAAATAAATAAAATATCTACAATCCAATTTATTTAACTATGTTTTATATATGACACGGTATTTATTATAAATATAAATATATTTATAGATATATTTTTTTCTAAACATTAAAAACAAATTAGGTTTTTCAAAAACACACACACATTTTTTTAAAGGTAGTTGTAATTTAAGATTTTATTAATATTTTAACCGTAAATGGCTTATGGTTTATAATTTGTATGTCTTATTTCGTCCGTGCGCTATATGAAATCATTCCAATTTTTGTTGAAATTCAAATACACGGATTGTATTGGATATGCGCATTAATAACGCGACTGTTCTAACATTCTCTCGATTATGAGGTGGTCTACTACTGATACTAAGAATTATTTAATCGATAATGATACCCTCATGCCAATTTGGTCCTTTTAATTAGATCTTAAAATTTAGTAGCATCACTTCAAATATTTGATTATATTTATTTTAAACCAGTCCTATAAATAACAAAATGATCATGCCCAAATTATTCAGTTCCATTCAATTCCAGGTAAAATTACAACTACGTGAAAAAAACTTTTAATATATATTCTTTTAATAGTATGTATAATATTCTTTCAAACACTAAAACTACACTCTGTTCCAGTACTGAGCCATGGAAAGAAAAAATACTAAGTATAAAAGAAACAAAAAACATAACAGGGCCAAATGTATTTATTTATGTCAATGTCAAAACAAGAATTTAATATATTTATTTAGAAAAAATATTTAATAATCTATGATTAATTTAATGCCAAAATTACGGTACACTAGCTAAAAAATCAGGTACCTATGCAAAAGCAAAAATGTGCTCTCTAAATTAAAGTCTTAATTATATTTGAATAAATGATGTAAAACATTATCCAATTTAATCTACCATATTCACAATATCAATTAGGTATTTACTCTAAAACTAAATTGGTTATTGTTATTAAGTTTGTTATTTATATTATTTATTTGAACTTCTTAACTTACTTTACAGAATTTTTTATTCCCCATATAAGAGAAGGTATTTAATGTTGTAACACTATCACTAAAACCAATTTTAGGTTATTACTTATACAGATTAGAATTTACAGTTTGTTTCTTCCTGTTTTCTTTTACGAGGCACATCTTTATCTTTATTTCAATGCAAGGGGTAAGTTTCATACTACGAGTAAATGACAAATACAGTTACGAAATACTGTTAAATTGACTTTAAAGATTGCTTGTAAACGAAGTTAGGCTTACGTATGTAATGATAACATGTCTGTTAAATGTTAATCATATTTTATAAGTACGACGTACCTATATATTATTGCAATACGCATCCAATAATATACTTTTAAGTACACGTTTATTATCAGTATCTGAGTATTATTTTATTTGGCTACTACTCAGTATTATTTTATTTTGCTTTTACTCATACTCTTCTTTTATAATATCAACCTATGAGTGTCATCTGAACACAATATAGCACTTTCCCCTTTTTCAGTGCGTCCCTGTACCGGGCCTAGGATTTCGCAGAGGCTCATACCGTTGCGTTTGTAGACGAGGCTTCTATTTTCCCAACACCACCGCAGAGAACCGCTTTTACAATGGCAGCGACATAGAAGAAGAATTCGAGAAGCATCTCTCTGTAAGTAATATTAAATAATTGTAATTATTATGAGAAACTTTTTTTTTTATATTTTTTGAATTTGCTTTTAATAATGCTCGAAAAATAATAATAAAAGATATTATTTACGGCAGACCAATAAAGAGAAAATATGTTTTTATATATTTGATTTCTTTTTGTTTCTATGTATCCATATGGTAATTTACACGATGTACTTTAAAAAATATGTACTTTGTATAATAAAATGTAAAAATATGTATTTAAAAAATTTGTACTTTAAAAAATATCTCTTTAGACTCTGGCTATCTATTTAAACATCAAATTAGTTAAGTCCTGTAAAAAATACTATATTTTGAAGTGTAAGTTCTGATTTTATTTATAAATTCAAACCTTACTCGAAAGATTTTGATCCTAGTCTTTGTCCTAATAATGATAATATAAAACAGATGATATTTTTTTACATGGTAAAACTCAATGTGCTACATTTCAGAAATTCAGAAAATTTAATTTAGAAATTTTAATTCATGAAATCATTAAACAGGAGCAACCAAGCCAATATTCACCTATATTTGCATTCGAGTGTCTGCCGTGCGCAGAAGGCTGCGAATCCTGCGACGACGGTTCCCCATGCGTCGCCGCCCTAAACTGGGTTGTCCGCAACACTATCTTCGCGCTTGCCTGTTTCATAATATCCTGCCTTCCTGTAATCGTCTATTTCACTATTAAATATGGACATGTGAGGGTGAGTCCTACATTTTTATTGTTATATTTTTTTTTTACTTTAGCAGGTACGTTAATTCCACCACAATTAAGTGAGTGAATCTTGGCGGTAATATGCTTACACTTGCGTTGTTTCAAACTACGAACAAAAGCATGAAATGAAAGTTTAACATTTAAAACATGTCATCATTTCTAAGTTAATAAATATAGCTAAATAAATCTTGTTAATAAAATTACCAGTTTTAAAAATGTTAATATATCCTTTAAAAAAATCCTCTCTTATACCTAAAATATTTTTTTTTCGTCACAATCTAATATACGAAAAACCATTACTTCTGAAAGGCCAACTCAATTACAATAAGTATAATTTTCCATTTGGTTATTATTTTGCAAGTCATAAAATCAATGAAAAACTATTCAAATTTATAAGCTGAATGCGACTATTCTTGTTTGTAATATTTTTAATTTTAGACGTTTGATAAAAGTTTTTTCTTTCAATCTTTATAGACAGCCGTGTATTTAAAAAAATGTATGCAATAATAATAACATGTTTAGAGTATCAAACATATCACTCGAATTCCGTAGGTGGTCCGCGCAGCGAGCCCCGCGCTTCTACGCGTGATCCTTCTAGGAGCAGCGCTGATCTACTGCACCACGCTGGTCATGTACGGTCGGCCCTCGCGTCTTACCTGCACCGCGAGGGTCTGGCTGCGGGAAGTCGGCTTCTGTCTCACTTATGGAGCCTTGATGCTAAAAACTTGGAGGTAAATTCAACTCAAAACTGAGCTTTTTAAAAAAATAAGTGTTATTCTCAGTAGTTATATAATACAATTTTATTTCAGTTTTTAGTTTAGACAATACAAAAAAATAACAGCCAATAAGTTCTTAGTAAAATATTAAATCTCCGGATCTTTTTCTGTTATTATTTTTATTGATCGATTTTCATTTCATTATCATCATTGTTAACTACAATACATAACTACAATGAATCTTTCCTTAAGACTTAGGCGAACAAATATTATAGCATAAAAATATTAGATCATGGTATGCAAAGGCTTCAAACTGGAAGTAAACCATAGCTTTTAGCACGCTGCATGGATGAAACAATGCAAATATAAAGAAGGAAATAGCGAACAATTAGGAAAAAAGTAAGTGTTTTTAGACAACATAAGATTCTACAAATCTAGTATCGATAATGTCTGACAAGTGCTTAGATCTGGCATCGTTTTTAATCAAACAAGTGTCAATATCAAATATGTGTTATGATCAACATAAGGTGTATGAATCAGTTCAAGTCGATTCATGGACTTTTTAAAATAGTCAAGGTGCAGTTAAGAACCGAGTTTCAGAATTACTAACTATCCTTTAGGGGTTATAGTTTCGTGTATAAACGTCTTAAGCGATTATTTCGAATGAGATGAAAATTAGTTAGGGAAAATAAATATTTTTTTTTATGGAAGAGGAGGGCAAACGAGCGGGCGGGTCACAGATGACTTGTGATCACCGCCGCCCATGAAAGAGTTCATGGGCGGCAACATCCGAGGATTTACAAGAGTATTGCCGGCCATGTAGGAAGGAGTAGATGCCTTTTTTGAAGATATCCATGTTGTACCGATCTGGAAATACCACCGAAGGGAGTTCGTTCCACAAGCGAGTGGAACGTGGAAAAAATGTCCTTGAAAACCGCACAGTAGAGGATCGCCACGCATCCCGGTGGTATAGATGACATTGGAGGCGATGGCGCGCTGTGCGGTGATGAAATTCGGCGGCAGGCATCAGATCTAATAGTTCTTCGGAAAATTCCCCGTTGTAAATGCGGTAGAAGACGCACAAAGAAGCCACGTCTCTACGCAATGAAATAAAAAAAAAAAGAAGAATAAGAATTATGACAGTTGTCGTCTAAAGATGGAGCGATATCATTGTCGTTAGCAGAATATACAATTACATATAGCAATGATAATACCTGTTGTTAAAATTAATAAACATTTATACCTATATGTAGTTATTAGTTGTAGGATATATATATTAGGGATCGGTTGAACAAAGACAGACTTCAATGCGTCGAAGCCTATATTCTTCTAGTAGTACGTTAGCACGGGCATCAACTCCTGAGTAAATATTTTTTTTTATTTTATGGTTTTACGATTAGGTACACACCATCCGGCATACTCAACTTATGAAAGTCAAAGGAAACAAGTTTATCATACGTGCTTTTTGTCTGAACGTTATGTCCGGTGAGGAGCTCTGGCACCTTAGAATGTAAGGAATGAATATTTTTTTAGGGTTTTACAAGAAGTTTTGATTTCACAGAATATCAGTGATATTCCAAGTGAGGTCAGCAAAGGCGGTGAAGATATCAGACATGTACCTGCTCAGGCGCATCGGCATCATAGTTGGCGCGGCATGCATGCTGTTGTGTATCCGCACACTCGTGGCACCACCCGCGGTAATTGTGGGCCGCACGCGGGATGACTTAAAAGCCTATCTGTGTGATACAGACTGGTGGGATCACTCCTTTACTACATGTACGTACTTGTAGATTTATTTTAATTTTCAGTAATAAGAATATAGGTAAATTAGTATCATATTTTTTATAATACTACTGTAAAAATATCTTCGTTGTAGTTTCTGCTTCTATTCTGGTAGGTAAGAGAGGATGTTAGGTATTTCCCGAGATTTATTTGTTTAATTTTTTACATTGTGATTATCAATAGTGAATATGATATTCATTTTAATATCGGTACTAGTTATTATTTTATCGCTTTATATTCTAGTAACAGTTTTCATACATATTTTTTCAATTTGTTTTTAATTTTAATTCCTTTTCTATATACATTTGATACATATAAATGCACATACTATCTTTGCACTCTATCCACTCACTCACACTCACGATCTTCCTTTTTGACATCAATAGCATTCATCCATCTTCGCAATTTTTCTTATACACTTATCACCTTTATTTTCCCTACATAGCCATCATCTCATTTGTAATAACCCCCCAATAAAGCTAGCGGTAGCTATTTACTTGAATTTTATAGTCATTTTATTGTGGACAATTTAAAAATGAGGTCCGTTACAAAGACCTTTTGAATATAATTTTTTGCTATAATCTTTATAAATTTATTTATTTAAATCTCCTTTCAATTTGAATCTATACAAGAGATCACTTACGTAGGACAAATGGAAGTGTCAGGATGGAAATAGAATCTTAATCCAATCAGTTACGCTACTCACTTTTTACAAAATTGTATGTAATCTAAACTTATGGAAAAAATCCATGCTGCAATCTGTCCTTGATTGTCCTTGGTGTCTTCTTATAAAATCTGTCCCCATAAAGTAGATCTGCTATAGTTGTGCATTATAGCTTCAAAGTTTCCCATAATAATGCGATGCATTAATGCAACGTTTTAATAAGAAAAGATTCTTGTATATATATACATATACATATTTACTTTCTTAACTGATCTGAAGCTGTAATCTCTAATTAAATAAATTTAAGCACAAACAATAACTACTAGAAGTACACACAGATCCGTAAGCATTACAGTAATAGATGCAGATATGCTAAATACCTACTAACACTAAATCTGCTAGAACATGGAGATTTTATAGCATTAGCGTAACGCTGCTATCATTTCATTTCCAAAATCTAGTTATTATAATTATTATTATTAATATGAATCCCGTATGTTATACTTTTTAACTTTTGTATTTTTTAAATTCTCTTTTAACTACTTTCTTACAGTATGCTATAAAATAGTATTCTATAACTCCACTGGTATTTTTTTATTAATATTGTTTTGGACTTTAAAAAGACATATAACATATTAATAACGAGTGCTCTGTCATCCAAACAAGCATCTTCTGTTACGGATTTCAGTGTCTTCTCTTTAAAATATCAACAAGTTTTTTTTGGAGTAGCATAGACAGATGCGTAATTACCCGTTAGATCAATATCTAATAATGTAAGTAATGGTTTTTCAGAGTTTAAAAGTTTTAAAAATGTAATTGTTTATGCACTATACTATTTATCTGACTTTCGAAACGTTCAATCGAAGGGTTTTTTTTTTATTTAAGAGTTTTCACGACACTTATATTTAAAAAAATATATAATAACTAAGCTTCTAATCAAAATCATTTTAAGATTTAGTATTAAAACTAATTTAATAATAAAATTTATGCGTATTATAAAAAGCTAGATAAAGTTAACTAACACATTACACTATCAAATCACAATTACTCAGCTTCCGTTTGAAATTGAGTTCAACATTGTAATTCATGAACAATATGTTTCCTTATTAGATAAATATTTAATGTATAATATAATATACATTTAACTCCATTTCCATCCATCCATTAAGATAGTTATTACTGTACTGTAACATTTTAATGCAACTCGTTAATTAATAAGATTGATAAAACAAAACGCAATATCGCATAAAAAGTTAAGTACAATCTCACTAACAGAAATACAAATAAACTAACAAAACTGTTACAGGCGCTAAAAAATAAAGACCTTTTAAAAGCATTACGTCCAATAAATCTCACCACCCCCTCTCCCCCCTCCCTAAGTTGTATAGACTTTCAAAAATTCAAAAAAAAGATTAGCCTTTAAGACCTTTTTTTTTTTAACGTCAGGAATCCTCATGGATACACACCTCCGTCCAGGGGATGATGGAGTTGGTTATGTGAGACTTCTACTCACTAAACCTGACGGTTGGCGCCGCCGTCATAATGGGATCGCTTTCGCACTCACCGCGATGCCCCGACGTGATCCACGGAAAGGGCACCCCGCAACGAGGAGCACCCATCCCTTTTTCGCAGACTTGAAAGATTGTGGAGGGATCCCCTTCCCCCCACCCAAGCCTGCTTTGTCTGAAGGGGGCCAAGACCCCCTTCTGGCCGGACTCGGTCTCAGGGAATCAGGTGTAAAACCCGACTCGACCATCACCAACCTTGTCCAGCCCCACCGCGGTAGTCTCCCCGAGAGGAGACCACAGGTTAGCCCCCTGGAAGAGTAGACTCTCGATACGACCCAGCGGATACAGCGGCGTTGGTCAAACCGGGCACCGCACGCCGGGCCGCACTGAAACCTACTCAAAGCGGCGGGCCCAACGTCGAACCCAACAAGTCGGGAATCCACCACGCTCAGACCAACCATCACCAAGCGCAACCGTGGCGTCGCACTCGACAACGATCAGTCCAGGCAACGTCTCGGACCGTCTCCTCACCAAGCAATGTTCTGTCAATGCTTGGTAAAAAGAGGTCCAGACCCCTAAACGCCGCAAACGGCCTCTCCCTCAGGAAGAAAGAGACAGCCACGGGACCACTCCACAGTCAACTCTGCTATCAGAGAAGTACCAGGAGCGATCCCGCGGCTGACCCTGGCGAGGAGGACCTGCGTCCTCCCACCCTCGACGCCCAGGCCAACTTTCCAATGCAATCCACGATAGAAAGATGCCCGAGGCCCCCCCACAGGGCAGGCCACCCCGAAAGGTTCCCCGCCCTGGTCAGCCATGGACTGGGCAAGAACCACCATGACCGACCCCCACCGCGCCGGGTATTAGCCAACGGGAGAACCCGAAGGTTCTCTGTAACCGTTGTTGCCCAGGGAGCACCACGAGGAGGTTCCCGGCGTTCGCCCCCAAGCCTTTAAGAGCTATTGTAAGCCAGAAAGATTGTGGTAAATCTTTGGTAAATCTTTGGACAGGAAACCTTGAGTAGGGATTAACTGTGAACAATTTTATACATCATAAGTTTAAAATTTTAATACACAATACGACCATTGGGTAATTATTACAATACTATTCGAAATAAAATAAAAAAAAGGTATTAATAGTATTATGTGCGTGGTAGCCTTAGAAATTTCGTGAAGCGCTAGACTACCGCGACCTATATTTTAGACTTCTTACAAAATACATAATAATGAATAAACGGAAGGAATATTTTTTGGATTCGTTTCTTTTCTATTATTTATCAAGATTTTGAAAAGTCTTTGAAAGAAGGTTGTTAGGATTGATGTAGAGAGGCAAGAAGTGGTCAACTAATTACTAATATAACCTTCTATACTTAAAACTACATTAAATAATAACCTTCTATAGTTAAAACTACATTTAACATGTAAATTTTTTATCAGTATTTATTTTAATTACTTTTGCTGAATCTTAATCTATACCGAAATCATTACTGGAAGAAATAAATATTAGTTTGTTTGTAATACTCTTTTCATATTTAATATTCAATGTGAAGGTACCATGGAGACAATTTATGTCGAGTTAGGCGGTTTGCCAAAAAAACTCTGTAATCATACTAAATCTATAACATGTATAATATTATTATATTATGTTATGGCATAAAAAAATCATAAATATTTATAAAATCTCGCATGAACTCTTATATTTTAAGTCTTAGTTAAATCTTATATAAACATATATATAGACTATATAAGAATATATATAATATATAGAATAAGAAGTCTAATTTGTAATTTTCTTTCAAACTCATAGACATTTTATTACATAAATACAGTTTTTGCTTTTTAAATGTTGTTTAATTTTATAAGTTTTATTTTAATATCATAAGCAAGATAACATATAAGTTGTTTCCAGTGGAGGTAATTTTCTTGATGTGGGGCATCCGGCTGTGCATCATGGTGCGGAAAGCGCCATCTGAATTCAACGAGAGCCGATTTATCTCCATGGCGATTTACAATGAGTTTCTGCTCTCCGTTTTTCTTAATATTTCCATGTAAGTCTTCAAGGTTCTATTGCCTACCAAACTTTAATACAAAAACGTTATTAAACTATACTTCCTCTAAAGAAATTTTAAAAAACTAAATACTTCACATTTTTTTTTATTCCTAGAAAAAGGGGTTTTACAATGTAACAGGTTTGCTTTCATTTAAAAAAAAAATAACAGTAACTTCGGCAATAAAGTCATTTTACATCAGATTTTTTTAACACATTTTGTTAAGGTAGATATGCTGTATTTATTATAATAATTTAATTTAACTAACTGTCCAATCTAAACTAAACACAAAACAAGTTTTAATGAACCTAGCTTGCGTATTTAATTTGGATTTAAATTTGTATAACAAACTTTTAATACTACCCGACGTTTCGAATGATTTTGCAGCAATTGTGTTTACGGAAAGACGAGATGTAGATGTCTGTCATTAAGTCAATTTATTAGTCTTTTACCTCTCAATAGTTTCTAAGATGCCCGGCAAATTCAAATATAAAGCAAAATTCTTACATTTACAGCTACTTTGTCTAATACAAGTAGCTGTCCCGGTGTAAAGTACTGTCTGACCTTTCCAAGAACAGCAAGTGTTTCTGCTGCTACTCTTGCTCTGGACTCAATGAACGAACCAAAATTGAGGTTCGAGGAAATCTCTAAGCCCAACAACTAAAATCGATCACTGTATTCCAAAGATACATCTTAGAAAATAGGAGCCAAGGTAAAAGGGTTTCTTTTGGCCTTGAACAGGCACGTCTGCGTTTTGGTGGCGTTAAATTTGACAAGATTAGCATTGCTCCATGCGAAGACTGTCTGAAGTTTATCACTCAAACGTTGCACCATGGTTTCTCTTACAGACTGTACTTGATCTCTACTAGCCCCAGTATTCGGCATATATCTTTTTACAACTGTGCTGTCGTCTGCATACCCAAAGATACCTGGCTTCAACAGATCGTTAATGTGCAGCAGAAAAAGAGTTGCAGAAAGAAGGGACCCCTGAGGCAATCCGGCATTTCTTGTCAAGGATTTTGAGGAACACCCGTCGACAACTACACGAAGAGATCTTTGGCTCAGAAAGTCCGTTACCCAGCCGATCAAACCAGGATATATACCGTATGCTAAAAGCTTGCTTATAAGGCTCGAATGCCCTGTCAAATGCCCTCGAAAGGTCCAGAGAGACGGCGACCGCTTCTCCATTCTTTGCGATGGCCTCGCCTAAAATGTGTGTAGAATACATTAGGAGGTCCCCAGTAGACCTATTACGGTAAAATCCATACTGTCGGTAACTGAAGAGATCGTTGCTTTCTAGTTTTAGGCGCATACCTAGTAGGACTATATACCTAGAAGGTAACGTAACTAGTAGTACTACATACCCAGAGGTATTCACATCTAAACGACACAATTTTCTCCATACCTCTTGCTGAGGAAGATGTGCTGGAGAAGCATTGCCAGTATCTAGATGCGAATTATCAGCAAAGAGAGAAGCAAATACATTAGCTTTCTCTGTTGCTGCATAGGCCAGGGATCCATCCGACCTCAGCAGAGCAGGCAGTGAGGGTTGGCAGAAGTTCGACTCGATCGCTTTGACAAGAGACCAGTAAGCTCGACTACCAGTTGATCTGACAGAGAACTTTTCGCCATTCTTAGCGATACGATCGAAACGAGCTTTCCGTAATGCTTTTTAATAGGACTTGGCAGCTAGGTAAAGGCTCTCTTCTTTGAACTTACATCCGGAATTTTGCGGCTTCGAGCATTAGTCCAAATAACGTATGCCGAATGTTTTTAGTCTTGAGCATGACCACATTCGACATTAAACCATGGGTGAGCTTTGCCACCGATGGGTACGTCAGTAGAAGGAATAAAATACTCCATTGCCAAATGCACCACATCGGCTATGGCATCCGCGTAACTCAACGGATCCAAAGAAGAGAAGCAGACCTGCCGCCAAAGATAAGCCGCAAAAAGTTCCGCATCTCATCCCAGTCTGCTGACTTGTATTTCCATACTCGCCTTAAACCGACTTGTATTTCCATACTCGCCTTAACGAAGTTTGAAAGCTGGTTTGGAATATATATAACTAAGATTTCACCAAACAGTACACAGTTTTCACCAGCGAGGTGACCTCCACAAGATACCTGTCCGTATCATTTGTCAGCATAAGGTCCAGGCAATTGGCTGTATGACCTACTTCATCTGATACCATCGTTGCATGCTTAAAGAGGTCCAAGGACAACGCAAAATTCCGCACTTCTCTTTCAGCATGGTCGGTTTTCTGGTATGGAAATATCAAGTCCTGATGACAGACGTTAAAGTACCCCAGTAGGACAAGATGTGCTGAAGGGTATTGATGGAGACGCTGGATACAGAGGTCGTTCCCCGCATGCACACAGACTCTGGCACATGAGCGAAGGTTGTGCTCCAACGTGTAACCAGGTTATTTCAGCGCGCAGCGCTCAGAGGACATTGTATCTGCAAGAAATAAGAAAAGGTGCGGCTGCTTTGTCTCCAGGTGGTGATGGACAGTTAAGATATTAGAGTGCAAGTCCCTGATATTACTGAGGTGCATTACATAACTGTTTGCGTAAAGAAATTACCTTATTTGATATGTTGAAGCACTTTAAAAATATATAACGAATGCATAATAACATATTATTGAGTTTTCTTGCAACAAAAACTTTTATATAAATGTTCTGGACGAATAAATATTAAATAAAAAGAACAAATTTAAATCTTTATATAAATAAATAAATGTCGTTTTATTCCTATATAAATCAATAGCATTATTATATCTATATTTATCACAAAGTTTTATTTAGATAGTCCTTAAATAAATCAATATAATACTTAAAAAAAAATAAAAATAACAAAAACTCAGTAGGTATTAACAAAATAGAAACAAATAGAACCGTGACATCTAAAACGGTAAATAACTTAACTATTGTCTGAATACATAACTCCGGCGCTGGCTTATCTTAAAAAATATTAGATAAAAAAATAGTAAACTAGTTATTTAAAGAAATAAAACTTTAACATTAAAAGACAACAGTGTGTTCATTGAAAGCAAAGTGTGAAATCAATATAAATCGTGTATTAACTGCATTGTATAACATTTTTTATATCGTGAGTTGGACAGCACTAAGAATTTATAATAATTATTATTATAGTGGCAAAAGACGTGATATAATTATGAGGTATATTCATGAAATAATAGTGCCTAAATTTAGACAAATAGCAGTTTTAGACAATGGAATTATTTTCAACAATATATTCCCAGAAATTGTATCACTTTTCTATTGTTTAAAGACTGAAGACTTGAAGACAAGTCTAATGACTTGTCTTCATATAATGATAGTTATATAGTTAGGTACTATTATTTTAAATGTTAAAAGTTACATTTAAAATGACTTTAAGGCCATGTTAATGTGAAAGCATCATGAAATTAGTTGTACCGCAGTTAATTATTTTCGGTACATCAGTTTATTTGAATACCAATTTCATTTTACATATCCGTTATGACTGTGACTGAAATAGTTAATGCTATAGATAATTGTAATTTTATATAAAAGTTATAAGAGTATGTATTGCATATCTTGCCGGTATTCTTCATGGACCTAGTCTTTGGAATCGTGAAAATTAACCACACCATTGAATGCTCTGGCACTAGTGCTTATGCAAAGCGGAGAAAAAATCCAATCTTATAGATTTTATCCGTATATTGTATAAATCTACTTCTAACTATAACTTAAACATATATTATTATTTCTTGTTATTAAAAGACAATATTTTTGCAGGTTGTTCCTCCAGTCCCCAGCGAACCCTGATCTTCTATACATAATATTCTTCTGTCACACGCAACTAACTGTTACTCTGCTACTGTGTTTTATTTTTGGAAGTAAGGTGAGTCGTATTAGATGTTCTTGCCAATTGCTTTTCTTATAATATGAAAACGAAATATTAAAATTGTATGTAGCTCACCATGAAAACATTAAATAACAATTTTGTTAAAACAAAGACAGTAGTAAGTACATATGATATTAATATTTAGGTCGTTAATAAGATACCTGAAATATATTGTAACTGTAATATTAATACTTATATACAACTAGGCTTATTTTTTAAACATTTGCAAAATAACTTTTATTACTTAAATTAAATAGTGACGAAAATATTATTCACAATATTAATTATGAAAGTATTATATATGTTTATTATAATTAATCATAGAAGAATTATAGAATCATAAAGATTGCTTACGCTTATGATACAAATATCATTAGGAAAGTGTTCTGGATTTTGATTAAAATATCTATTTGTAATAATAACAAATAATATTATAACGAATAAAAATAAAGATAGTTTTGTTAACATTTTGTATAAAGAATTCATCTAAAGAGAAAATGCTATGTTCATCGGAATATAAAAATGAAGATTTTAAGTAATGAGAAAATATTTTTACATTATACCATTTATATTAGTTATTAATATTGAAATTATTTTTATATTTAGTTTACTTTGATTCATTATAATATGTCTCTTACTAAACTTATCATTTTTTTTGTGGACGTTCACATGGTAGTAGTCAAACTTTCATACCAGATAAGCATCATAACGTTTTTATGTACAGCTAAAAATGTTTCTGCAGGCATATATGGTATTTCGTGGGCATGGAAAAGACGATCGTGAAAAGACCGGCAAATTTAGGTCGAGGCCCGCTGACTCCACGTACACTATGACCACAAACAGGAGCACACGCTTCTGTGATAATATGACGGAAAGGGATCTTGAGGTAAATAGTAATGTCTTCCTTAAGATATATATAAAATCTGATTTCATAATAAAACTTACCAAATGACATTTATTTACTCATTTTATGAACTACTCTTTCCATTTAAACTGTCTCTATAAATCATATCATGTCAAGCATTATTATTTTTAAAACCATTAGGGTGCAAGTTTTACGTATTTATAATATATTACATACTTGCAATTTTTATGGATCAAAGTATGTACAATCACAAAATAAAAAAAATAATATGTCAATAGGAGGAGTTTAAAAAATTGTGCAACCAGCTCGAGAAACTTCGTGAACGATGTGGTGTCAATGCTCATCTTGCAAACGTTATTGCTACTATGCAAGATGCTGTCAGTAAACATGATCGAAAGCCAGGAGTTACTGACTCTGCCCCACTCAAGCTAAACACAGTGTTCAGTGCAGTGGCTGGGAGACTCATGTGTACAGTGACACCTGGAGAAGAGTCAAGTAGTAGCGGAAGAGATTTACCTTTTGAAGCTCCGCCAGCCTATCGGCAAAAAAACTTTATCTCAACTAAAAGTGTAGAGAACAGTAACGCTGAACAAAGCCAAACAGACATAACAACAGATTCTCCAAAAAAAAGAACAGATTTTAATGAAAAAACCAAAGAAGAGGAACAAAATGGGGTCTTTACAATTTCTGGTGATGCTGGATGCAGTGACATTTTCCCTCCAGAGGTTGCCATTACAAACGGTATTGGGAAAAGTGACAGGAGTGAAATTAGATCCAATCCAAGTAGTACCGACACCGTTCGCGGTGTGAGGTCGGGTCATGCGAGAACCCATGCAATAGTTATTAATTTGGATGACAAAAGCCGTTTTACTGAAGAAGTGACGGTTTAATTCACCGCAAACGAAAACTATTTCTATTCCAATTTTATCATAAGGAACAGTTTTAGATAAAGGCCGCACCTATATGCTTTGATTGAAGATGAAGATATCGTTAAATAAAACCTCAATAATCGGCTTTTGAAAAATAATTAATGTGATTAAAAGTTTTTAATATTTTTAAAAAACCTATAGTAAATATACGTGTTAAAAATTGTGCTCAAATGAAATTTATCTGGAACTGTTTCATACCGTACAATTCGTGGTATTTCTAGTCCGTACTGTGATTCATAGATAAATAAATAAAAAATAATTTAATAGATTTTTTAGATTTAAATATGCATATCAAATATGACTTATTCTGTCACTGTAAATGGAAGAAACTATACAGCGTTAAATGTAAATAGATCTTAAAATAATTTGAAGTTTGTAAGTTCGATATGACTTAATACTTCGTACCAACATTTAAGTTCGGCTTTGAGTGAATGAGTAACCCCATTTAGTTACTTAAGCGCTTTCTTAAGATAATATGTCTAGTAATTTGCTAGAAAGTTGAAAGGTATCTGACAAAAATATGAAACATTAACTTTACTATTTTGAAACATGAACTCGGCCGCAATAATGAGTGCCTTTGTTTTTCCGCATAACGACGATAGCCTAAAAGCAGTATGAAAAAAAAACATTATATTCCTGATTAGTTATTAAATTTATTAAGTAAACCTTTTTATTACAATGGTAATATTTGTTAAAATACACACCAAAATGTATAAAAAACCTCATATGTAAAACATATGTCTTCATAATTATTTTGTGATTTTTTTGCTAAATTATAATAACTTAAAAATATATTAATATAGATATTGTTAATAAGTATTTTCCAGCTTATAATATACAGGTAACTGCATGTTATATAAAATTGATTTTATTTATAAGTTAAACTGTATGTTGAATTAACTATGTTCTAAATTGTAGATAAATATATACTCGTATGTTTGCTAGTAGTCCGTAGATAGCAATTTGTTATTTGAATATATACTGTATCTCTAAATAAGAAATTTTAAAATATTTGAATTTTATATTTGAATTTTTAATGCAATATATTGAATTCAAAATATTTGAATTTTATATTTGAATTTTTAATGCAAGTACAATGGAAAAATGTTCGAAGCATTCAATCTACTGATATATCTAGACGGTCTTAGTCCTTATAACTTTGAAAGCAATATATAAAACACGCTTGAAACTGTTCACTAGCCGATCAATTTAATAGAATTACTTAAAAGTAGACCACCCAGACTTCATTACATTATTTTAGCAACCATATTGCGTACATAATATTCTAGTTTAAAACTAATGTCATTCAGGTAGGCCATAACATAACTATTTAAAAAGTATGATTTTACTCATTGATTAATATAATAATTTGGAAATTTCGATCCATTTTATAAAAAAATATCTATAGCCATCATTTGAAATACCAATAAATTATTAAACGTGACAGGTTACTATATCATCTGTATTAGTATTTTTTTATTTGTATCACTGTTATAGGATAACAGAACATTAAATATAAGCAGCTGTTGATCAAATTAAATCAATGAAATGAACCTACACTCAAATTGTTTTTCAATATGTTTTTCAACATATTCAATTCAACAAACAACAATTTTCAGAATTCTGGATTGTTGACACACAAAAATCGGAGTCAACAACATCCGAGAGTAAGTGCTACATATTTATTACCAAGTCTATATACATCATATTAAGTAAAGTTTATCTAGAGAGAGCGAGAGAGAAGACAATATTCATGTTATAAGCAGTAACATGATAGTAAAATATTCTCTGGGGATGATTAAAAAACTGTATAGATGTTATAACTAGACTAGGCTATTATAACCGATATCTGAAAGAATTTTATTGTTTTTAAAATAGTTGTGAGTTTTTCCATTGTAATTGCATTTCTTGTAAATAATAAAACGAAGAAAGACAATTAGTGACGACGATGCGTGTACATAAAATTAGTTAAATTATGTAAGAATAGTATTCTTAAATTGATTATAAGTATAACTGCTTGCTCGGGAAATCGTTAAATTATTAATGGATCCAAAAAATTTACGCTGTTATAGAGTGAATTTTGATCACCAGTTACTGTTTTTTATAATTATTTCTTGCCAACATTTCAACACTGCGGAAATTTTCAGTGCGATAACAGCATTTTTCGAAAAGTATACTTATAAACAGCTTTTTCTGTATTGTTTGAGGTCTTCCTTCAGTAGAAAAAAGTTATTTATTAATATTTATTTAGTCTAAATTGTTTATATACAAACCGTAAAAATAACATAAACTATTAATTGAAATCAACTTCTTTGTTCATTATCTAAGATACTTGTTACTTGTTTATTTACAATTCGTTTGTATAGACAAATTGTATTATTATTAAATTAATAGAATACATTTTCTTCAGAGTTCCCACAACGCCTATTCCCAGAATGGTTCTAGTTTTTGTGAGAAATATAAATGGTTTATTTACAAAACAATATTTTATGGTTTGCTCGAAGGAGGTCACAAAATGCTATTTTTATTAAAAAATGTGAATATAGTGAATATGCTTTAAAACGTAACGCAGTAATCAAAATACAGTACTGAAATATGCGGCGAAATAATGTTCTGTCTCTAATAACTACGGGTCACATTCATAGACTCCTTTCATATAGTATTTCAAATCAGAAATAATTAAAATTAAGACCACAGAAGTAACTATTAAGCAAATGTTAATAGTAAAAAATATCAAAGAACTTTTTTTAAACTATTGAACATCGAAGGAATATAGACAAACAGTTTCTTCCGCTGCATGTTTCATGAAAAACTTATTGTAATATAATAGTAAAGTATAATGTTGACGAGATAAATAAAGAAATTTAAAAAAAAATCAAAATAGACTTACTTCCGTATTCCGTATTTCGTATTCCAGGTATAGTTATACCTAAAAAACTTTTTTAGAAGGTTTTTTTTTTATTTTATTACATTTCAATTATTATAAGTTATCATAAGTAATAATAAATAAATTAATTAAATCATATTTCTCAAAAAGAGAACAGAATATTTTAGAAAATATTGAATGATATATCACAATTTGACACACGTTTGGACCCTCGGTCAGCAAAGAAAAAATCATAACACCTAAACCATTTCAATAAACAAACGCGTTACAGATTATCAAATGATTTTGTTTGAATGCAGGCTTAATTATTATAAAATGCTTGGTTATAATTCACATGTTTAGAGGTGTTTTGTATTTTCCCATATGTCTCTTTGGTATCGTGGTTCTTAGGTCTTACTTTTGAGTCAAAGGTTTAGGCATCTTCTATGTTATTTATTTATTTTTTGCAAATTGTTATTACGATTTACGTGGTGAGTAAGTTTATTCCTAGGTCTTTTTTTGTGTTATAATTTATGTTTCAGCAGCAGTAACTTGTATGGAGCAGCTAGAATCTTTGCTATCATATGTTAAAGTAGTAGTAATATAATATATAAACATTTAATGAAAAAGAAAAGGTTCTTTAAAATGCCTATGAATTGTTATTTAACATAAAAAGTCTATTAAAAGAAAAGCTTTTCCAAACTCTTTTTATCTATTTTAATTCCCCTCTTTCAAATGTCGTATTGCTTACTGTCGAGAAAAAGTTAGGACAACCTTACGTTAAGGAAATGTCAATCTTATACAAATTACAATTAAGATCAAATTAAAAGATGGTTTACTGTACCAGAACATCTTCCAACGGGATTGTTTGATATTTCTTTTGGCAATATCGAGTCCAACAAAACAGAAAGTCTTATAACAAACCATTTCAGGGTCAATTTGCTTACCAAGAGCAATTATTTTACCATTCTGTATTTGCAAAATATGATGTTTATTTTATATCACATATTACGTTGTAAAATAGTATAGTTTAGAAAATATTTGTTTATGCTGGCGCTAAACGTTGGCTTTTCGTATACAAAAGATAATATTACATTTATATACATATAGAATGAAAAATAAACCGACACGGTCAGGGATTCCAACACGCGACCTCTGGGAAATCGTCCTGTTGCTTTACCAATTGAGCTACCGTAGCACTGTTCTTCTCGGTGAATTAAGCATCGTCGGTGGTAACCACCGCCGAATTCCTGCCCGCAGCGGTATATTTTTTATTCTATATTTATATAAATTTAAATAAGCTTAACATGGCTATACATGTTTATAGATGTTTTTAAACATGAATTTCGGTAGTGGCATGGCTTTTAATGGTTATCTATAATGCAAAGTTAGAAACATTGGTTAGGATTTTTGAAAGAAGCCTAATAGTTGTCACCACCGTCCCGATAAGGACAATCTATACTAATATTATAAAGCTGAAGAGTTTGTTTGTTTGAACGCACTAATCTCTGGGACTACTGGCCCGAATTCAAAAAATCTTTTTGTGTTGAATAGTCCGTTTATTGAGGAAGGCTATAGGGTATATATCATCTCGCTGTGACTAATAGAAGTTAAGCAGCAATGAAAAATGTTGCAAATTTAATATAATCTAATAGGTTCTGACTGACTTAGTTATAGCATACAGTCTAAACCGCAGGTCGTAGAGATAGTAAAATTGGAGGATACATTTGTTTTTCTACGTAGTGGTGTACTAAGAAAAGATTTTTAAATTCCACCCTTAAGGGTTTTAAATATCAATTTTGTATGGAACTCGGCGGTAACACTAAAAACCACGCGAAAGAAGTCGCGAGCTACCCCTAGTCACATATAAAATGCTTAATTCACCGAAACGGACAGCGATACGGTAACTCGGTAGAGCGACGGGACGGTTTCCCTGAGGTCGCGGGTTTGAATCCCTGCCCATATCGATTTATTTTTCATTGTATATTTATATAAATTTAAATAATCTTAACATGGGTATGCATGTTTTTAAATATTTTCAGACAATATTAAGTTTAAATTTTCAATCTTTATTATTCAGTACATACAGCTTTATATCTTTAATAGGAACATATAGACAGCAAAACGATAATAAGAACGCATAAAACACAAAATTATTTAGAAAATTCAACAAGTTGTTTAAAAGTAAAATTCATGAAGAAATGCCAAATACATTTTAATAAAAAAAAAAAATCTTTCCTTAAGTCGTAGCTACTTTAGTGGAAGATAAAAGTCGTAAGATTTTCATTTCTTGTAGTACGTAACGACTCGTAAGAGAAGAAACAAAAAATACAACTAGGTACATCTACAAACAAACGAAATATAATAATTAAAATATTTATACCAAAATGGCTTTTTCTGTCATAATTTATAGACGATAGACAGTTCCTAACATGGTGCTGGCTCTGTGCCATTTCTTGAATGTTCTCTACACGATCGCCTTACTTCAACTTTGCTTATTTGACCTTTTAATGCAAATTCAAAGTTCCACTCCTTTTGCCAACTATTAGAGTAATTGTATTTCCTCGCCATTACCCACTATATATATTTATTATTTATTTTCTTTTGTACAAAACTTTTACGGGTAGTGGGTATTTTGTTAGGCTTAAATTATTTTTAAATAAATTATAGACTTTTTTAAAGTGAAAGTCATTTGCTTTATAATTTGAAGTAGACATATATTGAACCTACGATACGGAAGGCTAAATACTTGCACGATTTGAAGGAAATAAGTACATGGCAAAGATTCTTGATTCGATACTTTGTTAATATAATTCGATTGGATGCAAAGCAAACAACATCGACCACATAGTTCTTTTATGTTTAGATTAGAATAAACTAATGTTTTTGGCATCCTTTGTTAGGAAAGTCCTCAAAGTTTTGTTAAATTAAGAATTACATTTAAAATAAATGTAATAGATTGCAGTGACAAAATTTTTTACAATGATAACAAATCCACAAACTTGCTAAAGTGAAAATATTTAAAATATACAAGGTCAGTTGTATCGTTCTTATATATTCATTTTCAAACAAAAAAAAAACAAAATTCAATCTCCTATTCAAACAATCAAATCTGTTTCTACGGAACTGTTTCGACACATAATAAATGAAGGAGTTATGTAAGAAACAGAACTCCAAGAGTGTTGTTTTTACACTGATTTATTAAATAAAACATGTACGAGTTTATACACTGTGCCTACTAGCCACTCCAAAAGAAAAAAGGATACAGATTGGAGAAAAAATACAGATTAATATCAAATTAAAAGGTTTGGTCTGATTTTGTTTCATTACACTACACACATGGCCACTTTATTTACTATCACTAAAGTTCGGAATTTTTAGTCTCACGGAGTAGCCCTCGGTGATGTTACGGTACCTTTGTCGACACTTAATGTTGAGATAGGTATCTCACTGTGGGCGCCACTCGAAGATTCAATGTTTGTGCTTCAGATATAATAAGATTAGTTAAGCGGCTATGACTTGGAAGTATGATCGGATATTTCACGGATTAAATTAAAAGTGAGTTATTGAGCCTACCTTGAACTCGTATAAGTCCATTTTATTGCCTATAATGGGGGAACGGCTTGATAATTAACTCTTTTGGATAACGTTTTTAGTATTAATTAAACGTTAGTAATCCTCTTCAAATTCATATTTTTGTACTATCCTTATAATAATGTCATATAAACGTTGCGTTGCCGAGGAGTTTAGGTAGCTAAGTCGTAGTACGCTTTCTTTATTTCGCAACGACAGCATGTATTGTGATATCTATCTAACAGCAGCAAGGGTTAACAGCCGCGCACCTCATCAAAATACATTACCAACCAACCAAAAAACAACGCGACCAAAACGCAACTCGTGACGTCACCGTCGTATCATTAACGGGGCCGCGTCGAATGAGCCTGCCTCACCACGTAATTTTTTGTAATTTTATATTAGCTCTTTTAACAAAGAATGTATTGTTCGGAACATAAATTTTAATAAAACAAAACGAAAATTATTAAAAAAAAATAATGCTGTAATATAGAATGTCTTTCATCATTAATTTCTTCTAAACCGCATTAAAATAATCAAAAAAGTTGTACCGAAATTCTCATCTAATATCACGTATTCTATACGCAACTGTATTGTAAGATATATTTTATGATATTGAAATCGATTTATATTATAATATTTAAAATGAAACCCAAAATAATGCTTGATTCAATTTTAAAGACTATAGAACAACAATTTGAAATTTTGATTAAAAACGTTTTTGATTAATTAATAATACTTTTTCTACAAGGCTATGGTCGAAATTAAATAAAAATTGCCATACGAATGTCATAACTATCAGCTTTAAATTATACGTAAAAGTTGAAGCATAAAAATATATAAAACATGTTTTGAAGTGAATCAATTTTCAAAAATGGGTGAAAAATATTTAGTGCAATGTCCAATGTTCAAAGAGCAGGTTAGTTTATTATGCAATGTATTTTAATACCCCCTTCATTTTTATATGACTCTGACATTTAATAATTACATTCGTATTCCTATGATTTGTTTAAACAAAAAATGTGAAATGAAACGAAATAAATTCGTTTATTGTGAACTAGAATACAGTATTATTAAAATTTTATTCTCTTCATAGTGCAAGAAGCCGAAAAAAATTTAGACAATTTAAAAGGAAATAGATTTTTCTCTATTTTTTATATTTTTCTCTATTATTCATATTTTCATGTATGTATGTTCTCAAATAATTCGTTAACCGACGTTGTTAAACTTAACTAGCTAAATTATTATTGATGAATAAAAAGGAAATTATTATAGATATGAATTTAATATCATAGTAGTAGGATGATTGATCTATTGTTAGAGTTATGAAAAATCTTTGCTAGGTGGATAATTTTTTTGATCTTTTTGTGTTTTTGTTTTTGTTGAAATTTTGTGTTAAAATCTTATCGTCGGAAACAAAATGATGTAGCATGTGTGATATGTTAATAGAAAATTAGATTCAATAAAATAAAAATCAGTTTTTCACCCTTCTTTACTGCCACAAAAATAGCTTCAACGCTTTGGATGACACCGCTCTTATAAACAAATATAAATTATATGTAATAAAACATCCAGGGAGACGTTTTGTAATAAATAGAAGACTAGATAGCTCGTTGCTCTTGGCAACTAAGGTGATTGATAAGCTGGCTTGTGATATGTATGCGTCTGAAGAGTGTCATTGGCAGAAAACCGTCCTAGGTCATACAGTAAGAGGAAAATTAATTTTTTGTGTTATTCTATTTTGTCAAAATTTGTCACTAAAACGTACAACTCCCTTCTGACTGATATATTATTGAATTAACATTCCATCGAATCTTCTAGTTCACAATGTCAAGAGGTCCTTGTGCAGAAGTATGCGATAGCGGAACAAAGACTGTTATAACTGCTTTTAAATCCTGGCTTCAGGCTCATGAAGAAGCACAGGTTTGTTTATGTTTTTATTTGTAGTTAAGACCCTATAATCGGTTTTAGCTCGGCATTAAATTAAAAAAGCATTAAATTAAAAATTATTAGATCTCTTTTACCGCAAAGAATCGCCAACGACAGTCGTTCTATTCTTTAAAGCACTTTATGACACTGTTTACAAATACACTAAACTGTTTACCATTAAAACTCTTAACTACCGCTGTTACACAACTTAGTCTCTCGATCTCACACTCAGCGGTTTATTATAACTGTTACACTTTTATCACAATAGTACCACCCCACAACTTGTACTCCCAATTTCACAATGCCTTCTCTTAACCGAGCTGCGATTTATATACTTCTTATTCTTAGTCAAATCAGTATCCAATATTACATTTATTTTATCAATAAAACTTCTATACAGAGATTCAATTGTTTTAGTCAAATCAACTACTTATATCTTTATATTTAGTCAAAACCAAACTACTACCTTTATAAAAGCTAACATAATAAACGATTAATATGTCCGAACTCTCTCGTAGGTAATGCTGGCCAGCGTTCTGGTGGTAGTGGGAGTATGGTGGCTGGTGAGAGCGGTTCTGGCGCTGCTTATCAACCTGCTATGTCCGATCCTTGTCGTGCTACTGGCTGTGGTTATTATTTTAATTGATTTCTGAAAATTCGTAGAAGATTCGTAGAAGAAGTAGTTTAACCACTTACTTTTACATAACGTCTAAATATTTATTTTTTTGTACCCGATGCGCGTTTTCTATGGCTATTGAAATGTATGTAACTTACTCGTATGCACAGAAATATAAACACAAATAAAATGTTTGTCTAATAAACTCTAGGAATGTGTATATTTTTTTGATAAACCATATGTAAATTGGTGGGCTATTTTAGAAATTGATTTATAGTATTGGGAATTGTTTTTTGTGTGAACTTTAGGTTCATGTTTATTTAAAACTGGCTTTCCGCCCGCGTGTAATTCGGTTATATCGCGCGACATGGGGCGACCCCCCCCCCCTCCCCCCTTTGTCCCCGTTGCACCTATCAATTCATCTCTTTTTATTTATTCGATACATGAATTTATCTTAAGCAATTGAACAATCTTACATGATTTAATGTTTGACAATAAGGAACTTCCAATACAAACTTTCCCCTATTTCAACCCCTTCCGCCATTTTTTTCTCAATAAAAAGTATACTATGTCCTTTCCCAAATTTAGCTCCATCTCCATAACAAATTTCATTGAGATCGGTTTGACAATAACGAACTATCATACAAACTTTCATCCCCTATTTCAACCTCGTCTGCCCTTTATTTCGCAATAAAAAGTATCCTATATTTCTTTCCAAGTTTAGTTTATCTTTCTACCGAATTTTATCAAAATCGGTTCAGTGGTTTAGGCGTGAAAGCGTAACAGACAGACAGGCAGACAGACAGACAGACAGAGTTACTTTTGCACTTATAATATTAGTAGCCATTATTTCCTTGCTTTATGTTACTAA
Source organism: Napeogenes sylphis (assembly GCA_959347405.1). NCBI lineage: Eukaryota > Metazoa > Arthropoda > Insecta > Lepidoptera > Nymphalidae > Napeogenes > Napeogenes sylphis. The sequence goes on from OY365776.1 coordinate 14,927,090, forward strand.
CTCTCATAATTTTTACTGTTACTATTGATAATTACAAGTATTTTTTTGTTTTAATATAAATCTATCATCAACTACATTTCAATATATTATGACCAAAATCATTATTTTGTATCAGGTTTGTGTTCCTCAACTTCGTGCGCCATTGCTTGGACAAAACTATCCCGTCGTAGCAAGTCTAATGAGAAACATTTTGTTGAAGATGGCTGACAATATCAAGACATAATTTTTTTTTGTATTAACATTGTACAATTTCCATAAAAACCAAAAAAATATAATCATGGATTTAACTTTTTTTAAATGGGTAGTCTATAGCTATTATAATAAGGTATAATATTTAGAGTAGTAAAAAAGAGAGATATATACTTCTTGATAAGTTTAGTAACCTAATATATGCGGGCCCTGCAGATTGTCCGGTTCTAAAAATTAAAATAACTTGAAATATAATCGCAGGACCACCTACATATACACACAAATAAACAAAAATGTAATGAAAATGGTTAACTAGATTCTCGTATCGCTATCAGCATCCTGCCAAAAAATAATTCCTAGTTATAATTATTATACGAAATTGAGAAATAATGGTCCCAACAATATAATCAAATCATTTGTCAACTTCACCTCCCACGTCAGTTGTATATAGGTACAGAGCAGCTGAAAGTAACTTTTTCGATTATCCCTTGCTCCCTACTAGACAACGGACTAGGCTCTCGTATTCGAGTGAGTATCTTGTAGGTATAACCATCTGGTTATTCCGACAACATTCTGGTTACTTCAACAGATTCAATTCACCGTTATGAGGTGATACCATCTAAACTATAGAAATGGAACACAGGCCTAAAAAAAATAAAAATAAGCTATCTGATAAAGTATATCATGTGAATATCAAAAAAAGAGTTGTCTTCAGTGTGCAAGTTTTATTATAGGATACTTTGCAAGCACGAAGAGAACAGATGAATAGGATCAATGAAAGATGTGGATAAAAAAAGGGAATGTAAAGCATGAATTATGGGTAAATAGTGAGCCGGTATGTGTTGGAAGTATGGAGACTCCTTGGACAAATGAGATGTAAGTGGATGACATTATTCTTCAATAAGTTATGACAAGAAATGGAATAAAATGTAAAATAAATAAGTCCCATTTTGAATCTTTCTATAAAATTTGTTTATTAAAAATATTATACTTGCACAAACATAATGAACCAGTGTCAATCTAGTAACTGCCAGCTTTAACAAATTTATAAAAGAAAAGTTCAGAGGATTAAGTGTTTTTCTAACTTTTACTTCTATGTAATAACCTCACTTTTATCACGGCTGCCTTGTGATTAAATAGAAATTAAACAAGCATGAGAGACTTCAGAATCTTGCTATACTGTTTATATTTGTATAACTGTCATACCATACGTGGACATAGGAAATTTTTTCGGGGTTTGAAATCGGGAGTTCTTTTTTATACTGTGTATTATTATATCCAAAAATACCTTCATTTCTGAAGAAAGAATGTGTTTCTTGGTATTATAACTTATTATTTTTTAAACCCCTGAACCTAAAGGAGGGGTGTTATAAGTTTGACCTGTGTATCTGTATATCTGTGTGTCTCTCTGTGGTATCGTAGCAACCAAACGCGAGGACGTATTTGATTGCGGTTTTTTAAATCGAAAGCCTGGTCCGTCGAGATGGTTTTTAGCGGTTTGGTCGAAATTAAAGATTCATCTCCAAGATATTGAGCTTTTATTGTTGCTGTTGAAAGATTTTATGCAATATTCATAGTAAAAATCTAAACAAGTGAAAATTAGTAGGTTTGTTCCTTCATTTAGTACAATAAAGAATCCAGGAACAACTTTAAAAGTAGAAAAAATATAATTAATTATTTAAAAAACTTCGATAGAAAAACACTTCTTGAAAGAATAAAAATAATTTTATTATGCACTGATTGAAGTCGGTGTATCGGAGGATTGCTAAATAAGGGAATAAAATAAAATGCAAGTAAATTACCAAGGCAAATAACGAAATGATATCAAATCGTATAGCCGATATCCTCATTAATTAGTTCCGAAAACTTAGTGATATAGATGACACGTGCAACGGCCCCCGATGCAACGGATTCAATAAGTAGGTACATAATATTATTTTTATTCTTTCAACAGGTGTTTTTGTATCACAAAGTTTTTTTTTAAATAAGTGTTTTACAATTCATACCACCAAGGTATGGAAAGCGCTTCCTTTAAACAGGATTGTTTGTAATTAATTGATCACCTCTTGCAGGCAGCCTTTCTACATCAATCCTAACAACATCTGTTCCACGACATTTGAAAATTATTAGTTTTTAAAATTTATGTTTTCCCATACAAAATTTATTTATTGCCTCTAAAATGGCATTAACAATGAGCGTAGGTATGGCGCCCGGGCGTTGAGCTTTTAAGTAGTTCTTACAAAATACAGAGTAAAAAGTAAAAGAGGGACCAATATATTTTTTTATTTTTTCTGGTTGTTTATCAATATTTGTAAAAAATTGTGATAAATTAGCCACATAATTACAAAATTATATACGAATGTCAAAATCTTGGAAGTATTTGAAATATCCGTTAACGAATATTACTTATCTGAAATTAACGATTTATTTATTTTAATTCGTTTTGCTATTGTAGTACTTTTTTATGTATTCTTTTATTTATTAGTGTATATTTGTGAGGTATTTTATATAAATATATTTGTATTACTAGTAAGTATTTGTGTAGTTATTAGTTAGTAGGTTTATTATAACCACACCACCTACAAGTATCTGACATTGTTTTTTTTTTAAATATTCCTAACCCTAAGCTCGTCTGGAAGAAATTGCCATTAGGCGATAAAACCGCCTTTTGTACTTTGAAACGTATTTTCTTTATATGTATTACTTTTTTTTCATGTATTGTGGTGTGCAATAAAGAGTACAAATGAATACAACAAATACAATTAGTGCCTATATTTAGAAGGGACATGGAAAAGGTCTTTGTACATTTTGTGAAATTAATGAGTAATTGAAAATATCTTTAAACCTGTATAGCCATGTAAAGCTTATTTAAATTTATATAAATAAAGAATGAAAAATAAACCGATACGGGCAGGGATTCGAACCCGCGACTACTGGGAAACCGTCCCGTCGCTCTACCAACTGAACTACCGTATCGCTGTCCGTCTCGGTGAATTAAGCATTCTATATGTGATCGTCTTTATCGTTTCCCAGTAGTCGCGGGTTCGAATCCCTGCCCGTATCGGTTTATTTTTCATTCTTTATTTATATAAATTTAAATAAGCTTAACATGGCTATACATGTTTAAAGATATTTTCAAACATTAATTTCGGTAGTGGCATCTTTTCAATGTTTATCTATACTGCAAAGTTAGAAACATTGGTTAGGATTTTCGAAAGAAACCTAATAGATGTCACCACCGTCCCGATAAAGACGATCACATATAGAATGCTTAATTCACCGAGACGGACAGCGATACGGTAGCTCAGTTGGTAGAGCGACGTGACGGTTTCCCAGTAGTCGCGGGTTCGAATCCCTGCCCGTATCGGTTTATTTTTCATTCTTTATTTATATAAATTTAATGAGTAATTAATAAAAAAAATCTTAGAAATGTACATGGAGATTATATCTAACAAATATGAATGTGTTGTCTGTGTTCCCAATATTTAGAACTGCGGAGGTTCAAACAAAACTTATAGCATTTTGGGAAGAGGTAAATCATAGTTTTGTGTTCAGAAGATGAGTTATGAATGTTTCTTTCTTTTTCTTTTTATACATTACGATGTCTAAAGTCTTTATTAAAATAAAGGTTGAATCAAACTACAGACGAAACAAATATGGTATTAAAGTTTTTAAAATAAAAAAAATTAGAGGCGTTACAAAATAACTAAATATCAAAGTGGGCTTTAGATGAAATTAGTTTGGGAATCTCTGCCTTAGATTGTACTATTTTATAGAGCTTGAATCTTTCTTTTAGATTACGTTATGCAGCAGCTCCGTATTTCATGAATTTATCTGTTTTTGCGTCCCCTATACTGATTAAATAGCCCATTGGTTATTAGTACCTTTTCGCTCTTAAACAATTATTTTATGACCAATATTCAATGCAGCTTTCTGTGAGATTTTCTTTAACTCCTCAGAATACCAAAAACTATCTCGGAAACCGGCAGTGTGAATTGCCTAAAATATTTCGTCCGATTTTGAGTGCATCGTTGATTATATTTCGTCATCGAAAATGTTATGATGCTGTTGAGATGTTGAGCCGTTACTTTATCGAATTAGAATCTTTTCGAATCCAAGTAATCTCGCCGCCTTAATTTATTTTGTTCTACCCCAATTTGTAGAAATAAAATTCAGTTTAACTTTTATCACTAACGCTTCTACTTCCCCATTTTTTTATTAAGAAATACAATACAATACAATACAATTTCCATTTCACATTGTCATACTACCATTCCGTTTTACACTCCGTCTACCACAAGTATAGTATTGTAATGTGTGTTTATATATTAATATTATAATATTTAAAATTTATTTTTAAGTCCTTTCAAAATAAGTTCACTTTATCTATTGAATATTCTTTTTCTTTTCGATCGAATATTACACTGAAGCACCATATTAATATGTTTTTATAAATGTAATATTATGTTTTCTTTAATTGTAACAGTATTCATGACCAAAGATATTTAATTTATACATTATAGAATATTATTTAATGACTTTTGACGAAATTAAACTAAATATGCTTCTACTCGCATAATAGTAAATACATGATAATTTTTTCTCAAAGTTACAATAGTTATTCTACTTAAGTAAAATTTTTGTGTCTAAATAAAATGTAAACAAAAATTTGTAAGAGTTTAATTTAACATTGACAAAATGTTGTTGAAATAATGAGTCTCAAATTAAGTGTACTCATTACTTTTAGCAAAATCTAACCTTTACTCTACCTTTTACTTTTTTAACTCTACCTTTTCGCAAAATTATCAGTAGCTTAATACCCGACGACGACGAAGAGCTAATACACGATTAACCAATGTCATGAGCAATTTAGTCCTTAGTGTAAATAAACATGTCTAGAACGGACTCGTGCAAATAACCACCATCTTGACTGTCTTATACATTATTAGATAAGATTTTTAATGCAAATCAATACTTTAATAATATGGATAAAAAATAAGTTAAAATTGGGAATAATAAATGATTATAACTTAAAACCAATGTTATTTTAGTTAACACGCTCATATTACTTATTATTGATTACGCAGATGTTTGCTATCCAAACCTGAATAATGAACTTCTTGATAAATTAGAATGCCTCCTCAACAATTGCATTCGCTACACCTTTGGCTATCCTGAATACGATCACGTCTCACAATATCGGTGTCACCGTAATCCATGTGTTAATTTGTAATGTGAGATACACAATATAAATTTTCAACAAACATGATGTTATAAAAATAATATAAAATTTATATTTATATATCAGCTTATATCGAAAAAAACCACTATCTCGATAGATCTCACCACTATCCCGATATAGACGATCTTATATAGAATGCTTAATGCACCGAGGCGGACAGCGATGCGGTAGCTCAGTTGGTAGAGCGACGGGATGGTTTTCCAGTAGTCGCGGGTTCGAATCTCTGCCCGTATTGGTTTATTTTTCATTCTATATTTATATAAAAATATATGTATATATTTATTCATTATATATATCAGTATATCTGTATGTATTATTATACATACTTAGTGTATATAGAAAATGTATACATATATAATAATATTTATCATGTCCTTTCAATTTTTTTTATCGCTTATCACTATTTCTCACCATACACAGAGATTAACTAGGAGAGAATGCCATTAGGCATTAAGTTCGCCTTTTGTAAATGCAATAAAGGGTAAATAAAAATGTAGTAAGAAATTGTATAGCTTCTGCGAATGCTATTTATTACATAATTTAATATAGTGAAGTGCTCCATCTTATCTTGTATCGACAATCAATTTGTCTGTTGTGGTTCTTGAGATGCATTATTCTAATGAACATGAATGTGGGGAGGTTAAACAGATTAAAGTATATTTGCTTATAACAGAATGTATGTAATAATTGCAATGGCATGGTTAGTTTTTATGACAAATATCGTAAATTGATGTGTTTTAGTGACTATTTTAGTTTAAATTATTTTATCACTTTATCTAACAGACCATTCATACTTACCTATATAAAAATAATTTCTAAGAGAAAAATAAATTATAGTTTTCTGTACTATAAAACAAGTATTTATCATATAACCTGTGCACTAAATTACAAAAAAGTATTTTTGTATCAATAGTTGTTACATATTTAATCATAATAGAGAATATGCTTAAATTTTAAATGGTATCAAATATTTTTTTCTCGAATACTTATTATCATCTTATTATAATACATTTTTTTTATTTACTGATTATTAAAGTTTATTAAAATAATATGTGAAAAAGTGTAAATTATATGAACGAAATTCAAACTTCCAAAACGCGCCACCATTGGTCGAAAGGAAATATGACGTCATCTGATACGGCATTCAATTTATCGGTGTCAAAGTTCATAATGTTGTATTTTTAGAGTTTCTGAGAAAAATGAATAATTTTAACCCATATTTTCGTGGTTAAAAGTTTTATTAAATGATACTATTGCTTAGGTAATACAATTATATTCAATAAAATTTTCTGTATCTTCCTTAATCTGAATTAAATCAACAACCATCAAATTTTCTTAAATCCAAAAATTCCGTAACTCCAAATCCAAATCCAATCCATCCATCCAATCAATCCATCAATCAATCCATCAATCCATCCAATCAATCCATCGTTTTTGTTTTCTTCCATGATTTGTATAGCAATTAAAACATAAAATATGTATGAAGTAACTAAAAAGTTTAGAACCTACCATCAGGCCTACGGGTGGTTCTAAAAATATTTACTAAGCGTATTAAGACGCTAGTCATTTTATGCCTAAGATAAATGTTTAGCTAAATAAAGATAAATGTTTAGCTAGTTGGTAATCGATTTTCAATAATTCATTTTCCAAATACGATTAAGGTGGATGGTAATATTCATAATCGTCAAAAATTTGTACAAAAATTGCTAATTCTACTAGTAAGTTAGCATACACAAGTTGAGACCTAATGTATATATTTATAATATCATAATATTAGGAAGTATTTTTTTCTTTTTTCGTTAGAATTCCAACCTAAAAGATATTACTTTGGCGGAGAGTAAAATGGCGGAGAATATAAGAAGACAATGATTTTATTTCTCTAAAAAGTTTCAATGGTAGCCAAGGAGAAATTCTAGACTTTAAATCGCAAAGTTGAAACGCAAAACCAACGTTTCATAATGTATACCTAAACGAATCATTTATCTTATCTTGGCGCAATTCCTACTTTAAATTATTTTATTTAACGAATTAAGTCTCTCAACAGATTTTATAAAGTATCTAAAATATTGATGCTATTTTCATTTTATTTCATACAAAATATTTAATATAACATATTTATATCCAGGTAATATATTCCAGTCTACCGGCAATTATGTTATACTATTTTTTAATGTATATATTGTCCTTACAAATGAAATTGGCGTTTTGTACAGGAACAAAAAGTCAAATATTTTTTAATGTAATGTATTTAATTAATCAAAGTAGTATAAGGACCACGTCTGATTGAATTATTTCACGGATTTTAGTAATAACACTTCAATTTTAATTACTTGAATTTAAACCTTCCTTGTTACTATACAGCAACTTCTTTCTCGAATATCGTCCTAGACGCAGTTTAATACCCTTCGTTATAAACTCCCTCTACATAAATAATAATCATAGTCAAATCATCTCCTTTAAACATGCAAATATATCAACTGTAATTTTGCACGGCAGGTATCCATCCTTTTGTTGTGGTCATTCCACCTGTCCGAACGAAGCGCTTTGCTTCCTCATTTTTAGTACGTACAGCGAAGGACTGGAACAATTTGCCTGCGTCGGTATTTCCGGTCAAATATAATGTGGGTGTCTTCAAGAGAAGAGTGAATAGGTTGCTAGGGCAATGCGCCTTACCATCTAAGACTACATTCCACTTACCATCAGGTGGAATGTAATCAAGCATTGCCCTAGATCATATAAAAACAAAAAACAAAACAAAAAACTGTAAGTATAGGTATACACGGTAATAGATATTGGTTTTATTTATGAAGTCTTGAACGTTCACACTTTTTTAGTTTATTCAAGTATTTACTCTTAATGCAAATACCGCTCCTCACATAAATAATAGTCATAGTCAAATAAACTTTTTTTTTATCGTTGGAAAAATGCGTTTCCGCATCGTCACACCGGCCAGGAAGGCGATGGCCGGGTGGTATGTGCGGCACCCGGCAGCATAGAAAACGCTGCCATTTTTAAGGCACCCCACTAAAAACCAACGGCTGCCTTCATCGCTACAATGGGACGCCACGGGATCGCTTTCGCACTCACCGTTACGTCCCATAGTCAAATAAACTACTTTAAGCATACGAAAATAACAATTACTTGACATAGTAATTCTAAATATCACTGCGTAAGTTATCAAAATAATGATTGAAATAATTAGACCTTATTGATTCTTCTTATTTAAGTTTTTTTTTAACCCTTAGAGTCGTTTTCGCAGCACTGGTGCCAGGGTGGAACTTGTACTCGTGAATAATGCGATACATTAAGTTTTACATTTTGTAAACTGAGTAACGCAAACAAAAAAAACATATGAATGACGGTCAACGAAATAAAAATACATGAGTAAATAACTGTAATATTTGAATTTGTAATTCCTTACCAAAGAGGAGAAATTTGTAATTAAAGTGTCCAGTACAAAAAACGTCAATTTCATATGTAAAACCTAACCTAATAATATTATGATAAACATGATATTGAAACCTGACTAGTAGTGTTTCTGACAGTTACAATTATTTGCAGTTACAGTTAGTGTCATTTTTGGGGGTAAAAATGATTTTTCTTTATACTAGCAAGTACAATGTAATTACTATTATCATTTGTAGATATATTGATATTTATTATTTGTAGATATTTCAACTTTAAACTAATAAATTTATATAAATATAGAATGAAAAATAAACCGATACGAACAGGGATTCGAACCCGCGACCTCTGGGAATCCGTCCCGTCGCTCTACTAATTGAGTTACCGTATAGCACCGTATACCGTATAGCTGTCCGTCTCGGTGAATTAGGCATTCTATATGTGATCGTCTTTATCGGGTCGGTGGTAACATCTATTAGGCTTCTTTCGAAAATCCTAACCAATGCTTCTAACCTTGCAGTAAAGATAAACATTGGAAAAATGCCACTACTAAAATTATACTTTGAAAATATCCTTAAACATGTGCAGCCATGTTAAGCTTATTTAAATTTATATAAATACTAGCTGATCCGGCAAATGTTTTTTTTACAAGTTATTTCTAGTAATACCTAAAAATAATAAAAAATATTTATTGTAGTCAAAAAATAACAAACTTATTGTAAGTGTATAAGGATGTGGAAAATAGGCAGGGAACCCTGTGAACGATGAGAAAATATAAAAATAACAAACGCACATACATTATTATTTTTAAGTTGTTATAATTTATTCCTTAAAATTTTATATCATTAAATATTTACGACAGTAATTAACAAAACATTATTATATTAAAGTTATTATAATTTATTCCTTAAAATTATATATAATTTAGTATTTTTTTTATTTCTTTTATATTAGTTTTTCGCATTAAGTCTGTATTTGGCAGATTAATCTTTGAATGTTGAGATAGCATGCTTAAAAAAGAGTATTAGTACAGATATCTTAAAAAACTATATTAGTGAGTCCTTTGCGCAGTAATTATATACATATATATATATATATATATATATATATATATATATATATATATATATATATATATATATGTATATATAAATATAATTATTATTTTTTTTTACTTTATTTATTTATATATCCATATATACAATGTCATGATATGAAGTATTTAAGTATTTGATATATAATACAGATAATATTATTAAAAATTAGCATACATACATTTCTTATATTTTCTGATTAACTTTTTTTAGCTTTCCTACTAAAACACTATTGTGGTGGCCTACTGTTGTTTTTATTTTTTTCACTTATCACGAGCAAGATTTCCCCGATAGCAAAGTTTCTGTCTTATTTTTTTTATTTTATTATTTTTACTTTATTTATTTATATAATATCCATATATACAATGTTATAATATGAAGTATTTAAGTATTTGATATAATATAATACAGATTTTATTATTAAAAGTTAGCATACACGAGCAAGATTTCCCCGAAAGAAAAGGATCTGTCTTTTATAGCCATCTTTGTATTATATTCAATGATGTTGTATTGTGTCGCCTTCATCGCTCGCCTGATGAATCTACCCGTCGCGTCGTCCTCGCTGTTGGTAAAATACACACAGTATGACGCGACACGGCTACATCAACAATGTTATTTTTATTTTATTTTTATTTTTGATATTATGATTAAAAATAAACTGTTTAAATATGTAACACATTTTCATATAAATGAATATTGATTGTAATATAGACATTAAATATTCCGCCTATATGGCCATAACCATTCCAGTCTCTTGTGTTGTTTTACATTCCAATATAGTTTCAGAAAAGACATCACTGCAATACACAAAGTATCTCTCATTCCAAAATCTAGCCAACAAGGCCAGGATCTAGGAAACGCACAGTGACCAACTAGCATATTAGCATCGCTGTGGGATAGAAAGAATAAAATTAATTTCATAAACACTACAATAAATACATACCTTCAATAACCATTTAATATGATATACATGTATCATATATAACATTATAATTAGTAGCGGAGGCAAATCTAATTATTCCTCTTCTTCTATGGCGAAGTGTGAGTTGTCGGAATTCTTAAAAGAGTCTGATGGGGCTGTAGGAGCGGGAAATAAAGCATCGTGACTTGGCATTTCCTTTGAACAGACATGAAAGTTAACGTACTTAAGCCCGTTTCGTTAGGAAATACATCTATGATCCTTCATATTTGCATCCTTATCTATCCTTGTGGCCGCATTAAGACAGAATCATTGACCCTTTGAAATGTCAGTCTCTAGTTCTAGAGTGCCAAAGTGATCCCAATTATCGCCTCGCCACCTATATTCACAGGTTGATTATTTCGATGAATTAATATTTATTTTTTAAATACTTTAAACTTTTATTTCGTAAATTCGATACGTTTCTTTAGGTTTCCATATTGAATTATTTTGTCATGTGTCAGATCACTAATGATCTAAAATGTTTGACATAAACTTTCACTAAAGTTGTGGGATTGGAAAGTTAGGAGGTAATATTCACATCAAATTTCAGCCCAACATGTACCTAGCAGCTGAGATAGAAACTCACAAAACGCTCCATTTGCTCCATAATGGCTTGAGTAATTAAAATAAAATACCAATTATAGTTAAAACGGTAAGTGGGCTTATAGCAAAATAAGCCCAGCAAACACACGATTGGTTGTGGCGGTTGTTACTCGGTCAATGCTTCTTTGAGACGTGGAGTTGGAGTGCACTCCAATTTAATTTGTTGTGGTAATAGACTATTTTCAATTTACCTATAAAGGTACATGAACGGATAACGAGTCATTTCGTTTAATAGAAATATTATTTTCTGTACATTAATATGTATATTGTTTAAATTATTAATATTTATTAACATTATGATTATAACTTAATTACAAAAGAAAATTGTAGTTATTTTTTGAAATTTTGTATAATCAAAATTTCGATTTTGTATTATTCAAGTTTGAGATATATTTGTTTGTGAAGAAAATATATTAACAACTCAAGTACATAACAAATTATAATTTTTATTTATACCAAACTTTTCAAAACATATTTTGAATCATAAAAACCTGATTCTTATATAATAATATGTTTTCAGTCATTGTTGTCTTGAAGATGCTTATGTAAAAACTATATATGTCTTCCGTTTAGATACAAAGTCCTAAAGTTAAATTAAAACACGGTTTTTACGGACATCTTTTAAAGACGAAAGTGCCAAAACAGATTTCTACATTTTTTCGATTTCCACTCTTGGTATTTAGATTGAAATATATTATTAGAACCCTTTTAATGCAAAGAATCACCAATGACAGTCGTTCTATTCTTTAATACACTTCATTGGCACTGCTCACGAACACACTAAACTATTTACTATTTACTATCACTATTACAGTTTATTATACTTGTCCGTTATACAACTTAGTGTTCCAATCACACACAGCCTTCTCTTAGCTGGGAGACGTTTTATATATTCACTACTCTTAATCTAATCAGTATCCCATATTACAATGATTTATTTATTCAATTAAACTTCTATACAAACATTGCATGTTTGCATTGCATCTTTATTTTTTTATCAAAACCTTCCTTCCAATTATATAAAAGCTAACAATATAATGATTGATATATTACTAAGCAAAATTTCTAGCCTTACAACATTGAAAGAAAGATTTGAAACGATCCAGTGATACATAAAGAATGATAGAAGAGATTATCATAATGTGTATGTAACCTAAGTGTCTTAAGTTATTTAGACTCTTAAGTTACTTTTTCTATTTATGTCAAATGACGAGTGATTTTTTACAGTTACAAATTTAATGTTAGTTTATTCTTATATAAAATTGTACGTATAAGAAGTCTATATCTGGTATAACTATGTATAAAATTGCTTTTTTCAAGCCATACTTCATATAAAGATTGCAAAGTAAGTAAATATTTTCAACGAGTTAAAAATATTCACTAAGTAGTATAAAGATATCCTTAATAAATGATATTTCGTGATCGTAAGATCTTATTTTGGAAGCAAAAACGATTGTGCGATGTAACTGTTGTTACTAAGATGGGTACTTAATTAAAGAGGGCAATCGATAAAACTTTTGGAAACAACTTGGAAAATAAATGACCGATTTCACAGAGTGCCCTCAGGGAACAATGTGCCTATGCCGTGATTAAGATTAAAAGGCTCTTATAATAAAGCTTATAGAGGGTTGTAATGTCGCGGAGAAATTTAATACAATGCCAATTACTGTTATAAATGCTAACAACAATGTTAGCTTCAGCAAAATTTGTACTGCTATTTCGTATTGACTAAGTTTATAATAAAAGGTTACCAATTAGTTTAATTTAAAGGTATTTTGGTTATAGAAAAATAAGAATGAAGAATATAATTAGATATAGTGTATGTCCCTTTTGGTAGTTTTTAAGCAATTTACCTATTATTAGTTTCCTAATTATTCATTGTTTGACTTTGTTTTAAGAGTAAGAGTATGAGTTTACTTCATCTTGAACTGTTTTTGTAATACATGATATTAAAATATATGTAAATATTAGGAACAGGTCTAACGATTAAGATACATTCTTATATATTAAAAAAGTATTACCCATAAATTCTATTGATTTTTTACGTTATATATTTTACGTAAATAAAATAAAAAACAGTATTTTCTTACAGATAGTTCTAATTTGTTGTTGCAGTATTGATCTAAGGCTGAAAGCTGAAACACTTTCGGCTAAAAGCATTATCTGAAAAGATATTATTTATTTCATAATAAAGAGGTGCTTTATTATAATATTTTTAATGGATTCTTTAGCAAGGGTATATCAAAATATCAAAAAGAATACCTTTAATTTAATAGAGGTCCAGATGTGAAATATTGAAAAAATGCTGTCTCACGTACTTAAGTAGTATTATAAATATAAAAAGAAAGAGGATGAATATGTCCATACAGATTTTTTATATTGATTCAGTTGATAAAAGATCCAAAACTACAAATGCGATAGATTATATATGGTTATTATTGCATTTATATATTATGAAACAAAATAATTGCTTGTTGTATTTATTATAACTTTTCAATTATGGACCCTTCTATGAAGAATAGCAATGTAACTGTAAATGTAAATTTACTGATTATTAAAGTTCATGAAATAATATGTGAAAAAGTGTAAATTATATGAACGAAATTCAAACTCCCAAAACGCGCCACCATTGGTCGAAAGGAAATATGACGTCAACTGATACGGCATTCAATTTATCGGTGTCAAAGTTCATAATGTTGTATTTTTAGAGTTTCTGAGAAAAATGAATAATTTTAACCCATATTTTCGTGGTTAAAAGTTTTATTAAATGATACTATTGTTTAGGTAATACAATTATATTCAATAAAATTTTCTGTATCTTCCTTAATCTGAATTAAATCAACAACCATCAAATTTTCTTAAATCCAAAAATTCCGTAACTCCAAATCCAAATCCAATCCATCCATCCAATCAATCCATCAATCAGTCCATCAATCCATCCAATCAATCCATCGTTTTTGTTTTCTTCCATGATTTGTATAGCAATTAAAACATAAAATATGTATGAAGTAACTAAAAAGTTTAGAACCTACCATCAGGCCTACGGGTGGTTCTAAAAATATTTACTAAGCGTATTAAGACGCTAGTCATTTTATGCCTAAGATAAATGTTTAGCTAAATAAAGATAAATGTTTAGCTAGTTGGTAATCGATTTTCAATAATTCATTTTCCAAATACGATTAAGGTGGATGGTAATATTCATAATCGTCAAAAATTTGTAAAAAAATTGCTAATTCTACTAGTAAGTTAGCATACACAAGTTGAGACCTAATGTATATATTTATAATATCATAATATTAGGAAGTATTTTTTTCTTTTTTCGTTAGAATTCTAACCTAAAAGATATTACTTTGGCGGAGAGTAAAATGGCGGAGAATATAAGAAGACAATGTTTTTATTTCTCTAAAAAGTTTCAATGGTAGCCAAGGAGAAATTCTAGACTTTAAATCGCAAAGTTGAAACGCAAAACCAACGTTTCATAATGTATACCTAAACGAATCATTTATCTTATCTTGGCGCAATTTCTACTTTAAATTATTTTATTTAACGAATTAAGTCTCTCAACAGATTTTATAAAGTGTCTAAAATATTAATGCTATTTTCATTTTATTTCATACAAAATATTTAATATAACATATTTATATCCAGGTAATATATTCCAGTCTACCGGCAATTATGTTATACTATTTTTTTAATGCATATATTGTCCTTACAAATGAAATTGGCGTTTTGTACAGAAACAAAAAGTCGAATATTTTTTAATGTAATGTATTTAATTAATCAAAGTAGTATAAGGACCACGTCTGATTGAATTATTTCACGGATTTTAGTAATAACACTTCAATTTTAATTACTTGAATTTAAACCTTCCTTGTTACTATACAGCAACTTCTTTCTCGAATATCGTCCTAGACGCAGTTTAATACCCTTCGTTATAAACTCCCTCTACATAAATAATAATCATAGTCAAATCATCTCCTTTAAACACGCAAATATATCAACTGTAATTTTGCACGGCAGGTATCCATCCTTTTGTTGTGGTCATTCCACCTGTCCGAACGAAGCGCTTTGCTTCCTCATTTTTAGTACGTACAGCGAAGGACTGGAACAATTTGCCTGCGTCGGTATTTCCGGTCAAATATAATGTGGGTGTCTTCAAGAGAAGAGTGAATAGGTTGCTAGGGCAATGCGCCTTACCATCTAAGACTACATTCCACTTACCATCAGGTGGAATGTAGTCAAACATTGCCCTAGATCATATAAAAACAAAAAACAAAACAAAAAACTGTAAGTATAGGTATACACGGTATTAGATATTGGTTTTATTTATGAAGTCTTGAACGTTCACACTTTTTTAGTTTATTCAAGTATTTACTCTTAATGCAAATACCGCTCCTCACATAAATAATAGTCATAGTCAAATAAACTTTTTTTTTATCGTTGGAAAAATGCGTTTCCACATCGTCACACCGGCCAGGAAGGCGATGGCCGGGTGGTATGTGCGGCACCCGACAGCATAGAAAACGCTGCCATTTTTAAGGCACCCCACTAAAAACCAACGGCTGCCCTCATCGCTACAATGGGACGCCACGGGATCGCTTTCGCACTCACCGTTACGCCCCATAGTCAAATAAACTACTTTAAGCATACGAAAATAACAATTACTTGACATAGTAATTCTAAATATCACTGCGTAAGTTATCAAAATAATGATTGAAATAATTAGACCTTATTGATTCTTCTTATTTAAGTTTTTTTTTAACCCTTAGAGTCGTTTTCGCAGCACTGGTGCCAGGGTGGAACTTGTACTCGTGAATAATGCGATACATTAAGTTTTCCATTTTGTAAACTGAGTAACTTTTAAATTTGTAATTAAAGTGTCCAGTACAAAAAACGTCAATTTCATATGTAAAACCTAACCTAATAATATAATGATAAACATGATATTGAAACCTGACAAGTAGTGTTTCTGACAGTTACAATTATTTGCAGTTACAGTTAGTGTAATTTTTGGGGGTAAAAATGATTTTTCTTTATACTATCAAGTACAATGTATTTACTATTATCATTTGTAGATATATTGATATTTATTTTTGTAGATATTTCAACTTTAAACTAATAAATTTATATAAATATAGAATATAAAATAAACCGATACGAACAGGGATTCGAACCTGCGACCTCTGGGAAACCGTCCCGTCGCTCTACTAATTGAGTTACCGTATAGCACCGTATACCGTATACCGTATAACTGTCCGTCTCGGTGAATTAGGCATTCTATATGTGATCGTCTTTATCGGGTCGGTGGTAACATCTATTAGGCTTCTTTCGAAAATCCTAACCAATGCTTTTAACCTTGCAGTAAAGATAAACATTGGAAAAAATGCCACTACTAAAATTATACTTTTAAAATATCTTTAAACATATGCAGCGATGTTAAGCTTATTTAAATTTATATAAATACTAGCTGACCCGGCAAATGTTTTTTTTTACAAGTTATTTCTAGGTATTTTTTATTGTAGTCTAAATAACAAACTTATTGTAAGTGTATAAAGATGTGGTATATGCGTGAAATAGGCATGGAACCCTGCGAACGATGAGAAAATATAAAAATAACAAACGCACATACATTATTATTTTTAAGTTGTTATAATTTATTCCTTAATATATATATATATATATATATATATATATATATATAAATATATTTATTTTTTTTTACTTTATTTATTTATATATACATTGTTATGATATGAAGTATTTAAGTTTATTTGATATATAATACAGATAATATTATTAAAAGTTAGCATACATATATTTCTTATATTTTCTGATTAACGCTTTCCTACTAAAACACTATTGTGGTGGCCGACTGTTGTTTTTATTTTTTTCACTTATCACGAGCAAGATTTCCCCGATAGCAAAGTTTCTGTCTTATTTTTTTTATATTTTTTTTTACTTTATTTATTTATATATCCATATATACAATGTTATAATATGAAGTATTTAAGTATTTGATATATAATACAGATTTTATTATTAAAAGTTAGTATACACGAGCAAGATTTCCCCGAAAGAAAAGGATCTGTCTTTTATAGCCATCTTGGTATTATATTCTACAATGTTGTATTGTGTCGCCTTCATCGCTCGCCTGATGAATCTATCCTCGCGTCGTCCTCGCTGTTGGTAAAATACACACAGTATGACGCGACACGGCTACATCAACAATGTTATTTTTATTTTATTTTGATTTTTGATATTGTGATTAAAAATAAACTGTTTAAATATGTAACACATTTTCATTTAAATCAATAGTGATTGTAATATAGACATTAAATATTCCGCCTATATGGCCATAACCATTCCAGTCTCTTGTGTTGTTTTACATGCCAATATAGTTTCGGAAAAGTCATCACTGCAATACACAAGGTATCTCATTCTAAAATCTAGCCATCAAGGCCAGGATCTAGGAAACGCACAGTGACCAACTAGCATTTTAGCATCGCTAATGGATAGAAAGAATAAAATTAATTTCATAAACACTACAATAAATACATACCTTCAATAACCATTTAATATGATATACATGTATCATATATAACATTATAATTAGTAGCGGAGGCAAATCTAATTATTCCTCTTCCTCTATGGCGAAGTGTGAGTTGTCGGAATTCTTAAAAGAGTCTGATGGGGCTGTAGGAGCGGGAAATAAAGCGTCGTGACTTGGCATTTCCTTTGAACAGACATGAAAGTTAACGTACTTAAGCCCGTTTCGTTAGGAAATACATCTATGATCCTTCATATTTGCATCCTTATCTATCCTTGTGGCCGCATTAAGACAGAATCATTGACCCTTTGAAATGTCAGTCTCTAGTTCTAGAGCGCCAAAGTGATCTCAATTATCGCCTCGCCACCTATATTCACAGGTTGATTATTTCGATGAATTAATATTTATTTTTTAAATACTTTAAACTTTTATTTCGTAAATTCGATACGTTTCTTTAGGTTTCCATATTGAATTATTTTGTCATGTATCAGATCACTAATGATCTAAAGTTTGACATAAACTTTCACTAAAGTTGTGGGATTGGAAAGTTAGAGGTAATATTCACATCAAATTTCATCCTAACTTGTACTTAGCAGCTGAGATAGAAACTCACAAAACGCTCCATTTGCTCCATAATGGCTTGAGTAATTAAAAAAAATAAAATACCAATTATAAGTTAGTTAGTCTCAAGATTGGGTTAAGAATGTTATTTATCTAAAACGGTAAGTGGGCTCATAGCAAAATAAGCCTAGCAAACACACGATTGGTTGTGGCGGTTGTTACTCGGTCAATGCTTCTTTGAGATGTGGAGTTGAAGTGCACTCCAGTTTAATTTGTTATGGTAGTAGACTATTTTCAATTTACCTATGTAGGTACATGAACGGATAACGAGTCATTTCGTTTAATAGAAATATTATTTTCTGTACATTAATATGTATATTGTTTAAATTATTAATATTTATTAACGTTATGATTATAACTTAATAGCTGTTGCCCGCGGTTTCGCCCGCGTGTAGGTCGCTTTTCGCGTAATCTGTGGAAACTACAATTTTCCAGACCTATAATAGACTATATTATATTATATAATAGACGATAATATTTTAGAACTAATTTCAAAACCATAGAAAATGTTATAGTGAGTCAACCTTAAAAGCTAGATATATCTTGTCGCGGACTTCTTTTTTAAACTTTTAAAGAGAAACAATTTCATAGAACATCATTTTTGCGTAACTTTCACCGTTTTCGCAGCGCACGCAGTTTTTTGTTTATTTTTTTACACCTTGCGTTAGAATATTCAAGTTTTAGTAATCATCCCTAATTTTTTGAAAATGAAACATAGCCTATGTCACTCGGGAATAGTGTAGCTTGCCAACGGTGAAAGAATTTTTGAAATCGGTCCAGTAGTTTCGGAGCCTATTCATTTCAAACATACAAAAAAATAATCAAACATTTCCTCTTTATAATATTAGTATAGATTACAAAAGAAAATTGTAGTTATTTTTTGAAATTATGTATAATCAAAATTTCAATTTTGTATTATTCAAGTTTGAGATATATTTGTTTGTGAAGAAAATATATTAACAACTCAAGTACATAACAAATTATTATTTTTATTTATACCAAACTTTTCAAAACATATTTTGAATCATAAAAACCTGATTCTTATATAATAATATGTTTTCAGTCATTGTTGTCTTGAAGATGCTTATGTAAAAACTATATATGTCTTCCGTTTAGATACAAAGTCCTAAAGTTAAATTAAAACACGGTTTTTACGGACATCTTTTAAAGACGAAAGTGCCAAAACAGATTTCTACATTTTTTCGATTTCCACTCTTGGTATTTAGATTGAAATATATTATTAGAACCCTTTTAATGCAAAGAATCACCAATGACAGTCGTTCTATTCTTTAATACACTTCATTGGCACTGCTCACGAACACACTAAACTATTTACTATTTACTATCACTATTACAGTTTATTATACTTGTCCGTTATACAACTTAGTGTTCCAATCACACACAGCCTTCTCTTAGCTGGGAGACGTTTTATATATTCACTACTCTTAATCTAATCAGTATCCCATATTACAATGATTTATTTATTCAATTAAACTTCTATACAAACATTGCATGTTTGCATTGCATCTTTATTTTTTTATCAAAACCTTCCTTCCAATTATATAAAAGGTAACAATATAATGATTGATATATTACTAAGCAAAATTTCTAGCCTTACAACATTGAAAAAAAGATTTGAAACGATCCAGTGATACATAAAGAATGATAGAAGAAATTATCATAATGTGTATGTAACCTATGTGTCTTAAGTTACTTTTTCTATTTATGTCAAATGACGAGTGATTTTTTACAGTTACAAATTTAGTGTTAGTTTATTCTTATATAAAATTGTACGTATAAGAAATCTATATGTGGTATAAATATGTATAAAATTGCTTTTTTCAACCCATACTTCATATAAAGATTGCAAAGTAAGTAAATATTTTCACCAAGTTAAAAATATTCACTAAGTAGTATAAACGTATCCTTAATAAATGATAATATTTCGTGATCGTAAGATTTTATTTTGGAAGCAAAAACGATTGTGCAATGTAACTGTTGTTACTAAGATGGGTACTTAATTAAAGAGGGCAATCGATAAAACTGTTGGAAACAACTTGTAAAATAAATGACCGATTTCACAGAGTGCCCTCAGGGAACAATGTGCCTATGCCGTGATTAAGATTAAAAGCCTCTTATAATAAAGCTTATAGAGGGTTGTAATGTCGCGGAGAAATTTTATACAATGCCAATTACTGTTATAAATGCTAACAACAATGTTAGCTTCAGCAAAATTTGTACTGCTATTTCGTATTGCCTAAATTTATAATAAAAGGTTACAAATTAGATTTGTTTAAAGATCTTTTGGTTATAGAAACAAGCGATATTTTTACTCTGTGGTCCTGGATCCGAAAAATAAGAATGAAGAATATAATTAGATATAGTGTATGTCCCTTTTGGTAGCTTTTAAGCAATATACCTATTATTAGTTTCCTAATTATTCATTGTTTGACTTTGTTTTAAGAGTAAGAGTAAGAGTTTACTTCATCTTGAACTGTTTTTGTAATACATGATATTAAAATATATATAAATATTAGGAACAGATCTAACGATTAAGATACATTCTTATATATTAAAAAAGTATTACCCATAAATGCTATTGCTTTTTTACGTTATATATTTTACGTAAATAAAATAAAAAACAGTATTTTCTTACAGATAGTTCTAATTTGTTGTTGCAGTATTGATCTAAGGCTGAAAGCTGAAACACTTTCGGCTAAAAGCATTATCTGAAAAGATATTATTTATTTCAGGGTAATGTCATAATAAAGAGGTCCCTTATTATAATATTTCCATTGGATTCTTTAGCAAGGGTATATCAAAATATCAAAAAGAATACCCTTAATTTAATAGAGGTCCAGAAGTGAAATATTGAAAATAAATGTTGTCTCACGTAAGTAAATAGTATTATAAATATAAAAAGAAAGAGGATATATATGTCAATACAGATTTTTTATATTTATTTAGTTGATAAAAGATCCAAAACTACAAATGCAATAGATTATATATGGTTATTGTTGCATTTATATATTATGTAACAAAATAATTGCTTGTTGTATTTATTACAACTTTTTAATTATGGACCCTTCTGTGAAGAATAGCAATGTAAATGATAAAGGTAACATGATTAATGTGCATAACCATTATTTTAAGTTTATTAGATAATGGCTTGTGTATCCAAATTATTTTATTACATACAAATAAACGACGATTATGAGTGGATAAAGCATGTATATTTATTCGCCGGCATTGTTATTTTCTATTGAATCTTCTTTTATTTTAGATATAATTATATGTTCCTCAAATCAAATTTTATGCTCCTCAAAGACGAGGTTATGGAATATATATGGTTTTAGTAATAAAAAAATATTAAAAATTAAAAAAACCCCGATACAAAAACACCTCTACAAAAAAAAACAATATTATTATGTACTAATTGAAGTCGTTGCGACGGGGGACCGCTAAATAAAGAACAGAAAACGAAATGCAAGTAAATTACAATGGCAAAAAACGAAAAAACGATATCAAATCGTATAGTCTAAGTTCTCATTTAATTAGTTCTGAAAATTTTGTAAAATAGACACCACATGCAACGGTCTCCTGATGCAATATATATACAATTTAATAACCCAGGTCATTAAATTGTATACATATTTACTAATTTTATAGGCCACGAACTTCACTTAAAAACTATTATTATAGCAGTATTAAATTGCAAGTTTCCTCTTTCTCGCCTTTTTCGTTATCGAATATTATTTTCATGATAATTTCGTAGCTGAGACATTTACTTCTTGTCAATGAGACAAGACGTAATGGAGCAGTTAATCATATTAAAGAAACAGACAGCGGAACTGTTTATTATCTGCGAATAACAAGCCTTGTTCTCGGCGAATCTGACATCTCATTATAAGGAGCTTATTGGTTCCGTCAACTCAGCTTCTTTATGTACTTAAACTTTTTCGTATTACATAGAGAGACCTTATTAAAACAAATGCTATATGACAAATTAGAAATTTATTCATTTGTTGTTGTAAATTTGTAATATACCCTAAATATACTACTGAGCTTTAACGAAACGAATTACAGTTTCTAATTAGAAGACCGAACCGAACTACTTGTACGGGATAAGTGTCTGTCGTGTCAGCCCCGCTCCGTGATCTAGACTCTGTCGTAGCATGAAGTTAGTCAATTCACATGTCCGTGATTCGTGCCGCGATTCGTTTAGCGTTCGTAGTAATGACTGTCTCCGACACGACCATCCTAAGTAGACACTCGTACTCGTGTGTTATTCTGAAACAATATTCATCACGTAGTATCAAACAGCTCGATTACTCCTGACCTAACATCACTCACTAACTTATTGACTGTCCAGCTGGTCAATAAAAATAATAAAAAATTAAATTGTTACATCAAATAATTTAATTTAAAATAACTTTAGAATAAAAATGGTCAAAGTATAACTGACTTTATTGAAACACTTGAACTGCACATACTATTTCTGGCTAAACGCAGCCCAGTAACCTTCAGTTACTAATCTAATGTGAACTACCTAACTGAACGCCAAGTCTTTCCTGGCCTCAATGGGTCTTATTGCACTAGACCTGCATTTCAATATAGTCCAATCATCATGTAAATACAAGGGCTCTCATTGATATCAAGATTATATTGCTGTACATGGATATCGTCTATTATGCCTTGATTGTCTGGCATTTTGTGCCACCTGTCATGAGCGTATTTGTAGGTACGATTAGCATTTTATGATTTCAAACTATAACAATCAATTGATTTTAATTATTATTGTTACTTTTTTATTTCTTTCTTAATATTGTTGTTTATTATTGTTATTTATTGAATTTATTGTTAACTTATCTAACGAATGGGTAAACTATAATGTAAGATTTAAGTTTTATGGTTGAATAAATAAATAAATAAATATTCTTAATAGCCTACCTTAAATCTTTACAACTTATCAAAAAACGAAAAAGCCATTTTAATAAAGTTGTCATAACAACTTTGCCTTTACTCAAATTAGTCTAACACCATAATCTCCAGAATTCACTATCAAAATAAGTTCCACAACTGAGGCTTAGAGCTACCAAACACCACTTTTGCTCACTATTTTCAGCTAACAAATAATTCTAAGAACTTCATAAAACAACAAGCATAAATCAAAATAGTATCCAATAAAAATACAAATGGTTAAAAATTTCGAACACTTTTCTTAAATAAAACACCTTTGTAGATTTCCCGATATTGCATTTATTTAAAATGAAAGAATTCACTACAAAGAAATCTTATTAGGTTACTTCTTAGTATTTTCTTTCTAATTAAAGCAACTAGAGACCAGTCAGATCAATAGTTAACATTGTGTATAAAGCTTCATTGATTTTAAAAGATATAAAAATTTGTTTACTAATACCTCATAATCTCAATTCGTGAAGTTTAGATCTATTTAAAGTCTGTAAAATTTTTGGGTTACTGATATTAATTAGAAAAATCATATATATATATGATATAGGATATAGGGTTATTTTTAATTAGTTGACCACCTCTTGCAGGCAACCTCTTTACATCAATCCCAACAACATTTGTTCTAAAACTTTTTACAAATCTTGATAAACGACACAAAAAAACGAAACAAAAAAATGTTTGCTCCCTCTTTTACTTATTACTCTATATTTTGTAAGAAGTACTTAAAAAGTCAACGCCCAGGCGCTTTGCCGACGCTCAGACTTAATGCCAGTTCAGAGTTAAAAAATAATTTTTGTATGGGAAAATTTAAATTTTAGTCGTCAACTTATTACAAATAACCCTGTATATGAATTCCAATGTTGGCGTTTTGAAACGATATAATCATAGAATAGTGATGAGAATGTTGTACCGAGTTTAATAGTAAGATATTATTCTTATGTTGTTCTTAATTTACACCAAATAAAACATTTACTATTCACAGTTTAATTACAGAATAGTCTGAGCATAATGAATTTTAAGAAGTAAGAGGGATATTGTTTGGAGTTACATCCAAACTGTTTATACTTATATCTATGCACTGCTCAATTTAGTTTGAATAAACTATTATCAAAAATAGAAACAGGGATATTAAACTAGTCACAAACATTTTCAACGGTAAAATAAGATGACCTATTCTGGATTAGACTAAAACTATTATGTTTACTTCACTCACCTAAACAAGTACTACCAACCAAACAACAAATTTACGTATTACATATCACAATAACAGTGTTAAAACGAATCAGTGAAGAATTGCAGTCACAAATATCACTTAAAATTATATTAGAAAGCTTTAGATGATAAAAATGGTACTAATAACATACTTAATTATTATAAATATCTTCTTGAAAATTTAAGAATAGTGTGTCATCTATAAACTATCACTTTATCTTGTTTGACATTTTTACATTTTTCAACCATAGCAAACAACTTTAACACTAAACTTATCATTAAATTTACTACAATATAATAGACCAAAAAATATAATTTTACGTAAAAAATAGTCATAACAATTTAAATAAGCTGTTAACCACAGTATTGCCATAGAGAGAAAAAAAATCCACATGTTTGTGACCACTATTGACACAAATAGAACATTTTAGAGATAAAGTCTTGGTACGCTTGATGTCATGGGCAAT
This sequence comes from Napeogenes sylphis, assembly GCA_959347405.1. Classification (NCBI taxonomy): domain Eukaryota; kingdom Metazoa; phylum Arthropoda; class Insecta; order Lepidoptera; family Nymphalidae; genus Napeogenes; species Napeogenes sylphis. The sequence continues at coordinate 14,952,402 of OY365776.1, forward strand.
CGATGATTGGTAGGGCTGTCATTATATTCGAGAATACATTTAATTCTTACTGTAGGTTTTTGCTTTAAAGAAAATTATTTTACTAAACGACATATATTGAAGTCGCAAATCAAATTGCGATATGAATATGCTACAGCAATTTCTTCTTTCGTAGAATCTTTGACGGTTTGTCAAAGAATCTATCAAACGATTTCCTTGCAGATAGTGATTTTTTTTATATGTGGGTAGACCATACTTTTGAGGATTCAAGGTTACATAAAGTTGTCTCTTTATTTGCAATGATTGCAATGAAAGGTTTTAAATAAATAGTAAGCAGATTTTTTATAGTTATAAAAATGGTGTTATATTCAAACCAAAACACTCTCTGCTAAATAAACCAAGTTCTCCTGACCCATCCATATTGTGACATAATAATAATAATAATCTTTATTGTACATCCTCAAAAGTATTACATTTCCATGTATTAAAATATAAATAAAATAAAAATGAAATTATAAAACAAAATGTACAAGAGACCACCTTGTCGGTAAAAAGCAACCTCTTCAAGGTAACCCTTACATTAAATGACAATACATTAAATAGCTGCGGAAGAGATGTACATTTTATGCCGTTAACTACGAAAATTAAAATATATATGCAACTTCATCTGTATAGTAGGTACATATATAATCTGTAGATATATTAAAATTGTCACTGATCCATTTCTGTACATGGAAAATATTTAAAAAAAAAACATCAACATGAAGAAATTAAAATGCAAGTAAGTTAACAAGATAAATAAAGAAATTACGATATCGAATCTTATAGTCTAAGTCCTCATTGATTAACTTCGTCAACTTGTACAACGGTCCCACTATGCAACGACTTTAATAAGTACATGTTTATATTATTTTTTTTCTTTTTAGAGGTCTTTTTGTATCGGGGGGTTTTTAAATTTTAAATTTAATTCTTCTAACTTCTTTTTTTTTCATATAAAATTATGTAGAAACACGTTTCATTCACATTAGGATAGAATAATACAAAATTGAATAATCAATTATCATAACATATATCAAGTTTAAATATAGTTAATTTGATAATAACAAACTAAACCAGCTAATCCGTAAACAATAAGGTTGTCTAGTATCAGGTAATCTGGTATCATTGATCATGTAATATATAATCTGTAAGTATCGATTTGATTTGATGATGAATTAGTAGTACACACGGTTCAACAATTAATTTCATTAATTCATTAAAATCTAACAATTTATACAACTTGAATTTTACAAAATCACGAATAACTTTTACTGTTAAACTAAATTTGATTCTAACCATAAGACAAAGACAAATTTGTTGCAAAAAGTATTACGACCGCACAACGTATCGAACTCACTTACCAAAGGCTCGAAAAAGAAGTCTTGATCAGTGTTAAACTCGCTTAAATAGCATGACTCCCTCCACTACCCTCATAACTTCCAACACGGCCTTTCCCGACAGGAGGACGTCCTCGGACTCCTTCATGATTAACTCTCAAGATCTGTGTCCAGAATGGGCAAGGAGCTCTCATCGTTCACATTTGAGGCGATTAGTTCCGAGTGCCTTGGTAAACCAGAATGGCCTGGTTGCGGCTCGATTTCTTCCAAAGATTGATTAAAATTTGGCAGACAATTCGACATCAGGAAGTAATTCCACTCCTTCAGTATCTGCGTCTGTAACAAGGGAGAAAAGAGAAACAATAAATAAAAAGTTAAATTAAATTAAAATTATAAATATTTAAAAAAATAAATTATATTTACTAATATTCGTATAAACCTATATGAAAAAGTCTCGAATCATGTTTCTTCGATCGATCGATCGATTATGATGATGATGATAGAATATAGCCTATGTTCATCAGGGATAATATAGAACTCTAATGGTAAAAGATTTTTTTTAATCGGTCCAGTAGTTCGAGCCTATTCCATTAAAACGAATAAACAAATCTTTAATCTTTATAATATTAGGAGAGATTGATAGAAATACTTAAACAACTGTTTTTTTTTTGTGTCCGTAGGTTCATTTAGTACAATAAAGAAACCAGTAACTAACTTTAAAAAGCTGAAAAAAAAAAATTAAAATTTAAAAACCTCCGATACAAAAAGACCTCTAAAAAGAATTAAATCAACTTTTTTTTTTAATTTTAAGTTTAGTATGCTTGTCGACAGGGAAATAACCTAAATATTAAAAAAATGTAAATTTTAACCTATTCTTTATGACTTACGTGTTTTGGAATGTACAAAATTTCAGTATGTAACAACATTATATATTATATATAGTATACAATTTTTATTAGTAACTTCGAGATGCCTCTCACGCCTGCTAAGAAGCAAATATCGAATAAATATAATATCAAATAAATATAATATCAAACAATATATAATATCAAATAATATATAATATCAAATAATATATAATATCAAACAATATATAATATCAAATAATATATAATATCAAATAATATATAATATCAAATAATATTTAATATCAAATAATATATAATATCAAATAATATATAATATCAAATAATATATAATATCAAATAATATATAATATCAAATAATATATAATATCAAATAATATATAATATCAAATAATAAATCATATCAAATAAGATAACAAATATGGTAAAAATAAAGTGTCCCTCCATCCACTAATTAAGTTAAAGTGGTGAAAGTAACAGAAAAGATCTACAGAGACCTTGAAAATCAACGCTTAATGCAAGGTTACATTAGTTATGTAACAATAGTAAGTACAACATTATGTATGTACTAAAGTTATGTTTTAGTTAATAAGTCTATCTAGAAACAAGACTACTGTATCTGCGTAAGGCCTTATTTGAAATTGTAAAAAGATTGTGAAGTTAAAATTATTGTACTTACGTCAAGTGATTTTGTTGCCACAAAATTTTAATTAGTTGAGTTTGATTAATGATAAATCTTGTTAGTTTTTAGAGTGCGGTACCCAAAGGGTAAAAACGATTTACTGACAGATATCTCCATCTCGTCTTACCTTGAATACGATAACTGCAAAGCACTTGAAACGTAGGGTAAAATTTCAAATATAATTTAAAAAATTCATTAAATATACGCAAGTGACCTGCTCCAAATTTGACCTAATGACCCATAGAGAAAATAATACACTTGAAACATTATTTTGAAGGCTTGAACTGTTAGTATACGTATGGATTCAATTTCGACATGTAAATACGTGCCTTAAATGATAAATACTTTACAAAATAACACTTTGGTGAAAGTGAACCTGAACAACACTAGAGAATTATAAAGGAAAGTATAGGTCGGCTTCCAAACTATCGCCTCGGGTTCTAAACTCATCAATCTTGCAACTTTTCATTTTTGGTATATCAGAGAGTGTTTAACAAAACACTTTAACAAAAGTTCTTATTTCAAAACACTTTAACAAAAGTTCTTATTTCTATAAGAGTAGCCGTATTGTTTGTTTCAAAATAATTATTTCTTATAAACTGAAATCAGTTTAAAAATTTGGTGTATTTAACAATGTTACAATAATAAATTCAATAATCTTTAAATAATTTGAATAGTCTAGTTGCTAATTATCAAATTTTAGAAACTACGCGTTTTAAACTAAATTGAAAAATAATACACATGAAAGCATATTAAACTTAAATATACAAAGCTGTTTTAATAAATTATTCACTAAATACAAAGGTACGCCCTGTACAATATAGATTGCCAAAAAGCAGTTGACAGAGGGTACTCTGTCAACTGCTTATTTATGCCTATTGAAGGCTCTACAAAATAGATAACAAATTATTTGAGTTCTTTCACCAAATCATAAAAAAATTAAACACTGTATGTTAATATAAGTATAGATTCCAAACATGTTATGTCAAGTCATATAAAAATATCACACGGTATATTTCATTCTTTAAGTTAGTTATTAAAGATTATTTATTACCAAGAATATTAAATAGAACAGAAGATATAAACAACACAAAGAAACTATTTCTAAAATAACACGTTAACTTCAAATGGATGATATAAATTTATATGCAGCTACTAAACAGCAAATAAATACACCAAAATATAATCCAAAATAGCTCGGACATTTAAATAGACTTTGGATAAGAAAATGCAAAATAAACAGTATAATTAAAAGAAAACGCAGTGTCCATCCATGTATATTACAAACACAACACGAAAATAAATAAGACTTACAAATATTCAGAATATTCACTAAGTATAGGACCAGATTAAACTAAATTGAAAAAAGTACTTAAGAAAATGTATACACGTACAATAAACAAAATAATTAGAAAATATAAATTATAAGGAAAAAACATAATAAAACAAAAAAAAAAAAAGAATGTTATTTAGTATTTACTGTTAAATGTTTTAAGAATTAGAAGCATAGGATATTTTAACATAATGTTTAATCTTTTATTAGTTCTAATAATAACTTATTATAAGATATAAATAATAGCACCTGTAAGGTGGTTATGAAATTGTAAATTACCCTAAACTAATTATTATAGTGTTAAAATATTATAAAACGAGTTTTAAGGGCTGCTCTCGCCCATTCTATTACAAATAGCTGGATATAAAACTTTGAAGTGCAAGTACTGTGTATTACTGAAACAAATCTTAACATTATATATTTTATCTTAAAAGATCGACATGAATAAATAAATAACAATAAAAAACAATATACCCCACATTCATTCGACAACAGAATTACAAATTACAAACAAACATTGTACTTGACAAACGTAGCATCCACTTTTTCAAATCAAAATGTTTACTGAAGGATTTACCTATTTAACAAATCCTAGTGGTGGGCTAGGCAAGGTAATTTTCGTTTCTAGTGCTAAGTTTATGTAAATCACATTTTTTTTGTATTCATAACTGTTCTTAATAGTTTATTAGGTCAATTGTACAGGTGGTAATAATAATTTTAATATAAATAAGTAATTGTACCACTCCTGGAGCGGGCAGGTAAGTCAGTTAGACGTATAGTAGTAGTAGTAGTAGTAGTAGTAGTAGTAGTAGTAGTAGTAGTCATATAGTAGTAGTACATATAGTAGTAGTCGCGTAAGTAACAGTCGACGACGTCGCCCGTTTAGGGGTTGTGTCGTGGGGTCGACCGATACCTTTTGTACGATACAATAATATTACTATCTACATAAATGTTATTTCATAAATAAAATGATTACTAGCTTTACCTGCGACTTCGTCCGCATTAGTTAGTTTTTTTTAGGACAGTAGTTAAATGTTTTACGTCACCACCGTTCTCCTACGTACTACTACTCCACCGTACTACAATGAGAATTAATTGAACCTCTTCTAATTTAGTTTCTAGTCCTCTAGTTTAGTCTAGCGTTCTCGTGAAGCAGTAGTGGTGTGAAGAGATTGACCACCCTTGATTATTTAGCATCTAGCTTTTACATCATGGTTTCCAATTGCCGACAGTAGACATCTGCCCTAATAGTCAGGCCAGATTTGAGAAAACTGTAGTGAACAATACCGCCACTAGTCCGGCAAATGCTTACCAGTATTTTTTTTTGTCAATTTTCGCTTAGGGGAGGATTAAAATGGCTGATCAGGATCCAACCATTACGATGAAAGCTTCTGATTATCGTAGAGAATCCATTTTTCATAACAGGTAATTTACATAATTCGATTTAAAATCTTTTTATTATTGTGCATTTTTAGTAATGTAAGGCAGCAGTCAAAGCGCGTTTGCATCAGTTAATTCATGAGATACCCACCTTTCAAGCTTTTAAATCTTCCCAATTTTCTTCAATTGGATTTAAGCAGTGTTATTACTAATACCGCAGCCTTTAGCTAACTCGGACGTGGTTTGTAATGGATTCGCTTCCACAATAGCCTTCGATTCTTCATTATCAACTTTGGCCTCCGGCCGTCCACTAGGCTTGTTCTGCAATTTCCAGAATGAAAACGTTCTAACCAAAAACAAACTGTGTTTTCTTTTGCAACACATAGCATTACCCCTTCGAGTCGTTTCCGCAACTTGTACTCGTAAATAATGCGATATTTTAAGTTTTCCTTTTGTAAACTGAGTAACGCAAACAGAAAAAACAAATGAATTACAGTTAACGAAACAAGAATACATGTGCAAATAGCTGTAAAAAATAGAATTTGAATTCCTTAACAAAGAGGAGAAATTTGTGATTTAAGAGGCCAGTAAGAAAAACGCCAATTACATATGTAAGGACCTAAAATTATGTAAATTACTACCTTTTTTATCATGCTTTATTTCAGTAGAGACTTGCTTTCTTATTATGGAAAGGAACCAGGCACGCACCAAACACATCATCCATATTCTCTTCTCTAAAAAAGACACTACACAAACCCATTCAAAACCACTCAATTATAATATAGGTTTTTTCAGGGTTACCAAAATGAAATATTAGTTATAAATACAAGATGTTGAAGGAACTTCAGCTAACTCAAGTTACATAATATTTATACTTCATAGAATTAAACACATGATAAAAGATGAAAGGAGAAATTGCATAAAATAAGTCTTATACTCCACATGGCATAAAGTTCTACAACACATGCATGTACTGTGATGTGATGTGATGGGGTCGTTTTTTATCGGTTATCGTCCGTTAACCGGGCCTTTTAAAACAGACTATAGAGTCCTGGGCACGTATCCGTCGTCGTGTAAGTGGTGCCGCGACCACACGACACGATACGCCACACGACACGATACGCCACACGACACCATACACGACACGACACATGACACGACACGACATATGACACGACACACGACACGACACATGACACGACATACGACACGACACACCACCCGACACGATATACCACACGACACGACACACGACACGACACCTGACACACGACACGATACACGACACGACATGACACACGACACGACACCCGACACGACACGACATACCACCCGACACGACACACGACACGACACACGACACGACACGACATACCACCCGACACGATACACGACACGACAAACGACACGACACACGACACGACACACGACACGACACACGACACGACACACGACACGACACACGACACGACACGATACACCTCACGACACCATACACGACACACCACACCACACGACACGACACGACACGACACGATACGACACACGACACGACACACCACACTTTTTAAATGTAGTGGAGGATTTCTGTACATGGACGGGCAGATTGAGGACAAAATCAAGTAAATGCTTTAGTCTGTGTCTGGGTAGACGGAATACCAAATATACCTCTTACAATCCGGGACTTAAAATAGGCGGTCAATGCGTTAGTACGGTTACGGAAGCAGCTCCGTTTAAATTTTTAGGTAAAAAATTCGATTACCAAGGCTGTACTTCATCGTTGGATGCAATAGTCTATAGTTTTTTAAATGATCTTAAAAAGATGGACCATCAACCAATAAGTGACCTGAAAAAAGCTTGGATATACGATAACCTTTCGTCAAAGTTAGATGCAAACTTCATAAGGACATTGAAGTTTTGGTTCGGGTAAGCGCACTCAGCGGACTCTTCAACCTTATTTAGAGACCGAAACAATTTTGGGTTAAAACATCTAAGAGCTACCAAAAGACATATCATCGGAAATTCTAAAGATGATACTGTAACATCTCTCCCAAAAGATAACACTCAGAGCTCGAGTCACGACTTCTATTCCATAAAAAAATTATGATAGGTGCTCAAACGAATAAAGTAGGGCTAGGATCAGGTAGGAAAGATCGAGACATAGACATAACAAAATCCTTTATAAGACAAGATGAAAACGATAACTACCGTCTGCACGCATAGAGCCTAGAAATCCAAAACGAATGGGTGACCACAGGAGATTTTTGTATTCCACTGGCTTTGCGTTGGCGCACCCTGCTTTATGATTGGTCCCCAGCCTTATTAAAATTTATGTAAATGCATTCCAAATGACTCTCCCAGATCAAAGTAATTTAGCAAGATGTGGCAAAGCTGCCAAAAAAATCTTTCAACATCTGTGGGGAGCCAGTAGGATCCACTAAATACTTATTAGTAGGGTAAAGAGTACTTCTTAATAGCGGTCAATATTCGAGTCACCACGATAAGATATTAGAAATCGTACGGGAAGCGGTTAGTGTTTCAGTAGCAAGAGCGCGGAAGGGAATTACAGCCACCAAACGATCTGTGGAGCTTGTAAAAGAAGGTTGCTCCAAAAAGTCAAAACTGAAGCCTTATTCTATATTAGACGCGGCTCCAGATTGGACTCTCATGATTTTTTTATTTATTTTTTTTTTTGGCCTTGCTCTCCAGATGACCACGAAACTGACAATCGCTCGAAATGTCGAGACCCAGTATTCTGATACTTGGCGAGGCAATGAGGGAAGTGCTCTCGAAGAGCGGTGATACGACAAATGGAGTTTTCTTAGCGGTAAACGCGCAAACTTGTGTCTTCAGGGGATTGAACTGTACGTGGTTCAGTTCACCCCACTCAGAGATCAGCCCCAAGGAAGTCTCTATAGAAGACACAAGTTTCTTTCGGCACTCGTCGACGTTTTCCCGAGAGAGACCTGCACGGCCGGAATATACCGCATCCCCAGTGCTGTCATCCGCATAACAATGTATGTTGGAGATATCCAGCATATCATTGATGTGCAGGAGGAACAAAGTTGGGGATAGCACGCAGCCTTGGGGTACACCAGCGTTCACGGGCTTAGGGTCCGAGCAAAAACCGTCGATAACGACCTGTATGCTCCGCCCAGTGAGGAAGCTGGTGATCCACTTGCATAAACTCTCGGGAAGCCCATAGGAAGGTAGCTTCGAAAGAAGCCCCCTGTGCCATACACGATCAAAGGCTTTCGCCATATCCAGACTAACTGCCAGACCCTCTCCCTTGCTTTCAATAACAGCTCCCCAACGGTGTGTAAGATACAACAGAAGATCACCAGCCGATCGACCATGGCGAAAGCCATATTGCCGGTCATTGACCAACTGGTGATCCTCGAGGTAGGTTAGGAGCTGTTTATTGATGATGCTCTCCATTACTTTGGAGAGAAGAGAGGTAATGGCGATAGGTCTGTAGTTAGCTGGGTCCGAGCTATCGCCTTTTTTAGGGATCGGATGGACAAGGGCACGCTTCCATGAGACCGGGACTACGCCTTTCAAGTAGGAGTACCGAAATAGACGCGTTAGCACTGGTGTCAACTCAGGGGCACATGTTCGTAGCACAACTGGAGAGATACCATCTGGCCCACTCGACTTATGAACTTCCAAGGAAAGGAGGGTTTTTCGGATGAGTTTTTGCCGAAAAACTATTTCCGGCATAAAGCTCGGACACCGCGGGATGATAGGCGGTGCCCTCTCCTGGTCGTCCAAAGTTGAGTTTGAGGCAAAAAGAGATGATGATGACACGTATGAAAAACATTACAAAATCCCTGGGGATGTTGGTTTTTCGTCACCCAGACCGGACTTCCTGTATTCTAAACATTTAAGGCGCGTGATACTTGTAGATCTCACTGTGCCCTGGGAAACAAACATCCCCAGGGATCACACAAGCTTAATAAGTATTACGAACTGACCAACGAACTGTCCAGAAATAAATTTATAGTTAGCTTGTACGCGGTAGAAGTAGGAGCGAGAGTTATAACAGCAATATCTCTCTATAACTTACTTAAAGACCTTGGCCTTTCTAGAACTAGCATCGGTTCATTTCTAGAACATGGCATTAGTAGGTTATTTCCAAAATTGGTTAAGTAGGGAGAAGAGTGTAGACAGTGAAGGAGAGCGTGTTTGCACAGTATAAAGGGGCTCCTTAAACCTACCCCTGGGTCGCAAGTCCCAGGCACTGTTGGCACTTCGCTCCTTGCAACGCGATGGGCCCGGCACCCGCACGGTGAATGCTAAGAAGCATCGTCTATCAGTTTTGTGTTATTTTCTCATTTTAATAACAAAATTCTTTTCCCTAAATTAAAGTAATTGTATTCTCCATTATATTGTTACTGACTACAAATATTTCTAATGAGGTAGCAATTGTGCGCCATAAGTTGGTATTTAAAAAGATACATTTTATCTAAGTCCTTTGTTTTATTACGTTTGAGGAGGCCCTCTTAATTTCTCATATGGATGTTTTTGAAATTTTCTTAAAATTAACTACCTACATGTTATATTTCACAAAAAAATGCACAACAATTTTTATTATAATTAAATTTTAAGAAAATATTTTAATTAACTACATTGCTGGGGAGTAGTCTAATAAGTAAGGTATCTTTGAAAAAATAGCAATAAACATATAACGACGTAAAATATATATAAAAAAATAAATTAAGTGTATTTTTTGGCTTAAAATATGTAAGATTTGTCGATCAATAAGTCGATCTTGAGTAAAATTGATATAAATATCTTGTCAAATATTTTATCAAAATATAAACAGTACATCATTACAATTATAATCAAAAAGTACTAAGAATAGTAATTATATTACTTACAATTAAATAACCGAAAAAAAATTCTGAAAAGCGAGTTCACTTCTTTGAATCCATCGTTGATTTCATTAAATTTCCAGATACTCAACGTCGTAAAAATGGTTTGTTTTACGAGCAAACTTTATGACACCTGCTTTTATATTCGTTTGCTCTTAGATGATTACCAGGTGAAATATTTTTGCCTCTCATGTTGATTATTACTATTGTTGGTTATTTTGTTCATACACAAAATTGAAAGTTATTGTGATTTGCTTAAAATTAATGTAGGTAAAAGCAAGCAAATGCGTCCTTTACAAGCAAAAATAATTCATGCATACTGAACATTAACCTTTCCAAATTATTGATTTTCTTTATCTTTAGGTTTTTTTTTTTAATAAAAGAGCAAATAAGTTTGACGAAGACGAATCACCAGATGGTTATTGGTGCTCCTCTCTCTCTTGTTTGTATATAAAGCTCTTATAAGTAAAATGTACCAAAGTGACTTTGCTGTATAAAAAAATTGCCATCCAGCAACACAATTTGATAAATAAATTTTAATTTATTGTTGTATGAAATTGAAAAACAACATAGTCTTTTCTTATTCATTCATTCATTATTTTAATATTTGCTAAGTTTTCTTTTAGGCAATTTAGTTTTATCTAAATAATGAACTACTTAATCTTACCCTGTATCTATCATTGATCCGCCTATTGTGGTTGCTGAGATGCATTATTCTAATGAACCAGAAAGTTAATTCATTTTCAATTAATTAAAGCCTCTCTTTTATTTATAGGTTACTTGGGGGAAGTTTGAAAGTATTTAATAACAAGTATAGCCATGTTAAACTTATTTAAATTTATATAAAATATATAAAATAGAATGAAAAATAAACCGATACGGGCAGGCATTCGAATCCGCGACTACTGGGAAACCGTCCCGGCGCTTTACCAACTAAGCTACCGTATCGGTCGGTCGCATTCTCATTATATATTTATATATACTTAGGGGATGCAATGAAAAATATAATTAATAAATTTTCTTTGAAATATTTAGTTAAAAATAAAGTAGCGTTTGCGTCTCTTAGTTTGCTAGACACATTGTGACAGGAGTTATTTTCCACATGCTGAAGTTTGTATTTTTTTTAATACAACTAAAGTTTTCTAAATATTTTATTTTCAGAGAATGAGCGCAAACCATTTTATCGTAATTTTCACCTAAAGATATCCATAATTATGAAAAAAACCACCTGTGAAGTATGAAGAGGGACACTTGATACTAGGACAGGATGTGAAGAGATTTAGGCTTCCAGCTCTTCCTCTCACTGTGAGTTCTTTTTATATGCTGCAGTCAAAAGAATTAATTGTAGTCATTAAACGACAGTTCTAGAGATCCCTTACATGAATAACTGTTATTGGTTGTAAACGGAGTAGTTTGTTATTGTAATTTGTAATATCTGACAACACAACGTGATTTACTTTCTAATTGGATTATGTACAAATAATTAATTATATATAATATCTGTTAAATACGACACTAAGTTTTTTAACGAAACATAAAAAATAAAATAAAAGAAAAGCAGCATTTATTCTCAAGATTTTAAATAATCGTTTCTTAATATACAAAAAAACAAATTCTTTCTTTACCCACAATATTTATAAATTATAAATCACCATCATGTACTATTTACAATACATTTGACATTTTTGATTTATTATGCATTTAATTCAATTCAATTTAAATTTTTCACGTGGCTATTAAAAACTTTTTCGCCTGGAATAGAATTGAAAACTTCCATTTAATATAGCAGTGTTAATCATATAAGTTTTCCGCTCCGTTGGTCGAGTGGCTCGATGAACTAATAATATCACAGGACAAATTACACACATTGATCTAACCCCTAAGTAACCAAATTATTTGTTAGTATTAAGGGTGTTAGACAACGATATAAATACATAGAAATATACATTATATATATTGCGAATATATTTAATAAACCACCACATACATATGTCAAACAAAGAGGAACATCGGTAAAAGAGTTAGGGAACACATCTCGGATATCAAACATAGGCGTACATCGAAGTCAGTAGTGTGTGAATATACCATACACAAGCCCAATCATTATAAGATTTGATAAAAATAAATTCCTCTCTAAAAACAACGTTACATTTGAAGAATGGTTCGTAAGACTATTGAAATTAAAAAACATCCTAATTTTAATATAATTTTAATAGAGAAGATAGTTGGGGATTATCTAACCCCTGGGAACTCCACTCTTAAAAAATATAAAATCACATGTCTGTGACCGCACAGTGAGACCTCAAGATACTGTTAGTGCGTTTTGTGTGAATCCTGAACTGTACGCCCGGAAACTTAGAAACCGTTTGAGGTAGATGACTAATTAACTGACTTACTGACAGACACCTTCATCTCTTCTTACCGTGAACACGATTGCTGCAAACAATTCGAATCGTCGGGTTAGATTTAAAATGTAAATTTTAATTTTAATTCATTATACGCGAGTTAAATCCGTAAAAATA